>OY998135.1:10180964-11574590 GCA_963921915.1 Hyposoter dolosus | reverse complement strand
AGATGACTCGCGCACACGGGCATGTACAAAATGGCTGCCATTCCGCCCTCTCGGCAGAGTGGTCGCTGCTGGCTTCTCGAAAGTTCACAGCATCGCCACGTGGACGAACACGAGCAAAGAATCCTACCGATCATTTTCCCAGCGAAATACGATCTCCGAAGTAAAAAAAAACTCACGATAAAATCGTCGCAATTATTTTGAATATCGTTGAAAAAAAATTAGATGCTTTTTTCAAGGAAATCGATCAGTTTGAACGTTCGCGGATTTTCTAACCTCCAAAAATACATAGTCGACATTGGATTATCTTTCACGACGTTTTATTTCTCGTTTTTCTTGTCTTTTAGCCCAAATTTTAAACTCTTATTTGTTTTCCGCAGTTTTTATTGCCAGATTGATACAAAAAACGAAACACCATGGGTAAAGAAAAGGTTCATATTAACATCGTCGTCATTGGACATGTCGACTCCGGCAAGTCCACCACCACCGGACATTTGATCTACAAATGCGGTGGAATCGACAAACGTACCATCGAGAAATTCGAGAAGGAAGCTCAGGAGGTTTGTTGCTTTTCTCTCTCATTTTTTTCTACAAATTCCTTTGATTTCTCTGCAAGTTTACTCTGTTCATCGATAGTCGGATGCGTTTGTGCATCGGTACCAAAGAAAGTGATTGAAAAATATGCGCCGTTGCTGCTCGGACTTACCGCGCAACTGCGTTAATGGATTTTTGATAAATTCGAATTTGAGACTAACTAATGCACAAGTTTTCTTGCTGATTGGAAAATTGTTTGAATAATTGAATTTATGAATATTTTCTCGTGATAATGATTAATAATGATAATGATAATTTTGGATAAGCAAAAGTTCCTTCAAGTATGCATGAAAACTTCTGAAGAATTATTCCGAAATACTTGAACAGTTGAAAAAATTCTACAGTCTATTTTCATTTTTCTACTTTCGCTGGAACTGACGTTTATCACTTGAGGGTTTTGATTAATGAGCTTTGACACAATGATTAGAACACTACTACTTCATGCGTGGTTTCCACCGGAGGATCGACAGATTCACTGACGGCCAAAGGCGTCTGAGTGTCAAAAAAGCAATAACAAAAAATAGCGATTAAATAAATAATATAAAAATATCAATCGACGCGAATGGGAAAAACTAATTCAATTTCTTAGATTTCTCTGCAAGTTTTCGCTGTTCATCGACAGTCGAATGCATCTGTGCATCGGTATTTGAGAAAATGATTGAAAATTATGCGCCGTCGCTGTTCGGACTTGAAAATTTTGTTGCAGCCGACTTACCCTGCGGCTGAGTTAACAGAGTTTTGCTAACGATCAATATTTATGGTTTTCTACGCGCGATTAATTCGAATTTTGCAGTAACTAATGCACAAGTTTTCTTGCTGATTGAAAAATTGTTGGAATAATTGAATTTGACGAATTTCTGAAAATTTTCTCGTGATAATTAATGATTAATAATAATGATGACGATTTCAGATGGGCAAAGGTTCCTTCAAGTATGCATGGGTATTGGACAAGCTCAAGGCTGAACGTGAACGTGGTATCACGATCGATATTGCGCTCTGGAAATTCGAGACTTCGAGATATTACGTGACGATCATCGACGCTCCTGGACACAGAGATTTCATCAAGAACATGATCACGGGAACGTCGCAAGCTGATTGCGCGGTGTTGATCGTAGCAGCTGGTACCGGAGAATTCGAAGCCGGTATCTCGAAGAACGGACAGACCCGTGAGCACGCTCTTTTAGCTTTCACTCTTGGTGTCAAACAACTGATCGTTGGTGTCAACAAGATGGACTCGACCGAGCCACCGTACTCGGAATCTCGTTTCGAGGAAATCAAGAAGGAAGTATCTTCCTACATCAAGAAAATCGGTTACAATCCGGCCGCTGTTGCCTTCGTACCGATCTCCGGATGGCACGGCGACAACATGCTTGAGCCATCATCCAAAATGCCATGGTTCAAGGGATGGGCCGTTGAGCGAAAGGAAGGCAAGGCTGACGGCAAGTGCCTCATCGAAGCACTCGACGCTATCCTGCCACCCTCCAGGCCCACCGACAAGGCCCTCCGTCTTCCCCTCCAGGTATTTTTCTTACTCAACCTCCGATCAACTTGTAATTAAATTAATTATTGAAAAAAAAAAAATTATAAAAAAAAGTAAAAATTTAGAACTTTCATGATGATAAAAACTCTTTGTTCGCGGTTTCCACCGGAGAATCTTCGGATTCGTTGAAGGCAGAACGTGTCTGACTAATTTTAGAAAAAAAAAAAGAAAGAATTTTGTGATTTTTTGTTGTCTGGATATTATTGAAAATTTGCTAATTGACAAAATTGAATGAATTTTTCAGGACGTTTACAAGATTGGTGGTATCGGAACGGTACCCGTTGGCCGTGTCGAGACCGGTGTCATTAAGCCCGGTACCGTCGTGACTTTCGCTCCAGCTGGTTTGACCACTGAAGTCAAGTCCGTCGAGATGCACCACGAAGCCCTCGTTGAGGCCGTTCCCGGTGACAACGTTGGTTTCAACGTCAAGAACGTCTCCGTCAAAGAATTGCGTCGTGGTTATGTCGCTGGTGACTCCAAGAACAACCCACCCAAAGGAGCTGCCGATTTCACTGCACAGGTAAACCAAAAATTAACAATAAAACTTATTCACACTCGAACAAAATTTTTTTCAAAAAAACATTGTTCAGTTTTCGCATATTTATGAACAATTATTCCGAAATATTTGAACATTCGAATGGTTGTCAAAATTTTAGTCTATATTCATTTTCCTAAAGTATTTTTGCACCAAAAATTATATAATTTTGTAACGATTCGGTACTTTTGCTTCAAGAAATGTTTATCATTTGAGGGTTTTGAAAAATGAGCTTTGGCACAATGATTAGAACATTACTACTTCATT
The DNA here is from genome assembly GCA_963921915.1 of Hyposoter dolosus. Lineage (NCBI taxonomy): Eukaryota > Metazoa > Arthropoda > Insecta > Hymenoptera > Ichneumonidae > Hyposoter > Hyposoter dolosus. The sequence goes on along the minus strand of OY998135.1, from coordinate 11,571,657 downwards.
CGTGGTTTCCACCGGAGGATCGACAGATTCACTGACGGCCAAAGGCGTCTGAGTGTCAAAAAAGCAAAAAAAAAAAAAAGGAAAAAAAAATAGAAATTGAATAAATAATACGAAAATAGCAGTGGACGTGAATGGGAAAAACTAATCGATGGTGTTTTTTTATCTTCTTCAAGGTCATCGTGTTGAACCACCCTGGACAGATCAGCAACGGTTACACGCCCGTGTTGGATTGTCACACGGCCCACATTGCCTGCAAATTCGCCGAAATAAAAGAGAAGTGTGACCGTCGTACCGGAAAAACGACTGAAGACAATCCCAAGGCGATCAAATCCGGAGACGCCGCTATGGTGATCCTCGTCCCGAGTAAGCCAATGTGCGTCGAGGCTTTCCACGAGTTCCCGCCATTGGGACGTTTCGCTGTGCGTGACATGCGTCAAACTGTTGCGGTCGGTGTCATCAAGGCCGTCAATTTCAAGGACGCCGGATCAGGCAAGGTTACCAAGGCTGCCGAGAAGGCACAGAAAAAGAAATAAAATCAGTTTTCGCGCAATCGACGAGCCGCGGCATTATACGTCGCCGGGTGGATGCCGGCGTATAGTAGCGAATGTAATTTGTATTCTGACTTTGCGCCATACGGACGTGAAAAAAACCATGAAAAACAACAACAACAGCAGCAGCAACAACAACAACAACAACAAAAACAACAACAACAACAACAACAACAAAGAAGACGGAGAAGGAAAAATATTATCATCATCGTCGACGCACTTGCCGTTAACGGGATCACCCGTTTTCGCAAGATTACATCAGCAGCAAAAAGAACAACACGAAATAAAGTATCGTCGATCGTTCGATAGCAGTGGAAGATACGAGATCGATGAGGAAGAACGATGTCTCGCAATCCCTATACGTAGAGAACGAATTGAAACATCGTTTTTCTTCGTCACTCGTTTATTGCACCTCTTAAAACGATCGTTACGACAATTTTTTCATCGCAAAGAGTTTCGTAGGAAAGAACAACATGAATTTATTGTGACAACCAAACAGTGAGATGAGACACAAAATTAACATCTTTTTCATTGGCTCAAACCAACCAACTCGCTTTTAATACTTTTTCTCATTCACTCAAGTGATGGCACGAAGAAAGGACCCAAAATACGCGAGCTATTTACACCTGTATCACAACAACTAAAAGTACATCAAACAACAACATAATTTAGCTCGGCTTAATTATATTTTCTAATTATTATACGCAAATAATAAATCCTATATCTGCGATACTCGAGAAAACAAAACATCCTTATTATTTTTTATTCACGTCCGCTCGGGTTTCAAGGGATTATTGGCACATTTTTATTTTTCCATTTCGTTTCTCAAGATAAGAAAAAATACTTTTTTTTCGACATTTCTTCGTTTTTTTTGTCGATTTATCTTGCAAAACGTGATCCACGTGGACTCCACATTCGCTTACACAACCACAAGTCTCGTGAGTCACTCGAACACACGCGAAAATGAACGAAGAATTTTTATCGTTATAACTCGTGGAACTTCGCTTCCACGTTTCCATTCGCATTTCGCATCTCTCAATATTTGTGAACATGTTGCGCTCGTCAAATATCGTTTTCGTTTTTTATTGGCTCAATCCGGCGACCAAAAGCTTGCTCTTCGATATAAAGAAAACAAAAACAATGAATTTTAAGAAAAGTAAAAAACAAGTAAAAGAACAAAAACCCTTCGTCGTTAGAAATTCCGCGAATATTGATTTTTTTATTTTATTTTTCGTCGAGAAATTCGGTGTCTTTGGTTTTCCTGAACTGATTAAAATATTTTAGGATTCAAGTCTGAAGGAAAACAAACTTTTCCATTTTTCTACTAATATTAATGACATTCGTTTTTTTCTTTCTCGTATTTTATATACTTGTACACGTTTTCTTTCGTTCGAAACTTCAAAGGAAACACCCATTTGGCATTTGACTCTTTTTCTAGTTTTCATCATTCATGGCTTTTAAGGTTAATACTTGAGAATCGTTTGTCATCACCAACAATTTACTTGTACATACGAATAGTGGGTTAATAACGATTGAAGGCGAATAAAGTATCAGTGGAAATGATCATCCTGAAATTTGTCAATTACGAATACGACGAAATGCCGATTTCCGTTTATAACGAACAACATAATAAAGCACCAGTTTCTTTCGACTCCAACGAACTAACAGTCGAAACATTATTCGTAAATGTAGCTGTTGAATCGATTTTTTTTTTTTTTCAAATATTTAGAAATTTCGCTCGTTCTTTACATCGTGGATTTTCACAAGAGATCAAAATTAGTCGAAAAAAGTTTTTTTTAATTCAGAGAATTAAATTCAGTTGTAGAGAAAAAATAAGTATTAACTTTTGATTGCAACTTTGGTAGCTGTGAGACAACGAAACGGTAAGTGAATATATTTTTATCAACAAACAAAATGAATCAACGAGGAACGATTCGGCGCTATAAATTTCTCATAAAAATCCATTGTTTTTGTCACTTTCGGTCATTGAACTTTAGTGACATCTATCGAGAGTCAAACTTACGAAACTCAATGAGACAAGGACAGAAGACTGAATTCCATTCTCTTTTTTTTTTAACTAGTTCTTTGACACCGGCGCAGAACGGCAGAAATTGAGTTCGAGGAAGTTTCTACTTGACAGGTGCTGATTATTGCGGATTCAAACGTCAAATCAATAAAAATGAAAACAAACGAATTTTCAGGAAAAAACTGATTCGAATTCCGCGAAGTGTTCCTTTGTTGATTTTTGATAATCGCAGCAATTATTTTTTGTTTTTCATTCAGCGAGTTTTCAACGGAATATCCGTACAGTGAATTCAGATAAGATTAAATTTCAGAGATGATAAGTAAATTGCGAAAAAGTTGACCTCCGTGTATTTCGGAAAAAACAATTCTTCGTCTTTTTTATGTGCAGCGACAAGTGTCGGTAGGGAAGTTGGAGAGAAAACTATTTCTGTACATTCTTCGCGTTCGATCTCGATGAGAAAAGGTCAATTCGATCATGAATCGTTATACCAACATTGTCAAGTTTTTAGCGAATAAGTCTCGGGTAAGTTTCTCAAGCACATGAATAGAAATAAATAAAAAAAAATACGAAAAGACTAACGATCGAAATTGATTGAATGCGTTTTGGCTCATCGATTAATCGATTTTCCAATTCAATCAGGTTTTCAATGCAACACGTAACAAATATTCCACGCCAGGAGTTCATGGCTTGACTTCGATAAACCTAAATAAACAACAATTGCCAAAACAACCTGTACCCGATCTTAAAAACACAGCAGAACGATATTTGAGGTGAAAACTGTATTTTAAAGGAAAACGAATCGAAACAATATAAAACTTCTTTCTGGGGAATCGAAATGTGATTTCTGGGCTTCAAGATCATTTTGCTAATTGAATAAATTGCAGATCGATCAAACCACTGCTGAACGACGATGAATATTGCAGGAGTGAAAAAATTATCACAGAATTCATCAAAGAAAATGGCATTGGCATGAATTTGCAGCAACGCTTGTTAGAAAGATACAAAAACACAGATAGTTGGGTAAGACTATGTTGAGCAATGAAAAAGTACACGAATGGAAAACCAGAGGAGATAAAATCTTCAGTAATTTCTTGTTATAATTTTCGTTTATAATTCAGGTCTTCAGATCGTTATTATAATGTATCAGTTCCCACAATATTATGTTTTGCGAATCAGTACAAAATCAGACTCGCAGTATTTCGTTTAATTGCTCAAAAATATTCTAGAATTTGTAAACCTCTACATACTTTTGTGAAGGGGACAGTTACAGCGTTATGTCTTTCTTTTTCAACGTTTTTACGTAGGAAACTTTCTCGCTATGTAAAAACACAGTGGTATGGTTATTTAGATGAATGAATGGTTCTTGCACGCCGCTTATTTGGGCTACAGAGATCCGGTGATCGTTGCCTCCAGCCCTGGCACTGTTGGGCCGCAACAAAATTTCCAAACTCTGGATGATTTTTATACTTTTGGAGCTCAACTGATCGAAGCTCTGTGGGATTACAACATCATGGTGAAAAGGTTTGATGCCGTCAGAATGATACTTAAAGAAACGAAGCAAAGATCGGCGAATCCAAATTGTCGTTGCAGAACGAAATTTGTTTAAATTGCAATTTTTCAATTGTTGATTCTGAATTTTCAGTGGGAATTTGAGACAGGACATGGCTCGAAAAGATCCCTTGGACATGCAACCCTATGCCATGATTCTTGGGACTCACAGACAACCCGGTAGAAAAAGTGACAAATTGATCCATACCGATGAGTCAAAACATATAATTATCATGAGCAATAATCACGTAAGCAGCAGAGAAAATTCAAATATTCATGGTCGAATGGGATCCTCTTTTTTTTCATATCAACATTTTGCAGTTTTTCAAACTGTACATCTGCGATGAAAACGAAAATACACTGACCGACGGACAACTCAAAGCGGCTATAAAAAATGTGGCTCAATGCTCCCAAACAGTAGGTCCACCGGTTGGAATTCTGTCTGGGAATCACAGAGACCAATGGGCAGAAGATTATCATCGGCTGAAAGGTTGTCCGATTGATAAAAAATTAAAAAATCAATCAAAGTCAACTGCATTAAAAAAAAAAAAATAATCTTATTAAATTTCTCATAATGATTGGAATAATTATTGAACGAACATCGAAAATGAATAAAAATGAAAGTATCTGTTGCGAATTTGTTCTCACGGTGGAATAAATATTTCCTCATTTTTCACAGAAATCGGAAATAATGCTGCAATTTTGTCCGACATAGAAGGTGCTTTGTTCTTTCTTTGCCTCGATAAAAAAATGCCGGAAGAATTATTTGGTAATAAAAACAACGCTTCCGTACGGGCTGTACAGTGCATGACCGGGTTTAGCAGCTTAACAAACTCTGGAAACCGCTGGCACGACAAAACTGTTCAGGTACACGTTCCTTCGTATTCGTTGTTCTAAGAAAAAAGTCTCAAAACTTACGCAGATTGTGAATGTCTTTGCCTGAAGTATATTATCTCTCCGGACGGTTTCGTTGGTATGGAATACGAACACAGCCCGTGCGAAGGGGTGCCTGTTGCTGTGCTCCATGATCATGTTCTAACTCGAATGTGAGTTATTCCAAAAAGTACATCATAATTATAGAAAAATTGATCATTTAATTTAGTGTTTTTTTTTTTTGTTAAATTGCTGTTTGAATTCGATAGAACTGGGAGCAAAAAGAAAGTAATGGGATTCTTGTTTTTGGCAGAGATAAAAAAAGTGGAAAAGTTGAGGATTCGGTCGATTTTCCAAAAGCTCAGCATTTGAAATTCGAACTGGATGAAACTTTAGAAAAAGCGATCGTGAATGCCTCGAACGTTGTGGATAAGTAGGTAACGTTTTGAATTTATGAAATTTCGAGTAAAGTTTATTGTTTTTTCTTAAAAAAAGGAACATCGTTTTTACAGGATTTCGATGGATATTGACATGGAATGTTTTGTGTTTGATAAATTTGGAGCATCAGGCATAAAACAAGCTAAACAGAGTCCGGATAGTTTTATCCAAGTGGCCATGCAGGTGGCTTTCTATGCAGTTCAAGGCATACCACCGGCTCATTACGAGTCGGCAGGACTTCGACGATTCAGAAACACACGAACCGAATGCATACGATCCACGAGTATCGAAACTGTACAATTTGCGAAAATTATGGCGAGTCCAAATTCAACTATAAATGACAAAAAAGATGCCATGGTTCGGGCTATCGATACTCACAAGCGAATATCCAGTGAGGTACGAGTTTTCGCCCCTTTTTTTCGAAAAAAAAGAACTTGTTTCATTGAAAAATGTAGCGATTTTTCTCTCTTCCAAATTTCATCATTCCTATCGAAAATTTTTGCTCAATTTTTCAAACGCTTAGAAAAAGTTTCTACTTCCAATAAATAATTACGAAACGATTGTTGTGCAGGCTGGATTAGGACAAGGAGTCGATCGTCACTTGTTTGGGTTAAAAATGATTGCGAAATCGGAGAACATCGATTTGCCGGAACTTTACAAAGACGTTGGATTCACACGAAGTACAAACTTCACGCTCACCTCGAGTCAGGTCAGGTTTTCCAATAATCGAGTGAATATAATCGATTCTTTCACTTTCTCTAACGGGGCTTGAAGTTGCAAGCGGAAAGAAAGTATAAAAAACATTCCATTGTCCTCTCAGGTGCCTTACAAGACTGCATCGTTCATGTGCTACGGGCCAGTCGTCCCAAACGGCTACGGCTGCTGTTACAATCCAAGGCCGGACGACATATTATTCGCGTGTTCCTCTTACAAAAGTTCCCATGAAACGAACACGAGAAAATTTGCTAATGCTTTGCAAGTTGCTTTGAGTGACATGAAAAAAATTGCTGAAAGTTAAGCGAAAGTTCGTAGCGAACGGAATGTGTATTTGGAATTTATAAAAATTTCTGTAACGATTTTTTATCGAGTTTAGTGAAATTAGAAAATTTAATAAATTTGTATTTATTTTTCAACAGTTTCCAGACAATTATTTTATTTTTGGGTTCAGACAGCAGAAGGAAGATTATTTATAAAAAACCTATCTCAATAAATTGATGAAAATGTATATAAATAAGAAGAATATCAAAATTCTTTTTTAAAGGCGATCTTTAAGTTGCGTGAAGGCGAGGGAGACAGTAAATAGACGATTTTTTTCGGATGTTGACGTTTTCGAGAAAAAGGAGAGTAACGCCTCTTTCTTTGGCTAAAAGAGAATAACGTGTGACTCGCGTTTTCCTCGAAATAAAACGTATAGCGGGATTTTTACTGGCCGCACAATTGATGGATCAGCTTGAATGAAATAGTTGAAAAGTGATGATTGGAAGCGTTCAAAGTTCGTCACGACTCGCCGAAGAATTCGGTCTGTCCGGAGGGAAACCCCAGAAATACGTTGGGTATCCTTTGACCTCTCGTTCCCGGGCAACGAAAGCAGAAAACGACGATATGCAATTGCCAATGAAGAAATTGGCTCGGCCGAGAATCGCCAGATCCAAATGCGACGAAACTGGCTCCGGTTGTCGGAACACCTGAATCTGTAGAAATACAAATTTCGTCAGAATAATCGTTACTCACATTGTCGACGGTGGCATCGATGAAAAAGAACAAAATTCGATCAAGTCAAATTTTCTTCCGAGCTCATTTTGTAAACTCAAGAAATCAGCTACAAATTTCCTGCTTGTAAGATGGAAAAACAAAAAAAAAATGATTGATCGCATTTAATTGCCAAATACTCATAATTTGACGTTAAGTCTTAACCCTCCACGAATCATATGATTTTTTATGGCTTCCCAGACAATATCGGTCCTTTTCGTCCTGCCACTTATATCTCACGTATTTGGAGAAACAAAAAGCTGAAAAAATTCTGGAATTTTCTCCAGTAATTCTACTTCAACGTTTTATATTTGTTATAGTCGTTACATTCGCGTTATTTTTAAATGAAACGTTTTAAAAAACAAGATTTTCGAAAAAGAGTTGCTGCTTGGGTCGAAAAAGCCCCATTTGATGCTCCGTGGGAAAAATATTTTGGAAGTTAAATTCCCTTCAATCAAAGACTCCGAACATTGTCAGCCTTCTCTTCCCTCGCTGGCTCACTCGGGTCATTGTCTTTGATTCTAATTCTGAAAATGACCCTGAAGTTTGCAACGTTCGGGTCCAACGAAAAATCCTTCTTTTATTAATTGTTCGTTCAATTTAAAAAATCCTGACAATTTGTCCGATTTTGGGTTTCGATCGTAAAAAAATAACGTTCTATTGTCCTGACCAAATATGCAATAAGAATCTTGACATCTGCTCGAGAAAACACAGAATTTCGTTGCATTCCAACGATACAAACTTCACCATCGTTTCTGAAATACACTCACCTCCATCCTTTCAAGAGCTTTCGTTAGTTCGGGTATCATGTAATTATTGTCCGAGGCAACAAAAACCGATTTGACGTCTTTGTTATTTCTTATAACACGTTTAAGATGCCGAAGTATGGTATTGAAATCTGGAAGACACATCGCGTGAGTGGCTTTGCCTCGTTCATTTCGATATCCCAAGCATTGAGGAGCGGCGAATAAGTTTGGAGTGCTGGAAATGAATTCACAGGCTCGTACCTTGCAAAAAAAAAAGTCAAGGTCAAATGTTTGAATTCTTTAATACAAATTTTTTGCGACTGAGAGAAAATAATTTGCTCACCCAGTCGATCCCATTACGCAAATGAATTCCCACGAATCCACCACGCGGCAGAGTCTCCTTGATGAATTTTTTAGCTCTGTCGAGCATGTTGTCGTTCCAGTGGAGACATTTAGCCAGAATACGATTTTCTGCCTGAACAGGAAAACTGGCTGGTGCACCTGTAAATGCCAGCACTGGCCAGGACGACGAAGAATATTTCTTTTGCCACTGCTGAGCAATGTCAGTGTGATATACGTCGTAATGAAGGGGTCCATAAAATTCAGATCCAACAAAATCCACTCCGTAAGTGTCCCAGAAAGGTCCGAATGGATTTCCCTCTTTGGCATTGCAAGAACCAGTGTTTCCTCGCGTCGCATAGCAGAACGCTGCAAAATACGAAAATTTGTGTCTCATTAATAATCACGCACGATCGAACGTTGTTCTTACAAATTTTTTTCAGCAAAATTTGGTATTACAGACATGAATAAATAACTTACATATTCTTTTGGATTCGGGCCATTCCACAGGTGCAATATCCTTCATAAAAGTTTCCATAAGCATAACTTTGTGACAATTTTCCAGCTGCGATACGTTGAAATAAACGTCAAAAGGAACTTGTGTCTAGAAGGCCAAACAGATATTTGGAGCGTTAGAAGGTTTAACGTTTGTTGATTATGAGAATGGTATTTATTTTTTTTTTAACTCCGTACCGAGCGCACTGCTCCTGTCTGGTATTCAACCCATGCTGGCAAGACGAGAGTACGATTCAAAGCTCTGGAAAATCCCAGCGCACCAAGGAAATGATCCGCTTGATTTCCGAAGCGTCCTAATTACGAAATTTCGATATTTACGTTGAAAATAACGACAAAAAACTGGAGGAAATACTTCGAAACTTAACCTAAATTTGTGTAAAAAAAAATCAATGTTTATGCTTATAGTTTGACGTAATAAAACTGACATTTACTAGTGTCCTTTTTTCTTTTCAAAAGAATCAGTTTTTCAAAATGTGTTTGGAGACGTTGGTTTGACGTTTGAAACTTACCCATACACGGACAATAGACTATATATCCATTGTTGTCAATATCAATATTATCACAGTATCCACGCTCGATTTTTACAAAAGATAAACATATGAATAACGTTATAAATATTACAGATTTCATTTTATTCATGTAATGCAGTCATTTGACAGCTCGGTAGAAAAAGTTAAAAACAATGATTCGTTGCTATGGCTACGACACTGGTGGCTCTATTGTTTCGCATTTTTTTCGGTCGGTCGGTCGGAGAATCATGCAGTCTCCGTTCGGCTAGACTTCCGGTTTTGCGGGTTCTTTTCCCGGGCGCGAAATTCAAATTGTGGCCGCATAATGAAATCAACGAATTTGAATACACCTAAAAAATGCTCAAATAACCGTAACATTAAGAGTTTCTCAATCAAATGGAATTACTGCATTAAAATTGATCGAATTAAAGTTCGGTAAAAAAAAGTCAGCTTTCCCTCGCCCGGTGACCTTGGAAATGCTTTGAAATTAAGCTCAATGATGAGATGGAATTAATCATGAAATTATAACTCGAAAAGCTATTTGAGCAATAATTCCTAACCCAAAATTCTGAGTTGATTATAGATTCGATAATTCTGCAGATCCAAATGAGTTGCATCGGACGATTACAGAAGTGTCCGCTACGTAAAAGCGCCAAGTGCAAAAGGTTAAAGAAACATGCGCTAGACGGCGAAAGTGTCGATTTCCGGTTTGCTCGAAAGAGCGCCATAGGTAAAAGTACGCCTGAAAGTGGCGATGCGCATGCGCATGAAATTTTAATCTTTTCTTCATCCAGGTTTCTTGGAAAAGAGAGCTCGGCGGCCCTGGAGGTAGCGTAACCGCGGCCATCTTGTACAATTGTGTATTGCATCTCTACTTGTGCAGTGCTTGGAACAGGGACGTGTGTGTTTGTCACATAGCTCAAAGATTTACAGTTTCTTTATACCTCATCCCGACCACTAGGTACGTAGGTATTGTTGTAATTCGATCCACTTATCGTGACGTGATGTTTTTCTGAGAACAATGCGTGAAAGTCGGCGAAATATTCAGCGTGGTTGTAATTGACTTTTGTGTCGTGTAGCGTGGGTTTCATCCTTGTCTAGAATTTTTCCACCGTCCCGAAATACAACCTATTGATCGACGTAAAAAGTATTTCCTGAACTGTTCATCTATCTTCGGTGTTTTATCGGTTTTTACGCGCTTCGTGAGCCGTTCTATTTCACTGCATTTACATTAACCCTAAAGCTATATTTCTCTCTCGCTCTCGCGATCAAACGAGTTGGCGCTTTGCCGCAAAATGGCAGCACCAAGCTCGTTACAATCAAAACCAAGCAATGATTTCATTTTTTCGAATGCCTTCGACGAATATTTTGCTATTGAATTTTTCAGTGAATCCTCGAGTTCTCTTGATTTTTTATTATTCACTCACGTGTCTCTAGTGTGATCAGCATTTTCCTGCTCTTTTGTGAATCAATTGACGCGTAATTCGTCAGGCGTTACGAAATGAAGCCGCTAGAACAAAATTCAATCGAATCTCTTTTGGCCTTGTAGCTCTCGAAGAGCATCGCATTTCGATGTATTGGCTACTCCAAATTGAAAATCAATGTAGTAATGATCCCCAGCCAAAGTCCACGCGTTGATACTTTTTATACAAATAGGTTCGAAAGCACATTACGACATGTATATACGACGACGCCATTTTCGCTTCTAGTTACTCGCATTTGTAGGGTTTCAAACGCTCATTCATTCATTTTCCCAATGATAATCCGTTCTTGCCTCCAAGTTCATTTTATTTAACAGTGATTCTCGTTATATTTTGGATAAAAATCGAATAATCTCTCTAAACATTGTTGACAATTTCACGCTGAATCCTGCAGGTGTCCCATGAGCAACATTATTGATTTTGAATTCCTCGCGAATATTCGACATTTGTTAAATAATTCGACAAAATCGTTTTCATCAGTTTCTTAACAAATCTGCCTATCGTTTACGTTTCTGTAATTTGCACCACATTTTTTTGCAACAGAAGAAGAACAAATTTTGCCTGGATCATCAATTTTTTCTGCTTTTCATTTCATGTTATTTAACGAATAAATTCTCCTTCTACGCAGTTGCAAAACACACAATGTCTCGTTATCGTGAGTGGGATCTTTCCTGCAAAGTTTGGGTCGGAAATCTTGGCAGCAGCGCGAGCAAGCACGAGATCGAGACTGCTTTCAGCAAATACGGACCTTTGAGGAATGTCTGGGTCGCCAGAAACCCACCAGGCTTTGCGTTTGTAGAATTCGAAGATCCTCGCGACGCCGAAGATGCGGTCAGAGGTTTGGATGGAACGTGAGTTTGTCGCAAATTTGTAAATTATTTGAATTTGAGATAAAAAATCTATTGTATCTGATTTTTGGTTGTATGAGATGTCCAAGGTGATAAAATTTCCATAAATACTCGAAAAAAACTTTTCTAATCGATTAGTTGAAAAAAATGAAACTATTTCCAGCGTTCCTTCCGTTCGAATTACGTGAATCACTTTCTTCTGTTATATTGTCGTTACGCCGATCCAATTTTTCTCTGCGGTCGATGAAAAAAAGATTTTCCTCATTTTTAAGTCAAATTGACTCAATTTATTTGTTTTTTTTTTTTCTATAAAGTCGTTGCTGTGGTACCAGAGTACGTGTAGAGATGTCCTCAGGCAGAAGTCGCCGTGGTGGCGGTGGACGCAGACCTGGCCCAAGATACTCTAGGTAAGTTTCAAAGAAACCTGGAAAAAAAAAAGATAACAGGGAAAGAGAGAAGGGAAAGCATCGATCGAATTTGAAAAAAGTTTTGGAGTCACGTTAGATTTGCAGGGGACGATGGCAGATGAGAATTGCTCGTCAAGTAGGTATGAATGATTACGGTTAATGAGTAAAGATTGTCCACAGGGATTTGCACATTTATGTTTTTCGTTTTATTTACACCGCAGTAATTGAAAGCACTAGAGTTTTAATACGGTATCAAAATATTGAATAGTATTTTTCGTACTTTAGAACAGCGTGAACATGCTTGTTTTCTGTTTTTCGCAAATGGAAATGAATTTGGTTAATCAATAAAAATCAATAAAATTGATTAACTAATTTGTCAAAAATTGAAGCGAACTTTAATTTTCCAGACTTTCAATTTTATTGCTCTCCGTATGGCAAGAGCTTAGAGACTTTTAGTTGATTATTGTTCATTTAATCGCTTTGATTTCCCTGGTAAAATGATTAATTATCGATTTCAAACCAATCGAGTACATTTGGCGGTCTAGCTGATGAACGGTGAGAGATACAGCAAAAATGAATGAGGCACATTTTGTAGAGCACAAAATTTCCTGCAAAAAAGTCCCCGACACCGATTTCACATTCCCACTAGTTTAGCCCTAAACGACGAAAAATCAATGCGTTGCTTTTGTCGAACGAAATTTTGTGCTTTCAAAGCCTCTCGTTGTATTTCTCATCGTTTTGCATCCGTCCGTAATTTTGTCATCGTCTTTAATTAGCAAATCATTAAACAGCCTGTGGCCAAGAAACGTTTGCAGACTCTAGAGCTCGAAATTCAGTGCAGAAACTAAATTCACGAACGTATTTTTTATCGACATCCCTTCATCCCAGTATGAATTGTGAAAGCATGTTACAGAATAGGGTGTGGAGCTGTCCGTAAAGCGTTTCCATACGCAATACCTCATTATAGCCATTTACGAGCTGCATGTGCGAGAACAGAAAAGAGACTTTAAATTGCATACACGCCAATGTCCGAAAATGAAATCCGATATTCACGAAAAGTATACACCATTTTATCGACAACGATTTATTTTCATTTCTCGCTAAATCGAGAAAGAAACGTAAACATTTTTTTAAATCATGTATTCTTTATCTTGGCAAACGAATGTCGATAACTCCGCAAAACGTCAAAGGTCATTAGCTCATTGTATACTCTTCATGAAAAATCGTCTTTCGCTCATTCTTTCGACAGTTTACATAATCGAAAGAAATTATCGATGCGTTGGAGGTACTTTTTTTTAGACAGACGAGAGTGCATGGTGTTTTGAATATTTGTATTAAGAGTCACGCAGACTTTTAAGTATTCCAGTAAAGGACGTCCTGACCAGACTGCATGATAATCCAAGTAATTAATTTGTGCCTTATGCATAGTTAATCTATATGTAAATATCTGGAGCGATTGTCGGTCTCGTGTCTAGAAGAGTCATTTCCCCTTCCAAGGTTCTTTTCGATAGCATTATTTGCAGTTTTCTTCGTATCTGAGCAGTAAAAATGCTCCTGATTCAATGGAGCATATGCTGCTTTTTCCTGCTGTTTTATCAACTAAATTTTCCAATATTTTTTTTTTTACAAAAGCAGTGAATAATTGAATCTTCTGGATTCAGCAACCACGAATAGAGTAGATTCGACTCCACAATTCCTCGAGGTGTCACGGGAACAGAAATAACTTGAGAATTTCTTATCGATTCCCAGCATTTTTGGGTATAGGGTTGGGACATCGTGATGCTGAATCGATTATTGGTTGCGGTAGCTTCAACTGTTCCAGCGGGTCAAATCGGTGGCACGGTTTTAGAACGTTGTCAATGTCCTAAATATTTAAAATCGTTTTGGTTTTTACGGTAAAATGATTCCTGCAGCATTTCTAACGGAAAAATGGAAAAGACTCGTAAAATATATAAAAATTTCAATTTTATGTAATTTCTTGGCAAACGTTGGGAAAGTGTTGAAAAATTTATTCTAGATTAATTTAACCCTATCGCGGGAATTGGGTAAAAAGACAAAATGAAACAATAGCACATAAAAGTAGGAGATATTGTTATTTTTGACAAAATTTGTAGGTCCGGATCTCGGAGTCCACGTAGGCATTTGGGTCGATACCCAAGGTAAGAGGCTTTTGTTTGCCAAGTCCTTTTTTTTGTTTATTTTTCTTTTCGATTTAATTTTCCGGTTTTGTTAGGAAGGAATGTGAATGGCGTAAATTAAATATCGAGACGAGATATCGGAATATGAATGGGTGTGAGCGAGAGAGAGGGAGAGAGAGAAAAGAAAATAGAAAGATTTGTCAGAATGGTGGCGTAGATGGGGCGACGATTCAGCAACGCGTATCACCCGGATAGACATACAACAATTTTTTCTTCATTTTTTTTAGGTCCCTGTCGAAGAGCCCGAAGCGATCACCGGTTGCCCGTTATTCCAGGTAATTTCACGTTTTTCTTCATTTGTTTTATTTGTTTTCGTGTCTTTCGTTTTCGTTTCCGGCACAAGCGTACGAATTTGTTTCTCGATAGATTCGTAGAGTTTTTCAGAGCCTTGCGACGAGCGTGACTTTTCGTCTGATAAAACAGTACGTATTTTGATCAAATACCGCTTGTTTATTGTTGTTGATATATCAAATGAAAAAAAGACAAGGAAACGAAATGTATATCACGTGTGGGTATATATATTTTTTTTTCAATGGATTAGCACGCCAAGTACTCCACGCGTTTATAAACTTTCACGTCGTAGTTTAGTCGTATAAATAAATAGATACAAATATTATTTATTTATATCTATATATATTGTGTTATTAATTTTACCAAGTCATTTAAATTGTTCGTCATTATATCGAGATGGAAATTTGTTGGTCATATTAAAAATCGAATGTTTGAGTGTCGGTCGAAACAAATCGATTAAACACTCGCGATTTTCCACCGTCGTTGAAAAAATCGTCCTTTTCGTTGTATTAATTGTATCGATATTGAAAGATCGACTAATGAGCACGATCATGGGGCACAAATGTACGAAAAGGAGTTGATTCTCGCGTGGTTATAGAATTGTTCTTTCGTGGATTCGATCGCGCAATGCCCACTGGGTATATATTCGTGGGCAGTTGCCAGTTTTATTTTTTGGATCATCGAAATTATTCACAAGCTCATCGCTAAACGAGTCATCTTACTTTTCGCGTGTGAATTTATAATTTCTAGTTTTTTATTCGGTCATCGTTCTGTTTCGTCAGTTACCAAAAGAACGTGGTTCATGTTTTTTATGGTGATGAGAAATGTAAAAAAGTAGACTTTCCGGAAGTACGAATATTAAAATTCGAGTAAAATCGATGTCGTTTTGTCAGATTCTACGAAAATGTCTTTTTCTTTTTTTTTAATTACCGAGTACAAAAATGAATGAATTGACTGCAAATCATTTTCGACTTCGATACGACTCGAATTTTGTTCGTACTTTTGGGAGGCGAGGTAAAAATGTTGGTGGGTGTGAAACTCGATATCGATGACGACGGTATCACGAATATAATGGATTAGAGAGTGGGCAGTCTAGGAAGAAAAAATCTTGACTTGCAAAAGCTTGAAAAAAGCGAATACAAATCAAGAGGATGTAACGAAAAAACGTAAATCTAATGAGATCGATTGAAAGAAAGAATATAGATGGAGAAGATAGAGTTTTTAATGATATATATCTCTTGTTATGTGATAATGAAAAAGTTGGAAGAAAAAAAAAAAACGAGTACTGTACTTTTTACTAGTGGCAAGGAGTATGGTGTAAAGTTTGTTGATTATATTGGTAAAACTGACGTTTGCAGATTCTACCATCGTCAGCTCATAGCTCTGCTCGTCTCCCCGCTACTACTACCACTACTGCTACTGCTACTACAGCCACCGTGAACCAAAAAAAAAGCAAAGCAAAAAACACGAGATTTAAATCAAAGTCTCAGTCAGAGTCGAAGCAATCGAAAAATGAGTCACAAAAAAATTGCCTGCCTGTCTGCCTGCCCACTAACCTCCCAACCACGTCACCTTCGGTCACCACGAGTTCGAGATCACCAACCGTTAGGGGGGAAACGGCGAGGACTCCGTCAGTCCGTCACTCCGATCGTCAAAAAGCCAAAAAAATCAATGAATCAATCAGTCAATCAGTAAATCGATCAATCAGTCAATCAATCAATCAATCGGCAGTTCCGTTGCTGCCCCGCAATCACAGTTACAGTCCCGTTCGTAAACAAAAAAAAAAAAAAAACAATCAAGTTATTGAACCAAAATATATCTCACACCTTCCGGATCCGTCACAACGTTGTCGAGAGCCCTAGGATGCGCATCGGTCGTCGTTCGAGCTACCCATTATAGCAGTGGTCGTGTGTGTGTGTGTGCGTTGTCTGCTGCACCAATCGTCGTCAATCAAAAATTCTTCGTCACACGAAAAACAAAATATCGCCTCGTGTCCAGACTTTTCAACGCGTTTTACGCACATACCACCACCACTACTACCTAATACCACTTATTACTACTACTACTACCACCGCCACCATCCCTACTACTGCTAATACGACTATTACTGCTCCTACAACTATTGCTACTATTCCCACGACTGATACTGCCACGATCCCGACTATTGATACTATTAATTCTGCAACGACTATTACAACCGTTACTACTATTCCTCCTACGACTCCCACAACAACTGCAACTCCAACTGCAACTATAACTACAACTACTACTGCGCTTCGACGGAAAAAAAAAAACATTGCTCAAAGCGGAAAAAGAATAAAATAGCTCAACGCGAGTCTCACGAGTCCGGTCCGGCTCTTCGTTCGTCAATCACGTCTCTCCGATCACAACCGTCAGTCCCAACGTTCTCGACAACTGCGTACTACTACTACTACCACTACTACTACTAGTACTACTACTACCACTACCAAATCGTCGATCATCACGTCTTAAAAAAACTTAGCCGAACAAAATGAACCAATAAAAAAGCGAGTCAACCTCTCGTCCAATCTTCTCTTCGATCGAGCAAAGCGCAAAATGATCACCACCTACACAACCATCCCACCACCCAAGTACCAAGTACCACCACCACCACCAACCACCACTACATGTTCACAGTTGTCTGGTATTTCACCGATTTTCCAAGATTTTTTATTATATCTTCTTTTTTCTTTTCTTTATTATATGAATATTATTATTATTTTATTATTATTCATTTTCGTTCTATTTTCATCAGTTTCGTAACCAATTGCCTCGAGTTCTTTTGGGCAGAGGTCACGTTTATTCTAAATCCGAAAAAATATCGCTTTCATTTTGGTTCGAAATAATCTCGTAATTTTGACGAGTTTATGCAAGTTTTTGTCGTCGCCTTTGTCCAAGGAACTGAGGCACGTCATTTTCGGAGTCAAATATAACCAATTTGATTTTTAACAACTGATTTCATGGTTTTTTTTTCATTTATCTTTCGATTGTTTTTTTTTTCTTACTTTCTTCAATTTGATTTATTGTATTCAATGTCATTTTTCTAAATTTTTTTTTTTTTTCATCGTTAGTGGTGATAATATTCATGATGTCGTTAATAATTATCGAAATAATTCGTCATTTCTTTGTGAATCTTGTCTAACTAGCTTTTTTCTCTATAATAATCATAATAACCCTATAGGATGAAAAGAACAATGATGATCTAGCTCGTGTCCTAATAATTGAATTCACATTTGGTCTCGTGATGATTTTTCAAATCTGTGTTTATTCACTACTTATAATCCAGTCTTACTTTGACGAGTTCGCTTCAACATTGTTGACAGACTCTTTTTTTTTTTTTATTTTCCATAATCTTCAAACTAAAAAATCATGAAAAATATGAATCTGACTGAAAAAAATCGATTTATCGATCATTGTTGGAATTTGTGACAACGCGTCAAAGTAACATTGTTTTTGAAGAAAAAATAATGAAGGAAATTAATATTTGAACGAGTAAACACAAATCTTGCTATCTGCAATTTTTAGATCGAGATCTCGCACTCCGCGCAGGAGATCGCTGACTCGTAGCCGCAGCCGCGACCGTCGTTCCCGCTCCGATTCTCGCGACAGACGGTAAGCTAATCATTCTTGTTTCATTTTCTTTACTTTCTCTACAAGTTCGTGATGATAAATCTTATTTTTTATCTTTTGCAGTTAAGGTGCTAAAAATGTGACGAACAAACGAACAGAAAATAAGAGAGAAACAAAAACCAATCGACGAACTCGGAAGTGCCGGGACGAAGAAACAGAAAGAAAAAAAAAAACAGAATTAACACGAAAAACCCGTTTTTATTTGTATATAAATCATCTACTCGCGCGCAGGACAAAAACGTACACGCTTTATTGAATGAAAAGCTTCGAGAGAGCCGAAAAAACAAACACAATTTTTTTTATAATGCACGTCGCGTTTTATTGTCTCACATACGTAGTGAACGCACATTGCTTCAGATTCACGAAACGTTTTTTCAACACGCGAAATATTCTAAGATAAAAAATTAGAAGTTACGAAATATCCCATTAAATTGTTGACGTTTTGAAAAAGTCGCGTTATTTTCCTGTGACGCTTTCGTGACGCAGAAAGCCAAAGGAACCTATTGACCGACTTCCCGGGTCGCGTCTCTGCCACTAAAAAATGACCCCGCATCCAAACACATTTCCGGCTTCTTCATTTCGCGCTCATGTTTTTGTTCGCAATCCTTCATTTTCTCAACTGAATATAAAGAAATATGACAAACAGACTAAAAATATATTGTACGAGCGAGATAATCCCTCGATGTTTATTGAGAACCACAGATTGAGATAATTAACACGTCCGAGCATCGGGAAATAAGCGTTGAAACAATATTGAGAAAAAAAAAAACATGAAATCTCATGAATTTCGTCCGCAGCGATCGATTTATCGTTAATGACGAAGTAATTATTCGAAATTTTCGAAAAACGCCAGACTAGATGAGAATGAAAACAACAAAAAAAAACAATGATTATGATAAACAATAGATAAAACAATGATGAAGACAAAAACACATTTTTGTTTTACGTTGTATTAATTATTTTGTACTCTTACGAATTAAAGAATTACAATAAAATCTGTGACGTGTGAATGTCCTTGAAATTAACGTTACAGTTATTCAAGAGCCTTGTACGAAATGAACGAAAAAAATAATTGATATCCAATAAACGTAGTGCACGATTTCCAAAACTTTCTGCCTTTTTTTCGGTTTTTTAATTTGATATTCCGATTTGTTATTCTATTACGTCGAGAGACTTTCGAAAAAAATGCAAGAATTACACTTTTTTTTCCATTTATGTTGACAACTTTATTTTTTCGAGTTCAAATACAAATTTTTGGGGATTCTGAAACAGTTCTCTATATTACGGACGAGTTACCAAGTGAGAGCATACACAGACGAACTCCCTGTTGACACAAGTGATAATCTCTTATGGGAAGAGCAAGAGTTTCGTCGAGAAGTTTCAATATTTCCAAATAAGCTTTCAGGGCTCGATCACACTTGTCTTCCTCGAGATGTCTCGACGCCACTTTGAACAGGGCGTCAGTGTCCTGAAGGGCTTTTAAACCTTTGAAAAGGTTCGTCGACTTTCCACACTTCTTGCAGGAAATCACAAACTCGTTGGAGTCCGTGTTAACCAACAATATGTTTCCGCAGACTGGCCCTGTGTCACATTTGAACCTTGAAGAGCAAAATGGATATGAAAATTCTATGAATCTCAATGATGATCGATAACGGAGGATTCGGTATGAAATTTGAATTTTTTGATGAAATTGCTGAACGGAATCTCTCCCCAGCTTTCAGAACATTTGTTTTCGAGCGTTTTGCAATGAAGTTTACGAAAGATTGAGATAAATAATTGAACGTATGAAAGCTCCGTTTAAAAATAAAATAATTTCAATATTGCCGGAATATTCAACCTTAAGATGCGAGGATTTATGTCCTCGAGCAGTGGCCAATGTCCTGTACAAGCCTCGCAGGCACAATCGAACCAGTAACGAATTCTCAGAGTTCTTTTTCGTTCGTTCTCTTCCACAGTCGTGAATACCGGACCGTAGTTTTCGCAAATTTCACTGCCAGCAGTGATCGTCCGAGCGGCTCGAACTATCATCGTCGTTCCAACAAAGTACCTTTGAAAAATCATTTTGGCCTTCGAATTTCTAGTTGATTTTTGATCCAACATTTAATCGATGTTTCTCACCTTATTATTCCGGGATTGCAGGAGTGATTGAAAAGTGACACGGTTGGGTAAATTCCACCACCGATGAATAAACTTTTCGATCCTGCGAGTGTCTTTTCGCCCCGTTTTTTTGCGAGCTCCGAAATCTTTTTTAAATTTTTATCGTAAAAAATTATTCAGCTGTCGAATTTTTGATCCGAATCTTGTCGTTTGAACGTTCGTATTATTTTTATTCGAATTTATCACGTTCGCATCATTATTTTGTTCAGAGAAATTACCACATTGTGGTAACAGTCAATTTCCTAGGAACGTGAAAACTCAATTTGCATAATTTTATTATGATTGCTTAATCACCTCGTGAGAATTGAAGGCCAGAAGTTGGATGTTGTGCATCAATTGATCACCGATGAATTTTTCTTCCTCCGATAAATCTTGTCCTCCGACATCCGGGGTTTTTACATCGTCAGGAAAATATTTACTCATTTTCAAGACTCGCAGTAACCAAGCGGCTATATATGCTCTGTGAAATAAATCATGTGCTACTCTTTCGTCCTCGTGGGTGACTGAAGAAAAAAGTGAATGAAAAACCATTAACGATCGCATAAAATTGAACGAAAAGGAAGAAAAATGATTTAACTCTTTGTTTCCTGATCGTGTTAAAGTTTTCATCATAGAAATGCAATGAAATCACTGTAAGAATTCTACGCTCTTGAAAAACATCGAATTGACAGACTTTCCGCAATTTTGAAACTTGAAAGATTGAAAGCATCAAAATATGGCGCGTTGCCACGATGAAACTTGAAACGAAATTCGATACGTTTTCACTGAAATAATTATTTACCCAAACCGTGGAGGGCCATGTAGTCACTCGGTCTGTAAGGACGCTTTTCCGAAATTTCGTAATTTCCATTTATGATGTCTTCCTTCATTTGATAGAGCTTCGAGAATGGGGTTTGCGTTATCGCTCTAAGGGCTATTAAACAGGTGATCGAAGCTTGCGACAACCAAAGAGGTGCCAAAATGTCACATTCGTTTTCGTGAATTTTCGCATGCGAGTCTCTGCAACGTACGCTACAGTAGACTACCAAATCACAGGTATCACATGCCGCGGGATAAGGGGCTACCACCCTCGTAAAACATTTTTGACAATGTGTTCGCCTGTATGAAAATAAATCAGTCGAATAATCGAGGCAAAGGGTTTAAATGGGGAAAAAGCATGGATCCTGGGCAATTACTTGGCTCTAGCGGGGATTACGTGGAAATTATGAAATCGTAATGAAAATTATTTTACTATGACTCACCATTGAAAAAAAAAAAAAAATAGATTTAATTTCCTTTAATTTTTTTTCAAAAGAAATTTTAGACTTTTGGTTTCGACGTGTTAAACATTTTCATTCAACACAAATTTGTGATTTTTACATCACCATTTTGAAAAATCGTGGAGTCAAAAAAGAAACAAAAACAGGCCAATGCAGGAGTTCGAGAAGTTCTTTCTATATTTTTTTTTTGTTACTTTTTAGTTGGATTTTGGTGAAAAAATGAAAAGAGATATTCTCGAAAATCACGAAAGGTTCAATCGTGCCAGGAAAATTAGAGCTTGACCTTTAGGTGTAGTAATGATAAAGCATATTCAGGGAGGAACATTTTATCCTACTGGATTCAGACACAAGTCATTTGTTATGAAATTCTAGTGGTTTTTCAGAAAAACTAAATAGGAAATGTGTGTGAGTGCTCACAAATATATGGAATGAAAAATCAATTACAATCAATTAATAATGGAATTTAAAATCACCAATTAGAGGGGAAATGTGCCAATCGAGGGGAAACTGTCATAATGAAGTATTTCTACAAGGTGGACCGAGAAAATTGTAATTTAGAGAAGGTGGTCATACGATTAGTTTTCAATAACTACTGGATTGGTGGTTGAACGTAATAAATCGTTTTTTTTGATGGTTTGAAACGTCAGTTCATTAAATGGATGAGAACCAGATTTCTGAATCTAACTACGAATAAAAACTACCAAATCAATTTGCATATTACAAGTGGGAAAATAACAAAAAGGATTTTTACTTTCTGTAAATAACAATAACATTGAGATTAGACATTGATAACGAACATATTGATAAATAACCATTTATAGAAGGTGATGAAATTTTTGTGAACCTGTATTCGCCGAGTAGGAAAGCACTGTGAGGTTTTTCCACGACCAATATTTCACCAGGACTTATGTCCTTGGTGGCAACTGCGTATCTTCCAACTGAACTACCTCCGTGTCGAAAATCGACAGATTTGCTACACGAAGGATACAACGGATTGATTTCTTCGATTCGTGGTACCGTTTTTCGCGAGTCGGTATTCAGTGCATTTTTCTTTATTTCCATTATACGTTGCTGTTGATTTTTCGAATTTTTCTTGCTCGCCAATTGGTTTCCTTTCTCCATCAGTGTCAGCATGACTCTGACATCAGACTCGATTTTCTTTTTACGTTCCAGTGTGAGTTTTGCCTCGTCCAAAGCTGACAAAGTTTTTCTGAAAGACATTATCGCCTGGGCATGATTTTCCAATGCCAAATAACATTTTGCTCGTCTCTCCTCGACTTTGAACATTAACTCCTTTGGATAACCGATCCTCATGCATTCTTCGATGTCCGACAGAGCCAGATCGTGTTGTCCAATGTGATGCAGCACTGCTGAACGGTTCGCCAAAAAAATACCTAATTCTGCAACGAATTTCAATTCAAATAAAATCGATTTTTCCTCTTTTGATTGCTCTTTTCCTTTTTTTTTTTTGGGAAGTCAATTTTTTTAATGAGGAACCACGCACAGTTAATTGAGAGCTTAATAACATTTAAAAATAAATTACCCTTGCGAGGCGCAATAAGGATGGCACTTGTATAATTTTCCAAGGCACGCACATAATCCCCAGCACCATAATATTTGTTGCCGACTTCTTTGATCTTCATAGCTTTATTTAGATCCTTTTTGGGAGCGTTTTCAACTTCCAGTGGTAAAGTGTGAGCTTCCGGATAATTGAGAACAAAATTGATTCTCTCACCGTTCGAATCGAGAGCAGTAAACTTCTTGAAATCTGCAGGACTCACTGCGTTTCGCACTTGGAGTAAATTAGCGCGAAAGTAATCAGCGATCGCTGTCTCAGAATCTTCGCCCAACATCGTGATGATGAAATTTTCACAATTTCTCTATTTTTGCAATTATAGAAACGATTTATAAAATGAAATAAATCTTGATCGTCGAAATGAAAAACTGTACGAGGATGGAACTTGGCCGAACGACTAGACCAAAATGCCGGAATTACCGGCGCTGCACCAAACTATACAGACTATTTTGGTGCATCTATTTTCATCCTCAGCGGAGGCGGGGAACTGTAAAGACATTTCTTGTATCACGTGCCCTCATCATTTCCGTATGGGATTCCATTCTTTTTTATTTCTATATATAAATTTAGGTCGAATAACCGAAAAAACTATCACGAAAAATTACTCGGATTTGCATCGAATTCATTTATATCAATAAATTATATTTTATCCATACTCGAATTAAATTTACGTGAAAAGGTTTTCGCACATGATTTCAAGTTTTTCGACCCGGAAAAAAATGTTCATGTGGATCGTTACAGATGCGATAACTAAAAATACATTCACATTGCTTTGATTGCTTTTAAATCGATATTTTCGTTGTAATCGAAATCATTTCCCCCAGGAAGGCGAAGAAAATTGGATCCTTCAAAGCGAGAATTTAGGGTGACGATTTTCAGGTAAAAAATGAAAAGTCTTTAGATTTGCGATTGAATCATAATTTAATTACTATAACACGTACGACAATACAGAAGATTACGTAATTATGAAGAAAGAAGGCAGCCTGTAGTATGAGGATGACAATCGATCTCGACCCTTTAAAATTTCAACGCACGTGATCAACAGTTGACCTCGAATCGTACAAGAAAAAAAAAAACGAAATTTATTCTACGTCGCAGGGATTTCGACCCACACCCATTAATTCCTCATTTAGGATCAATTAATTGAATTGGTCAGAGAATCTAAAACAAAGCCTACGTCAAAATACGTTTGTAAAGTTTCTTGGAATAATGACCTTGAAATATAAAGATGTTATGACGTAATAATTAAGCCAGTGGGTAAGCATACCTTCTTTCTTAATAACGATCGAAATTGAATTATTGATTCAACACTTAGAGCGAGTAATACAAAAACATTATATATGTAACGTATAATTATATCGATTTGTGCATATGCCAAGAATCTATAACTAAAAAGCTTAGATTTACAAGTTTACAATATATACAATTCTTAAATTGAACTATTAGATAATTGAATGGAGAATCGAAACTGCTATTACAACAATAATGAAAATATTTATTTGATGATAAGTATCGAGGCGATACTGAGAATCGGTGATCCATGGTTTTAGTTTATTCTTGTGTTTTTTTTTTTTTTGGTCATTGCTAATAATGTCCGATTTGAGGATATTTATGATGGTGATTTTTTGTTTGTTGGATAAATAATCGATGAAAATATCTATTCGGTATGATCGATGCATTAAAACTATGAGACAATATCAAAGATAAATATTTCCGCCCTGCAGAAATCCAATTATCCGTTTATTTCCACTCAGGAATCGAGACTTAGAATAAAATGTTGAATGAATCGAAACCGTGAACATTCGACCTTCGTATCTGTGTGAGTATTCTTTCCGGGATCGTTAATTTTGAGTGTAATTAGGAACCGAAAAAGAAAAAAATTAGAAAAACGAAACGCAAAAACGAGAGGATCTGACTCGTTTGAGACGAAAATTCTATTTTTGTACGATGAGGTTTTAATTATTAAATATTGAATGATTTTTTTTCTCGAAGCGATAGATCTCTACTGTTTTTGTACCATCAGATTGTCATCTGGTTGGTACCAATTAAATTTGAATCGCATCGATTGTACTCAATTAATTAAGATTGTCATTGAGGTCGAGCTTTCGATTGGCTCGCAGTCGAGGATTTAACTTTTAATCGTTATTTGGTTATGTGTGCGTTTTTCAACTCCTTTTCGTTCGACTAATTTGAATAATTGATCTCAAAAATGATCAGATTCGTGAAAATCATGAGACACGGAAAATGAATCTCTCGTACGTATTGTGCCAACGTCCCATTCGGCAGCAGCAATAGCAAGAAGAAAGTGTTAGAAATCATAGGAGGCCTCATCTTCCTCTTTGTTTTTCGGACTGAGGCCAAGCTTGTACAATCCGCCGGCAACGATACCGCCGATTAAGGGACCAGCCCAATAAACCCAATGATTCGACCACGTTCCAAGGATAACTGCGGGCCCGAGAGTTCTCGCGGGATTCATGCTGCTGCCGGTGATGGGAACGGCGGCCATATGAGCAACGGAAATCGTGAGTCCAATAGCCAAAGGTGCCCAACCCTTTGTGTCGCTTCGTTTCGGATCAGTGACGGCGTGAACGACCAGAACGAGAAGAAACGTGACGATGGCTTCGATCATGAGACCCTGGCCGCTCTCTACGTCCTCACCGAGGTTCGTCGCCCCCAGCCCGCCGATCCATCGTTGTTGTGGAATCGATGCCTTTGGAAATTCACAAAAATTAACGCATCTACGTCAGAAATCGAATTGGTTTAGAAAAAAATGGATTTCTCGTGGAAATGGAAGGTTTGCCGGTTCACCAGGATATCGTCAAAATTCTTTAAATCCTGATCCTAAATGTCTATATCGAACAATTACGATCGGTTACCGATTCTTGTGTAACGGACTTTTTCCGCAGCTTAAATTACAGCACACAAGACGCGGCGTTACACTTGGCGTGTAATATCCTCGAGTGTACACGACGACCCGTTCGACCGGATTGCGGGAAGCAATGGACCGATTCCCGAGATGAGAGATCCGAGAAAACAGGCGCGGATATGGCGTGCGGTTTGCGGGACCTTGACCCTGGTTAGTGACACTTTAATTGAGCCGGCTTTGGCAAAAGACTTTACTCGTGCGAGTGCATGCCTGGCACGTTCGTATATATCACGAAAGAAAAATCTCCCCTTTATGTATATCACGTTTTGTTTTTTTTTTTTATGTAACATCGCGTTTATATACAAACAAGAAAGGAGAAATCATGTTTTCGATGAGAATTCGATTCGTACGTGTACGAAGGCACGTCTTCCAAGTGTTTCGCCTCAATATTTCATGCTCCGTACTTTGTATCGCGGGTATCGATACCGGTTATTTGTTGGAAAGAAGAATAATAAGAAGAAAATAAAAAAGAGGAAAAAGTTCGATACGAAATGAGCGATTTGGCGTTTGAAATCGTGAGCGATCTTCTCCTTTCGATTCCTCGATGGCTTGGGGGTCGTGGGACCAGGTCCCCCATATCAGAATATCCCGGCGAAATAACCTTGGCAATTCGCTCTTCGTTGCTGCACCTTTTTGCCACATGTGACTCACGTTCGTATATTATACTTCGTGTTAGTGTGTATAACTTCGTTTTTTCTCTCTTTCCTTCTTTGCTATACAAAAGCAACTTTTACACATATTTATACACCAACACGTGGTGAAAATGGTAAAGAGGTCGACCTATCCGGTCGATCCATAGCCGGAGGCTGCCACGCGCTCTTCTCCCCAATGTAAAACGAACGGGAAGGGGAGGCTGATCATTGTGTGCATAAAAAAGATATAATACCCGAGGCAATATTCGAATATGAAAAGAACAAAAAAAACAAAAGGCATAATCGAAAGAAATGAGAACGAAATTAGTGACTAACGATGGTGAAAAAATGATAGGAAAACCGAGAGACGAGACGAAGAAAATCGAAATACTTTACCTTCAGTATCGCTGCACCGGCAATTGCTCCGCAACACTGGCAAACAACGTAGCACAATGCTTTGAGTAAAGTGCAATTACCACTCGCAAGAAGACCAACGCTAACTGCTGGATTTACGTGACATCCAGATATGGGGCCCAGAACCTAAAAGAAAATTCAAACTCCTCTTAATTTCCAATTTTGTGCACGTTATGTGATTAATTACCATTAACGATGTGTAATCAAGAAAATAAGGACAATTTATTTATTAGTTCATTGTAATTTTTATGATGGCACTATCGATTTTTATGATTTGTTTAATGAAAATGCTGGATGAAGAAAAAAACCTTCAAATATATCGTAATTATCGTGGTTTCGTCTTTCCAAGAGCTCGTGCAGATCGAAAGAAATAGTCTAGATTGGATTCAACGTGGTCGCCCATTTACTCTTCGCATGTACTGCAGATCTGATTCGGGTACGATGGACCCGAGCACGAGCTCGGGCCCGGCGGCCCAGTTCTCATGCACGCAGGCAAGGTCTCAGAGGCCCTCGGGCGATCGACAACGCATGCGCGATCCCCGTGCGTCTTGTCGCTATTGCGCAACCCTCGCAACGCAGCGGGCTCTTTTCCAATTTTTTCTATGAGTCGCTTCTACAGGTTTGGCGTCTTTTTTTTTTTTTTTAGAAACATCAAGTACCAGAGAAAATGGATCGTGCGTATGTTTTCGATTTTCAAATCGTTTCTTCAAAATTGATTACCGCGAATAATGATTTGGATGAATCGACGGTAGATTCGGAGCCCTTAAAACTTGTTAATCTCATTCTAACCTCTCCGACATGCATAGCTCTCTTCGCAACCCCTCCAGGCTCCTTCGTTCGGACAAAGATTAATCGCCCGAACAATTTATCATTGCATTGCTATGTATTACACCAAGCGAGTTCTTCTACACCGGCGAGAGTGTCGAGGTGACTAGGGATCGCATGAATCGGTCTCATTCGCGCTCGTGCTCTTAATAACGATAATTAATGACGCCAACGTACCCAAAAGAGCAGGACTATGAAAAAATTATAAAAAAAAGCAATGAGATCGAATGAACAAAAAAAATATGGCGAGATTCCGGATCGTTCTGAAGAGACGAACAGTCCGATTCCGAATGATGAACCATGATTTTTAGTCTCTACTGTAATCCCTAATTATATACGAAACTCGCAATATTTACGCAATGGAGTAATTGATCAATTAATTAATAATTAATTAACCAAAAACAACATCACGAAAATCAACCGATGTGCTTAAGAAAACAAGGAAGAATAATTTTTACACGATTTTCATTCCTCGAATAAATTCCTCTCCATTACGAACCCGCAATAAAAAATTGACGAAAAAAAAAACCCATTCATGCTACGCGTAACACAATTGATTGATTTCTCCGTGCGCAAACGCAACCTCGCCCTGTCAAATAACGTTTATTTTTTGCAGCCGGCACGACTACGAATCAAAATATTTCGTATTAATCAAATATTGTCTATGAGAAAGCCGAACTGTTCAGACTCGATGAATTACGTGACTATAACAATATCAGGCCTCTATTACGGTGTGCTGTAATTATGTTTCATGTTATTAAATGTGTTTACCGCACACACATATATGTGGTGGAGATCATTTTTGATCGTGTCATAAGGCCAGTGTCCTCGAGAGAACTGAAAAAAAAAATATATATATGTATATATATCTATATGCAGACATTATGTGTTTCTCGTCGAACGCGATCGAGTCTCAGATCACTCGACCGAGCGTGTATCTCGAATTAGCTCGCAATTTTCGTGCCCTCGGGGCCTTGCGACCCACAGCCCCAAGTCATCGCCACGTGCGTTACGTTCTTATGCTCGGTTACAGAGTCCCGATATTATGTATATTCCCTCTTGTGTATATATTTATTCATATAAAGTATGAAAATGTGTCTTGTACACATATCTACATGGCAATACTAATTGGTATTGCACGGAACCTCACCTATGCTCGGCCACCGATCGAAGATCAAATACATAAAGTATTCGAGCATTACTAGTCATCCTTAGAGATGGAAATCGAGCTGGCATAGTTTGCCAGCTCGATTCATTCTCGTTGATGCCCCCGAGGATCGTTTTTTAGCCTTTTTTTTTCTTCAAGAAGAAGACATTCGTTCGCGTTTGGCACTGGGACGGAATTCTTTCATTTGTTGTTCGTACGAACGTTCAATAACGTATTACCAAACGTTCCCAGAGTTTTTAGTTACGTCTCTTTTAATGGCAAATTGTCCTAATTTCTTCTTTTGAAGCCACTTGTCAAAAATAACGAATAATGTATTTTTGAACCGCGAGACACGGAACGAACGCACCGATCGTCGGCGGGAATTCTTTCAGATGCGTTTTCGCTTGGTCATTCACTCATTTTCGAGAGTAAAGTGTTTGCAGAAGAACCGAGACAGAGGAAGGGGCACGCACTTCAAAAAATGCACTTTCGCAATGCCTTTTTTTTCTCTGATTAAAAGTCTCATGGATACGGACAATTTTTACTTTTAATGCTCTGAATTTATTTTAACAGGTTTTTTTATTTTCAGGTCAAACTAGAATGGATTTTTTGCATTGAGAGAAAAAAGTTTTTTCTTTGAAGAATCTTCCAATTGTGCATTACTAAATATCTTCACACCGTTTAGCAATGTGAACCTTTTTATGTCAACTTGTTGGAATCCTTTATTTTTTATCTGCGATTAGTAATGAAGATTAATTTTTTTTTGTTATTTTTTTCGCGCCAAAGTGTGAATAGGATTGAATAAAATAAAGTAATTGTGGATTAATATAACAAATTTATTTTTAATTCTGTTTCTTTTTTGCCATAAATACGTTTTTGAATATCGTTTAATATTATTATCATTTTTGAATCGTAAATTCGATCCAATCCTTAGAGTAATGTACAGTTTTGCTGCCCACCTGTTTTTATTTATATAGTTCATATGCTCATAGTCCATAATGGTGCAACATTTGCCCTATAAATTTTATCGATTACAAACAAATGCAACGAGACTCTATTAAAAAAGTCTGATTTTGATTTGACGACTTTCTCATGCAAATGATCATCGCGCGTACGATGTATCGAACAGAGATTCATCAATCACTTATAAAAACTGTGAACAAGGGGTTTTATCGCGATTCGATGATAGCTACGCCTAAACGAGACACTTACGCCATTCCCTTCCATTCGCAGAAAATTTATTTCACGAGGTGTGAACGTTCGTAATTGTGCCTCGAGGTGATTTTCCGAGTTTCTCGATGAGATATATGAATATTGAGAGTTCGCGTAATTTGTAGGATACATAATTGTGTGTGAAAAATCAGGATTTACTGCGAACAAGATGTTTGTATAAAGTTTTCATTTTCTTCTGACACTGGTACAAATTATTGTATTTTTTTATCATTATCCACGTTCAAAACCTGTCCATGAAGTGCTCCGAGTGCAAGGACAGTCCAAAATTTCATGCGAAAGATTAGATAATGGAAAAACTGAAATGATGGAGAAACTGAATTTGCTGGTTTCGCCAAGTGCGAGAATAAAATTGTATTACAAGAGTTTTTCCTATAGCACAGAATTTCTGGTATTTTAAACGACGCGCCGTGATCAGTATGGGTAATTAAAACGCGTTTAGTATTTGCTCGATTCACGATATTATTTTTTATTACTGATTGCGTACGTACCGCGTGAACTTAATATTTATATTTCTCAATGGTAATTAGAAGGGACTCCGGTACACGTACACAAGTCGCATATACGAGTTTACACGTAAAGTTTGCGAAAACGTCGAAGCTCTGAGTATTGAATATTTCGTGGTGGGCCGACCGGTTTTTTTTATTGTTTTTTTTTTGTTTCCTCTTAACAGCTTGTACTCTGGAGTTTGCAACAAGTGCCGTCACGGATCTCGGGTTTATTGCTCTTCTTTTTCCAATGTGTAACTTCGAATTCACTTTGCTCGTATTTTGCATGGGGCAACGGTATTCGTTGGATATTAGACTGTCACCTCTGACAGTTAAATTTTTTCAACTCACACTGAAGGATCTTTGTATACGAAAATTCTAATGGTATACAGGGCCATTGAATCGTCTCTCCGTTGTGTTTTTTTTTTTTTGTTACTTTCAGCTCTCCATGACCACGAAAAACAATGATCTTTGAGCATTACCTCCTCGATTACAAAACGAGAAGAGCAATTACATATATTCGGAGTACGTACGTGTATATCGTTTTCAAGAGTTCTCGACGCTCAAGGGAGCGGTCTGTACAACGAGGCCTCAGGGCGTGTTGAGCTGCGGAATATAAGTGTGTTTGCCACGAAGCGTCTCCGCGCTGAGGAGACACAGACAACAATGACTCTAATATTACTTGGAGGGAGCTTATTCGTTTCGAAAAACGAGTTCAACTACATTGAGAAATCGCATATCCTGTTTTATTGTTCCCCTCGTCTCCTCCAACCCCAATTGACAATGTTTCGAGAGCCAAGGGATTTAACGATCGTCGTAAATCATTTCTTGACGCAAAGCTGAGCAATTTTTAAATGTGCAAAATAACTTTTATGGATCTTTCGAACGATCGAAAAAAACTTTTTTTCAATCGGAGCTTTTCCTTCAATTGAGAATGAGAAAGATAAAACTGTAAAACAAACCTTGGTCGTTTTTAAACGTTAACGAGGACACTAATTAGATTAATTAACGGCACGAAAATGATTCGTTACGGATTCTCCATGTTTGTTATTCGATGGTAATTTAAATTCGTTATGAAATCTTCTTCGTCCGAAGGGCCGTACCGACCAATTACCAACTTTAATCGATCATTTTACGAGCTCATTATGGAAGAAGCTGCAGAAAAATTATGATCCTTCGCTATATATATAAATATATATATCTACAATCTTTGAGCAAGTGCTTTCCAGTGTGAATGCTCGCCGAATGCTGAGATTTTTCTCCAACTCTTATGGCATGCTCTCCTCTCAAGTATAATGAATCATTATAACCGCCATGCCCTGTGGGCTAAATTCGATGTCCTTTACCATTCACCGACTTGCCACTAGAATCTCCAGGTTCACCAGGCGCGAGAAAGTCAACTCCCGCGAGGCATCCAAAGTCATAAATACACTCACACACAGATACACTGAATACACAATATATAATGAACTATATATATCCCACATCGTTCAATGACTAATATATAACCCGCGTAATATCCTGCCTCAAAGTTAAACCACTGTATAGAAGAGATAAAACGACGGTAATATTATGGTATAATATTTTCAACATGCATCATTCAGAGCTTCGTATCCTTCTCATCATTTTCATCCGTGGCAACTACTGCGTTTTTCCAGAACGTAGAAACCACACGAGTTCCAAAACTACGATGAAAAAATAGGAATAGAAAATGCAGTCGTTAATACATTCCTGAGAGACGTACAGGCCATGAGAGTGACAAATCTGAAGGTTCTTGAGTTGAGATTATTTTTGACAGCCTTTTGACCGATAGAAGAACTCGTGAAGTAATTAAAAAACGCATTGGGTGGGCTCGGTTTTCTCGTGAATACCAATTTGCATTTTCAATGATTTTTAATTCGGCACAAGGATGATGGATTTTATTTAATTTTCATTAAATATATACACGGAGGGTCAGTTTATTTCAAGTGTCAACAGAGAATTTGCGTTTTGCGAGAATCACGAGAAAGTGACGACGAGGACAGTGTTACAGTACAAACACACATTTTTGTCCTTTCGTTGTTACTGTACAATTCTTAGTATGTATTGCACATTTCGCCAGAGCTATATAATATGCATAAACGCGAGAGATTCCTCGAAAAAATAATATCGTCACCAGTCCCTCGAAAAAAATGTGTGCGAGAGTATAACCCCACCCTGACTTTTGGTAGCTTATGAGAAAAGATGAGAACGGAGCTAAATCTAGTGTGGCTTTCAAGGATTAAATCTGATTGTGATCAGCTAACAAGAACATGACATAAGAAACGTTTCATCGTTCTGTAGCTTCTCCACACTGTATATTGAATTTATGACTCACCTAAATATCTGTATTGTACGTGTATATTTTTTTTTACGTAGACTTTTACATTATTGAAGCTGGGCAAATCCTTTACTAAACCAGATCACACTGTGGCTTCGTTTAGGGTCGTACAGCTAATATTAGAGGAGCTTGAACAAAGTTGTTTATTAAGTACTCATCGTAAAACGGTCTTAAAACGAGGAGAACGCGTTTTAGATTAGGGGAATGGTAAAATCAACAATCGTTAATATTATCTTCATTGCTATTCGTGCAGACCCGAAAATAATTCGTTTTTCATAATAATTATCATTGATTTTATTAACGTTCGATGGATCTGCTTTTTATAGGCTTTCTCTCGACTTGGAAGGTTTCTCGTTAAGTCGAATTTGAAGGGAGAATCAATATTGACAAGAAATGATTTATTTTCGTAGCAATATTTACTTGTGGATTCTTTGCGATTGTTCGAAAGGTCTCAACGCTCGATCAGCCCGCGCAAATATTGAGGAATCGAGGGTGGATTTTGTTTCTTTGTTTTTTTTTGCGCGATTACTACATTCGAGACAGTGCAATACTTTCATTTGGTAATATGTGCACAATAGCGGCCGGCAGAGCATCCAGAGCTGCCAACGCCAACGGCGGAGATCCCGAAGTGGAAAGGAAAAGTGACGGGAACGCTTTCGTCGATGAATAATTTAATTTAGCGAATTTGTCCCTGCCAAGGAGAGAATGCAAAGTGAATGAATCGTCTTGCAACCCGGATAGCCGAATGTCGTTAAACCGCTTTTTTTCATTGATTCAATAAAATAAATAATAAAGACGACGCACAAATAATCGAGAGAAAAAGTGTCAATGTCCAGTTATTCGAGCAACCCCGTTTTCATAATTTATTTCAAAAGCTTGTTTTTAACCCAAACTTTTTCTTCCACCTGCGCAAAAACATAGAAATTGTGCAAAAACGGCTGCGAGTCATTTACATGGAGATTCTTGCGACGGCATCAAATATTTTTTTCCTCGGAAAGTTTCACGACCGAAAGTGAATGATGCGAAGATTGTAAAAAAATAAGAAAAATGTTAACACAAAAAATCAAACTCCGGGACGTGTTTTTTACTGAAAGATATATTTTACACATTAAATGAGACGACTTTGCTATTAATCTGTGACAAAAAATCTTGTATCCGAATGATAAATATATTGGAAGAAAAAAAATAGCAATTGTGACGAAAATTGTGAGTGCGGGACAAAAATCGAATTTCTTATGGTTGCTTTGAAAGAAGGTAGAACTATTTCGATCATTATTATTCAGAAAAGCATCCTTTTCAGATCAGTCCGACTGCTTGCGTGAAATAATGGGAATCCGATTGAGTTTCGTTGCCTTGTATTTTCCTAATTTGTCTTGTATACTGTTTAATGATACGAGTCGTACATGGGGCGTGTGGCAAAATGTTATTCGCTATTTCCACGGAGCAAATCCTCATTACGATCTCCGATTTCTGGGACAATCGAGAGTTGCGGTTGAGATGAGTGAGTGAGGGGGAGAGTGAGCGAAAGAGAGACACAGAGAGAAAGAGAGAGAGAGAGAGAGGGAGCGCGATCGGATGTGCTCCAGGGCGTTTTGCGTCCTCTTCTCGCCGTTGAAGAGAGCGAAAGATCTCGTGCATGCGTTTACGAACACGCGCGGGCTGGCGCGCGTGACGCAATGGTGAATACGCTCGGTTAAGATCTCGGCACACTCTAATTTGAATATATTTGTCATTCGTGTTTCGTGCGAAACGCCTTGGGGCACGTGGTGGATTTCGCGCCTCAGTGCAGAATTAAAATCTACATCTTCCCTTCTTTTTTTTTTAAATCTTTTCATTCTTAACATTATTTCATGGTGCCAATTCCCTTGGATGGCTCAATATGCGCGGAGAGCATGCACAGCATTCAATTTAAATGTCATAAATAAAAAGAGAGTCCAAAGATAAAAATTAACAACTATGTCGATAAAAAAGAATTCATTGTAAATTGTCGACACAAATTTTTACATCGTTCTTTCAAAAAATTCAAGATAACCGGACAATCAATAATAAATAAAAATTAAGGAGCATTGAGTAATTCTTGATAAAAAAAAAATTACACGGTTGATTTGTTTCGATTGAGAAATTGAAATTTCTTCTTAAAAGCTTTTTGGCAATTATGTATATCGTACAAAATGAATTCTACCTTTCTGTATTCTTCAGTGCCACAGTCATTTGACCTTTTTTATGTGGCCCACAAAGTTAAGCTCGTAATCAGATTGAATGAAAATAAAGTAACTTCAATTAAAATCAAAAGAGAACAAATTTAATTATAAAACCAAGTGATAAGGATGAAAAAAAAAAGGAATCGGAAAACTGCCATCCACGAGCCTGTACAGGGTTGAAACGAACCTTGAGAAATCTCATTCAGCGATCTCTTTTTAATATTCGATTCACGATGCTGACCACCCTGTCCTCATGGTTTGCCCTTTTGCCATATAAATTCGTTGCCTTTTATTCTGCTTGTAATTATTATTTTTGTTTCTTCCTGCGTTTCGTACACGCCTTTGGCGGTTCGTTCGATAA
The DNA here is from genome assembly GCA_963921915.1 of Hyposoter dolosus. Lineage (NCBI taxonomy): Eukaryota > Metazoa > Arthropoda > Insecta > Hymenoptera > Ichneumonidae > Hyposoter > Hyposoter dolosus. The sequence goes on along the minus strand of OY998135.1, from coordinate 11,535,914 downwards.
TATTGCACGCGATTTCCGAGCCTTCGTACTATGTACATATACGTATACATAAAAATATATACAAATATATATAAACATACGTATATGCATACACATATTTTTAGCAAGGATCGAATGAGGCAAAAAGCGAGGTGAGACGCTTGCCGCGCAGCACAACGTCGATTTAATCGCAATAAATTAAAGGTTGCGCAAACCTAATGAAACGCTCTTGCCATTTTTTTTTTTTTTTTTTCATTTTTTATTTTCGTTACTCCATGTTCCTTCATTCTGACACATTACGTCCGAGTATTACTATATACACATGTGACTACTGCTATAATGTTCCAAGAGACACACAGGGCAGAAGCCCAGGCTCAATTTTTGTAATAAGTATAATGCAAAAACTCGCACTCCTTAATGGATCCAATGCAATGGTCAGAGTCACGGTTCATTTTTCGAACCGAACTTGAAGGAATACGTGAAATCAATTGAGTGAATTTGAGACGTTAACGTTGAGTACGCGGGAGGTCAAATGAATAAGTCAATTTTTTCAGGATATGCACAAATTCGATCAAATGGATCTTCAGGAATGAGAATTAAGTCAAAAAGCATTGAACCTAGCAGCAGTGCTTCGTGATGTCGAGTGATAAAGTATATACACGAAGTATGCCGTGACTATTTTTAGACATTTAATTACGACGCTACGATTGATGGTTATACGGGTTGAATAAATTTGTAGAAATGTATAGTTGTGATAAATAATTATTTTCAAGAAACCCGTAATTTTCATTTCACGACTCTGGTTATAATAAAAGTCACTTTACTACGAAGCTACCGCTGCTGCTGGGCTTCAAATCCACTCTTTCGTACTGGTTGATACACGGCTGATTGATCGTAACCAAGGCAACACATAATATCTAATCGTTGATTACCAAAGGGATGGAAATTTCATATGTTTCAAGGTTACTTGGGGGATTCCCCTGATCGATTCTACCCCTTGTCGCATCGAAAGGAAGGGGCAATTCTGCTCCGTCGGAAGGCCTGATTAAAACAAAGGGAAGCAGGCAAGCGATAAAAGGCAAGCACGCAACGTCGAAGGCGAAAAAAAAAATGTTACGCGTGGCTATAAATCGCGATCATACATAAAATCGACATTTTGTAAGCATTGATACAACCAACCATTCCACATTCGATGAAATCGATATGACTCGATAATAGAAAACAGAAGTTTCGTAATGGAATTATCAAAAATGTCTGCACATCGAGGGCAATTTGAAGGAAATAAGAAAATGAATAAAGAGCCAATCAATTATTTTAAATCGCCAGGCTGCACAATCCAAAAAGCCGAAAACCAAGGTCATTGGATCGGATATCTCGGAATGACCGATCGCATGTGACAGAACCGGTATCTAGAAAAAAAAGCCTAGTTCCGGTATAGCGAACAGTATGGCACAGTAAAAAAAAAATTGCAATCTCGCTTCTACCGTGTTTCGTTTACTGGCTTGACGATTGTGGCTCGAGGCTGGCGATGTATAGAAGGGTAAATAAGGCCGCGTATTCGCCCAAGGGGGTCTAACGTGCCTCACGGGATGGTGCAACTTTGCCCTGAAGGCTCTGACAACCTACTCACTCACTCATTCTTTCTGCTCACGACTTTCCAACTCAACAAAAATCCACGCACACACGTTGACGTGGGTACATAAACGGTAATACAAAAGTAAGCGTACTGTGCGTGTATCTGCATGGGATGTAAAGTCTTCCAGAGAATGACACCCGGTTTTGAGCCCTCAGCTGTTGACGCTCGAGACGATGACAATTGAATTCAATCTCGAACGTGCAAGGCGATTGAATAAAATAAAAATCCAAACATTCGAATAAATATTGACTTTTCAATAAAGTTTTAATTATCCAACAATATTTGGGGTGAGTCAGAACCTAATTTTTTTATCGACCGTACAAAAAATCGGTCCGAATTTTTTGGCATGTCACAGAGCACGAAAGAATAAATGGGGGCCACAAAAAAATGATCCACGTAGCTGAAGTCATTGGGTGAATAATGATGACGAAGTCGAATCGATATATTTTGCTGATCGGTAGGCGGAAGATGATGATTTGTGAAAAATTATATTTATACGTAATCGTTTCTTCTCTGCTACCACAATAAAAACATTTCTATCGCTTTTCATCGATGATCATAAACAGATACTTGTAGAATTATCTCGAAAAATCTGAGCCAGTAATAAATTCCATGTTCGAAAAGCACGCTATAGTGCTAATTGTACGATCTCGAGAGCTCAAGACAATTATAAAGACATTAGAAAGATTATCCGATAATCTACCGTGCAGAAAAACGTCGGATATAACTCAGGATGCCAAATAGAACGAATGAATAATTACAGAAGCCGCAGGAAATTGAATAACGAGACAAGCATAATTTTATCTTCGCGAGGGTTTCGTAGATGTGTTGGACGTTGCGTGTTATATGTCTATACGTTGCGAAGGAAATACATTTATGTGTCGAGATCCTTGATCGTTCATAAACGCTCGAACACATGTGTATACGAACTGAAACGACAGCTCGACAAAGTTTGCACTACGCGTTATCAGAGACGAGTGCGAAATCGACCATTTTTCACACCTCGCCAAATCAATTGGTTCTCCCTTTTTTTTAATTCCCAGATAGTTCGATCGTTCAATTATTTTTCGTAGCGAAAAAATTGACATTCTCGATTAAATTCATTCGAGCAGGTGTCGATGGAGCCAATTACGTGATTTTTAATTCTATACCGTATAATTGAAGCTTGATACATTTCACGAGAGAAGTTACAATCGTACAAGTCGAACAAACACGAAAAAAAATGAATTTTGACGAACCGAGCTTCGAGGATTAAAAACGATTGCAAAAATTAACCAAATGAAATGCATTTTTGTTAATTCCAATTGATTCGATCGGTGGCCAACTGCACGTAATTAAAAATCATATTCATATTCATTACTTGTGGATCATCAATCGTTTATCGAATTTATTGGGAAACTTTGACACTGGAGCCACCGGTATCCGGATTTCCACAGTTTCGCGTAACCGTCATGCAAATGCAATGCGAAGATGCAATAAGAAAAAGTCACTATGCGGCAACCCCTCGGGGCAAAGGACTGAATTCATAAAAATCCACAAAAATTTACACAGCCACAATAAAAATAAAACAAAATTATGCGATGTCTCAGATTTTTGGATCTTGAGAATTGATTTTTATGGGGTATTGGAGGGTCTTACCTGGGCGAGAGCCGCTACTGCAAGGCCAAACGTGAACGCTATGTGAATCACCGTGGGCGGTGTGGTATCTCTCCACGTGACGCAAGACGCGCATCCTATGAGAACGAGAAGACCGGTGCCCAAAGCTTCAGCGAAAAGTGGCACTAGGAAATCAATCTTCGAGACTTCTTCCAAACCCACGAAATCTTTTGCACCTGAGAACGAAATAAACACGATTTTATTCCTCAAAATCAGTCATAATCGTGGTGACTTTTCCACAAAGTTATTTTCTTCCTTTATTATTAGTTTAATCTATTCCTGGAGCATCAGTTATTCGATGCAAAGTTAATCCTCTTAATAATTTGCTGTGTTTGCTTTTAATTAAGTACACTTCGATATTAATCGGCCGATTAATCAATTAGATTACTACTGTTTGGTGTAATTTTACAGTTGGTTACTTTCGTGATGTTTTTTGACGAAAATTCCAAGATTTAATAAATCTTTTAATTGACAAATTCTCCTTGAAAAATTTTCTCAGTTTCTATTTGATTTTCTCAAATTCTATTCTTCTAATTATGCAACGAACGGTATGAAGTTTAAATTTGAATAAAATGCAAATAATACATTTCCCTTAAAAGTCCTCAATTTACCTCAGAAGTAAAATCATGAAATGCGGTTGAATCGTTGGAAAAGATTTCTTACGAAATAAGAAAGATTACGATAATGAATTATTCATCAAGTGGCAAGATTCCGATGGAAAAATGTGAAGTGTCAATGCGTGTGTTATCGCAGCTCTGAGCTGATCTTCTCAAAAGCATTGACCTGGAATCAAATTTTAGCGATTGGAAATTCTTCGATACATCGTGCTAACAAGATTATGGTGGTGTGCATGGTGTACACGATCTTGGCGTTGACCTTATCCTCAACCTGTCGTCGAGGCTCGAGTAATTAGCAGGTTTAAGGCCATGGAGCACAAGCAGGGTGTGTGTGTGATGTTATTCCGTACTATCGGCATTGACAGATTCGTCTATACACTTGAGGCACTTGAGCCTTAAACTCGGGATCGTTTTTCAAAATTTATGCAAATCAAATTCGGGAGGACAGGCCTGAAGATTTTTTTTAGCACATTCCATTATGAATATATTTCTTCTAAGCAAGTAAAAATCTTGCATCATTTTTGTTCAAATTTAACATCAAATATAAAGAAGACAGAAATTCGTCAGGTTTTTGTTTTGTTCGCAATTCAAAATAATTCCGTTTCTAACATTTGAGAGGGTCGCAATGTTTTCACAAAAACATAAGACTACGACGCTAATTAATAACAACGTTGAATATTCTCATTAAATACGATTCAAATGGAATTTACGTTCGCTTTGAGTTTTGAACCGGTTTAGTAAGTAAATTAATTCGACGTGGACACTTTATGATCCGAGATGAGCTTTCAAATTTGTCGTGATGAGACCGATCAGACTCATCCAATAGCCATAATGTTAGAAACATGTACGTGAATCTGTAAGAATCATGCGTAGCGTGAATGAAGAAGAATCGAATTACGTGCGGGGAATCAAAGAGAGTTCGGAAACCTCGTGACACACGAGTCTGAACCAATGAAGCATGAGTCCCATGCAAAGACCAAAGAGTTTTCATTAGCTAACGCCTCACATTGTCATCGTATTTTTTTCACTTGGCAGTTCAATTACTAACGAAGGTATCGTCGTGTTCATTCTCTTCCTGTCACCAAATAATAAATTACTATTCAACGAAAGAGTCGATAATCCATCGATCGAACCGGTGGCAACGTATCAAGGGTCATTTTACTCAAAACACCTTGAGGTTCGATCATCGACGTCGAACGCGACGATACTTTGTCCTCGAAATATTAAATCATCCGCATTTGTCATTCGTAAAATGTGTCGCATAAATACAAATTTTTTTTATGAATGAAATTAATGAAGAATAATTTTTTTTTTTTCGGATTGTTTGAATCGCTACATATTTTTGGGCAGGGAACTACTGATGAATTTTTGTGATTAGGTGAATAGATAAATGATCATAGTTCGGAGTGCAATTGCAAATTTTTAAATTTATTTATCTTCTGACGTCTTTCTCTGACTTAAATGAATATTTTTTATTTTTTCATTCATTAAAACAAAGCAGATATCATACCTTGCCACGATTTACTCATATTGCCGAAAAGTTTTTAATCCTCGTACAGATAGAACACTTCTTACGGTAACCGATAAGTTTCGAGTGTTTTTAACGAGTAAAACGTTCCAGCCACTTTTCGAACCAACCCAGAGATCTCACGGTTAATGAAACCGAAATATCATGCGCGTCACACTTTTTTTCTACTTCGAAATGTTTGCCACGCAATGCAAGTTGCGACTAAATCGAGCAAAAAGTTTATAATTTCGTTGTGTGTTGCTAAAGCGGATTGAAGTTTATTGGTTTCTGGACCGGCTTGAGAGCGCCTGTAGTTGGCGGCATACACGAAATCGAGGCTTATTCTCGATGTTTATTTGGTTGTTGAATCGTATGGGAAAATTTAAGGAAAAAATACAAAGATTACGCACAACACGCACAGCTCACTTTGAAATTCGAGAGAGTGCGAGGGTTTAGGTGGTTTTATCGAGTGCGCGGACCGCGAGGTACGCGTTCATATGTATCGTCGTACGATCCCCCCCTTCCTCGCGAATACAGCAATCTCTCCCCCTCTTCTCTTTCCTTCGTCTCAACTTGTCTCCTGCTTCTGTTTTTGCTTCGGTGTACCTATACATTCAGTTTCCCTCCATCCCCCTTGATTCCGTCTCGTCTAACCGTTCCACCCACTTTGAAACTCATCGTAAAGAGCCGAGAGGGGCAGAGTGCAGGAGGGGACCCTACAATTTCGTTTCTCCGCGAAGACTCTATTATTATTTTACGAAGGAGCTCATCAGGATTTGCGAATATTGTCACGGATCACATAAGGACTTCTCCTTACGCGATATATATTTCCATGCACGGTGAGGAAAGGTTAAAAAAAGGCGATCGAGGTGAAAAAAATTTCTTTCGCGAGAGCTATAAAAGGGGAAGCAGAAATTGACGATTCTTGCCTCTCACTTTTTCATCGTTCGTTTTATCAACGACTCAAATCCGTTTTCCCATTTTTATGGCTTAACCAATTCGGTTTTTTTACGTTTAATTTAATTCTCGTGGGATAGTTTACGAGGGACATCGTGTTTACATTTTTCTAACACACAAGATAAATGTGTATTGGGAGATTTGAGTTTAATTTGAAAATATATCCAACTTCCTGCAAGCGTGGACGATACTAATCTTCCTGGTCGATTATTCATTAAAAAACTAGTCGAAGATCGTAGTCGGCTTTTGACAAGCAGTCTCCCTGTGTGAATACTCCAAGTTGCTCCTCACTTTCGTTTTCTTTTTTCTTCCTCAGCCTCTTCTGTGTGTTCGTCATCCTCTCTCGATTATGTCTCGAAGACGGAGATCGCCGCAGTATAATTTTTACTTTCGTTCGACAGACAACGGCGACGAAAAAGTATAACTCTTCTCCCTTCTTCCTCTTTGCCCCGCTTTGCTCCCATTCAACTCTCGTGGCATATGCTTCGTATTATACATACATTTTTAATACTCTCCTTTATATAGTAAAAAAAAAAGCCTCGAGGTGCAGTACCGAAGTTACGGCTCGTGCGAATATATCGCGACACTGATTTTTAGTGCATAAATATACGTTTGCATTTAGTGCACAAGACAAGTGCACTTCGGAGCAACCAAAAACGCTGGACGAAGCATCAGTTCGGCAATCAGTCGACCTTTTTCGTTCGCGTTAAACCGAGGAATATATGGGCATACATTGTCTTCGCTGGTTTTACGCAGTTTTTTGTTGGCTCGTTGTAAAAAAAGGAAAACAAGAAAATAAAAGATTAAACGTATGTTTTGACTCTCAACTTTTAATGACGCCTTGAGCTTAACGCTGTAATACTGGGTCCTAGTCCTTTGCAATAATGAGCAAGCCTCACGAGCGAAGCTTCGCACTTTTGGTTTTCAATAATCGTTGCCTCATGTCCTGCCGAGTACCTGCGTCTTCACAGTGCAGCCGTAGGGCACGAGGACGATATGGCAACGCCGTGCAACACACGAAAGCATTGCGAGAGTCGCAGCAACGCGTTTTGTGACGTTTTGGACTTTATTCTCGTTGGCAGAGAGCTCACGTGAACTTGCAGCCGAATCTCAATTATTTTACTTGTTTCATTGTAAATTATAAGATCCTTTATTACGAAAGTCAACTGTATGGGCTCGCCTACTTCAATATTACATTCCGCTTGTTTTCACATCAAACAGTATCGCGCGATAAGGCTCATTCATTGACTCACGACGTCACTAAACGTAATGTCTACCAGAGAATAACCCTTTGTACTAGAGCGACGTTGTAATGCTCGTGTTTTATCTTAACTGGCAGGTTTACCGCTCTTCGCACTATCTTACGCAACTCAGGAGCTATTTCGTTTATTCCGCTTCTCTGGTAGAGTAGAAGTTGTCACAATTTTATTGCCCATTTTTTTAGATACTTCTGCACCACGATTCATAAATCGAGTGCATAGAAAAATGAAGCATGCTGAATGAATTCTCTCATAAAAAATCTTCGTCCTGGCCTTGTTGATTTTTTTGAAATTTTTCCAAGTGATGAATCGTTTAGAAAAAAATATGAATGGTGAAAAAAGTGATCGGACCAAGATTTATACATTTTTAACGTTACAGATTCAATTAATGTTCGGAATTTTAAAAAGTTTACAAAAATTATGAATTTTCCTTCGATTCTGAGATTTTTCCTTGCAGTTCGCCAATGAACATTTTTTATAACAATGTAAAATGATTTTGAGTTATCGCTAGTCAAAAATAGCGTTGAGCAATCGATGCAAATCTGGACGATTTATGAACTGTGAAATTTTCGAACGAGACATAATGTCAATGGACAACAAAGGGAAGAGGAGGAATATTTACGGCAAGCTTGTCAGCCGTCAAAAAACGTGACCCAATTTCGGAGGTCGCGTTTCTCTAACGGGTGTGTTGCAATGAGGGTACAGTGGGGTCTTGATTATTCAGCCTAATGTGGATCAGAAGTGGATCGTAAAAGTGAGAAAGCTGAGCAATGTCGCTTCAACATTTATTGATGACGCGAGATCAATTCGTGTCAACAATGGATCGAGCCTCGAATCGCGTCTATCGAAATTATCGAAAATCAATTTCGACCCGAAGCTTGAATGAAAACCGTTCACAGCTATAAATTATGTTTTCTCATTTCCTGAAATTTTCATCTGTATGAACAGTGAAACTTGGTGAACCACGGATTGAAAGAATAATTCGGATTCTACTGCATACCGTTTTGATAATTGAAAAAATGAGACAACGATCGTCGAGTATTTCTCGACGACGAGGCTCGGTGAGTATAGCAGAGCAAAGTCATCAACGCCTCAAAGATAATTAAACTTCTTAAATTGGGCCACCGCGGAGACTCTACGCCTTCAGCAGCTTTTGCAAATACGAAATACAACAGCGTTACACCTGTATGTGCTTTTATGTGTGTGAAACGAATCGTCCGTCATGTGACAACAAAACTGTCACGTACATATTTTCGTAATAAAAAAATAAAAGAATCTTCAACGAGTTTTTTAGCATTAAATCGTGGATAATTGAATTTTTTTTTTAATACCAATCTGATGGGATTGAAAGAGTTCTAGAAGCTAAAATTGTATTGGACAAAGTTTACTCATGCAAAATTGTATTCGCACTCATGCCTCGTGCAAGGCAGCTGGCTCGACAAATATTCGATAACGCAGTAGGAAGGAGAAGGGGCAGAAGTTGTAATCGCACATGTTTGGCGTGTTCGTGTATCACGAAATATTGTTACAAAGATCGATAAACGATTATCGATCCATCTATGAAACTATGGCTTAAATCATTTTTCGACTTCTTAAGGCGATTCACTCGAACTAGTTTTTTTTTTAATGTGTGGCTCGATAAGGCTATTTTGTGAGCGAATATTGATTACGGGCTTCTGATAACGATTTCTCAAATTGGCTTAGCTCTAAAAAAACGTTACGACGGAAATTCAATTAAAAAAAAAAAGATTTATTAACATTTGTGAGCAAATCTAAGTTGCTTTTTTGAGGGATTTCGTTTTTATTGATGAGATGAATGAGATTGTAGTTTAAAATTTATGAGAAAAAAAGATTACGTGATTGACGAAGCCTGCTACTGCACGGGGCTTATTCACGCGAGCGCTCGTATCTCGCTCTCTCTCTCTCTCTCTCTCTCTCTCTCTCTTTCGCGGGAGAGAGAGAAAGAGTGCTCGACACGCTGCAACGCGACTACCGCGAGATCCGTCGTTTTATATACACTCGCGTAAGATCCCCGCGTTGCTGTGAGGAAGGTTAAGGTTATCGCAGGTGTATGGTGTTATGTAAACTATTATCGATAAATGGAACGTGCCGTTGTAACGGAATTGAAAATTCACAAATGTACAAATTCAATTAACACGTTTTTTCATTAAGAAAGAAACGGTAATATTTCAAAATTCCGTATTAACGGCAAGAAAAAAAAATTGAAACTGATCGAACGAAGAAATGGAATGTTTTTTTTTTGTAAACTATGAAAAAGGATTGGCGTATGAATTTTTTTCATTTAAAAAAAAAAGCCCCTTGACCAGTTGTTTACCCAAGTCTCACCGAACCGTGTCAGCCAGGATTCAAATATGACAATAGGAATCCAAGAATAAAACAAAACTTAGTTCATCACAACAATTTTTTATTCACGTTGGAATCTCCGAACGATGAATCGTCGTTTTAAATGGCGCAAATGCAGAATGCGCACATATATATATGAGTCAAACGGTCAATCAATCGTCAATCATCGTTGAATGAAGGGATTAAATAATTCCCATGAATTCTCATAACGCTGCAGACACGTAAAAAATCGCAGCAAAAAGTTTCCATCGTGAAACGATGTCATATTTCTGGTGTTATGATAGCTATTTATTGTTTCACATTGAATTGCTTAAGGGGACGAATTATCGTCACGCTATTTGATGATCACTTCCTGCATTTTTGCACGATTCAGTTTCATTGTGTCTTGAACTTTATCTCACAGCAGGAAAGTTCCATTTTGCGTCGTGGTAATATTTTTTCGTGTTTCTATAAAACACCCCGAGTATATATAGAATTTTGCATATATAGAAATTGTGTTTTTCCTTGTACAGAAAGTCGTAAATTCGTATAGGAATGAATTTGAGGTTTTTCGGCGATCTTGGATGGAAATAAATCTGTTGATTCACACACCAATAATATTTGTCACATTCTATGAAAAATGTTTCCATTAGTGACGTAAAAACTCATCGCTGGGGATCAAATTTCACTCGGAGAGGACATTTGATTAGAAAAAAGTGACGTGAAAAAAGATCTCTTTTTTTCTCGACTTGAAAGGATCACAAGTCCATTATAAAGCAGTCCGCGTCGCCCGAAGTCACATTTTAATCGAAGGTGAACGCTGGCCAACCGGTTGGCCAGTAGAGCATTCGGAAAATCGATTAGCGACATTCCTCCGATCGACTTACACGGTATTTTCGCTATGGAGTGTCAACTGTTGTGGCAGATATATAGCGAGCTAATGCGTCGTTAGGGAATCGAGGAATTTTTATCGAGTCATGGCCAGCAGGACGAGCCGATGGTAGGCGAGTTTTTTTTTCGATTCAATTAAGCAGTCATGAATACCCAAACGCGTGAAATTCAGTTTAAACTTGTTCATAACTTTTCTCTCTTATCTTTGAGTAACGCTCGTAATTCGATCGGAAAGAAGCAACTTTTCTTATCACAAGCTTATTTGTGATGTAAACTCCATTGAACTGATTTAAACACGTTGCGTATGCGAAACTCGTAAAAAAAGAAATATGCTTTCGAAATATGTTTCACGAAATACGTAATTGGAAAGTAATCGGAAAGACGCGGTCATTTTTTTGGATTCCAAACACATTGGGCGCCTCAAAGGAAAACAAGAGAAGAAATTAATGGCAAAGAAAGTTGGCATATTCATTGTGTCCAGCTACAAGGTACAATGGACACTACAATTGCCAGTCATAGATCAGAGAATAAGTACTTTGAAATTACTGTGTCTATGCACGTTTATATTAATCGCTATTAATCCGAGTACAACGATTTTATCGATAGCTAATTCCTTGTTCATTGTTGAGTGACACCTGCTATAACAATCGATTACTCTAATCGCAAATACTGATGCTTATCTTTTTTTTTTTTTTTAATATTACAGGCTTGTGTGTAGTATATGAAAAATGTCAGTGATACGTGGATCTCGATGAGAGTGTATAGGCTCGGGAGATAAAGTGATTGACCGTTACCCCCGCACTTGAATTATCTATAACGAATCTACTCGCGTATAGAGAGAAGGCTCTCGAACTCGTTTTTCATATTAATGCCTAAGTCGATAATCAGTCATGGTTGTTAGACTGTGAATACTTTCTGTTGATGAAATATTTGCAATCATTATAAATTCCAATTTTAAAGTACAATAAACGAAAAAACTGGCTGAATCATTGACTCGTTTAGACTTTTACGTCGCGATCGTATCGTCATGTTCTACGGATGGACAAAATCATCGATTTAGTATGATCCCGTGACATTTATAATTAAAAATATTTTTTTATCAACTCAATTGAATGAAAAACAATTTTATGATCATTTGAGTACGTTTTTATGCGTTCGATCTATTAACGCTTCACTATTACGATGAATATTGTTAATAGCTTGTTTTCTCATCTCATGAATATTCACATTTCTTGATTTAGGAATAGGCGTAGCTTCTTTTTCAGCTTCGATCGGAAAACGTTAGATCCTCGGATTGATGGTTAGAGAAAACAGTCGACCGAAGAATTTTGAGTTTTAAAATCAACGCGAGATATTTCCAGATCGAATTATTCGATTTTAAATTTGAATGTGAATTTCGCACTGAATTTAGAGAAGAGCGTCAACCATCAATCATCGCACGAGACACGATATTTCATATATTATGCGTTCGTTTGTTAGAAACGATTACCTACACAACTAAATTGAAAATTCTACAAAAGCTGATTGCGTCATTGACGCAATATGTAACGTTATTTATTGACAGAATCAATTCGATCATAATATCTCAATTATAAACAAAAGCACGTAATTGTGGGAATAATCTAGACACGAAAATCCTATTATTCCGCTCGTTGTTTTCTTAATGATGAATGAATTGTTCGACGTATCAACCGAAATGTTCAGACATACACGAAAACAGGCATTCAACAGAGAATACAACAAAAAGGAGAGAAAAAGGTAAAAAAAAAAGAATTTCGACGACGTAGAACGAATGTTTTACATTTATTTGGCGTAACTTCCGTGAAAAGAAGCGAGACAAGTGATTGATGAGTAGTTTATGCGTATACACAATAGTACTATCGTTGGATGGTTCAGGTGCAATGGCTACGTGGTAGGCATGCACAAGTGTATTGTTAATGGCATATCTTCTACCTGTACAAATACAAGCATTGTTAGTATTCTTTCCTATGCAATAACATCACAATGCTGTATACCTGTGTATGCGATAAATACGAAAAAAAAAAGTAAATTCATTTTGTGTCTATGTAATCGTGTGTGTTCTCTATAAAAAGCCCAGCATTCCAGATAGCCATCTCGCTCGGAACGAAATGCTTACGTGGTCACTGTTTTTCCGCTTTGAATTCTGAATGAAGTTGACACGGGCGTCGCGGTTTTTTCTAACCACACAATTACCATTTCATACACATTATACCATTTTATGGGTTATATCAAGGTTAACTTTTTTGTCACTCAAACTCGAATTCCTCAATGGTCAAAGATCGTGAAGAAGGTTCCTTGACGATTGATACAGATCGATTTGGTTTATGGATTCGACCAAAAACATGACTTTTTTCAAACTTTTCAATCTTCGTAATCATTCCGTCATAATTTATTGGGTCGCCTGAACCTTTTGTCAAGGTATTTGTTTATCTCGATGGAGATTCTATGCCCATGCTCTGTACCCAGAAAAGAGGAAAAATTTGGGTCGTGTGTATTGAACGTGAGAGCTGGAAGAAACGGTTGGAATTTTTTGGGTTTTGAATTTTGATTCGTGCAACGTAATTACTCCTCTATGTTGATAACTACATTTCTCTAGCGTCCTTGTGGAACGAAAAAATATAGAAATAAATATTTTCTAACAGATTTATTGATCGGTGACGCGAATAATAAACTGTTGGAAATTTATCGAAGTATCTTCAAGCTTTGCGCAGTGAAACACGTGGTGGTTTCTATCGAGCAAAAGCTGCAGCTGCGCGAATGACCGGACGTACGGTCTCTCACTCTCGGTCGGTATCGTATAGCGTGCGAGAATTTTATATGATTTTTGATAATACGTCATTTGTAGTCTTGAAAATAATTTCGTGTGTCGTAATTTTTTGTGATTTATCTCAACAGGTTTCTCGAATCGTTCTCATCACAATTATTAACTGGTAAAGTATTCCGTCGTTGACGAGATGCCAAGATTGTTTGATAATCGTCAGTTCGGAAAAAAACAATAAAGGACGACGCTATACTTCCCAGAAGAATTTTTCTCGTTCGCGTTTTTTTCCTATCACTGTTTTCCCACACGATGGAATCGTCACTGAGCAGTCTCACGAAGAATAAGACTCATAGCTTTATAAAGTGATTGATTTAATAATTCGACGGAAAAATTGCAAACCTCATTTTCGAGAAAAAGTGGAATTCGTTTTTTCGGATCACAAATATTTCCATAATTGTCGTATAAATTAATTTTTTATATTTTTTAATTCAAAAACATAAATTAATCTGTACCTGTTTTCAATTTCTGGAATTTTTGACTGTTCGTAATCATTATTTTAAAATTTCTGGACGAGGTAATAAAATGAAAAAAGTTTGGGTCAGACATAAAATTGTTGGGTTTGTCTGAGTTGAAAAAAAAAATTAGTTTACATTGGAAGTACAGGTGAAAGATTCACGTGGGTACATGACAAGCAGAAACCGTGTTGCCTCGTACACGTAAGAGAATCCAGCAGCACGTTCAGACTCACGTCTTTAGCACCGGAAATTCGAGGCCGATTAAGAAGGGAGATTGTTTCTGTGAGATCCTTGAATTAATTATTCATGCAAATGTGCAAACCTCGTCAAATTGATGCGACTCCGAACTTATCAAAAGCTTCATCAAAACATATTCAATGTCTCATTACTTTGATTGCTGTTGTTGATAAACGGTAGTGTTCGTAACAAATTGTACAAATTCTGATGAGCGACGAAATGTTTGAATAAAAAAAGACTTTTTTTTTTTATATTTCTCAATTTGTTGAAAATTGATGCTCGAAATTGGAATAAAAAAATTAGTTCAATTTTCGTTGATGTGCGGTTTTGACAAGAGCTTCACATTGACGAGGGCGGAATTCCCACGCCATACTGCGACATTGCTCTCTAGTTTTTTTAAGGTGCTAACCAAGTGGATCGTCGGAGCAGTGACGGATTAACCCATTCGTACTTTATTATGAAAGGAATGCAACGGGTCAAGCAGAGCTATTTAGTGGACTATTCGTACGAAAAATGTAACACATAGAATGGATGACGTGAGTTGACGTTTAAAAGGAAAACTGGAGTGAAAGCAACTCACGGTTCATTCGTTGACGTGCACTTCCAGATGCAATTGCAGCTTGTCTACGAGCCTCTTCCTCACTCACGGGAAATACCGTTGCCACGTTCATCGTGGTGTCGGGATTAGTCGTGTGCTTGAAAAATTGAAAATCGATGTAAATTTATAGTCAAAATCATCATTCTCGAGAGTTTGTATGGAGAAAAATGTGCGAAATCGTTATTTTTAAGGGAGAAAGTTAAAATGGTCACTGGTTGGAAATTTCATGTGGAGAACGTAAGGGTTGAAATTTCACTAAATTCACCTCGGCAACGGCGGGTTCAGACATCCCAATGTTTCTCTCTCAAGAATCAGCTAATTATAACTTAATCCACTATTTTTACGCACATACGAACACAGGGAAACTTGTTTTAAAAACTTCAATTCATTATATATTCATAACCTTTGTCCGATGATTTTTGATAATTTATTTCTTTATTATTTATTATTTAGCAGAGTGTTGGAATTCGTGGCACGATGTCATTAACAAGACTCTTTAACCATGAAGACCAAATGTGCTTACATCTCGGTGCTTCCACTTCTCCGGCATTGTCACATCCGATCAATTCAATTGGCAACAAAACGTTTGGGAAGATGACAAATTATTCGATTACTCGTAACATGACACATTCGTTAATTATGGGTCTTGACAAATTAACCGATTGACCAAAGGACGTGACCAGAAAGGAGGATAAGAAACGTCACTGTCATCAATTCTCGAGACGAGGTCGTCTTTTTTTTAATATTTTGGAACTGCCCCCAGGGGGAATATCACTATACGTCGCGATGAGTTTTTAATTCACTTTTTATCGCGTTCGTATTACTACGAGAATGGACCAATTATCAACAAAAAATCACAACAATTAGAATAATTTGTATAAAGCAATCTTAACATTTCGTAAAATAGCAAATGAGCATGAGTTCAGTTTTGGAAGCTCAAGCAAAATGCAGAGTTTACCGAAGATTCGTCCTTTCAATGAATTTATATTTTTCAACAATTTAAGTTTTTACTTCTCGCCCGTTACTCCATCTTTTTTATTCCTCGGAACATAAGATTTCGGCGTTAATAGGTCACTGCGATTTTGTTTAACTTTCTTTTATTACCATCCTTGACCAAAATGTCTCGTTTGTTTAGTAAGTCTCGAATTTATTGGGCACAGTGGCAGTAGAAGGGGCGAATTATTCGCGATACCGATGACGATGATTTAAAAAAAAAGGAACGTAAAAAAAGCGGTTGATCCGAGATTTTTCGAGCGATGCGACGTGTTAAGAGTGGAGGATTAAGTGTGTATTGTGACGAGACACTCACTGCGAAGGCCACAGAACGTTTAGCCGTGTTGGCGCGTGTATGTAAAGCGGCAAACTCCCGCCAGAGCTGAAGATAGTACAAGCGCTGTCCTACTGCTGCTGCTCTTATTGCTGGATCAGGCGGCATCCCCCTGGACATCAGGTTCCAACACTATCGAACAGAGTTTATTTCCACAAGAAACTCTGTCTATGGATGTATATAAATAGTTAAGCAACAAAAGGGCACAATTCATCGGCTTCATCGCCAAGTTCAAAACCTTTCGTAGGTTAGCGCTCGATATGTACATGATCATGTTCAAGGAGGGTAGTTTATCGTTACTCGTCACGTTAGCCGGACTCTCGGACAACCTTTTCATCCCCTTCGAACCTCAGCCAATCCCCACTCTTCTCAAGATCACAGACTAGCGTACACACATGTACAGGCATTTCTGTGAGACCAACAATCTTATGCCCGAGGCTTTCAACGTATAGAAAAATAGCCGAAGCGTACCATGCACCTATACTAACGAGTTTATCAAGTGACCAACCCCTTCTACTTTCCTCCGGGGGCTGGCGTTTCGTGTGCGAGTATCTGCACACCGCAGACATCGCAGCTTGATGTTTTGTCACTGATAACAACAATCGATTTTAATAGAATTATTACGGATTGTATTTTGGGGCTTTTGTCGTTTAGTTCTGGAGCGAGGTCGTCGCCAACCCTCTTTGTCAATGACAGGGAAAACATATTGGTTCGAAAACTGATCTTGGTCAAATCTGTTTCATGGCATTTTAGTCTCTCTCTTCTTTCGTTTGGGACTAAATCTATTGCTTTAGTGTCACGAAATAATGAGTAATCATCGTAAATATAATTAATCCTGAAATCATGGGTTTTCGGAGACTCCACTGGCTTCGAAGATGACAGGACGTGTTAGTGGATAAACAATTCTTTTCTGTGTGTAAACATTCATAGGTGTCGTGCTCACAAAGTTTGTGAGCATTCGTCAATCATTATTTTTCAATGGCGAAGAAAATCTAGAAATTTCTCGATGTCAATAAATGTTCGACGGAGCTGACAAGTTTGTTTTGTAACAATTAAATGTCCCTGCCAGGCTATAAACATTCATTGCAATAAAATTAGATTTAAGAAACTATTTTTCTTGAGCCAAATACGAAAGTTAACGAGCGAAAGGATTTAGTTGAGGAAAGCACGTCGATTACCTGGCTCGGTTGTCACCAGGTTGACTGTCCTATGTCGTGTTGTCACTGTTACTGCCACCCTCGTTGACTAGAACAACGAGACTACTTGGTTAGAAGAGTCGATGGTGAGTTGGCGTTCGAACAATCATTGAATCTAGCGTGTGACGAACTCAGAGTTCGCCAGAATCGTGTCTAGTTTTTGTCGTGAAACTGACCTTGACATCGGGCTTTTTATTATTACAACAATATTCGCTCTGCCATGTTTACATGAGACTACAATAACTGATAATGAAATAGATTTAAAAAATCAATTCTAAAAATGGATATTCATGCTCCCAATGACCATAAAAGATTTTGAGACGACAATCCATTTTATAGTATGAACGGTCCAATGAACTGGTTAACCATTGACATCCACGACATTGAAACTAAAATTTTCTTCGGCAAAATCCCATCGTTATAAAATTTAGTTGGATTTTATAAACACCTCAGAATCCTCGTGAATTAACATTTCATGGAATTTTCGAATATATCGTTTCATCCGAGTAAGGCCAATAACTGAAAGGGTTGTTTTTCGATTCATGGGTAAGGGTACAAGAATGCGTGACAGTTTGTAACGGGCTCCGTGTCTGCGTGTTCGAATGAGATCATCGACGACAAATTCCGAACGTCGGTGTATTTTCCAAGCATGTACCGATCAATCTTCCATCCCCCGACGGCAGTTTGTTGATGTAAATGTGTAATTTCTCGCCAATTGCGGTCAGCTTTAATAATAAAGTGGCGAATGCATCGATTGCTAAAATATTAATGCAAAGTATATTTTATACCACAAATTTGAAATCGTCTCATTTCCGCGTGGGGGCGATTAATAGTTCAGCGATTAAAAATTCATCAGCAACATGTACGATCGAGTTTTTTTTTTCTCGAGCTGCTTCGTACATCGCAAAAGATTCGTTTACTACCGTCATCCTGAGCGCTTTTAAAACTTTGTTTCCCCTCGTGCGTGATGCTCACGAGTTATGCTGCAAAAGACAAAGCGAGAGCTTCCCAGAGTTGGTTAATTATTATTTTCTGATTAGTCGACTAACCGTCGCACGTTACGAGAGAGCATTTTCATTCTCCACAACGAGATTACACGCTCCAACGAGCGTACAAAGTTTATTCTACCTGAGAGAGGCCTTGGTCAAGTAGGTTGTCCGACGATCAGAGAATACAGAGTTGGGCATTTCCGGAAATCTCTTTCAACCGACAAAAAATCTTTCAATTATCACGTACGAGTACATTTTTTATACGAACCATTGAGAACAAACAAACGATTCGATTCCATGCAATTCGAGGCTAAGTACACGTCGGTTACAATTATTTTGGTACTTGACTTTTCATTCGACTCGGGGAAGATCGAAAGCGTGATAAGCATTTGCATTTAGGTCGAGCACATGTTTATATCGTCGACGTAAATATATTAGACGAGCAACAGAGAAGATAGTGGAAAAGAGACCCTGAAACACAAATTAGAATTTTGTATTCGACTCTAGCCTCTGACCTATATATAGATAACCCATATTTTTCTTACGGTGTATAAACACAATCTTATGTAATGAAAGTTTTTTTGGAATTATAAAAAATCCAGACGGTTGGAGAAAAAAATTTACCGTGTGTTTTTGCTCTACCGGAAGCCGATTTTCGTTAATAACGAAACTACAATAATTGTTTTTATTCCTCAACTGCGACTATACCGGTTCGTGGGAAACTTTAAACTGACTCACGAATCCAATGAATTCAATTCTTCATGCATTTCCATCCTTCTCGCGGTGACTACGCCATTTTTACAGAATAATAAAAACAATGCATAAGGATAATTGTCAATCGTTCGGACGAGAGATCTGAGAAAAGTTGCGCATTGAAACGCAACCTTAAAGCGTACAAGTCAGATTTTTGTGCTTAACGTGAAACATTAAAGTTTTCGTTGACCACGTACGACAATAAAACGAGAACGTAATAAAAATATGTGAACGCAAGGGAATGGGGGGAAGAATAATTCTTAGAGAATATTTGAAGAAATGGTAAACAGCGCCTGTGTCGTTGCGGAATCCCTGACGTCCTTCGTGCAAAGGAGAGGCAATTTAATTGGGTCAAGGATAGCCGAGCGACTGTAAAACAAGGGATTTTTTTCCCCTACTTTTTATTCTTCGTCCGACGACCGATGCTGCATATGCACTCACCCCTTGGACGAGGGACTGCACGCGCGCAACTCGTCTAGCTCGGGGCACATAGGAATATGAATATTCGTGGAATACATCGCTTGAATAATTTACCGAGTGATTCAGAACGAACGCGTTATTAATGCATGGATTTCATTCATTCAGAGATTCCGCACGAAATTTTGGGAAAAACGTAACTGAGGAAATTCTGCGGGAAGAAAGTTATCGATACTTTATTCGCCGGCCCCTGGACGAGGCGACCCGTACAACGTCGCTGCCTATCGATACTCAAGCTCTCGTTCCCGATCTCCAATACAATCTTTTCAATAAAATAAAAAGAAACATTGATAACGACCGCCTTTCACAAATGAAAATAATAGTGAGAAGATCAATCATTGATAAACGAAATGATGGAATAACCTTTCAATCGTGAGTAAACTACACGAAGCACAAAGTTGCATCGATTACGAGCTCTGCTTCGACAATGATGAACGCTCGTGTCGATGATACGCCACAGAGGTTCGTAAACCTATAGGTGAAGAAAAAAATTCACACAGTTATTGACAGTATCATGTTTTTTGTGCATCGCAGGTCGGCCAGCAATGAGAACGTAACGTTCGTTGTGCAAGATCGTCAATAAATGGACTAGTAACCCCCTGCACTTGAAACAGCTTGCAAAAAGCCTTCGGGGTGTCGGACAGGCAATGGGAAACTCGCGTGCAGATAAAACCACGACAATTAGCATATGGCGAGGTCAGCAGCGATGGACGAGAGACAGTGGGCAAAAGAGCCAACTTTTGCATTCCCCCTCGCGTGAGGGCTGTTATGACGCAACGATTTGTTGAAAAAACTTGCATTCTTTACAACTCTTTCAATCAATCGAGGAAACTTGTTACGCTTAACTTTCAATATCCTCGTCCTGTCAGGATTCATCAACGATGATGAAATCCTCGTTAGAGAAAATGACTCAGTTTTATTAGTCTCGTCAGTTGACCGGAGGCGAACGGAACTGAATTGAAAATTGTGCAGATTTCTCAGCACATTGGAAAATCCCTCCGGACTTTTTGTATATGAATCAACCCTTCAAATTTTCTATCAATGTCTATTTTGGTTCTGCAGAATTGATGACTGATAAGAAGAACTACCGTGTATAAATAGAGACTGCGCTATAGGTTATCGATCGACGCTGGTTAATTAAGTGACGAAGCTAATCATTTTTTTTGACCGGGAGAGATAATAGTTATGGAGACACGTTTTTTTTTTTTTACGATGTTCACATAGATTTTTAAACGTCGCAATTACAGCTCGGGCTAAGGCCCTGCATGCCCTTGAACTTTTTGTATGTATTGTAAAAAAGACAGTAAAATGAAGAGTTAAATTTATGCTTACGCGATAAGAATCTAGCAAGCATTGCGTGCTTTCGTTGAACAAAGACTCTTGGTACCCCTTTTGTTGTTTTTATGAACTCTGGACTCCAAGCAACACTTTATCCAAGTATAATCACAATACCATCAAATTAATTCGAAGTTAATTTGTTTTGTAATTATAACATATTTTTAATTGAAAACATGATCAGTTCACGACAAGCTTTCGTGCACGTAATTTTTTTTCATTTCATCATCAATTGCATCGTCATACCAGTCGTACGTAGTTCGCAGGTCACTAAGACGATTAACAGACACGCGGAGCTTTTTTGCCTTCGCAAAAAGCTCGCAGCTCCGCGAGCTATTACTTCTGATGCTCGTTTCGGTTGATAGGCGGCTGGTTTTCTTTCTGATCTCGACGAGAGTGCCCGGCTCTTAAAATCTGTATGATCGAACGCAGTTACAATATTCCTGATCGATTAATCAATGTCTTGATTCTGAGAGAACGAGAGAAGAAATTTGGCAGACCATCTAGACGATGTGAATTACGATTGAAAGGAAAAAAAAAAAGCATTTTCGATGATCGAATACAGCGCAACGTTGTGTATCGTTCATTCATTTCGTGAGAGCACGTACGACTCTCCATTCCCTGCCTCTCTTTCTCATCGATATCGCCTGTGCCTGTAAATTAACCAGTTGCGACGCAAACAACAAAATAACAAAGAAATTTCATGATTCACTGATACTCATCTTGTATCCTAGTAATAACGATGTGTCACGCCTTTGTGAACACATGGAGCATGGAACTATTACCTAGAAAATCATCAACGATCTAGGAAATCAATATTCCGAGCTTTGCAGCATTATTTTCCATTTTTTTTCCAAATCGACGTAATTCAACGTGATTATCCTTTCCGTTGTAAAGGTTAATATATTTCGCAAAGTGCGCGTTATCTAAGCGAGATACCGTCGATTAGATAAATGGCTCTCGATGTTCAATTGTTCGAACTACTTTTTACAACAATTCTATCGTAAGATTTTCATTTTCTTTTCATATGCTAATCGCGATGGCGGTACGATCGATCAGAGATTTCCAATCCGTACGATCAATCAGATAAAACGGAGCATTTTTTATGGCAATGTAATCTGCGATCATAATATTCATGTGCAGCGTATAAATATATAAACTACTTTTCATAATTAAATGAGAAAGATCAATTTTTCTTTATCACTAAAGAATCTTCGACTTTAAGTCGCCAGACATAATGCAAAATCGAGTACATCGTTTTTCTTTTTATCGGGAAGAAATTTTGGTTGGAATTGACGACTGTCCGCGCCAGGCTAAATGAAAAAATTCGTCCTCGACTTCCGGCCCAGTGCAAATTAATAAATTGCTCACTCTTTGGCCTCTTATCGTCGTGACGATTTGTAATCATGACCCAAATTCACAACCGCAAGCTTTCCTACTGTATGAACAGGCATTGTCGTACTCACGTGCTTTTTGCTTAAAAGATTTCCTTATGTTTCTTACGCGAAATGGCAATAAACAATTTACATCATTTACCTCGTTCCAGGTTCTCAACTTTTGATGATTCGGTTCAAAAGGTATTAGTTCAACAGACGACATAAAAACTATTTTCGGAAAGATCATAACTATTTGCGATAAATTATTATCATGTGTGCCGAGCAAGATTTTTCGTGAGGGAAAATGACTGAGTCACAAAGTCACCACAAATTCTGCGATATCGTCATGGATAATCCGAAGGTCATACAGCTTTCGTCACCGTCTTCTTAAAGTTTGGCTCAGTCCCTGGGCCAGAGGCTATATTTAGAGATCATAAAATTCACAAGGAAACATATAAACACACCTCATTCATCAAAAGCATTGCCTCATTGTTGAAACTTCTAATCTAATTTTTCTGAATGGGAAAAAACTATAAATCATCATCGGCGAACAATTTATTTTGGAAAAATGATTTCGCGGTCACGCCTACAGGCTATTTTTTACAACCTTACGATCACGAAGGGTTGAACTTATGGAATAAATTGAATTATACGCAGGGCGAGACTCGTTAAAAATAAAGAGTTCCCAACCGAACAACGTAATCTTCGGATACCTCGCGATAAGTAATTGCGACACGATAACGATTTGTATGAAGTGACAACACAGAAAAACGGTTTTAAACCCTCGAGGACTGAAATTTCAAGGCAATTGAGATAAGGAATTATGCGATTCCACTTTATGGAGTACAATTGATGATTAATCGAATTATTTATCAAAGAAAGTACAATCTCGAGGGTCTCTGTAGTAAAGCAAACATTGGTGAAGTATCCGAGGATCCAATTCACAAGTGTCGTGTGTCATTAGTGTTGGAAAAAAGGCT
The DNA here is from genome assembly GCA_963921915.1 of Hyposoter dolosus. Taxonomy (NCBI): domain Eukaryota; kingdom Metazoa; phylum Arthropoda; class Insecta; order Hymenoptera; family Ichneumonidae; genus Hyposoter; species Hyposoter dolosus. The sequence continues at coordinate 11,512,504 of OY998135.1, read as the reverse complement.
ACGAGCTGTTGTTGAACAATTGGTCCGTGGCAAAACGACCCGCGGTGGAGAAACGAATTTTTTTTTTCGAGAATTAGGTAAAAAATGAACTCGATTTTCTATCAATCAGATATTTACGTTACGCCGATTCGAACACAATGAATAGAGTGTGCGTGCTCAAGACACAAACCTGTTTTTTGTTAGACGACATTTCACCGATTTGTAACGCTTTTCAACCGGTTCTTTTTGTCGTGAGATTCGCGACCGAGAAAATTATGCAACACACAAGGAAGAACATAGTGCGGAGAGCATTGTCAAGGTCCCCGTAAAAAAGACACGCTTCTTGCACAGTTCGTTCAGTGCCGTTAAATTCGCGAATGATGAAGAAAGTCTTGCGGTAATGATTGTCGTGCGAGTTGACATAAAATGGACATAAAGGCCAACAATCGTTTGTGAGATTTAGGATAAAAATTCCGAGCGAAACTCGCCTTCAAAATAAATGCAAACAAAAGTTTTCCGAACTCCGTCTCATTTACTCTGAATTTTCGAGCTTGAAAAACAATTTTTCAGTTATCCTGAGTTTGTCAATGTCAAACATTTGCAGAACGTCTAATTTAGTGCCACGGCGATGTGTGCTACACTTAAAAACTGAAACATGAACCCGGATTTCCCGTGAGTCATTTTTTAAGATGATGGAGCAGTCGCTATCTCGCCACTGTGAGTGCGAGAGAGATAGCTGCAATTTTCGAAATTAAATATTTCCGACACGGTTTCACCAATAAAAAAAAAGCCCCTGTCAGCGGATTTTTGCCATCGTCCTGCGTACGCTGACAGAGCCTTTTTTGTAATCAGTTTGAAGAATTTTAATTTCGAAAATTCGAGGTGAGGTTCGGTGACTGATCCATCATCTTAACGTTCATTTCAACGTTCATATTTTACACAAACGCCACAATATCGAGAATTTAGATGAAACTGAATAAAATAATGAACTCTAATTTATTGAGGCTCAAAATATTTGGTGAATATTCAAAATCCCCGGAAAGACAGGACTTTTTTGCACTGTAGTCCCTGGGATTTTGTCTCTCGAATTCTTATCGTTAAAAATGTAGGACTCACGATTCCTTTAAGTTGAAAGTTTGGAGTAAGAAATTGTTAGATCAATCGTTTACTTACTATCAATCGGTCATGCCAGGTCCATACATTATTCTTTCTGCGTCGTCAAGTTGCTTGGCCTGTTTATTCACCAAAGTTATAGAACTACATCCCCTCAGGAAGGTACACGTGCAGGTAGGAACAAGACAAAAAGAATGACGGTTGAACAGGGAGAGGGACGCGGCAGATGTCAAGCTCCGGTCCCTTTCTCTAAGAAATGCTATAGTGATCGAAATAATTCGAATTTTGATTGGAAACAAAAATGATTGCTTCCAAATTTCATGTAATTGTATAATATTAATAGTTCCAGAATCGAGTGGGTTGTCGTCGACAGTAGAAATATCCTCGTATTCATTGCCACATCCTATAATCACTCAGGGGAAATAGTTGACGTTTTTCTCTAGAATGTCTTTGCTGTAATTAACATCTGAACATAATGGATGTCGATTAGTGCAATACAGTGCATAAAACTGTCCTTGTGGAACACAGGACCCATAAAACTCATAAAACGTTTCTGCCACCTTAGGGAATCATTCTGTATTATTAGGTGGAATATACCCAAACATAGCATTGTTCTCTCAATGTGTTTTATAAAATATCTCACGTTGCATAACTTCGTTGTGCACCAAGTATCACAACGAGAATATTGGAGAAAGAATTATTTATGCAAGGCCACGAATTCTGAATTAATATTGAAGATTTGTCCAGAGTCATTCGATCGGATCATCAGAGTATAGATTTTCAAAGCTCCCTGTAATTCTTCGTCAATCGCTTTGCGTAGGACAAAGAGTGATTTCGTGTTTTTTTTTTTTCGATTTAGCTGGTTGGAGGAGTAAAAAATATATCCATCGATGAAACCATCGAATAAACCGATGGAATGAGATTTTTTTAAATGCCTACAATATGGAATAACGTTGCGAGAAATTCATCAAATTGCACGGAATCAAGAAAACTGAATCAAAAGAATGTTAGGAATCGAGCGTTTCGCGGTGTTAATACTCGCGCGAGGTCGATATGCAAGAATCGTGTTCCCTCGGCCAATTAAATAAAACAACAATGTTAAATATCTGACAAAATGAATTCGCATTACGTAACTCGATTAAATCACAGGGAGTACAAACCGACAAAAACAATGTTCGTTGAGCATACGTTATGGTAAAATATAGATATTCAACATAATAGGCTCGTGTTAGATAAAGAAAGCTTTAATTACCGGTACGAGTAAACGGTAAGGCTTAAACATTAAAATGATAAACAGAAGTGACGTAGTTATCGTTTTACAAATCACGAACGAACGAGCTGTTATCACTTAAACACGAGCATGTGTACTCGGTACGTATCTCGTGTACGTCTTCTTTCACTTTTCCTTGTATTCCATTGAAGCTTTGCCCAAAGTTGTGATTCATGATTAATTAACCAAAAATTTATTGAGAAACTTGATATTTTTGATCATGCGAATAGAAAGAAAATCATGACTAGAAATTCCAAATAATAATTGTTCACGAATCTCAATAATTCTAAGCCTCACCAAAAAGTTCAATCACAAAACTACTTACTAGTCCTTGGTAATTGCGATCTTTATTTAGGGGCACTCTGAAATCAGCAAAGTCTACGGTTCATATCTCGCAGAATTCAGACTCTACACACAACAAGTCTTTTCTAATAACTTTACGAAATAATGATACGGAGCCAAAAGCATGTGTATCCCTACCACTTTTATACGTTGCTTCTGGCTGGCTGATGGTCGAGGTCCCAGAAGTCTCCTCGCAGCATTTGCTGCTACTGCTCTGTGTAGATAGCTATATGAGATTGGTAGTCACTATAGGACAATCCAGTCGTCGCTCAGAAACTCCGCCGGTGAGACTGCCGGTATAACTTGCCACTATCCACTACATCGTGTTTTTCTTTTTCATAGTTGTTTTCGGTAGTAATCCAATATCAATACATTGTTCAAGTTGTAAAATACGTGATTTACGAAAAAAGTGACAGATTTGGAAACTTTATCAGAATTTTTCATTAATTACTCTTTTTTCAAAATCATCGTCATTATAGTTAATTGCACATAGTCTTCCTACATCATGACTAAATTTTTCGATCTTCTCATTGTGCAATTGAAGCAAAAGTAGTTTCATTCGCACTGGTACGAGGATTTAATTTTTTTTGTCTTCCCAAACTACAGGATTTACACGAGCCACGAATCCGAGAGTTCTACATCGTTGCTGCGACGTAATAACGCTCAGGAATTAAGGAAACAAGTCTCAACGGTCAAGGTGAGTGTCCTTGTGCTGTAGTGCATTTTTTTTTTGCAAAGGCTACATTGATTTTCCTTTCATATTTCATTTTTTTGACACTTTTTTTTAAATATTATTTTATCACGAATTCCGGGCCAGGGACGGTTGGAGCATGACGGCAAAAAAAAACAACAAAAATTACGTGACTGATATTTTCATTGAGCTCTAGCATTCCAGTGATAAATTATCTCAAATGATTATTTCACGATAAATTCGCAGAATCGCGAGACCAAGATTTTTAGAAATATCGTTCGTTTATAATATTTCGAGTATTTGTTTTCGAAATCGTGGAGTGAAAACTCGCATGGACGGTTGCCAACTTTGCGACAATATCCTGAAACTATTAATTGCAAAATGTCTTTTCAACGGAGTTAGTTCAGGTCGTTTGCCTCATGTTTTTGGCACATTGTGTTATGTGGTCACAGCAAAATTTTATAAAGCTCTCAAACTTCGAGTTTTCGAGATTTGAATCACGTGAGAATTTTTAAACAACATAAGAACGTAACTCGAGAATCATTCAGAGGAGTTTTCTCGAGACAGATTTTTTCTTCGCCATCGATGACAATAATTCTCAACCGTTTTAAATAGTTAGTAACAATAATCTTAAACAATATACTGGAATCCCATCTTTCGACTACTTAATCGAAAGCATTTCCAGCAAACGAAAAATTAATCTGCACATTGGATAATTAGAAATACTAATGTCCCTAAATGGCTGATTATTGATTGGGCATTTTTTCGAAAACTACGAAATTTGTAAGAAACAAACAAAATGTTCTCCAAGGAAAAATGTGAAAAAAACACTAGGAACGATTTATTGAGTTCGATCGGAGAAAGTTGGACATTGTACGAGCAGTCTTACCATAACTATCGACAAATTTATAGGCACAGGATGTAATATATAAAGTGGATGGTGTATATAAAAATCAAGGTTCAGCTCTTCTGGGATGGGCATGTTCAACTAATGATCGTTCCTGATAGTTGTTTTGCCTCTTCGACGACAAACATACTCACGAATTCTGGAGCAAGTGGAAAAATAGCCTCGAGAAATGACGGCACTCTTTTATCCGTTGATTGGCAAAGTCGAAATTTCAATTTGTACAGTTTTTCGAATTGACCGGAATTGGTTGAGCGATAGGAAAGCTGAGCCTACGACGTTAATGAATCGAGAATTCCGAGGCCCACAGACGAATTTCGATCGTCGCTGGATTATCCAGAAAGCAACAACGAAACAATTGTTCATTTAAACAACAATTTTGGGCATCGATTATTTTTGCACAAGAAACGCGAAAGGATGTTGCCCACGCATAGATGGCCGAAAGTATTATTCAAATTCGAATCTTTCGCTTACGCGAGGAAGACGAAGAGGGGACACAAAAATGTGATCAAACCAGGTTTTAAAAAACGCAATCTCATCAGGTGACGTAATCGTCGATGAAATCCATGCGATAATACTAAAAATCACAACGATCGGAATAGGAGTAAGTTGAAGGTCATAAGCTTCGAAAAATACTTTCTGTTGCTTATCCTTCCGAGAGAGTTGGACAATTATTCAAAATGCAATCAGGCTCGCGTGTGACATCACGACGTAACAATAATACACCCCCACGCAATGACGTTTTTATGACGAGTCACAGGGCTCGGTAACATTCATCTAAATTTATATTATTACGCGCTCATTTGATGTCTTTGCTGATGTGCATCTGCATTAACCTGTTTCGCAGATGGTTACTCCAATGAAAAATTAAATGGGATTATGTGCACATGGGTAAAGTGAAATTGCTGCTCGGTTCGTGAAATCGTCATGATGATCGACTGTAATGATCAATTTTAGATTGGTCGCAAACTTCTGAATTGACGTTGCTGTCTGTTCATGGAACTGACGATTTCCACAACCATAGTTAACCTTTTTTTGTGCAAACATTATTCCGTTCGATATCGAAGGGGACGTGCGATTCTTTTCGACTTTCTCGAGCCACTTCGTACGTATCCATCTGCCGAGGGAAACATAAAAGCAACAAAAAGCCAAGAAACATCTTTACCTTTATAAGGTGACTCAAGATCACGTTTTCTATCGACCAATTCGACCCACTTTTTCATCATTCAACGCGCACTTGTCGACGCAGTAACGCTGCACCTGGTAAAGGTGCACGTTTTGCTGATATATAGATTATATTTACACGCTTCGATGCGAAACGAGGGAAAAAAAGGCTCCCAAATGTCTGAAAAAACGCACTTGCCTTCCGTCTTCTCTTTGCCTTTTGCGATTAACGCGACTGACCTAGTAAAAAGTACATCACGAGATAAATTCGTGCATCCGTATTCGGGGACCCTCATGACAAACTCTAATTAAAAACAAAATTATTTTAACTAATTATTCATCAGAAAAATTAATCTAGAGGAAAAATGAATCTCACTTTAGTAAAAAAAAATTGAGCCAGGTAATGTTTAATACCGAATGAAGTTTGTCACGTGTTAAATGATTTTAAATTGACGATTTGGTTGAATGGCAAGGTGAGCGGTCCGCAAATAATTTTTCACAAGATTAAGCATCAAGATCCTTTTTTCGTCAACCTTATGATCATAATGCGAGATTGAGTGTGTTCCATTTATCACGCAAGAGGCTCAGCTTAAAATATATTCTACCCTGAAACGAAACGGACGTTACGGTTAATGTGTTCACATAGCACAAGTCGAAACAAACGGACGTTACAGTTAACCCGATACAGTATTATGACCGACGAATAAAAAGGTATGTGGGTGAGCGAGAGAGTTACAGTAATAGAACAGAGAGCTCAAGATTAGCGAAAGTGACTGCATGCTGCTATATGAAATAATTGACGATGGAGGCATCGAGTGTCATTCGCATTTTATTTGGCATGAACCAAATCCACAAGAACAAGACACAGATCCGCTTCAATTTTTTTGTTTTGTTTCGAAAGTAGAATCAGAGCAACGAAGACGAGTTAGCCACGTTTTTGGTTTAGAATGGACGAGGATGGAAAGTTTCTCTCGTCTATTATCCTGAGGCCAGATCTTCGTGTTGTTTGCATCGAATTTCTTTACTTAGGGGGTGAGATTAGACAAACAATCGCAGCCGTGGCTCAGCTCGTAAGTGCTTCGTGGTCTGTCCTCGAACTAAATTTGCGACGCAAATCAACGGAACTGCTAAACGAAGACGTGCCACTGTGTCACACCGAGATCGCGTCCACGGCGATGTATTTTTCGTCACCTCGCTCTCAAGTGGGCGTTTAACTGACGGATATGAGAGTTATCTAGTGTTCAAATAGCATTATTCGAAATTTAATTGGTCGAATCATGAGTTATTCTTTTTTTATTGCTTTGGATCTTTCATACTGCTGACAAAGTATCATTCATAGTTATTCTATTTTTCTGTCATTTCCTCTTCGCGTAACGTATCGCCGAAAGCGTTTTCGAGCCTACAATTTTCCGGGCAGTAAATCATATTTAGAGAAAACAAAAACACAGTGCGAAAAAGAACAAAAAGAAAAATAAAAAACTCCACACAAAAACTAGAAATCAAGGTAATTGACAATTCGACATTCAACCGATCGGCTCGAAATCAATTTTGGTCGTGGGTTTTATCAGCAAATGAGAAAATCTCGAAAATTAATACGATTCTGATTTTACTGCGCCGCGAAATAAAATTCTGGATACGTTCAATGTGGGCTTGATATTTTAAAAAAAGACTATAGCTTAGAACAACAAATTCCTCGTGTGGATAAAAAGCTGGGTCCCGAAAGTCGAGACGGAAGTAAATTTAGAACACCCTTTCTGACGGAAATCACGTGAATGCCTCACGCGAAAAACCAATAAACTCAATTCTATGACGTCAAATAAAATAATACGTTGACTGATGTCATTGTGGAACATGAATTTTTCGGGCTCGATCGTTGCTAGTTTCCTGGACAGAAATTTCTATCTGCAGTCCGAAGTGGCAAATTTGCGGAATTTTAATCTTTATCGTCAGAAATTTGGGCGAAAAATTGAGAAGAAATTCTACGAGAACGTTGTACAAAAAAATAGTTTTCACATTCATTATGAGCCTCCGAGACTTTGTGGATGTTTGAGTTATGACCGACGAGGATGTAATAAAGTGTGGGTTCGAGGCAAAACACCAAAAATCGAAATCTCTACGTTTTTTCACGATCCATAGCCACACGCAAATGAGAAATATCTTATCGGCTTTCGTCGAAGTGGGTCGGACCACAAACCCATAGTAAAATAAACTTTATCCTTTTCCTACCAGACCGCACCCTTTGGCACTAAATTTCTCCACTCCAGCATGAGATATTTTTTTTCATCACTATCCGCTTGGGATATTATCCGCCAATTACGATGGAAAGTGATGAGGATTCGAGAACCACACCTGTGCGACGTGTGTCGTCATGATTACCTCAGAACAACCCTCGACTGGAAATATTCAAAGTGAAAAATAAAAAATATCGTTGAGTCTTCTGCCATTATGAAAATAAGTAAAAATGAAACATTTTTTTTAAATATTTAATTTTGTAATATTCGGTGGACGTAAAAATGAATTTGTTTTTCGGGTGCTATTTTTTTCGAGCTCCGAATCTCGCGATATTCGAAGAAATATATCAAATGACACGTGTCTGGCGTTTCAAACAAAATTCCTAAAGAATCGTGTTGACAATTTGGGATTTTTGACGCACGATTTATTGTACCATAAGTATTGAGTTCCTAAACGGAAAACCAAATGTTTGAGGATTTCGAAGAAGCCTTCAGAAGTGTCGAGTTTGTTGGGAAAATGTTGGCTGAGAAAATCAGTTATGATTCCGCGATAATGGAATTCGATTTCGCGTGCAAGTGGATGACGGGAAATAATACAGAAAAGTGTGAATTACACTTATCGATTGACCCACGCAGCGACAAGCAAGAAACGACGAATTGTTGAATTTTTGTATCGCATTCAGCGAGATCTCACGAGTTGAGTTAATGGAGTTTGGTGTTTTTGAATTTTGCAGAAATGGTGAACATAAGAACGGCTCTTGGAGCCCACGAACTCACGGACAAGAAGGCGAATTTGTACAGGGCTCTAGTTGCCGAATTTCTCGGTACGATGTTACTCAACTTTTTCGGTTGTGGTACCGTTGTTACGGGTAATGTCGTTGCGATAAGTCTGGCCTTTGGTCTTACTGTCGCTGCAGCTATCCAGGGTATCGGTCACGTGTCAGGTGGTCACATCAATCCTGCAGTCACCGTTGGCTTAGCCGTGATCGGCAAGGTAAGTTTACTACCCAATGGAATTTACTTTGTATACACGTCGACAGAGCTAAACTGCTTCCAATTAGTTCGAATCGTTCGAACGGTTCGATAATTTAATTACGTTTCATTTTACATAAAACAACAAAAAAATGGTTGTTTTTTAGAATAAAAAATAAATAATTGAAGAAAAAATCTTTCTTCGTTTTTCGATCGGCTTCCAAAAAGATTCCATTAAAAATTATCCCACGAACGATATTGAGACAAAATCGAGAAGTTTTTCAAGTTTTTCACGAGAATGTGAAAAACTTTACTTTTTTACTTCGGAGTCGATGCTCTGCCGATTTTCATTCGATCATGATGACTAATAATCGAATTTTCAAATATTTAGGTACCAATGATTCGAGCAATTCTGTACGTTTTGGCACAAAGTACAGGAGCCATTGCTGGATCAGCAGTTCTGCGAGCTCTGTCACCAGAAGCCATGGAAAGTTCTTTGGGGGTTGTTTCACTTGCTCCGGGCGTGACTCCTGTCCAGGGTTTGGGAATCGAATTTTTCTTGGCTCTGATTCTCGTCTTGGTTGTTTGCGGTGCTTGTGACCCAGCCAAGCCCGACAGCAAGGGTCTCGCACCTCTCATTATCGGGCTGGCTGTGACAGTTGGTCATCTTGTGGGCGTAAGTGCGATTTAATTAATTGCGTGAAATATTCTTTGCAAAGCCTTTCCTCCAATTCGGCGAATTGTAAATTCGGATACTCCGATGATAATTGCAAATTGCTGACGGGCCAGAAAAGCCGAAAATCGACGGTTCATCGGCAATTAAAAAATAATCCCGACAAAATAAACAAATTCCTTTACATTATTGACGCGGGAGCTACTGAAATTTATTTTGAGTCGTAATTAACGAATCAGGTCCCACGCACTGGATCAGGAATGAATCCAGCACGTTCGCTGGGAAGCTCCGTCGTAATGGGAGCGTTTGAAAATCATTGGCTCTATTGGGTTGGACCAATACTCGGGGGAATGGCTGGTGCTCTTCTCTACACACACGCGACTGGACCAGCGAAGGAGGCTGAATTGCCAAAGTCTTATAATCCCGTTGCCACCGAAGAGAAAGAGGTACTACATTATTCCACAAAAATGTAAATCATAAATCCAAAATCAAAATTCCTCCGACAATGCAAATAGTTTTATAATAATTCAAAAAATTTCGTCTTGTCTTTCCATGCTCAAGATTTTCACGGTAATTTTATAATATTATTCGTTTGGAATATATGTGCAGTGAATGAAAAATGTCTGAACATTATTTACGATTATCAATTGCTTTGAAAAAATAATAAATTCTTTCTCATCGAATAAAAAAATGTTTTCAATTGAAAAAAAAAGGATAAAATTTGTATTAAAAAATTATGTTCGCATGGCTTGAGTGGCTGAATGTTGAAAAGCTTTTGTAAAAAGTTGGATCGTGTGTCTTTGTCCTACAGCGGTTCGAGTACATTGACAGTGGACGAGGTGGCATCTGAGCGAGTGACTAAGTGAGAAAGAGAGAGCGAGAGAGAAGGAAAAAGCGAGCAAAACTATAAATTAAAGAAAAAGAAGAAAAAAGTTGAGGGCAGAAAGAATGAATATGAAAAATGAACCGAGAGCTTGGGAATGCTTGTCATCTCTCTTTCCCAAATGGCTCTTGTGATAACGCCGCCTGTGGGAACAATTACACACCGCAACGAGTCAATTATTTTTACCTACAAACGAAATTGTTTTGCAGCTCCAACGCCTCACGGGCAGAAAGAGTGGCCATCCGGCTTGATGCTTTTAAACGAGAAACAATCGGAAATAACATCAGCACGATGCCCTCACTTCAATAAATAACAATCAATCTCCATTGCTATAAAGCTTTACGTCGCCGCATCGTCGATAACGATTAATTTAACAAGGTATGGAAAAATATCTTGTCATTTTGCCAGAAACTAAATGCAACTTTTTCCCAAACTCATATACAAATATTTACAAAGACTAGGCATCGAAAAATTGCATTTTTCATTGAAAAAAAAAAGGACAGAAATCGAATGTTCTTTTTACCGAACTTCGTGTGTTTCTGAAAATCTCTAATTTTTAAAAAGTTGCATTTGCAACGTGTTAAAAAAACGAAAATAAAAGGAATTATTTTTCTGACCTTAAATTCGTTCCAAATGGTTACAGAGTGCCAATAACATTTTCATCAAAATCGTGCTTTATTTTTAACGTCACTGCCAAATCTTCATGCATCGAAAAAAATGTTCTGTACCCACGTATTTCTTTATATTCATAAATATTTATTCGAATCTACTGTCGCTAAATGTTATCGATGGATTCTTACGAACGAATTTTTACCCCGATTCACTCGAATGTGTGATATATTTTATTGTACACGACACGCCTAGAGCTGAAAAAAAAATTATACTCCGTTCGATCTCATCCCATTGGTACACGCCATTCGTTGAGATTAATTTAAATAATACGTGTTTAATGAACTATATTTTAAATATACATAAATTATAAATGAATGTCATATAAATGCTTCGTAATAATTGTAAACCGCGTTGAATCGTGATGTATAGTACAAATTATAAAATTTGTACTTTGTTGTTTCAATAAACGTATTTTTATTGATGACTATGTGAAAAGAAAGTTAGAGAAATATTGGATCTTGTGGATTCTCAGAAAAATATAAATAATTTATTTTTCGCACGCTGGAATTAAGCTGGAACTTTTCCCAGGCTGGACGTTCCTTTCGAATCATTGAATTTATTTTTCTGAACATATGGGAATCGGTTTGGAGTAAATTTGTGGAAATCTTTTGGCTTTGTTTACATCGTACGCGCTCGCGTTTACTTGCTGGGGTTGCGTGAGCTCCGTAGGGAGAGAATATTGACCCGGGTCAGCGCGGCCTACGGGAGGAAGACGGAGGCACCGCTGGCGAACGAGAGTAGCTTATTATCAGCTCATACGGTCGGGCCCCGGCCGGCGCGAAGACAACAGTCTTTATGAGCGTCAGTCGGCCAATTCAACGTTTTGCTTGATCATTCGTCAGTCGGACTGCGATCGACTGCAAGAAATGGAGCTTTTTGAGAACAAAATAAATTTGGGAAACGACACCCTGACTCGTCCCTCGTCCATATTCCCAAAATATTGATATTTTTTTTTTTTGCCTATGTGATCGCTCTTCTCTACGATGAAATAATATAATACGTCCGAGTCGTACGTATATCCGGATCGATGTATAAGGATTTCCAGAATATTCGGCAAAAGGAAGCTCCAATCACTATGGAGGGGAATTTACTTAGTGAACGTTGGAAATTAACTAAAATGGCAGATATTGTCGAACAACGTGTGTGATTACCAACCGATGGTAATGATCATCATATAATCGAAAGACAAAATATATAATTCCAAGTTTTACATTTTATTGTCCAAAGAACCTGGCTTTGCATATTATTCTCGGAAAAATAAAACTATCGTACGTAGGGAAACGAAAGAGGATTTTGTAATAGGTTTGGAAGAAAAAAAAAAACAAAACGACTTATTTTGACACTTACCACACGTTGTATTTTTTGATACATCTTCATATTTTTTGTTTTTTATAATCGAATATTCTTTGTCGGTCGTCGCCATTTATCATGCGTAGTTAAAATTTTACTGTCTCGCTATATGCATATTGTAAATTATCCTAAGGTTATTTGTAGTATTGTTTAAATTCAAATGTTTTATTTTCATAATTGCTGTAAAGAAATGATAAAAGAAACGCGATTGGTTCCTTTTTTTTGTTGGTGGACGAATCGTTATCGTCACGCTGATAATTGGGATCGAGCTGCCGAGCGATAACCCATTTTCTTGCAAATGAATTTTGATCGTGTTTCGTAGTAAACACCGCTGACGATTTGTTGGATTTGCCATTTTACAAATTAGCAATCTTATCGCGTTTCATTTGTTCGTAATTTTTGTTGGAAAGAGTTGTAGAAAACGTGGATCCCTGCACCTATGTCAACGTGTATGTACATACATGGTAATTAAAGTCGAAAAAACGAGAAAAAAATTATCGTTCATCCTAATCATTTTTTCTATAATCTGTAATTTACACGAAAACTCAGATTCAGTTATTTATCCCGATTTTTCCGAGCCTAAGGTTCTCTCCTTATCGCGCCTTAAATATTTCAAAATCTTGATAATCGGTCGAGAGGTAAAAAGCTTGAAAAATCGAACATGCCGAAAATTCCAAGTTTCGGTGTATCGTTCACACAAGTTACGTGTATCATTAGGATTATTGTTGAATCGACCATCTTCAAAATTCACATGTGAAATATTTACACAAAGTTTACAATTTCCGGTGACAAAGTCTCTGCTTTACTTTTTTTTTCATTATTGTTTTTGTTTTCTCGATCCACGACCAAATGTCTTGATATCTACGGAAAATGAAGAGTGAAAGATCGTTGGAAAAACGTGTGTATGAATGCCTTAACGATACAGCCGTGTATTTTCATTATGATTCACAAATTCTTCGCTTTTTCGGACTGTTTTGCTTTCATTTGTATTCGCAAAATAATGATAACAATAACGTACCAGCAACTTAAAAAATCGCGGACCATCCGGTATCAACGAAAATTTATGTTGTTTTTTTTTTGTTTTAAAAAAATGGTTACAATGGAAAGAAGAAAAAAATCGTATATTTGAATACGATACGAGAAATTTGTGTACGTTAAGATAAGAATTATCTTCGATCCGTTTTTACCCCTTTTTTTAACTGCTGAAGAATCCATTGGTACAATAATTGTGATAAATAAGCTTACGATCTGGTTTCATCGAAAATAAACCAAGTTCTTTCCCACGAAAAAAAAATGTTGAAACTCATCTCTCGTTTAGCTGTGTCTCTACAAATAAAGAGTGCGTAAAAAACGTTAATTTTTCCCTCCTTTTTTTTTGGTGATTATAAAAAAAGAATAGTTCTAAAGAAACACACCACCGTACACGCAAAATCAACGTTCCATCTGCGAGAGTTTGTCCTCTAAGCTGTCCTGGCTCTCGTTAGTGTCATTAAGATTAATCGTCTCGTTGTGGGCAAGCTCGATAACCGAATCGTCTAGGTTGACTTCGGTTTTTGGGCAGATCATTGAAGAATCGGTATTTTCGAAAATATCAGCAGATCCAGAAATATCCTCTTGTACCAGAGCCAGTGTGGCGCTTTCATCGTGCTCAGTTATTTCTTGTTCGCCAGCTACAGCAACCGCGATTTCGATCATCTCGTTGGAGGCCTCGATCGTTACTTCTTTCGTCGAATCGGTCGCGTCCATTGCAGCTTCGCTCGTGGTACTCGTCGTTGTCATTATATCGGTTCCTTGTGTGACGCGTTCCAATTTTTCTTCAATTTCGTCCTCGTTATTACTGTCATCTTGTTCCATGGGTTCCGAAAAATTTTCCTCTCTGATAGAAACTTCGCTTTCCAAAACTTCGTCAGGTTTGACGGTGTCAGTCGCGTCACTGATTCCCGATATTTGGCTCAAATTGGTCAATACATTTTCTTGCATCTTCACAACGTTGTCCGAAGAATTCAATATGCTGCCGATTTCTCGACTCATTTCCTCGATCTCACCAGGATCTTCGGTTTTAACAAAAATCACTTTTTTCTTGGTGTAAACCTTGGAGCTTGTGATCGCTAATTGTTTGCTGCGAGTGACCGGCGCTTCGACGGTTTCTGTTGGGATTTGTTCGACTTCCTGCTCTTTTGGTGTTTCGGGTTCTTTCTTGACGTCGGTGTCAGCGTCGTTGTCGTATTCTTGTTCCTCGTCGTAAATGCTCTGCTTTCTCTTAACGAAGACACGTTTGAGTGGAAGCTGCTGTTCGTCCTCGGACTCGTCGTGACGTTCGGGTAAGCTTTCGTCGATCGCCTCGGTCTCTTGTTGTTTGCGTGCTTGCAACTCTTCGATTTTGATTCTCTGTTGTTCAACGCGTTTCTCCAAAAGTTCGAGCTTCTCCTTGGTCTCCTGATCACCCTTGGTCATCACCGAACTCTCCTTTTTCACACTGGGAGCGGATTTCTCCGTGCTGGAAGATTGTGAAGTTTTAAGCTCGAATTTTGGGCTCTCGTCGAGCAGATTTTCCGACTGTGATTTCGAGGCGCTGATCGTTGTTGAAGCTCCGGCCAGTCTGGCGTCAGTCAGCGGCTTCAAAACTTGTTGTACGAAGGAAGAATTTCTGTTGTCAAGAGCCTTTTTCACGACGACTCTCTTGACGACGTTGCCAGTTGGTAATTTGGCCAATTCGGCAGGATCGATAATGGTCCCGTCGGGGTTCATAATAACTTCGCGAGTCGTGTCACCTTGACGAATGATGCGCCGCACGATAACGCGTTTGGTGACTTTCGTTGCGGATCCCGATGGGCTGGGGGTGATGGTCACGTTCTCGGAATCTTTTCCAGTTGGCGTGGAAGCTTGATCACTCGAGCTGATGGGTTTTCGGACGACGATACGTTTTATGACTTTAACCGTGTTGACAGATTTTCCTGGGGTCGCCGTTACGTTCTCAGTCTTTTCTTCCTTTTGCGACAGGCTCTGGCTTCTCGTGTGTATTTGACTGCCTCCTGAGGGAGACTCTGTTTTGGCGGTCGCTACAGTGGTCACCGTGGTTCCTTCTGCTCCTTGGTTCTCTTGAGGAATGTTGGTCGTGTGTTTGAGTGGGATTTTGTGTTCTTTGAATACCGAAGCCACGATTTTCTGTACTTCGGCTTCGGTGCTGTCATCGTGGCCACGCGACGAGCTCTTGGCGACAGGTTCTTCGCTCTTCTTGGGCGTCGCCGATGGCAAAGGCTTGGAGCTTTTCGACGGAGTTTCGTGGGTGTCCCGACGCGTTATCGGCATCAATGTTTTTATTGTCTTCTTGACGATGTTGCCGTCTTTTCCACGAACGAACACCACTTGCTCCTTTCTATCTTCGCTCTCGTGCTGTTGGTCCATGCGCCCGGAAGGATCGTCCTCTTCCTCGCTCTCCGGCGGCTGAGTCTTAACTTTCGGCAATTTCTTGACAACGTATGCCGGTGGCTCGTAATCATCGTCGCCATCCGTGTATCCTTCCTCCTCTTCGTCCTCCTCTTCTTCGCTCTCGGACTCGACTTTGCCCTTGTCCGGTTGCAAGCCATCGGGACCCATTTTTTCGCCCGCTTCTATATGCTGCTTTATGTGAGTGACGTAATCGGCTCGATTGCGACAAGATTCTTGACAAACGTCGCAAGTGAGCGCCATGCCAGAGCGTTTGGAGTGAGTCAGCTGATGAACCTCGAGACTCTCTTTGCGCTTGAAAGCTTTGCCGCAGTCTTCGCACACGTGACGTTTCTCAACGGAGTGAGAGCGCATGTGGCGTGTGAGATGATGGGACAGAAGGAATTTCCGTGGACAAAGCTTGCACAGGTAAGGACGATGTCCGGAGTGCGTTGACAAATGACGAGCCAATTTGGTGCTCGTACGGAAAGCTTCTTTGCAGTATTCGCAGACGAAAGTTTTGTCCTCGTTGTGAAGGAGCTCGTGGCGCTCGAGACCTTGTTTGTACGTGAAACGTTTGTTGCAAATGTTGCACTGATACGGTTTCGTCGTTTTGTGCATCGTGTCTTCGTGCTTCTCGAGCTCTTCCGTCGTGAAGAATTCACGGTCGCAATGCTGGCAACCGTAACGCAAATCTTCGCGATGCAATTTCTCGTGACGTTGCAACAAATTTGCACGCGTAAATGTCTTGTTGCATATCGAGCATGAAAACGGCTTTTCCGATGAGTGAGTCGTCATGTGCTTCGCAAGGTCATACTTTGAGAAGAACATACGATCGCATTCCGTGCACTTGTAATTCCGGTCACGATGCGCGCGTTGAATGTGCAATTGCAAAGCTTGCCGCAGAGGAAAAGTTCGATCGCACTGATCGCAAGCGTGCACTCTTATCTCTCCTGGCTCCAGCTTCCGGTCGTCCTTCTCGTTCGACATGTCCTGGTCCGGGTCGCTGTCGTCTTGATCCTCCTTGTACAAATCGTTCCGGTCGCTCTCGTGGCTATGCTTTTCCTGCTGACGATCGCTCCGTTGGCGATCTCTATCCCCGTTATCCACTCGCGGCTTCTTCGCTGACTCTCCTGCCTGCACCGACTGCTCAGCCGCTCGCTTCCCTGGAGCTTCCGGTGAATCGTTCGATATCGGCGGAAATGGTCGCGGCAAAACTCCGGTTATCGGATACGCCCTCAATGCCTCATCCGCCTTCTTACACTGCAGCTTGAATTTGTACGAACGATCCAAATTCCAACGACACATCCTGCAGATCATCTGAGGCATGCCGTCCGCCGCGTACACCTTCAAACCATTTACAACATTTTTATTACCATTTTCCACACAAAAATGCTATTTCATAATTTCTAATCTGCCAGCAAGGAGGATCTCAGGAAATATTAAAAACGGATGAAACTTCTTTGACTCCACTCCGAATGAAAATTTTGGAATTTGAATCGAAAAGCACTTACTTTTGGTTTTCTTAACGTCGATCACAATTTTTACTGTAAAAATTGGTTTACCGTGTTCAAGATCCGTTTCAAGAAACTGATATCTTTCTATCAGTTTCTTTGTTCTTTCACAAGCAAAAACTGAGTATTCTGCTGTTGGAAAGGACCAACTTGCAAAACTTTTTCAACTCCACTCGGCATGAAAATTTTTGAATTTGAATCGAAAACCACTTACTTTTGGTTTTCTTAAATTCGATCACAATTTTTACTGTAAAAGTTGGTTAACCATGTTCAAGATCTTTTTCAAGGAACTGATAGAGAGAGCGAGCAAAAACTGAGTGTTTTGCTGTTGGGAAAGACCAACTTGCAAAACTTTTGTAACGTTTACTCTACATGGTCGAAGTTTCTTAGCCACTAACGGTCCAATTGGATTGGAGAGATTAAAGATTGTGCATTAAGCAGATTGGAACATGAAACGACTGCATTAAAGTACAAAATCTGTGAAATAACTTCATGGGAAAAGCGACCTCAGGGTCATTTAGACCCTAAGCAACGAGGAGGGTATTTAAAAATAAACATAATGCGATAAGCTTTGCGGAAATTTGAAGTGAGCGATGACATGAGAAAGTAATTACGAAAGAGTGAAAAGATTGTCCCATATTTTTAGGGACTCGTTGAAAAAATGGCCGAAAAAATCAGCGACGAAAGTTGCAGCTCAAAACAAGAATTCATACATCGGGAACGGAAAAAAAATTGGGTGCATTCGATCGGCGAAAATTTGATGAGTACGTAGAGTTAAAATGCAACGTGAGGGAGTGGACGTGTTAGTAGGGATTTATGGAAAGACATATGTACGTTGCAAGCAGGAACCCGCGCATTTCGTTCTGTAAGCGGCTCGAGGAGCGTTGAACGGCCGCTCGGTAAGAGAGAAAAAGCCTTGGGAGAGCTGGATCGGTAAAAAAGATAACAACGATATCAGCGCGTCGTTTCATGGGTCTATCGACTTGCCAGCAGGCGTAAGCAGGGAAAAGCGTATATGCCGGAGTAAAAAAAAAGAAAAAGGAGTAAAAGGCGTACGGAAACCGAAATCGGCGCCGCACTATGGCGAGAACGAAGTAACAATTGGAAATGAAAAAAAAAATGCCAAAATTACGAACACAAGATAATAAGCGAGGCGGATGATAAAAATGTTTGAATAATAAATACCTCGATGGCGACGCAGGACATAATTTGCAGAGTAAGCGGCACTTGGAATGGCTTGGTGTGATCCCTCTCGTAGATGAAGTTGAGAGGTTCGGTTTCCGTAAGGCAAAAACGGCAAACTCGCCTCGAACGCAGAGGCGCCGGTCGGCTCTCCATGTTTTTTTACTTCGATATTTGTTCTTCTTTGAAAACTATACCTTGAAACTCCTCGGATATACGGAAGCGTCGGTGAAAAAAAAAAAACGGAAAGGAGAAAAAAATAAAAAGGCCAATTCCCCGCACGTATTAAATGTTTGCTTGATTAAAGCTGATTATTTTTTTAATATCGCGATTAAGGTGTACGGGACACGAACGTCGAAAATCCGACACGAGAGACGCGGGGACTCGTTGTTACTTGATGTATGTCGCGCGTTAGTATACCTCGCGCGCGCGCGCACCCTACTACCGAACACACAGGGCTATATTACCCGAAAACGCATCAATAGATTGAAATGCGCGACGCCCGAGCGTCGGTATAAACGATATGGTTGAGACTCACTCTATTCGCGCGCGCCCCTTTCGCCTTGCTGCGCGCGGTCGTCAACCGACGACAAAGACCGCAAAACGGGCTTATATACCGGACTATGTTATACACCCCCCTGGCAACACGCGACTATTGAGTTTCAAAACTACGGATAACTCTCTAGCGGATCAGTTCCCCTCGAGTTTTCTCTTTCTGCTCGCATCGCCCGTTGCTCACTGAGAACTTCTCACGTTCTCTACTACTCAAGACTATGCACACTAGCGTCATCATGTACGCCAAACGGCGTCTCCCCTCAACTGTAACGGACCGACGCGCGTCGCTGTTTCTTCAATTTTTGTACTGCAGCGCCCTCACTGACGCCACGCACGAATATTCAACTCGAAGCTTTCTAATGACAAAAACATTTGACACCGACCGTCGGTAACTGTTTGCTCGGTCGGTATTGTCGCGCTTGCCGTTAAAACGGACTGCTGTTTTATTTTCTCACGGTCAGCGGTTATTTTCTGACGATGATTGAAAATCCAAACTATCATTTACGAATACGGGACACATTCGAGCCAAACGCGAAGCATCGAGTCCCTGCTACCGAAACGCGACTCATCAGTGACAAATGGGTCAATTTTTTCCTTCTATCGAATTGCCAATTCACAAAGTAACACACGAGATGTCACGTACAGTTATTTCTCTACAAAGTGGGCTTTGAGAACACGAGTAAACACAATTTTGCCTGATGCCGTGAATTTTGAACTTTTGTTACTCCTGCTGCTGATTATGATAACAAAATCGCCTGCAATTATTTTCGTTCGAGCAAGTTTTGCTCATTGACAGGCACTGATATATTTTTGCCGGAGATTTTGCCCTTGTCGCTTTCCCTCAGTAACACAACATTTTGGCGAATAGACAACACGAAGAATCTCTAAAAAAAATCCCACCACTCAGTACAGCAGAGAATGATATTTTGGAAGTAGAAATTTCAAGAAATATTAAAGATCAAAGATAACGAAAAAGAAACCACATTCCGCAGAGAATTCTAACGCGGAGATGATTATGAACAAAGTTTCTATCCAGTGGAGTTCTAAACACTCGAGTCGTACGTTTAAATAATCGATGTTTACCAGAAATCAATTGCAAGCTCATGTCACACTTTTCTTCTCAAATTATTGAAAACAAGGAATCGAAGTAGCACGCCCATTTTCTGTTATATCGTAATTGGATACGAATGTCGTATATATGGATTTTCCTTGATACAATCTCGAGCAAACAAGAGTAAAATTTCTCGCTATCGAAACAATTTTCTAATAAAACAATTTGCAGGACCGGCAAAAGTAGTAGAAATCAGATACGAACGCAATTAGCAATAACATTATTTTACGTCTTGTATATTCCAAATAAACTTTCTCGGATCTCTCTAAAATTCCTCTATCGCTTCTCTTATCTATTCCAGAAGGTTGGAATTTGAATAATTGCGGTCGCACGTCAGTGAAAGTTTGAATCCCACTGAAATCTTTCTCAAAATCGTTCTGTAAAAAAAATTGCGTCCATAGACAAAACACGACGTCGTTGCCAGAAACTATTCTCCCACGTGCTTCTCATTTTATTCTCCAAAAAACGATATTTAAGAAAAAAATCTTGAATTCTTAAAATTCGAGTTAATGATCAGACATATTTTGAATCTTTATTTCTTTTTTAATTCAAGAAATAATATCGGTTAGAAAAATAAAAATTTCTCGATTTTGTTGGAAATTTGTAAATTTGCTACGTTCGTACATCGAATTTTCAAACTGAAGAAAGAAAGAATTGTAAATATTTCGAGAATCGATAATAAATAAAGATATTTAACGAGGAGCATACGATGGTAATAGTTTATGGTTACATGGGGAATGTGAAAATATTCGTACATTTATTGGATTAGATGGGGAAGCCATGGAAATCAGGAGGGACTACCGGTATCAAGTTACAGTGCAAAACTGCGATATTGAAGAGGCTTTATGCACTATATATACCGGCGTAAAAGCCGGTATGCGTATTTATCCTTAATGTTTTATGTATACGAGAGTGAATATACATGGAACATGCACAAATACATATAAAGTAAGCCGGAGTGCTCGGTTGTACGCAAGCGTGGGTGGCTCAGTGAATCGATCAATAAAACGTATAGGATAGGATAGGGGCAAGTTGGATTTCAACTCGGCATTTATCGTCAGTTACCGATTTTACCTTCGCGAGTGTACGTCGTTCAGTGTCATCGGCTAAACTCATCGTTTCGTATTTCTCTGTCGTGCGTTAATGCGCGCAGAAATATTTATTTTTCGTTGGAGAATCATTGAGATTATTTCTCCAGAAGTATCGTCAATAAAATAAATTCAGATTCAACGTCATCTCGAATTGTTGTCGAGCAACGGAAAAAAAAAATCTCGATCGAGAGTTCGATCGAAGGGCTATCTTGATCAGTTGAATCAAAGATCCCGAGATCTCCGCGCGTTGCGTGGTCTCGATGCGACAAAGGTGAACTAGCGAGTAATTCATTTCTGTAGGGCCAACAATGTGGTTCGAGGTCCTTAAATCGCTCGAATTTGATAGAAAAAAGAAAATTTAAAAAAACCAGCACTGTCTCTTATAATTAGGGCAAACCAGCACTGTCTTGGGATTAGGGAAAATAATGAATATGCCATCGGAACTTCGTTGGTTTAGGCTCATGTTTACTAAGCTTTTGTGTCAACGAAATTATTTGCAGGTTTTGAAAACGAGAGTGGCCGACCTTTCGGCCAGTCTCACTTCCACACTCGAGGTGTCCAAATTGTGCCTAATATTCTCTTGCGCGATTAAAATTACAGATGTTACAAAGACATTGTGTTTCGTAACCGCGCTGATCATAATGTGTGCTTTATGAAACACGGTCACATGGTTCATGATTCTTTTGTAATATTCTGTTTTTTTTTTTTGATAGTAACAGGATACGAGCACAAGATCAGACACAACATACGCTTTGAGCCTATGTTTTGCTTTTATTTCGACTCGATTGTGGCATGGTGTAGGCCTACTGGGGATTCCCGCCATGTTAAACAATGGGAACGCGTTGGAGCGTAGTACCTCCGAGGTAACGTGGAAAGCTGCGCAGAAAACTCTTCATCCAAAAACCTAAGAATAATTTCGTTGTAATTAGTCGAATGTACTCCGGATTCCAATATTTCATCGTTGCGCCAATATTTTCGGATTATTCTCAACAGAAATTTCGAAATTTCGTAATCAACTTGGATCTGAGGAATTGTCGCTCAACGAAGATTGCGTGTAAGTAAAGAAAATAGAAAATGTGTACGATTCCATGAAAAAGTGAGTAAACCTAATGAAACAATCTACATTTTTTCTCTAATCCATATTACTTAACGAACGTACCAACGTGTTGTTTCTACTTTATACGAAAAATAAATAGCGTTACACGAGTAAAAAAATTTCAAACTATACCCCAATGAGTAATTATTCAAATCCTTCATTAATCTCCCAGTCTCGTTAATAATTAATGTTAGTAATAATAAATAACGCGAAATTGATACAATTAACCCGAGTGAATAGCTCGTACAGACTCGAAACTGCAGTACAGCATGAATGACCGATTTGATTGAATAATTATAAATTTCCTAGTAATCACAAAAGCTAATTTAATTGGCAAGCGTATACAAAATGATGAGGTGCTAATTGCAAAAACGATGAGTCAAAAAGATGGAAGAAATGTGATAATCGGTTTAGGAATTGAAATACAAAAAACAGATAAAAAAACGTATGACAGTAATAGTTCGAAATTATAAGTCATTGTAATTACGTATTCTTCGACGCTGACATATATTTGTATAAGAAAACCGACGGTAATGCGTGTATCGTGAAAGATGTTGTTTTTTTTTTTCTATCCACAGCACACGCTCGGCTTTTAATAATGATACATTGTCATTTCTCCGAGAGTCTCGTCGAGATAGTATAAAATGTGGGTTAATAGTTGGTCGAGAGTAAGCGGCTTGGATGTACATCGAAGTAGAACTCGTACTGAGCAGCATTATAGCTGATTATCAATGGATAATTATCTCGATGGCAATTAAATTTTGCTGCAAATGAGTAAAAAAAAAAATGAAACATGTGACGTTGTTATACAAAATAATTTTTTTTTGTTTTTTTTTCTATTAACAGTAAGCAATTATCTTCATTTGCTCGATCCCCAACATGTAAATCTTGATGAAGTACATTAATTTCATTAACGTTCGACGAGGTATGAAAAAATAATAAAAAACTGGATCTAAGCAAGGGTTCAAGGCAGGTCAAGTTGGATGGAATGCTTGCCATGTACAGGCTGTCTAAAAAGTAGACAAACTCCTGGTCACAAAAGTCAGGATCGATTTTTATTCCCCACAGACAGTGAAATAAAAAAATGAGGCCGTCAGGTGTGAAATGCAAAGAAAATTTTTCAAGTCAGAGACTCTGGACGACGTTATACACAGTTCTTGGGTATCTCGTGGCATCAAGCGACGATCCAGGATTATCCTGGGATCGAGTTTTGAGAGAATCTGTATGAGGAATATACATCATGTTTGAGAGCTGTACGCTGGGGCAATATCCTACAGGCTGGGCATACCAGACGGTGCACATAATAGTTATAAAGTCCTCCCTTCCCTCTCCGATAGCAATCGGACAGATGAGTTACGAGATATGGCGCGAGGAAAGATACATGACCCATTTATACAGTTAAAAAAGATAAAAATGAGCAAAAATAAAACAAAGTGAAAAAAGAAAAGTTATACGTTGAGATATATAGGCTGCTGTTGGGAGGATGAACAGAGCGGTAAGGAATTACACACAAGATGCACCTGCGGTAGTACATCACAGCAAGGAGAGAATACACGTATGCGCCAAAGGTTTTCTCTGCTTTTGCTCGTTCGTTGGACATATAGATAGCGTGCGTAGAGGGCATTCGTAATGCCTCTGCTGGACCCACTTTTCGGTCGTGGTGTTTGCTGGTGGTAGTATGGCGTTGTTTCGTTGCTTGCTTTTGATGCCAAAGAGATTTTTAGGCCACCCGGGCTCTCAGCGAGACAGCGACAGATTAAGCGACCAAGTCGGAGCAACAGAGACAAATAAAAGAGAAAGAAAATTCCATGGCAGTGTGCATCGTATATAGAAAGAAAGAAACGATGAACGGAGGAAGGAAGGAAATAAATAAACGACCGAATATCGCAGCGAAGAGAAAATATGAGAGAAGGAGACTCGCGATGGAACGAGTAAGACAACGGCGACGACGTTGGCGATCCCATTGAAAAATGAACGCAGGGAGCTTCCCTGTCCTCGTGCAGCTTCTCTTATATTATACTCTCCGCATCTTCGCAGACTTTCAGCTACATTATAAGTTATATTGTATATATATGTGCATACAAACTGGCCGATGAGAAGAGCATGCGGTCGCGCCACTCTATAGAAGCATTGCAGATATTCTCCTCCGATGCCGTTTGCTTGCTTACTCTGGTGAGATGCAACGGGCTCTCGAAGCGACGATAATTGCAAGAAGAAATGGCGAGCCGAATGCACAGCGAGCACAGTTCAGAGTCCCCGTGCGAGACCACGACCCAGTTGTTGGTATGCTCGTCGAGAATCTGCGATACGAGATGTCCCCCTCCTCCTTGCTCCTTTCCGCCCTCTTCTTCGACCGCGTCCGATTCCCGTAATGCCGCTGACTTTGAATAACGCGAGAACTGTGTATGTGTGTGTTTTTTTTTTTTTTTTTCACCACCTTCCATGTTCCTTTTTCGTTACTTTTTATCGCTATCTTTCTCGCGCGAATTCGCGGATCCGGGGTCGAACTGCGGAGCGAGGGAAACTTTAGTTGACTCTGTGGTCCCACAGATTGCTTCGTAAATACCTTGTCCGGAGAATAATTCTGCTGCCGCTGTGCGATTTTCGAGGCAGTTAAACGGTCCAAGGATCATTGCGAGAAAGATCGACAAAGAGCGGGAAAGGAAAGAACGAGACAGAGAAAAACTTCGAAAGGTATTCGACCGAAAATAAGGTTTAGGTTGCCCGTACCTGCTCCGCTGCGAGTTGCGGTTACACAGTTGCATTTAAACATGAGGAAATGAAGAAAAAGAATCCCATAATTATCAAACGTACTGGTTCCCTCTCCACGGAGCTATAAAATCGCACGAACTTTCCGTCAGAGTCCTTTTCATTTTTTCGCCAAAATAAATTACCAAATATTCACATATCGACAACGTACAATTTCTCCATTATTTACAGTCGCTTTTTTCGTTTATTCTTCAGCTTCGTTGAATGTCCGTCAAGCTCAAAATAAAATCTTGAAATCAATAATCCTCGATACACAAATGTACATCCGTGACGCTTATTCTCTTTCATTTATTCGCCATAAAATCCCGCGGCCTTGTGAGAAATGGAAATTTCTATTTTTTCATTGTTCTACTCGTTGAGGCTTCACTTTCGTTTCCCAAGAATATATGACTCACACGAGGTTCGTTGGCTGATCACTCGAGTACAATACGACGAAGGTGCTAAAATAGCGCGTGTATGAACGAAGCACGTAGTAAAACGTGAACAACGAGTTGGCGAATTACATGCATTCATATATGCATCTTCGCACATAGAAGCAGAGAGAGAAAGAGAGAGAGAGATGAGGCGCGGAGAAATGGTAATGGTGTCCAGCCCGAAGGATTGCCATGTACGTACAATGGGCAGTACACAAGGCTGTATAGTTATTGTGAATAGATAATGTACTGACGCGTGGTTGTATCTGAAGATGTTCCGAGTATCTCGCTCTCTCCTCATTCGCTTCTCCAGCCGTGTGTAGCACTCAGCCTATTCGCGATTTCGAAGCGAGAGCTTCATTGAAGATGGTACAAGAAGAAACATGTGTTTGTGTCGTCTCTGGATGATCGATGCAGCCAGAATGTGGTAGTTTCCCAGAGGAAAGAGAACGCCGAGGCTTCAAGCAAGTGATAGACAAAGATTGGCGCGACGTTCATTCAAAAGATAAAAGCTAGTGGAAAATAAGCGAATTGGATGGCCGTAGGCGAAGGAGAAAGATGAGAGACGAAAAACTGAGGGAAAGAAAGAAAAAAGAAAAAGTTTGTGCATAACTCTATATCGATGCAAGTCTATAGACGGTGTCTGGTTGAATGTCAGGTCGTATTGCCGCGGCGGCATCAACATCTTTGAAGCAACGACCATGGTAGATGCAGATACAATGTTCCCAGTTCGTAGCGGTGTATTCAACGAATTTGAAATACAGGACACAACGTTGTTACTATAAAAAGAAGAGACACACCGGTAAGCAGTTGGCACAAGCTCCGAAGTTTCCTTATTCTTACCAACTTAAGTGGCAACGATTTTCGAATTATTGCTAATCGGCCAGCCAAAAAGCATCTTTTTACTTTTTTTTTTCTCTTCATTTCTTCTCATTCTCGTTCGTCTCCTTTAGTCTTCGTACACGCGTATATCTTTACTCAATGCCGGATTCAAGGGTGGTACAAGGATGAGCCTGCAAAGCACTTATCGTTGGGAGGCTACCGATGCTTATTTATGTGAAATTGGCTCGATACACGCGAGAATCCAAACATCTCGCTGCGCTACACGCGGAGCATATCTTCAGCGCTTTGGACACCTGGACCTCGTCGCTCGCGAGCTCTCCACCGGAGCATTATATTTCGCGGGTTAAATGAACCTTACGGACGAAGGAACGAAGACGAGATAGAAGAGGGAGGAGGGGGGGGAGGCAGGAGAGGGATCGAGTGCTTCGAGGAATCCTGTCGTTTGCACTCTTCCGCTGCCTCTTATCCATTCTTCCTCAAAAGATACTGGATCCTCTTTTTTCGTGTTTATTCTTTACAAGCGTGGGCTAATCAAATAATGGGACCTTCGGAAAGACATCCGTACAGCTCTGCGTTACTTCCGGTAGAAACAAATACATTTTAAGTGAAACGTGCATTCCAATAAAATATTTGTGACCTTTGCGAAATGAAAATAGCGGAACAAAAAACGAGAAACGAAAGAAGCAACGAGATATTTGATAAGTATTTCGTAAAACTTTCAGAATGATTTACCTTTCTAAAAAGACGTCTCCACGCTCCGAAAAGCGCTCTTTCAAAATCCAAACCATCTTCATTTTTTTTAATTAAGTGAAAAATTAATAAACTGGAACCCGAAAACATTAATGAGCATATCTGCGGCTTCTTTCTGTTTCATACTCGTAGCATGACCACAAGGTCCACCAAAACGAACAGAGAATCGCAGAGAGATACGGAGGAGGGGAGGGGCAAATAAAAAATCAAGTGGATTCGTGCTTTGTAGTAGAGCGGCAGACCGGACGTGCGAGATTTAGAACGGAACGAACTAACGAACGATGATTCTTCCTCATTTCCTACTTTTGACTCGCCCGGGTCTCGTCCGGAAAAAATCTTACCGCCCAACCTCGGGCTTTCGACGCAGACACGAATATAAAATAGACAACATTCGTATAACCAAGGGAAGACTGTTAACAAAGTAGCGAGCACGTTATAGTACAAATACATACACGGAGCCTCTGGTCAAAATGTTAATCAACGTAGACTTTTCTTATCAATTGAATTCCGAGACCAATACCGTTTGTTATAAAAACCTTCTGCCCATAAATGACTAAACATCGAAAAACACAAATTCTCGCTTTTTGATCGCGCATATCTCTAAAGCGGTCGGAGATGAAGGAAAAATGCACGAGACCAATTCTCTAAAGCATAAAATTCTCTCAAAAAAAGTCCCTAGTGAAATGTTTCTATCTTCACTCGTCTAGGTTTTAGAGCGCTTGGAAAATCGATGTGGTGTTCAAAGGCTCCAAACGCATGAGTGCCTTTCATTCGCTCTCAGCGCTAAATTATTGAAGATACAAAAATTTTGTCATAAAATTTTTTGTAGGAAATTGAATTCTCTACAAGATTGTTCCCATGCATATTTGCTCCATTTCCAACCGTCTAGGAGATGCAGACGGTAGAAGGGCGCAAACTTGTCAACTTCCCATTTGATATTTCATCAGAAGAAGCTTCTTGTATATTGTTGATGATTTTCTATATATTGAAAGCTGTGTCAGCGATCATTCAACCCAAGACACCTTGTCTACGTATATACACGTGCATTGATGCGGTATAATTATTCAAAAGGCACGTATAAGCGCGATGACAGCGCTACAGGATATGAGTGAATGCGCGGGAAAGAGAAAGAGAGAGAGAGAGAAGAGAGGAATGAAAAGATATAGACAAAGAGGTAAAACGGTAGCTACAAACTATAGTGTGCTTCCTGGAAAACATTAACCCAGTGAAAACGGGGGGAGTCTCTCATTTCCCATTGCCCCACGGGCTACGACCGTTAGCCGCAGGGAGATTGTGGGAGCGAGTACGAGCGAAAGAACGTGCCGCTATATATTAAGGTACACATGCACATATATATAGATTTGTATTTATTTGTCTGTGGATATAAAAATTATTCACACAAATAAAAAAAGAAATCTCTATCGAATATGCCATGTTGGCGCGAAGAGGACAAATCTCTCGACGCAACCACGCAGCAGAGCTATTAACTCGATATTTATCCGGTTGACGAATTTCTCACGATGGAATAAAAAATTATGGAAAAAATGGCCCAAGGCTCTTTCGTCATAATTCCAAAGACGCGGATTAACGTTTCTTTTTCTTTAATTTTTTTATTATGATATTTTATTGCTGAAACGATGATTCGACGTTATATTGGCGGCAAAGGCGTGAATTCTTCGCGACGCGGTGCGCCCAATTATGCATCGCTGTCAACCGCCAAGGCTGTGTGTGCCTTCCAAATATCTCTCGTCATCGCCGACACGTACACGCAAAGGAAGTGCGTTCGTCTCCGTGAGATGAGCAACATTCCCAACAGGCGATAACAACAAGCGAGGCAAAAATAAAAAGAGCGAGAGAGAAAGGAAAAAAAAACGTTTGTGAGATTTCACGCGAGTTGGACAGTGAACGAGCAAGCATAAAGCGAATGACCCAATTGGGTTACTCGAGGCGCGCATATATACACACAAATTGGGTACACGCTCCTCGAAACCTTGCGCTCTTATCTTTTTATTCTCTTTTCGTCTCTTTTTGCCTTGTTCTCTTCCTCTCTCTTTCTCCCTCTCGTCCTCGCGTTTTCTTCATCGAGAAAAGAGATGAAAAACAGCCCCGCAAGAAACGGACGTTGATTATTTATCGTATGCTGATTTTCGTACCGGCAAATGCACATCCCGAAAAAAAACACACACACACACGTAAAAAGACAAGACGACCATGCCGAAACGCAATTTCGTCGCTATTGCAGAAAAGGCTCACGCGAATCGCCATACCGTGACGTGCTCGCGCCGCGACCGTTTCTCTCATTCCACCATCTTCAGTTAAAGTCTCAAGCTCCCCCTTAATACTTCTTTTTCCATTTTTTGCTTTTTCTTATTTTTATTATGCTTTCTTCTCTTTTTCATTCCGTATCTCTTTTTCTTTCCTTTTCCCTTAAGTGTATAGTTATATTTCTCAGTGATAATAAGTGGTAGCCGCAATTATAGTATTAAAGAGGAAAAGACTCGTGCTCAAAGCCACTGACGTTCTTAACCGAGGCTACCGGTGAGACGGCACGCAATTTCCCCCCTCGTAACTCAACGCGATTTCGCACGATATTATCTCCCTGCCAGCAGTTCTCCAATCTTTGGCCATGCCAATTCCATTATTACCCCCACCACCTGTATGCCCAAACTCGATACTTGCATCTGTTGCATCCTCCAGATGTATTCCCTGTTGAATCAAAGCAACATTTGCACATTTGATATGCAAATCTATATCGAGGATCGAAAATGGTACCTGATTGAGTTGCAGCCAAAACGTTTTCTCATGGCGACGCAAATGACGATTCGTTCGTTTTAATGGCTGCCTTGTGTGTTCAATTTTCGAAAATGACAATTTCCCCAGACGATTTTTTCAGGGAGTGAATTTTTATTTTATCGTTTATTCCTTAACATCTCTGTCCATTGAAAGGAAACTTTTGGAAGCCAAACGTTGGGAGCTAGGAAGCAAAAAAGTTGCTCTTTTGTTTAGGATTTTCTTTTGCTCCTAGATTTTGAGTCACGAACGGGATGCTCGAGAATTTCAATGGACGCGTTGCACGTTATTTTACCAACATTTTTCCACAGACTTCCCGCTCGCGATGAGAAAATGTCGCGACTCGTCAACTCCGCTTCCTCTTCCTTATGAAGAAGCTTCCGCGAGTGGAAAAGAAAAATCGTGCAATGCGATTAAAATGGCATGCAGTGTTTCTTTTTTATTAAATCAGAAGATTTCAGTTCCTGCTGTAAAATTCAATTGATTCGACATACTCCGAGTGAGTCATGGGGGTCAACGATAAAATGCAGGGCCCTGAATCCACACGTTGAAAAAAGGTCCAGCGAAACATCGGTAAATCGTTCCGAGATGCTACAGCAGGTCGTATTTCAAATCTTAACGAGCATGACATTGCATTCTTACGACGAAAAAAATATTACCCTACGATTGATGAGGTGAACATACACTTCCTCTTTCTCTTTCTCTCTCTTTTTCTCTTTTTCCTTTTCTCACTTGTTGCAAAGAATCGATGGAAAATACACGACAGAGACTTTGATTCTGAGGATTTTTTTGATAAAAACACATTGTGAGTCTTGCATTGTGAGTTTATAAGAATTCAGTGGCAAAGGAGATAGGCCGAGGTAGGCCGAATCATGAGAGAGCTCGACTCGTTTCACTCCGATTCGCCCAGTCGTCTAAGCTCTACAACGTACACCAGTAAAAGGCGTTAATCATGGACGAGTACGATCCAGTACGAGAAAGTGAATTACGACTGGCCTGATTGCTCGTCGACCGCGAGGGATCGCGACGAATCGCGAACGATATAAAAACTTTCGAGTTTTCTATTCGTGAACGACACGAGACAATATCGCACAGGACAATGACCGCTGGGATTAGATGATGGACGAATCCTTCTGACCATTTTCTCGTGCAAATTAAACCTGCTGGACGTCCCTGAATCGCACTGCATTCAATGCTGACGTGAAAAAATCCAATCAGTCCCCAGTGATTTGACATCAATCTCGATCTTTGTATACAAAAAAACGGAATTTTCTTTTTCCTACCGGAATGATGTCGTCGAGAATCGGGGCTAAGATAAAAGGCTCCGAAAAAATTGTTTGTCCATTCATTTGTAACGAAACTAACAGTTGCCAAGATGCTGGAATAAATCTTCTCTTTGTGCATTCTGATACGAATTTTTCTAGTATTACAAAAAGAAATAATGAAAACATTCCAAAGACCGCACATTTAATTATTTTTATAAACTTTATCTCATCATCCTCACAAAAACTTATAATCTCCACTCTCCAAACAGTTTTTCAAAGTACAAAAAGAACGGTGCTGTCAAAATCTTAACGTTTGCCTATGAATGCGACAGCGCGGCAGCACTTTCCATATCGGATGAAAAAAACTCAACTAATTCAACAGCTTTCTCCAGCGTTTTGTTTTAGGATAAAATAGCTGATGACTTGATTCGGTTTGTCAGAATGACTAGACACAAATGAGCTTACTTAGTTACACACAGTACCGTACGAACGAGAGAGGAAACAAAAAATGGGAATAATTTCCGGACAATGATAGCAATTGGAAGTGAAAATATAACTTTCACATTGAAGACATTCGGGAAATGATTACCCAACGGATGCGAAGAATGAGTCCAAATGTTTGGACACGAAAGTCATTTTTCATTGACGCAGCAATCTGCAATCACCAACGTAGTTCCAAAGATTAATCCCGTCTCTTTTTCTCTCGCGATATCCATGCATTGCAATTAACGTATGAAACCATTGCAAATTGAAGGCAAAAAACAGAGGGCAGGCTTTGTGTTGAATTACTGTCTCGTGTCTTTCGTTTCTCCGGAGAAAGTCAGGGTTGTATGTGAGCGTCCCGTATGACGTGGCTCTTTCTTTTCCCCTTATTCATCTCTCAGAGTTTCGAGGATGAGTGTCTCCACATTCTATGATGAAGACTCATAGGACTGGGAAACCCGGACGGACTGGTCAATAATTCTCGCGACAAAGTGACGATGGAAGTTGAAAGATCACTGGGACATATCCGTTGAAAATTCGATGACACAATATGCTATTCTTTGACACGTGCATCATTGAAAATCATTATTTTAATAATTAGACGTAATCTCGAGGAAATCGCAAAGGATTAGGAGTGAAGCTAAACGCTCCATATTGTCGTACATCGCACGATAAATACATGCTATAAGACTCGTTGATGGTGATAAGCTGATCCACGTATAGTTATAGTTTTGCTGGCAAAATGAAAAAAGGAGAAGAAATGGTGTATATACTACACTGTGAGATCGAGAGAGATTTCCCCAACAGAGCACGCGTGGCCTGGGGCAAGTGACCCAACTAACCCGGACTTTGCTGCAATGTGCGTGATGCACTAACGCAGCATCGTGCAGGCCATTCACCGTTCCGAGGCTCATTCTGCTTCTGGCAGTCTTCCTTGTGTCAGATCTGCACTTTTTTTTTAGCAGAAGAGTGCAGCCACGTTGCAAAAAGCTCAAAAGTTGCAAATATGTGTTTGGGCGAATATACGTAAGCTCGTAGAGATATTTATTATTTAATTGGCGCCAGGGTGTCTTGAAAAGTGCACTCGAACTTTATAGAATTTACCTGCAGACTTGCAGAAGCTTGACAAATCTTTGCGTGGCCAACTCTATGTGCAGTCGAAGAAAAATGATTTGCTGTCGTTTTGGAACGGGCACCGGGCTTCCTTCCTAGCTCATTGACAAACTGTCACACACTCCACTGATCGAAGGATCTCTCTTCACAATGTCACGGTCTTATTGATCTGTAATATAAGAAATCGACTTTTGCACACTCTGATGTAGATCGATCAGCCTGCGAGACAACAAAAGCATCGCCGTCAAGTACAAACCCGAGATTTCGTGGCAAAGCATCAATTTACTTTGTGTAGTGATGCAAAGTAAGTGATCACGCGAATATCTGATCGGAGACAAGACAAAATTGAAGGGTTCATCGTCATTGGCGCGTAAAGGTGCTGGCGTCGATTATAGACAGCTTCGCTCCAAGTTCATGGCATTCAAGTATATTCCACAGCCTCAAGGCTATACCCTATTGGATATCAGCACGCGACACTTTCCCGGCACGAGCTCTAACACGCCACCACGACGTCTCCCAGCGATCGAGCTTTCTATGTACCATGAATGTCGATATTTCTTTTCTCTACATCTGCCCTTTGTCCTCGAATGTATGTAGGAGAAAAAATCTTCGAAACGATAATCAATCCATCAATCTAAATGCATGAAGTGTGATTCGACGATTTGTTGAAACCCGATTGTACAGCCATTAGATTCTGCATTAGAAAAGAATTTTCACACGAATTGACAATGGATAATAATCGAATTCGTTTAACAATTAGACAATTATTATTTTTCCAACGTTTGCACAAAAGACTGCAATGTAATTCCACTCTTTGGAGCCCTGATTATTTCCGTGATGACGATAATAAGAAATTTGTCATTTTCTGTGTCCCTCTCGCTGCAAATTTCGATACTCGAGTCTTTTGTCTTCGAATCTACGTGAGTGAGAAAATTTCTGTACCATGAACCACAAACATAATGTAATTATTTCAAAAGCCTAATTCTGCTCCGGTTTCTATTGTGCCGAACAAAAAAAAAAAAAAAAATTTAATTAAAACCAGCACTAAATAATTTGAATTCTTATAACAATACCGCGGAGGTTATTTAATTAAAATGATTACAAAAGGTCGTAAAACTAAGTGGACAATAATAAAATCTTTTTGGAACGTAAGATAATTTTAATAACGCTTGTAAAGTATTAGCTGCTGGCAATTGTGTTTTAGACAGTGTGGTAAAATGCGTTCACAGCAGGTGTCGTTCATTCGTATACATAATCATCGGTGACAAGAAACCTTGTACTTTCACCAAATTAGCACGGTTAAGGTGCGCATCGTGGTTGCGTATTCGTCGTGCAAGCATATTAGATAGGGCTGCTGGTCCGTCTATATAAATATAAACATTCATGTACATATAGATATATGCTGCAAATAGAAGCGTCTTCTCCGCTGCTTTCCCTTTCGAAACTCTAAACTCTGCACACGATGTTTAGCCCAGTGGAAGTTTCGACGGACAACTCCTGGTGCACGATCGAGAGAAGGACAGACAATAACACACGCTGAGACTCCGTAATGGCGTGTGGGAGGTACTTTGCGAGAGCTTGTGTATGCTCGTATCTGCAATCCTCCCTGGTACGAGTGTTAGAGTCGTCGGTTGTAAGGTTAGCAATTATTTTCTTTAAAACTCTCGCTTTTCTCTGGCGCGTTACTTGGCGCCATACGCGCCCGAAGAAAGAGAGGGAGAGGGAGACGTTGAGAATGGGTAAAGAATGAAAAAAGAAAAAAAAAAGGCTGGAGGTGTCGCGTCTTAATTTTACGACATTACAGACAGTTAAAGTGTTGGCGTGTGTGTACGAACCCAATGCAGAAGCCACCTCTCCAATGCCAAAGAGGTAAGTAGACAAAGACGAGAGCGAGAGAAAGATAAAAATAGAGATAGAGAGATAATGAGAGTTTGAAAGACTTTTAATCGCGACGTGCCAACCACCGGCGTTTAGTAACTATATCTGAAGTTACTCGTGTGCCAAGTCCGCGACATTCACTACGATAATTGGAGCACGATCAATGATTATGGTAATTCGATGCACCTCTGTCAAGCTTTTCTCGCACATTAATCGGCCAAGTCCCTCCGAGCGCAATACACTCTGATAAACGATAAAATCGATCCTCCAGACACGTAGCTGCTCTTGTATGATTCCCAATCGGTTCTCGATCGCTACAGACTACAATTTCCATACCAACTCCTCCACGAGGAAATATAATCCGAAGCACTCTGTATACTTGGAGCTATTAGTGCAAATAACATTACTTTCGACTTTCGAGTTAATTAAAAAAATATGCTGGAACTCTCGTTGCTGGCTCGTGAAAGTTTTGGCAATGTCGATCTCGTTTGTTCCTAATGATAACTTTGCTCCAAGGTGTTGTTTTCACTCCAAACAACCTTGTGATGTTTACATCATAATTATAACGATCTTATCATTCAAAATCAATGATCTCGACGGATTCCGAGTCACCGGATCCACGCAAAGTAAGATTCGGAAAAAGAAGCACAGCCAAATGCAGGGACTCCATATCCATGCATTTTTAAAACTCAGTCTGGCGACTGAGTCATTCATGCTGAGAGAGATAATCTTTTGGCCTTCAACGTCGGAGGTCCGGACTCCTCTTGTTCACATTATGGTAGGTAAATGTTCTTGTCCCGCTGTGCTCTTAACTATAACTTCCCGGACGATCTTTTATTTTTCGTATTTTCAAGCTCCGAAGTTATTGCACGTCTGTTAAATCTTTGGCCTTACGAGCAAAAACTACGAGCAGTTAGACTTAGATGCAACAAAGAACTAGAGGGAGCGAGCAAGAGAGTTTCTCAGCGCTTCAACAGCGCGGACGAAACTCGAGTCTAACGTTTGTGTGTCGGACAGATTGCACAAGAGAACCCAAACGGTAGACACAACACACTTTTTTTTTCTACGACTACCAGGGCACCACTTTTTCATTATTCTTATAAGTTACAATCTAGAGCACCACGGAAGAAGTTACAGTGACTTTACCACTGCGTAGGTCGAGGTGATGTACCGCACCTCGTTTAGTAGACGTTGAATTAACAACAACATCTCATTGTGCTAATTACACATTTCCACACAAGTCTACTTAGGAACAGACAACACTGGATCAGTTTATTCAATCGTCGTGAGTCCTTAATTGTCGGAAAGTAAAAAATACTTGCAGACGAGACAAGAATCAAGGGTTGCTCTGACTCTCTGCCTAAAATTCACCGATTAACTAATTCGATTGATTCGCTTGCATACAGTACCTGTCAACTTGTTTGTACGGTGCAACGTTCATGAGATGCAAATGCATTAAAACTGCATCGCAGGGTCGAGGTTGACAACACTGCCAAGCGGTGTCGTTGTGCTTTTGTTCACGCTCGAGATTGATCGTTCATATAATTATCCGATTTGTCATTAACGCTGCATCGTACGGAAACATTGATTGGAAAAGTAAATTTGTTGAATTAACAAATATCATTTCGTTCGCGATATTTTGTTGACTTTGGAGATTAACTTTGGCAGTGCAACTTTTGAGACAGCCTTTATAGCACATTCGCAGATTAAAATTCACCCAAAGTCTGCATCCTCTTGCAACAGCCAGGCCCTTACACCGCTAAATGAGAATAAGATTCAATTCGCGATAGGAGAGAATTCGGGGGGGACTATATAATGGGCTGTACGCGACTCGCTCGAAAGTCCACTCAACCCAGCAACTTTTGCACTTGTTGCTCTTGGGCCTCTGCAGAGATCTTTCCGATGCTGCGCTTTATATCCGAAAAAGGACGCACCTCGCTTCAAGTTATTTAATTGAAAATAATATGCATTGAATTATAAATTCATGTGAATGACTGATGAGGAAGGCATTTTTGAGGGTTCAAATAATTGGCCATCATTCTTGGTGACACGCTGCTGGCCAAACATTTTGGACCTCCAGTTTTTTTTTGTTCACCTTTTAAATGCAAAATTTTAAATTCCAATAACAATACTCGACCTGCGGAAAGTGTTTGAAAATGATATCCGCCACGAATGTTTATGAAACAAAAACTTTTCAACGTCAGGGACGTTAAAAAATTGAATAATCCAATAAACAATCCAACACACAGGACAATGAAACTTCCTGTCCATAGAGAGAAAGTCTCATGGCAATTGGGCATGGAATAAATATTCCAGACTGAATAGTCTGTCGTCGCGCACGTCCGCGTCATAAAAGCAAGTCTTTGATTTTGGAGTTTAGTCCAAAACAACGTAGAACTATCAAGTACCCAAAGTACAAATATTTTTAATGTGCACAACGATCAGAGGTGCACGAATTTGAGGCTCGTATAAAAAAAAATCTGATATATTTATCCACCAGACAACCAAACCGTAAATTTTTTTTCGACTCGGACTCGACTTCGACAAAAAACGATGGCAAGGAAAGAGCGATGGAACTCTTGAATAAAAAAATATTTATGAACACGACGTCAGCCTAAATTGAACTCGGATATAAAAACAAATCGAAATACGTGCACATCAGCAGGCCAGCTTGAATGGAATTTTGGTATGAAAACATAACGTAATATATTGAAACAACATGTCAGCATGAATTTTTAGTTCAAATGAATGGGAAGCA
Source organism: Hyposoter dolosus (assembly GCA_963921915.1). Classification (NCBI taxonomy): domain Eukaryota; kingdom Metazoa; phylum Arthropoda; class Insecta; order Hymenoptera; family Ichneumonidae; genus Hyposoter; species Hyposoter dolosus. The sequence continues at coordinate 11,475,223 of OY998135.1, read as the reverse complement.
CCTATATTTCTAACGATTCCATATAGTGATACGGGTTCGTTATGCACGAAATATTAAATGGCACGATATGCACAATCACCGTGCACGTGCTCCTATACTTGCATAGTCATGCACGAAATGATAAGGCGTGCGCGTGTATGCTTTGCCTAATGTAAATATAGTACATTGGCTTAACGACATTATAGGTCCGGTGTACACACATGCTACGTGTATAATGGACTATAAATATACATATATCTATATATTTATATCTAGGTGTTCATGGCATCGTATGTACGACAATAACGGTGTAGTATGTTAGATATAACGCTTAAAGTAGTGGGATATGTAGTATATGCATATAAGGTGGAATGTTTGTGGTGCCGCGGCGCTAAACCGCTAACCGTTTGACGTCGTCGCCCTGTGTGTGACTGCCACAGTGTTAAGATAGGTGTAAGCTTACCATCACGAATGCGAGTGCACACCTACACGTGCGGGAAGAAAATTGTCCCAGCACCTGTTAACTCCTCCATATATCGTTCCATCCATCGATATATAATAAAAGCTTCGCGCATAGATCATTGTAAAGATACATCGCGGGTGTGGCAGATACGATCGGGGAGCACACTACGCGGCCACGCAAAACAAGAAGAGTCAATGAAGCGACACTTCGCGATCGACACTAATGTCCCAGAGAGTGAGAGAGACTCATTTTATATGAAGAAATAAATCCTGCGACATGGATTCGCGTACACGCCCAGATTGAAGTCCGATCGTCCATGATTACGGTTCTTGTTGCGAAATATGTTCATGAAAAAATTCAAGGTACGTGAAGCGGGATAGCAAAAGTGGCTGCGTTCCTTCAGCCGTAATTCGCTTCTCTTTTTCTTCACGCATTTACACGCAGGCTTACTTACACTTGTAGGAACGGAGCAACGAATATAAAGTGCTACCAAAGTGTCGTTTAGGATTATTCACTGATTTACGAGCTCGTGGGATCAGGGAGAGAAAAGTTGTTTTGCACTTTTCTCTCTGGTGCACTGTCCGAGCACAGCCAATTTTCCACTCCCGCGTCTTCCAAATCATTCCCACCGATAGGCTGGATTTTTAATCGTGCTGCTTCTCATTGTCAATTAATCGGAAAGGATTATTGCGTCAAGGACTTTCCTCGTCAGGATCTTACCGTCTAATAATTCTCCAGGGTTCCGGCACAACTTTTGGGATACCCTGTAGAGCATTTGGTACTGGCGCTGCGAGAGAGTACTGCCGCGCGGAGAGAGCGCGGCTACCGTTAGGCGTCGTCCGCGAGAATAACCGCGACCGGCCAGCGGCACCAACTGCCCAGAAGGCAGCCGGCTTATACACACAGCCTCTCGTGTAATATCGCTTGCGCTCGGGCGCGCGACTTGCAGATCTGTGTGCGCTCGATTTTGACACATTTTCTCCATGACCTTGAATCCGCGAATCTGGATCGAGCCTAACATAAGAATCGTAGGAAGGAAGTGCATTGAGTTCACAATAATGTGCGATCGCGGTAAAGGTCGCTGCATGGATGTTGATAATAGAGAGAAAAGGGATGAGATGATGAGAGTGTGGACCAGAGTTTCGAATGAAAAGGAAGGTCCAGGTCTCGATGGCTGGAGAGCATCTGGCCGAGAAGAATTTCACGTCGAGAGTATCCGCGCGCGAAGGGCAATGAGAATAACGTCGAATGAAAAAGGAAACTAATCATGAAGCAGCGGTAATGAAAGAATAAGACGTCAATGATGAGGAAGTGGAAAATGATGAAGCGAAGAAACTTCAAAAGGAAGAGATCTTGATGGGGAATTGTGCAATAAAAAGGAAAAAAAATATTTGAACGAGAAAAGAGAAAATGAAGGAACAAAGGTGGAGAAGACGTAACGAAAGAACAAGACGAGAGGAAAGAGTGGAAGGTCCCTAAGGACGAGAGGGCAGTAGTAGGTAGCCATGCACAGTGGATACGCGGCTGGTATCGCGATGGCAATCCACGCGGGTACGGGTCAGTCGTTGAGTTCCTCGCAGCGGCTGTGCCTGCTGCCTCGCGTCGTGATCGTCCGCTCTTTCTCTCTGTATATCGCCACCACCGCTCGGAGACTCTCGTGAGCGAATCGAGAGAGTGTCGGCGCCGATCTTGCCAGAGAGAAAGAGAGAAAAAGAGAGAGAAAGAGCGACTTCGAGGAGGGAGTGAGGGCTCTTACTCCACGGCGCGGCACAGGCAGGATCTATCGCCGCCGGGGAAACTTTTCAGTCAGGAGCGAGACACCGCTCCGGTGCTCGTGTGCTCGTGTCATCGTGGTGCACAAAAACACCGACGAGTTCCAACGTGACGGAAACTCCGTACGGATCGCTTGTTTAACATCTTAAAATCACGCTTCGTTAGCAATCATTTGTCATTGTTTTTCTCACTCTCACTCTTCTCCGTCCTCTTCCGTTTCTTCTCATTCTTTTTATTTCTTTTTTCTCAGTACATTTTTCTATTTTTTTTTTTTTTCATCCAATTTTCTGCGGAGTGTCGCGATGTCGAAACGTTTGCACGAAGTTCATCGAAAGAAAAAATGATACGATTTGATATCAGTGGACTTAATAAAAGGAGCGACGACGAGGAAGATTTTGTCATCGGACCAAAATTCGATCGTGTCGCGATCACGTGCGCCTGCTTAACTCAACGACTAGTCGTCTCTTCAACAACGATTAAACGCGATATAACCTTGAGACACCAAGAAGCAACAGGAATCAAGGATCACGAACTGTTTCATTGATGCGTTCGTTGTCATTGACCCGCGATGTGACGATCGATGGTAAGCGATGATCATTCAGTCGATTCGTTCCCCTCGTGTCTTTGACGTTTCTCACCCCCGGTTAGTCTTTGCCGCGAGAACAACCAGCAGCAGCATCGCTAATGCGACTATAAAACTTTATGGGTCTTTGGTTAACTCTACACTCAATATTGATAGGTTATTAGTAGCAGAGAGAGAAATAATAGAGAGAAAATAAAAAAGGGACGACGAGGACGTTGTTCGTTTGCCAAAGAGCTTACATTCGACCTATCGATCTTTTCAAACATAACGTGTGTATATATAATCCGCCGGGACTTTCCAGTTATTTATTACCGTTGTCCGCTGTTGGATACTTCCGTAATAGCAGTTCGAAACTTCGAACCAAGTGTTTCGCGCTCATGACTTTAAGCCTGTTTGCTCGGTCACCCGACTACCGGCCTTCATTAATCTCAATTGATGCGCGATAGACCTTGGCAGATTAATCTCTTCATTTATTCATCAATTTTCTCATTTTCATTCGATATTTCTATTTAATCAATCGAAACACGTTGCCCCCTATCGCTGGTGGAACTCGGTACAACTTCTTTGGACGTGATATGTCGATTCGTGTGATGCTCATTGTACGCGGACGATCGTAAAACGATCATGGCCGGAAATGAATCGTCTAGCCACTTCAAAAGCTCATGGGACGAGTCATTCATCCATTGCTGTGATTATAGTATGGTGACACGCTAGATCTCAAACGTATACGTGCAACATATTGTCAATTAGCAATGAAAAAAGCTCCGCTCCAACTAATCACTATAATTGTTTTGTTATCGATTTCGATCCTAGAGGTCATGGCTCGATAGCAGCTCGCGGTAAACGTTGAAGAAATGAAATATTCGATAATTTTCTGAATTCTTTAATTTTTAAATGAGTTTTTCGTCGAATAAAATTTCATGGAATTCATTTTCCCGCGGACCATTTTGTTCGTTACGGAAAAACGAAGTGATTCGTGTATTTGGAAGTTTTTATATTTCGCTGGAGACGTTTCTACAGCCAAAAATACCATTGGATCGATAAACAACCCAAAATAATATAAAAAAATCGGCTATGAGTACAAGGTTTAATCACTTAGAACGATTTTGATCTTCTAGCCCTTCGTAGCTCCATAGCAATCCAAGGAAGACTCGATTCGGTAATGTCTATATAGAAGAAAGTGAATTTCACGAGCTAGCTTCCATCCTCAGTGGAGAATAATTCCTACTAATATTACTGGGCCTCCCCACAGTGTATATTTTCCTCGATTATAGTGCATGCCAAATTAAGCCAAATTAGGGGAATCGAATGAAACATTTCGCTATCCCCGTTCATTCGTCCACGTGACGGTAAAGAAATAATACCGGTCTTTCGCTAGACGGATTCCCACGTGGACCTTGCGATCGAGATTAGCCCTTTGCGGTGGTGAGGCATGAAGAAGATATAGCAGGCGTTTTCATGGCAATGAAGCCAAGAGTGCTTCTCCATAAGCCTTGAGGCACAGACCGGATTCTTTTCCCAAAAAAACAAAAAAAAAACAAAATGCTCATATCCATATATTTATATATTTATAATAATAAGGGGCGTTGCACATGGAAGGAAACGATAGTTGGTAGTCATCGCTTTTCTCTGAATCATCAAAATACCCAATCTTCGCTTCAAAACAAATTTTGGATATAGATCTTCCGAATTTACTTTCCATTCGATCCAACATTTTAACGTCATCCCTCATAAATTAGCCATTTGCGAAGATAACTATATAGGCAGAATCTCAAGAATGAAGTAGACTCCAAATCTCGATTGAGGAGTAAAGTATACACGCAGACAAGCATACATATGCGCAGAGGGTATATATAAATAGAGTGTCGAGAAGTTGGTGTTCGAGGGGATTCCTTCGCGGATTGTGATATGATCATGGGACGAGCTCGCGGTTAATCTTTTCATCTACTGTTCCTTATACGCACAGAGACACGTATGTACACAGTAAACACATGTGTATATATATCGAAAATACACACGCACACATAGGCTTCAAATGCGTTCTCGATCGTCACATGCAGCAATGGCTGTTGTTGGCATTACAATTCCCCGCGGTAATGCCGCTGCTGTGATGCAGGTGGGATCTCTCGGTCTCTCGGGCACTCGGACGAATATGTGTCACTTTTTTGCACCGTCTGCAGCAGAGTACAAACAGTAATGCTGTAGCGCACCGACGAGCGGAGACCAACCAGGGGATATATATATCAGTCCGACCAACCTACGTATCTATTGCGTGTGTGTGTGTGTGCGTCAATATGTGTATAACTCGAAGCTTTAAGAATTTACACACATGTGTATATGTATACGATGCCATGTAACTAACGCTGGAAATAAGTGGCAAGGTGGTTACACGAGAGCGAGACACACGGCCCACTTCTCTTTCGTGAAACGTATACCTACTCCGCGTAGGGCACATTGCTGTGTGTTTATACATTTTTATATGTCCGTGTCTATGTGTGCATGTGTCTGTGTGTGTGAATTCATATACAGATATAAGTGTATGTACATACATAAGTGAATATGTACTTTAAGGCGCGTGCTATAAAACTCGTCCTCATTGAATACAAACGCCGCACGTGTACGACATCGTGCGTCCCTTTAAACGTTTCAATGGGAACCTCAAATATTTCGGCGTCACGAACGCTTCTCTAATTTATTTTTCTTTTTTTGAGAAACAAAATGATGTTAAAGGTCGGTCTCGGGTTTCAAGCGCACATTGCAAATACGGTAACTTCTATGAAAGTTGACTCGAGGCCGTGCAGCCTCTGGCGGTTTTACACGTATATAGTCACGGAAGAGAGAAAGGGTATCCTTATATACCGAAAATGGCGATGATGGGCGTGTTACGAGTGTATATAAATGGGGTTACGATGTTGCAAAATCAACCGAAGGTGAAGGAACAGGTGTTTAAGAGTTCCACTGACCTCGAAGACACAAGTGGATCGATTACACAGAAAAAAAAAAAATTAAAATAAGAGAACTCGCGTTTGATTTAGTTTTACTGACGATAATATATTTGGAAGATTCTTGTGAGATGCGAAATTAGTTAAGAAATTAATGGTCTGTTAGAGGCTCAGTGGGTGGATCGAGGGAGAGCAATTTATCACGGATCGATGATTCGATCGAGAATATATTTATAGTGCAGTCCTTATTAAATCGAGTCGATTCGAGTGATTCGGAGCCACCGTTATCTCTCGAATCGTTGAAGCGTGATTCTGTCGTTTCCGGAAATGTTAATTACAAATAAAACTCAAGGAGATATGAAATTCTCACGAGATCTATCAATGCAAAACAAGGAGGTCAATTAGACGAAAGAATGCTTTCATCTTGGAGAACTTTCGTAGAATATTTTCTCCGCAAATGGCTATCCTAATCAACAAATTGATTACTAGCATTTAGAGCTCCGTAGATCTCGAACCATTCCTGACCTTTCTCAACCCAGCAATCGAGATTGATCGACAGGAAGCAACATCTCCTGACGTCACGAATGCTTCTCGTGCTGGAGAAGCTGATGAACGAACATCGCTCTTGTGTACCAACACAACGCGCTTATCCGTGCACATATATGCAGCTTCCGATGTATTGCATATCGCTGAAGCTTATTGCATAGTGAAATATATGCCCGATCGCTGAATGTTGGCTCTTTGATGTCCGCCCTGGGGCACCCGTTCAGGATCGCGCGCGCGCGAGCTGGTACTATACCGCGGGACTGTACCACCAATCGCACACCTTACCTGCTTTCCCGTTATAACCACGCGAGGAGAGCACGCGCGAGCCGAACGGCCTCTACTATACACTTCTGTATATGCATTCGTAGAGTACCGAGATCTATACCAACAGCCACAGGCCACTTTCCGCTCGGCTTCTCTTTTTCATTTAGCCGATCCTTCCCTCTCTTGTGTCTTCTCGCGTACTCGAGTCATTTCACCAAACATTCATCAGCGCACCTACTTCGAGCTTATCCACTTGGTTGTATATACTCGATTAGCATTCTTCCTCGTACGTGTCTTTTTAGTTAATGTCACTGGAAGCATTCGGCTTGTTAACTGATTGATGCTGCGTAGACAAAACGAGAGGATCGCTATATAGACTTGTCTGTAGATTCGAAATGCCGAGGAGAGACGTTTGAATCAAGTGCTTGTGTAAAAACGAGTGAGGGATTTATTCAAAAGGCAATGACGATGAAATCGTGACGAGGTACTTGGAGTTATTGAGGGAGGTCAAAAAAATCACTGCTCAAATCGTTTCTCATCGTAATTATTGAATGAACACACGAATACAATTATCCATCTGGACGAAATAAGGACGAACTCGGTAATTATATCTTCGCACACATCCTGCCAATGGTGTTTGCCTGACGAATCGATTCTCTGATCTGAAAGCTTCGTCGAATCTCAATAGCACTAACGGGTAGGAAAAATCGATTCGATACGCGCCATTTACAGCTGGAAACAAAATGCTCGCATTTGGACGGGAACGCGCGCGTCAAAATGAATACGCGTAGCAACGAAGCGAGCACAAGTATCCCATTAACACTAGCGAAGCGTAACTCAACGATCGATCTAGTCGAGAGGAAGCACATATTGAAAAGAACGGGTGATAAGTACACGTAACACAGCGGGATCGAGGGAAAGAGAGAACGAGAACGCGAGAGGAGGAGAGAATGAGAACACGAGGAAGAGAGAGAGAGAGAGACCGAAAAAAAGTGAGAAGGAATGAGACGGAGAATGATCGAGAGAGTGAGAAATCTGATTTGCTGCTTGGATGCTGGAGGAAGAACGAGAGTCGATGAAGCGCAAAGTTGAAACCACTGCACACGATCTCTTTCTCTCTTTGTCCTCCCTCCTTTCGCTCGCCGTTTTTCCTCTTGCCTCTTTCCTGAATTGTTCTTCGAGCCTTTTATTTTCACGCCCTTTAAATTACAGACGAGAGGACGAGGCGAGAGATCCTTCGCACGGTCTGGACCGCAGCGTTGATCACTTTACGGACGATTTACGTCTCCGCGCGAGAGACTCCGTAGTACTTCGGGGAGAAGGCGCGTATATTCGGAGTCGATGTACCAAATTATCGTATTTGTAAGAATCTTGTGGCGCGTCTCGGGGTTTTTGAGGGTGAAGGAGAAAAACAAGGGAAAGAATAAACGATTCGAAAAGACTCGTTACGCTCGTGTACGTGTATACGAGACGAGAGCAAAGGGGAACTCGCGTACGTGAGATAAAAAGAGATCAAGTGCGGAGGAATGAACGGCGGCGAAATCGAGTAGCCGGTGTACTCACTCCGGCGGCTGTGGTTGCATTCGACGATGCATTCTCCCAAGGCGAATCGGTCGACGATTGACCCGGTATGCGAGACAAGGAATTCCAATCGTCCATGGATCTCCAACCTTTTTGCATTTTTATTCTCTTTTTCGTCGCTCTTATTTCGATCCGGAGATCGATGCAGTATTTAATACCTGCGAAAATATTTAAGGCCCCTCAGGCACTATGTCCCATCGGCCCATGATTCCCTTTTGGCAATTTGTTATAACCGACACTCACGCGTTTAAAAAACTGACAGGAAGAATCCGCCAAGTGCTTGATATATGCGGCAGGTTCTCTCCGCGTTTTTCAGGATCAGAAAAAAAGGACGCGTCTTATAATTCGTGACATTTAGGAAGGATCTCGCTGCTGCTGAATATATTCACGTTTTTTTTTTTTACCTCTCAACCTTCCCTCCAGCAATATTTTTGTCTTATTTTCTTTTTGGCCTTTCACAATTTCGTAAAAATCCTTTGGGAATTGAAGGAAAAGTCAAATACCGTTGACACACAGTACTTTGTATACTTTTACGTTATCATTATCATTATTGTTTTATTTGATTTTTTTACAGGAACCAGGATGCGGTGGATCGGTTACGTGGCGACGATTCTCTGGTGGTCGGGCGTCGTCAGGTCTCTCAGTTCACTCAATCGAGGTCACAGTCAGTAATTCTTTATCATGTTTTACGCGGTTTGTCTCGCTGAGTCTCGCGCTTCTCTCTTTTTTCATTCCCTCCTTCTCTTTCTATTTCTCTCTCTCTCTCTCTCTCTCTCTCTCTTGCTCGCTCTCCATCGTCCTATCGTACACACGGAGGGGAGAAAGAGGGCTCTTTACGCTTCGACACCGTGGCGAATTGAGGATTGAGGATCGTGCGATCGCGGAAGCGCACTACTAACCGACCGACTGTATACTTACAGCAGCCGGAGATCATTTTTTGCTCTGTCATGTGTGTACATACACATATTTCTATTCCTTCATTAAAATCTGGGATCTAATGAATTTTTAACAATATAAAGAATGTCGTTAGCGTCAATTGCGTCAGACAGATGAGAACAAGTTTTTCTGTAAGTTCAAGATTAAAATTGTGACGGTCTTTTTTACAAATTTCTCTTCAATTCATTTCTTTTCACTTTTTTTCTCATAATTTTTATTACGAATTATACGCTTGATTCGTTGTTAATAAACTTTCGTCTTTTAAGCTGAGACGAAACGAAGTATCTGAATATGTTTGTATTGTCGCACAGTGAATCATTCTGTCGAAATTTGAACGTTTTTTTCTCTTTACACTCTCTCCTTCTGTGTTTCTCTCTCTCTGCTCTTCGAGAGTTCTTAGTCTTCCCACCGAGTCTTTGGTCTCTGTTCTACGAACAGTTGGGAGTTGCACTCCGGGAGGTATCATCGTCTTTCGGGTAAATAGCGAGCAACTCTTTTATATGTATTCCATTTTTTCTCTTTCTTTCTTTCATATTCTCGTTCTTTCACTCTTTCTCAATGCCTGGGACTGGATAAGAAGAACGGGCGAGGGCAGCGTTCTTCCTCAGGCCAGAGTGCAGCAGCCGTTTGCAGCCAAGCTCTTCGGGCTTGCAGAACCGGCAAACAGCCCAGCCATTATGGCTCCGGAGCGTGAGAACTCTCAGAAGTCAAACCAGAGACGATAATTAAAGAGAGATGTCGCTCTCTCTCTCTCTCTCTCTCTCTCTCTCTCTCTCTCTCTCTCCGCTCCTTCTCTTTCTATCTTTCTCGTACTCTCGTTTCGTTCTTTTCTTCAAACTGTTGTCATTCTCGGCTTTTTTGCCTGAGTAACCCGAAGAATAAAGCATCGCTTTTATTTCTTTCACTGTTTACTGGCATCAGAAATGAGAATTCTGATGCCTCGCTAATTAACGACGAATAAAGTATGCGATTGACGAGCCTCAAATCCGGTGTGAAGCCTCCGGAGCATGTTTCTAATGGCCCTCATTAACACCATCATTATTTTCCTCTCAACTGACAATCACAAAAAAAATCTTTTTTCTCGCCTTTTACGAAGAATCCTAAAACGTGTTAAATACGTTTTTTTTTTTTTTTTTTTTCTTTATTTCGTCCTCTTTTAGGCTACAAAATCAGTCCGAAACCGTGTCGAGTGCCAGGTCCGAGTGGAAGTGTGAATTACGGCACGTGCATGTTCGTATGGGAGTGCATAAAGTCGGAGGGGACTCACGTTGGTGTGTGCGTCGATACATTCATGTTCGGAAGTTGTTGCGTGCACAACGAGACAACGACGACGGAATCCCCGACGACGTTGCCCCCAACGAGCCTGCATCCACATACCGATCGTGTCGATGGTGTGCAGCAATATTTACACAACACCGAGGCTCCAAACTGGAATTTCGGTAACGAAGGATCGACCTTGAAGCCGTCATCGTCATCGCCGTCATTAATTCACGTGGGTGGACCATCGCGTCCGTTCCAAAAGAGACCACAGGCTAAGCCGAGCTCCGAATTCAACGATTACGAAGCTTTGCATCAGCTGCAGAATAAGCACAAGCAACAAAAACCATTCACTCTATCGGCCAGCGGGAACAACGCTTGGTCCAAATTGCCACAGGACGTTGGCCGACCCCTGCTCAGGCCTACCAATGTCTTCGATAACTTTCACACTTTAAAAGACAAAATTGATGATCCTTCGGTCAGCACGACCTCCGTAAGGCTGCCGGGAAAAAATCAAGGCCCTGATCTCCAAGACTCGTTACGTACGCGACCACCTACATCCTCCTCTTGGAACAACGGTCACACGCTTCAAGGAGGTCCGGAGGAGGATTCGGTAGCGCACGAAACTGTCTACAGGCCGTACCTTTACAATCAACCGGAAGAAAAAGTGAGTTGTGGCTTTCTTCTTCCAGATAGATACGCTACTTCTATTCTTTGTATATTTCGTACACATTATCATAGCTTTCTCCGTACCGAGTGCGAATTACAGTTACATATCCATATCTATATACATTGTTCGTACGTACGTGTATGTGTTAACGATAATTGTGCACATTACGTCTCGGTAATGAAATGAACGAAGAGAGAGATCGGTGAGGAACGAAGAAAAATGAAGGAGAATTGCTCACTCATACCGCGGGAATAACTCTCCCCTTGTGATTAAAAAACAAAAGGCACAAATCTGCACACAAAAGTTTTCTGTATATGACGATGACTGCAAGTTAACTGCGTAATAAATTTTTTCAAAAATAATACTTTCACGAAATTTGTATAGTTACCAACAACGAATGGCAATTAGGTATACGACCTGCTGCAATAATGCGTCCTGAACGTGTGCAAATCTCAAGCATGAATAATTCGTTGAATAGGCGCACGAGGTTTTGCCGATTCTGCTCGCGATATGCAGAACTATTCTTTTGAATAATAATTCACGTCGTTGACCCGATTTTGATTTTTTTTATACTTGTTTGTTTCGAGTCATTATGGATTTTGAATAATGAATTTTCACTTTAACAACACGAGTGCTTCGCACTCGGCGTAAACTCAATCGCTGAATAATTAAATTAACCACTTGACCAATGTAAACATCAAACTCATCCAGACACAGCACGAGCGATTAATTGCCAATCTAATTAGCAATGGAATTTGTGTCTGTCAAGAGTACCAGTACGTATCGACCGATAATCGATCACGATGCCAGGCCGAACTTTGTATCGAGACCAGAAATAACGAAGAAGCCAACAAAGAGTCGAACGACCCCGAAGCCCGAGACTCATCAGTACAGCCACGAGGTACACACATCAACTGGGTAAGTTTTTCTTGACTCCGTATATCATGTGTCTCCGCGTGCAAAGTAGTCGAGAGAATAGAGAGAGAGTCACGAGGTATGGAGGAAGAAAGAAAATCGAGGAATATAGCAGCGCAGCAGAGGACGAAAAAGAAGCCGTACACGTTTGGCGCGAGTGCGGATACATGTATCGCTCATACGCGCCGAGCTCGCGATGCGATAATAGAGAAAAGTTGGCACATAAGCCCCGTAACGAGATTTAAACGACTCTATACGCGGCTACCAGTCCCGCGACCAGTCGTATTTATCTTTTTCTACGTTTCTTCCGTTTCCTGCCTTCCCCCTTACGCCAATCCTTCTTTCATTCTTATATATCGAATCGTCCGTATTTACAGTGGATCGTCGTCCGCTCAAACGACTCATTGGAAAGTCACGACCGAACCAGCTTTCGTAACTAAGCTGTCAACGACGACAATGACCGGATCAACTATCACGACATCCGGCGTCAAGAACGGCGCACACTTTTGGTCGGATCACAGCTGGACACCTCCACTGGGATCATCCATAAAACCTCATTGGACCGATGTCCAGGATCTATTGGACAACGAACCCGAGAGATATCAGAATCGACCGAGTTTCGAGTCCACCGAGTCACAACAGGTGAGCATACGTATATACGAGAACGTACGAGTTTATTTCTCTTTGAGCACATGGATTTATATACATGGCTGTACGCGCGAACGTAAAGAGACATCGACCTTGATGTCAATGCCCATGAAGACGTGAGAACGATACATTTGTCCCTCACGTAAGCCAACGAGTGAACTCGCTCACTCACAAAAAGCCATAAGTGGATGCGCTCCGCTCGCACAACGCTTCTATCCCCGCGTCTCTTATAATATCGTACTTTCCAATCGAACATGGCAATTACGCCTCTGTCACTTCCGGCTCTCGTCTTAATTCCCTTATCGTTCTAGCCTTTCCTCGCTTTCTCGACCTCTTCGAAAACTTTCTTCCCTTTTTTCATTTCGAGGCTGCGACAATTCCCAGAGAAACTCTCTGCTGTTTGCAATTTTGTTTTCACGTTTTTTTTACAAAGAAAATTGGGAAGGGCTGACAAATAATGTTTGGCATTGTCAACTACTTTAGAATACCGACCACGATAAACCATCGATCGGCTCTGCTCATTATATTACGACGGACGATCTTGGTACCGCGTTAACGAGGCCGAGACCAACGAGAAGGAGAAAACCATCTTTATCGGGTGGAAGTACCGCGGCCTTGGCTACCGATCGATTGAAAAATCGACCAACGTCTGCAATGACATTTCCAACCTCGACGGTCCCAACGATCGCTGCAACTTCCGGGAGTACCCTGTCGAATAAACCTTCGACGACAACGACCAGAATAACTTTATCGAGCACGACGACAACGACGACAAGTACGACGACGACTACCCCAGTTCCACCGACGACGACAACGATGACCACTGTCCCCACAACCATCGCACCCTCGTCAACAACTCGGAAAACTTTGGGCACCGTGCCAACCGTCTCGGCCGTTGGTGAAAATGATAAAACCGAGTGCGGCGTTCCACCACTTTTCCCACGACCAGAAACTCGCATCGTCGGCGGAAAGGACGCTTCTTTTGGCCGGTGGCCATGGCAAGTATCCGTGCGGAGAACTTCCTTTTTTGGATTCTCTAGCACTCATCGATGCGGGGGCGCAGTTCTCAATGCCAATTGGATCGCCACTGCTGGACACTGCGTTGACGAGTTAGTATCGTTCAGTATTTACCATTTTTCTCATTATTTTTTTAAGTGCAATTATACCTGCGCCTTCTAACACGTTCAGACACCAAATTTTTGTCTTTTCCATAATACTTGATCATTTTTCATTGCATTTCTATCGCTCAGCAAACGCCGTAGAAATGATCAAATTCGTTCACCTCGTTAAGGTATTATTATCACAAAACGACTTTATTTAAGGTTCTTTCAAAATTTTGTATAAATAACGTTCTTGGCACCAAAACTAACAGTTTGCTCCTATATGAAGAAAAGTTTTCTGACGTTTAGAATATTTGAGATATTTAATTTCCAATTTTTCATTTTTCCCATCTGGAAAAATCGAGTTGCATAAAAAAAATGTTTTTAGGATTTTTTTTTTGAGATAGCCAGAAAGGCCAAGGCCGAAATTTTTCAAGAAAAATCCTAAACACATTTTTTTGCAACTCGGACGAAGCGCCACTTCAATTTGCACGCGTTTAGATGGGAAAAGTTAAATATTGGAAATTAAATATCTCAAATTTCTAACGTCAGAACATTCTTCTTCATATGAGAAAATCATTTTTGTGATAGTAATACGTTAACAAGATTTCTGAACCTTTCGACGATCGCTTTTCTCGCGATGCTCAATTTTTTAATCATTTTCAGTTTACTGACGTCGCAGATACGGATAAGAGTCGGTGATTACGATTTTTCATCGGTCCAGGAACGTCTGCCGTACGTGGAACGTGGCATAGCTAAAAAAGTCGTCCATCCAAAGTACAATTTCTTCACCTACGAGTACGACCTGGCTCTCGTGCGTTTGGAAAGTGCGTTAATATTCGCACCACACATTTCACCGATCTGTTTACCAGCGACGGACGATCTTTTGATCGGTGAGAACGCGACCGTTACGGGTTGGGGCAGATTGAGCGAGGGCGGAACGCTCCCCTCGATACTACAGGAGGTAATGTTTTTCGCACATGCATTATTCACTCTCGAACATCGAAGGCGATCGATTTGTGCTTGAGGAACATGTGGAGAACTTGTAATTTCTTGTGATGTCAAGAAAATTCCTCGGAAATAAAATTTTCAACTTTTTTTGCTAACTTTTTGTAATTTATCGTTAAAAATGTATAAATTCCAATTAAAAAGTGACAATGGATCGAAATTAATAATCAATTATAACGAAATTTGACAAAAAAAAAGTTTTTTCTCATTTTTTAACGAGTCAATGCAAATTTCAGGTTTCGGTGCCGATAGTGAGCAACGATCGTTGCAAGACGATGTTTCTTCGTGCCGACAGACACGAGTATATCCCGGAGATATTTTTGTGCGCAGGTTACGAGACCGGTGGACAAGACTCGTGTCAGGCAAGTTGTCCATTTTTTTCATTGCTTCTCCTCCTTATTTTCATCATAATTTTCGTCATCTCCATCTCACGATAAAGATTTATCACTTTAAAGTATTTTTTTCTTATTTTTTTTTCAACAGGGTGATTCGGGTGGTCCGCTTCAAGTACGTGGCAAAGATGGTCGTTACTTTCTCGCGGGTATAATATCATGGGGAATAGGCTGTGCCGAGGCTAATTTGCCTGGCGTCTGTACGAGAATCTCTAAATTCGTTCCTTGGATCCTCAAGAACGTGACTTGAATATTGAGAATATTGGACAACGTTTTTTTTTTCAATTCTCATCTTCCTTTCCCTCCTTTTTCACTCATCCTGCTCTTTATCGAGCAAAGATCGCAAGATTCCTGATAAGTGTGTAATCAGTCAAAGAGAGTGGAAAATTTCCCAAAAATCTCGACTCGATTGAAAATTTCCGAGCAAAATTTCTTCCCGAAATGATTTTTGTTCGCACTAATTTCTCGTACGTTTCCATTTCGAGTGAAAACGACGATTAAACATGAATTTGCCATTAAGCTTCGAGCTGAGAAAAAAAAAAATGCAAAGAATGCAGTTCCGGAGCAATGGAATCCGAGCGAGTGTGAATTAAATCGAATAGCGACTTTGTTCATCGTGTAAACAACGCGTGCATAGTTATTTATGAAAATAGTCGTGCTCATTTCATTTTATCCCATAGCCCCATAAACTCCCCATTCGAATATCATTTTTCGTTGCGCTCTTTTCTTCGTTCCTTTCGTGTTTTCTCACTCATGCATATCGACACTCAATCACGCACGAAAGATCAACGAACACGCATGAAAATAGCGTTCTCATCGTTGTCGTAAAAGACGCACGAGTGTTTTCCGGTGTGCGCGATTCTTCAGCCGTAATAATTGCATATTAGGACGATTAGATGTTAATTCAAATGATGATTGATAATATATTCGCCCGTAGCTCGTAAGTCAAAGACTAGCAGACTATTATTAGGCTTATTGTATTTTACTATTAACTTAAACGCTGGACGATGTGTGTGTTGTTTTGTTTCCTCTTTCCATCTTTATTATTATTATTATTATTATTATTATTATTCTTTTTTCTAGCGAAATAATATTTAAGCGCGTACGGACTCTTGTTATTTACTTGTTGACGAGACGCGGTGGCCAAAGTTAGGTGACGTTTTTGTAAGGTTGTGTGTTACGGAGAGACGATAAGTTTCGGCCCAAAAAATGCTCGATTTTTATAATTTATTTAACTGCAGTCACTGGAATTTCCATCAAAATTATCAAATTTTCGCTCGTTTCGATTAATTTCATTTTCAATAAATGAAATCAAATAATTTATTCGTACTTGAGCAACTGGTAATTATCGAAGCCAATTTCTTGCCGATTCCAAATGAATGAAATTATATTTTTACCTTTAAATTCATTTTCTCTTTGTTGCGTCGTTGAGAGAACGAAAAGAAAATGCGAATAGTACTCGAGTGGCTTGTATTTATATTATTTGGTAAATGAAACTTTATTCGTGTATAACGTGAATTTTGTACAGTTCGATTGTTAAAATAAGCATTAAAATTACGATAATTCATACCGTACGATATTTTTGTACTATTTTACGAAGAGGGACGAATTTTCTTTTAATTAAAAACAAAAAAAGACTATGAGAGCGAATAACGAATAAAAGAGAATAAAACGAAAAAGTTAAATAGATTCTCGATCAACATGAAACTCGACAATATTTATAATGCTACATGGAGAGCTATTACGTTTAAGTATTGATTAATAAATTTCACGTGGTTATGACAAAGCCATTTCTTCCCTAACGTCGTCTTTTTTTTCTTCCATTTTTTTCTGTTATTCTAAACTATATTTCCTCCCGGCAACGATACGTTTTATGTGTTTATTTTGGAAGTGAACGAATCAGAGCATCCTCGAGTTTAGAGGGTCGTCGATTCGACCGGCCAGCAGAGTCACGGAAGTTTCGTCGTCGATGATAAAGTACAGGAATGGACGATCGACCACGAAGGGTACGGGAGATGCTCTCTCGTACAAAGGAGTTCCTGTGACAGCAGAGAATCCAAATTTGAACGAAGGAAAAATTGAAAAAATTGTTGGAATTCTGCAGAAAAGAAAAGGCTGAAAATGTGACGATGGAAATTTCAGAGGCTATGGGAATAATTGGTTCGGAAAATGAGCGAAAAATAGATTCACAGCTTTTATGTTCAAAGTGGCAGAGGTCGTCAAATTATGCATGAAAATTGCTGCTTCTTGCCAAGGCCCTGCGCCATCATTATTTCGATCGTTATCATAATTTTCCAAATGGGTCGTCGTTAACGAAAAAAAAATGGCGAGACTGAATGCCAACCGGATGTAAGTTGAACGGTAAAGAGAAAAAAGTTTTTAAAGTCGGAGTGTCGATGAGTCGTCGAGATAAATTTGACAGAGAATAATAATACTTAAAGGATTCCTTACGAGCCAAGAGCGATCGATACGGACATTCTTTTTATGGAAGAGAGTAAAAGACTTAAGTTTGTATTATGCCCTCGTAACAATTTGCGCAAGAGGCTAAAGGCGAACGTTGAGTCTTCGAGCGCGACTTGGGCCGCGAATGAAAATGCGGATAGGAAGACCAAGTGGAAAATAAAAGAAGCGAACGAACGAGCAACAGCGATGCATCGCTCTCGCGTTATTCCCGCAGTTTGTTCTCTCGCTGACTCACGCAGGATATCGGTCGTTAAATTCAACGAACTTTACAACAATACTGAGAAAATATCTCCCGCCGAAGAGATTCACGCGGCAATTAACCGAACGAACAAAACAAATGGTGGCGCGAAGAGTTCTGCCGAAAGCGCCATCGCGAGCAAGTATCGCTAATCATTGCAGCGTTTCGAACTTTTGAAAAAATAAAAAACTAACAATTCGACCAGACGCGACTGATCGTCGAACCAAAACCGAAAAACCAATCGAAAGTTTCGCAACTTACGAAGTTTCCAAAAAGCAAGGAACCCGAGGGACCAGGATCGGGATTCAACGCGTAAAGCTTGAGAAAAATATTGCCAACCTGGTCCCGGATACACCGGATAATGCGGCGGAGGATGCGGACGCGGTGAAATCGCTCCTCCTGCAAGGAAAAATGGCAAAACACTATGCACACCACGTACACGACGAACCAGGTCGTCGTGCTGTTGCGACTGTTGCCTCTGATCCTCGTTCCCACCGTCAGCCCCTCCGATTCCACCTTTCGCATTGTTCCTTATATTAACGCCTATGCTCTGTTGTATGTCCCTCGCGTATACTCCCAGATCTGGACTCATAGGTGTCAAATCGGCTGCACGAGGATCAAAAACGTCCGAGATCCCCAACTACAGTTTTTCAAAAATAATTTCACATTTTTTTTCCTTAATTCCATAAGTCAAGATTCTCCATTCCGGAAATCGCCAAATGTTTAAATTTTCGCAATTTGCGTTCATAAAAATATCGATCGAATGAAAAAAATCAATAAAAACTCAATTTTTGATGAATTTGCAGAAAATTCATTAAAGAACAAAAATAAAATAAAAGTAAAAAATTAAAATTAGAATTAAAACTACTTTACGAGAACCAGAGGTGTTACATTTTTTAAATACGAGCCGAAGAAGTGGAAAAGCGTCGCGATGAAGGAGAATTTCGTTCCTCAATTTCGGAAATGGCAAAATGTTGAAATTTTTGCATTTTGTGTACATGAAAATACCGATCGCATGAAAGAAATCAATAAAAACTGATTTTTGAACAAATTTGAAGAAAATTAAAACAGATGCAACAGAGTTTGAAGTTAGAAACTACTTTACGAGAACCGGAAGCGTTACGCATTTAAAATACGAGCCGAAGAAGTGGAAAAGCGCAGTGAAGGAGCACCGGAGAGCTCAACGAGCGAAACTAATGCAAAAATGTAGTAATAATATGGATTACAAGTTGTTGGCATGAAAGATCGTCGCGGCTGGCAGGACTTGCGAATAATTATTTACCGATTTTCCATGGAAAACCTTGAGAGTAATTATCACGAGCAATTCAAGATTTCGATTTTTTTTCACTCACCCTCTGTAAAAACGGAGTCAAAGTGACAAATCCACGAAGCATGAACGACGGTACGACTGCAGTGACCCAAGCTGATTGGAGAGATCGACGTAAATTTCTAAGTGTGATCGGCTTCGTTACTAATGTTCTTGCTAAACGTCTCGTACCGTTTTCATCACTCGGCAACATTATAAGGATTTTGTAACGTGGATCCTGAAATATAAATCATGATTATTCATTCATTAGATCCCAAGTAACAAATTATTGTTTCCCTTTACCAAATCCCTAGAAAAATATTGCCCATTCCTTCGCGTGAATCGTCAAAATGACAAAAAAAAACCACAATATTAAAAGTTAATTTTTCAACATTTTCAAACATTGGAATGCAGAAAACTTGCACGAATTTTTCTGACGACACACAAACACTAGAGCAGTCATTATTCGTTTACGTTTTTATGACTTACGTCGAGTGGAAATTCCAGTAGAGAAGCTCGCAGCGAGGGAAAGTACGAAAAGGGTAAAAGTGCGGTGTAAACAGCGCCAGTAACTCGTGAATAATCACAACCATTGACCAGAAAAGCAATTTCGGTTTCACGTCTTGGGTCAACAGCGATATCGTCGTTCTGAGATCGATAGTCGTCCTGGTTATCGTTAAACCTGCCATACTCGTCGAGCCAAATACCATGATCTGAAAATCGAAAAAAAAAATAAAAGTAAATGATTATTTTACCTCATTGAGCTATAAACTTTTCCCTCCATGCGGACTGAAAATCTACATTTAAATTTCTAAGAAAAACTACCGCAGGATAATTTTTGAAAAAATTGTATTACCAGCTGTGCTGGTGAAATATCCTCCTGGTCGATGCAAAAGGCCTCGCCGTTTGCGAACGACATTGGTAGCGGTGTCTTCGACGATATTGGTCGTAGGATTATCGACGACTGTGGTCGTTGAATTTCCAGTGGTGGAATTATTATTCTCGGTCGATATAGACGTCGAACTAGTGGACATAGGGCTGGTTGAGATGGTCGTTGGTGATGTTGGAGTAGAATTTATAATCGTTGTTAAACTAGGAGTCATTGGTGTTGTGATCGATCCATTTGAACTTTGGGTTTGCGTGTTAGGCAGTTCGGTAGAGATTCCCACGAGGCTCGACATCGGCATAATCGTGCCGGAGGTATTCGTGCTGCTGTTGCTGTTCAAGACAGTTTGAACGTTGGCCAAAGTCGTGGAGGATCGTGTGCTCGAAATCGTGCCAGGAGTCGTCGAATCGGTTGACATTGGGGTCGTCGCTGTTAAATCTGTGACGTTGGTAATATTTGTGTTGTTTGTCATATTAATGGTGAGTGTTGACAGGGTCAAATTTACGGGAGTCGTGGACAAAGTGGCATTCGTTGCCAGGGACATTGCGGAGCTTGGGTCGCTGGTAATGTTCGTCACGACTTCAGCTGCGTCGTTCAATCCAGTGGTTACGATCGAGGTGGTCGAATCGATGGGACTATCAGTCGAATTAGAATTGGGAATCATGGGCGTCGTCAATGTCAATGGATCGTCTGTCGAGTTGCTCGAAATGTCACCAAACGCGGTGACATTTTCTACTCCGGAATCGGAAATATCGAAACCGTAGAATCGTAAAGTTTCCTCGTAATCAGGACGAAGGTTAATGTCTTCGCGGTTGAGTGTCAGACCGCCGAGGAACGCGTCAGCGTTGAGGTAACTCTCAAAAAAGAAAAGCAACGATTTTATTTGATTTTCAATCGCTTCGGTGAAGAAAATGGTTTGGAATTAATGGCTGAAAAACGATGATGAAACTTACTCGAAGCCTTCGATGGATATCACGTAATCCTATTCGGACGACGCGTCTGTCACGAGGTAATCCTAACACGTCACTAATTTCCCGACTGCTACTTCCAGCAGCGCCTTCGTAAAGGGCAACCAGAACGAATCCAAGACCACTCGGTGAAAAAGCAACGTTTCCTGAGTTGTCGAGATATCTGTCAAGAATTTTGACACCCAGATCATTGATGACATCGCTCATTACGTCAACTGGACGACCTTGACGAGAATTTTGAGGAGATTTCGTCCATCGCACAGGGCTGTAATGTAATCCTTGTGGGGATTGCCGATGATGGAGTTGATGATCAGGCAGGGGAATGCTCGAGCTTATCGCTGGGCTGGTTACTTAAATAATGGAAAATCGATGAATTTTTTTCAGCCATTACCAATCAAACTGTTTGGAAAATTAACTAAAATTCCGGAGACTCACTCTGTAGAAAAATAATAGTGATTATCCAGAGAAGAAAAACACTCCTGACCGACTGAACGACAAAGTTCGATCGGCTCGTCGAATAAATGCTTGATCGATCCATCGGCTTCTGTGTCGTTGAGATCGCAACAGAGGATAATCAGTTTTGTTGTTGAAAGGACGTTTAAGCAACGACTGCGCGGGAGTCCGCGATCAAACTGGCGTTAAGTCTCGTTAACGAATAAGGGAAGCAGAGGAGAGGGAAGAATTCGTAGAGAGGAGCCTCGGGTTAACATCGTTTTTATTCACTTCTAACTTGTTCCGAACGAATCGAGAAGCAAGGTCGCGCTCCTAGATTCTTATCGTTACATCCACTTTACAAAGTTCCGTTTGTCAGCGATTCTTTTTTTTCTCTCTCTCTCTCTCTCTATCCATGGATGTTCCACACCACGATTATTATAATTGTGGATATTCGAGTTTAAAAAAAAATTCGCGATTCTATAATTGCAGCGGTAAAACAGCATTCCTTCCTATTTTTTTTGCGTTTAAAAATTTTTATTATCCAGTGCGATAAGCAAAATGCCGTGGTGAACATAAAAATGATTGGTCAATCAATTTCCAATTGTTCCGATCGAAAGAACTATTCCGATTCACTAACTTTGCAAATGAGTCTCAACTTTTTCTATCTGTTTTTGTGACACTTTACGAAACCCATTCATTACGCTCCGAAACGTGAAAACTTGATTTTTCGAAAAAATTATATACACGAAAAGAAAATGATGACAAAAATTGCGATGGCATCGTGATTCCCTGGTCCATACCGTCCCTCTGAGCAATTTTCAAAAATACATAGTAATTTTTCTCGAAAATTGGGCGAAAAATTTCAAAGTTTGGAAAAAAATGTCAAAGTTTCCGCTACTTTCGAGGGGCGACATGGTTTTCTTTCCGTGTATAAACTGTATTTTGAGTAATTGTCTTGATTTATTTATTTCCGGTAAAAACGAGAGTTTTCTGATAATATTTTTCCAGACTAAATCGAAAAAAAAGCATCGCTCGTTCGAACACTTCAAATAATTGTCACAAACGATCGCGACATTAATCGCCAGAATGAAATTTCATCGATTATTCATACGTTTCCGTAAATTTTCACCAATTTGTATAATTCTGAGGGTAAAAAGAGAAAATTGATCGATAAAGATGAAGAGATACTCTTGGGATGCACGTGAACCCTTGAGGAGGTCGCGTGAATTCGCGTAACACGATGTAGAGGATGAGAAGAAAAAAGAATATATAGAAAAGAAATCCAGTGTGGAGTGGGAGCGAGGTTCACGTTAAACTCTTTCGCAGCTACGAAGTTACGTAATTGTTTTGTATAATCAGTATATATACCGTTGTACCCTTTTTCAGCGGGGCAAAATGCAATGGAATTAGTGCGCTCACACACGAGGACGATTAATCCACGATACGGTATAATTATCACGATTGGATGAAGCGGAATGTGCAAGAGGAACGAGTCAAGTCACGCAATCGTGGCGTACAAAGTGCATTCACACGTTCGTATATTTGTAACAAATATTTGTTAATTTTATAGAGTCCACAAAGTCTCATTGTCTCGAAAGAAAACTGCTGGAATTTATGAAAGAAAAGGACGAATGATTTTTCGCTCTTTTGCAATTTGACGAAAATGAGAAAAAAATTCCCAGCCGAGAAATACCAGAGCGACCAAATATCCTGGGGAATTTAAAAATCCATGAGATGTTGAGCTTCGTTGAAAAATAAATATCGACTCACCGAGAAATAGGACGAAAAATATTCCTTGCATGTCCCAGACGTCGACCTTGTGGTTGTTCACTTGGTTCGTTAAGCTCGATCCTTCCCAGCACTCGTCTTTCACAGGCATTCGATCTCTGATCCATTTTTCAATCAGGCCTGACTCCTTCATTCGTTTTAATCTGCAATTCGATATCATACAAAGTTTCATTTTGTTTCTGGCTCAAATGCGAGAAAAAAACGTTTTCACGAGGAGGAAAAAGAATTTTTTTCCCTAGAGTTCAGAAACGTTTGTGACACACAAATAAACGAGACATTTTTGGTGGAAAGATACTTACTGCGTATTTACCAGAGACAGATAAGGATTGCCCAGTGGCAAAAGCAAAGCAATGGATTCTTCGACGAAGGCCTCGGTGCCCATGGAAAAATGGCAAACCCCATCGTTGGTCAATGGATTGTCGAGTCTCGTGAGCATTCTCAAGGAAGTTGTCCAATCGACCAAAATGTGGGAGCCCTCTTTAACACGATTTATCATTGTCTCGTAATTACTTGGGTCGTGTCTCTCCACTTGATGCTCTTCGTCACCCAACAAACCATCGTAAGGGCTACTTCTGCCACTGGCCAAATACTCGACAAGGAAACTCTCCGAAGGTAAACTCCACGTTATCTTTCCTTTGTGTTTAAAAAGATCATCCAGCGTAGAAATACTTTCATCCATTCGTGGAAAGGTGAGAAAAGCTACGAGGCTTCCGGAATAAGTTGCCACGACGACCATTACGACCAGCCACCAAGTTCCAACGATTAAACGTGCACCGTCGTTTTCCGGTATGTGCATTCCACCTTTCGACAGCACCCAATTTTCAACCGTTTTCTTTTATCCTCACTTTCTCAGCATTCTTCTCCATAAAAACGCATAATTGAGCCTCAATTTCAATTCATTTCCGGCCAAAGTGCACTCGGTGTTATTCAAAACTTTCTTCCCAAACTCCACCAAACTCTAGCCAAAAGCGTGATCGACGTGAACGAATTAAAACTCACCCTGCTGGAGGAGAGCTCCATAAATATACCAGAGACATTTCGCCGGTGTGCTCAATCCGATTTGGCTTGATTGAGGACCGTCCAAATTGGATGGACTGTATTCATGGACCAGGTACAATATCAGTCCGACCGAAAGAACAGCTCCAGCGAGACAGGCCCAAGACTGCGAATTAAAAAAAAAGAAACTAAATTTTTTTTTCAAAATCTTTAAACTTTCATTTTACGAAAATCGCTATAACTTTTTATTCTTACAAACTGGCACTCCAGCTACCGCTCATTATCTTCCTTTTCGAATTATCTTTGAATTGGTAATTTGCCATTTTTTTATTTATTATCATCTTTTAGTTGCTTGTGGACTTTGAAAGTGGAAAATATGACAAAAAATGTAATTTTTTGGTTCGGGTTCCCAAAAAAAATTAATTATCGGAATGCAATACAGCCTAAAATCTATTCTGCTTCATGAGCTTCATTCCTGTGAAAGATTCATCAAAATTGGTTCTGTGGTTTTTGCGTGAAAAGGGCACAAACAATTTTGTAGTAGAATGTTACATAGAGAGAGACAGCAAACATTTTTTGACCTTGTATCAACTCTTTGTCAGAATTAATTCTATTTCTTTCGTATTCTCTGTTTTCTTTGTTTGAATTTCATCTGATTCTCTGACGAAAAAGAAAAAAACGTAAAGTCACTACGCCATAAACGAGCAGCAGGAACTTCATCGACGCTTCTTTTCGTGTAAAGCTTCGGGATCGAATGAATTTTAGTTGAAAAAGGAAAAAACTTGATACCTCAATGGTGTACGGTGATGCGAACAGCATTACTCTGGATAATGGTTCGGGCCTCGATGCGAGAAGGCCATAAGTTTGTACGGATATGGGAACCGTAAAATTGGCTGAGGATTTGAGATTTTCGGTGATGGTGGAAGCACAAGCAGCCATGAAGACTCGACCACTGTGGACAAGTTCTACAACGTCGCTCGGGACTCTCTCGCCCGATGAGGTCGAAGTCCTGATGAAGTCCTGCGGAATATCGTTAATTGAATTAATTTTTTTTTGTCGAATTTCGGAAATGACTCAATTTTTCTAGTTTTGCGATATTTTTTGTTGACGAAATACATGCCTCCTTATTAATCCCCGTTGTGGAACGATTTTTGGAAACTTCTGAAATTTCAAGATGTGTTTCACGTCGAATCGTCTTCGCTCCTAATTCGATCAGCTTGCACGTGAAATTCAGTTTACGACTCAATTCTTTGACGATGTCGAATATCAGACCGTTCCATTCGGGTTTACCAGTTTCCATCGATTTCGAAATGTATTGCCATGGTGGATTCTGCAAAGGAGTTGTTGAAGCTTCACATTGAAAAGTGAATGGCTGACCTCCTAAAATCCAAGATTTTGAGGGACTTACGTGATACGTCGCGATGGGAAGAGCTTTGTTTCTAAAACCGTACTCCGTGTGTGGAAATAGAAGTTGTTTTGGCGCAGAGCCTTGTCCAGGTGTCCAAAAACCTGCATCGATCAAGTCATGCGACTCGCTTTTGTTATTTCGATTAAACGAATTGCCCCAAGTGATGCCAGCCAACATTTGCCACATTACACAATCGTCGCATTTTCGATTCTTCGATTTTTCCGGGTTGTACAAATCGTCCTATCAAAATTTACAACTTTTTTTTTCATCGAAATGGAGAAAATTTACACCGACGAATTGCGCCATTTTTTGCCTACTGATTCATTTTAAAAAATGAACCTACGTGAATAAAGGCGACAAGATGTTCGCATCTCTCTGCTTTTGTCATTCGCACAGATTCGAATTCTTCGTCAGTAATTTTCTCATACAACTCGAGTTCTTGTCGGAGAACGTTCTGCAGGCCCGCAGTCAGAGAACGGACCATTTCTTTTGCATGACATTCCAGACCCATCTGAATCCATTTTCGTGATTGAGAAATGACGTTGAAGTTTGCATCGTCGGAGTGCAACGAAATTCTTTGATTGATGTGGCAAAGCTCAATTATTCAAATTATTCAAAAATTCTTATGACCAAACGATCGCATTTTGCGACCCGAAAAGTATATCGGCTCAAAAAGTTTGGTTGATTCTAAAAATTAAGCAAATTATCAATAAAAATAAATATTTTTCGTTGCACATCAACGTTGCAAACTGCAGGGTCATGATTCAGAATGCGATCGTGATGCCAATCGATCCTGACTTTTCGATTATTTTACCTTGCAATCCTCGTGGAAATTCGTAACGTTATAAATGAATGCAATGTTTTCGCCTTCGGCTAGGAGTTTTTTGAAATCTGTGACGATCGATGAATTTTCTGCAGTGTCTGATAAAACGAAGAGCCATTGGCTCTCCGGATGCAGCAGCCCCAACGATCGTGCCTTGAACAGTACGACAAGAATAGAAATCGATTTTTTTTCTTCTCTCCAAATTAATGCAATCGAGAATAAATGGAAAAAAATTGTTTTTACTTACCGATTCAATGATCGATGTCACGATATCGTTACTGACGATCACGAGAAATCGATCCTCCGAATATTTTCGATGTGGAAACTTTTTCAAAGTCTCGGTAATCAATTCCTTTTTCATCGACATCGAATGATTCGATGAGTCGGTGGAAAAAAAATACTTCGATGATAATCCCAGGGTGGGAATTTCCGGCATCTCGCCGAACAAAGCTCTGAACACTCGACCAATCGTGTCTCGCTCTAATTTCAATTAATCATTTTCATATTGTCAAATATAATTTTTTTTGAATACTTCTGGTTTTTTAGTTGAAAATTTAATTTTCAAATCATTTTTTTCATTTTTTTTTCTAGTGCATTTTTTTCCACTCAATTCTAATGCTGCTCAGAATTTTCTTTACCGAATACATCATCGTGCAGAATGTTCATTTTTGTCCAAGAGAGAACTCTGTCCACTCTCAAATCCAGTAACATCTGAGGCAACTCTTGGCCAGATTCCACGATCGGAATACTTGTTCCATAGGCAATCGGCAACCGTGGACAATCGCGATCTCATAAGAAAAATTTTTGCGTCAATATACAATTTTGGGCTCATTGATAAAAATAATGTTGGGTCGA
Source organism: Hyposoter dolosus (assembly GCA_963921915.1). Classification (NCBI taxonomy): domain Eukaryota; kingdom Metazoa; phylum Arthropoda; class Insecta; order Hymenoptera; family Ichneumonidae; genus Hyposoter; species Hyposoter dolosus. Next base: position 11,448,000 of record OY998135.1, on the reverse strand, counting down.
TATTTTGCTCTTAATTTTTCGAGCCACTTAGGCATTACGTTTTGATTGAATAAAGTGATTTTTAGTTGCACAATTGTGTGTCTTTATTCCTGCCATGCAAAAAATTGTAAAGTTTGATAAGAATTTCGTTTCGTTCGTCGTTCGAACTTGAGGACTTTACAAACTCATCAAATCGCTGATAAAAAAATGAAATTGATTCGGAATTGCGAACTAACCGGTTATCGCGAGATGAACGAGCTTCTCCTTTCGAGCACGTTGAAATAAGTTCCAAGTCTCTTGGCAGCTCGCAACGGACAACAAAACAGTGTAATCTGGTGGACGTAATTTCAATGACGATGTGGAATCATGAATGACGCATTTGAGACAAACGTACATATATACGTTTCGATATGAAAACCGGTATGTGGATCATGACACAATTTAAAAAACCGAGAGCACGAGAAAGAATCAGTAATCGGTGTGACTCACCTCTGGCGAGATTCACGCTCGTTTCCTGGAACACGTTTATCTCGATTCCTACGTTGCTATCTACACTTTGAGCTTTTGCAGCTTCCGTTATCGTCTTCACGAATCCCTCGAGTTTTCTCTCGTAAGCGTTACGTGTTTGTCGTCTTTTGACGGCCTTCATCTCGAAAAAGGGTCTTTCAATAACGACAGCTTTATCGAAAACAAAAAAAAATTGCAAACAATTTATAAAAATTGAAATAGTTCGCTGTAAATTTACCACTTTGTTGACACACTGGGTCAATTTGACCCGAATTAAGTTTTTAACGACAGTCGTTGGATGTAGAAACAACAAATTACGAGGTCGCACTTTTCGGGTCAAATTGACCCAGTGTGTTAATGCAGTGACTGAAACTATGAAAGTTAGCAGCATTTATGATATTTAAATTCACCCATCGTAGCATTAGCAATCATCAGAGATGGAAAGTCATTGAAAGCTGCAGCAAATTCAATTTTCACTAATGCCAAGAGAAAAATAAGATACATGTTTTGTTTTCGTTCTCTCGATCCTTTTGACGCTCAAAATCTCTTCACCAACTGATCAGACTCCATTACGATCTGCCTTTTCGCGAACCAATCGATCTTGAGAACAACGCACGCGACACGAAACGTATACTGTGCGTTTTAAGGTCGATTCCCGATAAATAACTTACTGGATCAATAAATAATTAACGAGACGGCAAACGAGAAATCGAACGAACTCTTAATGAGTTTTCGTCCTTTATTCTTCGGAATAAGAGCAGTTCGTGCAATAAATCAATTCATTCAGAACATGCTTTGTTCTGGTTTTTTTTTTTTTTTATTGGCCATCTGGCGAAGAAAATTTGTTCGATGACGCGAAACGTTAAATTATATTTCGATTTGTTAATCACAACGATGTCAATAATAATGTGAAAAGACAATAAACCTTGTCAACATTTTCTGGCTAAACTTTCCTGGAATTAAGAATATTTGTACTCGAACGAAAGGTTAATTTATCGATTAATTGAAAATCGAAAAATGATTTTTTCCAACGCATCCGATGGAGTATGACCCCTTAAACAAATTGAAGTTAAAGAAGTTGATATTTGTTATCAGGTATTTTGACAGATGTGAATAAAATTGTCTGAAAGATAAGATTGCTTCCACGAATCGTCTTTATTGGGAAAAACATAAAGACACACGTGCTTCACCGATTCGGAGAAAAGCGAGGGAATCACATGAAAAAAGGTTCTATCGTAGTTCTTGAATATAGGACACAAACCGTATATAAGAGTTGTCAATTTTAGTGTAACGTCCCCGAAGCAGAAAAAATATTGATGTTATCGATCAAAAAAAAGGAAAACAAGTAAATATATAGGAAGTTGAGTGCGTGTCTGTTTTGCCCGAGGTTGACTACAGTCTCGTATCGGAAATCCCTCGAATTCCTTTCTTATTTCTCAGACAGAGGCTGTACGCGCTATAGTGTGTGAAACTCGCACGATTTTTGTATACATATATATATTCTAAAGTGCCGATAAAAAAATGACGGTTGAAAAAAGTTTCGAAAAGAATTGCAGGACGTGAATATAACGTTCAAAACAGTTTTTACGAGAACATTAGTTTTAAATCCTTAAAGCATAATAAATATTTCAACGAGAACAATGATTGCGAACCTACTATTTCGTTCGTTCACGTACACATCGAGGAGGCTAGATGACAAACAATATGGCCGTCCATAAGAATAGAAAAGTGTTAGTTCAATAACAATGTCGTCACAGCACAATAATCGTGTGAAAACATTATGAAATGAAAACTGGTCGGACCGTATGTTTTCCAAGAAATATAAACATTTGAATGAAGAAAGCCGACCAAGACGGAGAGAGGGTCGTGGACGATATAAAAGGATACATAAAGATCCTGTTTGCTGTTGAACTGAAGAAACAGTGGTCAAGAAATAGCGAAAACAAATGTGACAGCCTAGGAGCAATACAAATTCAAAGTCAATGTGTAGCACGCATGTGAGCAACACATACAAAAGTTGAGATATACGTGAATTGCGTGAACACACATCCAGACTTGAGCTAGAGAACGTACGTAGGAACGATTGTTGGTGATATGGCTGTGACAGTGGGTACTGGAAAACGAGCATTTGTTCTAAAGCGTTCAAACGACAGATATACAAAAGGGTGAATGTGTCGGTGATAGTGTGTTATGCGAGACCGAAAGTTAGAATTCTTCAACTTATAATACGCGTACATATAAACGAAGAAAGATTAGATGCACCACACGTACGGGAGGATACGGCCTCCTTAGCCGCTGCATTCTCTCCTCTCGACTTCTGTTGTGTATAATACGAGAGAGGGACAAAGGAGCTGCTCTCGCACGTTTCGTGCGCGAGACAGACGAGAAATATAACGTTTTGAATATAAAATTTCGGTCGTTGAAAAAAGTAACAACTGGATTCTTTCGGAAATAAAAGTGAACGGTATTAGTGTGACAAATAAAAAGGAAATAATGGATCTTCAGGACGAACCGTTTTTCCAAGGACAATTACTCTTTCCGCCACAAGGAGTGCTCGGCCAACTGAAGGTTAGTCACACATGTCTATCTCATGTGTTCTTCGACTTCTCAGAGGTTAAATCAGCGATCATGGAATCGTCTTCCGAAACACTTGTCCGTCATTCATTTTTTTTTTCTTTATAATGTTTGTCGAATGTAGAAAACTTGGCACAAAAAGTTCTGTCAAATTTTCAAACCCAGCAAATACGGGATCGAGAGGCTCGAGATTTACGACAGCCAGGATGAAATTTTGTCGCAGCAACACTCACCGAGGATCCTCACCCTCGAAGCCTGTATCAAAATTGCTTCCAGCAATCAACCCAGAGTCTTCACTGTGAGTTTTAAAATTTCTTTGCCATGTGCAGCTCGTTTGACAAAAATGATCATTGTCGGTAAGGATTTTGAAAAAATGATTCGCGAAAGAAAATTGAAATTGTTTACATCACATTCGGCGATGCAGTCAACGTAAAGAAACATTTTTTATGGGATAAATAGTCAAGAAAAAATCACAATAATAGCAACGGCAAATCATGCTCATAGCAAGGTGAATAATATTTTCAAAAAGTAAAATTCTATTTATTCAGTTCAGCATCGTTAGCTCCATTCGCATCACAGAGCAATTTTTTTTTGTTAAAGAAATTTGTGGATGGAAAATTATGAAAATGCGACTGACGGATCGCCTTAAATTTGAATTGGATCTGAAAATTGTATTGATGGAAATATATAATTGACAGGTAGTGACAAAAACTGGAGTCCATCATTTTGGATGCTTTTCCGATTCGGAGACAACAAATTGGATAGAAGCGTTTCAATCGGTGGCGTTCAAAGGCGACGCATCGGGGCAGACTATCGAGGAAGACAATGATCTCTACTGTACCAGCGGAGAAGGCGTTTTCTCAGTCAGGGTTGTCGAGACAGAGGCTTCGAAGCGATGCAAATTAGAATCAAAGACTTATACGTTGGTGGTGGCGGCGGTTGAGATGAAAATCATGGACGGCGAGTCGGTGATGTACACGTGGCCTTACAGATACATAAGAAGATACGGCTACAGAGATGGCAAGTTCACATTTGAAGCTGGTAGGAAATGCGAATCGGGGGAAGGCTCGTTTCGATTGGAACACAGCAATCAGCAGGAAATATTTCGATGCATATCTAGCAAGATGAAATCAATGAAAAAATTGTTAAATGGTGAAAACAGTCCGAGTATCGAGTGCAACGATGCTCAGTACCACGCGGCGCTTTCCATGGAAGCTGGTTCACGTTCTCCGCTGCCACCTTCGCCCAACAGTTCCAACAATCTCATAGACATAGATTTTTCAACAATATCACAAAACTCACAAAAACACTTGGTTTCGTGTTCCTCCGCGAGTCTCGATTCCATACCATTTATAAGACCACCACCTCCGATTATAAAACCGAAACCTGCGAAACCTCCGAGAAAATACATTTTCACTGGATTGCTGGAGAAAAAAAGTTTCGAGGGTGAGTTTGGCGACGTACCGGCATGCGGAAAATATCGTAAATTAAATACGGGTGGCTCCCCGGACGTGAGCCACAAAAGTTTGCCGCAATCCTCGTCCGCCAGTCAGTGCTCCGACGACAAACAGCATCCTTACGATCTCGTCGAAGTCCGAAGCGATGCCTGGAGAACTCACGGGCTCGACAACGTTCCGCATTCCGAAAGAATCGAACAACGGATCTCCGATGATGAGGAAACCCCGACGGAATCTGTGGACAACGATACCAGTGCCAATAGCAATTACATCGACGAACACAACGAGTACGAATCTCAGTACGAAACGATGAATCCTCTCGTTCCGACGAATCTCGGGGCGAATAACTCTTCGAAACGTAAGCCGAGCCTCGAGTCAACACAAAATATACCGGTCGCTGCGTCTCCCATTATCCACAACAACGTTACGACCAAAAACGATTCTCCAAATTACGACAAGCTCCAACATTTCGGCTCGATGCATAAACTCAACAATAATCCCGGCTACAAAACTCCCAACGTGAGTCAAAGCAATTCCGTCGTTTCGGGGGACGACACTGGTGGCCCATGGCCGAATTACGACGTCGTCGAAGACTTATGCGGCATTCGTCTCGCCGACGACACTCACAACGGTTACGGAATTATTCGAAAGAAGCCCAACGCCACCAGTAACCCTGTCACAACCTCCAGTCAACCGAAACACAAGGTTTTCAACGACAGCGAATATGCCATCGTTTCGAAACCTAAAAGGGTTTGAAAAATTGCTACTCGCGACACAAACCTTCCAGCCAACGAATCGATGCCTTCCTCCTTTTGTGCCTTATTAGATATTAACGACTGTAATCAATGAGAGACTCGGATCCATTACTCCTTTTCCAAAATTCATTTACGGTGCCAAAAGTTTTTTTATACTGTTACAAAACGCACTGAAACAAATCGAGTCCGCGCGTACTAGCATTTATATCAACGATACATTTTTTTTTGTCAAGTCGTATTTGCGCGGGTGTCGGATTTAATGAAACGTAAAGCTTTTAAAAATTTCGTTGTCACAATGTTAGCATGACAACGATCAATATGTATATTTTTTTCAAATATTTTGCGTTAAGCGACTATTCTACTTTAGGTTTGTATATATAAGTATGTTTTATACCATTGAATATATTTTTTACCTAGTATGGACTTTTTTTTTCGAAATGTGCTGTTAGCCAAGCCATCAAGACCGTAAATCAATGTACGTCCATAGTATTTACATAGCCATTCAACGTAATCGATCATCACAATTTTTACCTTAAGTATTTTATGGCGGACCAAAGATCGCGATTTCTACTGTACAGAGAATTTCTATGCAAATAAAAAATTGAAAAAAAAAAAATCAATTAGACGAAAAATCGGAGGCTGCAATTATTCCATCCAAATTACTTATCGTTTACATGTCAGCTACTCAATCCAAACACAGCAATATTGAATAGTACATTAGTAGCTCTGGATCGAATAAAAATACAAGGTCGTTTGTAATGAGGAAAATTTCATTTAAACGTTTAAATAAACATTGAAGGGATTTTTTTTTGCAAAGCTGCAATTAGCTCATAAAGAATAACTCAATTACAAATATAATAAATAATCAAATTTATTTATTTACGTAGTTAAAATTTTTTTTTTTTACCACTCAACTTTTGTTGAACAAAACATTTATGAATCAAAATTAAATATATATTTGTTATTTCTCTCAATTCTCGTTAGTCAGTCAATATGTTTTTTTATTTTCGTGTTTCGAGGTCAGCTGTTTGATTTGACATCCTTTTGATTCACAGGTTCTTCGGCAATGTCACATTTGCCTTCAAGAACAATCTTCGCATCTTCTTCAACGACCTCTTTTTCCATAATTTGTAAAGATCCCTCGGTATAGTTTTTTATTTTGAGAACTTTTTCGCCTTTTGCGGCAAGAATTTGTTCGATATTTTTTTTCCCTTGAAGATCAGAAAACCATCCCAAGTTGTCTGCTATCAGATGATTGTTTTTGCAGCCGTCGCAACGAACAATAACAACTCCTGATTCGTATCCTAACTTCGTTATCGTCTTTGTATTTCTCGTAGTGCAACGTTTGCATGTGAAAGTCAACCTCAGTTTTCTCTCCAATCTTCCGAGTGGTTTTTTCGAGACTGGAGTTTCGTTCGTAACATTTGGAGTAACGACACTCGTGTGAAGATTCAACTTCTGTTGAAAGGAACTCTGCTGCAACAACGACGAATTTCTTACTGTTCCAAAAGACACTGGAGTCGCAGTCTTTGGCAACGATGTGCTGAACTTTAATGCGGCTACTTGGAATACTCGACGTATATTCAGCATTTTTAATCACAAATCAATCACACCAGAAACACGGTGAATGTTTTCACGATTGACCAATATACACCGCGAACATAACCCCTTTTCTTTTATGAACTTTGAATTCACACGATATTTTCTCGTTTATGTCCGTATCATTGGTTCTAGATTTATAGTTGATGCAATCTAATGATCGTTGAATGATCTCGAAACCGATGACAACGATCGCTGTTTGTTATAATGTTCTTTGTCGTATCAAATTCCTTTGCTGGATCGCACACTATTGTTGGTCTTGAGTTGAGGGTGCTGATGAAATTTTTAATTCGATTCGAAGCGGCATGGTATGATGTCAGTACGTAAGTCAAGTACGCGGAACAATATTTTTATTTGCTTTTCATTTTAGCAACAATAATTCATTTATGACATACGAATGGTGTTGAAAATGAATCCTCGAGCATAGAAGCTAAATTACATGGATCATGAATAATCCAAGCGATATGATCAGAAATAAGAATCGCAACAACATTCGAAAAAAAAAACACTCATTTGATTAAAACAAGCGAGTACCGATTGCGCGCGATTTTCCCTTCAGTCGTCGAGCATGAGCCAATGACGTCATTTTCCATGGCGTTCGACCAACGCCGTAGCGTTCCCCTATCCCCTAACAAGCGTAGTGCGTACTATAATTCTATACTCTCCAGTGAGGGTTACGTTAGTCTGTCCAAATTACACAACATGTAAACAATAATTTGAATAATATGTGCGAAGCTTTGGTGCGCGTCAAATCGTGTGAGAATCGAATTAGTAGAAAAAAAAAATGTGTTTACGAAATATAACGTGTAACGCGGGTTTTTCAAAGCAGATAACCAAAGTGTGTTGTTATAAAGTACTTATATTGTAAAGGGAATGTAATTACGAAGTGACGCTTGCTAGGGTAGGAACATAGACGTTACAACTGTCGAACAAGCGCGTCATCGAGTTTCGTTGGCGCGGCGCAGACGTCATCGGGTTACTTGAACGAGAAAAATCATAATTTTCCAGGTATTCTTCTGCCTCATTAAGTAAAGCAACGAAAATAAAAATCTCCGCGATTTTCGTGCGATGACTAAAGTATCAACGAGAAAAAAAAAGTTTGATCTGCCCAGCCGGAGACAAAAGTTCAAATAAACATTTGAAAGATGTAAACCAAATATTCAAAGCAACAAAAATGGAATACGATTCTGGCTCGAGTTGCGAAGGCCGCCTTAAAGATTTAGAAGATTCTGAAGCTCCTGAGCAAATCGACGGATGCAACGACAGAGCGGAGCGAGAAACATCGGCTCAACCATCCTCGTCGCTCCGTTGGTACGTGGAGCAAACTTCCAACGCCAGACCGTCAACGATCCTTCCTGTAGTGGCCAAAAAGACTCTCTCTTCCCAGGTCATGGAGTATTATCAAAAATATTCGCAAAATTCTGGCCTGGGGCGATACTTTTCTCTGCCTGAAACCGGCGCCAATTGTCAGAGCACAAGTTTCCATTCCCGGACATACGGCGCCGTCCCCGACACCAGAGCAGGTATAGACAGTTACGTGATTCTTGCAGATGAGGAAAGATACAGGCAAGATGCATTGATTCCGCGGGAACGGCGAAGGTGGGCAAGGCCTCCGCTCATCGGCCAACCGTCCTCTTCGGACGGCGCAGTTACGTCGAATTATGTCGTGGATTCTCGTACGCCGTCTCCGATAATTAAGCGGCCCGTGAATGAGACGATCCCAGAGGAAAGAAATGAAAGTAGCCGAGAAACGCTTGTCGAGACAAAAGATAACGAAACAAAGCCGAGCGTTTCTCCGACGTCGAGCGTCGCTTCCCACAAACCCTTGGAATGGGACAGCGGCGCGGATGTCGGTTATTTCAATGCCCTTGTCCCTCGGTCTAAGGATAAAGACAAAAAACTGTGCACCATCGAACGCATGGCACTGGCGAGAGGCTGTTCCGTCGCTATGAGACTCGATCCTGAAGGAACCAACGAATCGACCACGAGTTCGCGAACCGGAATGAAAAATTCTATGAAGCCTGATGCAAATTCTACTCCGTTGGTAGATCACGTGTCTGCCGAATCCGAGAGCGACATAGAAATAACGCCCATTGTGAAAAACCACTCGTCCGCCGTGATGAGAGTTTGCGATGAGAAATCTCGAGAAGTTTGCAACGAGCCAGCCGCTCCTTGTGAAGGAAATAGAGCTACTGAGCCGAATAAGAGTCAAAAAGCACCGCCTGTACAAATTAAATATCCTACCGAAGGCTCACGGCCTAAAGAAACTAGACACACAGTCCAGTTGTCTCCTCTAAAAAAAAGCTCTTCTATGAATCTCCTTGCTTTACCTTTGTCAAGATTGTCCCTTAAGCGAAGCCAAAGTGAGCTTAATTTGCGTGCTAAAGAGAAAAAGATTTTGCCCCTTATTTTCGATTCCACTTCGTCCATCGCGACAATCGTCAATAAACCTATCACTTGCGACAAATTCATTCAGACCAGCTTGGAATCTTGCTCTCGAGAATCTATAGGGATTCAGGTTGAAGTGACTGACAGCGAGAGCGAAAAAGCCATCGAAGGAACGAACGAGTCGGATGAGAATAAAGCTGAAGGAAGAAAAGAGGAAAAGCGAGAAGACGAGGAAAAGGACGAAGAGAAACCTCCCTTGCCCAAGAGAGCCAGTAGCTTAGTACCAAAATCACTGCACTCCATTCTCAAGAATTCCAGCAACACGTACAGCGTGCGTGATCGCAATGTCCCACTGTCCATTCCAGAAGTTCGGAATCCTGTGGAAAACCCTGAGAATTCTCGAGGAAATAATGATTCAAAAGATAATGAGGCTAGAGCCGATGGGGCTCGCGCGAGATATCGGACACGAGGAGGAGGAGGAGGGAAAACACTAGAATGCAACAGTTCGTCAGAACCATCGAGGAACGAGTCGTCCAGCACAAGATCCGAGATCCTCGTGGAGGAAATGACCGAGGAAAACGCGACCGGTCGTGCCTCCAACAGCTTCGAATACTTTCCTGGTCACATTTACCAAAACGTCGCCAACGGTAGTACGAGTCAAGTGTCTTCTTGCGACACTGGACGCGAATCAAGATGTTCAACCATGCCAAACACAAGCTCCAGTATCGATGAAAAACTCTGGGGCGACTCGGACAGCCTAGTTCGAGATCTTGAGCGAAGCGTCAATATTTTAAAAAGTCTCGTCGACGCAAACAAGTGTGACAAACAGGTTTGTTTCGCTCCGCTTTCCTTCTATTTTATTTGTACATTTTTTCGACCATAGAACAAAAGAGAACCGTAATCCATGCAGATTTTGGTTTAATACGTACTTTTACAAATTATTGCAATTTATTCTATTTAAGCGATCTCCGTTGTGAGAACGGAGCCGAAGTTCGCAACGATTTTATTGGTGATTTGTCTAATTGTGAAAATATTTTGTATATTAATGATAAGCTTTGCCGAAGAAAAGACAAAATTTCATTGCATTCCAACGATGCAAACTTCAACGACATTTCGTGCAACGTTTTTCCAGATATGAAGAAGAAAAAACAGTTTTTCGGTTTTCATCCTTGAAAGGGCGTTTTTTAAAATTTCATTCTCGATTGCAGGTGAAAAAAAGACTGATACATCACGTTATAAAGAGGCTAGTCACAGCAAAGTATACGGACGATAGAATAGAGCACGATCTCGAGGAGAATGTCCCGTGGAATCCGGCGGACACGAGAGACAAAGTTTATCGTAACGACATAATCCAAGCGCTTGTGAGTAACAAGCAACAACAGCAACACACGACGGATTCGTCGGCGGAGGATTGGCGGCCGCGAAAGCGTAACAGTGCACGTGGAAATTCGGCCAGTCCAAAGAAAAATTTATCAAAAGAGACTCGGGTGTTGAAGGAAATGATCGAGCTCGCGGCCAGCAGTCGAGAGAGCACGATGAACAGTGATAAATTTCCGTTCGACGGTCAAACCGACAGAACTCTGATGGACGGTAGAAAAGCTCGCATGGGGGTGAGGAGCGAAGATCAGAGAAGAGACACGAACACGGATGGTGAAAAGAGTCAGAGCTCCGAGTGCTTCATGCCACAGCTACAAAATCAGCACAAAAACAAAAGTACAAATTTATTTTATAGTATCGAAAAGAGCAACGAAAAAACAAGAGATTCCTCGCAAAACTTGGTCAGAGAAGTTCCAACGGTTTTGACGACAACAAACGCTGCTACAGCGAGCACCACAACTGCAACGAGTACAAGCACTTCTCATAGAAATCTAGGTTCCAATAGAATTGTATTGGTGAAGGAGAGACGACGAACCGAGACTAACGAGACTGATTGGCGATTACCCACTACCATGTCCGAGAGACGTTTCGAACTTGGACGATGCAGCAATTCCGAATCCGGTGATGCTAAGCTCATCAATTACGCAGAAATGGAAAAGAGAAATCAACTCGTTTGGATCACCAACGAGATTAGTCATCTCTGTAACTTGAAACGATTGCTCGAGGAGCCCAACAAAACTGAGACGCGATCGAGACGTGAAAATTCGCCGAGTAAACGATTGGCCGAATTGCCGATCAGTCGTTGGGTCAACCAAGCTCACACTGAACAAAACGTAAGTAGGAATAATCTTCATTCCCAAAATCATTTTCGTTTGTCTCAGTTTTTTGAAAATTCACATTTTTCTTGTTGTAAGAATTTTCAAACGTTTTACCGAGCATTTCGTTGAAAATTTATTCGTCCAATACATTTTCGGGTCTGACAGACCCGGAGAACAATATGTTTGTCAGTTGAAATGATTTTTTTTGAACCGAGTCCTTCATCTTTACGTTTTGTGCAGTTTTCCGACGGTACTGAGCGGGCCCGAGTAACTGGAAGCGAGGCAGCAGTTGGGAACGTTCAGAGGAAAGAGCCAAGGCAAAGTGTTCTGGAGAACCAATGGTCGTCGCACGGGAACTTGGCGAGTGCTCGTTCGGAGCCAAAACCGTCGACAACACGGGAGGACGAGAGAATCGAAAGAGTCGGACACACTCGGAAGCGGAACAGCTGCACACAAACCGGGAGCGACGGTGGGCCAAGCGGACATTCAAAAACAGGCGGCGAAATCGTTTCAGCAACTTTGCCAGTTTTTACTTCGACCTGTACAACGAAAATGATGCTAGAAATGGGATTAGGAATGCGCGACGTGTGCGTTCAAACTCGTTCGATTTCTCCGCAAAAAATGCCAAACGCTGTTTTCCCATCGAGCCAAATAGTTACGGAAGCAGCGACGATAACTCACTCGACCAATTGTCCTAATCGCAACCAAACGAAATCTCATGCTAACGAGAAAACTTGCACGAGGAATCGAGACAGCCACGTTTGTTATTGCCAAAGATATGCAGCTCACAGTAGACACCGAGCGTGTATAATACATTCGCCGCAGAAATCAACACGTCAACACTCGAAAAATTGTCCTCGGAAGCCGCGAAGCAAAGAAAGACCGATCATAACTCAACCAATAGTCCGCCAAATACCTGCCTCTGCTCCTAAGAGCATGGATTCCCGTAAAGAAGCGAAAAACCAATTAAATGCAACGTGCAAATCTAATTACGCAATCCGACAATTACCGGCTAAGAATAAAGTTCCTTGCGCGAGATGTGACGAAGAAAACATTTCACCCGCGACGAAAAACGGGACAGAAACTACTGAAACTTCGACGAAATCCTCCGGGGACAACGATTCGAGCGATGCGTGCATTTTCCCAACAGATTGCCACTGCATCGATCGAGAGCAGAATGAAATTCGAGGGAACGAAGGGGATCATGGAAAAGAGGATGAAGCTCGGACTTCTAGCAGCGAAAGTGGAATGGAAACCGGCAAAAAAACTCGGCCTGAAAATTTATTGTCCTGTCGGAAATGCGCGTGCGATTCCGAGTCTAATCCATGGATCGATGACCGACTAAGTGGCGGCGGTAACAAACAAGACTCGAGAAAAAATTCTTCCATCACAGAAGCCAAAGGCAGGCTCGAACAGACTTGCAAGTCTTGTCGAACTTGCGGCACTATATGGTCAGTCAAGGACGGCAAAAATCCTTCTCGAAAATGTAAATGCTCGCAAGATTATTTGAAACCGGTTGCTTACGAGTTAAAATTCGATGAAACGATCAAAGAAAAGCCTAAAATCATCGGTAACAAGAAAACTGCGAGAACCGAAAAAATTGTCACCAAAGGCGTGTCCGCCAACACGAAAACACAATCTAAGGCTACTCAATCCGCTCCTATGAACGAGAAGCTACAAAAAAATTGCGTTTGCGCTGGGGAGGAGGAAAAAAGTACCGAAAAAGAGAGTCACGACCATATGAATAATGACGAACTTCCAGGAACCCTTAAAGTAAGATTTCCACAATGACAGAAAACATTCGATACGATCTGGAATTATTTGTTCGTTAACTTATCGATTAACGTTAATTTAATTTCAATTGAATAATCGGTTAATTAAAATCTTGTATTGACGAGAAAATCGAATTTTCAATTTAAAAAAAAAACCATAATGATGAATTTCGTATTTGGGACTAAATATTGTTTTGAAATATTTCAGGACTTTTTAGCTACAAACAGGCCAGAATTTCTAGAAAACGTGGAAACTCGCCGTCGTTACATGATCGAATTATCGGAGTTGCGTCAACTGAAGCGTGAGAAACGGAAGCAATTCTTGGCGATGGCGGGATCGTCGAGTTTCCTGAAGCCGCAGCGTCCGCCGAAAGGGCCGGCAGGTAAAAAAATCAAGCACTTGAAAAAGCATGGCGTACACTTGTAGGAAAAATGTGAGACGAACGAAACTAACAATTGGAACGTGCAACAGCGAACGTTCAGAGAAAACTGAGCGAGTACGAGATGAAGCTGAGACTGCGAACGCGTTATCTCCGGTTGAACGAGGTGCGAAACAAGCGTCGTCAGCGTGAGAAGGAAGAAGACGCGCGTCGTAATCATCTGATGGCCAAATTGTTCGGACAAAAGTTGCAACAGAAAGTACTCAAAGGACAGGTCGATCTGTCACAGAGCGTCAGTGTCATATCGAATCTATGATCCTCCACCGTAAGCTCGCCAACTTTTACTTTTCATATACCATGACATTATTCGTATTAACCAATGGGAAAGGACGTGCGATGTGACAAAGCGCGATTGAAAAAGTACAAAAATGTACAAAGAAAGGAAAGCATTTGGTGTGTCCAATACATTTGCTGTTTCAATTCGTATTATTAGGATTCTCTTTGTTTTAACTATTCCAAGAGTAACGTGTTCAACTTACAAACAGTATATGCGTACCCATTAATACAGATATAAATATATTAATATTAATATATACATATATACATGCTTATATATGTGTATCTGAAAAACATTTCATTTTATATCTCCTCCTATATAAATGTAGCAAATAAACAAGTCCTGTGCTGTAGGCTCTAGAAAAGGGAATTCCGACTTTGTAGTCCTTGTGCCATTGAAGCCATAGAGCTCAAAATTTCAAGAGCATATTTCACATTGAAGCACGACATTAAAATTAAGACAGCTGCATTGCAACGTTACGTATTTATTTTATATTTTATTTTATTTTTTTCGGAAAACGTTAATTTTCTTCTGTGCAAATTTAGGAGGGTAGAATCTGATAAAATCTTTGTTTGCTTTCTGTTTGAGAAGTGGTGAACCGAATGCGAGAAAAACTCTACTTTTACCTGATTTAGAAATTCATTTCATAGATAAAAATTGTACTGAATATCAACGGTACGAAATTCAGTGCTTAATCGAAGAGAAATTGCTTCATAAATTCATGACACGTGCCCTCGGTCCAGCACTACAATAAAATAGGAAAAAGTAGATTTTTAGTTGATGAACATCGAAGGCAACAATGAATTCTTAGAATTCGAGTAATCGATGCCAAATTTACCAGTTAACGATTCTATTGCGAGCTGTACTTTACTTGTTCGGATGTGGCACAGCCTTACCACGAGACAAATTGTTGCTTGACGTTGAAATGCGAGGATAAGAACAGTTTATTCACATGTTCAATTTATATGCAAATTTTTATCTTTACGATTCGAAACGAGAGCAATTTTTCCTTGACCGATATCGCCGGCGAAATCTTTTAGTTCTGACTCGGTATTATGAACAAATAGACAACTGAAAATTGGGTATAATTGATTATCGCTGTCCAGATGAAAATTTTGTGAAAAAATGTTCCACCTGAAAAGCACCAATTTAATTATTTTTATTTTTTTACCTAAATAAACAAAAAATTGCAACCATACAACGTGCGCGCATTATCTTTGCTCAGTCCCGTTCTCCGCGAGAAAAGGAAGAAACGAAACGAGCGTGAAATTGGCATTAACCTTGTGCGCTATGAAGTTAATTTTACGGGAGGAAAAACTCTGGGAAAAAAGGCTCGTTTTTCTGAGCCACGATCTCGAAGGTTACGCCGCAGTACCGCAATTTACGCGAAGGCTCTGCTCCGATGTGTATAAATGCCAATTGTTGGAGTATGCGAACGACAGAACGCTTTAAAAATTATTCGAAACAAGTATTTTTGCGATCGGTCAGTCTTTGTCGATGGAATCGCCAACGAAGTAATCCAATTGACTGTTTTAAAAAAAATATTGCGATTTTGATAAATCAGTCCATCAAAACAAAATGCCTCAAGAAACTAAAGCTACAGACGTTGATCGTCTGCTTCGAGAAACTTTCACCAATGAATTTCGCACCGGTTACATGACCCTCGAGGGGTTTTGCTTACCAGCGCATTACGAAAACTTTGCAAATTCCATAGAGAACCTTAAAGTTCGTGATGACGATATCTGGGTCTGCAGTTTTCCAAAAAGTGGTGAGGAACTGTCAAAACTTCGACATTAACAGCAACAAAAAAACACACAAATTTGTAATTATTACAGTGACGATTGTATTATGTAACAATAATAATAATATTAATTATAGTCACAATAATGAATCAATGAATGAAACAATATTTCAAAGGTACCACTTGGACTCAAGAAATGGTGTGGTGCATCGCAAATGATCTTGATTTCGAAGCAGCCAAAGTAGTTCTTCCCGAGAGATTCCCATTTTTGGAGTAATTCGTTTTCCGTTATGTTTTTCAACTTTGGAAAAATTGACAGTGTCTTATTTCTTGTGAATAATTCGAATTTTCCAGACATTCAGCACTTTTTGATTACTCGACAATTTTATCGCGAGTGGACAGTCTGCAGTTCCCAGAATTGGTTGAACAGAGCGTTTCTTACGTCGACGGTTTGCCGAGTCCAAGATTCATCAAGTCTCATCTGCCCTTTGATTTGTTACCTCGACAAATTCGCGATGGTACTAAAAAACCAAAAATTATATACGTCGCGAGAAATGCTAAGGACACTTGTATCTCGTATTACAATCATTGCAAACTGCTCGAAGGATATCATGGAAACTTTGAAGAATTCTGTACCCTTTTTTTGGCTGGAAAACGTGAGATATTTTTTTCCTCGTCAGAATTTTAAATTAAACATGGGAGTTTAGTTGAACGGAAATTTCAGAAGTAACAATGACGCGTTTGTCTTTATATTTAAGTTTGTTTCGCGCCGTTTTGGAAACACAATCTCGGCTTTTGGAACAAGAAGAACGAGGCGAATATTTTGTTTCTCAAGTACGAAGACATGAAGGAAGTAAGATTCTTTACGATTTTGTGTTTACCTTCATGTCCGTTATTTCGTTAATTTGAAATTTCCTACATTTTTTTTTTGAAGCACCTTGCCTCGGTAATCCGTGAAACTGCTCAATTCCTCGGCAAGCTGAAAAGTGGGGCTTACAACAGCGAAGAGAATATGCAACGATTACTGAAGCATTTGAGCTTCGAGAGCATGAAAAATAATCCAGCTGTTAATTACGAAGACGTAGTTGATGTCAACAGGAAATTGAAACTCATAGAGTGTGACGGCAAATTCATGAGAAGCGGCCAAAAGGATCAGTGGAAATCACAAATGAGTCAAGAAATGATCGAACAATTCGATCATTTAACTCGAACGTATTTCCGAAACGCCGGACTTCCGTTTTCATGAATAAACAGCATTGCACATTTTTTTGTCATTAATATTTCCATGGAATGCAATGACATTCATTTCGTCAACGGTTTTGGAAAAATAAAACGTTTTTTATGAACTTCCGCCGCTACCAGTCGAACAAGTATCTCCACGCCTCTCCAATGAACGTCAACGCATCTTTCAATTTCGCCAGCACGTCGAGAAGCTTCGCGATGTTTTCGATTTTTCTATCGAGCGTTACGTCGATCGTTCCAAACTGGCAAATTGGTGGTCGAGTTCGAATCACCGTTGCTCGCGTTAGGGCAGAGAACTGCGTTGTAGTCCTAGCCACGTCTTCGTGTCCATCTGCACACAACTCTATCACAACTGGAAAAAGAGTTTTTTACAAAAATATGGAATTTCGTCATCGTTCGGTCGAGACGGATCCCTGACGTGTCTATGGCGTGAGGCGTGACAGCAATAACGTTGTTTTGATGCGAAATTCCATATGATTCTGTTGTCACTGCCCCACTCCCGTTTCCCACGAAAAAGTAGTTTTATGAATAGTCTGTCCGAGTATCAAATGGATCGTTAAAACAGTGCAACAGTCGGAATTAATGATATATTCTCGTTATTATGTACAACATCGCTGTATCTCATCCACGAACATGGAGCCGTGGAAGTCGTAGAAGTATCTTGTATAAATCCATGCCGACAACGTGCAAATTTATTAACGCAATTCGACAACTACCGGATAATTGACGGAAACCGGGTCGACGAAACCTTCCGAAGATCCATGACGACACGCTAATCTATAAAATTGAGTATTTTACTGAAGTCGAGTGGTTTCGAGCTTTTGTGCGACATATGCAAGTTATCGCGTAATACGTGAGGCGAATATATAATAAACCATTTTTTTTCTGGTTACGCGAATGTGTAACGTCTCCACGATGATAATATCCAAGGCGGATCAGTTCCTTTTCCTAAGAATAGGCATGACGTTGTTAGCGTCCGGCAAGAATAAGGATAAACTGATCTCGAGTATTCGAGTACTAAGCAGAATGCTCAGCAACGCAAAAGTCGTCAAAAACCAGCAGAACTACGTCTGGCTCCTGCCGTCAGTTCCCCTTCACAAAACCATTGATGTTGTGTTCGCAAATATATTCGTTGGTTGCGATGGAACCTGGATAGGCATGGATGCAGAGGTTAAGTTCTCTCTCATTATTTCAACACTTTGGAACAAGTGTTTTAACAGCTTATGGAAACTGAGTATAGCTGTAAAGAACGAAAATGTTCGGGAAGGCAACGCAATGCTGAAGAGAGACTTGGCAGTCGGTGTTCAAGAATACGAAGACCGAGCGCTCAAGGTTCTAGCAAAGTCAATAATGAACTGCTTGGAGAGCAAAACAAAACCTGCGCAGCAGACGGAGCTTTCGACGGAGCTGGTCAAAGTCACGCCGTATCACGTTCAAGAAGCGAATGATTTGCGTCAGTCTTTAAAGACGTGTGAAAGTGAAATTGAGCATTTGCAGTTGAAACTTACGGATGAGAAGAATAAAGCTTCGGAATCGTTAAAAAAATATGAAATAACGAGAAAAGCCGAAACGGCTGATCTGAAAAGTCGTTTGAAAACCGTGGAAGACGAAAACAAGT
Organism: Hyposoter dolosus; assembly: GCA_963921915.1. Lineage (NCBI taxonomy): Eukaryota > Metazoa > Arthropoda > Insecta > Hymenoptera > Ichneumonidae > Hyposoter > Hyposoter dolosus. Next base: position 11,429,456 of record OY998135.1, on the reverse strand, counting down.
CGCTGCAAATGGAAAAAGTATCTCTCACAAATAAGTTGATAGAAAAGAAGGTACGCAACATCGAACAAGACTCGGGGCTTTCATCGGAACAATTCGTAGACATGCCACTAGGGGTGATTTCCTTGAAGAACTCTGTAAATCGATTAATAACGCGGCTGGAGAAAAATAAGGCTTTGATACAAAAGAAGGCGTCGAATGATAACACCAGGAACGCGCAACTCGCGGATGCTGATAAAGTTAACGAATTCTTTGAGAAATTCGGAGAAATCACAGAAAAGAAAATCGGTAATATATTAGAGGAATTGACATTAATGGAAGAGCAAAGCAAAGCGTTGGAGCGACAATTCTCGATTGCCACAAGTTCGACGTAACCAATGGCAACGGCATGGAACGAAATCTTCCTCTGATCGCCATCATCCTTGCATGTACGTTTTAGAGACAGCAACCATGTTATAGAGTCCAAACACTCAGAACTACTCTGTACGAAGAAGCTTGCGAAGCAAAGAACCGATAAGCTGTCAGCTGATCAGCTGGTAGTTGAGGAATGGAAGAAAAACTGGAGAGTCCGTACGGGAATAAGATCTTTCGGAGATTAACAAAACGTGCATTTGCGCTACGGCATGCGGCGAAATCAACGACTACCTTTTTTGAGGTACGGAGAGAACATCAAAGCGTAATAATCGAACAGGGACAATGGTTGAGAATATTTTCGTCGCTCGCTACGGGATCTCGTTTGCGACAAACGGCTCCCTCGTCCGGTACTCCTTGGTCGAGTTATTGTTTCCCTCGTTCAATTATGTCGTGAAATCCGCACGAGAAGTTCAAAGTCACAGATCATTGGGCACAACGTCGACATTCTCGTTCGTTAACATATCATCCGCAGTTTCGATGTTCACAGAAGCATTGCCTTCCACGTTGATAGGCAGTTACGACGGGACACAAGTTAATGGGCTGAAATCGGCAGTTGCGCGGGTTTTCTTTGCTTAGACGTAGAAAAGTCCTATCAGCAGTCCGAACGACCAGCGAAAACACCTCCATACGTATTTATTAGAGATGTCGCAGCGTTCTGAGCCACACACGTCTAAGGTTGATAATTAAACGGTACATACTGCGTGAAATAGAAATTGAACACGAAGCAGCGTCTGTACACCAAGCGATGCGAATGTTCATATCGTCAACTTCACGACTCTTGCAGTTGGGTGCATTTGCGAGCAGGACGCGCGTCATCAAGCCAGTGCCAGTGTGTCTAGAGCTAATCTGTTGACGATTAGTTCGGGTCGTTTTGCATGTAATTCGTCAAGAGCAAACATGGGTTACGACCAAACATTCTCTCGACGAAACCACGAGTCAGTTTGTTATCTACATAACCGAGCAACATATGATCGTGAACATCCTCGAAGGCACGTTCGTGAGAAATCAGTTTGTTCTTTGTTGATCTCTCACGAGTCGTCGTTCACCGTGACGTCTGTCCGACCACATGTACGGGTGAGTTCGATCAAGTCGTGTGCTGCTTACATCGCGCGTGTTCAACGACTACAGTTGCTGCTCGCACACGAAAAAACGGTTTTAAGACGCCGAGTGACATTTGATTCTGTGATGCACGATCAATTCAATTGGGTATAATGAGAACGTGTTTTCGCAAGAGATTAATTTTTCTATGCTGAGCCTTGTCGTGGGTGGTCAGAATGAAATGCCAAACACACCTATTGTTCGTATAATTTCAATTAAAAATTTGAAATAGTTCCGTGCACGAAGACCTCTGTTTTTTGGATGCTCTGTCGGTAAACGAGTATTGTAGAATCTACAGGTGGCGTTATCTTTGACGAAATTTGCTACTAAGCGGTTGGATATAAAGTATGTGTACGAGTGAGAGCGATCAACCAATCTGATGATTTCTTCGCGTCCCAGTTTTCTTTACGTACAGGGACGCGTGTGTTGAAAACACGAAAGCGACTGGCGTTGATTTATTCACGATTCAATATCTAACAATTTGACGGATATTCGAAACTTGGAACCAAAATTTCGAAGGAAGGCGGACTTCCCATGGAATCTTCCGAGTAAAGAAAAAGCATCAACGGTTTGCAGCGCCGAAACGCGGCGGGCCCAATCTTGTATGCGAGGGCTTTTTTTATTACACATCAATCAACGAAATATGCAGTCCCAAGAAATGGAGGCTGCTGACGGAGGTAAAAATCTCATTGTTTATCGAATCATGCGTATTTTCCGCGAAATTTCATCAGTTTCTATTTTGACCGAAAAATAACAAAACTCGAAAGGTCTTTCGTGTTAGAATCGTCATCACGCCTAACCTCGTAACTCTCCTGTAGAATATCGCAGATTGTTAGTTAATCGTTGCACAAATACGTTCATTTCATCGAGTTATTCAATTTTTCCATCCCTGGGTGCTTGTGACTCGAATTCCGTATTGGAATATTGCAGTTTTTTTTATTAAACTCAGGTTCACCATGGAACGAATCCAGCGGGTGCGAGGAAGATCGCAGGTCCAATCCGAAGGAGGGTAAAAAATCGAATGTTCTGCCCCTATGGGGTAATGAAAGGACCATGAATTTAAATCCCTTGATTTTAACCAACATACAATCTTCTCACTACTTCAAAGTTAATCTGTACGAGCTTAAAACTTACCACGAAGTCATAGATGAGATTTACTACAAGGTATCGCATTTGGAGCCCTGGGAAAAAGGCAGCAGGAAAACTGCCGGACAGACCGGAATGTGTGGAGGCGTGAGTATGTTTTAAGGCAGCATTTTCATTCCAGTGGCCCAAAAATTAGCAAAAATCTCAAATCCTTGGTTTTCCGTGTCGTTTGAACTTAAGGAACACAGTTGTAAAATATTTGGCCCGAGTCGTGAGAAAACTCGTTCAATTATATGGAACAAAGTTATAAAATTTATGTTTACAGTTCACTTTGCTATAAAAAATGAATTGTACGTGCAGGGAATCTAGAATTTCTGGGAAAGATTGAGCAATTTTAATCTAAAAACTCAATTTCTTGTCCCAGTTTTGAACTCGCACGGTCAATATTTTTTATAGTGAAATGCGAGCGAGTGAACGATTGCTACGAGAGGTTGTAAATTTAGCGTTTCATCCAGGTTCGTGGCGTCGGAGCTGGTGGCATCGTCTCGACTGCTTATTGTCTTCTCTACAAACTCTTCACTCTGAGGTTAACTAGGAAACAATTGAATGGTCTCATTAATCATCCGGATTCTCCTTATATCAGAGCACTCGGTTTTATGTACATTAGGTAAGTAAAAACTCATATTTTCACATATATACAAATCTTTGGTATTCAAAGATCCAGAAAACTCATGAAAGCAACGAAATAGATGCAAGTTTTTTTCATAGCATATCGAATGCTGTTTAGAAAAATTCGCTTTCTGCAAATTAACGAGATATTTTTTAATTCTTTCGTATAAACAGATACACACAACCTCCTGCCGATCTGTTTTCCTGGTACGACGAGTATCTCGAGGACGAGGAGGAAATGGACGTTAAAGCAGGCGGAGGTCAAGTTATGAAACTTGGCGAAATTTTGAAACAGTTCCTCACGAAGCTCGAGTGGTTCTCGACGCTATTCCCTAGGATACCTGTGCCTATTCAGAAAGATTTGGAGCATCGTCTGGGCGAGAGATTCCCTCAACAAACGGCAAACGCTCGGAATGCCAAACCACCTATAACTTTGAATAATCACGGCGGAAAGTACAATACTAATAACGGTGGTAATAATGCAGGACGTAAGGACAACGGTAATGGAACTACGAGGAATCATCAACAGCCGAGGCATATACCGGACAACGAGGCACAGTGGGGAGAGGCCGAGAGAACGAGCCAGTGGCGAGCCAGGTGCGTCTACGTGGTATGAATACAATCACGTTACTAATTATTCATCATTCAAGGAAATTAATGTTACCCGAAGACCCGAAACAGACAAAATTGTACTTCGACAAAAAAACCATTGGCGGGGGACGATCTAAGGGACCTCAAAATGTGACAATCTCTAAAAAAAAAAGTGAGGTCGACGAAAAATCATGGTATTGAAGTTTGTATTATTGGAATGCAACGAAAAGAATGTTTTTTTGTTCAAAACTTTTTTAAATCATGACTGCTTCATTATTCTTGCAGATTTAGTTCCCAGGCCCCTAGAAAAATGCCCAGCCTTGCGCTCTGGTGAAGGAAGTAACGAAATTTTATTCCATTTCAACGCAAACATAAACGCCATAAAAATTCGACGGTTTTACTTTTGTAACTTGTCGTTTCGTATTTAAAAACTCAAAAAACGCGCAAAATTTGTTTCGTCGTCATGATTTCATTAAAAAGCGATGAATTTCAATTTTCTCTGCAATCAACATTCGTCTTGTCTTGAATGTAATGGTTCCTTAGTACTTTTAAATATGTTTTGCGGTATTCCGTGGAATAATATCTCGATTCTTTGAAAAAATCCTTTCTTTCCCAATATCAGGGCTCAATTCTTCAACTCAAATCACATTTATATATCCAAGCTTTCTCGTTGAATTCTTACATTACAGATCCGATGAGGATCGTAAGGAAAAGCACAGGGAAAGAGAACGCGAGAGAAAACGATCGCGAGATCGAGGAGAACGCGATTCACGTCGAGACAAGGATAAAGAGAGAGAACGTCACACCAAGAGATCGACCAGTCGTGACAGAAATCGAAGACAACGTGAATACAGAAGTCGCAGCAGAGAAAGATCTCACCGTGAACGTAGCAGAGATCATCATCGGGAGAGAGACAGACATCGAGACCGGTGGGTAATTTTAAAAACAAATTTGTAAACGCAACAGGTTCTGAAGTTCACGCGGTCAGAAAATTAAAAAAAAACGAAAATCTTGCTTTTTTTTTACAACTTCTTTAGATGTGAAGGCTTCCTTGTCTGTTTTTCAATTATTTGTGTTTCCGTGACGAAAAAAAAAGATTCTTTTTTCGAAAAACGACGAGAAAATAACTTGATAATTTTGTATGTCGACAGACGAGGTTCACCGTTTGACTACGCTGCAGAATTAGCGCGGGAACGAGAAAGGCAACGAAGAGATTGAGTAATTTTAAGATGTAACGTTGTACAACTGTACCTAATTGAAAATCTAAGAGAAATGAAAGATTCGCGTGAAACAAAAACAGGGATAACGAAAGAAGAAACACTCCAGTTTCGCATACAACACACCCAACATGAATTAAAAACATAAACAAAAGAAAATACGAGAAACTTAGAACCGAGCCATTCAACACACAATTACATTGTACGCAAGTGGTACCTCTCGACAGGGGTTAGCCTAAAGTTAGTTCAACTTGTAATGTTATTAATTTTATCACAATGTAGTTTACATGTTTTTTTTATAAGAAAAAAATAAAATAAATTCCTGACCGTATACGATCATTTTAACAAATTAAAAAGGAGTGAAATACAAAATTGGTCAATTTTTTTCTTATGCCAAATTAACATTTTTCCACTCCCCCTGCGAAAAATCAATTTTTATGCGCTTAACAAAAAAAAAAAGAATTAATCCCTGAAGTGTAGTATTGATTGCATGGTGAACGAATATTCACATTCTGCTATCCCACGAGAAAATACTGAAAGTGTCTTTCTACAAATAAGACAATTGTAATGCTGGGCTGATTAAATAACCGGACTGGCCTTGACAGGCTGAATTTTGAGAAAATTTGACACGTCGAACACGCTATGTTACACACACTAAAATTGTCCCACATTTTCCGTAGAAGAGAACAACAAAGATGGCGGCGTTTGCTTGCCGCCGAGTGTTTCGAGTCGCGGAGATGTATAGAATTGAGTGAATTATGGGAGTTCGTTGGAGCGTCAGATGACACCGAGGAATAGGCCAATTTCTGTAAGGTAAATCGAGCCTATTTTCCTTATCATTATTTTCCTCGTTTCAAAGAATTTCAAGTTTTTTTAAAGAGCTACAAATACATGGATTATGTGTGTTTGTCGTTTCCATCGTAACAGCCATCCCCACTCCTTGCTGCTTGTGCCACATCGAGGCTTTGAAGGCTCCTTCCGTATGCGTGTGTGGCTACGTGTACGTATATTTTTTGTTGCAGATGATTGGCCGGCGTTGCGCGCTGTTCGCACTCAGCGGGCTTTTGATTCTCGTCCTCACCGTAAATGTATACTTTATCCGAATGATAGTCGAGAGTTCACCGGAAAAAACGGATTCACGAAATTTACCAATTTCCGATGAAAAATCGACCAACGATGACACAGTGGCCAAAACTAGTGATAATATACGCGGCATCAAAAAATCCGTAGCCGCCGATATGGAAGAGAAAATCAAAGCTGGGATGCGACTATTACCTTCCACATATTTTAGACGAAATTCCACGTATGTCGTTCTACTCGACAGATTGCTCACTGAGCTTAAAACTATGCCAAATGTTCAAGACGATATTTGGAGCATACCGAGCAATAATGTGCGTATTTTCAGTACCCAATTATATTCCATTGTATTGACGACATCATTTGTTTCTTTTCTACTTCCAGTCAAATTTTTAGAAGTTTTCTCGCAACTTCATCACTCGAATGTCCAATTAATTGTTTAGATAATAGATTTAACGTATTTTTATATATTCTAGTGGCCGGATGCCCATCATCTTTTGCCTCCAGCAGCTCCAGAGCTCGGAACGATTCTCGACGCCCTTAGACGAGCCAAAGTAGCAAGAGCAGACAATGCTCCCGTTGGTACGCAATTGAAGCTCATGCTTACATTGGAACAAGGTGTAAAAGCGATGTTTAAGCCTCAATGGTACCCAAGGGATGCGGTGCTCGAGGGCCCCGTGTATTATGGAAAAGACAGACACAATGGGGAGGTGGTTGCTTTCCATTTGTCCTCGTTGTTATCATTGAGAAGAGTTCCTCTTACAGTCATAAGAAAGTGTACGTAAATTTGTATACTCCATAATCACGAACTTGAAAACTTCATAGAAACCTTTAAAGGGAAAGAATCGATGCCAGGAAAAACATGAATTTTCTTCTTTCAGTAAATCTCACCGAAGAAGTACGTAACCGTGCCACACCTCAACTTTATGCAACTATTTATCAAGAAACGAACAATACATGCTTGTACGGTGTTTGTCATTATTGTTCACCGGCCGATCCTGTCTGCGGGGTTGGTGACATTTTGGAAGGTTCTCTCATACTTTGGCTACCTTCTTACCTGAAACTTATGAAACATCGTCATCCGTGGCAACGAACGTACAAACGTAACAAATTTGCACTTTGGGAAACGGACACTAGTTATTGCGATAAGGTAGATATTCCACGTTAATAAATTTTTTCTCCGTCTATTTCCAAATCTTCTCCAATTTGTAGAAAAAAAAATGTTTTTCACATTTTCAAACATTTTGTTCGAAAAATTCTGTAACACCGTTTCTAGTGTTTATTTTTATTCCATTAGGTAAAAGAGAGTAAGACTTATGCGCCCCAGTCCTCAAGCCGACTGCTCGATCTGGTTGACACCGCCGTTTTCGATTTTTTGATGGACAACGGTGATCGACACCATTATGAGCTGACACAAAATATTTTCCACAATCCTGCGGTGCTGCTGATCGACAATGGAAAGAGTCTTGGCAATCCGGACGTCGATCACATCGATATTTTGGCGCCACTTTACCAGTGTTGCATGTAAGCTCCGAAAGTTTCTCGTGGATAATAAATTTTCGAAAGTACGAAAATAAGTGATTACGAGATGTGGAATTTTCAATTCATAGGATACACAAAACTACGTGGGACAGACTGAGACTGTTAAGCGGCGGTGCACTGAGTTTATCGTTGGGTCGAATTTTGGCCCACGAAGCAACGATGGCCGATGTTCTCCCTCTGATCACGGAAGATCATTTGAACGCCATGGATCGTAGGCTTTTGACTATTTATGCTGTAGTTGAATATTGTATAAAAGAAAAAAAATATGCCTCGAACGTTATATTGGATCATCGATGATACGATGTAATTCGAACAATAAGCCTATTAACGTAACAATGTTAAATGTGATGAAGGTTCTAAGAATAAATAAATTATTGACATTGCCATTATAACTCGAATATACGGCAGGACTAACGAGCATAACGAATACAAATGTTTTACCAAATAAATCATTGTTTTCTATTTGTGATTAATTTGTTCAAGAAATCGGAATTAGTCATTTTTGGGATTTCGTTTTCATGTTCGCAAATCAAGGAGTTAGGAAAATTATTACAAATTATGGCACAATAAACTAATTGTGGTAATAATAATTTTGTTATTACGAAACGAAATAAATTTCGATGGAATAAACAGAATGATATGCAAAATTTTTATCCCTTCCTTGCTCAATCAGATCCTCCTACAATCGCATGAGAATTAAAAAAAGGAACAAACTGGAAAAAGTATGGTTTAACATTTTATTTTGATGACACAATATTTATTATTCGGTAGTGTTCGAGTGCAGCGCCGTACAGAATATAAACACGGTACAAACGTAAAAAACCTGTAAATGAGTTGGAGTTATCTCCTTAATTCTTGTATCTGTTTCATATTACACTCACATCCAGTGGCTCAATCATCCATGTTACAATAATTAATTTTGTTTAAAACCGGTCCACGAGTCTGTCGACTAGTGAGTTGAAAAAATTGGATATTTTTAGCAATGGCATTTACAAATAACGGCGTGCGATAAACGAATTCGCAAAACGCGCGAAAGGCTTTTGTTATTTCGAAAACTGAGCGTACTGTATAAAGCAGTTTTAGGTTTCGTATTATCGTTTTTTTATTTTTTTATACACAACATAGACCACCATTTTGTTATTCCTTTCTACGATGAATTTCACGGATTAAGTCCGTGGCGATCGGCCATTAACTTTCGCTTCCATGGCCAATTAACATCTATACTTCGTTTCATTTTTTTCCCTTTCGTTATTATGTACAATTATAAATGACCAGAATTACTCACTTATCGCCTAACGATATAAATTTTACTCAGAATATATATAATGATGATACATTTATATAAAATTTAGCGTCATTATCGTTAAAGTATGTATATATATATTTATAGATTTATTTATATTATCTTTTGTTTTCTGTTAAATAGGGATTTTTATAGCAAATTCTATATAAATATACCATTTCCGAGTAGACATTTTCATACGGTAAAAAAATTCTGTTATACCGTGTGTGTTACGCTTGATTTGTTGTCGTAGGTCAATTTTTGCTGCTTCACCGAAGGGTTGCCAAATATTTTCTCACTGTACATTTATCGAAAAGAGAGTTAATTATTCTTTAATGATATTCCATTTAGGCGTTTGCCGATCAATCGAATTCCTGGATCGGCCAATTGCAAAATTTGCGATTGAAGCGTTGGAAATTTCGTCTCCACTAAAAACGCTTTCATAATACTGTCAACGTGTGTATGCATTCACTAAGGAAATTCAAATTGATCGTCATTCGATTCTGTTTGATAAGAATGAAGGATGAACCCTCGATGAGCGCAATTATTATCGCCACTCACTAATATTTCGGTTTTATTTCGTTTATCATTTCTCCTTCGATTGTACAATTATACGCGGGATAAGAATCGGTGTAGAAAGAGTATAATAAGTATTCTCGTAAAATATAATCGTTATTTCGTTCGATGACGAAAAAAACGTACACATTTTCGTCGGTGGCTTACTTCTTTTTCCATTATTTATGACATTATTTATTGCATTGTATAAATCGATGATACCTTAAGATTCTAGATCGAAACACTGATTTATCGCCATGGAAAAAAAAAAACACCCAGGACTCATTCTGTTTAGACCGAGAAATAGATAGTTGGCAATGATTCATTATATCGATTAGATTTTTCCAAGGAAAACTTGAGCCATTTCCATTTTTTCACTTTTTCGACGACTCTCTCGGTCACTATATTTGCAATGCTCATGTACTCGTGTCGCACTATTCGATCGACGTGCCAAGAATAGAGGTTTTTACCATTGTACTATTGCTATGTTAATGTTGGATCCGTCCAACCAGTTGTTACTGATTCTATGCAGTAAGAAAAATGAACGGCACAGGCGGTATTCACATGTAAAAGGTCCGAAAGCATTTTACCGAGAGAGCGAAAAATACAGCATGCAACACAGTGGATTTCGTCTGTTGTTGCTTTCGTCAGCCCTGGCCTTCATCAGTCTCATTATTCTGGACTAAACGTGTTTCGATTGGCAATTGATCGTTTCGCTCGTTCATCTTTATACATTATTGCGATATTTACGTCATATGCGAAAAGAATTTTGCGCATCGATTTTTATGATTTAAAAAATTGCTATTCGTTTGGTTATTTCAGTAAGAATTTCATTTCCACCTCGATCGATGGATAAAATTTAATTTTTAATCATTTCATTTGGAAAATATCGAACGGAGATTTCGAAAAACAGAGATAACCTGCAAGAGCCTACAAAATGGCTTCAGAGTGTATTGCTGCCGGTAAAAACAAGGAAGTGATGGAGCCGATCGTTTTTTCAAAATAAGGAATTTAAAAAGAAGCAATACATTATTTTTTTTCCATCGAGGCTTTCCCCAAGAAGATCCGTTCATTCGTTGAACTGTGTCTGATATTCACTGGTTAAAAGTCGCAAGAAAAAACGACATTGCGATTCGTTAAAATGTTTAGAGAGCAGATTCGACTCCCCTTGACGACGAAGTCGATGTACTTAGATCCTCGGAGTGTCTCGTATGTGACGAGTCCATAGACGTTACCGAGTCACTGTCATTGCTGTGCGGACTCGAGTAATTGGCCGCTTCCTGTAGCCTCATCAGCATGTTCAACTGCAATTAACAGTAGCGGAAGACCGCGATTGTATTTAAGTTAATATTGCACATAAGGAGAGCGACAATTTTTTAATAATCGATTTGATAATTAAGAAGATGTTTCTTTCTGAATTAATATTCTCGAAGCTCACCAGTGGATCACCTTCCGTGTCGCTGTGTGTGCTACCCAGACTCTTGACGCTCGAAGCACCGACACCGGAATTGTGTCCGGAACTCACGACGTCGTAACCAACATCTTCGGGCCTCAAGCGCAAAAGTGCATCACGTCCACCGTGTACAGCGTGCGTTGCGATCCAGGGGTAAGTCGTTGTTATAAACTGCGCTGGATCCTCCCAAGCAACCTCACCAGTTCCTTCTTTAACTGCTTCAACAAGATACGGCCTTATCGAATAATTCCACAGGTCCGTGAACCACACTTGGGAACCTGCGACTTCCATCGGGCACGATAAGAAGAGACTAGGACCTGTTAGAACCGGGAAATTAAAATTAACGTGTGAAATAAAAAACAAATAAATACTTCGAAAACGTAGTCTGTGTGAAAAAAAAACTTTTTTACTATAATTTGCTTATTTTTTAATTTGGAACAGTTTAAGCAATTTATCGAACAGTCCGTGACTGAAATTTCTATAGTTTTTGAGAAATCTATAGACTTACCAATTGTAACGTCGGAACTGCTGTGAGTTTCGAGAAACTTGTTGAGATGAAGCCAGACTCTTGGCAACCATTCGACAACGGCTGCCATCTCAGGGTTTCTAGTGCCAGTGGTATCACGAAGTTGTTGCTCCAAGAGTTTGCGTCTGAGGTATCGTCCTAAAAAGCCTTTTACCGGTTCCATGTCTTTTCTGCACAGTACCCATCTGCGTTTTCAAAATATATTTATATGAAGGAATATAAAAAGAATATTTTTGAATGAATAAGAAATCAATTTTTCGATTAAAAATTTGGTGGAATTGAAGGAAAACGGGAATTACCTGAAATTATGGTGCAACTGGAGATTCGTGGTGCTGCAGGTCGCTTGACTCATAGTGCCAATGATAGCAGGACAAGTAGAATGTCGGGTGCCTAATAATCCGCTAAATAATTCGCCAAGGGAGGCGGCGTGTTGAAGATTTTCCAGTATAATTACTTTGGGTAATTCGTCAGCTGCATTAGAGTCGCACCTTTCGGCGATGTGTGCGAGATATTGTCTCAGTTCTTTGCTGGATTTGTGATCGACGTTGAAAGTGGCTACAGCGGCTGCGTCTTTGGCATCGGCATCGGAGTCTGCGTCAACAAGAGCATGCGCTAATTTGCCAGCGAGATAGTTTTTGCCCGTGCCACTCGGACCACAGAGAATTAATCTTCGATGTTCAGTGAGGAGTGAGAGTAAGCGTTGAACTATGGATTTGGGTATCAAGGTGTCAATCGCCAGCCAGGAGTATCCGGTTAAAACAAGATAAATTGTTTTTACATGGCCGATGAGATAACCACAGGGAAGCAGTTCAGGATGTTGAGCATCGTTCGTGAATCTTGAAGATTCGCCGAGATGGTAAGCAGCGACGTGATCGACGCCTAAACCCAAACTCGTCACAGGATCAACTCTCGAAACGTAATCCTTGAAACAACGTCTGACCGTATTGTCCAACGAATCCCACGTTGTTTTGTTTGAAATGCAAACACTGGCTATTATACAATGCGGCGGTTCGCCAACGCCTTCCTCGTTGTTACAGGAGACGAGATTAACGTTGAAACTTTTCTCACTGCCCAGATAAACTGCTACGCTTATTCTCTTCCCGTCCGTGTCCTGCTCTATCACTGCCTCGTTCTGTGTCGTTGTATACGTCGATACCACAGTGTGCTCCGTTACGTTTATATCCTCCATCTGATCACCATTGTTCGGATGATGATCTCCGTTCGACATTGCTGTCACGCTGTAAGCCACTTCCGTCATACTGTAACGACGCTCCGGATCGGTCGGCATCGATGATTGTGACGAGGTCAACGATTTCGATGTTACCAGACGCTGCAGACGTTCGTTATTTTCTCGTAGATTTTTCATCTCGTTCTGCAAATAGTAATAATGGTTTTATTTTTAATTTCATTCATTCCGAAAGTGGCAATATTCGCTTTTGTGGTTTTTACTGCTCAATATTTCGCGAATTTTGCTCCCCTGAATCTTAGTTTTATTTTGCGATCCATTTCTTCAAGATTCCGCAAAAATAAATTGTTTCTTTTTTTTATCCATCATGTTAGATTGACTAGTTCTATAAATTGGCAATTCCTATGACTCTCCAATATAGAGTTTTTTTTTTTATATATATGAATGTCCATCATCCGGAATTCCATAATTTGTACGTGAGACCATAAGCTCGTCTTTTTCTCGAGGCTAGCTACCGTAAAATTATACACGAGTCATCCGGTGCCCTGGTATTATTCAACCGCTACATTTTTTTCGTCACACTCGAACTTTGAAAATTACTGAGACTCGGTACATCAACGAAAGCAAGAAAAAAAGAAGACTGGAGCATGAAATTGTCATCGCAAAGAGTATAATATTCGAGATGTGAGTATACTGCTTTATCCAGAACTCATTCGAGCGAGCATCCTGTCTTTTATCTCAGTGTTGATAAAATTTGAAGAAAAAACAAGATGAACGCCTACTCGAGATGATTTGACAATGTGACAAATTGGTCGCTAAAAAAAACCTCCTCGTTCCTCGAAATTGTACTACGCGAAAAAAAAACTCTGTCAACAGATACACATGGATTGAGGTCATTGGCTTCAATCGTGTATCCGGTTTGGGTTATTACGTTTTTACTTCTTTCGTAGCCTTTTAGGGTAAAAAAGCAAAAACAATGAGTAAATTCAAGTGAAAAATGTATCTAAGAAAAAAAATAATTTATTATAAAAATTCAATACCTTCATTTCTGCAATTTTTTCTTTCAACGAATGGAGTTCGCCCGAAGATTTGAGTGCCTCGAGGGTGATGTCAGTGAGGACAAGATCTTTCTGTCTGAGTTGTTCCTTGAGGTCATCGACGTCCTCTTCATCCTCTTTTTTGTAGAGTGCGGAGCTGCTCTTACTCCCAGTCATTGGATTTTCGTGTTCCGGTGATTTTGGGCCATTTGCTTTGGCATTGTGATTGTGGTTGTGTGAATTTTCATGTTTCGCAGCAGTTGGTAGTCTCGGGCTATTTGGAGCGCTGAGATCACCCATCGTATGGCCATCTTTACAGTCTTCAGCGTCCGAAACTGAACCATGACGATTTTTTCTCGCTCTTGAAAACTTTTTCGAAAATGAGCCCAACCATCCTTTTTTCTTGCGATGACTGCTTGCCGAGCAAGCACTGCTTAATGAATTTAACGATGTTACACTGTCCGCTGATAACTGCCGTGCCATTGTCGGGGCCTGATTGTTGCTATAACCCGCGCAACCTGTTGTCCCCGAATCCGAATCACCGAGCGTGTGACGACGTCCGTTTGACGTTGCACCATTCAATCCGGCCTCGGCACTTTGCTTTCTAAGCCTTTCGATTGTATCCCTTAGTTCTTGTAGCTCGGAGTCCTAAGAAAAACAAAACAAAAACCATTTTTATTTATTTTATTAATATTATGTAAGAATATTTGCGAAATCTGATTGTAAATTTGTTCTAAAAATGTAAATGAAATAACGAGTTGGACAAAGACGACATGGGTTGAAAATTTTTGTATTACATGATGGTGGCAGGGTGACCGGATTAAATTTTGTTCACATATAAATTTATAAAGCGTACAGAATGATATAAGGTTTTGATTTCATTGTTTCTTCACGAAACTGCTTGAGGCACCATGCACGGGACAAGGTGGTTGACGTCTGTTGGTATCTTTGACGACGCAACAGGTGCAACTATTCGAATGACTAGCTACAGAATCACTGCTCCAGGAGTCGGCCATGCTGAACAATTGTCTCATCGATTTCGCGCTGGTTTTCATGCTGATTTTGTCACCGATATCTTTCTCAGACCTCAGTGATGTGGCGTTAACGATTTCTTCAACTTTTCCAATTTGATCAGGAACAATTGGCTCCATTTTTGTCAATTGCGATGTTACATTTTTTCCACTAGAGTCCGATTTCGATTTTCCTTTTCTATAGCCCGCAGTCTTGTTCGTAATTGTTTTAAGGCCACGTTCTAATCGAGCCTGGAAACTTTTTAAATTCTCTTTTTGTCCAGCCCCATTTTCTCTCGTACTTTTTAACTTGGAATCCTTTTTGACAGTTTTATTCAAATTTTGAACCGAAATTCGATTGCCTCGGGAATCACTATTTTCATTCATTTTCCTCCCTTGTTTGCCTTG
Organism: Hyposoter dolosus; assembly: GCA_963921915.1. Classification (NCBI taxonomy): domain Eukaryota; kingdom Metazoa; phylum Arthropoda; class Insecta; order Hymenoptera; family Ichneumonidae; genus Hyposoter; species Hyposoter dolosus. Next base: position 11,414,308 of record OY998135.1, on the reverse strand, counting down.
TTTTTCTATAGACGAACGATGTTTAGAAGATTCCCCTTTCGGCCTATGATCCTCGTTTTGTTTTTTCGTACGTTTTTCGTTGTTTTTCGTGGCAGTTTCACTTCCAGGGATTCGGAGACCCAATATTCTAGCATCCTCCGGTGGAATTGGAATCATCGTAGGAAAAATGCCATTTTGAATAATTCCATTACCTCGTTTCAACCATGAATCGTACACTGACTTTTCGATGTTTTTCGGACGCTCCAGTCTTCGATTATTTCTTGATGTTGTTTGTAGCAGTGACAAAATTTCCGAAATATGTTCATCGTGATTCGCGTTTTGTACACTCTTCATCATACAGTTTTATGCTTTTTTACTTTTCCCAACATTTTCATCGCACTTTATTGGATAATATGCGCTCATGAAGTTATGGAGCTCTCTTGAAATTTTTCACAAGATAATTATTGATGTCTCGCTACATCAATGACGTGGAGTCTGACGGCGAAAATCAACGACCCATATACAGTCTCACTGAGTAAGATAATTTCCTTTTCGTTTTGTTAATCTTCGATCCACAAAAATATTTCGAATATAGTTCGTCTTCCGTTTATTTCCATTTTATCGGTGGCATGGCTACTGTTCCTTTTTTCCTTGACAAATACGAATTTTGCACTTAAAATTTTGAATCATTACTGTTTGCTTCATTTTCAATTCATTTGTAATCAATTTTGTTGGGTAATGTTTGATGCCGCCACCTCAAATTTTGATGCCATGTATCATTTTTTTTTGGAGGTTTTACGTGATGGAATGAATTTAGCTGACAAGGAATAAGCGATGTTCTTTTTTTCTCGATCGGAATATTGAAATGAGTACGATGTAGAAAATACCAAAAATGTAATTGATTCACAACTATTGTATGGCTTCATTATAAATTTAGCAGCTCTTCTATTTAATCATTTTCCTTAGATACATCAAAAATGCATGTTTTTCATTTATTTTGTGTTTCGTCGTAGGCGGCCAATCAAACTGCGCAGGGTAAATCGAAAGATGTGATTATTCTCTTGCTTTCTACTAGCACGGTTGTATTTTTTTTTTTTTTTTTTTTTTTTTCCAGAGACTGATGATGGGAGGGTTTGTAACGAAAGTCTGGAAATTTAATTGGAATCCTGGAGCGTGTCGTCGTACATAATACAGTAGCCGATGTATATATTCGAAAGCGAGAGAAAGAAAATTCGAGAGGAGAAAGTAGCGTAGGGCTGGTGAGGGAGTCTGCTCGAGGGTTGAGATAAAACGAAGCAATAGAAAAGATACGATTGGAAGGATAGATTGGGAATGACTCGTCGGGCGTAATGTATGCGATCGAAAACCGTAGATTAAAATAAATTAGCTCCCTCTGAGGGCCTGTCCATCGAAACGTGCATCATTAACGTTGAGTTTACGTTAGTCACCATTTTTCCAAACCATAAATTACACGTTACGAAAAAAAAAAAAACGTAATTCGAATGTTTAAATCGATTGAGGAAAAGACGACAAATTTGGTACTTGAAAATTTGTGGAATTCTCAACGATTACATCATCGTGTTGTTAAACTTTATCAGTTTTCAAATATAAATGTAAGAGATTTCGAAATCAGTAGTAAAAATGATATATTTTGAAACGTCATTCACGTAAAAGCATAATTGACAATAGTAAATGAATGGAAACGTTTTTTTAAGTACTCTGCGACGTTTGGAATATTCATAATGACTTAGAAAAAACTATTATCAGGAAAAGCTCTTTAAGAGTACAGTTCATCAGAGACAACGATAAATTACCTTTTTCTCGGCTGTTGCTGTAAGTTGCTTTAGTCTCTGGTTCATGTTCGAAAGGGATTGTTCAAAGGCCTGCACTACGTGGTCCTGCAACAAGAAAGGTTAAAAATGTGGATTAATAAAACGTGGAAAAATGAATGACGATTCATTGGAAATGTGTGACGATTGGAAAGGGAAAAGTCACGGTTTTACAAAGTCTATAATTTTTACGATGCCTCGAGGATTTGGCCTTGTGCTAAAAATTGTTCACAGTTTTTTTTCCTCCAATGATTCTCGCTAGTTGTTGTTTCATTGGAAATCGTCACTTTGAATCCATTAAGAAAATTATTGCAATGATATGGGGGAAAACTTTGAAAATTCCATCGTGGCTATTACATTTAAAAAACGTTGGAGTGTTGATTGAAAGATTTGTAGATAAAAGCATGAGAAAACAGCTCTCTAATCCCTTTTCCTACTTTTATCTCCTCAGCTTTAATATTTTTTTCGTAAATCATAGCCCATTGAGATAAAAGTTGAAAATCTCCAAGACCGTGGACGAGTTTAAAAAAAAAAGAATATGATAATGTTTCCGAGCAGCTAGTAAAAATCCCTGAATCCTTTCACGTGCACCATTCGCACCGTCGTTGAAAAATATCGTTTTTAATAAACCCGAGAAAGTAGCGCATGTTTCGAAGTTTGGAAATTCACAAACTTGGAAACCATAAAAGATTTCCGTGAGGTTGAACGGCGTCAACGACGTGGAAAAAATTGGAACTGATGGCGCAACTTTTTATCTACCCTCTGGTAGCTTCAACTTTAACCGACATTATGACAAACCCTATATAGTGCGTTAACGTTGAGAGCACGGATTCGCTCTGTTTATATATCCAAACACTTGTTCTCATTTCTCAAGTGTAAACGGGAGATAAAAGTTGGCTGCGTTGTAAGTTCGAAAGTCCTCGTGGACGAAGAATTTAGGAGATTAACCAGAAGACATTTTCCATGTACTTGAGACAGTAGAGGAGTGAGTTTATTTTAAAGCCACTTAAAAAAAAAAAACTGATGAAAAAAAACGATTTCTTTGAGTGTATACTGGATTTCTGTGCTTCATCATCGCTCATTAAATTTACAAACAAATTAATAACCAGGCAGAACGGAAGTCGTATTATCTCCGAGTAGCCACGCCATCGGAGAATTTGCGATTATACAGCAACAACAAAAATGAAGAAAACCGACGGACTTGATATTTTTAATGAACACATAACCAGCCATTTGTGATTCGAATGAAATTCACTTCATCAGCACTGTCAATTTTGTACAAATGAACTCGGAACGCCAGTCTTCCTTTTTTATGGCAACCATATAAATGGAATTGAGCGAGTGCGAGTTATCGTTTTTCTATTGAATAATCTTTCATCAGTCGTTACAATGCAGGCGGTCTCCTTTCGAAAGTGTCTGGTCCAACAATACTCGCCTTCTCAGACAATTTCTTCATATATATCTTCAACATTAATACAAAGCTTAGGGTATACACATATACAGCGTGAAACGAAATAAAATAAAATGATAGGATAATATATGAGATGCAGAAGATTGGTTGCCAGACGACGTTTCAGGCGTAAATTGACGCCAGTCAGCTGACATTGATACTCCTCTCCATAGGGTCGTTTGCATGACACGAACTCACATGCGAACTGCAATATTATTCTTTCATTTCCTTTTTTTCTCGACTCCTTCAACTTCTCTCATTCGGACATGGAATCTCGATGATTTAAGATGCCGATTTTATTGCGAACGAAAGTAACACGAAGCATTGACAAGAAGCAAAGAGAGCAAAGTCCCCCATGGGAATTCCAACAAGAGATTCAGGCAAAAAAGAATAAAAAATAACAATTCCAACAAAAAGAAAGAAAAAATATCTTCTGGCTTGTGACTAAGAAGGAATACGGATAGAAGAAGACTGTGACATCATGTGGTAGTATTAGTTGCAATCTCGGCGTCGTAGTGGCGTTTCGAACTCTGCAACGTAGGCGATTGACCTACAATGCAACCCACACGCTTTGCGAGTTACACTTTTCATCGTCGCGGGAATATTATACGTGTGAGAGTGGCAGGAGCAGAGCAAGAAATCCTCTGTTTCAAATACGATCTTGATGCTGTTGTGTCTAGTTGTTTCTATGAATGTGTACGCAGAAATGTAAATACACAAAAGATCGTGTTCGTTCCTTGGAGTGAATTTGAGTGCCAAAGAATTTTGTGCACATTAAGCTTCGGCCATTTAAAAATCAGTCCCTTGTTTCCTCAAATCGTCCAACGAAAGTAAAGCGTTGATAAGAGATCGCAGATGCTTCCATCTTGAAGTTTCGAAAACAAATTAATGAAAAATCAATCGTCATTGTTCCCCTCGCTCTGTATATTCACCGCAGAAATGCGAAAAACGATTAATATGATCCTGGGGAAAAGCTTTCGTCGTGTTGATATTTGATAGCAATTTTTCTTGAAGACTTTACGAACAAGATCGCAACTGTTATGAATACATTTGCAGAAACGTGTCTATCCAAAGAGAAACTGGGCTATTTAACATGGGAACCCATGGGGTGCCAGAGACAAGGATGTAACGAGGATCGTGTACGTTGCACACGTTATAAAATAAAATGAGTGTGCACACTATCTTCTATATGGGATAGCCGGCAAACCGGTAGGTCCTGCAAAGAGAGTATGTTACTATATAAACAGTATCGATAGGCATACCAGCTCGTAAATTCCAGATGAGCATGGTCCACACCCACGCGAAACGTTAATTTACTAAGTTACACGCTCGATCCTCATCTACATTGGCTGCTGCCACGTTTCACAGTCGGGTGGATACTTTTCAAATGATTTATAGATTTTACAGCTAGCTTTGTATTTTTATTACCGCATCCATGTATTTCCTTACTATGCCTATAGCCATATCATTTTTATATGTTTATATCGATTTATCTTCAGTTCGACCCCAGGAGCAGATCGATTATGAAAGATCTTAATTATAGAAGTCTCAAGCAGCTCAATTCTACTTTTACTCTTTTCATCTCGCTCCACGGGGCTCGTACTACCGGTCCACGGGGTTCTTTTTAATCATTTCTCATTCTTATTTATTTCCTTTGATATCGATCCTCGTAATTTCTCCTGTGGCTTGATCTCATTTCTTATCGATTGATATGTTAGTAGATAATCGTGATTATTGTGCACGTGGCAGAACTCTGAGAGTCTCTATTGTAATAAACAATATCCACCATAACGAAAAAAAGAGTTTTTATGGTTTTAGCATTTCTTTCATGATGATTTGGAATTCGAATAACGACGAGAACGTTTAGAGAAAAATATCTATACCGTATCAAATAATCGTGAAATAATTTAAATTGGCCATTTCCGGTACGATTCAACAGATAATTTCTCGAATGGCAAATCGTTATAATTTTGTATGTAAGTTGGCGGTAAGCAAATTGCAAAGAGTGATCGAAGCGTAGGTGGCTCGACGTTTCTCTCGATGCTCATAACATACAATTGCACCGGTTTGCTTCCTTTTGCTTGCCTCATTTCTATATCGTATCATTACTGTTCGTGGAATACTTGGCAACGAGCTGGTGTAGGTACAAATGCACACGTTTTTTTTATTCGTTTCGATATCGCGTACAAATGCAGTCCATGCACATATATTTAGTTTCGACAGAGCTGGACAGCCGCTTTTTGCCCTGAGAGCCGGACGTTCCTGTCGGTCGGATTTCCCTGCGGACCCGGCCTTTGGGCCCTCCCCCAGCAGCGAACTCGTTTCTCCATTCATTCTTATTCTCTCTTACTTGTCGTCTTGCCAATTTTTTTTTTTTTCTTTTACGCTTAAGCCTGCGTCCCAGAGACCATTTCGCTAAATGAATTTTAGATCTCGGTGTTCTGGAGACCCCTAATTAATTAGTTTCTATATAGTTAGCATTGAACAAGACGTTCTCCCGTCGCTATTCAGATCCAAAGACGCCCGCAATTTCTTTGTTTTCGCTTAAAGGTGGAGTGTACAAAATGGCTGGGAAAAAATAGGCAACCACTCGAAACATTGCTCTTAATATTTTGACATTTCTATCCAGTTGAACAGACGTTCCGAACCGCTCTATTTTGCCCTTCATAGTGAACTTCTTGCAATTTTCCGGCATTGAAATATAAAAATCCAAAACCTAAGACATGTAAACCACACGACGTTGTATATGTGCGTTCGATTCACACCAGCGTATCACGGTCTGCTATGGCGAATTAAATGTTGTGAGGCAAAAAAAAAGATTCTGTTTCGTTGAGTCTCGAACAAAGCACGTTACTGTTGCTCTCGGGTTTATATTGATGAGATTTCGTGTGCGAGTATAATGTACGTAATACCATAAATGTATATTTGTATATACAATTTATTTATTTTTATGAATCTATTCGCCATAAGCAAGAGCTCCGCGAAGAGCATTACAGCAGTAAGTTTTTGCTTCAAGAACTTTCCGGTCGTGTTTTTTACTGCCTCCTTTCTTGGTTCTCCGACAACACGCTTGTTTTGAGGCAATGTTCCGTGTGTTAAACGGAGCAAGAGCCTTCTGTCCTCCAAATTTGAATAAGTTTCTTGTACCATCGTATTTCATGCCGTCAAGAAGCCTTCATTTTGAGAATTTCACTGGCGTATTTTTCTAACTAACAAAGATCGCACTCGATATGAAAACGACGCGGTCGAAGGAAGTCAAGGGCTGCTCTATAGTTGGAGAAAATGTGGAATGCCCCCGACCACATGCATTTCCGACTTTTTTTCATTGAGTATAAAAAGTATCATTTTCATTGAAACTGCGCCAATGTTATGACACTAAAAATCTTTTTTTTGTGTTTCCCATGGTGCATTCTGCAGCAGGATTCACGCACCAGCGATTTTTCGGGAAGTAAGCTGTTCTTCTTTTCATAAATCGAGAGTATTTAAAAAAAAAAAACAATGGCCGATTGATACGATCAGAAATGATTTCGTGTGAAAGTAGAAAAATGTGAAATAGTGTTAACATTTATACAACAGCACGGCACGTCAGGCTTTTATCAAGTTTTCTGATTATTTGCATCCCGAATGAACTGAAAAGCAACACAAACGAAACTGAAACTTTATTTTCCATAGAATTGTGATGTTTTTTTGTGAATGTACGATGCACGAACGTGCGTACGATGCTATCAATTTCGTAACTTTACTTTTTGGTCGTAATAATCGTAACTATCTCATGGGATATTATGACCGAGGATCCGGTATGGGAACTGCATATTCTACGGAGCGTTACGGCGGAGTCGATTTAAGTGGGGTAACAATTCTCAGGCTGTGACTCTCGTGCTCACGACCTTCTCTTCATCCTCTCGGCTCTTTCACGTTACTTTATACGTACGCACGAAACTCTTTCGGAATCTAACGCAGGTTCCACCTCGCATCGTGTAACTCTACACTGTGAGATAAAGGCACCAACCGAAACGATGTGGATGCATACCTTACGCATGACATGTCGGCTAACCATGGCTTCTTTTGTCTTGAATTATTTCTTTATATCAATGAGTCCGAGGAGAGAGATCAACGATAATAACTATCGATCATTCAGTAACCGCATTTGGCGAATTAATCGAGATTGGCCCGATCCTTACGACCTTGCGATTTCAGTGAATGAAGAAACGTTTTTTTTTTTTTTAATTTATTGAATTAATTGTACAAAATAAATTTTGATGGTTTTGTTATATCTAAAGGATCGAGTTTTGGAGTGAATCGTTATAAATTTAGCTGTCAATGATTTGTAACTTTATGGGCGTTCGTCGAGCGATTAATTCCCATGAAGCTTTTCCCTCGAAAATAAATCAATTATCTCTGAAGCTTCTTGTTCGAGCGCATCGCCCTTTTTTTATTTAGGTTTTTATGCTATTCAACGAGTTTCGTGTCGAGGGACAAAGGTGTCTGGGCAGTCGAGCATAAATGTCCCTAGAGCACGCAAGCCGAACACAGCAGTATGGATTCAGAAACGCACAAGCCGTGAATTTATTGAGACCCGGTGAAAACGCACGAGGAGTTTGTTGCGGAGGTTGGTCGACGCGTGCAACCGAGGTCGAACACGTGATGACCATCTTGGTAGCGAACCCGGCTGCTGCCGTACAGTCAAGTATTATAAACAGCCGGAGAAGAAAAGATGTGTGACGAGGGTAAAACGAGTAAAATCTTAACACGTGTGCTGTGCTGTTCCTTCGAGACTAGTTCTCTCTGATGTATAAGCCTGTTCGCCAAGTCTGAACTCTATTAGATCGTAATCCAGCCAACAGCAAAGCTGTGTCACCTCCGTTTGTTTATTTCATTATTTTTTAGTACCGCAAAATTGAGAGAACCGAGTTTATTGCTTCACTTTCAACATCATCGTTGTTCATCTTAGTTTTATGTTCGAAAGGGCTAGAGTCTTTTTCGAGTATGTATAATCTTTATGATGGATATATATAGCGAAGGTATTTAATGACGCACATGCAGCGTGCACGCGCAACCTGTCGCAGGTGTTTCTCATCCAGTGACAAATAAAGTACAACAAAGAAATTCCATAACGACAAAACTTTTTTTTTTTTTTACTAATAATCATCATCGCCTCTGGCTGAGAATAGTTTCTATCGAAATTCAACGAATAGTTGCATGCAATTTCAGGTAATGACGAATTTGGTAGAATTCTTTTTTCATTTTCTGATCATGCAGCCTCTCCGTTGTTTTTTCTGGTATGGGAATTTATTCGTTTTGGAATATGTTAATTTTCGTCTACGGAACTGACAGCATTTTGGCGGAGAGACTATAACGATTTTGCGATTTTGGAGTTTTTCGACTGGCCACGTTTTTTGTATTCGTTATTAGGAGTGGCACGATGGCATTAGCCAGGTTACTTTTCATATTATTACGACTTCGAGTCCAGCAAGATTTGTCAGAGACGTCGTTGGACAATTACGCTATTCTTCGTCACGAAAGTCGTCGTATCCGGTCTTGCGGGCTGCCAACTTGGCACGGACGCTCGTAAATCAAAATTGTTTTAGGCCCGGTGAACACCAGAGTGCCGGATTATTATTGAGGGTGTAAAGAAAGGGCTGTGTACTTGTTTTTGCTCATGCTCATTGTCCAGGAGAACAGGCGTCTGCCGAATTCGAGGAAAACTTTATTTTTATCGTTGGAACGTGAACGAAATCAATTCGAGGTCGGAACAACCGAAAAAAACTTTCTAACTTTGGAAACAAATATAAAAATAACTTGAATAGATTAGAGTGGAATTTTTCGAGGAAGATTCCACATACGATGAATTTTCTGATTCAGAATATTTTTAAAAGAGTGGATCAGAAAATTGAGGGTTGTCAAAAGTGAAGAATTTTTTTTCTTTACATTCAAAAAAGGAAAAGAATGAACCGAAGTTATTTGTAGAAATTTCTTTAAAAAATAGAGGATACCAAAGAAAATTTCCGAAGAGTCATAAATCAAAATTTTCGAAGGACGTTTTTCTTCTATCGAGAGCTTGAATTCCATTTTTTTGCTTTTTTTTTCTATTTCATGCTGGAAAATAAAGGGAGAAGGATAACGGTTTTCATGTACGAGAAAATTTCGTCGGAAAACCTTCCACGAGGGCCTGCTTCAAATGCCATACAGACTTTCCCTCTTTCTCGAGCCCCCGTTTGTACGTGGACATTCGGTTGAGGGAGAAACAACATAAATGTTTTTTTAGGACTCCTTTATAAGCATTTTTCCCATTTACTTCTCATCATTAAAATCCCTCGGTGACGTAATCATGAAAAGTCGGAAAAATGTTGGTATTTCGAACAGAGAAATGAAAGCAAAATGCAGAAGAGAAGAGAAATGCGGGGGAGATGTTTCGACAGTTAAACGCCATTTTTTCGAAAATCTGATTCCTCGAATGATTATTTTTCCCCAAGAACCATTACTGATATGCAATTTAGGAAAGCGACGATACATACGACAAGAGTCTAGAAATTGTAATGAGCGTGAATTAATCGACAAATTATTCCAAAAAACACGTAGATCACTGCTGACGCGTACAAGATTTATAACGAAGATTTATGAAAGTTTAAGTATCCGGGAAAAGGCTCGAAGAAAAAATATCTTCAAGTCCCTACAATCACTTATTTGACATTATGCTTAGTATATACGTATGTTCTCGTCTAATTATTCAATCGACTCCACGAACTCGTATTAACGTCCCACGCATGGTTATGGAGCGCGTCTCACATCGCGTCACTTTGAGCTTCTTGACGTTTTAATGCGGGCTCACGCCTGGCTTCAATTTTCATTTTGACGGCTGTGCATGCAGCATTCTCTCATACGCGCAACATTTTTCTTGGTACTGAGCGAGTATTTAGCATTATTTCTGCAGACCGAAATGCAGCAAAGTCTTTTGTAACGAGAGAAACCGAATTCTGTATTTAAAATACTCTTTTTCTTCGCATTAAAATGAAAATGAGAACCTTTCAGCTTATAGAATGAAAAAGTGAGTATCCAGTGTCGAGAGAAAATGTCCAGCAGCTGATTTTATGACCTGAAAAGAGATCCTGCGTGACGGCAATGTTGTCGGAAGAGGATTTTTAGTTTCACGTTCAAATTGACATGCAGCAAATATTAGCTGTGTTTGTATTTACACAAACTTACTTAACACGTGTATAAATGGACGAGTCATTGCTGGATATCGAACTCGAATGTTCAACGTCACTTATACTGGAGGATTTCGCGTTATATATCGCATCGACATAAGAATGACAGGTGGTCGATGCGTGGAAGAGTTTGCAACGCAAAAAAAAAAGAAATAAACACGAGCACACCGATATATTTGCTCACTTTGTTACATGCTCGTAGGTACGCATACACCTGTCCTCCCAACGTGAAAAGAGACGTGAAAAATACCTGTTCGAGCAGTAGATTATAGAAATTATCTCCCGAGCAAATATTTTCATTAGATATTATTGCAAACGCGATATCTAACGTGTCAAATCATATTTGCACTATTCCTACGATGGTTTTCTTTTTAATGATTATTCGCTAATGAGAATTTATGCCCATGGGGAATCTCATATAATATGCGAACATATTTTATTCTTATTATTTGAAATGAGGAAGTTCTCATACGATGAATAAGTTGAAGTTTTGATTTAATTTGTGCACGTGGATAATGATAATCAGTGGCTTAAAAAATAGAAATTCAGTGTTTTCCATAATGGTTGAGACACTCAAATTTTCTGGGCATTCTATTTTTCAATAAGTCGTTTTTTGGAACCAACTTTCTTGATCTTTAGAATACTTTGAATTTTTTGGTACAGGCTTATAAAATGATACGTTGATGAAGAAACATGAGATATCAATTTCGAGTAAAATGACTGAATAAAGTCGACATGATATAAGCTGGAACTGAATGAAAGAGGCAAAATAATGAATAAAAAATGAGTAAAAAACGATATGGAGAAATCTAAAAACCCGTATTTCGTGTTAAAGATAGTTCGCACCTTTAACCTTTCTCGTGAAGGTTCTTGCGATCAGCTCCAAGAGCTCATGAATTCCTTTTTTTATTCGACGAGTGTCGAAATTGAATATGTATTTTTTTTTTTGTATTTTTAGTATTTTACCTGCAACGCTGGACAGCTTCGATGTCTGTACTTCCTAGTGGCAAGTTCCCACCACGGTATAACGTTATTGTCATTGGATCGAGGTTTCACGGGGTCACTAACAGCGTGCTCGTAAAGTGGCTCAAGCACTGGAACATTACCGGACAGACGTCTGGGTGTATCGGCATTGGCACGTTGTTCTTTGCCGCAATTTCCGCGGCGCGGTAAAGTGGCAAAACTGCCGGGGCTTAAACCTGCAGAATTATGATTTTTCCCGATCTCGACATCGTCGGATTCCAAAGAATTGTGTCTCGTTCGAGAGAGACTTGAGGAAAAGCGATTTATCATCGATTGATCAAATTTCGAATCAAAGACACTTTTGTCAACGTCGTCGGCGAAAACCGAGTTCGAGGACTTCGAGGACGCAATTTCGTCCAGTTCGGTAGGCTCCTCGTTCACGCTACCGCTGTTTCGAACCTTTCGCTCCAATTGTCCTTGAAGTATGAGCTCTGTAGCGTCTACGAGATACAACGGAAGCAAATCCGGATTTCTACCACCCACACCCTTTGTTCCATCTCTGAGATTCACTGCTTCGTCTCTAACGTCCATTGTACTGATGCACGTTCTGTGCATTATGACCGAATCGTCCTGACACTTTCTCTCACTCTCGAGTACGTCTTCGCTCGATTTGTGTAAAGGTCTCGAATTTTTAGTTCTTCTATTTGGCAAAGTACCGTAACGTCGCTCTTCAAAATGTTTCCATTCAACGTGAACCTGTTCTCCATTCTCGGAGTCTGGTCTGCTCTTCGTTGTTGGAGTAGAATTTTTTTTCTTTCGGAAATCACTCTGAGAACTGGCGATTTTTGGTTGACGTTTTTTACTCGGGATCAATGAAGTTTCTTCATTATTGTCGTCGTTGTAACAATCGTCATTGTCTTCAACTCTAGATGAACAACGATTCCGACGAATCGTTCCAGTAGAATTATAATTGATTGAACGAGCTTGTTCTTGGCAGGACTTCGGTGATACAGTGACGCCATTTTTCTCAAAGTTTCTCGTTTTGTTGTTGACTCTCGAGTCGTTTATCCTCGAGTCGTCTCCGTCGAGAAGGTCGACGCACCTAGAACGTGACCGAGTACAAGCAGCTGGTTTGTTCGTAACGTTCAACGCGCTTGGCGCAATGTAGCAGGATCTTTGATCTTTCTCGCTCAAGGTCATCGAGTCCTCGAGCGATCGGTTAACTCTGCCGCTGTTACGACAATTTATTTTACATTTATCGCGATTTATCCTCGTCGTATCGTCCTCCCGAGTCAAGCTACGATTTCTTCGAAGTCTCAGTTCCATAGCGTGACGTAAATCATCCTTGCTAAATTCGCAATCATCGTGCTCGACGCTTTTTGCAAATTTCAATATTTTCGGCGATTTCGTGTCGATTTCGGCTTCATTACTTTTTGGCATTTCCAGGAGAGTCTCGCTGATGGCATAAAGGGATTCGGTCGATTTCGTTGATGAGCTCGTTGTCGTTGAGCCCGTTGAGTGTCTCAATGAATTATTGTCCATCGACGACGAGCGGGGCAGTAATTTCGGTGGTAGCTTACCGTAAGAATTTGGCCTAGTTCTAACCGATTCTCGGCATGGATCAGAATTCCGGGGTATTTTGAAATCAAATCTCGAACCTTGATCGTTATTCTTTTCAGTCTCATTCCTCGTGAATATTGGGGTTGATGGGACTTCGGTGTTTTCACCAAAATTCGGTGATATCGGCGGCATTGGTGCTAAAACGTCCCGTTTGCGATGAAACCCCGAATAAATATTGTCATCGATCCGTTCGATCGATGAATCGTTCGATCGTGGAATTTTGTTGATTACTCCATATGCGGAATTGATTGAACTGGAGTTTGACGAACATCGTAATTCTTCGTAGCTCTTATCGATCTCGGCAATGTTACGATTTATATCTTCGATGTAACGCGCTGTCGTTCGATAGAGATCGCCACTTGGAACGTAATTACCATCGTTATTTAATCGCGAATCAAATTTTTCGTCGCTGCATTTTTTCGGAATATTTGGCACGGCGTAGATCGGCTGTCTTGAAGCTCCATTGATTTTTGGAATCTCGTCGTTGAGTGTTTTTTCAACTTTACTGCGAATTATTTCTGAATTTCGTCTCGTTACTTTTTTCATTTTTTCTCCGGGCATAGCGTCGTAAAGATTATTCAGAGGTTCGAGTTTTTTGTCATGGATGGGGTTACTCGAATCCTCGTGAGGATTTTCCAGAGGAACCGTGTCGTACAGACGCTCGTGAATTTCTCTATCATCCTTGTTAGCATGTTCACGGTCCAACTGATTTTTGCTACTCGAAAATGTGTTCAGTACAATTTTTTCTTCCTTCATTCGATCCGGGCAAGGTTCGCTATTTTTTTTACTTTTTCTCAGCGTTCCATAATTCTCAGACAATTTGTTTTTCCCAGTATCGGTCCATCTTGGCACTTGATGGATTTGTTCGCTCGACAATGGGTTATTTGAGACTCGGGGAAGAGCGTAAGGACCACCAGCGTCCTTGAGCAGTTCTTCCGAGTCTGATCTGTAAACAGCGCGTGGTCGATTTCGTCCACGAGATCTTATGGTCGCGTAACCATCGTGAACTCTTCTCGAGCAAACGTTGAGATCCATTATCGTTTCTTCTTAAGTCTTGAGTCAAGAGTTCGATTTGTTTCAATCGGCGATATCCATGACTTTTAAATATTTATGTTTATCGCACTTCTTTCGTGAACAACTTTTTCCAACCAAACGGAAGAATGAATATTAGCAAAGTGGGCGATCGAGTTTTTCTTCGAGATGTTTTCACGTCGACAACGAAAACAAAAAGTTTAACCGTTCGTTGTGGGCTCGTTGTTCCTTGCATGTACTTTACGATCACGAAATTGACACTTTTTCGTTCAGCACTTTGCACCGTGTACAATCTTTTATTAGAAGTGACGACGACGACGACGACGACGACGACGACGACGACCACAATGACCTGAGTAGAATATTCAATATGCACGATCAAGATTCATGTCTTATTCTACAGTCTTATCCGAAATTGCTCTCCACCTACTCACGCGATAAAACAAATTCCAAAATCTGTGCAATTGGTCCAAACGAAAAATAATGGCTTCACAATTTCCACATCAAAAGTAAACCCTATAAAGATTGCCTTACACGAGGTTAGTTCCATAAATAAAAAATAACAGAAACGACGACCTAATTTAAAGTTGAGCCCGGCTCGGATCAAGTGCACGAACGTGTGGCTTTCGGAGCGTATACGATTTTGCTTCTTATCGCACAGCCGATAGCCACAGCGATGAAATAACTTGACTATGTGCCTCTGCATTTCAGCTGCTTCTCAAAGTTTCAATACTTTGTAAATGCATATATAAATATTTAAATAAATATTTGTACAAGTTTTATAAACAGAAACTTCTCGGCGAGCCAACGTTTATTATTCTCAAGTTTCTAGCGTTTGAAATTCGTACATTGTAGGTGAGTTTGCTCGTTCGTAATCGATCTATTTACTGTAGTTTTACTGAGTATTCTTTCGGTTATCGTTTCGGTTGGAAGACGCGTAGCCCGCGATCCCCGATAAGCCTGGCCCTCGAGGTTAAAGCATAGACGCCGTTACGAGGAAATATGTTCGAGGGATAAAACGCAGAAAGTGCGATTAGATCCAAGAGTAAAAAAAAGAATGTGCGAGTAATAATAATTACTCGGTGGGGCTATAATGTGCCTGTGGGTTAATTTCCAAGTGCGTGTAGCAGCCAAGAGTGTTTGTGTTATAGCTGCGAAGACATCTGGAACGTTCGCTTCCTTGTAAAATAAATATACCAACGTTTTTTCTTTCTCTCTCTCGCTCTTTCCTCGCAGCTCGCCCGATCGACCACATAGATAAACGGCGCGTCTTCAGCTTTGTATTAATTACGCGGATAGGTCTCGGGGTCGCTTTCCCGCGAACTACTCACGAGTGTTTGATTATTTTCAGTTTCTTCTTCTGTTTCGTATTCCCTTCGTAAATGAGGCTAACGAATGGATCGAAGTTTGCGGTATTTTTCATGTTCGTGCCAAATTTCTGCTTGCGCTAACTTTTCAAAGATTAATAACGTTTTCATTGGATGTCAGAGATCAGCTTGGACTCATTCACATCCATTGATAAGCGTTACCAAACGCTGTTTTCGAATTGCTCCAAGATATTAATTTTTTTTTTTCATTCCTAATTATATAAGTATAGAGATTATGGGATTATTTTTTCGGAATGACCTCACGACTTTCTCACAATTCTATTTTTATATCCAGAGCTCATGTATCATTATATCTGATGCATAAATATGTGAATTTTTTCTTTACGACTTCTAACTGACATGGCCACATTGGGCATGGCCAAGGAGTGGCGCAAAATCGGAGCAGATATTGTCGCTGCATTGTTTCGTGCTACACATATGACACACACGGAACGAAACGTACAGAGAAAAAGTATTTTGTTTCTTTTCCGTTTCGTTTATTTGCGTACGACTATAAGATGATCATTAGCGAAACTGGATCGCGTATGTCTACACTAGAGAGGACATTGGATAGACCCCCGCGAAAGATACACGAGAGACCTTGAATCCAACGGTTCTTCGGCTACAGCTAGCCAGGAAATATTGAAGCTCTCTGCTTGCTCGTATAGTGTGCTTAACACTGTATACTCCTGTACAATTTATAAACGCGTGCAGGCTGATTCATAATGAATCAAGCATTTCGAGTGGAAGTCATGGCTTCACGATTTAATCGAAAATTCATTTGTTTCGGATCTAAATATCGAGGCCAGAGATTCTGAGTTTTTTTTCTCAACTCCGACTCTACAGTATGACGCATTTTTTCGAGGTTTCCTTGCGAGGACTTCTCGCACACAATTTCGGGAAAAAATCTTTTCGAGTATAGTAGAATTCAATTCACGAAAAAATATATTTCTTTTTTTTTTATTGAAGCGTGAGTGAATGATCTCTGAGGTCGATTCTACAACATTGTAATTTTTCTGTTTGAAATATCCTGTATATTTGTATAGCGAGCCTTCAGTGCGGTAGAGATATAACCACGAGTCTGTTCAATGTACATTGACTCTTGCTGTGAATATATTGTGGTCAGTAAACCTTGTTGCAGAAGGAACGAGGAATCGCGGTGGGGCAGAGATTTTTGTCAAAATACTTTTATATCTGTCAAGCTGTATATTATCGAGGGATTTGAATGCATTGAGATACACATTGCTTATTAACGATTAGTCAATTTCCGAGATTTGCTAATTAACGTTTTTCGAATACGCCAACATTTTCGTTATTTTGTCTACGGAGTTTTTGTATAAACTTTTTTCTGCTAATTTGATTGATTGGAAAATATTATTTTGTGGAAATTAAGTAGAGACATTGGGCTTCTCAATTCTTTAATGCGACTGCATCGAGTATGCTGAACGCTGAAATTCATATGAAGAGAAACATCGTTCATATAGCTGCGGCATATTGTCAGACTCTTGCCATGAGGCCTTACCGGGTCTCTTGTGCACCATAAAGTTGCCATCACAAAGAGAGAGAGAGAGAAAGAGAGAGAGAGAGAGAGAGAGAGAGAGAGAGAGAGAAAGGGAGAAGAAGGGATAAAGAGAACCAAGCTAAAGAGAATGTCCGGATTCTCTGGACTTTCCGGAGCGTAGTTATGTTGCTGTTCTCGGTCAGCTGCGCTCGTGGCTCACTGATACACAGAAGAAGAGGGCTCTGCCATCGGCACCCTGCGATTATCCTGGCCTATAAAGACTTTGAGTCTTCTACTCATTGCACAACGCAGCAAATCTTTTGCTTTCAAGCCTTTTTAGTGAATCTGCACCTTTAGAAAGAAGCGAATCCTCGGAACTTTGAAATTTGGGAAAGTATCCAAAGATCGCGAGCACCTGCTATCAGGCGAAATATATTTGTCCGTTTTCCAGTAAATTACAGACACGCGAGGGTTGTTACGTACCCGAGGACTCGTCGGTATTATGGAGGACTTTGCTTTTGGATAAAGAAACTCGATTCATTTATCTTGGTCTTTCGATATGGAAGAGGTTGGTTCGCAGATCCGATTATCGATTCGGTATAGGGAGTTCGTATTTGTTTAAATTTTTCTCGCTCGATTTAATTCGTACCAAATTAATTCAGTCAGTCGTATTTTCATTTCCTCTTTTACTCGCCTTTTTCAGTTTTGTTTGGGAACGTGATTTGGTCAGATCTCGATGGGACGTAACGGGCTTATGTTATTTCCTTCTCTGCGATGTTAGGTAATCTCGTGTTGCGTGCTCTTTATGGCCTGAAGCCACGCACTCTCGAAGGGGCATCGAACCAGATCCCCGATGGCTACAATGCCAACCAACAATCATCATTTTTTCGTACGAATCGCTAACGCCGCCGGAGGTTTTGGAACTTTAACTTCCTCTTTCCTCGCGTGCCATTTGTTTTTTTTTTTTTTCATTCATTTATAAACTCAACCTTTGCGGTTTTCTATAAAATTCCAAAATCCCACCAAGTGCCTCAGGCATTATTTACCCAATTTTTCTTTGTGCGTTAAGTTCTCCGGGGGTTTTTAACTCGGCGCAGTTTGCTCGCGAGTTAAAACGACAAAAAATGCTGTACTCATTGATTACGAAGGTAAGTTCTTCGAGTTTAATACGGATGATTAATTCAGTGAGAGGTAAAGCTCGTTGTCCACACCCTATCGAGCCAGAGGCATAGAGGTGATCAGATTTGATCGTCGCGAGAACCGAAAGACTCCCGTGGGTACTCACGCGCCTCAATTAACCCACTTCATCGGCAGCGTGACCACTCGGCTCGGTGTGTGTTATGTAGCCAATCGGGCTAACCCACAACTCGTCATCATCGAGGCACGGAATTGTTAGTTGTGAGCGGTAGTTGTTGTATACATATATTTTGCATCTGATACGTGATGCACTGCACCGAAGTTTATACGATGGGATGCGCGCTCCATAAAGACTGCGCAAAGGGTGTGGGAATTGGGTGCTCGCAACGTTGTATTATTCAACTCTTTGCCGTTATGAATGTAACTTAATATTTTGTTCATGCCATTCATCCTCTTCAGGCATTTTCACATCGTTACGAAATTCATAAAAGAATTAAAAATTTGATGGAGCATCAAAAAGTTCAATATATTGGAAAAATGTCGATGAAAATAGGACATCGATGCATTTATCATGTTATAGGGGCTTTGCAAATTTTCCGTAATAAATATTTGTCTTGGATGACGACGCAGGCTTTGACAGTGTACCATAATATTTAATTTTTGTTTTAAACGTTGCATTCAACTATTTTATATTAAAACACATAAATATTGATTTTTATAGGAATGGAAGGGATAAAAAAATGAGCCTTTGAAAAGTGTGGGGCAATTACGTGAAAAAAAAATAAAACGATGCGTTGATCATTCGTTTGAAAGTTAAAACAGACTTTGTGAATTTCTTGAGCTGCGAATGTTTAATTCGGTCATTTGCGTACGTTGTTTTACGTCTTCTTGTTCGTGTAGAATTTTATCGCGGCAAAACGAACGGGAACGAAAGCGAGATAAATAAAGAGTAGATCGGTAAAAGCGGCTTTATGCGTTTGCTGCATCTATATTTAACGATTAGCTGCAACAACCATGCCATCGACAGTATACCAGTGAGCGAAGAGTAATCTCACTTTTACCGTGGCAAGGAGAACGACGATTTAACGCCTGATACATGAGTCTACAGAGATGCACGAAGCGGAGAGTGCACGCATAGAAATAAGCGGTGATCAAGAACGGAAGAGAGAAGAACGAGAGAGAGATGCCTCGTCAGCTCGACGTAGTATAATAGCTGTGTGTGATCACGTCTAGCATTAGCAAAAGCTTCCCAGTCAATGATCTAGCATTTTCAGTAACACAAATAGAACATTATTCAGTGTCTACTAACCGAAGGAAAGTTGCAACCCGTCGTTCTTAATCACGCCCCAAACGATTATTTTTCTCAAAACGATTTTACCGCGATTATTTTTTAAAAACAAACGTGTCGATATTATTTTCAAAGGTGAAATATTGGTGTTAATTAATATTAATTAACGGTTCCAGTTTGATTGTTGATAAAAAAGAAGATCTAGTGCTATGGCCCGCTGGAATGAGTGAGGAATTAATCCCAGACTTGTTTTTCATCAGAGTTTTTCTTTCGGAGGTTAATATTGAGTTACCATCAATTTCTGACGATGTCTCATCGCAACTGGTGTAAGAAATCGAACTGTTAGATGCCGGGAATCGATAACTCCTGCGGCAACGTATCTATTACACTCGATGGTCTGAACGCAATATTTCGTTAAGCATCTGACTCCCTCGGAGCTTTGAAACCATAACTCTTTGAACGTGCCTTCATTGTACACTTTTCCAGCCTTTCCATACACGTCTAGAATTCTTTTTCATCGCTATTTCTCATGGAAACATTGACAAAAGTACGTCATCAGTTTTTTTTTTGTAAAACTACTATGGGCGTAGAGTGCGGTTGAAACGAGGGTCAAATTTTGAAATATTTCTCATAGAAATTTCCACGAGGGAGTTCCGAGTTGATGAGAAATTTTGTAGCTAAACAATTTGCAAAGATTTTTTGTTGTTGGAAATTCGAAAAGCTTTTTTTTTCTTTCACGCACAAACGACGCATGTTCGATCAGTATTTGTTGGAGATTGAGAAAAAAAGCTATTGCGTGGAGTTACTCAACCGGAATCGCAAGTTCAAGAACGTTGATGAACGATCGCAGGTGGACATTTGACATAAAGCTGCTGAGAAGAATAAACACAAGTGCTCAGACGACGAAGGAGGAAGGCAAAAGGACGGGAGATTGTGTAGTATGGTAGAGAATTCTGGATCGTGTGGAAAAAGTGGAAGAAGCTTGCCCGTGCCTCGAGATACAGGAGACATACGATCGAGTTTCTTTAGGAGATCTCTTGGAGAATCATCCGCGAAGACTTCTCGTTTCCAACAAGCGAAAGAGATTCTTCACCGTGTCTCGTATTTATGTGATTTCGCCACACAACGTCCAAGACTGAATTTTTCTCGTTTTCCTCTATCACGCCTCCAGGTAAATTCCTCTGGTAAACGAGACTTCCGCCTTGTGCGCATTCATCGATTAATTATTTTTTGATATCGTTTGATTTGATCGCACGATCGAATAATCTAACTGGACCTCGATATTCTGATTCAATTTTTTCAACCGAATTCTTTCAAATCCATCGAAGAGTTCGCACAACAAAGAAAAAACAAATATTTGCATTCCATCAAACTGGAGCAGATATTGCTCAAGATTTTTCGAGCAATTTCGTCGCGTTTAGAAAACATGATTGCCCGCGCGGTGGTAAATTCGATTTGGGAGAAAAATTAAAATTGATTCTTCGATGCTAAACGATAGTTTAGAAAATTGAGAAAACGTGCAGATTCATCGTGCAATATCTTATTGTAGTTTCGACTCATTTCCTTTCCACCGTACAATTTTTTTTTTTCACGATGGGATAAACGTTTACCGTGGAATTTCCGGTTGCGGTTTGCGAACGATCACAGACCTGGAATTATATTCAATTTCACCTGCTACGAGTACAACTATGCCATCACGTGTTTGTAGGAAAAATACGATTTCTGAATGAATCAATGATCACGAACTAGACGATGAGTTCATCAATTGACTCGTTCAATTTTTCCAAAATTCAATTTTTTTTCCATAGGAGTTAAAAATAAAATGGATGAAAATATCACAAGACTTTATGAAAAAATAAATCTGCTAAATTTGTCAAACGGAAACAGAAACTGTTAGAAATTTCTTCGCCCAACACCTCGAAAGTGCAACTCTAGAAAACACAGGAAACATAATTCCCCTCGAATCTTTATTTAACTACGTATCTGTTATGCAGCATTAGTGGAACGAAGCACTCGAGATAAGATTGAAACTTATCGTGCATATGTTCGAGGCTCGTCCATCTTTGATGTTATCAAAAGTTACAGCGGAAGATAAATCTCAACGGAACTACTGAAACGTGATAAACTTGGATATTTTTCTCCACGTTTTAAAGAGGCTTCGGTTATTCGCTTTGACCCTAATTTATAACAAAAACAACGAAATTCTTGCGTTATTATTGTAAAAAAATCGTAAAACCAAACGAATACCCTTAATGGCTTGAAAATTATGAAAAATTATTGTTCTCGCAGCTGCGAACTTCACGCTTTGTAGTTTGCTATCAATCTTCCTATTGGATGGGGTTGACGATACAAACTCTTCAATCCAAGCACCTGGACAATGGATTCACGTGTATCGATCGAAACACTCTCCTCCATAATGGGCATTAGTTCCTAAATACTGCGATGACGCACCTTTCGATTCCGGAAGTTTGGGGAATACGCGTACAGTATACAGTCATTGTGTGTAAAGTCGAACTAACGTAGTAAAAAAGAAAACGTTGAGCGAGCATAGAGGCGAGGTCGTACGACTTATCGTTGAAGTGATTATCTCGGCAATAAAATCGAACATAAAACGCTAAACGTGAGAGTCTCGTGAACTTGTAGCACCGTGTGGGATGATGAGGAAAAAAAAGGCAAGGCAGCTAAACAGAAAAGTCGAAGAGAAAGAAAAAAACAGTCCGGAGTTGCGATAATTCGATGAGGCCCTATCCCCGATTTTTTATTTTTGGCAAGAATATTCTTTGGTTAGAGAATAGGATAAATTTATTCCGGCCAACGATGAATCTAACGAAAGTGACAATACGTTGAAAAATATAAACGAGGTTAAAACGAGAGGGGAACTATTTTTTCAGACTACCTTTTGACACGTACGACCGATAACGATTTCCTGAAGTTTTTGTGAAATCCTCTATTTCAAAAGTGGCCAACAAAGGAACAATTTTCCTCGGTCAAAAACGTGACGACTCTCAGAGACGTAGATTATCGTCAATTTACCAAGAACTCACTCGTCCATTATAATTTTTTAGACTCACGAATGGCACGTCCTCTGCCCGAGAAACATGGGTACAGAAATGTTGTAGGAAACTCTCTTTTCGTGTACGAGGAAAGGTACATATGCGTATGTAAACACAATGTTAATGCATCTGGGAAGAAAACTTTCCTTATTGATGAAAAGACCTCTCACTCGACCGAGACCTGAATGTATTCCCCATCCATTTTCACAAACACGTTTTTCTCTCATATCCACCGTATCCTGTTAAATTGGCTTATCCCCAGGGCTGTAGTTTTATACCAAAAGAGAATTCAATTTTTCCGCGACTTATTTCGATTATTCTCCTACGGCAATGGTCGGAGCGAGGGATTCCATAACAGGACGTAAATAAGGTCAAACGCTATTTCGATGTGCTCGTTTTCTGGTTTTCTTCTCGACAGAGAGCGAAAGAGAGAGAGAGAGAGAAGGAGAGCAACAGTGAGTCGCGAGGGAGACAGAGAAATTGAGTAAACGTTGTTACAGTAGTGTTCTGTTACATCGTGTGTTCTCTATTCCCCTCATTTATCCCCGTTGTACCGACCGTGCCCACATTCTTAGGAATACAATGCTCGTCTGGCCCAGCATGCACCAGCATCGTTTTTCAACGAACGTTCTATAAATATATATACAAACACACACACACACACACACACACAAATATATATAGTGCATATGCGTATCTCTCGATTGCAAGGATCCATAAATCTATAGAGAATAAAATAAATTATCATATTTGTCTACGAAGCTCCATTTCATGACCTACTCCATTTTGATAGAGAAAAATGAACCCTCCTGTTCGGTGAAATCCCAGAGTATATGAACAACACATTGGTAATCTAGAATTCCAGATTGGCGAGCATAAAATAGGAGCAATACTTGTTTAGATATAATAATCGATGATGCTCATGAGGTTCAATGCCGCATTGCCTCGAAGATAATCTTTAAATAGCCACAGGTGTTTTTCAACATTTTATTTAACTGCATCCGTCAATCAGAATCCACATAGCGATCGTTATTTTCTTATTCTAAATAATTTAAAGTTTTATCAATACCGTAAAAGGCTGAAGGGTTGTCAAATGATATTTTTTGGCAATAAATCGATTTGTAAATCATTTTCTACTGGAATTTTCTACTTTGTTATCACGCTTTTAAATTAACGTTTCTTTTTTCGTTATTTTGAATAGTTTCCATTTTGGGACTGGATGGATTCCATTTTTTCTTCCACTTTTTGTCAATTTCTGTTTTTCTTTTCATATTTGCAGAAAATAGTGAAAAACATGTTGAAACATACAAAGACAGACGATACTCTCGAGAACACGTCTCAAATATCCCTGGCGTCATAAGGAGAGACAAAAGGCATAACAACGACGTGAGTTTTAATAAGTCGAGCGACTGGATTGGTCGGCCAGTTGGCTTCAATCAAGAGACCGGGGTCTTGGATCTTTACTTGCAGGGTTTCGTAGATCTTGGTGTGTGTGTGTATGTGTAGCACCAAGTTATATCCACTCGTGTATACAGATACGGACGTATCTTACGAGAGAATAAAAATGATAGTATTAGTAGTAACTTACTACGACGAGACACAGCGACGAGAAAGAGAACTCAGTGGACTCGAATTAAACTCGACTGTGGACGAGGAGGAATAAGAAAAAAAAGGGACACGAAAGAATCATTGGTATAGTGAAGATACGAGTACGAGGAACGCCGCGAATGCGTTATTATCGTATACCGTCATTACTCAGACGTGCCGCGCGGCTTCACCTTCTATGACAATTAATAAAAAGACAAAAAAGATATAGGGACGACGGAGGCGAACGAGTTTACAGACTAAATATTTATCATTTTATGTTTTATATTTGTTATGAATTATTATTATCAGAAAGTATCGATTTACGAGACACGTTGTCAGCAGTATTTCTCGGAGGTTCCAACTCGTACGCCAAAATGTTAAATATTTCAGGCTCCTGGGAAAGGATTATAGGTCGAATTTCAAGGCCGGCCACTCGAAAAGAGAGCGCATAGCTTTGTCGACACAATTCCTTCGTAATAAGTATTCCGCTAATCCTCTTCCGTGATTATTTTCGCTCGGACGATACTCGAGAATACACAATTCAAAAAGAAGCGCCGGGGAGGACACAAGGACGAACGGTTATCGAATGAGATAGTTCGATTCATGTCATCGAGAGGTAGGCCGCGAGGAAGAAATCGAACTCGTACGAAAAAGTATCTGACAAGACTAATCTGAATCATTCTGAACGATTCTTTCTCAAAACTCTCCGTCAAATCGATAATCGGTCCTGTGGACTACCCTTCGCTCCAAAAGCAATTCCATATCGAAAGACGAGCCTTCCGGTCCAGGGTAGAGGACTCGATCGTCCTGATCCGAACGCAAATAAGTCAATACAGGCTTTCGAATCCCCGGTGCTTATTTTACTCGTAGGAAACTGCTGGTAGATTGTAAATTGTGTTGTAAAGTGAAGACAGCCAGGATCCGGGCCCTTGGAAGAATGGGGCCCCACGCTTCATAGGCGTAACCTAATCTTTTTATTACGATCGTTATAAAACGTTAATTTCGTGGATTCAACAGAATCTCGTAGGGCCATTTCTTGCTGGGATACTTAACGAAATAATCTTTCCAATTTGCCACGGTTCTTGTCGATTCGAATCCTGATTTATAAAACTCTAAAACGAATCTTTGTATTCACCTCCAAAATGAAACTCTCAGTAACTTGATTTACGAGATCTCCTGGACGTTCAGTGACGTTGAATTTTTAAGTAGCAATTTCGATCGAGGACATTTAAATCAGTTCGATCTCTCGACTGGTTTTTTCATTTTTTTATTTCGAAACGTTTCCTCACACTGTCAATCGTTTATCATACGAGAATTATTAATAACCGAGGGCCCACTCAATGCCCTCCGGGAGGAATAGTGACGGCACGTTTGGCTCTTAGTCTACGACAACAATAAGGGCCAATTCTGAAACGTTGCTTTCTATAGATATACACAGATCTTTCACCATCGCACATAACAGTTCCGAGCGAGAGGGGATTTCATGGTCGTCTTTGTCGTCATTGGGAAATCAATCTTGGATCAAAGATGCTGTGAGGCGAGGGACGACAAGAGAATTATCGTCACGAATAATTCTCCTGTCTGCAACTAACGACCAACTGTCAACAATTTTTCTCAAACATGAAGAAGCGAAAATATTCGTCACTGAAATATTATGTACTACGTATCGAAATCAGATGCGTGAGAAAATAACGAAGAACATTCTTCATTCGAGACACGATATTTTTATGTTTCGATCAAAAATCGAGGGGATACAAATTCTCCTCATTTGAGTTTTTACGATCCGATGGATTTGTATTCAGTGGGAGGCGGAATTCGAGATGCTTCCGGTTACACAATCATTCGCATAATCGTTTCATCTCTGGTCTCGTCAACAGGTGATAGACTGTGGAATCTCCGCATTCCCGAAGAGCAGACGCGCACTCGTGACGATCGTTTAACATACATAATTATCTCAAGTATGTATGAGCGTTTGATTGGTCGTTCTGAAACGTCGTCATTTGTGTGTATCGGTTAATAGTCGTGATGTTTTATGGCTGATGTAAAAAAAATCATCTCATAAGACTTGCTAATGCAAGTATATGAATGGCGCAGGGACAAATGTTGAGAGTTCGTAACTGATCAAGGCTTCTTTGTTTATGTTCATACGCATCTACGCTTCTATTTTCCTTTATTACAGCATCACCACTTTGCTGGACATACCGAGCGTGATGAGACTCTTTTCTGGTATGTTGGGCGTGTTTCAATATTGCGGAAATTTTGCAACAACGTTTCATCGATATTGCGTCATCGATATTGCATGAAATTACATTGATTTTATTTTTCCGATGATTTTCCGACTCAATAAAATTGATTTTTATTTGCAATCGCGATCGAATGGTTTGTTTCTTTTCTGGATGCATTTGTAACGCGATGCATTGACGTTTTTTGGATTATCAAGGCGAGTGAGAAGAAAGGCGATCGTGAAACACGGGGAGACTTTCCCAAATCGTAAAAGAACGTTCTCGAGTTTCTCGAGGGATCGCAGAGGTACACAGTTCTTTGGTCAAACTTTCGTATACCGTATCCATCCAACGAAACTAAAGATTCTCTCGTACTTCGATTCATGGGCGAAGCAACGAAATGCGCCAGCCACGAAAACGACGGGGCTGAACTTGGTACACGAAGAAATCGATTGTCCACCTCTCGTTCGTCTTGTACCTCGGTCCAAAGCCCTCGTAAGGGTCAGCGACGGAAGGCAAAGGTGATCGTAAATCTCAAGTACCTCGTACTCTGAGCTTACAGTCACCAAGGACCCGTATCGTTACACTTATTGGCACTTTAACGAAATGTTCAGCTGTTCCCATCCTCGCAAATGGCGACACTCAGAAGGTCTTGGAAAAAAAACTTTTTCTTTCCATTGACACGAGTTTAATTTCCGGAAGAAAAAAATGAGAAAAAACGGGATGTGTCGTTATTATTGTCAAATATTTCAGGAAAAAATTTCATGTTTGCATCAAACTTTGTGTTTTTATTGCAATTATTATAGACCTCTGGAAATAAATATGAAAAAAGTCGATTCTCTATTTTTTTAGAAAAAGTTGAGTCCTGCAATTTTGCCTTTAAAATAGTGTTTAAAATTTTTGCGATTATAAAAAACAGAAAATGCAGTATGAAGTCTTTCCATCACCGAGGCCAATCATTGCATTTCTTAGCGAGAAAGCTGCGTGGGGGACGATATTTCGTTGTACCGAACGTGAGCTCTGGGTCTGAGTCGGGCCTACAATTTGGTTCGTGAAGAATATTGTCCCTTCGACGATGCAATACACAGGGACCCTTTTTCCCCTCTCGGAGCAGTCGATCCCCAAGCATCGAAACCTTCAGTCGGTCCTTGGGAGTCAACAGTTCAAAACACGGGCCAAAAATGCATCTCACGTTCGTGTTTATTCTTTTTCATCTTCGGAACATATTTTTTATGGCTCTGGTTACGAGGACGATAATAACTCGTGAATATTTGAGAACGATTGAAATTTTCCGAGCATGCTGAGAATGGAATAACCCTGAAAATAGCCTGAACTATTTGTCCGGTTGGAAAATTTATTCCGTTCCGAAATTGCGAAATTGGAAGATTGAAACTCGTCAAAATGAATATGCAGCGAAATCCACGTGTCGTAAAAAACATCAAGACGAGAAACGTCATTAAAAATCGAAAAAAAAAACGTTTCTTTTTTTTCTCTTTAGTATTCTTCGCCACGCGATGCAATTTACTTGGCTCAAAGTATAAAATGCGAGTTAAAGATAATCGTCTACACACTCGAAGTAAAATGTTTCTTTTTTCTATGCGAGTTTTCAATTTACAGTTCTTCAGTTTAATGGTTCGAATAGTACGTATTGCAGTGTCTTGGCAGAGTTGAAAAATAGGCATTATTCTCTTGAGTACACGAATGTATTATGTATTGAATTCTTTAACAGGAATACGAAGATTGTGAGAGAAAATTGAATTTCCCGAGGCGGAAGAATTCTTCGGATGTGGTGTTAAGCGTGTGGTAACGCGACGTTGTTACACCGATCGTCCAAAACTCTCTCATAGAAATGAAATAAACAGACGAACATACATACACAAGTATGTACATAAAGGTCTATTATTACTGAAGCTACATGCAACGTAAATACACACGGATCTATTACAGTATATTTATCAAATTTGTAAACCGTGAAGGCTTTCAAATCGAAATTCACGTCGCGTTTTGTTTCTTTTCACTTGTTCGTTTACTTCTCAAGACTTGCCTCTCTTATGCCACTTTGGCGATGGGATGTCTCTCCCACGAGTCTAAGTTTGCTCCCTCCCTCCCTCCCTCCCGTACGAGCTACGATAGGTGAAGAACCGCAGGTGTGAGAAGACACTTAAAAAAGCCAGGTAGTCATATCAGTCAGAAGAACCACGTTCTTCGACGTTATCGATACGTGAGTTGCATCCAATTCATTTGTAAGAAACCGAGAACCCTAAACATCTCGTTACATGGAGAGTTGAAAGAAAAACGTTGTTTTGGGAATTTCGACTTGGTAATATTTGTTTTTATTCTGATTTTCGAACTTTACAGATTCTCTTGAGAAATTTTATGAAAATACGAGGAAACTTTTGTGCACACTATCTCAGTGGGGTTCGATGATATTCTTCCATTAATCTTCGACTCGGTGTTAATCTCAATGACCCTTTGATCGCCTTATCATGTTGATTGTTTTTATTCAAGTTATCATCGATTTATCTACGGCCTCTTTTATTTGTACGAGAGTGTTAAAGGCGTTTGATTTCTTTTCTATCAATTTTCTCGTACGCCCTCCTTTCTCTCGTTATTTCGCATTCCTAGATCCTTGGAAAGAACGCGAAGACTGGATTCTCGAACGTCTCACTGTCCAGCTCGGTGACGAACGACTGAGTTCATTTCAACCACGTTTTTTTTTTCACTCGGTATTCTCTTTCTCTCTGTTTATCTCGTTCTCTATTTAACTCGGTGATTTCTTCAACCGGCTAAACACGACGGACATGGCCAAGAGTGTTCGGAGCGTAGAAACGGAAAACGATAGAGGAAAAAGGGAGAGAGAGAGAGAGAGAGGGGAAGAGAGAGACTGAGAAAATAAGAGACGAGACTGGAGTGCACGAGACTGAGGAGAACGCGTCGCGAATCTATGATGATCCTTCGGGGTGGCTCTTCACTCTGCCTTTTTTATTTTTATTCTTCCTTCTCTCTTTTATCCTCTCTTTATCTAAAACTCTTCCGAGGATGCTTGGCAGCAGTTTTGCCATCCGCGCGACGTGAAACCTTCCTCCTCATTTTTATATCTACTCACTAGTTCGCGGATCTACCAAGTTTCTTTCAGATTAAAAGACACCAGAAGACATGCAGACTTCGCCTTATACGAACTTCCAACGATTATGAAATTGCGTGTAGTATATCGTCTGAGAACCGATATGACGACCTCTGAGAATTATTTCTTCGCAATAATTATCCACGAAACTTGGCATCGATTTCGTTCCTCAACATATTATTCAAAAAGGATTCCAAATTCGAAACATTTCGAAACACTAAAAATGCGTATTTCAAGTTTCTTTCAAATTGACACAGAAGAAACTATCAACAAAGTTTCTTGGAGTAAACGCAAAATGAAATTTTGGAGTTTTTGACTAAAAAAATCGACATCGACAGGATTGATTAGAAACTTTGTTTTTTGTTTTTTTTTTTTTACGATTGATTTCGGATTTGAGAAATGAATTCGATCGAACGGTAATGGAAAGTCATCGAGTCAGTTTTTATCATCGTCCCAATTGGTCTGTATCAGAGAACTCCATAAAATATTTAATTGTCGGATTCATAGGCTCCCAAAAGCCTATAACAATATTGATCTTGAGTTTTTATCTCCGGCACAGGCTGTGGGCTCGTCAAAGGGGTAAATAAAAACGGCACGCCAGAAACTCTATCTTTATCGATAGGGCATAAAATCGATAAGTCTTCACTCGCGATAAACTCAAATCGTAGAGAATTGAAATAAAAAAAAAAAAAATGGGACCTAACATTGGAGAGCAATTTCGAATACGGAATAAGAGAGTCAAAAACTGTAGATTTTTGAAGCTCAAAGACGTTTATTTTTCGTTCAATCAAACCTGAACTGTGTCGAACGATCCGGGAGAAGTGTATCGAAGATTTGAAAAACTTCCTTGCCTCGCGACATAGCGAGTTTATTCACTCAACTAATAAAACAATTGTGGCCAGAGCACGAGCACATTCGGGGTCTCTGATAATCGTGAGGCTTCTCGCAAGGAAAAACAAAGCAAAACGACTCAGAGAATCTTTTCACTGTCGAACAACAAGCGATAAAAACACTGGGTGGAAATACAATGAATAAACTTGATTCAAACGAAGAGCAACACGTATCACTCGTCGTCACTGCATTCCGTATTAATCGCACGTGTAATGTCAGGGATTGAATTTTCTTCTCGTAATAACAATCGTTTCGATTCAAGTATTTTATTCAATTTCCTGCTGAAAACGATCGAGCCCGACACTCCCGATTACCACATCGTTGCACGAATTATTCGCTTTTTAATGTTGATATTTGGTTACGACGAAAGACAACAACGTGATTTTTTGGTCGAGTTAAAAAAAAACGAGACATTGCTTCCTCGTGTGAACGCGCGCGTGTCTCGGAGCAGACTAGACGTGTACAAACTACTGGCAACCAACGCTTCCTACCAAATCCCTCTCCCCTCTCCGATCCTTCTTCTCTCTCACACTCTCGTATTCAGAGCCTTTAACGTTGTGCACGCTATCCTCAAGAGATCGAGACGCTATGGCTATGGTACGAGGGGCACACAAAAAAAAGGCTTTCCCATTGGCCGAGAAGACAACGACGAGCTTCCGCTCAACTCGCTCTTCTCCATTTGGCAGCACTTTACAGTGCTACGAAATCGTTCCCCGTCCGAACGTCTTTACCGTAGTGTAACAATGGAAAGAAAGGTTGAAATTTTTTCATACACTCGTCGCGAATCGTTCCAATAGTTTCCACGTTTTTTTTCTGCTCGATAATTTCGATTATTTTTTGTTTTCTTATTTTTCGATCAACTCAATTTCGAAACTATTTAACTTCTCTTCTCTGACGGAGCCAACATTTTCTTACGGTGCGGAAAATTAAAGAATTCTTGGATGGAATGAAAATTACTCACGTTCACGGAAAGCCGGCTCGTTAGCGAATGCACTTTTTCCTGTGCGTCCAATAATTCACGCTTCAGTTTCCTCAACTCGTGAGCCTGCTTTTCTTCCGCTGAACTGTACAGACTGCTCGCCGTCGATACCAAAGATACTGAAGAACCGTGGACTGTGCAAATGCAAGCGAAAGGATTAATTTCGAAAATACAAAACCCCTGTCACGAATATAAAAAAATTTAATTAATTATAAAAAGTTGTACATTGTTTTGTTGTTTTTCGAGGACAACGAAATTCATTCATCGACGAAATGTACTCACTGTCATCATCCTTGTGAACGTGTTGATAAAGGTTCGGTGGCTGTCTCGAGGAGTGTGTGGGAGTTGGAGAAGTTGGCTGGGACCAATGTTGAGGTGCCCCGCCGGTCGAACCAACAGGAACACTGTAATACGGTTCAGCTCCGACGCCGATGCCCATGCCGACTCCTTCCTCGCCGACTGACGAGGAAGCTCCACTTCCACGTGCGAGCATCGATGGATACATTTTTTCGCTCTTGGTCGATCTGTCGATACAGGAAAAAAAAGAAAAAACATAAAATTAATAATCTTGTTCGGCTAATTTGAAAATTCGCTTCAGATACATGAGGATACGAAATATCGGATGCAATGCTGTTGAAAAAACACAGTATACTCAATCTAGAATAGCTCAAATTTGAATGAACATTGAATACAAAAGATTGTTATAGAAAATCAGTTATTTAAACGGCATTAGGTAAAAAATTTTTAACAAATGGGAAGCCCCGTTTTCGGATTCTTCATCGTCTCAATTCGTAATAATAATGACTTTTTCATCGAAGTGGAAATGAATTTAATGGACGAAAGAAAATATTGCATACGATTTTTATTCAGTACCATCGGTTTCTTTGAACTGATGAAAACGACGCTTTCATATGTCATTGATAATTAAGTACAGAAATGGGAAGAGAACTCTGTATACGAAGCAATTGGTCGTGATCGAGAGACTGGAAAGTAATGAGGGGATTAAAACTCCGTCTCGCAGGGACAATATTGTTCAGCCACTTGTCTGGGATCCCGAATTAGAAGAGAAAGAGAGACTTTTCAATGGAGGGAGAACAAGAGAATATCGAAGAGAAGAGTGCATGGCCAGTGGCTTGAAAAGAGTCTCATCACGAGTGCACTCAATTCTGCTCGTTAATAAATTTCTTAGAGCCAATCGATGGTGTCGATTCCAATATCGAGGACAGAGAGAATACACTAAACTCGTACGACGCTCAATACCATCACGTATCGACGTAACTGCTGTTAATCGGATTGATTAGAAATGGATCAAGGGAGGCGAGCTGGAGGGAAACTGAGGGAAATGTATAACCACCATTGGACGAGCTTAACGAATGTGTTTGTCTAACGACACTTGCAAATCGAAACATCTGTTTCAAGATTTGTCCTTCATAAGATTGAAGATTCAACATGAACTTTATCCAATGCCAAAATTATTGTAATTATCATTATTACAATTTCAAAGATTTTAAATGTTTCATTTTATCGTTCGATTTATTTCCAAGCTTGACCAAAATTCAGTAATTACTTTAAGCAGCGAAAACTTCCTACAAATTTACGAATGCAATCTCAAAAAAAGCATTTGAAAAAATCCGAACTGACGAAAACTCACTGGGAAAAAAGGTTTACGAATTGTTATAACAAATGGAGAAAAATACTCAAAGATTTATAATAATTTTGAGGAAAAAAATGAATACAGATTTTCAATTGAATGTTCATGGATGATTCAAATATGCACAACTATTTTACGAGGAGTCGGACAAAATGTGTCAATAAAAAGTACACGTAGAGTCGATACATCGAATCGATCTACTGTAAGAATTTATAACAAGAAAAACATAAAGTACGAAAAAAAAGAACAACGACAAGTGTGTGAATGTAATTTGAGCCATGATGTTCGACGACGTGGGTGCTGTATTGTGTTTTGTTGGGAAGCATCACACAACGTGTTAAAGTCGACTAACCAAGTGTAAGAGTGTTAAGTATTGACATTTCAGCGAAAACAAAAGGAACATGGGAAGATAATAAAGAGGAGGGAAAAAGCAGCGAGAGACAAGTACAGATTGAAAATAGCACATCGAGTGAAATAAATAGGCTGAATGTACCATTTTCCCCGCTGGAACAGTTTGAAAATACAGAGGAGTTGCATTGATAAGAAAGTAATTGAATATTTATAAATATCAAATCAAATTCGAATTGAATCAATTTCAAGATTTTTTGCTATGATTGATAACGGAATTCACTCTAGAATTCTAAAAATTTCGATATATTTTCGTATCTCAATGAATCTTTTCGTTGTTTCTCAATTTTCAACTATGAATAATTGGCAATTGCTTGAATAATAAGAATTTGTATGTTCTTTCCTTTTAGTTTGCTGCTTCGTTATTGATGATTCGTCCAAGAAAATGAAGCTTCGAATATAAATGAAATTAAGATCGAAATTACAATGTGGGAAAAAATGGCACATTTATCCTAACGCGAGGAATTATCATGTCTCATGTGATTGACTTCTGTTTTGTTTACGCATATGGGCATAACTCAACTACCTTGGGAAAGTCCGGTCCCGCAGAAAGCTAAAATGGTATTAAAAAGGCTGGATGTTAATGGAATGTGAGAAATACAAGTTTAACGATTTTTCGAGGATATTTTTCCATCGCGATAACTTGTCTCGTATTGAGTGGGGGAAAAAGTGTGAAATTTTTTTTTTAAGTAAGACAGATACAAGTTTTTGTTTGGCTCGTTTCGAATAACTCCGGATGATGTTGATTTTTCTTTGGTAATTGAGGATAATTTACCTGATAGAATTGCTTCGGTTTAGTCGTGGCGGAGCAGGTGAACCTGATGAATCTCTTTGATGCATGAGTAACCGTGTATGCGTGAGGCTTGCTCGATGCGAACCGAGGGATTCGACGCTGTCAGCTTCGCACAGCCCCATCCCTAAATATCGACACGAAACAAAAGAAATCCAATCAACAAAGTGCACACCGATTTGGTATTGTTTGTATAGCGATTAATCAACGTAGCTCCATTGAAATGGAAGCGTTTCTTTAATTCGTTTTCAGTTTATCGCGAACAATTTAATGAAGTAAAAAAAAAATTGTTTTTTTTTCTTGCCACGTTTTCTGCACAAAAACGTTCAATCGACGCTCTTTTCCTAGAATCCATTTTTCATCACTCGCACGCCATTTTTCTCATCGCCTTTTTTGTAATGAAAAAAGTGGAAATTGGAAAAAAAAAAAAAAAAATTGAACAGGAAATGAATTTAGCTGGTCACGGAGTCGGAAACTCTATCTTGATTTTTAAGGTCATCACCTGAATGGCGCATCATCAAAGATTAACTCGAGTTTGATCCGATTACACGAACCTTGAGATCGACCGCTAGGTGTATAAGTATTGCTGTGCCTCATCCATGAGGTCGAGTACGGACTGTTCGGTGCATAGTAACCTTGAAGATCGGGTGCAGCATAATTACTACAGGTGTCACTGAGACTACCGTCCGAGGGTTTTAATACACGTGGAGAAAAACTGGAAGCAGATTGTCCCGAGCCACCGCCACTGCTGCCACCTCCTCGATCCCGATGATGAGCAGCTGCGAAGAGGGCTGTGAACTCCGGACTTCCTGGCTTAGGGAGACTCTGTGAACCGAGCATGAGACGATCCCTCACTGACTGCGACAATTGACTAGCGCTCGGTCCCGTCAAACTGTAACTTTTGTAATGGTGTCCCTGATTCGAATTCGTCGTTGAATTTGCTTGTAACTCTGTCGTACAAGTCTGCGTTCCTCCGGAAACTTTGACCTGCCAATTCACATTCAATAGTTTATTAATTCTTGTCATCGTTTTCAAATAAAATGTAGATTCTCACAATTTTTAAATTGGGCGATTTAATTATTTTTTAATCAATATGTCGATCAACTTTACGATCGTTATTAATCGTGCCAGTTATCTGTTATTCATTACTCCATTGTTAAAAAATACATTATCAATTGAGAACTGCGATACGCTAGTCGAATGAGTTGAATAAATTTGAGGAATGATTCAGCAAAAATGGAATTATTGGAGAAACAGTAATTTCGTGTTGAGAATAATGAGACGACGAATTTCGTTTGATTATTTACCTTCGTTCGCGGCACGGCACTAACTTGTGCCGTCCTGGTTGGGTCCTTTCCACCATTTTGCACACCATTAGGACTGGGACTGGTACCCGCACTGTGTCTCTTGACGTAACCGAAACTGAGGGGGACTCTGACCTTGCTGCTACTCCCGCTACTCGTTGACGTACCGGACGATACTTTTTGTGGTTTTTCTCCATTCGCGTACTCAGCCATGGCTTGCTTTCGGTGTTTTTCCTGTTGATGGTACGACGGATGAGTGAATTGGAGAAAATGTGTTTGTAACCAACAAAGTTTATGTTTAGCGTTTAAAAAAATTAACAAGATAATTTTTATTTTTTTTTCTTTGAGTTTTTGAATCTTTCTTTTACTCTAAATGCTCCATTTATTGAAATGCATGATTGACATAATTGCCACAATTCATATGATTGGAATAATTCACAAAAAAATTAATAACAGTATGAAAATTAAAATGCTCAACGTTTAGGAATAAAAATGCAAAAAAAGATTTACTTGTGATCGCCTTGAGGGACTAGGACTCGAAGGTACAACCTCCTTTTCCCTGTCTCTGTCCCTCGCAGCACCAGCTTCGATGTATTTCTTCCATTGCTGACTGTTCGAATTACTATTGGGTGAACAATTCGCACTCTGTTGCTGCTGCTGCTGTTGTTGTTGTTGTTGTTGTTGTTGTTGTTGTTGCTGCTGCTGTTGCTGTTGATGTTTGAAAGCAGAATTTTCCGTTTGTTGCGAACTGTCAGATTTTTTGACGTGCTGATGATGACCGCTTCCAGGATGTCGCGATGTTACCACACGGTAGACCTGTTGTGTCCCTTGGGGGGTGGCCGAACCACTGCCGACGCCACCCCCCACAGCCACGTTCCCACCACCCGGCACCCTCTGTAAAAGATTCCAATAAAGTTTGAAACTCATTTTCTGAAAAACTGACAAAGAAAAAGAATTTTTTTGACATTCGCATACACATGAAGCCCCGAAATCATATTTTCAATTGTTTTGGAGTCCTAGGTCAAGATTTTTCGGAGTTGGGATCCGAAAAATGTACTTTCGTTTGATGACGTTGGGCACGAGATAAATATATCGATTTTTGGCGACGAGGGGAACGAGAGAGCCCATCCCGTAACTGGATGGGCATGATTCAGAGTATCGCGTTCATATAGGTACATTTTCATATATCCCTACACGTAGTGTATACATAGGAGAGGGTGGCCTGATCCTTGTTGGGATGGGGGTGCGGTTTGTATAGCTTTCTATCTCATTTTTACGTTAACCTTCTCCACGAGTTTTCGTCTCGCTCGAAGCCCTCGGCTCAGTTTGTATTTGGGTTGGTTCGTGTACATGTGCACGTAAATGTGTTGGGATTGGTATAAGGAACTGTGTGACTCATGGGGGTTGGAATGGTCGAGCTCGTTTGCTCTTTCTACCGTTCCAGCGCTTTGCTTTTCGTTTCGGTTTTTCACTCTCCCTGTTATTTTCTTTTTTCTAAGGTTTTTACGAATTATACCACTTCCCAAGCCGTTCCAGTCAGAACCACTTAAAGGGGGTTTATACCACGAAAGTAAGCGAAAGAGAAACTGCAAACAACGAAACATATGCACTTCAACGGCTACATCAAACAAAATAAAGCAACAAAATTCGGTGGATCCAGCACATAAATTCAACTTGCCCTTTCGTTAGTCAGCAGCACTTGAATTTTTAAGGATTGAAACAAAGCACATTTCGCACAAGCTGTTCCTAACCTCTCCCCTCGTTCCTCAGGCTCTACTCACCGGCTCCGAGAATGAGAGAAAGCCAAGGAATCTTGTAATCCTATATATCCTTTACGAGGAAAAATAATAAATACATCCAAGCCTCCAAGTTTCGCATCTTTGAAGATTAGCCGCGCCCACGTCCAATAAAAATAATCAAAACTTCTACAGCATCGTGTGTCTTTCTACTCTTCGACGTTACAACCGTCTTTTGGCTCTTTCAACAATCTACTTTTTTTTTTCGCTACCGTCCAAGGTGGTTCCTTTCCACAACGGATTCGAAAACTTTCGGGCTGCGAATGTCAAGTTCTTTTTTTCACAAAATTCTGTCGCATTGCGAACGTATCATGCATTTTTATATAAAAATATAAATCGTTTGATTATTTCGTATTGAAAAAAGTTGATTAAACGTGATGATGATAAAAACCAAGACTCACCATACTTTTTTCACCAACAATGAACGTTTATTCCTCATCAATGAGGAAACGTCATCCACTCATTGTAATTACAAGATAACCTCATTTTAGTGACACTAAGAATTCTATGGTTCATTCGACTTGGCACTCGATGAAATTGTTTCCAAAAATTTGGGAATGCTCAAAGACTTTATTTGTGTCGGTCGCCTTATCGATCGCAATGTCTCGTTTTTTGCTTCTATCGTGAATTGCGGACATTTCTGAGGGAAGAAAAAAGGAAAGAGAATCGAGTGTTGCGGGAAACGCTCTGTATAAGAAACGGCAGAGGAGCATGAAAAGGCAACGGAGAGTTTGTTGCTGTCGAGGGGTTGGAAAAGCCTATAAGAGAGAGGACATCGACCTTGTCTTCAGTTCCGGTGGCACGTGAGCTCGTGAATTTTTAAATCAGAAACTTTGCCGGACAAGCAATTCTTTCCCATTTCTTTTTATTCGTTAAAATCAAAGTTTCGTGCACTTTGCGGTATTTTATTGTTCCGAAGAATTATTTCAAGTATTGGAAAACCGATTTTTACACATTTTTTTCATACCCCTCGATCGAGGCGACATTCTAGAGAGATTTTAAACAAAAGCACATTTTACAAAAACACACAATAAGAATTTTAAGCGTTTGAAGAGTTTTGTTGTTATTTTTGTTGGATTTATGCTTTTTTGTGTAGAGCCAAACGTTTCGCTCGAACGTTAAGCGACGACTGACGTTCGAGGGTCGACGATCCATTGCTCACCGGTCGTACTCCCCCACTTAAAAGCCATTCTCAACACAGTGTGCTATCCAAGAGCCTAATACACACGCTTGTCCATTGGGAGCAAAAAAAAGCGCCTGCTACCCCTATGGCCCAGTGAAAAGGGCCCCTCCATAATCGTGATACTCACTGGAGCGTGCACACCGGGGTAACTTAATGGACTTTTTTCTTCACCGAAACTTTTGCCAGATACCCCTATCATTTTATTCAAATTTTTTTTAAATCAAACGATCGATCCTTTAGAGAGTATAAACATTTACATGAAATTTGATACGATAGGAAATGGAGCTAAATGTTTCGATGCTGAGTCGATAATTATAAAAAACTTGTCACTTTCCCATTTTCCTAGAGCCATTATCATTTATTATTTAGTAACGGAATTTTAATAAAATCTCTTTTCACGAGTGAAAAGTCTTGAAGAAAAAATCGACGTAGCTTTAATTTATATTCAAATTTGGTTAATTTTTTTATTCATTTTCTCAGGCTAAACTCACTTGCCCTAGAAATTCAATAGGAAGAACGAGCTCCCATTAAAATCGAGTAGAAAAATGTATTTGGTCTTGAAATCGTGTTTGGCTGGTTAAAAAAGTATTTCTGCGTCGACCGAATCGAAAAATCGAATTTCACGTTGAAGAGAAAATTCCAGAGCTCAAAAAAGAAAATTCCAGCGATCAGTGGTTGGACGTGACGGGAAAATGGATGGTGGGATGAGGATTATCCGAAGTGGATTACTCGCTCCTCGTGGCTTTGGAGGAACCCTCCCAGCAGATAAGTATATAAAAAAGGTGAATAAAAAGGAACTGAGAAAGAATCAGTGAAGTTCTTGACAGAAAAAAAAAAAAAAAATGATGGAAATCGTAATAACGAGCTTTTCTCGTGTTGGCGTTCAAACTAAACGAGGAATAAAAATTATGTCTGAGTTATACATAGTACTCGTTTGCGATAACTGTCAGATTTATTATTTCGCGACGAGGTACAGAATGACAGAGACAAAAAGAAAGACGAGGATGAATATTTATGTATTCATAGAAGTCGGATAAACCACGAGATAGATGTATCGATTATAGTCGCGACGACCTGACGTGACCCCGACTACAGAACTTAGATGCGAGAAGCAAAACACTAATCTTCCCACAATGGATCATATTATTATGTAGCTCGAGGTATACATAATAGCGTTAATTTCGAAGCCATTGTAAGACGAGGGTAAACTTGCTCGGGTCTTCTTCACACGTCAAACGAATATAATATAATAAATTTATATATCTATGTTTTTTGCATATATCAAGCGGAAAACTTTATTAAATTTGATGCTCTGCCATGTACAAGCTTAAAACTTCACTAATTACGTGGATTTTTCTAATTAACGTTAAGTGACTAAAATGACAAAGAATTCATGACATTCAATAGTCCTTTTTGTTCAATTATTATAATTTATCTTGAAATTACCGAGAGCACGACAGAATTTCCAGCTGAAAATTCGTGAGGGAATTGTAAAAGTAGAAAAACTAGGATGACGCTGACTACACGGGAAGCTTGAAATAAAAACGTGCTTCTCCGAAGTTCTGAACGACTAGAGAATTTTCACCACACGCAGGAGTTGTATCCTGTTGTAAGGATTAGAGAGGAGAAAAAATGTGGCGGAAGTTGAGTTTATCACGAAGCCGGAAATATTGCACCGAGACACGCGAATATAAATCACGCGGAGAAAAGTAAAATTTATATGACGTTGCGTTAGTTTGCATGAGGCTTGAACAAAACACTCATCACTGATGTGAGACGTGCCCGACGTGACACACTTATTTCTTTTATTATGAATCGCAGCTTCGACCAGCTGATGCATCTCTAGTTTTGAAAGTCGGTTCGAATTATAACTCGTTGATTTCGTTTTGAGATGAGAATTTCGAGGAAAAATGCTTGATCAAATGTGGCCTGACGGTAATAAATTGCCTCTTCCTTTTTTTTATTTAAATTCAATTCTTCGGAGTATTGATTTGCAAAATGTCTGGAAAATACGTACATCGCAGTTTTATGGCTGCATTTATTTCTATGAAAATAAACGCGCTCCCAAGCGTATTTTTAGCAGCGGATATTCCTCAAATCGATATTCTTACAGGCACAAGAATAAATTTCAAAAACTCGAGTTGTTCATCGTGCACACAATACATAGTCTTTTCTACCAATCCGGATATCGACAAGTCGCAGTGCTCTTACAATAAAAACAAAACAAAAAAGAGGGAATAAAAAAAAATTGTACCGGCACCGAGCGAGATGATGGAATGAATCGACTCCAAGAGACTCTCGACTCGACTCAAACGACGTCGATCCATCGAATGGGAATAAAATTCTATTGCGAGGAATCATGAATGCTTGGTATACTGGTGGGTCAAAGTCAAAGAGGAAAAGAGACGAATGAAATATAATGGAACATCTACTCAACAGGAACGAGCCAGGCTTGGTCTCAAGAGCTACGAAATGTATAAGTGGAGCTAAAAAATTGCGGTAGGTTGTCATTGATATCGATGCCTAGACCAGAGAGCTGCAGGTTTTCGATCTGTACGAAAAAATCTTCATTTTTTTGCATCCCTCTTTCTAGAAATTCACCCCAAGTACAAATTGAAATCGCAGAAACTTGTAAAAGAAGCAGTGAAGGTTGTAGGACGTACCACTTATTGGAATGACAGTCCCGTAGCAATAAACAGAAACTCCAAAAAGAGCTAAAAAAAAAAAAAAAAATACCCGCAGGATTAACGAAACTAAATCTGTGTGTGCATAATGCCGCTGGGGAGAACTCGATTCTGCTTTGACTCCGTTGCTTTGGGACTCTGCGAGCATTAAAGTACCCGGTCACGGCGGAGTTTAAGGGGTTGAAGCCTCGCGAGAGATCAGGAAAATGAGTTGGTAGAGACGGAGAATAGAAGGTATTAAAATCCGCATGAAATATACGAAAAGAAGGGCGAAAAAGTACACAAACTAAATGCAGAAAAACAAGAACAAACGACCATTTCGCCCTCACCAAATTGTAACGACAGTGCACTGGCAAGTTGATAAAAAGAATGATCACGTTATCGTCATTCTCGAATCACAATCAAGTAATTTTAAAAACTAATATTGCTGTAAAGCGTCGAGGGAAAAAGTTTTTAATGAGAAAGAAAAATACTATCCGCGCATGAAAAGCCGAGTGTCAAAGAGGCCGAAGGAATTTTTATTCCTGCACTCTATGGCATCGCCCGACGAAGTTGTTGGTCGTAATTATAAGTTGTAATGCAATTTTTAACTGAAAATATTGCAATCTCGAGATGAGCTCCGTATTTGTGAAATCTTGAACCACTTTAATTGCTCATTATTTATTCGAGTGATGGTATAGATTCACGTACGAAGAGTCAGCAGTGTATTTATCAGAATGAAAGTGCCATCATCATGATTATACGAGTAGAAATACGCCTTGGGCTGTACGGAGTCTAGTGGTAGGATTGAAGTGGACGACCAGGTAGATTACGTCGCTAGAATTTACCCTGCAGGAAATCTCAAGTGGAGGACTAATGAAACGTCTACTTCGAGTGGTCTTTCAGCTTCTCCATTGCCTCTCTTGCTAGCTCTCGCTCTCGCTGCCTCTTCTTTCTGACTTGCATCCTTATTAGGTTTCTATTGAGTTTCTATGATGCCAAGTTTGCCATGTACAAATAGGACACAAATTGTGCAACGAATGGTAGTTGGATCGACTCGAGTTTGGGACCATTCTGAATTATTCGATTCGAACTCTGTTCGTTATCGAACTTTCGCATGTATCGCGAATCAGCTGCGCTTCGTACATCGTCTAATGAAGTTCCAAGTTTCTCCAACATTCATTACAGGCATTGAAGCAACTTTCAATTGGAGTTGATCCGCCGAACTAACAAAAAATTACATTTGTACAATGTTAATTCCAACTTAAAGTAAATTTGAGATTAACATTTTTTTGGTTCAATTTGCAAAACTACAACTTGTACTTTTTGGAAGAAAAATAAATCGATTATGACGTTGGAATGCTGACCTCGATTGAACCGTTTTGTTCGTATTTGCAATAACTTTTCGTCGACAAAACTGCTTTCAATAGAGTTTTTTAGTTTTTCAAGTATGTAAGTGCAGAGAGAGTATCTCTCGAGAATATGTAAGAGCAAAAATTTTTGTTAAGGGGTTTGCAAGGGTGCAGCTGCACGATGCAACAGCTGACACGAAAGTTTACGTTGCGTGAGCGAGTGCCCCGTGACTTATTCGAGCTTCCATGCATACACGTAGTTTCTATTCCTTCTCTCTCTCTCTTTCGCTTTTTCTCTCGGTTTCTCTGGTTAACCTCGCGGTAAAATGCTGAACACATCTGCATATACCGTGACAGAGGTACGGGTAATACCGTCTCGCATGTAGCAGAAGGGTACAGTGCCTCGCAGCAGAAGGGGTGAGGGTATTAAGCTGATGCAAGCATCGTAATCACAAATCCTACTCCATCCCTCTCCTCTTTCTCTTTTTTCTTTCTCTCTCTCTCTCTCTCTCTAGCTCTGTTTTCCTCTTGCTATGCCTTCCTTTCTGACCAGCTTTGCTCGTTACATATCGCTGCGATGCATTCGCCCGAGGATGATTAACTCCCAACGTCAGAATCAATGAACTTTCCAGGCTAAATCTATTCTCGTGTTCGTGTACCAACAAAGCCCATTATAACGTACTCATGTGATCATTAAACTTGATACAGCGGAAAAAAATAGAACCTTGAGATTGTATTAGTAGATTTAAGATTGGAAATAGTTTCCCTTAGGTTCCTACGGTATTTTTTCGTACCACGACGTTCCTATATCACGACAAGTTGACCCAGGACACCCGGGAAGCTCAAAACAGTCGGTGAATTTTTTCGGGAAACTCAAGGTCGAGAAACCATTAGATTGGCAATGACAAGAAAGTGGAAAAAAAGTCTTATTCAATTTCCGATAAATTACGCTAATTTCGCTCGGGTCAAATTGACCCCGAGTGAAACTTTGTAAGAAAAAATGTTGAATGATTGATTGGCAATCGACTAAATGTAAATAAAACTAATAAAGACTGACCTTGTGGTGAGAAGGATGTCCGTGAGCAGATGAGTGATTGCCAGCTGGAATTGAGGCCAGGTCCTCGATTGTGAGCTCTGCCAGTTCGTCGTTGCCGCCGCTGCAGCCGCCTAAGAGTCCTGCACCGCAACCTCCAACATCCCTCGAACTCGCAGACGGCCTCTTCTGTACCCTCCTCGAGCCAGAATTTACGAGCTCCTTCACACCCGATAATTCTCGTCTGGAGCCACCCACGTACCTTAAGAAAATAATAAAACACGAGGCACGTGGTCTTTTTAGAAAATATTCACGCAATTCAAACAAAGTATAAAAAAAAAAATCGACCACTTTTTTTAACAACGTAATGAATTTGCGAGGATTTTTTTTTTGATTATTTCACACCGGGAACTTGCACAATTATGCAAAGAAAATATTGTCGTTACAGAAAACGGTTGAACGACGATTTAAATGTGTTTTCTCGATTGACGATTCTTTTTTTTTTATCTCCGCACCCGTTTGGGGGCAAAGTATGCCTGAAGATTGCTTTATGTACATTGAAATGGTCGCAGAAGATTTATAATTGGATCGCAA
Organism: Hyposoter dolosus; assembly: GCA_963921915.1. Lineage (NCBI taxonomy): Eukaryota > Metazoa > Arthropoda > Insecta > Hymenoptera > Ichneumonidae > Hyposoter > Hyposoter dolosus. The sequence goes on along the minus strand of OY998135.1, from coordinate 11,370,307 downwards.
GTTCTTTTCTAATGACGATGAAAATCGTGACAAGAAATCTGCCCCATTCATCAAACAGTTTCTCTCCCACGACTCCCCACGTCTCTTTCTTTTTTCCTAATTAATTGTAACGATAAAAATGTGGAAAAAAAAGAATATTCATTGAAGAGTCGGAAGAGGAAACGCGAGATTGCCAAAACTTCTGTCTGGAATCGCTCACCATGCAATCTTTGTCGCGTCTGATAATGATATTTTTTTTTTTGTACCTGTGAAAATCGACGTCTGGCAAGATCTACAACCTCTTGCCAGGGCTCCCCCTCGAGGGCTACGAAAGTAATGGACATTCGTCCGCCAGAATATCTTTTGTTGTGCCGGATGGGCGAGGCAAGATAAAAGTGAAAAGAAAAATAAGTAAAAATCCTCTCGTTCTTGCTGCTGGAGCATTGGATGGGATGGGAGCTTCGGGCTTTTCGTGTCCTTCAACTTTTGTCATACAACTCTTCACAGCGTTCGTTCCTTCATGTGGAAATTCGTCATTTTCGAGAAGAAGATTTCTGCACCATTTTATTTTCGCGGATTGCTTCGATTTCGAGTGAAAAGTATGCACGATTTCGTTTTTCGATAAAAAAAAACTCGACAGTTGTATTCAATTCGATTTTGTATTCGAGCCAAGAAATTGAAAAGAGACTTTTTCACCCTCACATTCATTCCACGTTGAATATTTCGAGCAGAGATTGATGAAATGGAATTTCCACATCCCTGCGATAGTGGCTCATCGAGTACAAAAGCCTCGGATGACAAGCCACAAAATCTCGAAATACATTTGCTCGCTTCGATTAGTGAGATTAGAACCCTCAAAGTCAATCCACTTCGAGATTCTTCCCGGTCGAGTGGACGCACGAGAAAACGAATTCTCTAAGTGCTGGACCGAGTCCAAGCCTTTTGATATCCTTATGACATAATGGCTGACTCACTTGGTCAGTTTTTGTTCCACTGTTTGGTCCCATTCGAGTTTTTCTTATTTTCGTCCCTTCTTTCATCCTTTTTTTTTTTTTTTTGACGTGAAAAGAAATTTCCCCTTAAGAATCGCTGGGGTCGCTGATGACGAAAAAACGTCCGGAAAACATGACGGTCCGTTTTTTCTTAAGCTCGAGAGGACCCTGAAGACCTCTTTGCTATTTTAGTAGATTATTTTTATTTCCAATGAAATTTGTTGCTACGTAGACTTCCCAATTTTCGAAAGGATTCTTTTACTCTTCTTTCCTGCACTGTTAGCCTTGAGAAAAGTTGTTTGTGAAATCGAAGGAGGAAAATATCGCATTAATGCAGGAAAAATACCACTTTCTCCCCCAAACTTTGAACAAATCGATTGGATTCTTCAAGTTTCGCATTCCCTTTCTCGTATTTCAATCTCGAATCTCGGCAATACAAGCAAAATACGGTTTTTTTTTTGTGCAGCCACAAAACACATTCTATACACGTCAGTTTTGCTTTTCGTATATAAAAACAAGAAAAAAAGTGCGATATTTTCTTTTCCGGAAGTGAAACGAAAGTTGTCGTAAAAGAGACGGTTGGACTATGTCACACAAACTGTAAAAAGCCTTGAGGCGAGAAATGTGTAAAAATCTGTACGGGTTGGAAGAATTGCTGATTCTTCCAACATCTTTTTCTCTCTGCGTGTTTTACGGGAACCCTTCGCATCGTACATTCCCAAGTATTTTTCGCAGTATTTATTCGACGTGATATTTTTCAGCCAGACGAAAAAACGTTTTTATTAAGGATAAAAATAGAATATTTAAAACGCAGAAGCTCCGAGCTTGCAGTGATTATTAAATCCATTAATTAGGAACATCAATGCAATTAGAACGGAAACGAGAAAATCTCATTGAGAACGTTCTGCCAATTAGGAAAAATTTAATTCATAAAGTTTAAATCAACACCTCATACATTTTTCTCGATCTTTTTACATTTCGTCAAGCAAAAGATAATTAAGGAAGTCGCTGGACGATAAAGAACGTGACCTTGAAAATTTTAAGCTCCAAATTTGCAAATGATAATTTTTCCAAAATAAAAACAAGCTTTTTCATGGGAGGAAAAAAAAATCTAGAAACGTGCCAAAATCATTGAAAATACACATTGATCCTTGCCGTTTTTCGATCGATGTGCTTTCAGTGAAATTTCGTTTCTTTTTGTTATTCAATTGCATTGAAATGTATCGCAGAATTCGATCTTGGCATCGTATCAAATGCGAGCATCTTGTATCACCCAAACATCCTTCCCACTGTATTACGTTCGCTATAAATGATGGAATACATTAAGGGTTACCGATACATATATCAAGGAGTGAACTCGAAGTTTATACGAACGGTCTACAGTGCCTCGTCTCGCGGAAACTACGAGTAGCACGACAAGAGTGTATACGTTAGTTTGATATCGTGCAATCGAGAAAGCGCGAAACAGTTAAATTCGCATACACTCGCGTACGATCTGTACCTTTATGTTGCTATAAGTTAGACTATATGTTGGTTCGGTCTGCCGTAGGAAGAAAGACGACTCGAGCCCCAGGACGTTAACCCCACCGTAACCCAGCGAATACAACCAAAATCTTCGGTTCAAACGATTCCCATTATTAAGGGGGTAGTGTACGCCTCGTGAGCCATTGGAGCTTCAAGTTTTCGCTAGCATTTTATTCCTAAAAGTCACTACACCAGAAATTGGCAGGCCCTTCAATGGGAACCCTTAAAATTGATGAAAATAAAAAGTTTGAAAAAAAAAAAATTTCCAAACTTTTAAATACATTTCCCGAATTTTCGAGACGTTTTTTTTTGGCTCATATTATTGGATGAAAAAAAACAACGTCGTAATTGTTGGTGAAATGAATGAAGAGAAAGTAACAAATGAATGAGACAGCAAAATAAGAAGCACGAGCAAACTGTTTAGGAAACGAAGAAAATACCTTTTGTCTTTGTATCCTTGGCCGAGCCACCTTGCCCTCGACTCTTATACGTCAAACGACTTGATTCCCTCTCTCGTTTACCCCAACACACGTTAAAACACGCACGAAACATCCACCCTCCATTGTGTCCAAAAAAAAAGCACACACACACATGCACCGACACACTGTAAACGCTACATGCCCCTGATCTCAATGTGTATATGCATACGAGCGAAAAATTGAGTTATGCTTGTTACTCGTTGCGCGTTATTCGGCTGAAAATTGTTTTGTTATCAATGTTTTTCTTCAATTCTTCTCTGATTGTGAATTTATTACAATTGCGGGTACGAGGAGCAACGAAAAAGATCGTTAAACATGATACGAGAAGCGTGATGAACGATGGGTTGAAAGAAAGTTTGAAAAACCAATCTTCATCGTTTGAACGCGATATTTCTTTAGTAATTTACACTCGAAACACCGGCACGCGAGTTTCTATTGTCGTACACGTTTGCTCGAGAGAAAAAAAGACTTTTTCGTATTATTTTGGTATTTTTGGTATAAATGAAAAGTTAAACAAAAGGATAATTACGAAGGCCGTTACGAATGTTTGCAAAGATCGCGATAAGAATGTTGTCCGTTCTTTTCGTAACGTCCCGGAGGACTATCCGGTAACGTCGCCTTTTCGTCGTTTCTCTACGACGAGACATGTCCCCCGGTCTGCGGGTCGCCGCCACCGACCAACCCCTCCCTGATCTGTGTCCGCCGTGCGCACACCCTCAACCTCCCCCCGGAGACGCGCCACAGGATTTTGCGAATTCTCGTTTTAGCCCCTCCATCGTTTGGTGGGTAAGTACGATTTCTGGCCGTTAGATAGCGCCACCGCGGGTACAGGGATCGATCGGCATCCTCGCGAACGTCGGGACACCAGCCTTCGATGTGGGCATGCGAGAGTTCTCTGTGCATGACGTGAGCTACGAGCTACGAGCTGCGAGCTGTGTGTATGTGCCCCTAGAGAGACCGAGAGAGAAAGAGTGCGAGAGAGAGGCTCGCGAGGTTGTACACTCGTGTACAGTAAAGCCAGTCTCGATACTGACACAAAATGGTTTAGGTGGCGCCATCTATCGTTCTGGAGACGTAAACCACACTCGCCACGAAGGGTGACAGAAAAATTGGTAGTCGAGTGGGAGAAGGCGACCTTGGCAACGATGATTCGGAGGATTTAAGGGGCGAAATTGCCTCTGCCTTTCTTATTTTTGCTGAAAGTCTAATGATTTATTTCTTGGAGTTTCTCAGCTGGACCGAACGAACAAATTCATAATAAATTATGCAATAAATCACTCTTGCCTCGTTCTCGCATTATTTCTATGAAAATGAAGAAATTTCGCGTCGCAATGAAAATCGATTTTTATTCTTGATTTCCAATCCACCGATCAGGATTTTATTCTCAGTCTGTGAGCAGTATATATTTGAATTTTTTCATTTAAGGACATAGCTTTGGTGTCCTTTGGAACGGTAGTCGATACAGTTATTTTTGCTTCGCGTGGTAAACCGTGCCGGAGCAGACTCTGGACTCAACAATGAGTTGCTAAAATGTTCGTGGAATTATGCACAAAAGCACCGATTCGTTTGAATAACAAATAACACGATAAAATGCATTATTCATCGTTTTGGCTTTGCTTCAAAATCCCCAACGTCTTTATAGCTGTCAAGGCAGAATATTTCAAAGCTTTGAGACTTAATTTAATTAAGAAAATAACTTTCACTAATAGGAAAGAAGAATATTTTCGTTCTTGGCTGAGTTCTCATGCCAACGAACTGGGAAATGTTAATTATTTAACAAAGTCTATTAATTTCAATATCGACCATGATAATGAGGTTGTCATAATTACAAGATCAAAAGAGGATAAATTGTGAATTATTATGGAAGAGCAGAGCACCATGCAACGTTACGTTCAATAATCGAAATAGCTCGTTTCTAATTTGAGAATGCTTTCACTGTAATGCTCCATTTTCTCGTTGCTATGTGTATAAATATATGTAACGTATCTGTCTAGCTGATAATGTTGTTTCGAGCCAACGACGACGGAATCGGCTGAAACCCAAAGAGGGCCATATGTTCACCGTGAAATGGGAAGCATATCCGTGCAAGGGTGCTTTGGGCTGTTGGTGCGAATGAAGACAATGCGAAGGTGACAAAGACCGAGAGCGAGAGAGAGAGAGAGAGCGAGTCGGGAGACTGGAGGCACGAGAGAAGGATGTGCACGTTCGTCGGTTATCTTCACCAGAACACCTCATCTCGCAGCGAGGATTCAATTCTCGCTTCTCGAGTCACACTTTACCAGAGACATATTCTCGCCCGAAGGACACGAACGAGCAAGCCCTCTCCTTCAGGAGCTTTCGAAATTCTCCCGCACCAAGACCGTTCAACAGAAATTCTAGTCTGGCATTCAATTTCTCGGTATGATATGCCATCCATCGAGATTCATGGAGACAATAGAGAATCCTTGCAAATCGAACGACGAAACCGTCAAGATTTGCAGATTCTGACGCCTCCGACATTTATTGACGCTTGAGAAATTCACACGTACATCATGAAACGTGAGATAAATGTCGTTGATATTTCTGAGCTCTTTGAGCGCAATTCGAATTCGAATTGTATTTACGAGTCATCACGTCGGGTCAAATTATCGTTCGACTAAAAATCAATTTTTCGAACTTCTATCCGGATAATTTGAGTGAGAATTCATAAACATTATTTCAACCGATTAGTCCTCAAATGGTTGAATAAAAGTGGCCAATAAAGTTGCCAATAAAAGGCGCATGTGTTTTTTCTTCAAATTAGCTCCGGAGTGGTAATTGCCCATTACGTTAAATCGAATTAAGCGATCAAGGACATTGCGGCAAGCAAGAAGATTCGGAGTATTGCCTTTTAAGTTGCTCGGATCGAGTCTCCCCTCGGAGATGTTCGTATCTGACGTTTTTCCTCACTTGGTCGTTTACTGCCACGTGCTTGTCTCGTCCCCTACGGACGATTCGTAAACGCTCAAATATGCCACCAGTTCCGTATTGCTTTTGTGTACCCACGAGAGCCCGCGCGTTCACTTGGCCCGAGAGTTTCTATATACTGATCTCGACGAAGGAAACTTTCGTAGAGGGCGTCAACGAGTGGAGGAAAGTCATAAAGGAGGAAAGGACTATCCGGAAATGTCCTTGGCCATTTATATAGGTATATCTCGTTGCTCCGGTTGAAGGAAAAAGAAACGGATATACGAAAGGGAATAAACAGAGTTAGAAATATAGTGGCCGAGGAATGAAGCTTACAGAAAATGTGAGAGAGTCAAGAGAGAGAGTGAGAGAGAGAGAGGAAAGAGTACGAAGGAAAGCACATCGTAGTATATTGAATTTCCGAAAAGCGCGTCGAGTTTCAAGCGGATGATACGAGCCCTCCTTAAAGGCTGCTGCGATCGAGTTAGGTGCGCCTCAGGAATCATTTATACAGGGTGATGGTGGAAAAGGACGACGAAAGACGAAGCATCCGGTGAGAAGTACTGTGCGTGGCAAGGGTAGAAAAAGGCTCAGACGAGGAAGGAGGGGCGCAAGAGTTTGAAGCGTTGTGAAAACAACGCTTCGGGGCTCAATGGCGGAGGGTCTGTACCATGGATGGGTGCCAAAACAAGAAGAAAGGGGATGAAAGGCAAAGGGGATGGATGCCGAATTATCATTGAGAAGCATTATGCGGTGAAAGCCGAAAATTGAGTTTCCCAAGTCTGCTTGACTGCAAATGTTTTTCTTTTTCTATTAATTTTATTCTTTCTAAAAGCCACTGGCGCTCATGGAAAATTGATTAAATGTTCGCTTTGAATAATGCATTTTTAATTGCTTTCACCGCCTTTAAATTAATTCGACTGAAAATTGAATTTCCTCGTCACTCTGTTCAGGAAAATATCTTTCGGAGAGAAAAGTTATGAAATTTTAAATTGCAATTAATAACTTCAAGTGGAACTCGCAAGAAATGCGCATTTTGCTTTCCATTGTTAAATCTCAACTACGATTCTTTTCATTCCTTTACCAGAGCTTTTGTCATTGAAAGAAAAGTCTGCTTTGCGAAAGGGAGGTCGATTGAAAGGAGGCAAATCTGGACTCACTCGGGTGAATCTAACAGAGATTATCCCATTTGAGAGACAACCGAATATATCCCCTAGTCTTGATTTTCTGTACGGGACAAGAAACTCATTTGTTTGTGCCGATACAAAGGAATCTCGAATCATCTACGTCGGTTGATTCGCTCCGATGCCGCGAATTTTATTTCCTCCCAGATAGAAAGGAATGAAGTAAAGGAATAACGCTCATTCAACTTTTTACCCAGACAAAGGTGGTAAATTCGTGCCATTAAAATCGTTGCGTGGCCCGCTCTCTTTTTCTCTAAAATACGCACACCCAACGATACTTTTTCTCGCTCCTTTCTACCGGGGGAGGACCAATTAACGGTTCTAATTGATTTGACTGACAGTCCGAATTGACAATGTTGGTTCGATCGTGGAGGAAAAAAGACAGTCGAGAACGTCACGTAAATCGAACAACTAATTAGACGGTCTCGAGATTCTGCAAACGTTCCGCCGACTAATTCGAGCGTTTACTTTTTCAATCGAATTAATGCGAAAGGAAAACGCGACGCGATAGACTTGAGCAATTACAAGCTCACTCCCTTCATTTCTTTCGCTCTCAGCTCTGCTCTCGATGTATTTCAATAGTATTTCAAGTTGAGATATGACGTTGTACGGGGAAGAAAGACAGAGTTGGCAAAACGAGACGCTGTGTATAGCACGTGGCGAAATTAGCCTCGCAAATTTCGTCTAATTAAAGGCCGTTGGTGAAAACCTAGTGAGTTCTCTCTCACTCTTTCTTTCTTCACTCGCCGCATCTTTCTTCCTCTGACTTCTGCTCACAACATCTCCAAGACTCCGCAGCCACGAGACGCGGATACGTTACTTGGCTCTTGCTAGCTAACAGTGTGTCACGCTCGGTGGAGACAAATATGCGACGCGATCTTTGCGGTCCTCTTTATACGTACAACAGCCCTCGCACGACAGACATCCTACTTGAAATATTGGAGTTACGATTATTCACTGGATATTTGAAATGATGATGAAATTATTTCAAAAAACCTCATGGAATTTCTTTTTTTAAATAAATTCGATTACGAAATATTAAAATCATAGTGAGATTGAAATTAGATGAAAAATTCTTATTCGAAGATTCGTTTTTTCGACGCTCACCTGTCGTGATCGTGTCCATACGAAGGATTCATCCTTCTCGCATAAAGTGACGCGCCTCCTTCCGATAGGTAACCGTCGCAAATGTCCGAAAGCGTTCTACTCCCGACATTGACGCCACTACGTAAAACTTCACCGTCGCTCAGATACCCGGAAGCAATGTCAATGTCGGAATAATCTTGTCCAACGTGATGATGCGAGGATGAATGCAACACTGTGTATTGACGCCCTGTCGTACGGCTGGGCAAAGTCTGTAGACATCTTGCACCCGGTGTGTAACCTCGAAGAAGAGGCTGCATTGGCTTTACTGTCATTTCAGCTTCTTCCTCGGCTCCCGTACCAATCACACATGTTGGATTTTCCGTCAGGACCTGTGAATACATTCATCCCGTTATTATACAATGCATTTCAACGTTGAAAACAAAAAACAACAAGAATTCGTTGCAACTTTGTGAAAAAACTCTTTCTGTATGAAGAAAATTTGATGTTAAATTTATCGTATCAAAATAATCCGCTCCGTCAATTCGGTTTTTATAAAAAATGATTTTATCACAAAATTTTTTAAATTTCGAGCACACATAAAAAAAAATCCATTAACGTATTACGATTACAAAATTACTTCATTCAGAATTCTTTAATGATTTTGTATGAACATTCTTGACACCAAAACTAACAATTTTTTCCTACGAAGAAAAATTTTCTGACGTTGAGAATTTGAGATATTTAATTTCCAATGAGTTGCAAAAAAATACATTTAGGATTTTCTTCGAAAAAATCGGCTCATAGCCTTTCTGACTAATTCCAAAAAAATCCTAAAAACATTTTTTTTTGCAACTCGATTTTTACAATTTCAATTACAATTTCAAATTAAATATCTCAAGGTCAAAACGTCAAAAAATTCATAGGAGCAAACTGTTAGTTTTGATGCCAAGAACGTTTATACAAAATTTTGAAAGAACCCTCATCAATAAAGTCGTTTTGTGATAAGTTATACCTTAAGTTAATATACGCTGTTTTTCTCTATGAGATAAATATGAATGATGATGAGATAGGAATAGTGTGAACTGACCTTTTCCATGTGTTCAAAGGTCGTATCGATTTTTCGATTCGGTATAGTTTTAATTTCACTTCCGCTCTCGCTGCTCGGTCGATAAATAACGCTGCTATCACTCGAGTTGCTCTGTCCGGTGGAGTTTGAATTGCTGTGAGAGCTTTCGGACATGAGATCGGAAATGCTTGGCATCGGTGATACCATGGCAACCGTGTTGGGATCTAGTTTACGATGTAACGATTCGCCTTTGAGTTTGGTTGCGTTAGTAATATTAGGAATACTTATGTCTTTTTGTTGCTTCGTTGTGCCCTTGACGAGAGCAGTTGGTTTTGGTATGCTGGAGCTAGGGCTCATTCCTGGGCCCGTGACATTTAGACCTTGAGCATTTTGTCCAGGGCCTGGAAGTGGATTGGACGAGTTGGTCGTTTGAGGCGACATGAGATTCTCTTCGTTTTTCAATTGTTCAGGCTGCATTTTATTGTCGCCGAAGGACTCTTGAGGCTGACACGATGAATTGGCGGATTCGTGCTCGTTGTAATCGAAACTTTCACGGTTTTCTTCGTCGATATGATTCTCGTTTATTCGCAAACGAATTTCGTAGTTTTCTCCTTTACTACTTTTCAAATCGAGATCCGGAACCTTTTGCACGGTTTCCACCATCTTTTCTTCCGATAAATTCATATTCGCCTGGTTCATCGTTGTTATCGTTTTGTCAAAACTCGTCGTTTCGTTCTCCACGCAGTGAGGATTTTCTTGCATCGACATTTCGTGGCTTGGCTGTCTTATCAGTCCATTCGATCCTGGCACGAGACCTTTACTCATACCGTTCGGTGGTCCTTTTGTGTTCTGTTGTAACTTGGAATCGCTTATTTTACTCGGTAATTCCATTTTCGGCCTTTGTATACTTTTTTGTTCAGTCTTTGGACTTGAGACGATTTTTGTATCTTGGGATATTTGTTGTTGTGGTTGTTGTTGCGCTACTTTTTGTTGTATCGTTAAGGAAGAATTAGATTTTTGTAATTGAGCTGATTGCTTCAGGAGATCGAGGCTGTGGACTTTTTTGTCATTGGCTGTATTTTTGGGAACAGAATTCGTAATTTTACTCGATACTTTGCCATCGTCGATGCTCGAAGTCGTGTTGACCAATTTTTCTGGTCCTTTTGTTCGTGCTATTTTACTCGCTGCCTTCGATTGTTCCTTTCTCGCACTCTTCGGACTCGCCTGTTTCGTTGGCTTTGCTTGTAGCTTCGATTTCAATGCTCTCGTTTTCGGCGACTCTACTTGATTTTTCGTCTGATCGCACAACGATGTCGAACTGTCCGAGTGCTCCGAACGCGCCGATGAAAAACCCGATGAACTCGATGTTCTTTTCGATACCGCTGACGAAGCTTTTCCACGTTCCGAATTTTTCTCTTTGTTGTTAAACAACTTGAATTTGTCGAGAACCGAGTTTTTGTTCGTTTGCTGTACCGGCGCTGGAGGACCCGAGTAAGGCGACGATTGCGGCGCCCTCAAACCACCTGGACGTCCAACCGTTGAAGCTCGAGGACTGGAATTCAAAAAATTTCACAAAATATAAGAATTTTTATCAATCCAAATTCTTGGCAAAATTTTCATGACTTTTCCATTTCACTTCTTTATTTTTTTTGTCCATTTACATTTACAACTTCAAATAAATGGATGATTTAATTTTGAAATATGATTTCAGCAACAAAAATATATAAAATGTATAAATCGATGCAATTGTAAAAAAAAAAAAAGAAATACCTGGGTGTAGTGGCGGCTGGTTGCCGATTTGTGGAGCATTGACTTCTGGGTTGTGGAATGAAGGAAAGCGCCTGGGGTGGGTGCTGTTGACTCGGGCTGGTACTCCTCGAGCTGCTTGCACTGCCAATACCACCGTTCCCGTGTTTCAGTCCTGCTGAAACAATAAAGCAACGAGATTCTATTATCTCTTCTCTTTTTCTCTCCTTCTTCTTTCTATTAGGGCGTAAATTTTTTATGCGAGGGTCAAACATGATTGTTTGATCTCCTTGTGACCACTTACTTGAATAAGCAAACGCAAGAGAGAGTAAGGTAACAGGAAGACGACGAAAAGGGACCGAAAACATGGAGGTTTGTTCTCAAAAGTTTCTTCCCGGTGTATTATTACAAAATTGGAAATAAAAAATCGAAAATCTACACAACAATTCAAGTCTACTTTACGACAAACGACCTCCATAAGATTTGCCGTAAATCATTTGACGTTTGATACACGCTTCCTACATTTTTTTAGCCCATAAATCACATGCACTTTTTTTTTTCTCGTGCGACAGTAAAACTTGATTGGATTCGTCGCCAAATCTTGAACTGCAAGCTCCAGCGTTGTACATAGGAGGGAATTGGATACAACACTCATCAGCAATTTAAACTCGATACTCTGTCTGGTGAGAAAATGCTGTTTCTACAGAGAGCCAGGCTTGTTGTGAAGCTTTGGTTTTTGGGTTCCCTATATGCCAAGTGTCGACGGCGAGACACGATAAAAGCAATACCAACGATATTGCTCGTCTCGGTGCTATGCATTTGTATTGGACGTACTACTCGGTTGCAGGTTTGTGGCACGAGATATTTCATTCAGAGTCGAACGTCGTCTGGCCTTTTAATTTGGATCTCGATATTTGTGAAGCCTCGTCGACGCGATAATTTGCAAAACAAGTTATACCGAATTTTTCTTTCTTGTACTTTTTTCAAGTGATAAAAATTCTTGTCCAAAATTTGTTTGAAATAAACTCTCGTTCGCTCATTTCCACATCGTATATTCTGAATAACTTATTCATCATTAGAACGGTTATTTTTATGTTTATTAAAGCGAGTTACAAAGCATACAGCTCGAAGGCTCAAACGAAGTTCGACTTTAAATGAAATTCCTTGTATACACAATGAGGTTCGAGTTCATATAGTTATAGAGAAGAGTGTACACCAAGGGATACATATACCGTAGTGAGGGCAAAGGTCATAAGAACCGGGATAAGCTTCAAAGTGGATGCACGAGACATGAATACCCTCCATCGTTTTATACCTCTTTTTTATCTTTTACGATACTTTTAAAGTGTTTATATTTTCTCCGTATACCTACACAGCAGAAACGATTCCGTAACGTTGATAAAAATTGAAATAACAAGATCGTTTTTATTTATCCCGATGCAGGCATCGCTCCGATTGTCTCGATCAGCGTATAAATGTATTTTTCGGAATACCTGACAAAGAAAAGAGCAACTTTGAAAATCTGACAGAGCCACATTGAATTTTGGTCGATCGGTTCAACTATAGGGCTGAGAATTTTGGAATTTTAATGACAGAATTTGCGGAGCAAGTAATTCAGTGGAGAGCACAAATTAAAGTAACCCCTGAGATCGTCCGACAGTTTGGGTGCAACGTTTGGTATAATTCTTCATTCACGTTTCATTAAAGTCCCCTCGAGCGAGTCCTCAATACAAATTCGCACCCGAATAATTGCATATTCATTACGGCGTGTTACGCAGCACACACATTCAAATAATTCTTTCTTTACTGAGCTCTTTCATCCACACTTGGCAAGTTTATAATTTTTCTCATTGGATAGTGGACTCGATAAAGCGACGATTGACTGCCTCATTACACGAATATAGTGCTAGGCTGTTTGTGTATATGGCGGAGATACAGGGCATTTCAGAACAAACCCCAAAAGTTCATTATTCTTATTAAAAAAAAATATTTTTTCGTCATTCGAGCATCACGATGATAAATTAATCAATTGACAATATATGAGTGTGACGTTTCCTGCTTAATTGAAGTTGTACGTTCAAAGTATTAACTCCAGGAGCCTAACCATCCCAAGAGTAACTGGATATAAAATCATTTTATGAGACGATGCAATGTATTATTGAAGCCTACACGTAGACCGTAAATTCTTGCGGTCGTATGAGCGAGACATCTTCTCGTGACTTTAAACAGCGTTGGTCGAGCATGTGTGGCTACTTAGTTGTGGTTAACTCAATTTATTCATCGAATCTGTCGCCAGGCACAGCGAGCTTTCGCGTGAGTCGAAGCTCTTGGGTGGTTGCTCCGCAGCCCACGGTACTCGAATAAGTACGGAATAACGTACACGAAGATTTATTATAACAGCATATGGTAAGAAAAACCTGATTTACACAGCTAGTTTTTCTGACTCGAGTTGAACGCGACTGAAGCAAAAACCTTACAAAAAATGGAACTGCACGTAAATTTGAATATATTTCCATCGCATTGACTTTTCGGATATTGTGAAAAATCGTTTTTCAGATTTATCTATCGAAGATCCTGTTGGGCAGATTGTCAAAAAAATGAAGGATGTCGATGTCGCTGAGTTGTTTGTCATTTTCGTCGATTTATTATCAGGATTCGAGGCTTTTTTGAAAACGCTAACATTTTGTGTTGTTCGAATAGTTTCTTCTCAGCACAGAACGCTCGAATGGGAAATTTATAGTTTTTTGAATGTTGCGATGACGAATACGTGATTTTTGAGAACAGGGGTTGTGGCTTTTTGGCAGACACGTAATCGCATCGGATCAAACAACGATGGAGCAACAATGGTCTGGAAACAAGTGGCCTAGAGGGTTCAGGATTTCTCATTCTCTTTCTATTTGCTCCCTTCAAAAGCGTTGGAAATGTACAGTGAGAGACCTTAAAATTCGAAACGTGACTGGGCATACAGTGAAAAATAGAAATAGCTACTGCTTTGGCCCTTGTCAAGCGTTCGAATGATTCATCGCGGAGTCGGAACACGAGCAATCGATCTCGCGTTTATCGTAACTCCAGAGCGAAATTAATGGGGCTTTCGTTGCCTGAATTCGTGATTGGTTGGGTTTGGTGCGAATCGAATAACGATATACCTCGAGAAGTGAAACCACCTGCTGGACCAGTGTAACTTCGAAACTATCGACTAAATTATACTGTAGTGCGAGGGCAAATGATAATTGTTTCCAAACACCGAAATTTACGTGCGAACTTCCATGTCCCGTCAATTGATTGAAAAAGCCGAATAACTTACTGCAATCATTTTTACCTCAAAAAAGAAAGATGAGAAATATAATTTTTTTTTATAAATGCAGGACCAAGTGTCCGATGTGTCGTATTTAAATCCAACAATTTCGCAGCACACGTCATGTTCCAGCATATCCAGACGTATTTTAATATCGAGGATTGCCCGAACTGAGATTAAAAAACACCTGATGATTTTTCTACAGTCAAACACAGCACATTCGAACTCACACACAAGTTGACGGTAAAAAATCTGATGAATAAATGAACGAGAGAAGAAGGGTGATGACAGGAACAAACCAATTGTAAATGAATATGCTCGGAGCAAGGAAATGAATGCAAATGTTTAAAATCCGCGAGACTGCACAGCCTCCGGCGAACTGTGCATGTACAATGCACCGTTGAAGTCTAGAAGAGTTATTAACGCGGATAACTCGAATGTTAAGAATAAAAACTCCAAGTGTGTGTAACAAGAAGCAAAATGCAAGTGTACCGCGCGTTGCACGCCTTTTCGTACGACTACGCACATTAGACATACATTCATTCGATGGACCGTGCTGTGAATAAACACCAGCATACATTTCTGTATACATATATTTAGCCCCACTCTTTTTAAACAGCCATATACACAGCAGCTTATCTCGACCGATATTTCTATCTTTATTTATCCGTTTCTTCGACACTCTCGCCATCTCTTGGCGTCTACCAGTCTCGCATCTTTCTCTTCTCACCAGAGCACATTAAGTGCAACTGTTTTATATACACACGTGATACCGAGTACGTACTTGTTCCAGCTCGTTGCAAAATAATGGTCCGGTCTACAGGTAGCATAAAAAAATAGAAGAGCCTTCTCTTCATGCACGCGTGATAAGATTGGAATTTCACTTAAGTTTCTAACATTTTGATTGTGAGTCACTTCGATGATTATAGATAAATGTAATTCATTATTCGTTCGACAAATTTCTGGCTCTAACTGTGATTTGCGTTTGGCAAAAATAATAAAGGTTACGATTTGAATACATCTAGGTTTTGTTTGCAGATTCCAATTTTATTGAAAATGGAACTTTCATTGATATAAATTCAAATTTGTGGGAATTGGACATAATAGCCTGGATGATTGAAAACGAATGGAAATTCATTGATTTTCAGTCACCCTGTACAACATAGATATCGTACGTGTGTGCAATGTGTACTTGCAGCATACGTAAGCAACGAATGTCGTAGGGAGTAAATGCATTCTCGGTGTTGCTCTCTCGCGTTCTCTTTCGCTGTCACTGTCTCTCGTGACTGTTTAAACGTACGAGCCTTTTTCCTCGGCCCAGCGATACACGTTGTGGTGGTAAATACTCGTTTGTATCACACGAGCGTGTGAGTACACACGAGGAATTGACAGGCCAAGGCGATTAAGTTCAGTGGTTCTCGCGATATATATCGCAGAGTAATTTTTTACATTTGACTTGCTATCACCTCGTATAAAATACAATACAGATGCACATTCCATTCTGATACCCTTTCAATAAGTACAAATAGATTGTGAATGCCATATCATTGGTAATTAACATAATAATATCGTACGATAATTAATTTTTAATTAATACTAATGAGAAAACGTTTTACGGTCATTATTCATTAATGAAAATGATTTTTAAAATATTCAGCAAGATCTTTAAAGAGTGTCTTATTAGTGTGATGCGAATAAATTGACAACGAAGTAATTATCAATTAATTAACAACGAAAATAATCGAATTGTGAAACGCGGTTCAATCGAAAAGCTATTTTTGTCTTGGAGACTCCGGAGACAATGACACTTTGAGTGACGTTAAATGGGAAATGCTGAGAGATGTGGTAACAATATGAACGATCACCTGACAAATACTGTGATAAGGGAAATTGCGAGTGAAAAAATTGATAAACCGGTTGAGAACCCACGAAGAACTGCAAGACCGTAAGAGAGCCGAGCCTTTCAAGTTCCCTTTGAAAGTACAGAGTGCATACAGCTGTATAGAGCCCAAGTTTACGGTACCAAGCTCCTCAGCAGCCAGAGGATCTTTCCTCAACTACAGGATAGGATTATACACGCATCTATAGATTTATACGTTAAATCGTGGAAGCCGCACGTCTGCAGAATCGTTCGGGAAAACCACGAAATGAGATATAGGAAACGCTCCAACGAGCATCCTGTTTCCATTTCGTTCAAGTTGGTTCTTTTTCCATTCTCTCTCTCTCTCTCTTTCTTTTTCTTGTTTTTTTATTAAGATCTTCGATGATTTCAATGTACCGCTAACGTATCAGTAGGTAAGGAGTGTATCGGTCAGACTCCGATCAACCGTAATAATGCCAGACGACGAGCCTCAATCTATACACCGAACAATTATTGAGTTCCTCAATTCCTCTCCACTGGCCAATCTATTCACTCGGATATATACGTTACATACTGTAGTTTACTGAGATTGATCCAATTGAGGCTAGGCTCAATTGGCTATTATCATAGATACGCAGCTGTCGTAGAATACACATGAGCAATAGAAATATTTTGCTGCATTTCGTAATCATTTGGAATAAAACAAACTCTCACGTCGTAGGCCAAGTTTCATTCATAAAGATTCGATTTTAATTTCTTTGCGGCATGTCGCTGTTATGTAGATCGAGAAATCATGCCGGTGTAAAAAAATTCGTCGGTGAATGTGTTTTTTTTTTTTTTTTTTTTTAATTAGAATCATTTGTACGCGAATGTGACTTGAAGGAAATTTTTATCGAGCCATCGAGCTCCCTTTTCGCGAATTAGTTGAAGACAATGCGTATAACCCTGGGTGTCGATTTTTGGTTTTCTCGCTGTCGTGATACTCTCATCTCTACATTTTTCCATCCCCCGCTTTATGTATACCATTCGAGTTTATCCTCAAACGTCACGAAACGTCTCGCGTTACAGCTCCACTGAAGATAATAGTCCGAGATAAAAAGTAGGAGAGAAAAAAGTCTGGAAGAAGGCGCACGGATGGCAATGCTCTGCTGAGAGTAAGAGGAGAATATCGTGGACTCGAAGTGGCTCGTTTAGAGCGATATCACGATCACCGGGTTAACCGTCTCAGGAGCAGAGATTTCCGTTCAATCTCTTGCAACGAGAAAAAAATTGCCTCGATCTTTAAAAGGATCTTGTTAGTCTTTTGTATATATATTTATGTGTAATAAGAATGCGAGAAGGAGAGGAAAAATAGGGTGGGCCGAGACAGAGAAATGTCATGGAGGGACGATTGGAAATGATCCATCACTCGTTTTTGCTGCTCAAACTATAAATTAACGCTGCTGGATGCATCGGGCCTGAGACTCGTTCCGTGACTCGGATCTCCGAAGATTCCAAACATTTATTTTTCAAGTCTCTCTCAGTCTCGTCCTCGGCGCTCCTACGCCACTCCAATTTCCGAGACTCGCTCGTTTCGGATAACGAAATGGATATGGTCATGTGATCGTTTTTTTTATACCCGCAGGCTCTCATGTGCCACCACGTATTTTTATAATACCTTCTGCTTTGAGGGACCTTAAGATTTTTGTATCCTTATCATCAGTGGCCGTGTTTAGA
Organism: Hyposoter dolosus; assembly: GCA_963921915.1. Taxonomy (NCBI): domain Eukaryota; kingdom Metazoa; phylum Arthropoda; class Insecta; order Hymenoptera; family Ichneumonidae; genus Hyposoter; species Hyposoter dolosus. The sequence goes on along the minus strand of OY998135.1, from coordinate 11,352,454 downwards.
AGCAATTCCGCTGAAATGTTTCGATTTTTAAAAAAATGAGAAATACATTTTTTATACTTATTTTTACCCGCGGAAATAATGAGCCTCTTTTTCATTTTGGCATTCTCTGTGAGATTTTTTGAAACGAGTGTAGAAAATTGTAGCAAAAAATCGATAGTTGGGTAAGTGGAAGAATAAAATTGTTACGGTGAACGAAACGTTGATTTTTTTCTCAGTCGTTGAGAGTTCAACGAACTGGAGATTACCTAACATTAATCTCGAATCTCTCGACTCTACGGTTATTTCCTTTTTTTGCCAAAGGAGCCATTTTCTTACGCATTCCCTCCTTGAGAAAATTCTTCAATGCTCAAAAGATCTGTGGCGAAGAAGAACCGGAGCAAGATTTTTACTCCAAAGGAAAGAGTTGAGGCTATTGACGATGATCCATCACCGCTTGAAATTTAACCTTCGGGTGGGCCCTCCATTCCCAGGATAAAAGGAAAAAAGACTTTGATGGAAGATCGTCGGAGGGTTTTCCTTTGGGCATCGAGCACCACTAAAGCGTTCCAACTTTCTATATCAAGCCATACGAGAGCGATTCATTTACCTTTGAAGAGTCGCTGCTTAATGGACGCAGGATCATTTGCCCCAATGAAAACGACACGAAAAAAATTTTCAAATGCAACGTGAGGAAAAATGCAAGTTCTGAGCTATCGTTCATCGATTATTCAAACGTTAATGCAATCAGTTTGTCATTAAATTTCAATCCAATTACACAATTGGGAAAGCTTGTTACTATTTCTAAAATATCCGAAACCCCATACATAAATGATTGAATCCTCGAGGAATGAATGGGAACAGAGGTCACCGAACCTAATGCTACTCAATTTCCTTCATTCGTTAGCCAAGTACATGGTCATTGATCGCAGATTTCTGCGGAGAGGATACTACTATTTAATTATTCAGATAATTCCCAAAAGACCAGACAACCCACGACCCAAAATTCTCTGGCGTTTAATTCGATCCTGCAAACTTTGTGGTATCGTGATTTCATGGTAATTATTTATTGACGTGATTACGTAGGACGTCCAGATATTAATACGATATGGATTAGAATTTCGAGAAATTTGAATGAATTTTTCCGCACCTCGTATCACATGATCTGGCCCATGGTTAGTCGTAATCGATAGAACTTATTGCCACTTGAGTTGCGGATTATCGAACGAGGCAAGCTTCGTAGGCGGTCTCGGCCTCTCGGAGACCTTAGAACATGTATATCTTTTTTCTTAAAAGGTCTCTTCTAAGCAATCCTCGGATAGCAAAACTGCATAGTATCGACCTACTGTCTAGAGTGTCTGCAGTGTATACTTATAGCTCGGTGGTGCTGTGTTTTTCACAAGAGTCTAGCCGCGTCTGACGTTTGACTGCGTGCATGGAGGGCTGACTAAGAGCTCTTGTATTTCGAGGAAAAGCTTATTATCGACTAACTGTCAAACGAAGCAGTGGCCATCGGCCTTTAGTCTCTGCATTCCCTCTCAATGCCTGCCACCTCCATCGCCCATTCGCCGCCTCGTTTTCTCCTAATTCCATCCGAGCTGTCTTTGTTCGGACACGTGTTAATTCGCGTAAGACATCGCAGCTGACTATACGTCATCTGTACTTCGCGTTAAACGTTTTACGTTTCTCCCAGTCCGCGGGATTCTTTTGTCGTTCAAATGTGGCATAATGAACATCCGGCCTTTGAAAAGATTTCAGAGAATTCGAAACCCAATGAACTTGACTGAACGAAATTCAATATTCGAACGGGAGAATTCACATTTTCCGGAACGATTTCAATTTATCTGTGTGTTACAACTAGAACGAACTATTTGTCAGTATTTTATTGGATCGTGGGAGATTGACTGCTCGAACGGAAGTAAACTGAGAAAGATTGACTTCCCGTTATGAATTTATGACCGAGCTCGATCCTGAGTGTCCAAAAATCATGTGCATCCGGAGATGCATCCCCACGGATAGATTTAGAAATACAGAAGTAGATTACACGTAATAAACGTTCCCGTGGAGTCTTCTTGAGCCTCCAATTCGTGAATGATGGTGTCCATCGGTGAAATATATCGTCCGTTTTATTAATAAAATATTCAATGAAACGGCTTGTTGGAAGATTCCAACGATCGTTGGGAGCGTGGGCTGGATGATTTGCACCCTATTGGATCACCCCTGCATCTAAGCTCGGATTCAGACTCCATCATTGCCTCTGCAGATAGGTGAAATCTGGGAATACTGCTCCGAGGCACGAACGTCCTTTCGTTCATATATCTGCTCTAAAGAACACGACCCTCCGGTATCCATTGAAATAACTGCCTTTACACGTACTTCGCTATCACTCTCTTTCCCTTATCCTCTTTTTTGTAGGCAGTCCTTGGCTGACTGCTTTTTTTCCCCAATTTCTTCGGGGAGTTTATGCACGTGCGGCTGTCGATTCGAATTAGCGTTAATGTGGTTTCTAAATCTATACGTACATAGACTTGTACATGCGTAAATATTTTTTTCCTATTATGAGAAAGGCGTCGGGCTCGAAAATTTATGTGCTTTATCGAGTGAGTTACAACCTTTTACAGCCGAACGTTGAACCTCTGTGTCCAACGTTCGGATGTGTATTCTCGAGCACATATTATATTCGTGTGTGTCCAAGAGGGTGCGAGTGGTCGACACAAAGCGTTCCTGAAATCCCTCGAGGGAGGTCGCGGTGGGGTTTCTGGCAAGCATCCCGAAGAGCACGCCAGGCCACGGGGCTGAGTCACGGGTATTCATCTACCAGTTTATTCAAGTGCATTTGCCATGTATATATATGAAGCAAATGCATTAACTGTCAGTCTATCTCAAACACATATTACATACTCCCAATGACCCCCACCCCCTTTTTCTCTTCCCACACCATCCATCGCTCGTTATCTCTCTTGTCCACCCTGATTGAATATTTGTATCACAGATAATATTTGTCATCATCGGAGTTCCGCACTGCACCGAGAACAAATGAGCAAAAAAATTGCCTTGTACGTGTTCAAGATTTTTCGATAGCCAGGAAACGTTGCGTTGTTGATTTATAGATGGGATGTTTGGGTGGAAAAAAATTGGCACGAATCATGAGATTTTCTGACATTATTTATCATAATGTTGTTGTGTGCCAATGGAAATGTAACGACGTTATTCTTTCAATGTGAAAATACACGATGCAGTTTCGTGGAAGGTGAAATTCGACAATAATTCGGGAAACAATCTTGTGCGGCAGAATTTTTTGTTACTCACCCTCCATCGTCATTGTTCGCAATGATTCGTCAAGCGAGGCCTGAGAAATTCTATTAATACCTTTACCAGGGGTTATAAGCTCCGTGACTCACGGATTTTCATTGAATATTTTTTTCATGTGGATATAGTAACGTGTCAGTCTGTGTTCGTTCATTTTTTTTTTCGTCATCGTCCCTTGACGGCTCGTCCTTCGTTTGCCAGTATTTGATACTTTATGGCGATTGAATATTTGCCGAGATCGTCCGTGACCGATAACGGTAAAAATCCCTACGGCCTAAGAAGCTCGAGGAGAAGATAGGATACGTGGCTGCACTTTACTGTCACATCGTATTTTCGAACGAGATCAACAGCCTGATGCGCTCTCTCGGAAGGCTCATGACTTTAACCCTCTGTAGCTATCCACGTACGAATTTAAGCGGATCTATGAAAAGCTCTGAAAGAGAGAACGAGCGAGGACGAATAAAAACATGGCAGTGGCAAGGGTCTTCGCCGATTCTCCTCCACCCCTTTTTATTTTCCACACCATACTACGTGGAATTTTATCCCTACGATATTACATTTTTTCAGGACCCTATCTCTCGTCGTCCAGACCAGTTAAGCTCCCTGCTCTCTCGTTCTCTTGTCGCGATCTTTGTCTGCTATCATCCTGCAGCTTCACTTCCTACCACTGTCATACAGTCGGAGCATTAATTTACGAGCTGCTAGAAAATTTAATACATCGAGAATAGCAGCTGCGAGGCACAAGGAATTTAAGCACGTATAGCAATTTCGGTTTTATCATTTGCACCAACTTTACAATTAAGGAAAGCGTGTAAGATCTCTCGTGATTCTCATCGACCGACCGATGATCAAAATTCAGGAGAATTGCAACTTGAAAATCGTGGGAGTTCCAAGAAAATCGAGAGATTTAAAAATTCGATTGCTGCGCGTCAGAGATGGAAAAGAAATGAAAAAAAGTTGTCAAATCGTTCGCTGAAGGTTGCTTTTTCAATTAAAATGTCTGTCAATGGTCCATTCTGTCGATACGAGATTACACAGTTGGTATTCTGTCATTTTACGATGCGGATAGAGAGAAATGAGCAAAAAAAGCTTGTTTTTTTTTCCAAAGTCTCAAAATGCTTGTGCACAAAACTTTTCATTTTCGTTTGAACATTTAGAGTTGAAGATCGTGAAGTTCTGGATTTGTTTCGTGGTGGAATAGAGAGACAACAAAGATAACAAAGCTTCAAATTATTCGTAAATGTGGAGAACTCGTGTTTGGCAAATGTTGCCGTTTTAAGCTCACAGCGGATAAATTGAAGGAGCGTCATGTCGACACAGACGAATGAGAATCGTCGTAATAGGGCGGTTTACATTGCTCCTGTTTCCAACCCCGAGGCGTTTCGCGAGCTTGTTCTGCACGGGTATACATACGACACACATCGCTACGATAGTTTCACGCTTTGTTGGTACACCGAGCAACTTGCGTGACGCCGAAAACGTACCTATATATTCATCATGCCTCGCGATTTCCACGTACTGTACATAAATCGAGAAAAGGATTAAATCAGGTGTGCAAAACCACGAACCCTATTTACCCAACAACCTTTGAATCGAAGCCCTTCACTCGTGTCGGGTTAAATTCGAAATTGCGATGGATTGAATCAGTAAGAGTTGACGAGGCGGTTCTTCTCGCGGCAGGACAAATTAATGAAACCAATTTAGCTAAATCGTACGTCATGTCCAACTTTCTAGGCTCGAAAGTTTACTCGAAAATAGTTCAAGCGACAAAAATGCTACTAAGAATTTTTACATTATTCATCACTGATTAATGGATCTCAAGCATCGGGCGGCAATCAATTTTACACGCGCCTGTCGAGCATTATTTCCATCAGTGAATATACAAAATTTCTCGCGGAACCTTCGGTGAGTGCTTTTCTTCATCATCGTGTTTGCATTGAGAAAGTACGGGACACACGAATGAAACGGTAAGACTTATGGAACAGATGAAAAAGTAAAAGATGAAGAGGAAAAACAAAAGTGACAGCTTTTTGTGGTTCCTGTTGAAGAACGACGCCAGGACCTCTCAATCAAGCAGCGGAGATCCGAGGGAAGTGTATCAGTAAGATTTTCTCCCCCGTGGCTTCGGCTAAGTGAAAAAAATTGATCTCTTCTGCACCATAGGAAGAAAAAAATGAGGGAGGGAGGAAGAGAAAGTTTCATGCATATACGAGATTGCGGTGAACGTGGAGCCGGATGCTTCTGTCACGAGATATCTGTGAAGGGCTGAGGGTGAAAAAAAGGTCGAGGAGGAGGAAACTGCGCGTAGACTGAAAGACCAGAAAAATCACTCGATTTTCGGAATCAAGATAAAAATTCTGCAGTCAAATATGAATCCGATCTTTCTCAGAAAACTCTGAGCATAGCGACTTTATATCTTTTACTACTATTGTTTACGTTTTTCACTAAAGAAACGTTCAAGTTTATGTTTTCCCCTTGCGTTGTTGCGGACGCGAAAAAAAATCGCGGAACGAGGACAGGGGAGCGTTGATTCAACGTCAGGAACAGCTGTCGATCCTCCACCATGAAATGGAACAACCGGGAATAGTCTACTCAGCGACACGATAGCACATTGAGCTTCTTCGATATTCTCGGCAACCCTCTATTTTGTGTTCATTCCTAGTTCGTTATTGAGAATAGTTTACGCCGTAGTTTGAACAGACTGACCAAATAAAATAAGATCGAGATAACTGAACGAGGGTTGGGGTAGTTTGGTTAATTACCACCCTCGTCGCAGCAGTAACTATACATATAGAACTGCAAATGTTCTCAGGACATTTCGCACGGTTCATTAGAGTGACGCGGAGACTTCTCAATTACATCGTATTCTCGGAATCTTCTCAACGGGTAGTAAATTAAAGTGGAATTGCTTTTCTGATGTTTTCGGAATTGTTTCAAAGCCTCGGCATTTGGGGAACCGATAAAAAAAATTTAATTAACGTTATTGAATAACAAAAGTGCACGAAATGTCTCTAAAAAATAATCTGGCATCGATTATTGGTACTTTCTATGTGCTGCTTGCTAATTTTTCAAATACCTCGCGTCTGGCGTCGCTTTTCTCGATGGTCTTTGTTTTCCCCTACGATTCACCAGGATTGATACCATTTTTTGTCAGCTTGTGAGCTCGGCGGCCGTCCGAGGCTTTGTGTATTTTATTTCTCGCCTCTTTTCCCAATTTTTTTCAATGATCGTATAGGTGGATTCGCGATTGAAATATTCTCTTGATTTATACGATAGGGGAAGAAAAAATGAGAGGTGAAGAATGGAGGGCAATATTCGATAGTTGAGGGACAAGTCGCGAGGGTTATTTAACTCTTGTAACAGATGCATCGACTGGATTCCAGACGTCTCGAAGAAAAAGATTCGGCGAGGCTTGAAATATATCGAGAGGGTATATAAAGACGATCGAGCCACTTTTTAGGATTTTTTTTCCGCCTCCCTTCCTCGCCATACGAAGAGAGATCCACTGTTTATTTCGTGCTGTATAAAAGATTGAGAACGGTGGAAGAAAACTACGAGTGCATGAACTCTTATTATTCTCCGAAGCTCTTCATCGCACAGAGTTGAAAGTTGGAAGGACTTATACAAACTCGCGAGTCTGATAAGGTCGTCTTTTTTGTTCGGTCGTACCGGAAATTGAACGAACGGAGAAAAATTGTCCGGAGAGACTTTTTACTCCGAGTTACTTTTCCCGTCGATATAGAAAGACCGTGAACGGGGAGTCTCACAACTAAACAGACTCGTGGATACGAGAACGATAAAAGCAGAAAAAAGTGGTTACAAAACGAATGAAAAGGAAGACGATGAGCTAAACAGACCGGACCAGGGAGAATTCATCTTTTTTCTCGTCCTTATTGTTCCGCGTTCTTTCTCTTTCCTTATCTTGCAGCTAACATCCAACAAACTACCGAGGGAAGGAAACTGCAAAAAGATACCAATTTATACAATGGTAATCGTAGAACTTGGCTAAATTGCATGGCTCATTATTCATGCCATATTCCGACTGGACTAATTTTCCCATTAACTCCAATTCCTTTATTACATTACATACATTTTACTAATTATTTCGACCGGAAACGATCCTCCCTTGAGCATAAATTTTTGCTTATTATGTTTTCTAAAGCAACGACCGATATTTCTATCTTTTTATTCATTCGTAGATGTTCCAGTGATCAGTCAGAGTTGGATCGTGAGATTTTATGGAAAAACGGTGCAATAATTAAAATATAGACAAAAAAATGAGGGAAATTTGTGGATTGTTCCACACGGCGGAGGGTTTGAAAGCTACGAATGGCTACGAATCGATCATACCAAAAGCTCACCTTCGATCGTTCCGGTACCCGATACATCGGGGGGACATTGATCCTCATTTTCAACGACTACCGCAACGAGTCTGCCATTGTCCCTGAGACCGGAAAATCTGACGCAAAACATAATGAAATCCGGAGTTTACAAAAAAAAAAACGCGGAAAATCTTTGCAACGAATTGGTCGGTGCGAGCAAGGCCGCGATGAGTTTGCACAAACGACTGACTGACTACTGCAGGTACATCGCGAATTCGATGTGAATGCTTTGCTACTCTTTTCGTCTCTTTTTTCTCCTCACCTATAGCAGCAGCAGCAGCAGCAGCAGCACAGTGAGAAATATTCTGTTGGTGGTAAAAAGAGGGAGGGAAGCTGGTTCCAACGGAGCAGAAGAGAAAAACCACCCCCTCGAGCACGCGGTATGTAAAACAAAAAAAAAACGAGGAAGAGAAAACGTCATATAACTCGGCGCGTTGACGACGTCGAGAGAGATTCGAGCTAGAAAGGCTAAGAGCGCGTCAGAGGGTGAAAAGTAAGCTCTGAAAGAGAAAACCATGTAAACCAGGTGTCCTCTTGCAATGAAATACCACCACGAGCTACAACGGATGAAAGATACATAAAACATTGGATGTTTACATTCTGCCTTCTTTCTCTGTTTTATTCTTCTTTATTTTTCATTTTTCATCCAAGGAAAAATCATTTTCAAGAAAACTCCTGTACTACTGCACAAATCACGATGATATCAATGGTTTTCAATGAATTTGCCTAGTTTTTCAATGAAACCACGTGACTATGATCGACGGAATATTGTTGAAAACAAAAAATAAGATTATTCATTATTTCGAGTATCAAATATTTTCAAAGTGTACAAACACCAAATAATGGCGAATGGGTTAAGAATTGAACGCTGAAATATGTGAATATCCATTTTTTTTTTGTTTTAGACCAAAAAGTACGACGAGAATGAGAAAAGAGAAAACGAGCAGTTGGATTTTATGAGCATTGGAAAGTCCTGATATAAAGAGTACGAGAAGTCTGCACGCGTACAGAGAATCTGTATGTACGTATGAAAATATAGAGGAGAAAGGAGAAACCCTCTTGCACAAGACGGAGGGTTCAAAGAGCTCTGCTCTTGAATATATTTTTCTCTGTGTGTCTACCCTTTCATTCGCGGGTAGGTTGCATGATTTTCCAGGTTGTATGTATACGGTAAGTACGAGTGGTCCACGGTTCCATCGCCGTCGTCAACGTCGTCATGCGCGTTCTTGCGTGCGTCGAGTTTGCGACGCGTTGCCATAAAAATATGCGACGTTCCGTAACGAGGAATGAACCTGAGCGACCAAATCTATGCCCTGAACTCGTATATTACCATATTTTATTTTATTATTATCGTCCGTATACGTCAGTAGGACTAAACCATGCACTAAAGCAAAAGGAATAATGAATACTTCGTATAAATACCGATCGAATTCGTGCCAGCTGCGGCACGAATCGACAAATAATCGTGCACTCATTTCACGTTTATCAGCTTTGGTACCCTCGCACTCGGATGAATGCTGTATCAAATCCCTGGCAATACGTTAGAGGCAAAAACGAAACGGCCAAGTTGTTACAACTTCAAATGCAGTCGATTATTTACCGAGGTACATGAAACTCAACGTACTTGAACGTGAATTTATACAGAAATAATAAACTCTAACATATCCGGATCTTCGAGTTCAGGCACTTGTAACACGTGCACGAATATTATGTGGATGTACGAATGCAAATGAGTGGACGTGATACGAAGACATTTGATAGGGTCTTTGGTCGTGTGCGCTTTTCTACGTGTACGCAGTATAATTCAAATCATACAAGGTTTCGCGTTCCTCAAGAATAAGTCACGTGTGCTTCATGAACTCGAACATAAATTCATATGCAATCAGAGACCTTGAACATATACGATGTTATTGTCGTGTACTCACTTCTATGTATTCTTATCTAATGCATCATTTCTCAGGAGCGCATTATCCTCTTGATTTCGCCGCGATCACACGATCCTCTGCTTGAAGAATCCTTCAATTCGTCCGGGTAACATTTTCGCATCGACATGTAAGTCGTCAATTAATTAAAATGCACAATCTTCACCATGTCGACATCCACGACGTACTGAGGATGGAAAGCTCTCGCTGAGTCTTGGTTTCGCGAGGGAGAAAACCAAACCGCTGCTTTTCTTGTTTTATTTATTTTCTTTTTATTGCTACACCATACACGCGACTTTTTTGCCCCTTCATCGAGACCGCCACGGGGCGGAGATTCGCGCTCGGAAAGAACGCGCGAATGAGGTGGTGGAAAATGTGGTGGTGTTTCGACAAGCACGACTGCATAACCCCCGTGGGATATTTTGCAACGTCAAGTCTTTCTGAAATCAACGCACACTCTTTCTCATGGAATATCCTTATTTTTTGTTATTAATCCAACCCTCCTCTTTCCGCGGGAGTTGGCACACGTTGCTCTGACTTGTTCGGAGGCAAACATGCGCACGTTCAATGTGAACTCTGCGGAATCCCTCGTTACAGTGGTCCTCTCGTCAACATCGTCGATGTCAGTGAAAACTCAAGCTTTTTGTATGAATAGTCGACCTGTGTATACAACCTGCTCTCGTGTGCCAAAGCGAGGTCTAGTTTTCTTCCATGCATATATACAACTTTACACGTGTTAGCACATGTACCCACAGTTGATGAAAACGACGATACGTAACATGCAATGTGTATTCCTGCAAAATGAGTGCTTGCTCTCTAGAACCTCGTTTATGGCAATCGCTGTTCTGACGAGCTCATTAACCTGAGCTGTTAAACTTTTACCTGCTGGTACTATGAATCCGACGCTCTTTATAATTTGGAAAATCGTTAAAAATGGCTGCACATTGTTTAGTCAACTATAAAAATGAAAATATGCTAAATTTAACGAAAGGAGCTAGAAACGAGAAACGATAATGTGCATGTGAAAAAGCATCGGAATAAATATCTTTCACGAATAAATTATCAATAATTTACTCAAAATCTTATTCAATGTCGAATCAACGCTGATAATCCACTCCGGAGACTTCTCTATTCAATTACTTTTTCTTGCATTGTAAAGTAGGAAATAAAAATTGGCGAAAACTGTACACGTGGAGCGTAAATTGTATGGTAGAGCGAGATGGTCGGATATAACAGAGCTCTCACGTATATGATATTTCCTCGCGATATAATGGCAATTGCAGTCTCGGATCTTGCAGCACGTCTCGAGGACTCGACAGTACATCGCCCGTACACTATTCTCGGTAATAGTGTGGCGCTGAAATTACGTTAACGCAAATTCCAAAGCGTCCGGACGCGTATAACGCGTTCAACCGAGGGTGATTTGCACGGGTTTATAGTCTCTAGTATTTCCGCACATGATTCGTAATAATGAGTATAAAATGTATACATAAAGGCACGTCTCATTTTCGCACGATAAAACCACCACTACGAGCACAATGTCCACCACAATTCATGAATCTTGCTCACAGCAAATGGAAGTGGAAATAAATAACATGATTTTTGCTTTGTCAAATGTGCAAATGAAATTATTTTCACGGGAACCGATACGAACAAGAAAGCGGTCACCGATGTTCCACGCGTTCCGTAACCCTTTTTTTAATCGCCGAAAAATTCACCGATCGCTCCCATTGATTGACACTGCGATGAGAAAAATAATCTTTCTTTAGAAGTTTTTATCGTGATTGAGAAAATTATAATCGTGTAAAATTCTAGTTGAACGCAGGATAAAGTGTAATATTTATGACATTGTTCCACCCTCGAGAGTTATTTATACGGCCCGCATCAGTTACTTTTAAATTACAGGGGTCAGAAAATTGTTGTTGTATAATAAATTAGTGGCAAGATGTTGAGGAGATATGTCTCAGGAGGATGTTAAAGATTATTCGGCAGTGTGTGCATATTTGCGGTTCTCATCAGGAAGCCCCTTAGTCCCGGTTCATTACCGAATACAACGACTTAAAAATATATATACACGCACCTTCGACTCTTTTACTTCACTCCTTGTCAGCGCGAGTGCGACCCCGAATGTACAACATACATTTCTTTTTTCCCCCTCGTCACACTTTCTCTCTTGCTCTTTTCGCATACACTTATCTCATTTTTATTTCGCGGTCGTCGTCGTCGTGACGGAGTAGGCAAGGAAATGGAGCGTCGTCGTTTCGACTACACACGACCGTAACCGACAGCTACGAAGAAAACAGATGCAAAAATATACGTACGCGTATATACGTTCATACATGCATAAGAAATGGCTATACGTGAGCAAAACTTGATGTGCTACTCGACGACGCAGTGTACGTGTTGTATTTTTAACCTGAAAGAGATTTAAAGGTCCACAAATGTCTGTAAGCTACCGAACACCCCGTTAAAATGTGTAAGAGTGCAAAAGAGGAGGAGGAGGAGGAGGAGGAGGAATAAAGCGAACGATACGAAAAAATGGAGTGGTGCTCAACCTGGGAAATCGAGGAAGGTCAATTGGTAATCGAATTCGATCGGCTACAGGCCGCTTTTCTCGATCCCCTCGAAAAGTTTGTAAATAAATGATCAAATTTATCGTTTGCTCTGGCAATTTTAATAAATTTCTTTAAATTCACGCAAGTCCTTGAGAACCGCCGCTAATTTTGTCATGGCGTCGTTTCGAGAAACGATCGAATTGTATGGTCAATATACATTTGTTGCAAATGTTGGAAATTGTTGAGCAGTTGAGAACTTTCGAAGAAAAAGACTGGGGGAAAGAGAAATGAAGAGTAATTGCGAGACCTCGAGGAAGATTCGAATATCTAGAGGGTTAAAGACCCAGTGCCGTTGTTACGTTTGCGACGATGCGAAACTCCAATTTTCTCTTCTTATCATTTTCCTTTTTCAATTCTTGTTTTATCGCTCTGGTCGGTACTTAAGCGCGTACGTGTATGTATGCATGCGTGAACGTGGTGCAGAGAATCGTTATGCGTTACAAGCGCCACATAAAAAAAAAACCTCCATGACGATGAAGAAAGAAGAAAAAATAAAGAAAGCAGAAGAATTTACGAACGCGAGTGTATATCTGTACCGCTCAAACCTCCCTGTCCTGGGTGTGTGCCTTTCCGTTTAGTCATCCATTTCTGGAATTGCCGCGAGACTCGTTGAAAGATTCCCCAGCGATTAAATGTTGGGGAAATGAATTCGGTAAAAAAGAGCAACAACAAGAAAAAAAAAGGTGGAATGGCGTGGCTTTGGGAATGTCTGACGAAAAAGTTTGTAAAGATATATTTTGTTCGACTCCCTGATGGCGTGCAGAACTACAATCAAGTGGAGCGAATAATGCGAGAAAATTAGTGACGAATCTTCGTAAATAAGGCATCGAGGTAAATAGTATTTAACTTTATTGCTCCGACAAGACGTGAAGTTAACACGGCAGTGAAAATGAAGGCCGAGTGCAGATTTGTCTGAAAAACTTTTTTGCCCCATACTCCGATCGCCACGGTAATCGTTATTATTCTAATTGGAAGAGCTTGGAGTTCGAACTTTTGCCTCAACCCTCGCGAATTTCCACCCCTTTGCGATTGCTAAGCGACGACAAAGTCACCGGTCTTTTCTGCCAAGGAGAAGACACAGAGAAGGATTTTCTGGCAAAGAGGGGTCTCGTAACATCTGCGAGGAGTTCCTCCTCAGTAGAAAACGAGAATCGAGCTGAGGGACCGCTCGAGTTTTCTTGCTTCCCCTTGCATGAAAACGACACACGCCGAGAGTGATCTCCAGAGGGTGAGCAAACCAAAGAGGATGAACAGAGTCAAACACACACACACGGAAATGTACTTGTCCTCATGTACAGGCAGATACGTCAATGTATACGACGTTCGATGTCAATTTTGTTAAAACTTCTTTTCCAATTACCTTCCACTTAATCCTAATGATTTTTTTATTTTTTTCCGGAACAGTTATTGTATGATTCGCATTAAAATTTAACGACAGTGCCAAATATGGTGCAAAAGTTGTCGTTTTGTTGTTGTTTGTTTGGCTTCACAATAAAAAATCCAATTTGCAGATGCAACAAAATTTGGCAACCGCCGATTTGTCGGTTCCGCAAAAGTTTGGCAACTCGTCAGACTTGGGTTCGTGGAGCTGTTTCGGATTAGAATTTTCTTTTTACGCAATACGTCACACAGCTTCTACGAAGCTCGGTTAAGGTAGCAGCTCAGATTTTGCATGAAATGTCCTGTGGAGAGGCGGAGAGGAGTGAAAGAGCTATAGAATGATGAGAAAGAGGAAGGAAGAAGGGATATAGCGAGAGCACTGGGACAGAGGGAATTCACGGAGTTCCGGTGCCAGATACCTATGTAGCTCTGATACCCCTGGGATTTATCAAGTTTATGGGGTGGCGGAAACCGTAGCGTTACTCCACCATATCTACAGATATATACTGAGCTTTCTCGAAATAAGAACCCTTGCGACGCTGCCCTTTATGAAAACGATGATTTTCCGGGCAAAGAGATTTCCCCAAGGGGCATTATATACCCAGTATATATATACACGCCTGATAGCTTAAAAGAGTCTAATTCAAAGACTCGCTAATGTGGATTTTTCACCGCATCAGTCGTCGAATCGTATTTTTGGTCAAATTCGAGTGCGACATCGAAAGAATTCTTTATGTGATTTATTGAAATTTTCATCACGTGACATGGAATCGAGAAGAAATATTTTCGTTGGGATAAACGAAAAAGTTGGGACGGACATTAAAAAAAATTATTATCTTTGGTGATAATGATTTATAGGGATCGGGAGACAGTCAAATTTATCGAATCTACACGATCGAGTTCTTCAACTAAAATTCTCATTCCCATCACGTTTCAAAACCCTGGAAAGTTGCCCCTACTTTTCAATTGATCGTAAAATTTTTTTTTTTCCTCTGTAGGGTAGTCCGTGCGTGCTGTGTATAAACTCATCGAAGCGAAAACTTGTGGGTTAAAATGGTGCTTCCCAGTCCCCTGGCACATAACCGTCTCCGGAAAACCCTGACCTAGCTTCGGATCGTCGTTTTCTAGGCTCTGGCACACAACGGAGTGTAAGCTGGCGTAACAAAACATACGAATCCACTTGGTCGTGTGCGGGGTGTCGATTTTTCAAAATACGACGATTGGGGTTTAAAAGAAAAAGAAAACACGGGAATATTCAACCGAAGTGTGGATCGGCATGAACTGTTTTTTTTTCGCAAAAACTTTGCTGCCGATCCTGCGGGAAATTGGAGCATTTTTTCAGTTCGAAAATAGTGAAATTTTGTTTCAACATCCTCTCACAATCAGATCGGTTGGTTGACACGATTGTCAGTGACAGTGATCGTGGCTAAGGAACAGTTCGAACAGTGGAAAAGTTCAATTTTTTCGGCTGAATAAATAGCATCAGTGGTGCTCAAATAAAGCTAATTAATTCGTCTCATCCTGGACATCCCGAAGGGTTAAAAGGGTTCGGTGGATTTACAAAGCCTGTAAAATACAGCCTCGGGGGGTTGGTACATGATATACAAGCCACGCGAGTACATCCCCTATAAGCCGTAACACTCGCGCAGAGCACATAGAAGAGCTGTGCTCAACCATCAGCAACAATTAAATCCACGCTTCCCGCAATAGTGTGTGTGTGTGTGTGTGTGTGTTCGCGTGAGGTCTCATATTTGCCACAGGCGCGTGATACTTTTCGTATGTTTATCTCGTAAAACGCGCCAACTGAGTTCGCTAGGTCCAAGATCCCTAAGCAGAGATTCTCAATTAATTATGATCGCCCGGAACGGATTAAATTTTGGAAAAAAGTTGAACGAAAACTCATTCGTACTGAGCTCCTGAAAAACGGGATTTCTGAGCCTCGAAAAATGTCTTTGCACGATCTCAAGGACGTCGTATTTGAATAAATCTCAAATTCAATCCTAAAGAAATATAAAGGGGATGAAAAAAAACTTTGTCGAATGAAAGTCGAGGATCAACCGGCTATGCCTTTTCTCTTTTGAAAAATTCGCATATCTTTTGGGGCACGCGTGCCTTTCAAACACAGAGCCTGCTGTCTAGTTACTCCGCACGTCATTCGCATCCCTGCAAACTTGGCGGGCAGTCAGTGACTCTCAGCCCGAATTTTCAGGATATTCATTCAAACTATACAACAAATCTACGATAACATCGGTCTTTTAATTATTTAATAATTGATATTAAATGATGGAAAACAACGTGGAGTTTGTATAATGCAAACGAGCTGCGATTAATGTGCATAAATTTGTTACCGTTGAATTCATGAATTTATGATGAAAATACGCGTAGCAAGTACGACGACGAGTCGACGACGAGAACTATATGTTTATACTGAATACACACACCGTTACATATTCCAGAGGGGAGGGTTACAATGTTGAATTCTGGTTGGGGAAATAGAGTGGGTTTGAAAACCCCTGGGAATCGACGGTGCACATCTGGCCGTGGGCGCCCTAAAATGTTGCTAGTCGCGGGGTTACAGAGAACGAGAGAGGGAAAGAGAGCGAGGAAGGGAGAGAGGGAGCACTGGACTAAAGTATAAAGCTATGGGGTGATGCCACGCGCACTTTCACCTCCCCCTCTTGTATACAGCCACAGGAGAGTTTGCCCATTTCTATCCATCTTCCTCTATCCCATCTCCATCGAGAAAGATGCTCGCGTTATTGCCATACGCAACCTGAACGCACATAACAGTTGCGGGAAAGCGGAACAGGGAGACTGAAGCTCAAAGGGATGAAACAGAGGAAGAGAGAAAGAGAAAAAAGAGATACATGGGAGTTGGTCCGGTTACGACATAAAGGAGCCAACTGTATCGATTCCGAAGCCGCGATAAGCGTTTTCGTCAAAATGTTACATTTTACATGTGAATTTTTTCGGATGAATAATGTATTTGCTCGCGTAGAAAACCCGAACCCATAATTCACGCCTCTGATATTTTTTTTTCAAGCGGTTTTTATTGCTTGAAATGAATTCGATACTCGCAACAAACGTTTGCAGTGTTTTTATCACGACTATACATCGAAAGGACTTTTTATCATTCGCATTTAAAAAATATTAATAGCAGCTCGATGTACACTGAACCGAATCAAAGTATGCAAATCAGTGCTGAATTGAGTCTAATTGAAATTCGGTGACCGATGAATGGACCGGGCACATATTTGATGACAGCAGCTACTCAAGTCGGAGCTGAACTCTGCGGGCACACTAGAGTTGCTATTTTTTATTATTATTATTATTTCACAGGCCCGCGTCTCAGGCACACAAGGGAAAATGAGAGTTGGAGGGTCGACGATGAAAAGGAGTGGTTTTGCGTTCGCACCCCAAAAAGGGTTGCTAAAAGCTCGGAGGCTGGCTTAATGGTCGTCCATATACGAGACGCTAAATTCTCTTTACATTTCTAAATATTAATAAGACTAATAAAAAAAAACCTTGAGAACTTTTCTCTCTTACGACCATCGGCTTTTTCCTCATTCGAACGATAATCCTTCCGCTATATGCGGGAGAAAATGAGATTTTCCGTACAAATCCAAAGGAGAAAAGCTCCTCCGTCTTTTCCGCGAGCTAATCCTTAGAAATGTGTGGATCTCGACGTGCGTCGACGACGCCTCGTTCAATGACGCCGGAAGCCATCCGCCGCGCGACTAATAGCTGCTAATGTACGTTTTTGTATCGAATCCTCGTCCCGAGAACGAGAGAGAGAGAGAGAGAGAGAGAGAAACTCTCGTGGCTAATGATGAGAACATAGGGAGCGTGGAGAACGTGTCTTTCACGATTAACGTGCGCAACGTCCCGTAAAGAGAAGGAATACGAAAAGACTGACGGGAGATTCGGTCTTGGCTTAAATTGGATTTGATGGAAAACGAGACATCTGAGGTCTTAGAAGTCTCGGGAATTAGTCATTAGTTTGGTAATTTAAGGGAAACGTTGCGAGATTAACTTTTAATTCGATTCTTTGGTGCTATCAATATTTTTGGAAAATACAACAGTTCGTAAAACACGATGAAGGTTTATCGTCTTTTGTATATTTCGTCCCCTAAATTTTCGTACCGGAAACTTTCTCCCTCGTTACAACAAAAACTTCAATTGGATTCTTCCTTCTTTCTCTACTCGTTTCGCTCTTGTCCAGCTTTCTCGTATTTACTGAAAACCCCGAGAACTTTGAAAGAAGCGACAACAACCATCGCCCGATTTCATTTGCTGTCGCTTTTTTTTTTTACACTTATTCGTTCCTCGTATCACTCTCGTTTTCACTTTCATCTTCCGGACACGGATAATATAGAGTAGGGAGTCTGCGATGTGATGGATATAAATATATTCCAACTATTTCGTGTGTAATAAAAACGTATGACTTTAAAATGAACGTTCTTTTCACTTTAAAGTTGGCGTCTTTTTTCCTCTCTACCGCTTTCAATGGAGACTACGTTTCAAGTATAATTTCCCTCTTGCACAAGCCATATAATAATATATTCTTTACTTTATAATTATATTCACTAGTCACGAATGTGCGAGGAACTTGCAGACCATGAAAACCATATTTTCTTTCAACTCGCTCGGCATATTCGTGGTTCATGAAACTCCGTTCCACCTCTTGCCATGTTTTTCGATGGAATATATTCGGCTTGGAATTCCATTCAACAATAGAGTAAAGAAATTTTTTACGAATAAACAAAATTCAGCTGCGAGATCGATTTTGAAAGTTCTACTCCCTCCCGATAGACTTTTGTTCCTTTTTTCTTCATGGACAGTTCTCCGAAGACCGCTCACTTCCTTAATTAGCGTCCTAATGAAATTACGGGCCAGATTTTATCGGAACATTGTGAAGTAGTTAACTCGCCACGAACAGACTTTAGAGAATCTTTGAAGTGGATGGACGGTGATAAGAGGGATGAATGGGTGATGGACCAGTTGAGAAATACGCCTTTGGCGTCATTTGTGAACTTACCGAGCTGAGTTTGATGAGCAGGGGCCGGAGCCGGCCTGACCTTGTCCGGAGGGCATCTTCGTGTCGCAGCTACGGTCGCTGGCAATGGGATGCTCGTACCCCCTGGACCAACCCCAGGGCCACCAGCACCCGCTTGCTTGTTGTATGGTGATGGGAGCCTGGAACAAAGACCATACGTCACTAACGTCAGACTTTTGCTTCTCTCTCACTTTCAATCTCACGAACGAACTATACTATTTCGAGCTGAAGATACGGAGGTTGGAGGAAAAATAAAATGCACAGCACACAATCTGCACTGTGCGTTTGGTCACACATCAACTTTCCTCGCCACAGGCTACGCGCTCGAATGAGACACCATAAAGACGATTTTAAATCACGAAAACGTCAGAACCAAATCATTGTCAATTGGACAGCAATAACGCTTCGTCCATCTGCTTCCTTTAAATATTTCGCTGAATAAAAACCTAGCAATGTTTGACAAATTTGTCAATTCCTCTCGTACGTTAACGTGTTCAGAAAAAATACAATTTTTCTTCTTGTCATCACGAAATCGTTAATTAAGAATGTCCATCATTCAAGAATGAATAAAGAGTGAAATGTATTTACGTAGTAGTAGAATTGAGAAATGTTTTCGAGAATTCTCAAAGCTGACCGACGCTGCTTCCAAATGCCCTGGACCAATTCATTTGTCGAATATATATGTGCCATAACGAGAACATCGTGTTATCGTTATTACAAGCGAAGAGCCTTGCTGGTCTATGCCTGTGCGAATTCTCACTTTTAGAGCCGGAAGTCGTTAAGTGGGTCCCGAGCGTTAAAGCAAAAAAGCAGACGAAGCTGAGGAGAAAGACGAAGGAGAAATAGGATTCTCGTATCTATGAACTATAGCGAGATTACTGGACTAGGCCTACGCGGGCTTTCTAAGGAAATGGCTATGCGGTCTGCGACGAGATGGACAATGCGCAAATCTTTCGTTCACGACTGCGTCCATGTTCGTATAAGAAAAAGTGACTAGAGGATGAAAATGAATCGTTTCAAAATGTAAATAGTTGTGTCTGTTGATTATTTTTTGTTCACTTTCGTGGTTCGTCAACTGCGAATCAACAAAGGAAAGTCCTTTGGATTTTCGTACATGTTGAGTTATATACTGGGAGTCAGAAGAGAACTGTGTAGGGAGATCTTTTTCATTTCTCTCGGCCAGGGAGGTCTCTCGTCTCATTTCAGACCTTCGTCGTCGAAATGCGAACGCTCGAAAGAAAGAAACTTTTTGTGAGACCGCGTTCCTTTCTGCGTGCACTCGCCGACAAAAGCTAAACCTTCTTGTTTGGTTTATAAACGAAAGGAAAAAAGGTAAAGTGCCGAACATACTAACGGAGAAACAAAAAATTCCTCCGGCTCTGTTGTTCAAAAGAGTCATTTTTTATTGTTGGTATTTCTAAAATAAATCGTACATCGTGTTTTCATTTTTTTCTGATGAAAAACAAGCCGATTTCTCAAAATCGATTAAAACGTTGTTTGTCAAGAGTCACTCGAAAAATCATTAGGTTTGCAGGCATAGACAGAGAGAACTTGGCGATATCGAGCAGATTAAAATCGCGAAGTTTGCCAGGAAATAAAGATAGCACGTTCTTGCGAGGGGTTGAAACGTCTCTCGTTATTTCGGCTTAGCTCACGAGGGAGCGAAGGAAAATGAGTTTGCAAACTGGTACAAAACGATGACGAACAAAGCATCCGAAGGGCGATGGATATCGAGATGTACTACGACGCCTGCTTGAGATGATTTTCGAGTGTCTGAAACGGTTCAGCGAAGCATTTAGGAGTATTGTGAGAATATCAAAATGGCAGAGAAGCAAAGAGAGAAAGAGAAGGCGAGGATAGAAACAGCTCGGCAGAGTGAGAGTAAATCGGAGAAATTGAGGGATAGTGGATTCTCGGTTAACCGCCCGCGAGCAGTGCCAAATAAACACCGGCTTTTTCGTTCAAGGGTTGTATTACAAAGAAACGAGCAACTATCAGAATCCACCAGTTCCATCCTGCTCTCTGGTACTCCCAGAAATTAAGCGCATTGCGATAATGATGAAAAAAACAGCAAAAAAAAAAACCAACCACACGATTTCACGAGCTTCAGGCACGGAAAAACAATTTTCTGAGAAACGACGAACAATGTGAAACGTTACGAAACTTGTTGCGTTCATTGCACGAGGCTGTGCATTCTAAACAGACAGATAGTTTTAAATGTGCGTCATTTAGATGAACACGCACTACGAGATATATCAAGGCGTTACAATTGAGAATTCTTCGACGTTATATTGTGAGAAAAGACAAAGTGAGGGAGATTGCTAGAGATTGTTGTAAAACGTTGCTCGGTTAAATGCCAATCTGTATTTATACATGTTTACCCAGATGGGTGTGTATTCATGTGTGTAAGGTGTGTTTCCTTTGTGAGAAGTAATAGTTCTGCGGCCGGTCCACTCCGGTCTGTGTCCACGAATATTTTTTTTTGCTTCTTTTCTTGCCGCACGATTATAATGTACGATAGCTCGTGTGTGGGAATTCATACACGTCGAATAAAGGCGAAAGAGTAGAGAAGGAGCGATTGAGAAAAGGAGAAAGAGAGAAAGGTCCTTAGGTTTCTACAGGATACGAGGCTCGATGCAAATCTTATGTGCACAACTATTTTGTAGCGAGTACACAATGATTTCTGTAATTGACCGTCGTGGCTGCCACGAGAAAGGATCGGCGAAAGGGAGAAGAAGAGAAAGAGAAGTGAAAAAGTCGGGACTGAGTGAGGACCGGACGCGAGCATTGTTGTCTGGAATCGACGATTGCGAGATTAAGGACATGTGTCAGAAGTAACAAAAATTCAATCGCGTATTTCAAACGTTTTGATTTTTCTGATAAGTCGCGTCTTCGAGAATATTCGACAAAGATTTTTCAATAACATTTGAGGCGGACGAAGGGAAAGGGAGGAAAGAAAATACACAAGAATATTGCAGACGAAGGTGAAAGTTTTTTTTTTTTTTGCAACCTGGTCTGGAAAAATCAACGAACGCAGTAAGCTCTAGAGGGTAAAATCATGGGAGCCTGGGTTGTCAGAAACAATGTCTTTCGATCGAACCAGAGGGAAGAGAAGCGAAAGGAATGGAGGAAAAAAGAAAGAAAAAAAAAGAAAAAGAAACGAGATTCGATATTATTTACAGTGCAATATCGAAAATTAATGTCTCCGTGGCTGGTGCACCCTCAGCCGAATTTACACGAATCGGTGTGGCCACCCTCCTTCAAGCCTTAACTCGAAAAGGAACAAGCTGTCGCCAAATTTGCGCTTTCTCCGTTCGAGCTTTGTGCCATTCATTTTTTCTTTGTATCATTCGGCTATATCGGTGGAAACGAATCAAAACACGACAGTATATCAAATGCAATGAAACGCGATACGAATAATCACAATTATTTACTCGTTTCAATAAAATTCCTTAATTAATCCGAGTTTCCATCGATATAACGATTCGACGGAATTCTGTCTCGCGATGCATGCATTCGCGAAACGTGGAAAAAGCATTTTGCTAGAGACATTTTTCCTGAAAAGTTTACATTTACATGTCGAAGGCCAGAAACCAGCAAAAAACAATGTACGGCATGAGAATTGATCGAAAGCATTCACTTTCGGTATACATGTCTGCAATTTCCCATCAATCCGAACGTTTGGCTTGAATGATCATACCCAACAGTGTGATTAGAAATCAACAACGGTGTACATCCACCCTTGTCTATGGCAAGGCGGAAGAGGAGTAGAAAGGGACGAATATCTAGAGAGCGAGAGAGAAAGAGAGACAGCAGGGAATGACATGGACTGTGAGCCTGAATTGGACGTCCAAAGTTCATCCGAGCAGAGCAGCACGCAGTTTTCACAAACAATGATAAATCCTGAATGTGAATTCCTCAGGGTTCCTTCCCTGTATGCATTCCCTATCAAGAGTCTAACTCAGGAAGAGTAAAATTTGTATTTTTCAGGAATCTCAAAGCTCGAGATAAATGTTCATTGCTCACGCGGTGGTTTCGAAAGTTGCACGTTCCCGTCAAAGCTTCTGTAATTAATTTCGTACGATATGGACGACGCACATATGCCTCGCATCACAATAGCGTGAGAAGGGAATTTTACTAATTACCTGAACGTTTCGTCCTTCCCCTCGACCAGATTCAAACCTGGTGGCCTTCAACCCTCATCTCGCTGTAACCCTGCAATACAGTCCCTCTCGTGTTTCTCGTCCATAAACCCTTCTGGCTCGACAACGTGGCGAACGACGTGCCTGAAATTCCTGCGCCATATCGATCTCGCACTACCACTACAATGCACGATACCTTTTCCGTGCTCAGTCCCTTTGCACAAACCCGCTGCGTATATATATGCAGCTTACTGTTTTCTCGATTCAATGCTTTCCGCTCAAATCAGTGCATCAACATATATAAATAGATATGACACATTATCGTGTGCCGTGATACGAAAGGGGCTGAAGTGAAAGCATTAACGAGCATCTCCATGCTTAGATCATGTCCGATCTCTTTTTTGTTTTTTGTAATCCGTGGATATTACAGAACATGCATTTTTAATTAAACGTGATTTGATTTCTCGTTGATTAATTATAGTGGCATTCACGGGGAATTTATTCTTTTAACACCGTTGGGATCACTTTAAAAATTCTCACGAGGTGACAATTTTTAGGATTCGTACTGAACGTTGAGAATCTTTTCGAACGTGTGTTACCAGTTCGCAGAAATTTGAGGCCCGACAGATTTTCTTCATCTCCGAGAAAAAATCTTCTTGGTCCTTCCTCATCCTTCGCTCACTTTGAGCGTACTCGCGTGTAATCTGCTTTGCTCATAGAGGGAAAAGGAGTTCTGATTCGTAGCGGTTTTCTCCGCCACTCAAGCGTTTATACTAAACTCACACTTGCCACTCTCATAGTGCACGGCCTGACGCCCCGTGAGACATTCAACCCGTTCGGTGTAACGAGACGAAATGCTACACACATGAAAATGCATATATAGTTAAAAGACCTTCTTACGATCTCTACTGCACAGTTTCTTTGCAATTAGAAGGAATGTCGCCCGGCTCGTTGCACTCCGACTTTTGCTACGATATGCATCTGTAAGTACTCGCCTCGGTCCAAGTCTCTCTGCACAATACTTTCTCGACCTCTCGTGACGTTTGCTCGATTTAATTAGAGTATGAAAAATTCGGATAATTAAAAATACGAGAGAGTCGGAGAATGGACCAAAAGGTGCATTTTTTCCACATGAAAATTGCTCCCAACGAAAAAAAAAAGAAACAGCAACACAAAAGATTTGATGCAATACGCCGCGATGCCCAAGTGATTACTTTTTTGTCAATCGCAATCAGGGGCAACCATTTCATTCCAGCGTCGTTACGAGTGCATACAGTACGCCCACCCATACAAACAGATACAGCTACCCTGAGAGATCGAAACATTCTGTTGCGAGTTTTGACGCTCTCCGAAGAATTAGTGGGAGCGATCACCGGACATTTTTGCTCTCGGTCATCTCTCCCGTCTGCTCTCGGATGCCTTGAGCGAAAACGAGGTCGCTAATTCATTCGGTGCAATTAGGGATAATTGCACGGCGTACCAGACGGAGTTTAGTATTATGCCTACGTCGTGAATACTCGCGACTAGTTTTCATGACGTGTATGTGTATATTCTCGTCTATATATGCTACAGAGCTAATGGTATGTAATACTGCTATAATGCAAAGTACCACAGAGTACAATAATACTTTAGACTGCACTATGCCTTCCCGAGACATAAAGTAATGCCACGAACGAGAATGGCCCGCGCGTCGTTCCTTCAGTTAACCATTGCCACTGATATCTTTCGTTTTTCTCGTGCTCTTTCATTTTGTTACTTCCCATTAAACAAGATCCATAGTTACTGTGCAAATAAATTTACATTATTTCGAAAGATTGGATCTGCAAAAGCAGGGAATTTGGTTAGTCTATGAAATGCTTTGGATGATCACGTTCAAAAGTCGGAATTTCTGGAACAGAAGCTAAAAAAATTCCTCAAATTTTCACTACACTCTGGCAGTTTATTTTGACATCGCGTTAGAATGATTCGGAGTCAATGAACTTAACTATGTAAACATGGTAAGTGTATTTGATCGAGTGAGCAGGTCAAAGTATATTCGGTGGAAATGAATTATCATTTGTTATCCTTCTTATGGATTTATGATCGTAATGAGAAGGGAGCAACGATTTTTAATCACCAGAGGAAGTGATAATTTTCAACCGGAAGTTTTGCATCGGTGATGCCGACACAATAAGTCCTTAACGCACCCCTAAATCGTAATGTATGTCCACCGAACATCCTGTTGCCTTTGTCCAGTATTCACACGGGCTGGCCAAAAGTTTTGGATCGCGTGGGGTTATAATTATATATTTTGTGGTCTGAGAACTGCCAGCTGGTCACGGACCACTCAAGAAAATCTGGAGTACTTGCAGTCGAGTTATGATTTCGTATATTTATGGACGTTTCACACTCTATTCTCATCTCCTAGATGCTCAGACGTGTGTGCAAATGTATCGGAGTAAAATTTAAAGCTTTTGTAAATACATAGACGAATGTTTTTTTAATATGTGACGCGCATATATATATATAGCAGAGAATTTTTGTTGTTCGCTGTAGTTTTTGGAAGGAACGTACATGAATTTCTTTACTAAGTGCGAACGCGACCATGGCCATGCCTCTCGTGTGACTACGAGAGTCTATTTTCGCGACCATTCACATCGAAAACATTGACTCACGCTTTGCTCCACGGATTCGTGCACGAGAAAGCTCACGCGGGGTGTCTTTGAACTCGTTTGCTAAATAAAGAGAGTAAGGGAGAGCACAACATGCAAAAAAAAAAAGAGAGAAGAGAAAGAGTAAGCGAGAGGAGAATGGATAGAGAAATAGAGGGAAAAAAAATACATATCTCGTCCAGAAGACGCAGGGCTTGAGCCCGTGAAATAATCGTCAGTCGTGGCGGTAATAAATCACCCGAGGATTCCTTTTCCTCGTTTGGCATATCACTCCAGCCGCGAGGCTCGGGTCTTCGGGGAAAAATACGCTGTGGGAAATCTCCCGCTCAGACGAAACTAAACCGCTTGATGGAGCGAGTGTCTACGAGACGCGAAAAACAGCATAGCAGAGACAAAGTGAAGGAGAGAAAAATTGCGAATTTAGAAACACGAGCTAAACCGAATTACGTAAGTGTGAATTTTTTTCTTCGGAAATAACGGGCTCGATAGTGGATTTTTATTGCTTTCCTTCTTTGGGTCACTCGTTAAAACTTTAGCAAATAATGACGTGGTGTCAAAAAACCCTGGAACAAAGAGTCTCTCTCGAGACGTTAGAATTTCGAGGTCGCAACGGGCTCGACCACGTGCGTGTGCACTCACGCGAATATCCAGAAATACTACTGCGCTCCACAGGTAGATGCGTGCGGACACCGAGTGGGTGAAACTTCCCGAGACTCCTGCGTGTCTGTATCGGTGAATGTTTCTTTTTTTTCGCGAAACGCTTTTGCTTAGCTCGTTCTTGAAGACGAGAGAGGGAGAAAGAGGACCGGTCCTCCCACCGATCCCGAACACGACTTATAGTAATTCGTTTCCGACAGAGCAGCAGGCTGCATATATTTTTTTGGCCGCGGGTTTTAAATTCTCATAAATATCCCACAACTATATCTGCGATACACGTTTAAATATTACTGGCTTATCGGCAATTCCCACATTTTTTCAAAAAGTTCAAAACACGCAAAGACAGCGTTCTCACGCGATCCTGTTGCTTCACAAAATGAAAAGTACACTTTTACGAGTTTCTTCTCTTTACACAAGCTCTCCGAATCGCCCGGTTCTTCTGTGACCATATTTATTCTGTATTTTCAATGATTTTCTTTTCTTTAGAAATAAAGACGTTTAACGAGCGGCACCGTAATATTGCCTCTGAAAATTCCTAAACCTTCTCAGGCTTGTGACACCACTCCACTGACTTTTTTCCTGGTAGACGTGTGGCGCGCATTAATTTCAAGTGAGAGAGTACACTGCCTGTGTATATCCATTTCTTCGCAGCCACTCAACACCGCGTAAGGACGAGTGCTCTTTTTCTCTTTTTGAGTAGGCATTTTGTGACGACTCTTCTCGTCTTACGTCGGTTTCATTTTTGGTGGCCCTACAGAATATATTTGTTTTTTTTTTCTTTTTTCATCCACACGTCTCCATTATTCTATATTTATTAGCCGCTCTGTTCTCCAACGGTTGGAAATTAAATACGAGGGTATCGTTGTCCCAGAACTTCTACAAATAAACAAGAAACACTTTTTTTTTTCTATGCGATCTTCACAATCGATGCTAACGTTTTTTTTTCAATCTCTTTGGCTTCAGTTATCTTTGAATTACAACTCGAGACATGCACTCAATGTAAGCACGCTTAATTACTATGATTAATTACCGCAGAGCATGAATATTAGTTTCGGTATTTACCGAATTATTAGTGCACGTACAAGAATTTGATACTCGAGGTGCGTGTTCGAAAGAGGTGTTGAAGTTGTACGAGAAGAAAGAAAGAAAGAAAGAAGGTTCTTTGCCAACCGGTCTTCGCGTCGAGGGCCAAACGTCGAGGCGCAGCACCGGGAGAAAAGTATACGGGGGGTATGTTTATACGTATGTGTAAAACTTAGCCGTTGGCTGAAGCGGGCTGCGCGAATCTGGTTTTTAATTTTTTTCTTCCCGATATAGATCGCCAGTGGCAAAGTCTCTTGTGTCTGTGCACAGTGCACGAGCCCAGCCGTTCAGTGTATAATTATAAGCGTCCCTTACAAAGCCTATGTATATGTAAGAAAATAAATGCATGTATACATTAATAAATGTATATTATAAATAGCATTAATATATAGATTCGTATGCATTTATTACTTTGGTGTAGGGCGCTCCTATGTATTCGTTATATTCATGTATGCAATTGCATTCAGCTTTACGAATGCATAGAAATCATCTGCCTGATACGTATATCTTTGATAAAAGCCTAAAGAATCTTTTTCGCTCGATCGTCGTTCGTTTTTACGAGATAAAAAATCAAAAATCTATTTCTTGACAAAACGTCTCTAAAGTTGAAATGATTCGTAATGCAAATTGAAAAGCTTGCTGAATACATTAACATTGATATTTTAATATTGTTAGGACTTTTCATGACAACGTTTTTAAATCTCGACACTGTCAAGGGGTTCCTCGAAATTTCGTTGACTATACCACATGAAAAAATAAAAACAAACAGTCTCAACTTGAAATTGTGCCAGAATATATGAAAACACTAAGATTCGTGATAAACTCCTCTTCACAATGAGAGCTATCGTCATCTAACTTCAACTTTTGTCACGTTGAGACCACACGCTTGAATCGCTAGCAAATTTTGCCTCGATTACCCATGGAATTTCCGGTAAAACTTTGAGAGATACTCCGATTTGTCTCCGTCCAAACTATACTGGTTTGTTCCACTTGGTTGGAATACGTGTAACGGTATTCAAGATTTTACGCCTTTTCGTGAAAGAGAGAACGCTCAGAGAATGAACGTGAAAAAAGTTGCGAGCAGCGAAGAAAGAAAAGTTATATATTTGGCTACTTGGGTGGTTATCGAGTTAACTTACCACTTGGTAATATTTACGATCTTATGAATAACATTTGCGCGTTTAAAAACGGATTATGAACAGCGTTTCATTTTTTACAAATGTCTCTATGAAAAGAAATTCGAAAAAAAGTTCCAACAAGATTTTTTTTATTCCCGATTTTGTGAACCGGAAATAAAAGAAAAACTTTTGGAAGACGAGGAAAGATTTTGCTGAGCTGATGTTCGTGATAACCTTCGTCTGGATATGACCTTGGAAAATCGTCTATTATGACAATGCCTTGATTGTTATGTCTAGTAAACATTGTGTCAGGTGAAAATATTTGTAGATAGGTAGTGAAGCGTATATACCTATGAGCTTCCGGTGAATTTGGCAAGCTTCGCGCCTTCCGGCTATTGCCGCTGCTACTTCCGCTGTTTCCCATTGTCCCGTTCGAGCCACGTCTCGCTTATCCCTTTTTTTATCTTATCTGTTTTTTTTCTCTACTTTATTCTTCACGAGCCAGCGGCTCTTATCTCTGGGTAAAAAGTCATGCAGACTGAGATAATACCGGCCTTAATGAACTCTCCGTCTTTTTTTTTATCGTTTCACTTTTTTTGCCTCAAGATCGATTCCCGATTGGTCTCGCTAGTTCGACGTTTTTTCGATCACGATTCATTGCACCCAAAACTTTTGAATATTCGATTGGAGAAAAAAAAACCATCGATACGAAGCGTGTATAAATTTCAAGCTCAAGATCGCAGCGAATAAACTGTCAATAGTTATCCGTGAGTCCAATGCAGATTATCAAAAACGATGAATGAGAATCCTCTTCATATTACACTTTGTTAAACTGTTGCAGGTTGTGAGTACGAACAAAAGTATTCATGCTCATTTGAATAAAACTTTACGTTCCACGAAGCTCATTCCTGGACAATGTCTCAGTCTGTTCGCATGTTTTTTTCATTTCATGCTCCTAAAGTTCATCGGTTCGTTCGCTTCTTTTTTTTCTTTCACTCCTGACAGGAGAGTGTCTGGTGCAATTTTGCAGCCGGCATTTATCGAGGCGCTCCTTGGAGTCGTCTTCGATCGCAATCGCGATATCGATCACGGAGATTTAGCCCTTGCGATATTTAGATCGGAGGGAGATAGCACTTTCGCAAGAGAAGTGCGATATTCCACAATGTTGCGAGCCCGAGAATCGAATATTTCTAAAGATCGACTCAATAAAAAATAAATCTTTATCTTAATAAATATTGATTATCGAATTCCACACTTTGCCACATTATTCACAACGTTAATTGCTCACTGAATCCGTTATTTAAAAATTGTAAAAAAAATAATTTTCCGTTGCATAAAAAAATGCATCACGCATGTTTGATTATTAGAATGAAAACGCGGACAGGCAAACATCGCGATATGTTTAGTTACGATTTAACGTCAAGGCCTTACGGCGTGTTAAACCGATCCGCTCGCCTCATGGTGTGCGACCATGGTGTAGGCATCGTTGATGGCCCGTTTCAAACTGAGCTTGGAGGCACCCGCGACCAAGAGAAGCCCCCGTGTTTCCCATTCCCCCTTTTTCCCCATAGCACGTGGCTTCGTGTTCAATGCCTCCATCCCGCTCGCACGTTTTCTCCCTCCCGCTCACACGTCAGATCCCGCGGCTTTACTCTCCATCCTTTTCTGCCTCCAGCCTCACACCGTTTCCATTCTCTATTCCATCTTCCTCCCGCTCTCGCACACGACTCACCACAGCCCCATAGTACTCTTCTCTCCCTCGCCCCTGCCCGTTTCTCGTCGGCTCGTCTTTATCTTTAGCACTGTCCCTTTTTAGCCTACGAAAATACACGGTGTATCTCGTACCACGATCTCTCTCCTTCATACAGTACATTGTACCGCGAGACACTCTGCTGTGTTCCAGTCTCGTCACTCGCAATATAACCCCCGCTTTCTCTTTCTCTCGCATATCTCGGTACATTGTCTATGTGTATACATATTTACATACATATTCAGGGTGTCGTCGAGAAAAGGGGCTCTTTTCTGGAGAAAAAGAAAAATATACATAATCCGATATCCGAGGATTCGACGAATGAATTCGTATATGAAACCGGATGCTCTTGAAAGTTAAAAATAACTTTATTTTACTAAAGTGTAGCTCGATTTTTCAGCGTTCGCCCAAACACCCCAGGAGAACTATATATTCTCGTGGATAGCTCAACGCGATCGTAATAATAAAATCATCCTGAGATCCTGGTCGGAAGGGAAGATGCTCCGAGAAAACTATTTCACGAACGATCGTGTTTTTGTTCAAAGTCCGCTATGAGGAAAAAACTCTTAATGACTCATTATTCAGGACTAATCGAAAATCTTGGTGCAAGGATATGAATTGATTAGTTTTTGTCAAAGGACACCCTGTATATGGAGAGCCTGCTCATTTTCATTCTCTCTCCCAGCTTCTCTATACTTTGCTCCCTCGAAGCGTTTATATATTCTCGTGTACAGCAAGGAGAGTCGGTGTAGGCGCGAGAGTAGCCAACAGCACAGTCTGCTCCCTCATCTCGTTTACCATTGATCTCCAGAGAACCAACCGGATTACGGGCTTTCTCTCGGAGCTAGCCAATCCCCGAACGCTCAAACACCCCCGCTTTGAATACGAACTACGCGGAGTATATTTATACGTACATAGTATAAATATATATGGATGCATGTATATAAAACCGGGTACGAGAATTTTTGAATCATTCTCATGCAAATGCCCGGTCACGCTGGTCACCCGAGGATGCTAAACCGGTGTTTCTCAAATGTGTGCGAGACTTTGTCCTCTATCACCGAGATCGTGAGTGGGCGTTATTCTACCATTTGTTCAATTCTTCTGCTATCCTATTGCAACCGAAATACTCGAAACGATGATTTTCAATCGCGTTTTCAACGTTTCTATATGTGCGTATATATAAACCATTCGCGGCAGCACACAACGATATTGTTGTATCGTGGGTGATGGCAAGAATATACAGAAGGAAGAGAGCCAAAACGCAGACTGACTGTTCTCTTCCCTTTCAAAATTCTAACGGCGGAACTTGGGCGAGACTCCACGTTCCGCTCGTAGTATAATGAAGCATTGTTGATATGTTAATGTCTCTGGTCTCGAGCTGCTGGTCCAATCCCTTCGCTCTCTCACTCTCCCACACAGACATCCGTACAAACACCCTATATTTATGTATCTCCTTCTCAAACTTTCTTCTCATCTCCTCGCAACCACACTAAGTTCGGAGCTTTTCAGAAAACCAAACCAGACGACAAGTTCGTCGTCGATCCATTAAATCATCACCGCCTACCCGGCAACACAGACGACCTCTCGAGTATACTAACTCTAGGAGCTGTGAATTTATAATTGATCCTCAGCGTCTAGGGTTTATCATGATTGATTGCCATGAATGAGGGAGCATTTGATTATAAATATTGTAATGACTATCGATGAATCATTAAAATGTTTTTTTTTTGGGACGTGTCTGAAAATTGAAAGCCTTTCTAGTCCGACGCGAGGTTCGACTATCGAAGCATTGACAGGTTCACAGTGAAAAGAAAAAGTCCTTGGATTTCGGTTAATTCTTGATAATTCGTGCATTATCGTAACATGGAGAGTTTGACGATGGTGAGCGCGTAGGCTGCTCCATAAGTGGAAGGCATGGGTCATCGTTTTCGAGTGCTCGGGAAGACTCGGGCCATTAAAACGTCGCTTAACATTTATGAGATCCGCGCGAGAAAACTAGAGAGGGTCTTATGAATTTCATATGTTTTGCAAGGAGGCGAGGCTCTCGTGCCTTTGTGACGGTCACGAGCATACCGAAGCAGTCATTAACATGCTGAGTTTATATCGTAATCGAGTTTGTCAAAACGCGTGTACGGCGCGCGTACCTATAACGAAAAAAGGCACGTGCAAAATTGATCCATCAAGCGCATGGAGCCAACGACAGAGGCAATTAAAAAAATAACGGACACATCAAAGATGAGGATGGAGATTTCACCGCAGCGGGTATAAGTCGTTTGCTGCTTCCCGCAGAGTAACACTTTATCCTCTCGATCAGTTTAGCAAGACGTCGATAGTTCCAATCTACTCGGACGAATCTGCAGATTCATTCGACCGTTACTCTCGGCCATCGTAACTTTACTTGTCACTGATATCCTACGTTAGTATATAGCGGGATACAAAGTGGTGGCAAAATGGACGAAAGTTTCACCTTCACGACTTTTTTCACATTTTTATTGTCTACGCAAATTACCAGGTTTATTTATTTATAGTGTAG
Organism: Hyposoter dolosus; assembly: GCA_963921915.1. Lineage (NCBI taxonomy): Eukaryota > Metazoa > Arthropoda > Insecta > Hymenoptera > Ichneumonidae > Hyposoter > Hyposoter dolosus. The sequence goes on along the minus strand of OY998135.1, from coordinate 11,319,877 downwards.
TTACTGCGAGTGTGAACTCATGGAAGAATAATGTGCACGTGGAGTGCAAGGAAAATTCTCAATTTTCATCCCCTCAGTCTATCTCGAAAGTTGAAAAAAAAAAAATTATCTATGAAAAGGTAGATAATGCGTTATGAGTAATAATCATTCCAATAAAACTTCTCTGAGAATTTGAATGAAACACCCTGAAATGCTGACGCAACGATAACGACTTTTGAAGATTTTTGTTTACTGGGTTTTTCATGTTTCGCACGTTTTGGCGAGAAATATTTTTCATATTACAATGTTATCAGGAATTAATTGATAAAAACGCAAAGTATGCGGAAGAATAGGTTGCGAATGTTTCGAATGGATAGGAAATAATCTTTCACGTGGAAAAAATATCAATAGCTCGTTCAAACCATTTGGAAGTTTGTCAACTTACAAATTGTTCTCCGTCGCTATATAAATTTTTCCACTGCGTATCGACCATGAAAAAACTACGTCTCTCTATGATTTTCCGTGTGGACTTTCCCACGGTCCATCGCATTGTTCATTTAGTGTTTTGCGATAATCACAAAACGTGTAGTTAAAAGTTTTCTATTTCAAGATTCGTTGAATTGAGATTTGTTGAAAAAAAGCTCCAAATTTCGTAAAACATAATTTGTTGCGGCGAAGAATAAAAGCGAACACTGTCCCATGAATTTTGGACATTCCGTATAATTTTTAGGTCTCGAAAGTATCCATTACCACTCGAAGGATGAAATCAGTGAAATTAATCTCTAAAAATGATGATGCTTAATACCCAACTATCTGAATGCGATAAACCATCGGTATGACCGTAGGTTGGTTGGGCAGTGGATGCAATGACTTATAAAGACAAGCGGTCCGCCTTGACATTTGATGATAAAACAGATTTCGTCATTAACAGTAGAGCTGGGAGGAAAACTGGTTTAGTCTGGTTGTCGAACATCTCGAGGTCGGACAGGTCGGATAACCGACGAGTTTCATTTCGTACGGGTAGTCGGTAAGTTATCGTCTAGGGATGGGATAAAAGTGAGTCATCGAATAATGGTAAAGAGCAGAACACTCACCTCGGCATGTCTTGAAGCTGTTTAGCCCGTTGCTTGTGACGCGATAGGGCGAAGAGCAGAGCGAGTACCGGCCGGAGGGTAGATCCCGTTGACAGTTCGCCGGGATTGACAGCCCCCACGTCAGCACCAAGTGCCCGCAGGGCTCCAACGCAGAGACTCACGTTTTCGACCTGCACCAAACAAACGAAACAGAATTCCATTCAAAATGAGTTTCCGAATAATTGTGACTTTGGACCGCGCTAAACTCGCATACTAAGCGGGCTCCGTGATAAACGATGCAAACAAGAATGCGCAATGCGTAAAGCCGAGCTAACGGATGATCAATTTTTCGCAGCTGACCTAGCCGCGGGCGTTAATTTCCCGGCGCACGAGCAACGGACGTATCTCCGTACATTCTCCACCTTTTATTTCTCTGTATGAGCTTTTTCGCAAATTAAAGCGGGCCAACCGGTATGCATAGTCGTTCCTGGTCACAGTTGAATATATTGCTTCCCTGCTCCATACCACGAGGAAAGACCGAGTGACTACGAGTAGAGGGCGGAAGAGCAAAAAGGGTATGCTCAACGGTTTGAAAAAAATGCAACGACCAGAGTGGTACGGACGGATGATAACAAAAAAAAGGTGATTTAACGCATCCGCAGGGTACAAGTCGTTAATAACTTGGCGTTGCGAGGTCAAAGTGATGTATGGACGAGACAGCATTAGCGACCAGGTAGATTCTTCGTTATCGTGTGACATTTGTTGGATCACCACTTTTATCTCGAGTGTGACAATTAGAAATCCTTAATTAAACTTGATCAACCCATCGTGAGCAAAACATACGTGAATCAATCAAAAATCATCAACGTCTGACGGAGCGTCTGACCTATAATTCGAATTTCAAGGTTTTTTGAGCATCGGAACTCACTGTCTATCATTATGAGTGTCTCATCTCTCGACTGAGTAGCGGTACGATGAGTAAAAGTGATTTAACGCTTCGCAGCATATTTCGGGACGGCAACGTCTCGCTAATTATGGACCGTGCCAAGCTGCGACAGATCTGCTCGCTTTTCTTTCTCTCTCATCGTTTCCATGTCGCTCTTATCCACGTATTATCGGAGAGGATGACGAGACGGGGAGTGCGTCATAGCCTGAAGGGTTCGACACAACAAGTACCTGGAGCTTTTCGAACCTTCGGAAATTCGTGAGCTTGTGTAGGATCGATTTTACACTCGTGGCCTTTCGGGCATATTAAGATACACACGTTGTTCGTAATTCTGTTTTTTTTTTTACGCAGCATTTTTCATCTGAAGCGTACATTGAGAGGCTTTCCTTGTTCCCAGTATATTGTTTCTTGTGAAATCTCACTGACTCCGTAAGATTCAGACATGTAGACCAAAAAATGTTGCTCTCTTTAAAAAGACTATCAGCACTGGATCCAGTGTATAAAGACGGCAACACGAAGTGGTTGGTTCCACGAAACGTGACCTCCGTGACCATGCTCTCAGTGCGTTACCTTCGCTAACACAGGCACCCGCTCGGTACTTGGATACACCTTTTGTTTCCATTGTTCTTAGCACTGCCGCAGTTTTCTCTCTGTTTCTACAGTTTGGTCTCTCTTTCTCTCGTCTCCTGTATCTCTCTTTTTACGCTATAGCGTATTTTCAACTCTTTCGGTCTCACTTGCCGAGCGTAGTCAGAAAAAAAACAGCACACGTGTGCTGGCACTGATGTACACTCGAGTGTTGAAGAGAGGAGCACGCTACACCGGTGACTCAGCCGCGACAATAGGCGTACGTAGAACTTGTACGTAGGTGAAGCATGAGCGAACGATAGTGCTTTCCTAATGTTCACTGTACTTGGATCCGATGGCTATGTAGGCTCTGGTGTCATTCACAAATGATTATTGTACGCAGACGCAGAAGGTGGGCCGGAGATGAAAGTGCACGAAAGCTTTTGATTTTTTTTTTCTTTTTCCCGGGGTTTGTCTTTCGACGAGGGTGTTTTGGTCACATTGATCTTTTATTTTCGTTCATCGCCAAATGGATCCGGGACGATCGTTCGTCCATAAAATACATTTCTCGAAGCAATCACGACTTTAATTGATGCCCTTAACCGTGACGATCGTTATGCAAATGAATTTCTATCAAGAAGAGTCTCTCGCGAGTCCAATTCGCGCGAGCGCGCGCCTTTGGAATGCAATAATTCAGATTCCGTAAGCGGCGAGGCACATGGAAGAAAACCGATGTTGAGTTCAGAAGAAAACAAAAGTCGTCTCTCCCTCTCGTACCCCATTTTGGAAGTGGTTTTAGCCAACCTTTTACTTTCTTTGTATGCTTCACTCTGCGTCGTACCCATGACTGCGGAGCTCTTGGTGATCTTCTTCCTTTATTCGTCCAATACCGCGAAGCCAAAGAGTAAAAGAATAAAAAACTGTTGAGAGAACAACTCATCCTTCTTCGATACTTGCATTCTCGAATTATCCTTATGGAAAGACAGCTATAAGAGAACGCCTAGTTTTTTCATTCCGTTTCACTCTTCTGTATTCACTCCTACACCGACAAGGCTACACAGATCCGAGCTTATACAGCCCACGGATAAAAGACACAGTCGCACGAGTGTGACTCTTCCTTCTTTCGATGCTATTTGCCGGTTTCCCTAACCCCTGCTCCGCACCTTCCCATCTTTTCCTTCTCTTCTGTCTCATCCTGTTTGTTTCCGAGAGTCGTTCCGTTCGAGCTTCACCAAGGAGATAAGAGTGCCATGCACACTCCCTGGGGAATCCTTCGCGTCTATCTGCAACTATACCGTCTGCCGGAAGAAAGACCTCAGGTTGATGTGCAGAGCGAGGGGTGAGGCAATAAGGGTAAGAAAACGCAACTCCGTATTCATCCTCCTGTTCTTCTACTTTCTCGTCTTGCGTTCTTCCGAGCGATCAACGAGAAAGAACAAGATTCGTATCCCGAGGACAACGAGCACTTTGCCAGGGCTGATTTAACGGACGGAAAAGCTATCTAAAGAGTTTTTAAAGATACATGTACGATCCAGAGCGAGCCAAACATTCGAGTGCAGAAACATGATTACAAAATGCGTTCTCACTGAATTATTGTGAATTTCCGTCTGAAATGCAAAACTCATTCCTTCTCTGAGAATAATGAAGATTAAAAAAGAAGATAATTCTTGGAACGAGAAATGACGTTTGGTCGTGTTGACAACGTGAAATAAAAAACGAAACTAAATACTACACAATTGCATGCAATGTCCCAGGGGATAACCGATCGCGCAAGGACCTCATTATCTCACTCTCGTTGAGACTCACTTTGAAGCGGTATGTGTAAGTCGTTTATAAAGCACTAAGGAGGATTGTGTAAGGAACGCCGGTCGGGATCGGGAGCACCTAACTGCGGGAGCACATCGAGTATATAGCGAGACATGTCCTCTTATGGTAGTGTCTTCGTCGCCGGGCACGGTTGCCCATGCAGTCGATTCCACTGAATGCGGTACAGTGAGCGCGGAGAATTACGCAAAAAAAAAAAAAAAAAGTACTGGAGAAGAGTACAGAAACGAGAATAAAAGGAGTTGGGAATACATCGCAGCGTATGGGGTCCTACGCGTATCGCTGGCTTGCAACGTGTGTGTGTGCAATGCACGTTCGTATGATAGTACACGACGAACTGCTGGATGGAATAAGTTGGAGCAGAAACATCGGGATAAAGAGGACGTTTCGAGTGAGGAAGAAACGTGTTTACGTGCGACGACACACGCAGGTTAAACGCTCATAATTTTCAATTATTACAACAAGGACGGATTTTCACTCATGCAATATTCTCTGTTGGTACGCCTAGATGAGAATGAAACCTGAATGTGTGGGGACGATAAGAGTGATATGGGAAACTGGTACAAAGAGAGTAATACACATTGAAAGCTTCGATCGACGAAATAATGGAGTTGGAAGCTGCTGGGTGCTAAAAGGAAATTGGCCTGTCCGATATCGTGGACGGAGAACGGAGACAGGAGCTTCCGGATCGGATATTGTGTGATGGAGTTATGACTCTGGCAGGTTATCCAAGTCGATATATGCGGTTGCTGAGAATGTTCTCGCATTCTCCGCAAGGTCTCTCACCTAAATATCAGTCCCACGGTTAGGAAACCATAAGATCTGCGAAGCACTTGAGACTTAACACGTGTGCATATGTTTCCCATGAGCCACGAGATTTTTTTATTATGCGGACGCAACTCCTGTGTGAAGCTGGTCGAACAATGGTATCGAATGGCCTCGTACGAATACACAGACGTAAACACGAATGACTACATTCCATATCTGCTTGATCTTATTACCCAACACCGCGATAGCCCCCGGGCCAACTGAAACCCTTTCTAGGACTCGGAGCTACATAGTTCCGGTTTCGTGATCAAGACAGCATTGTCCGTTAGCAATCACTTTATCTACGCTATATCATTGGCTCGTTGCATATCACATATTTTATAGTTTGTATAAAGTCGTGCGATGCTGATTTTAATCTGAAACACGTGTCTATTTGGTGGCTTTGGATGTAAGTCAACATAATATGAAAGTAAACGTCATGAACGAAAAGGAGAATTAATGTAAATTCAGGACTAAAGGAAAATTCAAACATTATTCGAAATGGAAAGCAAAATTCTATTTGCCGTGAGTCTTCCTTCCGCGTCCAGAGTGTTCCCATCGCCATTCTTTAATCTCGGTCTCCGATCGTTCCGCACGTTTTTCTTATTAACTTAAGAGACGATGTGGCTACACTATCTCGCTCGTTTCGCTGCTATACTTAATGGTGTCTCCGTGCTTCGACCACACGACGTAACGAGCTACTGTGTTGGAGGACACATCGCACGGAGAGGCCAACACTAATGTACTCGCTGACGTAAATAAATGATGTGACTAGGAATCACCTGAATTCTGGAGCCGCGTTATGTCGCACGTGAACAATTCTTCCACTTCTCAGACTTCCTTGAATTGATTGTAGGATTATTCCTGTTAATTCAATATTCAAACAGTTTTTGAAAAATTAATATTATCGCCTTTTGCGGAGTGAGTCATCGGTTCTCGTACGAAGTGTAAGAAGCTTCCGCGCGCCTTTTATTCTCATTGTACTTTTTTCTTGCGCTTTCTTTTGTCCCGTGTTCGTGCTTGCTCGAGAACGGAAACCCACAGTCTCCCTCGTTCGTTGGTACGTTTAATAGTGTCTCCCTTCCCACAGCAAACTGTCCGACAGCGAACCTACCAACGGCACTGGCTATATCTCGCATACTATTCGCCTTGCCATGCTGTCCACGCGACCGGCGCCCGTGCAAAGGGGTGACGGGAATAAACGATCCTAATGAAGCGCTACTTATGCTCGGTATCTTTCTTTGTCCTATCCAGCATCCCTGTTCGTGTATCGCAGTTAAACTTTACCGAGCAGTTCTCTGCGTATTAGCAACGAAACTGGTTGTCTTACTAATAAGATTTCAGAGTGCAGACAGTGATCAATTCCATCCATCTTTGTCATCGCGTCGTTCAATCGGGCACGATCTACTTCAGATCTTTATTCATATTATTCCAGCTAATCCAATTGCGTTAATGAGCTTCGATCAATTGTAGTGCATGCCAGAGTGCATGAAAGTTTGTAGCAACACGGAAAAAAAAGTTTTGCTGTAGCATCGAACCATTATTGTAAAGCTCCATATAAAGTTGAATGACATGAACTGTCTGACAACGAACTGTCTGACAACGCCCTATTAATGCCATTCATCAGAGTATGCAGCTTCCTTCCTCGTACTTTCACGAAATCGCTTCGAGAAGCTCTCACGTGTTGTGGAACCGAACAAGTAACCTTAGAACGTATCCCACTCCCAGGCTCCGGAGTAATAACATCTCGCCCTACGCTTTACGTTTCCTTTCGCATATCCTTATGAATGAGTAATAGCACGGCCTACCAGAAAAGCGTTTCCTGACAATAGCAGCAGCCTCGAGAAGGTTCGTGGCTGCTTGAGAAAACTATTGAATTGAATTCAAATTTTTTTTTTTTTCATCTCGAAAATGCAAAAAAAAATGAATTGAAAATGCGATAAAGTTCTTGATATCGTACCATCGCTAAGGCGATCCTGCGTATCGACAATTTTATTGTTGCAACAGCACCATTTAAGTTGAATTTTCTTCGGGGAGAATTCTGTCTTGTAAAATATTCCTGTACGTGTATTCTCATCGCGATCAGAGCTTAGAAAATATAATGGTATGAGCTCTCGAGTACCTGTACCGAGCATAAAATCGTGTGCGCGGGTCTTCGAGCACTTGTGACTGCACTATATAAAACGAATATACCAACACGTTATCTAACCGCATTGCATCTTTATACATGAGAGTTTTCACGTGTTCCCTCTCGCGTAGTACGAGGAAAGAGAGCGCGAAAGCTGGGAAGTTCCGGAGAGTCGAGTGGGTACTAGAATGTGAGAGTATTTACAGCGGACTATAGAGAGGACGAATACACGAGAACGACGTTTCCATATAATCATTTTTTTTCTGTCGACAGAGCCGCGTGATAAGCGCGCTACTCTTTCCACGTTTGCAGGCTCAGAATCACCCCGTGCGGATCACCCCAACGTCGAGGACGATACCGAAAAGGAAAAAAAAATATTCAGGAGAGCGAGAGGATGGTGTGATGCACAGCACCCTTTAACACAGGACAGTTTCCGCAGGCTCGCAGTGTGTTACAGTATTAAGCTTCGAGGAGACGGGGTGTGTACTCAACAGGAACACATAGCGAAATTGCTCGCGATTAATTAATGTCCTATTCCACAAAGATATTCATATATGTATAGCGGCACAAAAACTTTTTATCCAGACATGTTCATTCGCTATATACGCACACATTTATATGAATATTTCTCGAAAAGAGTTATACGAGTGCTTCTTCGTCCTTCTTTTTCATCTCGCATTCGCGTTTCCTATTGATTTTTAACTGCGTACATTGTACTTCATTAAAGCTTCTATCAATTAAATTCTCAAGAATTTTTCTCAATTTATCACGAATTTATCTGTAGATTCCGCGATACTTTATTATCTTTGTTTCCCTTTTACCTTTCGAACGTTCTCTGTTGCGACTGCTTCGATAATTAATTGTTTTTAATTAACCCTGGGTTTCTACATGGGAACAAATTAACCCAAGTCAAAATCAACTTGCAGTTGGCGGTTTTTCTCGTTCATTTTGAGGGTTCCCCAGGGAGGGATAATTCAAGTTCAATCCCTTTGTGGTTCGCACACTAAATCGTTGCTTTTTACATCTCCATTTTTCGCCATAGAGGAACGACATCGGAAAAGAATTTTTTTTTTTCCAACATAAATCGCTCAAAAATCTCGAATTTGAAAAATTGTCTGGCACGCGAACGTTCCTATTAAGTTTTTGTTAGTAGTAAAGAGCAGAATTTCATAGTAGTAAAGAGATTTATTTTAACACGAAATAACACGTTCATTCGTTCTTTAACCTTTCTCTCTATTTTTTCTACATCGGAAGATCAAGCTTTTTTGTAGCTCGTGATAATATGAGAATTGTAGGGAACACGCATTCATCGGTCAATGTCTATTTTTAGAAGATTCCTCGACTCGCTAAATCGCGTGCTCTTGACTCGTTCCGCTGGGCAATGAACAATCATTCGATTTATTATCGGGAAAGATACCCGAGGGAAGAGAGCAGAGAGATGAGAACGAGCGTCGCCGAGGTCAAGATCTGCGAATACAAGTTTGATTGAAAGTTACAACTTTGCATTCACGATATTTCACACTCGAGTAATAATAAGCGATGTAAGTCAGAGACGAAAAATCGTCCAGATAAAAATAGCTGAATTACAGTGAAAACTTGAAATATTACATCTTGAAAAATCCGATAATCTCTGGTTTTCAACAATGAACCGAATAAACTCGTTGATTGCGCGTGTATTTTTGTGGCTGTGGAAAGTTAATAAGCCGGAATGAGGTAGAAGAAAAATTATTTTTAGAATCTTGACGAAACGAGACGAAGGGACCGAACATAAGGCCCGTGGTGTATCGAACCGCTTCCGGATTTTCAAGTGCGCTAGTGCGCGGCCACACAATGAACTGCCAAAGGGAATATAATTTATTAACACTGGAAAAAAGTCGCGATATTACGATCGCGGTTCCCGAGCATGATGTTGAAATATGTCGCTCGTTATACTAATTTTCCATGATTTCTCACGCGTTCGTTTCATGAAATTTATTTATATTTTAATTCCTACGTACGAACCGCAGTTTCTGTTGAAAAAAAAAAAAACCAAAATGGGACTGCGTATCAAGTGGAAAAATATGCCATCGACTAATCTTAACCCTCGTTCGTTTTCAGCTCAGATTACGTGACGCTTTAAATCCACGAATTATTGAACTGCATTTAACTTTTGAAGAGGCCAGATTCCGAAGGGGGAAGTAAAAAAGAGTGAATTCGAGCGCAGATTGAACGTTTGTCAGAAGCTTAAAAGGATTCACAGCAGAAGAAATGAGCGCGAAAGGTTTTTTTTCCTCGTAATTTCGCGATCATCCACCGCACACAGTTGACAGAGGCCATGTGGGCATTCGCGATGCGAATTCTGCAGCCTCACACGACTACAGATACGTCTATGTATCGGAATTTGACTGTATTATAAAACTCGACGTATTGCATGCTGGATACGTATACGAGGTGCTAGTGGGTTATCCCTGTCTAAATATATATGCCCGAAAACGTACGAGAAAGCAAAGAAACATCGTTAAGAGCCTGAACAGACTGCTGAGCGAGTTGACTCGTAACGAAAACCCGACTCCGACGCGATCGTACGAGGGTTTTGTGGTTCGGGCGATAGCCCACAGAAACATCGCAGACTGCCGGACGCAGAATGAAAGTAAACGCGAAGCAATGGAATATGAGAAACAGCTTTCAAGCTCTAGCTTCACACTCCATTGGCAAAAAAGAGGAGAGAAAAAACGACGTGGCAACATAACAGAATTCAAACTTCCAAACGAAACAATTTCTGCCATCAATAAAAACTTCGAGACGACGTTCATTCGTTATTTATTTATTCTTTCTTTTTCATAATTAATAAATCCCACACTTGTAATTCTCAATCCCTGAAGGCCGAGGCTCGAAAGGAGGCAACGACGAATTGAATCGCGTTCACAAAGTCCTGTGGATCGGATGAGGACCGGATTTCTCTCGGGATTTCTGGGCTGATGATGATTGGATGATAATTATCAGACGGATAATGAATTGAGGGACGAAAAATCGTAAAAATATGTAAATGGCGAGAGATGCAAGGAAAATGCAGGAAGAAGCAACGGTTTCGCGGAATGTAACGGTCGCGGCAAGGACTATATTACGATCGCCTGAAACATCGGGTTACAAGCAAAAGTATGCATGTGCGATCTGCCTGCTGAACGAAACGAAAAATAAGTGAGTGGAGGAGTTTCAGAGTCATGGAGCAAAAAGGAAGAAGTGTATATATGGCGGAGGAAATAAATAAAAAAAAAAAAGAAGAACGATGACTGTGGTAATTATTGCTCACACGCGCGAACCCGGTAGACCCGCAGGGCTCTCACGTCCCAAAACAGGTCCAACCGTCCGAGAAACAGAGAATGCCCTGCTCCCATGCATGTGCGTGTGTTTTTCTCGATGCGAGGCGGGGACTGTTATACTGTTACGAGATTGTGCACGCTTACGTGTTCCCCTCATTGATTTTTTTCCCAACCTATTTTTAAAAACATTTTATAACGATTCCAACTATCCGATAATCAATACACATGCATGTGAATCGACTCTTCTCCATCGAACGTGACTCCGAAATCACATTCCCAATGGTCCATCGTTCGAGAAGCCTGATGCAGAACGACTCGCCAGCGGTTATTTTGATAATGTCCTCAGATTCTTTTCGTTTTTTTTATTTTTGTTTCTCTCTCTTGTTGTTTTATGGCTACGGGGGTACATCCACGTGCTCCTCGTTCGAGGAATATCCATTTAGATAATTTTCTGGTAAAGACACCGCGGCATATGCGCTTTATCCAAGTGTCCAAATCGAGTCATTTTCCACCCAGACCGCGCTCGTTATCTCGAAATATCTTTAATTGATGTTTTTTATCTTCTATACCGCGCTTACTTACGACTCTTTTTCCGACTATTACTCCCTTCGGTGAGCAGAGTGAATTTAACCGTGGAGACACTTTTACACCAGGAATTGAAACCCTTTGGCTATGATAATGAGACTTTGCTCGTTTATAACGTTTTCCCATTTCTACGTGTCTGACTGCAGATTATTTAGCCCCGTAGCTCTGAAATATAACGTGCCAATTCACAGTGCAGGCAGCTCGAAGCCTTCTCAATTGAATTTGCAACGAAAATTCAACGTCAAGTAACTCGTTTTTGCCTTCGATCGTTTCACGTTTTTTTCCGACGCGTCAACGAATAGAAAACTCGGCAAAAGTTTTGTGTTGCAAGAGCAAACATCCTGAAAATACAGACGCGATGATCGAGTCGATGAGGGAAAGGAATTGAAATGTAGAAATAAACAGGTTGAAGCATATAATGGGATTACTAATTCAATCCAATCGCGTTCGCGGCATGCTGTCCCATTACTGATATTACACCGCAAACAGAGGGCGAGAGCTAATAATCGAGACAACGTCTCGCGTGTGTTAGTTCTCAACGAGCGCGAGAGACGATAACAGTTATCATAAGTTATTCTCGCAGAATCGTTGAACGAATTAAGGGCGAGAACTGCGGCCTTTCATTCTCGCTCTCCGCGTGGTAAACGTCGTAACGTATCTTACATTTCCGAGTTCATGCAGTCTGACACAAATTGGAACAAAGTTGCTATTTCGACGTTCTCGATGACGTTTCAACACAAGGCAAAAGAAAAAAAATCGTTCGTATTTTATGAGAGTGTCAGAGTGGGACGAACGAACGCATTGAAAGAAGAAAACATCAGAGCTCGCGTTTCTCAAACTCAATGGAGCACTTAGCTCCTTAAAAATTCCTTTCACTGCAACTTCGTACCCGGAAAATCGAATTACTGTCATTTCGTGTTCGCTATGAATCGCGTTTCTATAGCGGTAAAAATTGTTTTTCGGAAAATTTAATTCGCGTCTATCGTTCTTGAAATATTTCCGCGTGAACGCGAAACTTATTTTTTTCATTATTTTGATACTTAAGTGGACGAACTGCATCGATTCAGCCTTGGTGTTTCGTAGTGTATATTTTCTAGGAAAAGTACAGACGCATTGCTATATTATTACGAGGGCTATTATACAAAATATTCCGTTGAATAGAATGAGAAAAGGTGCGAGAAAAGATAAGCGGAAGGCAAACCATGCAGGATCGCGATGTCAGAAAAAAATAATAGAGAAAAATGAAAGAAAAAACCTCGTACGACTGTAGCAGAGGGAAACTCTTGCGTGCGAATAGTGCCAAGGACCGTCGGTGATATTCGAGTTGCGCAATAATTGTGCTCTCGACCGCGTGCTGATCTCTGGGGCAAACAGAGGCAGCCGGCCGTTTCGTCGTACACGTTCCACGCGTGGCTCGCGGTTTTTCCACCTTCTCTCTCACTCTCTCTCTCTCTTTCCTCTACGCTAAACCCGGCAATCGAGGAATGAATAGCAAAATATATAGCGTATACACCCAAGACTACAAGTCGAGAGTTTTATTGCTCGCTTGCATATTTTACAATGAAACGCTTTTATTACGGTCAAAGTTGGCGCATTGTCTGGTTTATTCGTGGGAGAAGAGGGAATGTGACCGGCTATGGAGTGTCGACTTTATAGTAAATCTGCAGATGTTTCAAACATCTTTGTTACTAATTATAGAGTCGACGATAAAAAGCGAAAAAACTGGTGATTTTCAAACGACGTATTCAAATTTCGTGTATGACAAATTTCGTATACAAATTGCCAGACGATTCGATATGACATTCTGCGTAATAATTCTTTCTTCAGAGCCAGAGAAAAAAGTTGAAAAATCAAGCTCTGAAAACGGTTCAGTGACAGCGAAGAGTTCAAGCAGTTTTTAAGTGAGAATCACGTGTACAAAGTACACGTGCATTTCATCCTCTCGTTCGGGGTAAATAAGAAGAAGAATGAACGTCGCGACACACGCCAACGCAAATGCCACCAACACACAAGTGCCATCAACATGTCATTACTATAGTGAAGAATAATGTACGAAAGTGTACCAAAAGGGTACTCGTGGCACGTATACCAATGATGAGGCATCATCGGGCGAATCACTGGATGACTAATTATGCCCGAGCAACGAGCTGACTCTGGGCTCACATTTAGCGACGCAACTCTACGTGTGTTTATATTATGGACAAGTAAGTGCTATGCACTTGTCCTCACACCGTAATCAAGATGAAGCTCGTATCGAATTCCACTCTTCGAGAGAGTGCATTTCACCACGCGATGTAGAGTTTGAAATTTTTTTTTGAAATCATCGTGTATAATTGAAGGCGTGAAAGCCAATAAATACGAAGAATCATTTTGTATGAAGCTGAAGTTCGCAACGTTGAAATCCAACGAAAAATATTTATTTTTCAGGAAAACTGAAAACAAAAATTTAGATTTGGTCGCGAAAATCAATCGTTTTACAATTCTGCATTTGAATAATTAGCTTCGCCGCACAGACAAAATAGAATTTCGTTGCATTCCAACGATGCAAACTTCAACGTCTTAATTTTGCCACGTTTACAGGCTCTTTAATATTCGTCAAAATAAGCTTAATATCGTTCGTATTGTTAGAATTCAAATAGGTTTCTTCATATGGTGTAAGGAAGAGACTGGCAAGAAGCCAGCATCTCCGGACACATTGATTCTCATCCTTGTGACTGACGAATTGAGCAATTTCTGTCTTGTTAGGATGTGGGAACCGAGACGAAGAAAGGTCTACAGTCATTAGAAAATTCAGCGACCTTTTGCCATCCGGGCTTTTCCTTTTGTTCGCGAAACGAAAAATATGCGGCTCATCGGGGTCTTCGATTCTCGAAGCACGCAACGAATCGTCGATTCTGTCGAACGTGACTGTTTTTCAAACACCATGAGTATAAAGAGAGCGAGAGAGATTGATCCCCGCGGGAAACCTCCGTGGACTTCACGAACGATTCTCGCTTTCCTGGGATCTCCCGTCGATTCTCACAGAGTTTCATACACACGATTGTGACTGTATGCGAGAAAAACGAGGATGGAAATGCGAGCGCGCGTTGCTACTGTGCGCGCTTTTGCTCGCAAACGGGGCGGGCTCCTGCTGTTGCTGTTGCTGTTGCTGCTGCTGCCGCGTCTGAACGGTGCGGCGCAGACGACAGCCACGGAATTCGTTTGCGATGGACGGGATGTCGTCTCGCGTTAAGTGCAACGAATTATACCGCAGACGACGTTTTGCGTGTACGTATAGACACGAGACCGTGTGGCAAAGCTTCTTCACGTCGAATTATGGTATCTCCGAGAGGACAGACGGCACACGACGTTTATACACTGGCCAACGAAAATTATTACATGACACACGTACACACATGCATGCGCACGCCTCAACTGTATATATATTCAACCACGTTTCGCTCAACGAGTTCGAATAGACCAAGATAATGATGAATTATGATGATGCGATCTCCGCGTACGATCCGTATGCCAAATTTTCGACTGACGTGACTGCCGTAGCGGCAATCTCTATTAATGTTCTATTAATTTCTCGAGTTAACAAAAAACATTAACCAAAAAGCAGAAATACGAACGAGAATAATTGCGCCGAATTCTGTTGCGAAACTTAGTTCAGGTGAACGAAGAACGAGAGCAAGAAAATTGCAGCTTCGAAGAGCACGCGAAAAAAAAAATGAGGAAAATCCTTGAACGGAAAGACGATTTCTAAAAAAGTAAAAACTCGGGATTCGCGATAGCAGGCGATAAATAACAAAAGCTACAAATAGCTTTTGAAATCGGGCTTACAAATTGGTTTCAGCTCAAACGTCTTGTTTTCATCGTTTTCGTTCGATTCGCATCTGAACTCTTGTCGGCAGATTAGAAACTTTAGTGACGAGGAAGATCAGCATGAGCAGGCAGCGACTTTATTTTATCCTTGAAATAATCGCGAGGTGTGAGGCCTCCACGATTTTGATAAACACGTTGAGAACGACGACCACAGGCATTTCTTTGGCTAGACCGACGGAAATCCTGCGGTCGTAAGCATGAAAAAACTCTGTAGGATACAAAGTGGAGAGAAAGAATAAGAAAAAATGTCTTAACTTTGGTCGACGGCCAATCGATTACGAGAAGTAAGAAATTTTTATTATCCGAGTCAGCGGCGAGGTAAAAGGCGCAGGCTTTGACAGAGCCATCGATACATAGGTGTGCGTTACAGTATATATGTGTCTGTGAGGGTTATAAATTCATAGATAGGGATAAGAAGTGCCGCAACGAGTGACACGAGGTGTCGGAAATGCGGGAATTCCACTAATCCCTGTGTATAGAGTAACCTGATGTATACCGTTCGGTAATGACGACCGTCAAAAGCGCGTAAAGAATAAACCTACCGCGAGAGGCCAGAGATTAAGGTGCGACTGCGAGAGACTAAATGTAGTGAGCCACGCGAGTCGATGGCGCGCGATGACTTTGACCTCGTAATGGAAACCACACACAGGTAACAAAACGGATAGAGTCACCCGAGAAGACACTCGTCGTTCTCTTCCCGCTTTTGATCTTGAAACGTTATTTCAATTTCATGTTCTGATTGACTGTATTGATCGCAACCACCAGACGAATAAAAACAACAATGATGGATATTTTTCAAGAATATTATTGGCAGTTACTTAAAAAATTTTTGTCAATCGATTCATTTTGTTTCCGAGAAAATTACAATGATAAGATCCTCGCAATATGTTTCCTGCACACCTAACGAGCTCCGAACAAAAAACTCCGTTTGTTTACGGTGACGAACTGTTAATTGTTCCTTCCCATCCCAACTGACAGCATGACAAATATCTTTGAAACGAAAAACACAGCTACGGAAATATTTACCAAGGTGTAGTCTTAACTGTGACTGGAAGTGCATGGGGAATCGGTTGTCGGAGATAAGAATACATATTCATTCTGTAAGGTGTGGATGTTTTTTCAATATGAACTTTAAGAAAAATCGTCCAGCGATAGAAACGTTACGAATCGTATAAATACTTAGGGAAAAATCGTATCAGGTCTTCTTGAATTATTTTAATAACATTTATAATTTTTTCTTGCAATCGATTCTTTTTTGGAACTTGATTGCAACGTCATCGATGTATTACGAAGAGTTTCTCAAAATTAGAAAGAACCGTCGATACATAAAGGATTGGAATAAGGAAAGAAAAAATTCTACAGTGAGCATGAAAGAAGAGTGGAGAGTTGCTATTTTTAATACGACGAAAGGCGTCTGCGAATTAGCAAGCCCGAAGACGCTTTGTTTCATCGTCTTTTCGATCGTTGTTCAGGAATAAACACGTGTTCGTGAAAAGTAAAAAGAAAAAAAAACTATAAGATATGGAATATATAAAAAAGAAAATAAAATGAAAGATTGAAAAAAATGATGAGTATGTTTCTCGAGTCCTGTGGCGCCGGTCGTTTGTTTACCGGAAGTGATGGGATTCTCAAATTCGCGATCTCAAGAGCCATTCAGAGAGAGATACGAGGGCCAGAGGCTGGACAAGAATTTAAATAGTAAATTTAAATTTCAGATTCGATCGTGACGCTCTCAATTATGATTTTTTTTTTCTATACGAAACTATAGAGGCATGGGAATTCTTACCTCGTTATCGATCGAATGATCGAAGGTAGACGAGATGTGCAGAGGAAGATGCTGCAATGATTGAGGCAACACTTCATCTGCATGATTAAAGGGAACGATCGTCGTCGTTCCACTAGAATAGACTCTCCGCTGACCTAATTCTGTCCCTTAGTTTAACCCTCTTGTTTGATTTAATTGTAGCCAAGATTCGAGAACGGTTCGAGAAACCGACAAAAACCGATTTCCTTTTATTTGATTTTGGTTATTGTTGTTTAGTCAGCAGTTCGAATTTCCATATTGAAATATTTATTCGTCTTACAGTTGGTAACTTTCGTAAAAAATTAGAGGAAAATTCGGAAGTAAATAAAATGTAGGACAAACCTTTAGGGAAATTTCAAAACAAGCAGTTCATTTCGATCTCGTTTCCTCTTCGCCTTTGCCCTCTTTTTTTTATCTCAACTTCCTTTCAGTCCCTTCGCTAATCCTCTCTCAGTCTTCGCCTCTCTCGCTTGTTATACCTTTCTTCGTCTGCTCCAATTCGGAGCACGTCTGTTTATTTAAAAGTTTCATTCGCGGCTCTCACTGTGCTCGCTCAAATATACCGACCACTCGCATTTGCTAACAGTTTCATCTGAACGAGAATTTTTACGTGAGCTCTTGAACAGCGAGCAAGAAAAAAAAAGGATGAAAATATAAATCTCGCTAAGAAGTGGAAGAAGAAGAAGAAGAAGTAGCGAAACGACGTGACGTCGTTGCAAATTCGTCGGGAAGCCTCTCGTTTTCTTGGCTCTATTTTTTACATTTTACTTTTGTTTCCTGCATGTCGCTCTCGTCACCAAAGGAAAGAGTCAACGGGTTGGCCGAGAGACACGCATCCCCGGAATAACAGGCGTAAGCAGCTCATTCCGACGTAAAGAAAAAAAATTCAAACGCATTTGCGAGGATTCTACTGCCGCAGAGGCGTTACTACGAAGGTCGCGACACACGAATTATCACTTATTTACACGTGTTCATTGACAACAAAGAATTTTATGCTATCAGGAGTTTGCCAATTGTTTGCTTCACTGGAGACACAAGAAAATATTGAGAGAAAATAAAACTGGAGAGTTATTATCATTGATAAACGAATGTCGAATGATATTTCCCGCGACCTTTTATGAATTCGAGTTGAAAAATAGAAATGAGAAAGAAATGATAAGGAAACAAACTCTGCGAGTATTTCTGTCACCACTACGACTAGTTTTTTTCCTCAAGACTATTTATATCTGAGCATCATCATCAATTAATTGTCGTCTAAATTTATCGACCGATGACACAGCACTGTTTTGACTTGTTGCGGTATTCTATTTATAAAATCTGGACGATTTGAATGAGGCAGAAACCGAAACAAAACTGTCACAGATTATTCAGCCAATTCAAATTTTCAAAAATCGTGAGTCGACGCACATCCGAGAAGAATGAGATATTTTTGAAATCAATCGAGACTCAAAATTCCGAGAAATAAATAGAAAAATTGATCAGACAGGAATGGAAGAATTTTCCGATGAAGCTGTCCATTAATTTCCCACGAGTTTCGTTCGTCGAAATTTTCATTTGACGCTTTTTCTCACTTTTGTAAGTGCACAGGTCTCACGATCCGAGTTAAATATTTCGACCTCTTCGGTACAGTTTTGCAACAGAGTTACGGTAGCTCTAACGACGTGACGATCGAGGTACGTCGTTGTGAGAACCAGAAAACAGGTAGGCAAGAGAGCTACGAGTAAATAGACAAAACAGACGAGGACCCCACACGAGGAAGGCGAAAAAAAAAAAACACGAGAGGAAAGAAGGGTTGCCCCTGAAGAGAGGTCGAAAGCCAAGACAACGAGAAACAGTATCCTCTCGAGACAATATTCTCTCCTTTTTCACATATTCATTCGTATGTGTTCGTTTATTGTACATAAATGTAGTATGTACGACGGACTCAACTGGGAGGACGATTAATAGTCTCGCGTATCGTTTACAGCGTTGAGTATCTTTCACTGCGTTCTTTTCTCATGCGGAATAAATATATATATATATATATATCTATAAGCGAAAACAGCTGACCCTTGGCAAGCGCTCAAGGACCTGCTGAAGCGGCGAATTTTTCGTGCTGTCAATATTGTTTTTATTCATATTCTGCGAGCCTGATAAATTCTCACGATTGCACATCATTTCCGGAATTCTATTGCGATAGCAACGAAAATTACGCAACAGAGTGTTTCGTGATTAATTTCTATTCGATGTATTTGCTGAATTTGATAGTTTTGAGATTATGCAATAAATTAAAACACTCTCGGTAGCGAGCGCGGTCAGAGGTGTTTATAATATATATCCCGAGTCGTGAGTAAATTGAATTAATCGTGCGAGGGACTCCGATTACTGCGCGCTCGCCGCGGAGCACCTGTTAACGCGTTCGTACTACGGACGATTTAGTGTTGGAGACTCAGAACCACCGCAGCGTGTCTATGTGATGGCATAAGAGTCATGCTTCGAGTTATGATGAAGTTTGCAGACGGAATATAGTTGAAAACACGATAATTAACTTCCGACAACAGTGCCACTCAGCAAAATAACAGTAGAAACTGATGAGCAACGACGGAATACACGGATCAATTAATTTTCAAAATAATTGTTGTTTACTCGACCCTCAGGGATGAGATGTAGTTACGGTTACGAAATATTTTCACGCTGTATGAAGAACACTACATGTCAAATTGTTGATTAAGTAAACAAATATTTTTTTCATTTGTATTTTTTCAAATCTCGACGTCCAAATAAAAGAATTATTGTTTTGTATCTTACTCGTCAACGAACACTGCATTTTGTAAAGTCACTTTCGAAAGTCATTGATTTTTTTTTTTTCACTCACTTTTTCACAATTAGAAACTGGTGGATTCGAGTTTGAAAAAAAAATTTGACAATTATACTGATAAATGATCGATCGAATGGGATGTATCGAGTTAATTGGCGATGAGGTGTCGCGCACAGCATCCGCGCAACCGGACCACTCACGAGAAACTAACCGCGGCATGAGAATGGTAGAACGAGACCTGGAACACGCGCGAGAAGTGTATAGGTAGGAGCGGAGAGGTAAGCCGAGAACTCGGCAATTGGCCGAACGAGGAAGGAGGAGAACCACGCCGAGAGTTCCATATACACGACTCGTAGGATCAACGTATGGGTACAGGAACACGCGTGTACTTTTTTTTGTTCCTTGTAGAGTGGAAGCGAGTGAGAAGAGAGATGCAACGAAGAAGGGAACAACCGAGAGAGATACGGAAAGCGTAACATAGTTCGAGCCCGGCGATTCCAGGGTGTGTTCGTACTTCACGTTTTTTTTTTTTTTTTTAATGCTTTAAACACAACGACACGAAATTTTAAGCCAGAAGCAAATTACGCCATACACAGATCACGATGTATTTTTTTTCCTTCACTTACGAACCCGTTCGATTGGAAAGAAAAATCATCTCAATCTCTGGTTCTTTGAAAGGCAAAAATTAAATTGGTACGAAACATTTTCACTAATAATGAAAATTTTTCTATTGGAAATACGAAAAGACATCCGTGAAAATCTTCAACCATTTTACAATTTGATGAAAAATATTTTCAAATCTTTACAATACAAATAAATTTAAAAAAATCCAGCTATGTTGCAATGCAAAAAAGATTCAACTGAGAAAGTGAGGCGGCAAGGAAAGAAACTCGAGAAACTGACGCAACTCTAAGGGCACATTTGTATGCATTGTAAACTGCTACTTGTGTACAAGGTCCACGCGATTTCTCCCGCTGAGTGGCGCCAAATTAGCGAGCTCCCGAGCGTCTCTAAGGTGGGCTCGATCACTCTTGAGAAATAAAAGTCGTTGGTACAAATATGGTCGTGAAAAAAAAAAAAAAAAAATCATATTTAATTCAAACTGCATAAAAAAAAACAGCAATAAAAAATCACAGGAGTGCGAATCGGGAGGATTTTTCTTTCTAAACTGAAACGAATGCAGCAAAACGGAAGGACATACATTTTGTTTGCTTGCCTGAATTCCCGTAGGTCGAGAATGTTTTCGCCATGAACGCAATGGTGTGAAAGGCAAAGGAATTTGGAATTTTCGTCGAGATCCTTTCGCACATTGGTCCTGCACCTTTTGTGAAATTTCGTAATTTCGTCGCTACAGGAGAGAATTGCGTTTCCCTGCTTCCTTGAATCTTTGTAGTCCGGATTGCCTCCGTGCTATTCGCCACAAAGGTATGCTCGACGGGGAGCGATCGGCCATTTCCGCCATAGCTTTTTTTTCGCTAAATTTTATTCCCCGGAACAATGAGATCTTTGGAAAATTGTGCATCGGAGAGTCGATTTAATGAAAATGAGAAAAATAAGTTCGACTCCGTATCCTGAACGCCTTTCAGATTCAACGATTTTCGAACAAATTTTTTCTTTTTTTCATTAGAAAAAAAAAAAAATTCGGAGAGAAAAAAACTTCATCGTCATCCTGATAAATTACCGCTACCGTTGACGTGTACCCAAGACATGAGTGAGAAAGTGATGCGAGCAAATAGGCACAAGTCACGATCAATATACACGTAAGATGAAAGATGGATCATCGGTAGCGTGGAACACATGATTCTTGGCTATGATGAGTATATAAGCAACCTTGCCATCTTCCGATGAAATAAAAGGAAGAATGGAGAATAAGATAGCAGCTTAATTACATTAATTAACTGGGAGATTAAGCGGGCTAATAAATGCAGAGATCGATCGATCAATCGTCATCGACTGGCGAGGCAAATCGAACAGAGTCAATGCAGTGAGAAAAGAAAGAGGCGGATGAGAAAAATAGTAAAAGAAAAAGAGAACAAGAAGAAAATGAGGAGTCTGGTCCGCAAAAGATCGAGGCCTGAGGTCACGAGAAAGATCGTGGAAAAGTAGCACGCCCCTAAGCAAATTCCTATTCGCTCGATTATTATTTTTTTACGTTTTTTAGTTTTCATTATGAGACTCCGCGAGCGCAAATTGCCACGTGCACTTCATACTGGATCCGACGAGGCTATGGTGCACGCATACCATCTACACAGACGAAAGCTGCAGTTCAATGTGAACTGATTGATCGATCTTGCTAATTCTATGCATCAATAACGATTATTCTTCCTGCTGGCGGTTGAGATGAACAAAAGCTACTGCGGCATCCGATACTTCCTTCATTTCGACCCTTGTCGAAAGTACGAAAAATGTTAAAAGATTCGCGCGTTCATCAAACTAAACAATTAATCTTTCATCTTGTCACAAGAATAATTTCTGTTCGCGAATCGAATGAACGTAAAGTTAACAACATTGGTGTAAAGCAAAGCCCGTGTGTACGTTCGTTATTTGTAATAAAAATTACCATGCCTCGTAAAAGTGTTGCTGTTCGGAAGGAAACTCGAAATTCCTTTTTATACTGTCGAGGGGCAATGGTCGATACGTTATTGAAGCCATCGTTTCGATTTTACAATTTCTCAATAAAATCTCCGAGTATTTGAACATTTTACTGCATATCCGCTGCCGCGGAGATCGAGAGGAATCGAGATAATAAAAATTGGAGAGTATACCGTTGTGAAGGATTTAGGATGCGACTACGAGACGAAGAGGATCTTGTCTTTTAAGTTCTCGCATGTGTGTTAGGTCGTGGTGGAGGGTCACGCCCTCGTGCCTCCTTTCATCCCTCGAGGTGGCCTACCTCAGCCTGGACGGTAAATATTCCTCCTGCTTCCTTGATTCCCGCGCGAACAAGAATCGAAAAGACGAAGGAGAGGAAGAGGAGGAAAAAGGCGAGACCACCTGTGGTAGCCTAGTAGTGGCTCAGCAAGAAATAAAACAAGTGTGAGGTCAAGCGTAACTCTCTCGTAACTCCTGACCTCGGACTTTGTATTCGGGATAATAAGGAGGCAATGCAGGCGACCAGAATCGGTAGACAGACGAACGTCAAGACGGCAAAACACAGAAGGCACACAGCCCATCCATTTTCTTCGTGTCGAATAATAAAACGTACGTTTTCAAAGGTGATAAAATGTATGTGACGGTTGAAAAGGGCTGATGATTAAGAAAGACTCGAGCTTCCTTTACCCGTAGTTGGTATTTTAAGGGGCTATTTGAATGTCAATTTCCACCGTCGCGCAATTGATTTATGACTCGATATTCTTGTTTTGTTATTAATACTCAAATGATCATCAAATATTCGTCCCATGACGAAGCTACTTGAACGTTTCAATATCGTCATTAAGGGCTCACACATACGCACGTAGAAGTGCAGAAAATATGGTCGATCTTGATAATGTGATGTGTGAACAGCGAAATGGGTGAGTGGAGTCATCGGAGGATAAGAGTGCGGACGCTCACGAGGAATGGAAATAGCTTTTTGGTATCTGTGATTCTCCCAGACGCGCGTTCACGAGCTAAGACAACGTGAAGTGACGTACGAATTTGACTCCGAGAGGAAAAGGGATTGTAAAGTTTTCCCGGTGACTTTGAATCTTCAACGCGAGCAGTGCTAACATTGCCGCGTTACGTTTTGTTTAACTCGTAAATAAATCGACACTCGATGCAGAAGCCACGAAGTTTGAAACGACGTGAGGAAGCTTGGTAAATTCTAAAGGTTCTGACGAGAGTTTCACGAGACAAGTTGGTCCTGCGGAACCAAGTTTGTCTCGTTTTATTTGGCTGGTGTATGAAGGTCGCTAGTAAACTTCAGCGATGCTCGTTGAACGATCGTAACCAAAGATACACGGAGGATTACCTCAGAGAAACGAGACTTGGCTGATGGGAGCAGAGACGAGAAGTCGAGGATTTAGTTGGCCTGGAAACGTTTCGCGGTTCAATCCCAAACGAAGAAATTTCTCGGGGAATTACTCGAGCGAGTCTACTTTGCGTCTGAAGCATTTCGGTGGCTTATCGCGTGGCATGAATTATAAATTTGTAAATTTTGTAAAACACTGTGAAACTGAAGTTGAATATGAGTAACAATAAAAATTATTGGATTAGTCACTGAAAAGGTTTGAAATATTCAAGCTTGAAGATAATGGAGAAAAAACATTATCCAGTGTTATATAATGACAATGGAGCGGCTGCAAAGTGGGAGAATGATGAAAAGCATCAAAGTGGGGAGAACACTGAGAGTTCTTGGAGTTTCTGACGTTGCACGAACACAGGGCTTATGCAAATTCGTCACCGCACGAGTCTAAAAGGCGTGTGTACTTTTTTTCACTCTCCATATTCCAAGCAACAAAGAATGAACACAAGATTGAACGGATATGACGTGGCGCGTTTCCCGGAGATGCATTTCGAGTCTATCAAGCGTCTGTTAGCCTGTCTATACATCCGTTTCAATCCCACTCTCTCTTTCTTTCTGTATATTACTCCGAGATCTGTTTCCAGCTTTCGAAGATGATTATCCGACCGATGTCTGCGGTCACAGTTTCCAAGGGATGGAAATCTTCGTATCGCTAGTTTGTTCGCTGTTTCGAACCATTGCAGACAACGTGGGGGTTTCCGCATAATCCGCCTACTTAACGGATCTAGAATATTCTCTCGAAATAATCGCTCGACAGATAATCCAAATGAAATTTGTAACGGAGGCGAATCACAAATTATTGATACACCCAATACGACGTGATTGCGTCAACGTAACGCAATAATGGATAAACCGCTATCTCGTGAAATGGATTCATTACTTCGTTTCCTTGAGCTGATAATTTGAAAAAATAGGAGCAAATAATGAATGAATGAAAGAGAGACAAATAACGAACGAAATATCCGGTGAAATTTTTCATATCACCAGGTTATTTTTGTCCGAATGGCTCTTTTCCCCAGTTTCAATTCGTCGTCTCGAAAGAAGACTCACGTGATCTATGGTACTCTAAGTAACGACGCAGCTGTGCTAGTAAAGCGTAACGTCATTGGTTATGCACTCGGGACTCTCAAAACGCGGATGTTCGAAATCCAATGGAGAATTTACGTTATAATGGTACCGCGGTAGACAATATATCACATGCGAAGGGGCGTTAAAGACTCGCCTATTTTTAAAACGAGACGTGAAACTTTTGATTTCCGGTTTCACACTTCGGGCTCGTAACGCTTACGGAACTTGGCTCATCGAATTTCGTAAGATATGTATGACAATAATAATATACAAAGACTTACCATTTGTTGGGCGCTCTTCGGCTTTCGGTTGACGTCGATCACCTTCTGATTAGCTGCACAAATAACGAAAAATACTGTTTTTATCGAATACTTGCTTTTATTTATTATTTTATTGCATCAGAAAGCGCATCAGAAATTTCTATAAAATACTAAATCTCTATTTTCACTTTCGCTTTTTATTACTGACACTTCGATCCTTTGAACACAAACTCGAATCGCCTTTAATCCAATCTCTGTTGTCCAAATATTACACAGAATTAAATTAATCTTTTTCCTACTTCGTCAAGTCGTAAAGTAAACGAAGCCTGCAGTTCACGGTAGCATATGGTGAGCGAGTGAGACGGTAAACACGTGCCAAAGCAGTGGCACGTGACCCGTGTCAACCCGACGCACGTGAACGGCCGAAGTATATATTGTGAGGCTTACGGTCGAGCGCCTCCTTTCTTTCATTATGGTTCGTCTTATACGGTCTATATGGCATATAAGACGAACATATGTAAACGGTGTGACACGAGTCATCGTGATAAAACTTCCACGAAAATGATGAATCGTCAATTTTTACGAGAAGCTCTCATCTTTTTTATTTCTACGATTTGTTCGAAGAATTTCTTCATCTTCGAGTCTCGAGTATTTTGAGATCACGAAACCTGATGCTTTTGTGCCAACACGCAATCGATGATTGAGCAATTTTGTTTTGTTTTTTTTTTTTCGCCAAATTAAAGCAAAATTTATTTATAAATATCGACGTTGCGATAAATACGAGAAAAATATGTCAATTTTTAATACTTTGCTCGAGACTTTCGAGACACCGGATAGATGAACCTTTTATGCAAACAATCCTTTTATAAGCGTGTGAGACACTGCGCCATTAGTTGGTTAACTGTCCAAAGCCATAATAGTATTGCCGATGGTGTTTTACCGCACTATCACGTGGCCACCACCGCAAGGTTTCTTATACTGTTAGAGACCGTTGGATCGTCAAAAGTTTTATTCTTCATTATATCACACCGACATAATCACGACGATAAAGCCTTGAACTTTGTTTCTCTAAATCTTTATGGTAAGTCAATATCAATCGTGATCATTTCAATAATTTTCGATTAGCAAAAATTGAATTTATCAAATTAATTTCTTCCCAGGATCTCGATCAAAGTGTCAAAAGGATAAAAGCAACGCTTGTGAATGATTTTTTTTTCCTGACGCAAGAAAAAACAAATTTCTGTAGCAGATCGCGCGCGATAACGAGTTTCACACGGTGTAAAGTTTTATTGGCAACCGAGAATGGTTGGAATGTCGTAAATCAAATCAAGGTTCGCGTGTATCAATATCGTGTGTACAGGGCATAACTAAAAGGATAAATGATGTAAGTATTGCGTATAATATACTCACTGACGGCTTCGACGAGGTCCGCAAGCAGGACTCCGTCGCAAAGGTCCGCCTGGAGGTCGGTAACCCTTCTTTTACAACCACCTCGTTCCAGGTAATGATTCGCCCAGTCTGTGTAGATCTACAATTATAATAAACATTGTAAACGTTAATAAACAGATCGAAAGTATTTTTTTCGAAGATTATTGTAATAATCAAAATTTACTGAAAGCTTCGCATACGTTTTAAAGGATTTTTCTCTATATTCTATTTAAATGGTTTTTAAACACCAATTAACGTTCCCTCGACAAATTACATCGGCCGATCGTGTCTGTACGATAAATAATAATTTAACTATTCTCTATTGCATTCGGATCGAAATAATCGCTTTGATTATCCACTCTGTTTTAATGTCACAGAAAAAAATGGTGTGCGATCGATGGAAGTGCAGCCAGCGATCAGTGATGGAAAGTCGATGCTCGATTATTTACACGCGGGAGATCTCGAAGCTCCGAGGCATCTGGAAAACACCATGGATTCGAGAAATCATGCTATTTATGTGTGTGTGCATAGTTTTCGTATGTATTGATAAATCGTATTGAAGATACGATATGTTTTTGCATTCGTCTTACATTCTCCAGCAGAATATACAAATACACGAACGTAGAGTTGAGTTTCGCGATTATTATTTCCTTGTCAGGCACACCGAGCTGGTGCACCCTCGCGGCAATAATTTCTCGCATTTGCGTTTCGTGACGTACACGAATCACTGACTCTTATCTTTGTTATAGAAATAATATACCGTGTGCCGTTTGCTGCTCAGTTATAACGAGAGAACTCGATCGAAATCGACGATGAATTGGTCGGTTGGAATGCGGAAAACATATGATTTCTTTCAAGCGGAAATGGAGCAGTTTATATCTGATCAAATGTGATTAACTTGTGAGTCGAATAAAGAAAAAGTTACGTTTTTGTACAAATGACGGACGAAACTCGAAACTACGATTAATCGATCAGGCACGCATCGAAATGCCCATATACGGGGAACAGATACGTTATCGCCGTCGTAGCGGAGTCTTAATGAAAATTGGCGAGCAGCAGAGTTTGCTGACTTCGAACGAGCAAGAAGTAAGTAACCATCTCCTCGTTCGGACGATGCACCACAGCAGGCCCATAAAGTTAACAGTGTAAAGCGGCTGAGACGAAGTAAAACGAATGATCACATTGACGTTCGCGTGAGAGATCGATGAAGAAAGTGCACTGCATGGGTATACGAGGGAGCGGTCACGTTGATAATATTGCTGCAAGTTGCGAATATATTCCAGAGAAATACGGACCAAGCGCAAAACATTTGTACTAATAACAACGTCGGACGGAAATCGGATTTTCGATGAAATTATAATTCGAAGCAGGGGCAGTAATTAATCCTTGAGCTCATGTGGGGGGTGGGCCAGGTCCGAGGGAGTATAATTGGAGGGTCGTGAGATCCGCTAATCAACGAAATCGTCAGTAGGTTTCAAATTCTTCGAGTGTGTATGGAATCAACCTAATTGAATTGATGATTCTGCGATTATTAAGAAACTAGTTATTTTTCATATCATCGTGAAAAGTTTCAAATAAACAAACAAACAAAAACATCGAAACAAAATTCCGTGATTTCGAAACAACGGAAATTAGTGCTGGAAGTCATAAGTCCATAAAGAAAATAGAATAGAGAAAAAGAGAAACTCTGGCAATTATTAAATACAATAATCCTCCTTGTTCTTATAGTAGAGCACAAAGAGGACATACGGCTAACGACGACTGCGGAAACACAGTCGAGGTACACTGAAAGCCCAAGACTAATGGTGGAGTATAGAGAGTATGCCTTGACACCGAGAGCACGACTAATGGTGAATACGTCATAACCATAGAGCGCGGATAGAGCTCTCCGTAAACAATAACAGCTCTGTGTGCAACAAAACTTTGAAACTTATAGTTACTTGCTCTCTATTCCACGTGCGTACACGTGTTTACATGTAGTAATTGAATCTAATACAGAAAAGAACGGTGTGAGTCACAAAAAATCTCTGAGGAGCTCCGCACGCTGCTGGTAATTCCAGAGAAAGTAAAGTTTGTATCGGATAGCCCCCTACCCTTTGCTTTCATCCGGAAGAACAAGACATTAAACGATTATCCCGAACAGCCACAAAGACAGTAATGAACGATCATAAAAGGCGAAAGGAGAGATGTGAACGTTGATAAAACTATAAAATTAAATCTACCGATGTAACGAGTATTTATTTTTCTAATAAGAGTCCGATAATTCGTAAAACCAGAGCTAAACAGATTCGCCTCCGCTTCCCATCGCCTCGAACCACTTTGAATTTCATTGCTGGGATGCTCGTAAAAATATTCAACTGCCCTGTCAACCGAGTGAATAACACAGCTCTTCAGATCGTCAACATAAAAACTGTGCTATGTAAGACGAAGTCACTGACAGATCGACACGATTTCAACCTGCTCTCAGTGAAAACAACGTTGGACGAGAGAATGCGAGTATGGAAGAATGTAGCAAATAGTAAACAGAAAAGTAAAACAGGAGCAGAAGAAATACTAGACAGCAGGAAAAGGTACAAAGAGAGTGAAGATTAGTCAGCGAGTACAAAAACATGAATTTGAGCTTTTTGTGAGGGTTCCATACGTGCTTACATCCATGATGTATGCACTCAGTGGTGCATGCACATTGACACAAACACCTAGTGTATATACAGTGTGTACAGAGTCTCCAAAAAATCACGTGCAACGATTAGAAATCTGAGGAATCGCGAAATTGTATTGAAACAAATTCATGCCACGTTTTTTTTCTCGGGAGCAGCTTTTATGAAAGAATTGAACAGTGATTGGAATTGCTTAACACGGTGAACACGGTTCGGAGCCCTGGAGACTGGGAACGAACTTCCTGCTTTTCAGTAGCCGGACGAAAAATTTGTCAAAATCAGTTTATCGTCGAATTTTGTTACAAAAGGATGAAAAATCGATTCGATCATTGTCAGGAGCAATTTTTGGGGCACACTGTATAGGTACACTTATTCTTGGGTTAAGACTCAGCTCTCTCGCTTGCATTTAGGTCCTACCTATATATTCTCCTCGTACTACGCGTACCAAAGAGACACTTGCGTTTCGGTCGCGTATTTGCGGCAGTGCAATCTCGTGGCTGTTGCTACTGCAGAGGAAGAGCGAGATGAGGAAGAAAAAGAGAGGGAGAGAGGGAGAGAGCAAGGGAGAAACATTTAGTTGCTGTTGTAAAGCTGTTGAGAGAGCGCGCGAGTCTCGCACGCCGCGTGTGCCACGATGCGAACGAGAGACGGAGGACGAAAGTGAGGAGAAAGAGGCAGACGAGGAAAAGACAGATAGAAGTGAGGAGCGAGACGACGCGACTATTTTTGTTCGTTCCAAAGAGAGAAATGAGATAATTTCCTTCATAATTTCGGGTCACCGCGCCTCGCGGGCAACGACAGAGAAGACTCCTCCACTGGCACTAACGACGCCACTAGAACTGGCGCTTCAGTCCAGCTTCGATCTTCATTTTTTTCCCCATCTTTTGCAACCCTCATATGTTTTTTTTCATTTCTTTTTTTTTTCTGCAGAAGAAATATCACAACGCGACTGTTTTTTCTTGAATATCGCACGGACCTGTTGGGTTACGGATTTTTTTTTCTTTTTCAAAACGACACGGAATTACGAGCATTTCGGAATAACATCGCCCTCGTGTTGACGTTGGATAACCGCGCGCGAGGAAAATGGAACGCCTGCTTTTTATTACTTTACCCACGTGCTTCAATTGTTGTTTTTTTACCATTTTTTGTATCGTTTTTCAATCACGGTAACTTTGAATAAAAAAAATTGCTTTTTTAATGGGTTTCTTCACACTTTTCTCATCCGGTGGCTCCACGTCAAACACACAAAAGATTGAAAAATACCAGTTGAAAATGGAAAATATAAAATTTCATTGGTTGTTATGTACCTGGACCGTATTCCTTGTCGAATCGGCTTTAATGTCGTCGCTCGAGCTTCGAACCGATCTCGGTGCTCTGATGCACGCCATGATGACTGCGTCGTGCAATCTCTTGGTTGCGATAAATCGCGCCGATCGATAAACAATTTCAAAACTACGAGACACATTCGTGGCAATGTTTGTTATTGCAATAAAATATTGTCATACCTTAATCGGCAATTATTAAAGGCACGATCACGAATCAATCAAAACTTCTTTTGTGACTTAAAAAAGAAGTAACGACGATCGTTTCCAGATTCTAAATTCCAAAAATGGTATTCGCTTCAGAATTATAATGAGAATCATTCGAAACAGCGATCCCAACGAGTTTAGAACGACATCTAGACCGTGGATCGGTGCAATAATTTTTGTGGTAATTACTGTCGTAGAATTGGTGGAACGAATATTCACTATTTTCGTAACTCGTCAGCTCAATGGCATCATATCTATTCGGATAAATATTGAATTATAATCCTCGAGGAACGATTGAAAACACTCACAACGAATAACACCGTTACAAAAAAAAAAAAAGAACAGTTTGATAAGTAACACTTTTGTGAGATAGATTATTAACGCGAAACACTGATAGACAAAAAAGAGGCTCTGAGGCTCTGGAAGCCCGGTCTCAAGCGCAAATGACTGAGAGATTGATTCGAGTAGATGCTGCAACACGAAACACAATATACACGATAGAGACGTTGAACGTGTTTGTCACACACGGTGAAGATCACCAAATTATCCGATTATTCAATTGATTTAATATTCTTTTAGGGACAAAGATCTCGCGTTTGATGTTGTCGTTTATCACACTTGACAAGCAGCAGGACCTCTTGTGTCAGACGATGAAAATACCAGGCGAAAAACAAAATTCCATCGATCTCACGTCCATAAAATTATTTAAACGTAATGAAATAAACAAACGCAGTACACAGAACCGAGTATTTTCATTTTTAAATAACACAAGTATTCGAAAAGCTTTTCACGTGAAAAAAAAGGAACTTAATACGTCTGGACCAAAATCTTAACTTACGAACACGACGCGTGAACAAAACAAAATAAATGAGTCGTGAATCGAAACAAATGAAAAAGCGTAGAACACGTAAATAATGACTGGAGGAGAAAATCTTAACGATCAATTAACGGATTCCTCGATTGAAATTCTCCGTTTAATTAACGATGAACACGGGGTGTCGCGGCAGTGGGCACGTGCGCGTCGTCCGGTCGACGATGCCGCTGATCAGCGATATGCATCTTTGGATGCTGGGTGTGTGAAACGCGAGGAGAGAAAAATCCTACGACGAGAATTGGTGGTACGAGAGAGGGGGAAAGCGTTTACGACGTAGGTAAGAAGACACGCGTGCCAAGATACGTTTTGCTGGCGTTTTCTATAGATAAACACACACGTGGTGAGATTTTAACACACGGAACGAATGGGAAAAGCGTCCCGACGCCTCGACGCACCGGACGTAACTGAATACCCAGCTACACGCTCGTTCGGCTATAGACGTCTTCGTCGTCTTCGTTCCAGCCACTACTACTTCCACTCCTACACACATATACGTGTATATATAAACATATATCTACACATAAGTATAAACCAACATTTGCTAGTGTATAGGTATACGAAAGCCCGATGCCAAATACACACAAGAGAACGTACGCCGAACATAAAGAAGTTGGCGATAATTTGGCCCACCGTTTCGGTTCCGTATATTTTTCTTTTAGAAGATTAACCCCAATAGACAAACGAAAGCCCCATAAAAGTTAAAATAACGCTACAAGCCTTGCTGTTTGAAGCTTCGAAAAAGGCATCAATCAATGCCCGAATTTGTTTTAATTATTTCATTAGCAAACGATTTATTATTGCCTGTTTCAAATTACTGCCAAAAATCTTCTCTCTACAGAGGCAAATTCACCTATATAATATCATCAACAAGTTTACTGCTCTAATGGATACCGAAACACGTTAATATGCGTGTACAAAGACACGAGTGTGCGGTATGAACAGTATATTTTAAATGTATGACTGTACAGGCTCGCTAATAGTGACGTGCGACGGTAGGACGCGGGTCGAGATACATCATCGCAGAGATTCGTGACAACGTCAACTTGACTGAGACTTCAGAAGACGAGTATACACGCTAGTTTGGGATTTTCCCGACAGTCGTGCGGCATGGCCTGTCTTGAATATCACCAGACAATCGTCGTCACGATGATAATGATTCCAAGAGTCTGTTGAGTACTTCAGGACGAATTTAGACGTGAGAAATGGACGCACGTTTCTTTCCGAACAAAGAACAATAACACGTTGGTCAATATGAAAGTTTCTTTTTATTTAAACTTGACAATTCTCTGAAATTTTTACATGCTTGAGTCTTTCGTCATTATCAAACGGCGACATCCGTGAATTTAAAGACTCAAACCTTCATTTGTATGTTAACGGAGTTGTCATAAATCTCGAACAGGCCAGACTTGGCCAAAAATAAAGAAAAAAAATACAAGAGAGTCTCGAGCTCGAAACTCCTATCGATGTCAAGCTGAAAATTTTTCCAGAAAATCAGAAAACGCCGCAACGATCTCGAGATAGTACGCTCGACGAGTAAATGCTACTGAATAACGATTTTTCAAATAAATTCTTCTTTTTTTTTTATGCGAAATGATTCGAAACGTATTTCGCAACAATTGCGATACGAGAGGTCAGGCCTTTTATTCGAAAAAGACGTCCTTCGTCGATTCCTAGACATGCTCCTGATGTACGTGACGGAACGTACATTAGAGCAAAAAATACCAACAAAAGTCCCTACAGAGGAAGAGACAGCAATATAGACGAGCTCGTATATATGTATGTATTGTAAAAGTTCATAGAGGGTGGTCAAAGTGTAAAAAAAACGCATATCGAGTGTTCCGTCCTCCGTCAAAGGCCACATTAGTGAGGAAGGGGAAAAGACACATGAGCATTCAGGGCAGGTGCCGGCCAACTATCGATTGCTATTCCGTTCGCTTAAACGTATATATACACATTCACCCATCATTAATTGTAATGCCGCCCATCATGCGCCCCTCTCGCGACCGTTTAACGTACTTGCCGTAAACTATATACATATCCGAGCTTTTCCACACAAAGTTCCCCGATTTCGTAGTTTTTTCATGGCCGAACTTCTCTTTTTTCAAATAAAATAAAAATTCGCCATTCGGAGTTGATGTGATAATTTAATTTTATTTCCGCAGCAAAAAATAATCGTAAATATATTAAAGTTTGCAGATTTAAATGGCCAAGGAAGTTATCACTCTCATTTCGCATTGTTTGAATTCTATTATTTTTACGGCCCAACTAAATTTACGATAGCGATCCTTATAAATTCATGATTCAAAAAGTTGAAAGCGTGTGTTGACCATATTATGGCGTCCGCATTAATTCACCAGGAATAAATTGAGACACAGGCTAAATGACGATCCGAAAATTTGACAGGAAATCGTTTCGTTTTATGTGAACAGCTCCATATGTGCGGATTACTGTGCATCCCGCTCGACAAAACAAATGCAAATATTTTGACAGTACCAACAGTGATAATCACCTGGAAACTTCAATATCGATCAGCCCTGAGGGCAATAATTTTTGGGCTGCAGATCTATTTGTGTGTCTGCGGTATTATGCTGGCTACCAAAATATGAAATAAACGATCACAGACACTTTAAGGTATCACGTCATTTTGACATTTGGCACATTAGTCTCCGTCCACGAGTAAATTTACAATGCGAAATAATAAGCGTGCAAAAAGTTATGTGCTAGTAAAAACGGCCGATCGAAACGTCGGGAAAAAAATATTATTATCCCTGCAATCAATCATCGAGACAACACTTGAGAGTTCTACGTCCGGTGGACCGTGAAATGAAGAAAAAAGAATTATCCGAGTGATCAATCATCGATTCGTCGCATTAACTTTTTCAAATTTCTAGTGGATTCGACTTGAGAACAAGGCGAACTAGCCTCAAGGCCCAATTTCGTTGTTCTCGAATTTACACTCAAGTTAATTATACGTTTCGTGAACGTTGCGAATCCGAAAAACATAATTCACAAAGATTTCGCTTCACCGAAAAATAAAAAAAAAAATTATAGTCCTTCGAATCGGATCGATTTTGTTCGCCGTTCGCTGGCGACGATGCATTCGCAATCAAAATTCACATCATTTCGACAATAAAATCAAGTTTGATCCAAATATTCGTGCGAATATGAAATTGTGTGAGAAAAAAAACGAGCAATCGTTTTCAAATCAGCGTATATTTCGTCGATTGTCATAAGACATTGTCACGAGAGAAACTTTTGGATTATATTAGATCGTAGCGAACAATTTTACATGCTCTGACGTAATTCGCGGTCTGATCCATCGGGATTTTGCGCATTAGTGTGACAGAGAGACGAGGTAATTTGTGACTAAGCTTATCCCGTCGACGCAGCTTTAATATACTACTCCGGTGCGAAACACGCGCTAGAATATATACGATCGCGACTAAATTTCACCACGCTGACTCATTACAACACAACGTACGTATACATATCTCATTCGAACTATGCGCGCGAGGATAAACGTATTAGTGCGTGTGCACTTATGTGGACGCTCGAGTGTCACTTAAATTTAGCATCTTAAATAGGATAACGAGCGTCATTTCGTCCACGTGCAACTTCCTCCCGAGCTCCTAACACCTATGCGAAAACTTTTCCTGATCCTCACCTCCGCAACGATATACCTGTCGTTACTATGTTCGCTGACCAAGATTTCCGGGTTTTACACGCACAACCGAGTGAATTATTCGAATAAGATTCGTCTTCAACGAGCAAATTTAGTCTCAATTAATTTAAATGTCCCTCAACAAGTTCTAAGTTGGCTAACCACATCCAATTGCGTAACGAGACTTTTTATTATGTTCCGATACAAGTTCATAATGAAAAAGCGGGTTTTCTGTCGATTGAAAAGATGACGAAATGTTTTTTTTTTTTTTTTTCAACAAAATGTATACGAACGTCATTTTTGGAAATTGTGTGTTAATGAAAAGTGGGGAAAAAAGTGTGGAAGGTACATGTAAGCCAGCAAATCGAGGACATCGCCCTCTTTTCCTTCCGTGTTATTCCTGTCACCGCGTCAAAAGAGCAGGGAGGAGATAAAAACGAGAGGGAAATAGAGCGACAGCGGAACGGTCGGTCTGTAGACAGTTTGGTAGTCAAAAATAGAAGAGATAAAAAAGGGTCCTGTAGGATATCTTATGTGAGGTTATGCGCACGGGCTATATAGAAGCCGTGGCCCAAACCAATGGAGACACGCAGAGCACGCTAGACGAGATAGACGGGATGGAGATTTTAACAGAAAGGAAAAGTATACACACAGTCGTTGTGCAGGGGTCGCAGTGCGACAAGCTGCGTAAGGCAGACGGAACGCCACAAACTAGCACACGAACTATGCAGCAGTCAGGTTCCACTCAATCAAACAGTTTTTAATGCCCAACTGTTTATTTTCAATGGTTCGAATGAACTCGGC
This sequence comes from Hyposoter dolosus, assembly GCA_963921915.1. Classification (NCBI taxonomy): domain Eukaryota; kingdom Metazoa; phylum Arthropoda; class Insecta; order Hymenoptera; family Ichneumonidae; genus Hyposoter; species Hyposoter dolosus. The sequence goes on along the minus strand of OY998135.1, from coordinate 11,283,917 downwards.
GTAATTAATCTCATTGAAAACATATGAAAGGCTCGTAATTCCGACTTTAATGAACGATGGATGCGTTGACCTTGGAAAAACACAATAATTTCGACATTGGCAATAAAAAAGTGTTCGTAGCATTCTCGACCGTAACGAAAATTTAATTAGCAGACTTCCTTTATGATACGAAATATTTTGCATTTGCTCAGTGACGAAATCGCAAGTAATTAATTCAGTTATTTGTTTCAAATGTCAATACGAGCGATATTGAATCTAATCCGGTTCGATAGGCTTGAAAACTTTAAAAGAATCTGCTCCGTGCAATTGAAGAAAGCTAGGAAAATATACACACAGAAGAGATAGGAGAGAAGAAAAAAGTTTGATACTCCATGAAAGATCGTTCAGCCCTCGATGGACCGCCGTCGCTCCCTTTTCCTCGTGCCTTCATTTTCGTTTCTCTTTTTTTGGTCCTCTGCCGCTTTTTCCTCCCTTAGTGCTATCTCGATATCACGGCGAACCTAATTTCGGTCTCTGGCGGATGGGCACACGCCCCCGAGCATCAGAGTAGCCCCTTCGTAATCGCACGACAAAGGCACATGCGAGTCTCCTCTTTTTACCCTCATTGCCTCTCTCTCTCTCTCGCTCTTGCGACAATTCGCTTTTGTATCTTCTCGTATCAACATATACACTCAGCCACCCACACGTACTCGATAAACACACATACATGAACGCACGTATTATCGTCGAAACATACATCAACGTATACGGACGTATGTATTATTTTCGACGTCTGTGGCACTCACGCGGCCTCTCTACCTCTCGCTTCGCTCCCCGGTGTGCCTCCGACCCTCCCGGTACGAGGGAACCCCTTTGGCGGTCTGTCGTGTGTCGTGGCCAACGCAGAATCCTGCTGGTGAGCACCACCAGGGTATCCACAAAGTTGTCGCTTCGACGAAAACGCACATAGTGAGGGAATATTACGGTCGTTTGGAGTGAGACGCAGATATACACAAAATTTCATTGTGGCCATATCCGAAAAGCAGCAGGAGAGAGGAAGAGAGATTGAGAGAGAATTAAGGCATCGCACGACGAACCGAGTGAAATTCACCGATTAACTCTCGCTTCTCGCTCGGCTACCATTCGCACGAGTGAGAGAAACACAATAACGTGTCTTTGTATATCCATTGCGTTACCGAGATCCCGAGAATATGTTAAGAAGTTTCACACACACTTAGTCAACGGTTACAGGACTGGATATACAATTATGAAATTTTGCACGGTCCAAGAGCAAGCTAGAGAGAGACCGAGAGCGCGAGTGAGAGAGAGAGAGAGAGAGAGAGGTCCTTTGGATAAGAGGGGATGGAAATGCGAAGTGCGGAAGCAGAAGGGTATTAGAGTATAGAGAAACGGGAAGAGGGTGTGTTAATGCTCGTTGAGGGTGCTATCTTCATTATTATTCTTGATAAGTGAATCAAGAGAAGTAGCATCAGGGATGTGGTGATATTAAGATTTTATTGTGGAAAGGATACGTTAAGGAAAGGGCAAGCTGTCGTCATGTGAAAGCCGGAAAATACTTTGTCCTCCGGTTATTGGTAAAAAAAGATCAATGACAAGCATTCCAATTTAATGGCAATCACTTTTGTTGGAAACTGATCGATATGATTGCTTTTTTTTCAATTAATAACGACGGAATTGCGCTGATTAATTTCCTTTGAATCAAATACGAATGATATTGAGAAAAGTTTTCTGCGTGAGTTTTTATCGATACGAACCGTCGCGGGGAACGTGGGAAAGAAGTGAAAAATATTGAAAAGTAAAGTCAAACTCTGCCCTAAAAGCCCGACGACTTGTGAATTTTCTCCATAATTACTTTCAAACTACTCGAGTGTGTCGAAGAAGACGAGACGGGAGACACAACATCCCCGATTCCGATGGACCGGTGTCCCGGTAGTTTTGTCGAGAGAACCCTTGTCAACCCAGCGATGAGGTTCACTTGGAGTTTTAGCGAAACTTTGACGGCACAAAAGCCTCGCAAGAAAAAGCCTGAAAGTCCAAAATTTCTTCGGTAACGGTTGGCAACCACTGTAACTGAATTATCGTCCCCTAGACGAAAAGAACACTCTGGTAGCCTCCGAGAATGCACCCTCATCTTCCCTCAGGACGATTCGTACGTGTTCAGCAAGAATGATACAGTGAGACGAGGACTATTTGCTCTTCGTGAATTTTTCCATCGCGCACCGTTTTGCAAATTGTTTCGTTCGTTTTTTTCTGCATGCATATTTAAAAAACTAGCAATTGACTTGTAGAAAAAAAAAAAACAGTTGACGCATGCGAATACGAAGCGATAGTAGAAAAAAACTCTTTTGGTAGACAACGCGCTGGTACAAACTTGTGTCCCGCGGTGATTGCAGCGTTTGGGAATCGGGAAAATGCGTTTTATTCCCATATCCCCGTTACCATGGCTACATGGTGTGCCCGAAAGAGGAGATGGGAGCCGAGAGCTATTTTTACACATATCTCACCATTATGAATTTCTGTGCATCGTATTTGTGAATGAGAAACGACGCTGTTGGCTGACGCACAATATTGCATTAATCACAAAACATTTCCCAAACTGATTTGTTGACGATTTGCAAGTTAAATATCCCGAAAGACCAATGCTCGATAAAATCAACATTGTATATTCGTGAGAATTCACGGCTAATGTTGTCGAAGTTTGCACCCTTTGAATGTCGGGTTCGATGTCATCGACCGCATACGCAAACCAAGTCTACTCCGTAGTGATTTGAGCAGAGAAAGAAAAAAGCTCGCGACGTGGCAAAAAGAAAGCGAGAGCGATGGAGAGTACGAATTTCGGTTGCTGGCAACCGCGATAATTATTTCGTTCTCTGCATCCTTCGTACGTGACCATGTTTCCAAAAACATTGAGATCGATTGGCTTTCTTCTCGCGAACAGAACGGAATTTTTGTTGGTCGCACGAAAGTCTCACGTTCAATACAAAAAATGTTATTATCGTATCGATCCTGAATGATTATTTTTCCTTTCAATATCGTCCATCAGAAATAAGTTTTTGTGAGAAGCAGCAAAATGAACAATCCCCATTGCCATAATGACGCCGACAGAGTGCGGACGAAATCCGCACTATGAGGAAATTATTGTCATTTCCCCATAACCCTCGATAATTGGTACGTCTTCGAATCGACATCCCATATGTAATTTTATTTTTTCTGCATTCCTCACAAGCATCCAGTACACGGCCATTATTTCCACGTGAATAGGCAACAGAAGCCCGCGATGGTATAGCAGGATGCTCTTATATGTGAATTGTGGGATTCTTCCTTCCCAGAGGACACATATCGCTTAAGGCTGCAGTTGTGTACGTGTAAACCAGAGAAGAAACGGCGCCAGCGATCGCACACACGTGGGTTACATGTTTTATGAATGAGTTGCACCTACGCGTCATTATACGGGACGAGCGCGAGTATATCTGTGCACGTGCAGCACTCCAAATATACTACCTCGCTCGTCACTTATATACACAATATTTCACTTACGAACAAATAAACATGGCAATACACGAAGGCGTGCACATTTGTTCATAATAAAGTTATCATTCGTGATTAAATTTCCGAAAAATTGAAATCTCACGAAATTCAAACGCTTTATCGAATTTTCGTCGCACGAAAAACCGAGCGAGAATTCATTTTCAATTAAATTTTCCTTCTTCATTATGTTGAGTGCAAGAACCATGATTTTCATTCGACAGAAAAATCGTGAAGCGGAGTAATTAAGCGTCGTGATCAAACGAACAATTAGCTCTTTATCTACGACTTTTAAGGCCATATGTTCAAAGGGAAATTGAACGTACACAAGATTATTGGGAAAATAAAAACAAGCCCAACCCTGTTCATTGTACTGCTCACCACATTTCTGTGTCGTAATGTTGAGTGCATCGAACCAACATGTTTGCCTGCTCGTATTTTGTTGCGACTATACACAGTGAATTTTATATACATTAATATTTGCTTGGATGTATACATATATCTCTACAAGTCGCGTGACGTGTTGTTTCGCGTGTTTTTGTCGTTTGTCACGTACGTGTGTGCGTGTAGATGTTGCGAGAAGGGCACGCGAGACGTCTGCCGCCCTCGAGGATTCTCTTTCAAAAAATCCGTTTTTTTTAATCCAATGCAAAAGTGAAAAAGAATGTAATAGATGTATGGAAATGTTGAGTGTATTTGCCAGGGATCCCGGTGCACGAAGACTTATAAACGCACGTATACGAACGATTGTTATACTCGCGGTTGGGACACGGGCGTGGATATTTATTCGCGACACTCTTCAAGCATTCTTACGTACGCACTTCGCGTGAGCGTTGCAAGAAGACAATGAACAGGCGCGTGAATGAAAAACAATCGCCATATACACGTATATACACCGTTCCTTAGTTTTTATATAAAAGCACACATGGGCGACTCGACTCACTACTGTGACTGGGGATGCAGCGAAACAAGTGCTGCTCTTGAAAAAAAATGCTCCTCAGGCAATGAGTTATGGTTGCAGGAATCATTAAAATTAATGTCCAGTTCGATAATGTTTTCATTCGTCGCGTGGAAATTCGTTACGTTCATTGACATTGAGAATTATTCACATTTACAATCCGTATATTTTACATCAGCGTTCATATTTATCAAAACCTTTTTTTTTCCTCATAAAATATTGCGGTTTCCAACTCGTAAATTATACAAGGAACGACAGTACCGTGTAGACATTCGAGTGTCGTAACTTGTGCCGGGTTACATGTACAATAAAGCCGAATCCATAGATCAATAAACGTCTTCACGACCGTTGCTTAATATACTTATTGCTGTAATAATGGCAACAGTTGCAAATGCCTTTTTTCTTTGTTCCAAAGATTGTTGTCTTTAGCAAAAAGTGATTTTACAAGATTCAAATAAATTGTGACATTCGAGATATCGCATCAGGCAATTTTGTTGTTCGATGGTTCAAAAATCTGAGCCATGGAGTCAAGTGCAATTCAATTGAATTTAAACTCCTGGATAAAAAAGCTCTAATAATTTTTTTCTCAAAAAAAAAACGGCGAGTCTAAACTTTACGAGACAACAAAAAAGAAGGAAGCAAGTTGTCGTAAGTTTTGTGTGTTTGCCATGATGTAGCTCACAGGCCACGGTAGTAACTCCTGGCAATCGATAAATCTTTTTGCTCAAGCGTGTACGAGCAGTCTCGGTTCGTGATTTTTTTTTGTCGTTTATCAGTAAGTTACAAGACGTATACATCACTGTACAAAATACAAAAGTAGAGTAGTGACATGACATTTTGTGAGTGTGAGAAAGTGAAACGACATAGAGACCGAGGTGGAGAGAAAAGAGGGGAAAGGACGAGTGTAGCACGCGTTTTGCGACTCATTCGAAATTCCGAGGCCTACGAAATTGCTATAATTCTTTCGACTCACGTATATAACTGAGAGAGTCCCTCTCCTTTGCCCGTTCTCTGTCTCTCGCATTAGGAAAATGCCAAGCCAGAGGCAAAACTCTTGGTTCGTCGAGCTAACTTACTTCGTGTGCTCTAACGAGCTCTGACATTCGTTGCAAGGGTGGCCCGGATCTATCTCCTTTCTCTCTTATATACCTCTATGCGAGTCGATCTCTTCCTCCTTTTGGTGATTGTATACTCCTTCCCTATGGTCGACCCTCGAGCCCTTTGCGTTTTTCTTTCCTACATACGTGATATGTGTCTTTTTGGAGATGCTCGTTTCCCTCTCTGGGCTTCGAACCCAACGAGGATCTTCCACGTCTCTATATATCCAGGCAGTTCGTCCTAATTTGGATCAGGTGATAAATTCGAAACCGTCACATTTGTGGGGCGTGAAAAAATTTCTAATCGCGTTGGAGAAAAAAGAAAAATTATCGCCTGGTCTTTGAATTTTTTTTTTTTTTTACTCTCGATTGTTCTGCTGTTTGTTGAAATAAAAATATAAAAAAAAAGTTAATTCCTCGTTTTTTTTCCGTCTATTAGAATTTGTGACGACAGAAATAATCGCTGGACCTTCCGTTCACTCCAATATTGTGTACTCAATGAATTTTGGGCAAATTCTGTTTTCCCATGAAGCCGGCCTCAAGCACTCACGACGAGGAAGCAACAAAAAAAACGAACGAATTAAGCGGAGGAAGGAAAGTATCAAAGGGATAAAGGTCTCAAAGGTTTCAATCAAGATGCTTTCCTTCAACATTTTTCCCTTTTCTCATCGATCGCATTTCTCTTACATATACTGCGATACGAGTTTCACATCAATTTCCCGCGAGATGACCTTTGGCAAATTCAAGGCGGGACCCTCGACGCCCTACAGAAGCAAAGGGCGAGTCAGAGAACTTGCTTCCTCTCGCTCTCTCTCTCTCTTTCTCTCTCTCTCTCTCTTCTGGTTTGCCCCTCGTGTGTTCTACACTACAGAATGGAGCACAGTACACCAATTAAACGGTAAAAGGAAGAAGTACCCTTACGCACAAGTACCAGGGTGTGAGGCGGATTTACCCTGCCATCCGCACATCCTTCCCCTTCGATTTGCACAGAATTCGAACACAGTATTTTGTTCGCTGTCGGAATTTTTTCGTCGAATATCGAAGAGAGAAAGAGAGAGAGAGAGGGTTGGGGAAGAAAGAGAGATCTAAATGGAAAGAGAAGCCCTCGTCGTCAGTTCCCGCCCAGACAATTCGATCGTCACACCATTCCTTGCAGAATCAAATTGCGAGTGACGTTTTTTCGATCACGCGTGAGCGAAGAATTGGAAAAAAATAAAACTATCGAAGCGCATCACCGTTTGTTCTAAATTTCCGTCACTGAGCTTCGCTTGCGAAAAAATTTATAAAGTCATTTCAATGTGATTCGACTCCGTGTTGCCTGAATACTAAACCATTGCAAAAACCTCACAAATGCTGAGAGAAAAACAACCAGAAAGGCTTTATACACGAATGTGAATTTTCGAACATATTTATCGTGATCAACTCTAAATTTCCATTTTTTTTTTATATTTCACGTTTTGTATTATTATTCCAAAAACCATTTCGTCTTCTTCTGAAACAACAAATATCTTGAGTTTCGCAGCAATTTTACGATCTTTTCATCTCTTCGTCCCGTTATGTGCTCACCTATCAACGCATCAGGGGGCGACAGAACACATTGTAAGCGTCCACTCCACTATATAGCGACAGACGAAAGTGCAGGATGACTCACGTGGCAAACGTAGAATAAAAGAAAAAGAAAGGAAATATATAGACAGAAAAACGAGGGAAGATAAAACTAGATCGGCTATCCTGTAATTTAATATAGAATTGAACGTGGGGATAATGGTGATCACGACTATAGTCGTGAAAAGAAAAACCCCATTAAATAAATCCCAATACAGGAGAAAAAAAAATCATTATCGAGACTGAAAAAAAATAAATAAAATAATCATCTATCTCGTCCGATCTTATTGACAAGCGGGATTTCAACCAGCGAACCTTAACTTTTTAGCGCAATGAAACTGCAACATCTTTCTTGTTAATTTAGAGTCCCAGTAGCGACTCGAGAAAAGTACATTTATGTCTCTTGTCGCTCCGAGACTCTTTACAGGAAGCAGTGTGGTTTATTGTCCAAAGCCATTTTAAACATCCCGCGGGTTCACGTATTCTTTATTTTTTCAACAAAATTTCTGTATTGGCCTGATTGTTTAAAATTAAACATTTAATTGCCGGGAAATCTGTGATCTAGAAGTTTCGCGATCCCCATTGTCCAGAACTAACAAACTCGCTACCGAATCGACGAAACTCGACGATTCCATTAGAGATTTCGCGTTGTAAGATAGAAAGTTGCGTGTGGCGAAGCGGGCGCGATAAAGGCGGAGATATTCGTTTTGCCTTGGGGTAGGTTCATCCCCCAAATATACATACATAGTCCAGAAGCATCAGACATACACTTTATAGACTGTCTGATGCGTGCACCCGTAATATTACCAGCTACATAAATAGACGAATATATATAGATATAGAAAATGATGAATTTGTGCACGTCAGTCCCTGCGGCTTGCTGGCGAAACGACGATGAGTTTACGTACATGTGCCTGCTACCTCCACTTAAATCAGTTACTCGTTCAATTGGCAATTTGCAGCCCCGCGAAAATAGTTACGAGCTCGTAGATGCCTCGGTAGCCCGAAGCCCCGCGGTTTTACCCTCTTGAGTCTTTTCCTTCGACTCAGAGGTGGAAAGGGCGAAGAGGGGAGAGGGAACAAATGCCCCTTTTGCTAACAGAGAGTGAGAGGATCAAGAGCGTTTCGATTCTTGCTGCCCAGAGTCTCTGAACGTCTTTTACTCAACGTCCCTATGGGTTTTCCTCTCCACCCTTGTCCCGGAACTCATTCTCGCGCTACACGCTTCCCTTAACATCGTTGAGATTCAAAGAGCTAATGTATATGTCTCATACACCGATCTTCGTTGTCGTGAACCAAATTTCAAAGACGAAACCCGTTTCTGGTACGTTATCTAAAGCTTAACAGAATTTAACCACGATTTCTCGTTTGACGTCTCATTAGATCGAAGGTTCTGTAGGAATAAAGTATCACAGGCTACGAGCTCGATAAAAATTATTCAAAATTCCGATATTAAAACTTTTTTTTACTTTGACCGATTTTCAATTCCATGTCCGGATTAAAAAAAACTTTCCGTTTATCAACCAAGTATCGCTGATTCATGTTGCTCGATCGTAAAAAAATGTGCGGAGCAATCAACGGAATGGACGTAACGAGAAAAAAAATAACTGGGAAAAAAGGATCTTTAGCACAGACGATATTTCTACTGGTAGGGCCAATCTCTATACGAATGCTTTCACTTTCGCTTTCTCCGCTTGGGTGTATAGCCGTGCGAGAGCAAACCCTGTGCGTACACTTTAGTCCCTTAGTGTAAACATCGTGTGGACCACGAGAGAAGTGTGCTGAGAGAATTCTGAGGGCGCCCGCCGGTCTTGATCAAAGTATCTTCACACCCTCGGGCAGCATATTTGATAGACTCTCCATCTCAGTCTTTCTCTTACTTCATCTCCCTTTATCCCTAGCAAAGAACAGTCCCGAACCTTTCAACCTCTCACTCTCCGAAACTTCGTACCAAGGATTCCCGAGGATCTCTGTGTTTCTTGGGCGTAAAACCCCCCCGAGAAAGCACCACCACCACCACGGAAGCTCAGCCGCGAGTTTGACGTTGTGGAAACACAAATTTTCACGTTACGAAATATCGTATTGCAGATAATCATCAACCAAGTTATACGAGAGATAGAGTTGAGAAAGAAATACGACGTATTAAACTCGCATCGATGATCCCGAAAGTTTATTCCCCAAAAGTGAATTTACTTGCCGATCTTAATTGACAATTCTAATGAATCGCTGAGCTTGTTCTATTTGAATTGTCACAAATCCCCTTTCCGTGGAGTGTAACAAGTTTTTCAACATGTTATTTATCAAAAAAGACAAAAAACAACATAACTGAAATGCGATGAAACCAAAAAACTTTTTCCAAGAGTTTACAAAAATTCACTTTAGAAAAAATTCGTGGCCATCGATGAACGAACCAAATGTATTGTTGCAATAACAAAATTTTGAGCTGATTCGTCAGGTTGCAGAATAAACAAAAAATGCAGAAAATAATGAGGACGCGTACGAGGGTTTCGAACAATGGATACGGGAATGTTTTTTTTTTTCACAAGAGCATCTTCACGCAGAGAAATTGGAATGGACGAAAGAAAAAAAAAGAGTTTTTAGATATTTTCAAAGTGACAATGCTCAAAGCCATTTTTGAGAACTGTGAAATCCCAGAGAAAAACGAAAGGGTCCGAAAGAGAGGAACAATGAGCGTTGCCCAAAAAAAAGCTGCCACGCAAGGTCCGTTCGTGCTGGCATCTATGCATAGAAAGTGAAAAAGAAAACAATTCGGAGCACAAATACGAGAGGGTGCCCAAATGACAGACACCGCGAGAATAAAAGGATTGTGTGCGTGGCTCGTGCGCGAATGCACTGCAATTTTCTGCTGCACTTCGTCTGCATGGAGGGGCCGGTACTACGATTCTCCGAGGTTTACCGGCCAAATCGACTTCCGGTTTTTCGATTAATGTTACGCCACAGCTCGGAGTAACAAATTTTCCAAGCCCCACCACAAACCTGTCGCAGGAGCGGTAATCGCCATGTTACGCTGTTGCTCTCTGCTACCGTTAGAGATATTCGACAGGGACTAAAACCCCAGCCGGAAAAACCAGCAGAGAGCAAAAAAAAAAAAAAATTGGGGCTGCGTAAAAATGTTTGAACAATACTGAATAGCCTGATAATCTGCGTTTGACAGCTCATTACACATTCCTATGGAGAAAATCATGAAAACAGGCCCAGATAATTAAAAGCATGTGGAAATATTCAAGCATTTTTATGATCGCCCATGATATGTAGCTTGAAACGAGTTTAATAATGGAACATTTGAATTCGAGGTTTCATGAAAATTATACTTGATCCAATTTCAATGCCAACATATTTGTTTTTACTGAAATCATCATCATGTTTAGGCTAATGAACAATCCTGAGGCTGAAATTTTAATAATACGGGAAGGGAATTCGTCCGGACTTTTTCAATAAATGACTCTAATTATTATTATGATAAATATTTTTGTATCGCAAATCGTAGGAATGAAAGAAAAAGATTCTGTCTACTCTAGCGATGAATTTGATATTATTCCGACAAAAAGCACTTTGCCGAATATAGGAATTCATTCAAAAGTACCTGCTGAGTCGATTTTCCACGTTGCTGCCACTGATAATAATGTTCGGCATTGAGTGCCCAGCCAGGAGCGAAACTGAAGCCCTCGGAGGGTATCAATGATGTTCCAAGGGAGATGCTCGGCGATGAATTTAATTCCATCACGCTGGAAGCACCGGGATGATAATTGATACCACTTTTGTCCAGAAATTCGGAATGTCTACAAGCGGGATCGGGTAATTCGGTGTAAACGCCTCGTCGAGTGCCGAACCATCCGCCGAAAATACACTTTTCATCGAGTTCGGCAATAGTTTCACGTCGCGATTGCGTCAGTTCTTTTTCGAGTGTGTACAAAGACTCGAATTCAAGGAACGACATCGCCGTTTCGTCGTTCATGCCGTTGGACGATGAATTTCCAAAACCAAAACCCATCTCGTCCGAATGAATATTTTCCTCGTAAGTTTGAACGCAAGAAGCGCGAATATCTTGAAACTTTCTCGGTGACCCTTTGGGCGAAGGACTCGATCGTCGATTTCTATTGATTCGTGAGAATTCGTCAATTTGCAAACGTCGTCGCGGCGACGAATTCGACGATTTCGCTGGTGACGAAGAATCCGAATTTTTTGATGAAAATATTCGCGATGTATTGGTCGAACTTGTTTGAGCAAAATTGACCACACTGGACGATGATACCTGCTGTTCGTTTATCACTCCCGGAGCAAATGGGATCTGTTGCTTTTTCGGCGACGATCTGATTGAGCTTAATTTACAGAGCTTCGATTTTGGCTTTGCCCCCGTGCTTCTGATTGCCGAGAATACACTCGGTTGTTTGAGTCCCGACGACGATGCACCGGACATCGTGGGCACATTTTTTTCAAATTATCGTTAATCCTCCTAATTTGTCACGATTTTTATTGATTTTATCAAAACTTTTGCACTATTATTGTCACACTGAGAATCGTTAAAAACTATTACTATCCAGTGAATAATTTATCAAATAAATTAGATTGTTAGAAAAATATTAATTTGTACAAAATTATTTATATCTTTGTTATTTTTTTTTGCATTTATCCACCGAGCGGGATTGTAATAGTAATCCAGTAAATATAATTATTTACAAGTCATTACAGTTCATAACACTTTCTCTAATTAATATTGCAATTATCGAAGATAATGAGATCATAGAAAATTAGAGATTGATTGTAACATTTGCGGGTTGAAAAGTTTCACGTGATCACTTGTCGTTTCGATAGTATTCGCGGATAAGACGGAAAGAGCGACGACCGCACGGAGGAAGATCAGGGTGAAAACGCAACCCTCTTGTAAGGATCCTCGACGTGACTGAATGCGTGTTTCCGAAGAAGCACGATGAGCGCCGCTCTCCACGGAACTAACCGGTGGAGGCGAGCTCTCGCGATCAGTTCGTCCCAAAATTGACGCGCGCGCGCATTTCAATCGCTTTTCCTTTCAACGCCAACAAGCTCTATTGCTCGTGGAACACGTAAAATCCGCAGTATGATATCATTTCATACGCAGTTGTGCAGTGAGTCTAACAACTATCTAAGTCCATCCCAAATATCGATGAGTGTACATTTTGTATTTCGTATTTTCCAATTTTCTGAAATCCAATTATTAAATGATAGGAATAACAAAATTATTTTAAAATAAATAAATCATTTTAAAATAATAAATTATTTATTATTTCTCCTCGATCTTGTGATTTTTTTTAGATGCGGTTACTAAAAAAAATTAAAGTCTTTTGACGCGTTAAGGGAAATCTTGTGAAAGCGCAACATTGCGATTGATTGGAAACTTCTGAGAATTTCTCCACGCCCATTGTACGTAACTTTTCTATCTCCACCGATAAATAGGCGTAGGAAATTGCGATGCACAATCACTTGTGTGAAAGCGAACCCACATCAAGCCTGACAATACAAAACTTTTATCCTTTCAAATTCCAAGATGAACGGTGTTTGAAAAACAGTAGATAAACTGCTCTATCCAGCCATCAATTACATCAAGAAAAAAAATACGAAAACTACTGTGCATTTAACTAAAGATTCCACGAGACCCCAAGCACTTTCAAAAACTCGTTAATTTCTTTTTTATCAACGTATGCAATCACAGTACGAGTATTTCCGACGTGTCCTCAATCATGTTATTAGTTTTTTTTTTTTTTTATCAATTCTCAAAAAGCGGCACAGCTTTGACACCCCCTTGTGCGTTCGTTCCATATCACGTGAATAAGAGAAAAAGAAAGAAAAGCAGAGATAGTTGAGGAAGAAAGACGGAGAAGCAATGAGAGAAAGAGAGAGAAACGGAGAGAAAATGTTTTCGCCCTCGACTCCTGGGCTCTTTTGCCCACTCCAATTTCTCCTCAACCATATACCGACCTTTCGCCACCCTCTCTGTGTACACGGGGTGAATATTATAAACGCATTTGTGCGCGGGCGGTACGCATATTCGACATACTATGGTATTCTATGGTCTTCTCACTCAGTACATATATCGACTTTGAGCTAACGAAAAGGGCGTAACAGACTTGACTCTGCATAGACGCGATTGTCCACGCTGCAACCTTTTGTTGACCGACATACATATATACACGCAAATACGTATATAATGAGAGCAGAGAGAACAACACATTTTCCTATGTCGCTGATAATACAGAATTCAGTGGGACATTACAGCGAAACTGGGTGGTCTTTCCTATAACGAGAAGCATGTACACCATTCTTCCGTTCCTCTTCCCCATTCGAATATCTATTGTTAGCCTTGTTTCGCCACAAGGATCATTATCGTGCTCCATTATGTACAATATGTACTGATAAAATTATTATTCACCGAATATACGCCTTCGGTATTACTGGGCCATAGCGATGCAGGAAATGATCGATGATTTGAGTCTTTGTATTACTTTAAGGCGGTTGGAGCGTTATTAGCGATGGAAGACATTTTTTTTCAAAAATGCCTCATCCTGTTTAACGTGAGTTTGTTGGTGCTTGTAGAAAATCTACGAAAATCGTGAGTAAAATGGATCCAACCATCGATGGATTTTGTGAGTAAATATTAAAACGGCAAAGGGCAGAATGAGCAAGTTTTCGGCGCAAAAAAAAAGTTTTGGGTACTCGGATCGTACTTTGGCTCGTTTGAAACGTAAAACCAACAAATTTCAACATGAACGTGGGGGATGAATGGAAAAAAGACAAAGGCTCGTACGAGCTGTCATAGTAAATGTGGTACAGAGTGCGTATGAAGAGATCATGACAGAAGAGACTACCAGAAGCATCACCTCGGGCGAAATCTGCATATTTATGGGGAATGTTCGTCGCCCCGGAAGATTTTGGATGCATGCTAAACAAGCTGGCGTTCTTTTGGCTTTGGGCTTGAATGTCAGGGGCACAATTATTCGGGTGACGAGCTCGACATTCCCTACCGCGTTGACTCTTTCACCCTGCTCCACATCGCAATTTATTCCACCAGCGACTACGACGAAATCCAGTAGAAATATTAGTATCGAGTATACATGTATACCTTTGCGTATTTATAGCGAATTGCTTTTACGTTTAGAATAAAGCCACGAGAGTTAAAAGTGTTGGGAGTAATCGAGCTGGCAATGATTCGCCTCCCGTTCCAGCAAGCTTTTCACCCCCGTTGCTCCCAAGGGTAGTTAGTTCGCTACTGAGCTAATACTCAGCAGGGGATTCAAAAAGTACATCGGCCCAATTATTGACTAACCGATGAAGAGCCAACGTGCATAAAGAAATATAAAAAGCACGACAAAAAATTGTTCAATGTCCATAATTTCGATCATCATTACAGCTATTAATTAACCTCGACACTTTTTCAATATCCTTCGTCTACAAATCTCCACGTACGTATTTTCGCGAACAAGACTGCCTATGATCGTGCCACAAAATTCTCCTTTCTTTTCTCGTCAAATTATTGTAATTATCTTCTCCTTCGATCTCGAGTCACATAATACCAATTCGTCGACGTTTACTGCCACGTCATATTCATCCACGGTCGCGTTATATAATAGACGAGACCCTTTTCTCTCTCTCTCTCTCTCTCTCTCTCTCTCTCTCTCTCTGTCTCTCACTCTCTCTTTCTTGCTCGCGTACATTTTTTTGATCCTTGAGTTATTTTCCTCCGTCTTTCCGTCTCGAACGTCTTATTATTATCGTTAATCAATTCTGATTGTGATTGTCGGGCGTGTTGACTAGGGCAGTGTCTGGAATGAAACAGGTTTACGTGCGGCAATCAGGCCAAGACGAGAATCTATAAGCTACAGTAAAAGAAAATTAATACGAACGGATAATAATTTCCTGTAAATTATGGATCTGCGAAAAAGAGCCTGAAAGTTCTATGACCCGGCGCGACAAAAGTCCCTGGACGAAACAGTGAGTCACATTTCTTCTGGTATATAGTGATGCAACTCGATCGTGGGCACGAACGAGTGGGGAGTAGGGAATCCCAAGGTATAGTGCACTCGAAACCGTTCGAACATCGCACTGCAATCCTTGCTGATAACTCATCCGTTATTGAAAAGCACATAAAACGGTGAATCAGATAAAATACTTTTCTGCTCCCACACGTATTGCGCAGTCACGAAAATACATAAACATGAAAATTTCAATCAAAAGGTGCGATGATTCGTTGGAAAAGCAAAAGGCAATTATTTTGCAGAAAAAAAAATGTTTTTCCTCTTGCTTGAGATGTGAAATGATTTTCCAGAGTATATACGATTCTGAGTTCCGTAAAGAAGCTGAAGGGTAAGCAGGAGCCCCTCTTGTAAGTCCACGCAGCTACTCGATAGGCCAATGAATTCGACACTTGAGGAAGTGACGAGCTCCTCGAATCGAGTCCTCGAGAGTCTTTCTTCTCGTCTTAGAGTCGTCGAGTTTTATGCAACGAAGGGTGAATACGTATTACGTGTAGAAGTGAGAAGATGGAAAAGTACGAAGAGGGGAGAAAAGCTTTTCTCAAAGCCACTGGACCATTCAGCATCGTGGTTTAAAGTATAGAAAATACGTGAAACACAAAAGACTACAAAATGAGAAGAATAAGGAAAGAATAAAGCTTGGAGGAACAAATGATCGAAGGAGAGAGAGAGAATTTTCCATCGAGTAAATCGAATCGAAGATCCTGCTTCTCGTAGAGCAATTAACAAATCTTTATTCCAGAACTCAGAGCTCGTAGAGACCTTTCATGATCCTCAACGCTGTCCTTCAAGCATATTTTGTCAATCTCCTTTAATAACGTTTTGCCATCTCAACCCATTGCCCTTTCAATCTCTCCCTTCAAAGTCCTGAGCCAAAACCTCAAGCAGGCTGATCTTTCACCTTGTACACCAGTAAAGTCCTTTCTACGAATTCAATATAATAATGGGAGTCCGTTCTTATGGGTTTCCTCCCCAACATCCCCTTGTGGCATCAAAGCCACAACAGGGACTAAATATTTGAACCTTCGTGACACCCAACGTGGTATACGAAAATGGATATGACAGGAGATTAGGAGAACGTTTTATAATTACTCCATTACAGATTAATTATAGCTAAATATTTCTAATTGGATCGACACCTGAGAAAGCAATAAATAAATGCAAATTATCGTGGATTGTCCTTGTCGTTCGCACGAGCAAAAACATTGCCAAGACATCGATGATCTCTCTGAATTTTTCCAACTTCAATGAGTTCGTCAAACGTTGCTGTGAAAAATTTTGAGGAGAGGAAGCAAGGGACTTGTGGCAGGGTGGAATGCCTCAGTTATGTCGACTTTGTGCACAGAGTCGCGGATGTAGTAGCGGAAAGTTCCGAGGGGAGGCTTATGGAAGGCGTTATTGCCATGTCACTGGCTTCGGGATTATTGCGAATGATTTTTTCCACATGAAAGTGAAGCCTTTATCCTTCTCCCAATTTCCATCTCTTTCCGTGCCTCCTCAGCCGCGACTTTCTCGAAGAAAAACGATAGAAAATCCCGTCCGTTTTGGACGGTACAACAGATGCGTTCTGTTTCGCTTTCCTCTGTGGGAGCTCGAAACCTCGTATGAAGTATCTCCGTAACCCCGATCCGGCAAATCCTACAGCCGCGGGCTACAATAACGTTGACGCGGAGTTTTTTTTTTCACGGTTGACAAAAAGTAGAAGCCCCGATACCAATTTCCAATACCCGTTGATAGAATCGATACGAAAGATTTTTTAAATGATCGGATTGAAACTTTCGGCAACGCGATGTTTGCCCTGCAAAATGTGTTTTGCAAGAAATTGAAGTAAAAAACTTTTCGAGTGAAATGAGAAAACTTAGGACAATGCAATTCCATGTTTACTTCACAAAAATCGATACTAAGATCCAGCAAATTGTCTCCACGGCTTTCAGACATTTGTACCACCGAGAAATGCTCCCCCACGAGTTTTTTTTTTTTTGACAAGGGGCTGAAAAGTTTCACCGCGATTCTTTCCGTCACTCTACGCACTAAGTCTCTCTGACCCTGTCGTCATGCTATACTTTCCACAGTTGAACTGTACCACCCGTTTTTACTCCAAGATCTTATCTCTATTTTTATAAGCCGATCAAAGTTGTTATGCCTTTTCCGAGTGGTTGCACGAGCACCAGGCATTTTTGTCCCCGGTGGATCAAGTTTTTTTTATAGGATAAAGAGGGTTTAAAAAATAATCGACAAAAAATGGAAAGGCACGAGTTGAGTCAGCAAAAAAAAATAACAAAAATCTGCATAAAAAACGAATACTAAATGGTCGAGAGGTTGAAAAATCCAGCTCTTGCAAAAATTTACAGCGAAGGAACCAATTTTCTGGCCGAAATACAGCGCAAAGTAAACAATGGAGAAGCCACACCGTTGAATCAAAGCAATGACTACAGGAAGGAATAACTTGCCATAGCTTTGGGAAGAGCCCACAAAAACGAGGATGCGCAACATGCTCGTTTCGACATGACGAGAGAATATCGTTTTCTCGAAGCCGCCCATATGGGGAAAAAAATTCTATGAGCAGGGATATTCGCCGTTTGATGTATCGCGAGGTTTCATCAAATTACCGCAATGTTACATATGATTTATGAGCATCCATGCGAAAGTCTCCTCCGCTTCTCGGATATTAAGGGAAAAAAAATGAAGCCCGTGAACTGGAGAATTTTTTTTTTTTTTTTCATAAAATCTTCTGCTGATAGTTATGAGTTAAATATTTATTCGTCAATATTGGAAACAATTCCTTGCCTCGAGCTTTGTGCCAAAACAAAACTTTCCGAAAAGTCAAAACGATGATGCGACCGCTTAAAAACGTTTACAATGAAAAAAATAATAACAATAATCATGGGGGACGGGAAAAAGAAGAAAAAGCTCGTGTCGCCATCGAGCGGCAAACCCTCGGAATGGCGAAGCTCCCTCGATCATATATCCGAACAGGGAACACTCTTTCTCCCGTGGCGGGAAAGTAAGAAAGCTTCTCGTCGAGCGGCGCGAGCGCAAGTACAATGTATAAAAACGTTGCGGGAAAATCGAACATAGTGCAGAGCAATAGCGCCGCTTAGGTTTCGCCCGGAGTCTACGGCTCCTTTTGCCGCGTGAATGAACGCTTTCGATCAGAGTCTGCGCGGCGTGCTTACACACACCGTAGAAATGCGCCCTGTTACGACAGCTAAAACAGCTCAAGCTTGCATCATTCGTAGGGCGGGGGAGTGAGGCCACGATCGTAATTCCTTCGCACCACGTGGACCCCAACTCGTGTGTTCACCCATGGGGCATTGCTAGCAGCCCTACCCCTAGAGAATGTGACTCAGAAGATTTATGATCCTAGAATCGTAGCTAGACAGTCCAATCTCTCGTGGCACGATGAGCCCGGTAGAACCGACGAGTATGGGTTATCCCGAAACTACACACGCTTGGTAAAGCTTGATACATTCATATTCTACCGGCTGCTCGTGGTATTAACGGAATGAGAAAACGCGCGCGGGACGCGACCAACTTTTTTTTTATTTCTTTACGAGAGGATTTCCATTCCAACATTTGGACGGCGGGATGTTTCTCAATAAAAAGAATTTTTGGTATTGATCGATAGCGGCCGTTCCCTCCAATGTGTTTTAACAATATTTTCAGGACGATCAAAAGTTTGCATCGTTGGAATGCAACGAAATTCTTTACTTTTCCTTGGCAAAGGTCATTATTCAAATGCAGAATGTTTTCGCGACCCGAAAAGTATATCGGTTTAAAAAATAAAGATAATTTTGAGAATGTAAAAAAAATGCTCAATACAAAGAAATATTTTTCGTTGCATTCCAACGTTTTGAACTTCAGCGTCACATACTTTTCTTGATATCGATATATTTATCGTTAGAATGCAAAAGCTCAAAACTTCGCAATCTACTTTTGATCCAAGCACTTTGAATCCAAAAAAAAACTCCATTCTTGTTCGTAAACGAATGGCAAAATATCTTTTTGGTTTCCTACAATTTCTCCTTGTTGGAACGAACAAAAATGATTGATTGTTAATTGTTTTCCCAAATAACTAACAAGTTTGTTTATACAACGAATTATTGAATTGTTTTATGAGCTAACGGAGCAACGGAATGGACAAAGTCTCGAATTTTCCATTCGCATTGATTGTGCATAAGTTTTAATTTCGATTTCAATAAAATGAGTAAAGTTCATGCGATCGTATACCTGAGCCTGTCTCCGTTCGCAAGGACAATTGTGAAGTTTCTCGAGCTGTTGTTGAATCAAATATAAAGCAGCGTATTGCTGACTATCCGGAGAAAGTGGAGAATCGGGGCTGTCCGGTGATCCAAGGCCAGAACTTTTGCTACAACTGTTAGTAATCGTTCCTTCCGAGTTTTCAGCAAGATTTTCAGAGTCATCGCAAGCAGTGTTGTCTTTCTGAAGCGGAGACAATGGCGAGAGAGGCGAACCGAAGCCAGAACTTTCTGAGCTCGAGTTGACCAGGCCACGACTTTTCGATGAGAGTGATCGCGTTAATTTGGGTTTTGGTATTGCACTTTTACGTTGCGAGGCTCCAGGTGATTTAGCTAAAGTTCCATTGCACTCCGGAGGCAATTGTTTCCACGCAGAGGCATTTTTATTGCACTTGGTAAACTTCCAGGCGAGCGGATCTTTGCTGAGTTTCAGACCGAAATCCTTTCGTACCGCGAGTTTCGAGACTTGCTTCTGTGGTCGTAATTGCACTGGATCAGGTGGTTTCGGTTGGCAAACGTTTCGAGGCTGACCTTTGTAATTTTCCAAGTTCAACGATCTCCGTTTCGATCCTTCGGGCTTGAAAATTTCGGGGTCCTTCGTTTTAGAGCCGGAACCTTTACCCAGAGAACCGAAAAGACTAACACTATTTTTTGCTCCCGATCTATCAGCGGTAGAAAAATTTCTCTCCCTCGACCCAATTTTCTTCAAACTTTTCTTCGCGTTCTCACAAAATTCTTCGCCAGTTTCTTCATTTTTTCGCAACCCCGACGATTTTTCAACTCTCTCAGATCGATCACGAGTGGTAGGATCTTCGAAGGAATCCAAGAGATGAAGATCGAAGCCACCAACAAAATTTCTAACCTCGTAATACTCGACATTCTCAAAGCAAATCCCCTTTGACGAGAATGTCTCTGTAAGCGAGATGGGACGTCGTTTGACAGTCCCCGTCTCGGTACTGGGCGAGTCCCAATCGACGTGAAAGGTGCGACGCTTGGAAGACATTCTGTTATATCACAAATTCCTTTTTCCTCTTTGTTAACTACTACGATGATATGTGAGCTGTATTTACAACGCATGAGCCGGACTATTTGACGTCCGTGTCATAACGGAAGTTTTGTTGACACTCGGTCATATTTCTTTATCGTCCTGTCGATTTGATTACCCACCATAAAGAGGCTAAGAGCAGAATATTTCGTCAAACTCGATAGAATCGAATAAAAATCCCAACAGCTGATCATTTCGATCGTTTGAAATTCCGTCCATTGCACGCAGCGAAATGCGGATTGAAAAATTTCAAAAATTCATGTTCTCTGCAGAGCATAAGCCTGTGATGCTCGGAATCGAGTCAAAGAATGAACAACGCGCAACATTAAATCACAATCACTTGAAAAACACACACACCACAATTTCCACTAACCCTGACACAAACACCTGCTGTTCAAGAGCAGTAAAAACAACATAATCGCCTGAGAAAAATCCTGCAAAACTGTCAACAAAAAAACCAAAAAATGAAAAGAAAAAAAAACAAGAAAATCACGTGAGCTTGTAAAAACGATGATACGCAGCGAATAACCGAGTGAAGACTGTGAGGAGCGTGGAAGGAAGGAAGCAAAGATGGAGTGGACAGAGAAAAAAAAAAGGGCGAGTATTCGATAAGCGTATTTTCGGGTTCTTGCACTCAGACAATAGGTGCACTTGCCAAGAGTGCCTCGAGCAAACTGAAACCGCCCCTAGGCACATCAAACCCACCCTCCGAACGTCGACGTTCGAGACAGGACTATGAAAATGTCGGTGTGGATGGTGGTACGAGTGTGTGGATGGGAACCCTTCGCAAGAATTGACAAACGCGTTGAGAAGCGAAATCTGCTGTCTTGTGTGTGTGCGTATGCATCGGGATTCTGTAGAGAATCGACGACAAGGATGAGAAAATATATAAAGCATGTGAGAGTGTGTAAGTGCATAAGTGTTTGGAAGCAGCTCTGTGCGGAATCGTGATGGGACCCCAGGCAGTGTAGGCGCCGGGACTAGGTCTGCGCCCACATTTTCGCATCCCCTATCATAGCCATGGGGCTAAAAACTAATTACATTCGGCTACGGGGTCGGTGTACCATATATGTACTTCGTATGCAGACAAACACACATACACACACTAGCGCATAAATATCATACGCAACAAATATATTGCTCCGTATAGCTGTTTTTCCTATTCGCTTGCTCGCTCTCGCAGCATATTGCAAGGAGCAACAAACCGGCAATAATGCCGTAACAAAACGAGATGGACGACGACGGTATATGGTTCGCGCGGTGGCCTGCCTTGCCAATGCGGTCGTATGAATTTCTACCAAAAGTATCGCACACCCACGTTTCACTCCCCTTCGGCATATTCGGAGACGATATTCGGTGCTACACATTGTTTGCACGACAAACAGAGAGAGCCCGCCGCGCGCACTGATGAGAGGAAATCTTTGATTTCTTTTCATCGTGTGAAATTTGGAAATCAAGATTTATTTTTATTTGCTCAACCGAACATGTTTTATTTAGGAAGAAATAGTTAATTGCTTTGGATTATAATTGATACGAGAATTTTTTTCATCTCCTTCTTTCGATATTTCATCGTTTCCTCGTCCATAGGTCCATTGAAAAGAAAAAAAGATTGAGACTATCCACGTTTTTCAAGCTCATTGCTAGCCTCTAAAAAAATGATCCTTATCGATTGCACGGACGAAAAAATGCGCCCGTCGTTCGAAATATTTCGACGAGAGATCAGCGAAAAAGCAATCGCCTAGAGCTCGACGATTGAGATAGGAGAAAGGTCGTCGACGTGTGATTTTCGGTAATAATAGAAACGTCTCGGGGAATGCTTTATCTCGTGTCACTCATCTCTTTCTCCCTGCGTGATCGCGCTCTCTCCCAACGTTCGAGGAACGTACGCGTATTTATTCCTTTGGTTGACTTTTAAATGTGTGAGAGTGCAGTGCACGAGAGAGAACAGTAGCCCCGGCTCATGAATACCATTTGGGATAAAATCTCATCGCTTAGACGCTCTGCAAAGGCCTACACCCTTCATCTACCCTTCATCAGCCACAACAGGACATTTTCAACCCCAGCAATAGAGGCGAATGCTCTGGGTTTGCTATACAGAAAGGCGAGAGTGGAAGGGTGGCATTGGAGCCGGTTAAACCAGCAGTTTGATTGTGTATGTTTCATACATACGTCATATCTTCATACACGAGAGCAAACTCAACACCAAGTAGACGCGTTACACGCACTTTCGTACGAAATGTCTGTGGGCCGCGATCAATTTTTTAGTGTACACATAGAACGACCGCATTGCCCACTCTATATATTTGCGAGGGGGGCAAACATAACCGGGACCTTTGATCGGTATATGCGCACGTGTGTTGTTTTTGTTTGGTAATATTTTGACACCAATTTCGTGGTGGGTATCAGCATCACGAATCTACCCTTCCTCCATCTAATTATAAAAGTAAATAAAACGGGATGTAATCGAAATGGCAAAAGGTCCATTGGCGCGTTCATTCAATTGGAAACAGTATGTGGTACCGCGGGACCGAGTTATTTCCTTCATTCGTTGCGATTTGTATTTTTCATAAACAAACGACCCATCACAATTTTATTTACCAAATAATTTCTACCGTGTTCTCTGGAAATATTTCATGGTTTGTCATTGTTAAATTTTATGTCCAGACCGCGAGTAAACAAAAACAGGAGACAGGAGTGACGAAAATATTAGTCGTACTCTGGGGACAAATGGAGCACTTCTACGCCCTGCAGTTTCCCGAGATCCCTTCGCTCCCAGTAGTAAAACACTAGCGACTACGTAAAAGTAACGGGAGGAACGCATCGCCGACATTGAAGTAGATTCAAACAATTATTTTCCAACTAGCCATTAAAATTTGTCACTCGCGCATAAAAATGTCACCATTTATTTTTTAATACATCGCTCCAACATGGAACATTGTGTTTCGTACGTAATGTAGTTAAAAGCAAAACCCAGCTTTCGGAAGCCCACACAAATCTTATTTTCCGAGCTCCTACCATGAAAGTACGTTTTTGTTAAAAATTGAAGTGAGAGACATCAGAGAACAGATTAAAATTGATGTGACGTAATAATTCGAGTGGAGAATATGCGGATTTCAAATGAAAGCATTCACTGGTTCTATATATTTATAATTTTTAATTGATTCTGTGGCTAGTGGACCATACTTGACCACCGGTTCGCGAATAAACCAGGCGCGAAAATTTCTAATCCACTTTTCAGTTTCGAGCCACAACATTGCAGATAATAACTGACGCACACAAGCATTTTAATATCTACGTATACACGAGAACGTGTAAGCGTCCTAACGAATAGAGAGCAAGAGAGAGCCATAGAGAAAGCAAAGAGATTACAACTTATAATCCGGCGTATCCCGTTATAGGTTACCCGCTCGACGTACCGTAGGAAGATTAAGTCTCGTAAAGGGGGTGTACCCCATCCCCCTACGCATCGTGGCTAGAGTCCACCCCTAACTGTACTAGGGTTATTACAGCAAACCCCTACTAGCCAACACCGATCAACAAACCCCACCCCACGGGACGTTCCGTTTACACGAAATATTGTATAAAGCATCGCACTAACATTTCCTGGTCCGAACACATTTTCCAACCCCGCAACGCAACAAGCCCCCCACTCTGAACGAAAAGCTCGCGTCGCATAGGCTTAAGTTCCTCTCTCTCGCCTTCGTCGCAACCGCCTGTACGCTTCATTTCGCCCGTATATATATTTTCTTCTAGCAACATATGCAATTTTCACGAAATCCCGTTAATAATATCTTCCCGGCTGAGATGATGCTCGAGGGTGTGTGATGGAGAGAAATTGATCGGGGTTATTTATTCCAATATATGTGCATATCGAGTAATCGTAACCGAAGCATTCTCCCCGCAAGTTTCACAAAAATACGCCCTTTGGTCGATAAACGTTCGATAAACGTATTTTCCATTTTTCCGTACGAACGAGTTTTTCGATAGAAAATTTCCCTCGAGCGGTTTCACCCGTTTAGATCAATAGCCAACTTCCAAAGATTGGGATGCAAAATTCGAAACAATGACAACGTCATAATGGAAATTAAGAATTATCTCTTAATTCATATGTTTGTATTTTTTGTGTGCCCCATAATTTGACAGGCTGATGGAAACTTTGGAGTCAATAAGAACTACGATGAATGGATCAAGCAAACCAATACTTCACGATCATTTGCTACCATATTGACAATCGTCCAGAAGTTTATTATCGATTGACTGGTAAATATTGTTATCACTACCAAACGAAGTGTTTCCGGGGATGAGTCGAGAGCCCCTAAACATTTTGTGTCAAGAATATTTACCGACCGAGTAGGAGGGATGAAAATTTCAGTGGATAAGAGTATTTTCCATGTACAACGAATCTCGGAGGGTGATAAAACGACTCAGAGTTGGCAACTTTCCTACCGAGTTTCGGAACACAGTTGCATGAGACGAGGTTCGGAAATCTGCCGCGATGTGATCCCGAGCGCTTGTGTACGACGGTCGCCTGGTGGAACGCACAAACTGGGCTTGAACTTGAGAGGGTCGTGCGTTGGCGGGCTCCAGGGATATATAAATATATAGATACACACAAACACACATGTATATATAGCAACATGGTCTCGACGTGGTGCCTCAAGCCCCACTATGGATTTGCCATTAATTCGAAACCCCCCTGTAAAAGTATTGTCAAGAGCTATGAGGCGCGCGCCCCTCGAAACGCGAGCATGTACCTGTGACGGGAAATGGAAAAGCTCACTGAATGAAGGTTTCTTTTTTTATGACTATTCGTATAAATGTAAAAACGGCAAATACTTGTTCTTTGAGAGGAAACTAAATCGAATAAAAAAAAACCAAAACTTTCCTTGATGGAATTCCATCAACATTTTTTTTTCTACGTGATTTTTTTAATCCCTTTCAATACGGAATCATTTATTGCTGCGTATTTGCTATACTTGCATGTGGATCGAGAACATTTTTCCATCAACTCATTTTTTTCATTCCACCGAACATTCGCTCAATTAATTAGCTGAAATGAATTATTTTTTCGAGATTTAAATTGCAGCTATTACGAACTGAGCGAATAATTCAATTTCGAAGTGAACAGTCGAACAAAAAGTGAACAGGGTGGAGTATGTTCGAGAAAAATACGGTCTCTCTGAATGAAATTTTGTTTTCGTATAAACATCCGTAAATATAGCCAAAAATATAGTAAACTCGTAAAGTTGGACGTTCTCCATATAGCAGTTAATGCGAAGAAAGTGAAAGAAAAGAAAAGTGAATTATGGTGAATCCAGGATTGAGGCAATATGAGAAAAATACGTAGAGGACGTAAAAGGCAAAAGTAACGCGTCAGAGGTGAAGAAGGAGGAGAAGAGGGAACGAATGGAGAGGAAACGCATCTCGAAGTTGCGTCTCAAGCCTTGAGGGGGTTGTATAAACGCGCGTAGACCTCTAATGCCCCCTTTAGGTACGGCTCCGGTGGATTTTCCCACGTGGCCGTTAGATCATGCGCGCTTGGGCGACGGAGAGCGGAGAGAAACAGGCAAAGTTTTGTCGAGGGAAAAGCGTGCGTAGCGAGCAAAGCTCCTGGCCGAGCGTTTATTGCACCGAGGCATTACCTTGACTCCAGGTGGTAGGGGATGATAGGGAGGATGAGGGCGAATAGTAGGAAGAAATGGTCGAGCAAGCTGGTGGAATAAAGCGAGAGGGTACCGGAGAATGGGATTCGAAGAGAGTGAGACAAGAATCTCGATGGAAGAGACGAAGAGGAAAAGGGAGGGCTCGGAAAAGCGAGAGTTGACTTTAAACTTTGAAGGGGATGAAACTCAACGTTCTCACTTTCAGCGCCTTTCCCTTTCGTTCATCCGTTCCGCTATACATGTACGCGTGGATATCCTTTGAAAAGAGTCTTTTTTTCCTCTTTTCCCTCTGAGCTTTGCCTCGTTTTCTCATCGACTCCGCGACCGGGGACCTTGGCGTCATTTTCTCGCGCGCGGCACGTCAACGAGCCGCGCGACGACACGTCGTATTTTCTTTATACCCGAACTCATGCTTCGCCCACACTCTTTTCTCTTTGCCCTGCGCTTCGTCGGCACCAAGAAAATTGTATTAGCAAGTTTACGCGAGTTGGGTGGCTAACTTTGTGCACGCTTCCTCCTCCACTAAAACCTACCTGTAAAAAGGGCCTTCGTCGAATTACGGATATTTTCCACACCTTTAAAAAAGGGGCTTTAGTTGGTTGTAAGTTCTAACAGCCTCGAGAAAAAAACTCGTCGCGATTCTCGTGTTTGACGACTGCAAACATTAATTACCTTTTTGTATTAAACGTTAATTTTGCATTGTCACTAACATTATTTATAAAATACAGTAAAATTTGCATGACAGACCATAGAGTTTCCTCTTCACTGTCGATTTTTCAATCGTGCAATTTTTTTGGAATATTTCACCATGACAATATTTCATGTAAATGCAAATGTGTTAACGACAATGAAATGCTTACACCGCGGAGGCACGTCGAGTACGACGTGAGATGTTCTGGAAAGCCTGTCGCGCACGAATCATATTTCACACGTCAAAAAAAGAAAAAAAAAAAAAAAAAACCCCGAGAATAAAAAGAAAACGTCAAAAAGCGTATGGCGTGTTGATGTGAGTGAAATCTCGTTAGCATGCCCCGACAGAATTTTATCGCGTTCGAAGTCCGGGAGAAGTAGACAAAAGAAATAATGTTAAAAAGGAAATAAGAGTAAAGAAGACGAAGAATAAGCATTGAAAAGTCGTTGAAACATACACACAGAAGGCTTCCGAGCTGGACGATCAACGAGTGCCACGAAATAGTCTCGATTTCCATTTTCTTCGCGTCCTCTCAGCCTCAACGTCACATAACATCACGCACGTCACGATCCAACCCCCTATTTTTCATCTCTCTCTGACTCTCCGATCAAACTCCCTTCGCCGGTTAAATTCATCGTCGTACCACCACAAGGACTCCTCTGTCGAGAGCCTCGCATGCAGACCATTTTTTGCACGAAGAACCGCCACAGGTTACCTCCCTACCACGACAACCCCTCCGCCCACCCATCAGTTCGATAATATATTTACGATCAGCGAAACAAAGTGCTCGAAAACGAAGAGAGAAAAAACTGTACGAAACACGGAAGAAAAAAAGTTGAATTTAATTTTTTCCTTATTTCTTTCTCTTCCTCTTCCAAGTGGAGTAACCAAGCAAGTCAATTTAAAACAAAAATTGGTGACTTCTTCTCCAAACCTTATTTGCACTCTTTATGTGACAATTATGTGTCCCGATATTTTTTCAAAAATCTCTACGCTACAAGGAAAGGAACGTTTTATAGAGAAAACCAGAGACATGAACAAAAACGAGGAACTCAGACAGACTTCCGAAGAGATAGCGTCGTGAGAGAATCAACTAATCGTACGCACGCGAATCCTTTGCTAGACACATGCAAGCTGTCAAGCAGCGAAACAGCTTCAAACTTTCACCGATGGCGTTTAGTGACAAAATTCATATCTCGCCCTGACAACGAGCAAAACTTGGTATATACACCGGGTGATAAAGTTTTTGGGTGAATTTATTGTTCAAGAAGTGAGCAAAAGAGTGAGAGGAGTTGAGAAATCGTGATAATGCTCAAAGGGGAAGAATATAGCGAAATAATATATTTCAGAGCCTAAAACGTACAAGAACAGTGTGGAACGCGAGATGCAACTGTATGGGCGTCTGACTAATACCGACCATTTCCACTTGCCTATCGTACCGGTTGGTGAAATCCCCCCAGCTTATTGTCACGATCCTCGGACAAAAAAAAACAGGTTTTTTATACTTATTGTCAGAGTAGATAAACCCTTTACGTGCACAAAAGCCTTTTCCGTAAACATACGCATTCCACGTGTGCAAAACTCATCGATTCACGTATCAAACCGTATTTGCCCTTTACAAATACGCATACGTCCGTCGTGTATGGAAAAAATCTACAGCGAGAAGCGATCTATTGAAATAAATATAACAAATGTAAGTCGCGCAGGCAGAAAATTTATTTTCCTTCGCATAAAAGTTGAAGATTTTCTGCGCATCAATTAATCATAATGTGATATCAATGGCGCGAGTTCTTCCTCCCGTTTTCCAGCGCCAACGTGCACCGTATGAAATTTTCTTATTAGCACGGTGTAAATTCAAAAATTTAAACCAGAGAACACGAGACAATGGTGAGGGAAAGGCTAGCTCGGAAGTAAACGCAGTTACGTAAGCGGCGATGATCGTTGATATAATTTCAATCAGTAAAAGTGCAGGCTGCTCATACAATTCCTCTCCATAAGGGACCGGTTTCTGGCACACACAGAATTATTTGTAACTACAAACTTTGTTAATCTAATAAAATGTGTTTGTTTACCAAAATTGTTGCTGTATCAACGAATTTACTTGTTCAGTATACAACGCACGAGGTTGACTGCGTTCGAGTGCGTAGACTCGTGAATTCGAAACACGAAGCTCGATTCCAGAAAGAACGACGTGTCAAAATTTTGGTAATGAATAATACGTCGATGCAATTTCGTGGCAGGAGTTCCGATAACTCAACTCTCGATATACGAGGCTCACTCTACACTCGACGTGTGACATATTACCTCGATGCATGGAACATTCAAGGCTGAATCGATAAAATTCTCGTGCTTTTCTCGGCAGACAATCGTTCCAATTGTGAAAAAAAAAAAATAAGATAAAATGTCAACAGGATTTCTGATAAAATGGAAAAAAATAAATTCATTTCCAAAAAGTTGCAACTGCATCAAACATTCGATTCAACGAAAAGTCCTTTTTCTATTACTTGTTTGTTAAATTTCAAAAACCATGACAATTTTCGTACCGATTTTGGGTTTGGATTCTGAAAAAACATCGTTTTATTGTCCTGACCAAATATTGAATAAGAATTTTCAGATCTGCTCAAGAAAAAAGCAAGTTCGTTGCATTCCAACGATGCAAACTCTGCAACCTCATTTGATTTATTGCACGAATTGAGCACAAATATGAAATTTCCCAAAACTGAATACCGGAAACGATATTTTTGGGTCACGTGGTAAAAATAAGTTGAAAAGGAAACTTGTTCATTGAATCGTCATCTTATTGCTCCGTTACGCTATTTCCGGTACATATGAGACTCACTTTTCGCCTTTTCCACGTTGATGATTTAACGCTCGATCCGCGAAATTCGATCGAACGAAAAAATAACGAATCGGTTCATATATCTTCATTTCGAGTGTCAGCGAAAGAAATAAACGAGAGTACTATACGCGACAAGTAAATTGAGTCCCGCTTGCATTCAGAATAAAGTACGAACCCGTTGGTCAACGGCGCACCTGACGATTTTGTCAAATAGCCGCAATTTTGTTCCTTTCCCGTGTATTCTTTCGCACATGCAATCCCGAAAAGTGACGATCGAAAGAAATATTAAGACCGTTTGTCAGTAAAAAATACAGGAAAGTGTTGCATAACCAAAAAATATAACGCGAGACCTAAAAATAATTCTTCCGTGAGAAAACAGAGTCGATCGAAATTGCAAATAATTAAATGACCAATGAAATAAAAAGCAGATCGAACTTAGAACAAGTTTTGTTTCACCTTTTGCTTGTTTTCGTTATATCGTGGGTCTTTGATTCAAAATGAAGTCAAATTGAATAAGTCTCGAAGTTAAGAGCAGTAATCCTTACTCTGCTGGTAAATTGTTGCCGAAAGTTTTCACGGTGAGTTTCCCGAGTACTAGCTTCGTAAGCAAAAAGACTGCATGTGGTTGTGTGCGAAGTAAAAAATAAAAAGAGCAAGGAGTTGAATGTTGAAGATGCGTCGGAGAAAGGGGAAAAATAAAAATGAGGGAAAACACGAGCTCGAAAGAAAAGGAAAGAGAGGGAACGAGAGAAAGATAGAAGGAGGTAAAGGTGGAAGTTTACACATCGACCCTCCGCGAATACAGCAGCCCGTGCACGCACGAATTGCGTGCCTGGCTCTTTTCCTCCTATCTCTCTACGTCTTCGTTCCTCTCTTTGGCTTTCACAGGGCAAAATTACCATTCGAAGAGAGGGTCGTGAGCCCTCCAAGAAACTACAGGGGAATCTCGAATATATCTCATAGCTTCGAAAAGCCTGCTGCGAGTGGGAAACTCGAGATAATACGGGTCAGCCTTATCGCTCGAAATCCAGCAGTTCTACGAGGATCAGACGATTTTTTAGATCCAACAATCGTAAAAACAAAATTGTATATTCCATGAAAAAGAGCAGGTATCGAATGTATAAGAACGAACACTAAAATCTGCCTTTTTGCATTTAAATATTTCGTAAACTTCACGACAATAAGTCTACTTTGTCGTGCACGTACAAAAAGAATTCTTCATCCAAGATTTCCACAGGCTCAAGATTCGTAGTTAAATTAAATTAACTATATATTTAGTTAAGATCAAGTATGATTAAACGAGGCAAGTGTAAGGGCACGAGGGAGCAATGTTCTAACCGTGAGCCCCGAGGCAACCAAAGTGTGTACACCTTGCCGAACTGATGTCGAAGTCGCAGCCGGAGCTTTCTCAAGCCCCGAATCTCACGCGCGTTCGTCTCATTACAGCCGCCCAATTAAGAAAGTTGTGGGACGCCTAATACCGACGCTATGCCCACATTTTCCTCCCTTCCAGTGCCTTTGCTCTTCTCCCCGAACCCTCAACAATTCCAAGGCCCTTTTCGAACAACTTCCGTCGCTTCGAGAGGATTAACCCTGTAAGGGTCTAAGTATAGCTCATGCCAAAGGATTTAACGCGATAACTACGCAGACTCTTGAGTAAAAGTCTCTCATTGGTATTAATGTTCGGCTAATTATCGACAATTTGCACGATCATGAATCAATGTCTACCGTTTCTTCTCGCGAGCGAATGGGGCACGTCGATTTGCCAATTATTTTCCCATTAATCACGACAGATCCGTAAATCTCGTTCTGGCAATTGGAGATTCAGTTTCGATATTTGCCAAACCATATCAGCCAAAGATTCAAAAAAGATGATCACGTTTGACCAAATTTAATTCATAAAATTGTATCGATGCAGAAAAAGAGATTAAAGTTTTTTTTAAATCAAGGATTCTTCGATGAATTATCGATTGGTCAGGTACGCAGTTTCAAGGAACGTAAACAAAGTTTGTAAAGCAGTCTCGAAATTTACATCTTTGATGGAAAATGAATAGCCGAATTCAATGGCAATCGAGTCAGTTTTGTTGTTTCAATTTCCACTTGCCACCGAGTTGCAGGACGAGCTTGTTTTTCGAGAAAACAAAACGGATTGCATTGGTACTTTCGCTTTTTTATCCCGAAATACGAGACGGGTGTATGGACAACTTTGTACGAAGGTATAGGAGGAGGATTCGTGTCAGAATCGGAGGTTTGTGAGCCACAGAGAGAGAGAGAGGGAAAGAAAAAGAAAGAGAGGACCAGGAGAGTTGAGCTTTTTGGGCTGTAAGGGAATGGAGGGCGTTTGGGTACGCGCACGGGGTGTTATATAGTGGAGGGGTGCGGGCTGGTAGTGCTCTCGCTTCCACCGTTACAGCTGCTGTCACATAAATATCCGGAAACCCCTGAATTCTAGAAGCTCCAAGGCCCCCGACTCTCTTTCGTTTCCTTCGAACGGCCTTCCTACCAAATGTGTATATTTCAGTGTGTGCGTGTGCACGTGTAAAAGAGAATAAGTGAGCGAGAGAGAGAGAGAGGGAGAGAAACATCAAGTAAAGTTGCAGAAATTTCCTCTTCCTCCTGAGGCACGTTGTCGTATCGATTCTCAATTCTTACGGAGTAGAGGAGAGCCCGAAGCATGTGGATAAGAAGCCGAAAAAAGTGGCGAGTGGTTGCAGGAGAGAAAAAAAACTTGAAATAACAATGAAATCAGAAAAGGTCGAGAGAGAAAAAAGAGAAACGAAAAAGTGGGACGGAGCTATGGAGTAGAGAAGAAAAGTTTTTATTCCTCTTGTGTAGGCGATTGTATCTAAAGTATATCAATGTTTGCATACATCTGCAACAACAAAAAAAATGTAAAACACGAGGCCGGAAGCCGAGTAGGTCGCACCGGGAATTCAACGTTTTCAAAATGCTTCGCTTTTTCTACTCGATACAAGAACAAGATGGTACCTCACTGTCGATCTGTGAAAAAAAATAGTAAAACGAAGTGTCGAAGTTTGCTCTGTAAAGGGCAAAAGTTCGAAGAACGATTCACCAACTTTGACCGCCATTATCAGTCGACTAACTTCCCAATCTTTCGTGTATTTATGAACTTTACACAAAAAATGAAAAAAAATTCACGCGTCATGGAGCTTCGAATGGTTCACTTCTCATTTTCGTCCAATTCGTTCCGTTGTCTAGAAAATACGAAAATCTGTTTACGATCGATAAAATAAATCAAATTTGATTGAAATTGACACGCGATGAGACTCGTGTTATTAATTTGGTGTTGCAGGATACAATTTCCTTGTATACATCGCCCAATTCCGTGATACTATAGCGGAGAAAGAGCCAGAGAGAAATGATTGTGTATAAGAGAGTGCCCATTATATGGAAAGTGTATATTCATCCATATAGAGAAGCTCATGACGAGGGGTAGTGAGAGCTCGTTCATAAGAGACATCCGACCCTTAATCTCGATGCGTGACGGTGTCTGGTGATACGAGCAGAGTATTATATACATAGATTCTCTATGAAGTAGAGCCGGTAATATTAATCTTCGATTAAGGAGGCTTATCGCGAGAGAGGAGAGAGAGAGAGAGAGAGAGAGAGAGAGAGAGAGTATCGTGTCTAGAGACTTAAGAAAAGAGCCAAAGTTACGATAGGATTCGAGTGTGTGAATAGAAGAGAGCGAGGGAGAGAAGTAACGAATAACGATAGAAAGAAGAGAGAGAGAAAGAGAAAGAGAGTTTGGGAGGATCTGGAAATTTTAAGACATCGTGCGAAAAAGGAGTTTCCCTTATCTCGCAAGACGACGAATTTCAGAGGCTGGCGATTGGCTTCTTTCCTTATTCCCTTCTTCTTTCTCCTGCTCTTTCGTCTCTTGTCGCTATGCAAACTATCGTATTCTCAAATCTGTGCGTAGATTTTTTTTGTCCCTGTTCGTAGGACAAAGTGCCAGAAGGAATCGTTGTCTAGAGTGCTTACGAACCGAAAAGCTCGACTTATCACGAATGATAACGATGAAGCGCAAGAGATTCGTGGAAGACAAAGATTGAACATTTCGGAGGACGACGACCGGCTGTAGAAAAGATCCGAGATAACATCCTAGGGGATTAGGGTGCATGGGAGATGCAGGGAACGAATGACAAAATATTATTTGCAAGCAGATCTCCAGCGAATGAAAAGTAGGTCAATGTTATTGTGACAAACGTGCGTTGAAAAATGTTTCGGCAGCAGCTGGAAAATTCTCAAAAATACTATAAAAAAAAAAAGTGCACCGGTGGACCTCAAGATACGAGGCCTCAGTATGGAGGCTGGTAGATTCAACCGAACAGGGAAAGAAAAAAAAATATGAAAGACAAAAGTTCGATTATCGCGAAATTGGAACAAAAAATTTGTTATTCTCAACGTCTTCATAAATTCCAGCAGCAAATATAAATTTTTCCAAAGCCTATTCCGCTCTATAGAGCCCACGTAATAGACTCAAGATACGGAGTCAATCCAGAGATAAATCTGCCAAGACACAAAGAAGACAGATCGATCCAAAAATCGCTAATCGATAGCCTGCCTGACCACGTAAGTACGTCCTGGAAGTTATCTCGAGAAAACCACCCTCCGTATCACCTATAGATATTTATATATCCCGAGGTATGCTTCTCCTGACTGCTTTTCCAATCTTGAAGCGCGTCACACCAAATTTCTCGACGACGAACCGAGAGAAAAAGTTCAAGGGGCGGGTCTCTCGGGAGTTTCGAGCTCGGCAAGATAACGAACGAAAGAGCTCGGTGCCTTTTCTTTTCAACCCTTTTAGATAACGGTATCACAAAAAATAATCTTTTTTCAAAATCCCCAAAAATCTATATTCTTGATAAATAAATGAATCAATTAATTTTCAGCAATTACTTTACGAAAATAGAATTGTTCAGTCTCGAAAAGTTGAAACGGAACGATGCGAAAACGTTTAAACGGAAATAGCAAGAGAACGGAATTATATTTTTCTCACAGATACAGTGTATGTGTGTATGTCTGTGTGTGTGCTGCAATAACGAGACGGACACGGTCGTTGGAACAGTAAGCACAACCCATATTTCCGGGCGAGCGAACCAATCGGTAAGGTTCGACCCGAAATCTCGGACCGTTCCGCTCTGCACATCAACTAACTCCGAGCTTTTTTTCGTGAAGCATATGGTGTTTTAGCAATATGAGAAAAGCCAAAGGCAGCAGGAAGCAAGGATGAACAACTTCAATCAAACTTTTTCGTCCATTTGTTTGTTTTTTCATTTGATTTCATTGAAACGTTAATAATTTTTATAGCAGATCTAAAAATTTTTGTGCGGCATTTTAAATGTTCAAAATGCTGAATAACAGAAACAGCTTTTCGTGAATTTCAACGATGCATACTGCATTATCGAATTTTCATAGTGAATGCCTTCGTGAGATTTTACCTCAACGAACAATGAGACCAAACGAGCCGGTAATTTGCAGCATTTAAATAACACTCCAGCATCTTTGATGGCTTTTAATTCCATGTTTTTAAAATTTTTAATTAATCTAGTATCCAGAAAGCTTTTTGTGCTTAATAAATATGTATAATCTTTATAGTGCGGAGTTGGTTCGGGTCTGTTACAAGGGATGCGAGATTCGGCAAGCGTAAGCCAATTTACCGCTCACGCCCTGATGCCGTATAAAGAGCAAGG
Organism: Hyposoter dolosus; assembly: GCA_963921915.1. Taxonomy (NCBI): domain Eukaryota; kingdom Metazoa; phylum Arthropoda; class Insecta; order Hymenoptera; family Ichneumonidae; genus Hyposoter; species Hyposoter dolosus. The sequence goes on along the minus strand of OY998135.1, from coordinate 11,248,494 downwards.
AACCGCGGAGGAGTGAAGTAAAGACGAGAAAGAGAAGATGCTTCTCATATACACAGAGCCAGCAGGTTGTGAAATGATGCTCAATGCTCTCCAGCATCGAGCACGTCCACCGGCGTTGTCGTCGACCCGTTTTATCCACCATTTCACCCTTCGCATCCCGGCTATGTTTTCCGAGAAGCCAGAAACCCACGGAGGCGTTGTATCTTTAATTATCTACCGCCCTAACATTCGAGGCTAAAGGACGTTCGGTATGGCAATGTGAGAGCCCTTCCTGTTCCTCAGGGTGTGATAGGTACAAGTATATTTATTCGTTAATATGAATGAGGAATGCCACGTCAGAGGGAGAGGCTTTCACTCGACCTCCGAAAAAGCGCCCGATTGGAAAAATCAGAAAACTTACATGAAAAAAAAAAGAATCAATCCCAAATTTCATAATTTTGAGAAAAAATCATCGTAAAAAAGTCGACAGTATATATTTTTTAAATTTCAAATCCATGGAAACTTTGATGTTAAATTTAGGTTCAAATTTGTTCGTTTTCAAAATTCGAGTTCAAAATTTTACCGGAAATTGAGAATTTTTTTTTTTTTATCAATTTGCGAAGAGGGAAAAAACGCCCTCTGTAATGAAAGTGGGGCTGATTGCACACAGAGGACCTGAAAAAGTCTCTCGAGAAGCGCGCGAAAGGATGGCGACGCAAAACAGTATCATCTGCTCCTCTCCTTATGACCAGGGCGTGGCCGAAAACCCTCTCGTCCGAAATCTCGCGCGTTTCATCCCCTTCACGATTTCTCACCCTCCCCTCACTATCCGTGTCTCCCTTTTTCTCACTCATTCCCTTGCGGAGCGAGAGCTCTACGACCCTTGGCCTCAACGAGCGCCAGTAACCACAGGCCAAAGAGTGAATTCGTAGTCACCGAAGCTCAAAAATTTTCGTAAATTGAGAGGGGCAAAAAAAGTGAATTCAGTCATATGAATAAATCATTCATGAGCTGAGTTGATCCTCGCAAAATAATTAGCCATCACAGCTGTGGCCTTATGGAGAAAAAAAACCATAACAAAAAATTCAAATAATTAAGTTTTAAAAAACGTAACAAAATTAAACGATAAAAAATAACAAAAAATATTTCTGAATCAATCCAAAATTCGGAGCAATTGTTGACAATAATTCATAATGGAAAATCTGCTGACTTTGAAATTTTTTTCGAGATAACTCTGTGAATAATAATTTTTAATGAAATTGCCGGAATGATGATTGGATCGAGATGACGAAAAAAAAATGGTGTCGGAAATAAATCGAGAGGACTTCGAGGAAGAACGATACACGTTCTGGTAAGAAGTTGAACCCGAGAATTACTTAATCGCTGAAGCGGTAAGTAATTCGTTTGGGACGATTTTGGCGTGTCAGGGTAATGTCGTATAGCTATGTCTATATGTGAGCAAGAAACATTGGTCGAGAATCAGCAGAAAGAGAAAGAGAGAGAGGGAGAAAGGAAGAGTGATTGAGAACACGAAGGGTGGAAAGTGATAGCGGGTCACGCGAACTTGCCAGGATATGTATATGGCACGAGGAATGGTACGCATAAACGAGCGTCACACGTGAATCGAAATAACGATGATAGAGCCAGAAAACATACAGCGAGAGTATAGCCGCATATAGATTGCCTCCACTGTGTGCCAACGGACAATAATTTATTCGCCATATTTGTATATCTCAATGGTTACTCGACGCAAAAGAAAGGGTGAACAAATAAGGAATTACTGGCGTCACGGAGTATGTTATTTTATCGGTAATGTAAGAACGGTACTTCAAGGCTGAACAATAAAGAATCGTACAAAGGAGTCTCTCAATAAAAAATTTATATTATTTTCCTGCTCACGTACACTTCACTTTATCATCTTTCAATATTAATATATAAGAGACGTCAAAATCCAAAAAATACACCGAAATATTCAACTGAAAATTGAGCCTCGAACGAGAGTCCCGCGATGAAAGTAAAAAAAAATTCAAAGAGCTTCGCGAGTTTCAGTTTCCCATTTAAACAAAAATTTTTACGTCAATGATAATTTTCCTCGGCGAATGGTACACAAAGAGGAAAGAAAGATAAAGCGGGAGGCTCGCGGCGTGGATTACCGGCCTCTCACGTCTGTGAGTCACACGCTCTCGTACGTGATTACTGCTGATTCAGCTGGCCGGCACACTCTCTATCTCCCTGCTCTACCGTGCTCAATTCCAAGAGAATTTGAACACACATGCAGTTTGTACCTCATGATATACGGTCGGTGCTCAATTAATACCGGATGAGAGTGTGTGTTGAAACGAAAAAGTTACAAGATATTCAGAAAACTTTTGCACGGACGATCAAATAACGAAAAAAAATGAGCCTCGGAAATAAAATTCAACTTTTCCAGTTCAAAAAAAAAAAAAACAAAAAAATAATCATGAATCAACAATGAAGATTATTGGCGATGACGTTGCACCAACGAAAAATCGATCGAATTCATGAAAAAGATCACGGCGTGTGTATTTCTCTTTGATGATTAAAAAAAAAAAAAAAACTATTCAAAGCTGTTCCAGCGTGTTAAGAAAAAAGGTTTGAGTGAATTTCATAACGAGTGAAATGAGAGTGCTGTGTTCGTATACGGGGTCTAGGCGACGAACGAGGAGAGAGGATGGCTGGAGAAGCTTTGCACACGCCAGGTCCGAGGGACACGTGCACGCGAAATTAATTAAGACAGCCATGAGGAAAAAAGGCGCCGCGATGACTGTGTGGTCTGTTACCAGATGAAAAACCATCCACGTGGAAAATTGTTCCCGGGACACTCTTTTTTCTCAGAGGGTCTTTGCTCTTTTACGCTCTTCTCCTCGTTCCCTCATTCTTTCTCCTTCCTCCACACGTTCATCGTTTTTTTTCCAATAAACATTAATGCAAATCTGATCTGCGAATACTATGCGGAAGTCGTGATCGAAATTACGTGTCGAACAATCCTAAAAGTTTTATAAGAGCAACAGGGATGATGCAAGAAAAGGCCGAGGCACGAAGCCGAATAACCCATGGAATTTAAGCGACTCCCATATTGACGGGAAACGTACGAAGAACTTCTACGCAGAGTTCATTAATTTTATCGTGGCTAATTGACCAAATTTTGAGGCTTTGCTGCTCTTTGAACAACTCAAGGAAAATTAGAAGGATCATGATAACTGTTAGACAATAATAATCAAAATAACAAATAGACTAATGAGAAGGAGAATGAACTAGAAAAAGGGAGAGATGGAGAGAAAAACAGTAGGAACAGGCATGGATATATATTAACAGGATGGCAGTGATACAAGGTCGCGTAGAGTCAGACACGTACGAAGCATCCCTCCGTGGATTACTACCCCTCACTTTCTGTCTCGATGCGATGAAACCCAACCTCACGTACGAATGAAAACTGTACTCGTATCTGCGAGTGGTGGCGTGTAATTCTCTAATACACGAGTGACCGCGACGCGGTGCCGAGGCGACGCACGTAATTTCTCCCGAACGTGGACACACAGAGAAAAGGGGGATGAAATAATTGCATTATATTTTCGTAGAAATGCAATTTGAGCATGACCATTTGAATCTCGTTGCGAATGGGAGGAATGAACGTCATTTGTAAAATAAAACATTTGAAATTTTCAACGCGCCTAATTAATCAATCGGAAAATTATTATTTATCTGTATATGATGCACTGATCGGGTACGTACGTTGTTTCTAGAAACTTTTGACGATTTCGATGATTACACGATAAAAACATTTCGTAAAAAATTGTCGAGTTTTCTTGTAGTTTTACGATCGCGGGGCGTTTGGTGCTCTTCGCATATTCTCGCCAATCGTCAAGAGTAACGAGGGGCGCCTCGACCAAGACACTGCGTTAGAAGAAAATTTATGCCTAGCTTCCGGAGATTAAGTACGATGCGTCTTTGGTGGTTTATACGAGTTGCCTACCTAAATACATGGTCGGAGCATATGTGGGAGGAGCTCAAGGAGGCTTAAAGTGGATTGTAAGAAAGTTTATAGTTTTACCCTGCTGCACATGGGATTGAACGCGACAAAAGAAAAATGTACTCACCAAGGATACATATTTGCATTAATCCTCAAAGTGTCTTCGCCTGTGTTTCGTCAAAAAATGACACTCGAACAATAGCTAAAAAAAATTTCGATCAAGGTCACGAATGATTTTTCCATTTTCTCCGACTTTCCGAGACTAATAAAAAATTGAGATTAAGGAAAGATCTCTTCGAGGCCTCTCATCGATAAATGTGCAAAAAAGCACAACAAAATTCCGTCTAATGATCGTTCGCTGAGATACAACGGGCGAGCATTTTTCTTGAATGCCATGTCCTGTAGGTCAAAGTTCACGGTGAACGATTCCTTGAAGATTAAAACATGAAAAGATCAATATTTCGTTAGCTACTCACTTTGACGGTCTCCTGAGGCGAGTACCTCGCCTGTCGCTGAGCCTGCAGGCTCATCGTTGTAACATAACTGCGTGTCAGCTCTTGAAATCCTGTAGAAAAAAAAAAGAAAAAAAAAACATGATATGGAAATTCATGAAAACGATAGCGACAATATCGTCGCAAGGGGAAGGAATCGCGCGTAGGAAATCGTATAAAAACTGCTCTCCAATTTCCATTTTATTCTCTTAAGGGGTTAAGATCGATTGAATCTACTCAGTCCGGATAATTCGCATTATATAGTCCAGAAAAATGTTCTCCAAAGAATTTACTGCGTCTCTGGTAAGGATTGTGAAAAAATGGGGAAAAAATGTATGCTAAAAAGTGGCGATCCGTCGTTCGAATAGCGGCTCATCATCCATCCCATAATGTAGTCTACAAAGCCAGATAAAACCGGGATTTGCGGTGCACCGCGTATAATGTCGAATGAGACGTATATATGTATATAAACTGATACGTTAGTGGAAGAAGTCAGCGTGCCATGATGAACCGCACGAGGGAATGGGAAAGGGCGAGTGAGGAGGACGATCGAGGAGGAAGAAACTCGGAAGGGAGGCAAAATTAGAAGCGAGAGGACTTGGTTTTGAGGATAGGGAAAAAGGAGAGCGAGAATGAGAGACAAAGACAGGGAATAGCCGAGGCTGGTTGGCTTGTCAATACGAAGAGGTACGTGACTCAGGTACAAATTGACAGGGGCTCGCGAGATGAGGGAAAACAGGAGGGAGCAATGCGAACAGGGATGAAAGAAGGAGCGAGATTACTTTGCGGGTACAATTATTGGCCACTTGGCAGTCCTTGGCAGTTCTCGTATAAAACGAAGAAAAATATCAAGAAAAATGAAGATATGCCAAACGCCAACGACCATTCTACGTCGATATGGCATAAAAAGTCCAATAACTATATACTTTATGCGTTCTTATATATAAAGAACGAAGAATAGAAACCGAAAGAATTCGATGCGAGCTTTTCTCCGCAGCAAAAACCCACGAAGCTGTCTCTCCGCATAATTTTTTCGTACGTTCGTGTTTCGGTTAGAAAAACAAAAATTGAGGTGAAATTATAAAAATAATCATACACGAATGTCTATTTAGTCGATTAGCGATACCTCAAGAAAATCCTTTGGATTTCCAAACGTACGTACAGTCCGTGGAGGACTGTACGTTTCAGGTGAACCAGCAGCGAGCCCGAAAATAGTGATACTCTGACGCGACAATGTTCGTATAGTGGAGAATGGTCCATTGCAGTGTAAAGTGCGGTGTCTCGTGGTATTATTACGGTTCGCATGCATTCCAATTAGACTGGAGCTCGCGGTTTAATTATCGCAAACACGCGTCGATGAAATAGACGAGAAATATATAAAGTTGTGAGTTGAAACGGGAGCGGGATCTCGATTACTTCGTCTCTAAACATTGGCGTACAAATAGATGAACACGTTACAATATAAACTTATGGCTCGAATGAACGAGATAGGAGATAGGAGAACAAGAGCAAATTAGACTGAGCGAGGAGTGCAATGACAGAGGGAGAGAGCGACATAAAAACCAGTGTGTGTGTAAGAGAGAGAGAGAGAGAGAGAGAGAGAGAAAGAGAGGAAGAGAGAGAGATTCTCTCCCCCTTTCCCTCTTGTCTCTCTTCATATATGCATAGCTAGTTCCATGCACACAGGAACGATATTACGAGAAAGCTAATCGAGCCAAAAGCATAATTAATCACGACGAATTTGTCGTGATTAACGATGCATTGTACTATCGTGTCCCCGTCGACTCTGCGAGCATAAACATGGTTAACGTTCTCTCCTACAAATGGACTCTTCTCGCACACGTTACTCGTTTCCCTCCGAGTTGCACATAGAAAAATGAACGTTGCAGCAAATGGTGCATAAGCAAAAAAACAAAGTGACGTCTAATAACGAAATAAAAGTTCAACAACTTCTGGATTCCGCACGAAAATGAACATACACGTAGTTCCCAGGCCAGAGCGTGTCGATAATTCCGTCGAGGTGTGATAACTCTCGATAATAATCGACCTTTGAATTGCGCATCGTCAAAGTCAAAACTTGAAATAAATATTTGCAAAAAGTACAAAAGAAAGTTGATCAAAAGGGCGTTCTATTTGTTATCGAGTCTAGACGACATTAGCGAGTAAAGGGTCGCATTTTTTTGTCACGTCGGACTGATGCAGAATGCTTTGTATATACGAATATGAATAAACGGCATATAGTAATCCGAGTGTGGTTGCCCTGAGTCCCAAGTGACCCTGTAGCCGCCCTTATGCCCTGTTCTCTCTCTCTCACAAACACACACATACAAATTCGCACATATACACATTGTTTTTCCGTGTGAGCCTCGCATGGCAAACACAGCGAGGTCCCCGTGCTGTCTAATGAGGCTCGACACCCGTCGACCACGGTATAGTAGTTCTTGCGCCACCCTCGAACACACGGCCGCCTAGTGGTCGCAAAACGTACTTCGGTGTACCGTATCGTCGCGCGTTCACCCCGTACAATACAACCCGCCGAAGCAACCCCCTAGCGCATTCTATCCAAGCGTATAACGCGTGAACGAGTGCTATAATACACGAGCGAGCACACAGTACATAATGGCACACATTGCGTGGATATACACGCACAAGCAAAGGCACAAATGAACATGTACGAAGTTATTGCAGTGTGTATGTAGGTATGATCGTAGAATGGCACACGCCCGTTTAATGGAGTCTCCCACAGACGATGTGCCGCTATATATCTATAGAACGACGACCGACTGGAAGAGGAAAACGGGACGATCGTCTCGCGTGTATTATAACCCCGTAAATAGATTAATGGCGTGGTGACGATTAGCTGCTCGGGGTCCGGCTTTTACGGTCACCAAAGGTCAACAGGGCGCTACGTTACATGCACATATAATACATATGTCGTACATACATCGGTATATAAAGTTAGAGTATTTGCCTAGGATCAAATTCTCTGGCTCGTCACAGCGTGCCACAGAATCATCGCTCCGGCTGACGAAACGAGACACTCTGCTGGCATAATTATTACGAACGGCCTTTGGTTTTCAAGCAAAGAGTCTTAAAATGTGGGGGTCCTGGACTCTCACTTTATTGCCGAAGAAACGTTTACGATATGCAAATTCTGATCGTAAGTCTTTTTGGTTTTTATTTGCATTGGTTGATTTTGGAACGACAAATTGATTGATAATTGAATGAAATTACATCTTCATTGAGCTCATTTTTTATTTCATCATGCGATGGTGACGGGTCAATATTTTTCGTTGTACAGACGGGGCTGCGGGGCACGGATCGGTGGTACATTAGATTTTGAATAATGCTCCGAGTCCCGGGACATGCGGAATACGAAAGGAACTTACATAATACACAAGACAGTGTTGACTATTCCCCTCCGGGCGACATGAAGAGCTTGTCTTGGTCGTCCGTAACACACACAGTTTGTCGTGTACTTTCGCTCAAGACTGACAGTGATCGAGAGCTCTTGATAGCATCGAAGCCGCGCTCTCCTTCTTTCATATTCTTTCGCTTCCTCTCATTCTCTCACTTTCTCTCTCTGTCTCTCTATCGATAACGGCAACCGGAAGTATCGTTTTAATCACCACATCCGCGCTAGCGATCGTCACTCCACCCTGAACGGGAACCCTAGGGTGGCGAATATCCGGAGCCGAGGGTTCTTTCCATTTTCTCGCAAACGTCACGTGAGAGAGACGCTGAGCCATTCTCGTGTAACAAACGTAACGGAGAAAGGATTCTATTTCAGGGATTGTGTCTGCTAATTCTTTTCACTAACAAGGACCAGCGAGTTAGATTACCGAGTTGTGTAATTGAATAAGAGACAATTTTGTGTACTCCGAAAATTTTCGTTGCAAGAAGAAATATTTTGAAAACCTTAACATTCGATTGATCTTTAAAAGAAAGAGGAAAATCCATGCTATTGAAAGGGAAACATTATAGGAACTCTTTTCTCGTCCGGTGGGTCAGAAAATAATGAAAAAATTCAACTGAAAGCCATTCGTACACGTTGCTTTACGACTTTTGATTATTTTTATTCATTTGCAATGAACCAAGTTGCCACAGAGGTTGGTGGGTCAAAAATTTACCAGAAACGCAATCGGCTAGAACTCTTCACGAGGACATGCAGGGAGATTTTCTCAATCACTCGGAATTGCCAGATTTACGAAAACGCATCATGGAGCCTCAGTTTCGGGATTGAAAATTTATTTATTTAGTTTTTTCCGAAAATGGTGGGTTGAAAATTTACCAGAAACGCAATCGCCTAGAACTCTTCACGAGGACACGCAGGGAGACTTCCTCTATCACTGGGAATTGCCAGATCTACGAAAACTTGTCACAAAGCCACAGCTTCGGGATTGAAACTTTTTATTTTTATTTTTCCGAAAAGGGTGGGTAAAAATTTTTCCAGAAACGCAAACGACTAGAACTCTTCACGAGGACACGCAGGGAGACTTCCTCTATCACTGGGAATTGCCAGATCTACGAAAACTCGTCACAAAGCCACAGCTTCGGGATTGAAACTTTTTATTTTTATTTTTCCGAAAAGGGTGGGTAAAAATTTTTCCAGAAACGCAAACGACTAGAACTCTTCACGAGGACACGCAGGGAGACTTCCTTTATCACTGGGAATTGCCAGATCTACGAAAACTCGTCACAGAGCCACAGCTTCGGGATTGAAACTTTTTATTTTTTTTTTTCCGAAAAGGGTCGGTAAAAATTTTTCCAGAAACGCAAACGACTAGAACTCTTCACGAGGACACGCAGGGAGACTTCCTCAATCACTGGGAATAGTCAGATCTACGAAAACTCGTCACAGAGCCTCAGCTTCGGGATTTAAATTTATATATATTTTTTTTTTTCAAAAATCGGGGATAAAAATTTATCCGGGAACGCGATTGACTAGAACTCTTCACGAGGACACGCAGGGAGACTTCCTTAATCACTGGGAATTGCCAGATCTACGAAAACTCGTCACAAAGCCTCAGCTTCGGGATTGGCTTCAAAACGCTGTCGCATATTTCGATAAGCTGTTATAAGGAGCGCTGCAGCACTACCAGAAAACCGCTCGCGCGCTTCAGCAGCGCGCGTGATGCACCATAGTTTATTTAAAAAAGGATGCCAGAGCGAATCGATCCCAGGAATGGCTATATGGTGTCCTATGGGGGTGGTGAAAAAACGTATACAGAGGAGGAAGCATGGCAAAGCTAAAACGCTACTGTGACAGAGGGTTCTCGCGTGACCCACTTGCCTCACCCAGAGCGTTCCTTGCTTCGCTAAAAATTGCTTTAGAAACTTTTCCGTTTGTCCCACGTTTACCGCTCTTTGTCCTTCATTAATCAACCTGCTGGACGAGATAATTAAAACAACAGGAAACACTTTTACTCGCTTCTTTTCCTCAACTTTGAAAACTTAGTTATCCCAAACAATCGTTGATTACGGAAGCAAGAACGTCTTCAAAAAAGTTAGGAATTTACTGTCGAGCCAAGAGAATTATCATCGAAATTCTAACGTTTCAATCTGATAACTCATCATACGATCAATGTCCCTCGAACTTACGTAATTACAATTAGTAATTGTTGCCCCGACAACTGTATAAATTGAGTCACGAGTTTATTATTCAGTCTACACTATATTTTCCAAGCTTAGTTCTCAATGAATCAAGGTTGAAGGTCATACCACAGTCTCATCGAAAATAACTGCATCGAACAAACGTTTTTATCGATTTAACACAAATATTTTATTCTCTTCGATTCACAAGAGAAAAAAGCAACACAAAGCTCGAAAGTGGGTATTCGTTAAAGGGTTAAATCGATGATATTCTTATCGAGGATAGAACCTTTTTTTCAACTCATCAGTCACGTTGGGGTCTTTAACACAATTACGCTGTGAGAGTGTGGGACGGAAAACAATGAGAGGCTTAATCGCTTTCGCGGTTGTACGGAGTGTCCTGAATGCAAAACATGCGTTAATTCAGGCTACAATGAACAACATAGAAGGAGGACACGATATAAGCGGAGGGAGAGTGAAAGGAGAGAGCAGGAGAAGCCAAATGAAAAAGAAGGTATTGGGAGAGGGTCGAGGCTGAATAAGGGACTTTGTCGGAGGAACTAAAAGGGTGAGAGCGAGAGGGGAAACCATTTGACACCGCAAAGTGCAAGTGCAAGGGAGAAAAAGACCAATAGGGAGGATCATGAAGGGAGCAGAGAGGGATAGACAGAGAGAGAGAGAGAGAGAGAGAGAGAAGAGTACGAGGAAGTCGGAAATGGAGTTGGGGGAGGCACCATAAGGTCTGGGGGCCCTTATGCTATCGATCTGTCCCCACTTCGAGAACGTAACGCTCACACGCGGCCCACTACCATGCGAGTTCCTCTATACAAGTAAATAAAAGCCTCCAGCCATTGGCCATTCGAGTACACATGGTAAAGCAGGTATTCTCACATTTGTGTCTCTTTCTATGAAAGACAGCTTACTGCAAGGCATGTTAGCTGGTAAAACGTGGCCAATGGCTGTACAAGTTGGCTCAGGACGTACACGTACCGTGTGCTCTTAAGTGAGAGAGAGAGAGGGAGAGAGAGAGAGAAACCCCCATGGAATCTCCACCTTCGTCCTCCATGTACCGTCACCTTCGCCACAACTCCATACAGCTCTTTTACTAGAAACCATGAACGCATTCGATCTATATAGATATATATTTTAATCAACTCACGTGGGCAACCCCATAAATATTTCACACGCTGTGGTGTATTTCAAATTTGATAAAATACAAAATAAATTTATTCCTGTGCTTCGAAATGCAATGAATCACTTCATTTTTTTTCTTTTCCTTTAAATTAACTCTCGATGCCTTGAAATCTGGTGCTGAAGAAATCGGACAAAAGTACTTCCGTTTTTTTTTGGAGCCAAGTCCCTACATTTTATCTGAACAGAGTTTAATTTTGATAAACAATTTTGGTAATCTCCGTCCGTCGATTTTGAACATTTATCAAAAGCAATAGCATACGCATTATTCTCTTCGGAGTGACTAAATAAGAATGACATTTATGCATGTATACGAGTGAAGGGAGAAAAGGGTGAATGGGTGACCGCACGATTGCACTTTCGTATGCACAATACTCACACATACACACGTTCCATAGTTCAATACTTGGCACCGATGTGTACGTGTGCAAGATCCCATGAAACCCTCACACCTGCCCTCCCCCGTCACAGCTCGGGGGCTCCTATTGCGTCACGTATTTCTTCACTGGCACGCGCATCGCTCATTGACAAGGAGAGAAAAGAGAAACAAGAGAGAGATAGAGAGAGAGAGAGAGAGAGAGCCTCTCCGAGGTGCACTCCACTCCCTTCGCACGATCGTGTGAGCACATTTGACCGCACCGCAGAGAGGGGAAAGCGAAGGGCAAAGGAGGAGATGCGTGAAAAAAAAATGAAATATTACCAGCAGCGTATACAGGAAACTTGAACAACTTTTGAAAAAATGTTCTCGTCAAAAGAAAATAAACTTCCAATCATGGAATTGATGCGAAAGAATAATCACATACGATTTTTCGTCAAAGTCTCGTGAAACGAGGGGATGAAGAGTTGAGGAATTGTAAATATGCTATACGAAAGTCGAAAAAGTTGTGCTCGTGTAACTCGTGAGCGAAAACAGAACGAGAAAATGGTTGAGGAAAAGCTCGGAGGGAGTCAAGACTAATGGTATATAATATAACGAAATAAAATGTTTAGGAAAGAAGGAAGGAAGGAAAGAAAGAAAGATAGAGAATCACAGTCAACTGTTGGACGAAGCCAAGTCGATCAGTCTCTCGCGCCCGGGTTTCCCTGGGTTTTTTCCCCTTTTTGACGTGGACATATGGTGTTCTACTTTTCATAAGACGAGAGAGAGAAGCTCGCTAAGAGTGAAAGAAAAAAGGAAGAAAACAGCGAAGAAAAAACGAGAGAAAAGCGAGAAGAATATAAAGACGAACGAATGGAGATTTATCGTCCGGCCGCGGGAGAACATCGCACGAGCAAATTCTATGCTGCACATAAGGCGGAAAATCCAACACGTTGATAGAGATAAACTTGCAAGTTTCCCATAGTTCGAACAAATCGAGAGAATGCGCATCGATTTCGTATCTAAGAAAATTAAATATATTTCTTCATTTTTTAACAACGTAACGACGACGTGACCGATTTCACGTCGCAAATATCCGATAAACAGCATTTTCTTTTTCCCCTATAACAATGACGGCCAATCATCATATTGCGAAAAGAGTACAAAAGAGGGTGCGAAGAACGTCAGTGAAGAGAGTGCTATATACGCGTTATCCTTATGGTGTGTGCCTCGAGTGGTCACGTTAGAGGATAAGACGAAGGGCGAGCGATAGGGCAGAAGGAGGCGGAACTCGATAAAAGGGGGGCGAGAGTGCGAGAGCACGGGAAGAAAAGTCTTGGAGAAAGATTAATATCTCTATCAGAGAAGTTCAGGAGAGCTGGCAATTTATCTGCCAACGGTGTAGCACACATTCTCGAGTTGGCCCTTTCACAGCTTGCTCTTTTCCTCAGCAGGTCGGACAAACGTTGCCTTTTCTCCTTTGTCAAACATATAAACATATATACACGACTCGATGGACTCGACCCCGGATCTCTCTAGCGTCTCGAATCTCTTCTGTCCGAGAGTTTATTTAACTCTCGATACAAAGTGTGGCATCTCGAAAGCCGAGAAATGCGTTATAGCTCAGCAAAACAAACTTTATATTCCTCGAGTTCAATTTTTTGAAACAAATCGAATGAATCCGTCGACCAATAAATATAACCAAAGCGTTTGTGACTCAAAGTTTCTTGATCCGAACGAGATAGAAAAAAATTTCTTTATCGTACGAACGAATTTTGCGAGGAAAAGCGAAATGAGAATTTTTGATAAAGTTTGCCAGTAAAATCATTTTTTTCCATGGCGCAGACTGCTGCTGGAACACGTTTGACATGAAAAATTCGGGAAGCCGGTGGAATAATCTCAGAAGTGGAGATCTGGTTGGTATATTCGCAATGTTTTTTATCTCGGATTGGAAAGCACGAGGGAACCTCGTGAGAATATCCAGAGATGCCTGAATTTCAAAGCACGCGAGTAACAACGTCCATATATTCATTGATTCGTTCGAGCGAAGAAGAATCCGATTTGACAGTCGCGAAGGGAATGAGCGAGAAGAAAAAAAGGGAGAAGGAACTAGAAGGAAAGGAAAGAGGAAGAAAAAGGAAAAGCTTTAATGAATTCCATCATTCTCGAGCTTATAATATCCGCGATCACCGCACAAGGGGTGGCGGTGCTCTGTGTTGTCGGACGCGAAGCTTTCGCGTAAACGACGACATGAACGAGACCGAAACGGTGATAGAAAGATCGGCGTGTTCGGTTTATCGACAAACTCGACAGACACGCCACCAACTTCCGGCAACTCGAGTTTCTGATCTTCGGATAGAAAGACAAGAGAAATCAGGAACGGGCTCAATGAAAGGGTGCAGAACGGAGCCTCAAGCTGAGAATTGGAATGAGCGAATAATTTCACAGTCTAGCAAATTAGTTGTATACGTCGAGACGACGCGAAAACACACCTTTCCGGTTTCCCTTACATCGAGAGCTCCGACAACGAACGACAAGAAAACCCGATAGAGAAAATTTTTCTTCCACTTGCTCAATGAAGCGAAATGAATTTTCATTATTTCTGTGACTGATGATTCTCATTAAGCAGGAAATTACTCAGGAAACGAAAAATATTCAGAAAGTCCCAATAATTTCTTTATAATTACGATCATTTGGTGGCTCCACTTTTCAAAGAATGTCAAAACAAAGTTAAAGGACATTTTCGTAGCCCGAATAAATCATTGTCATGCGAGACGGTGGAGCAGGGCGAAATAGAAAGCGAAATCATATGGTAGAAGAAAAAACATTTTCTGATTGCCAGACCGGACGTCATTTTCGGAGGGATAAGAGGGAAAAGGCAACGAGAGGAGAAATTCAATTTGACACCGTTGAACCGAGAACATCATTTTTCGCATCCCGGCACTTTCAGGCGCCCTAACGAATTCCCGAGCTTGTTTTTTCTCACATGGAAGTAGCACACGGTTCGAAAATTCCCCTTCAATTTTCGTTCTGTATTTTCGATTGTTCAATCGGGCAAAGTGTGAAAATCGAATCGATATTTTCTTATCGAATTTCAATTTGGAAGCGAACAGAAAAACTCTGAATCGAGCCTAAAAATATCTAAAACAATTTTATTGTAAAAATCTGATTCCCTCGTCGACGAAAACCCGTTTTTATGAACGACATGATTATTTTCCGCCTAATTAATTGAATAAACTCCAAAGACACGTTTCGTCTGTTCCTCAATGATTCGAATCTAATAATTTATCTGCTGCCCGATCAAATATTCCAGCAGCTGGGAGAGTAAAGATCGATTACTCTTCCTCTTAGTAAGCCAAGTAAGTAAATTAAGGCCATTCCATGCTCCGAGCACTAAAGTCCTTTGTAGTCTGGACTTTGGACTATTTCAGCAGTTCTGGCACGCGATCTCCCGAACCGTGCATCCTGGTATTCTGGATTTTACTGATATGTCTCTCTCTCTCTTGTCTCTTTCCCTTGACGTGTTTCTCGTTTTCCCTCGCCCTTTGCTGCGTGCACATCTAAACCCTCGTTCGTCCCAACGGACGCCCTGCGGATATTTTCGTTATATATACACGACAGATAACGCGCTACGTGTATATATAGTTTTATCACGAGCTGAGGACTATCACGTACGAAAAATCGAGGTTTTACATTGAGAACAATTTCTTGAATTTTTGAGGATGCAAAAAAAATCGAACGAGAGTTGACTAAATGGGAATGAAAGATTCAATAATATAAATTTGATTACGGATTTTATTCGATTGCGGTCGATGCCACGAGTCAATTTCCAGAGGATGATTGATTATTCATCAAATCAAGACTCGACCTTACAAAATATCTTTGAATCGCGTATTTTTCTTTGAAACCTCTCGACCGAATGATCTATAGATCGTTGGCACGGCACACAAAACCAGGACACGAGTATTCGGTGCCCGAAAAATGTCCACGATGACCAATGGCAAAAGTTCAACCTCGCGGTGTGTACAATAAACCCGAACACTTTGCGAACTATAATAAATCGTCTTCGCAGGGGACTCTCTCTGTTCCTTTCCCTAGCTCTCGTCCCCTCTTTCTCGGGTGTATGCTTTTTGGCGTGGCGTAGATTTCGATTTATGATTACGATTGTATTGCTACGTCACGTGAGCCCCCGATGGAGAATCACGAGAAGAATAGCGTTTATATCCGCGTGTTTATCGCGAGTTCTCAAAAACCCTCGAAGGAATTTTCTTCCGTTTGATTTAAAGTCTTTTTTTTTTTGTTATCGATATTGACGTAATTTTGGTTGCTTTTCGAAAAATTCGAGATAATTATAATGTAAATTCCGAAGCCCATGCACGTATGAAAAACAGAAATTCCTCAAATTCCCAACTCCGAAAATCCACCGAAAATCTTACGAGATACTCCGGAGTCAAACTTCGGCGCCAGAGATATCGTAAAGTTGCTCATTATCCAGGCAATAAAATACAGTAATAACGAGATTCATTGCGTATCTGCTTCCTCGTACGTTCTACACGCGTTTTGATGTTATAGAGCGAGACACGAGCCTCATCGCGCGACAGGCCACTTTTGTGATGTTATCAAAAAAATGGGATGATCCCAGGTGGTCCTTTACTCGGAAGCTTCTGGGGTTTAGTCACCGGTAAGCTTATATAGCTCATAACTCGAAACATGCCCATCACTACTGTGATATCTTTTTTAATTGTTCGAGAATGTTACAAAAACGGAACTTTCGGAGAAAATTCCACTTTATTTGAAAAGGGTACGATTGATGACAGCGTAACTTGTTGAAATTTATCGAATGGCATTCCATTTATTTGTTCATTATTTCCAAGTATCGAAAATTCGCTAAAAACTAGAGAAAAGCTCATGATTCCGTGTTTAGCTGAATCATTGAGCACTGGATCGAGTTGGCGTAGCGAAAAACTTTTGAAAAGACATTTTTTCGATGGAAATAACAATTGATCTAAAAATATGGGAAACAAGATTCCATATAGAAACGTGTAATCCGTAATCCGCCACGAGCGATAGAGTCACAAACTAACATCGAGAAATTATGGTTACTTTTCTTAGCGCGGAGAATCCTGATTACGTTGGTTCGAAGACGAGTATATAGGAGGATAGAATTTAGTCACGTTGTACCGATGAGGGGGTCCAGGCATTTCAGGTGAGATAATGGGGAGCGGTATCCACCGGCGAACATATCGGCCGGACTCTGGAGAGGACACGGCCTGCTTTGGAACCGACCCCTGCGAGCCTCGTACATTTGTACGGATGTCTTTATCGCTTTATGAGACCCATAAAGTGCCCCGAGGCTACTACAACACAGTTAACCACACAACTAACCGTGCCTTTCTCTCTTTCACTCGCGGCGTCTCGTCCTCTCACTCTCGATTGGGTTTTCTTTCTCCTTCCATCTTGTCGACTGAAGTAAACCACAACCGGTGAGGTCCTTTGCTACGCAGTTGCAACGACATCAGGAACGCGAGAGAGAAGCAAAGAGATAGGGGGGAGGGAGGGAGGGAGGGAGAGAGATTCCCGCATTGTTTATGCGTCTCATTAGGTATACGGAACGTTGTCGCCCGATGCCGATGGCGTACTCGAAGGGTACGGACCTCGTAAAGAACAGGACACAGTGCGAGGACCATTTGAACGTTTCATACACACAGAGACACACAGAGTTACGTGTCGAGTGCGCGTAAGACTTTCTCTGTGTCACTAGCATTAAAAATAAACATTTCGATGTATTTGCATATTGGTCGACAGTCTCAAGGTCATTCGAGCAGAAACTATTTCCTTCAATTTTCCTCTCGTGTCCACGTTTTTTTTTTGTTCACCTCGTTTTCGTTGAGCCAATAAAAAATAGAGCGTGGAAAGAGCAGGATCGAATGAGAAACAGCAAAGAAGAGAAGAGAAGAAAATTCGAAATGGCGAGAATAAAAAAGACGCACGAAAAAAACGGTCTCAAGGTCACTCAAGCAGGAACTATAATAAATTTTTCTCTCGTGTCCACGTTTTTTTTTTCTTCACCTCGTTTATGTTGAGCCAATAAAAAATAGAGCGCGGAAAGAGCAGGATCGAATGAGAAACAGCAAAGAAGAGAAGAGAAGAAAATTCGAAATGGCGAGAATAAAAAAACCGCACGAAAAAAAAAAGGGGTTAGCAAAGGCACGCGGTATGCCCTGGTAATTATGCAGCAAACGAATGCTAGGACATTCATCACTTCAAGTGTGTTTAATGTGTGCCTGTTAAATATGTTCGCGAAGCACGCTAAGCCCCTCGTGTGTATAAACTCACCCACGAGCTCACTAAACACACGCATACACACGCACACAAAAGTGAGCTCCGATATAGACAACACTCGGTTGTTGCAAGGAGTCGTGCTAAACAGAGTCGAGCTAACAAATTAACGTTGATGCGTTAAATGTACGCGCGGAGAGGTCAACCGGAAGATGGAGCTTCCTTCCAATAGTCCTTCGGATTGTTGTGGCCACAAAACTTCAGCCCCGAAGACGAGGAAAGGCGAATATCGAGCATGTCACCTTTCGCTATGTACCTGGTGTTCGGAGAGTCGCATTTCTCGTGTGCGAAACCGACAAATACCGAACTTCCACGAAGCGTGTGCAAAATTTTTCGTCAGATCTCGAAAGTTCCGAAAAACGCGGAAAAATCATCAACGCGAGAACCTGCTCGCACAAACGAAACTTCTTAACTAAAAGAATTCTCGAATAAATTTCCGAAGAACAAAATAAATTAAAAAAAAAAAAAAATAACGAAATAAATTTAAAAAAATAAATAAATAAAAATATCGAAAAACGGAGCTAACCACTCTTCGGAAATGAAAATTTTTGAAATTTCAAAATTCGATTTCTCGCAAAATATTAAGACGCGCGAAAAATCCCTTGGCAAACATTCTTATATCGTCAAAAAGAAGGTTTTTACGAAATTTGAACCAAATCGGAAGTAACCGAATCGGAGGAGCCATTCGGAAGTGCAGCCGAATTCTCCACCATTTTGAAAAACGCTGTACGCGGGCCAAGTAATTTTTTTCTGTATTTTTTTTCTCTGTTTGCTTATATTTGCCATACCGGAGGGAAAATCCCATCGTCGTTCGTAACTCGCTTATTGGGGTTGTCGTAACGAATCTCAACCTTTTCTTATCCCTCGTGAAAGTATTGAGATGTTGCCTGCGTATGAATTTTGAGCAACCCATGACCAAAGGGTCATTTACTACATTGCGATATGAAGCAAGAAAAGAGGGAAGAGATGAAGGAACAATTTTTCTTTATCGCGAGAGACTGTGTGGTGCAACGTCCTCCGCTAGGACAGAATAATGATAAAAAAAAAAAAGAGAGCAGTGCGGAGGAGCGTAAGATCTTCGTATATTCCTTAGCCGTGGAAAAAATTGCCGCAATATTCTTGAGACCCTAGGAAAATATATATATAAACAGACAACGTTCTGCTCTCGCTTTCTGTTATTTCAGGACTGAAACAAGAATCTCGTTGGCTCAACGTGTATACGAGTGATTTAATATTTCTGGGCTTCTTTTTATGAGCGTATTTTCACCAATTAAGTACGTCGAGCGAATTAAGCGCACGGTGATTAATCGTATTACGTAATGAAAAGAAAAACACGCGACAAAAACAGAAAGTCGAAGAGAATTTTTCAAGCTGTATTCGGATTCTGTCGGAAATTCTGAAAAAAAAGGAAAAGTGTATAAAAAACAAACGATAAATCGAGAAACTCTCGAATTATCCGAGTGTGCACGAGACCTTGGGGACTTTTCCAACGGAAATAAAATTCCGGATCTTGCTGCGTAATATATTTTTCTTTATGGCTGAAAGTCAACTTGAAAATAAAAAGAAAAATGCTCACGACGATTACAGAGAGGGAGAGAGAAAACTGCAAAGTTACGTCCACGGAGGAGAAAGAGGAACGAAGAAATTTTTCATACTCCTTCGATCTCTTTTTGTCTCTCGCCACAAAAATGTGTGTGTATATAACGAGATCTCAGGACTGCTGATGATGAATAGATTCGTCGAGGGTTCTCGGCGGATTCTGCCTATTATCGCGTCACTTTTGCACTCTCGATCCTTAATATATATCCGCCTCATTTTTCATATCCAACTTTTTCTTTATTCTTTTTCATTCGCCAACGAAGAAATCGACGGTTCGTGAATACGAAGAAAAAACGAAACTCGAGGCAGCGGTTGAGTACGCGAAATAATTAATAATCCGCTAATTGCCGAATCGTCCAAAACATCGTATTGCGTAGTAAAACTCTTCGAAAACGATCGAAACCAAAAAAAAAAAAGGGAAAAATATGCCACGTGGTAAAAATTCCATTGTCGGAAGCAACCAAAAAAGCTCTTCGAGTTTTTTCCTCAACTTGGCAGCCTTTTACGCCGAATTATTCAAACAAACAAAAAATACTATCAAAAAAGTCGCACACGGTTTCAAATTTGAATGTTGCAATGAATTATAATGAAAAAAATCGATTGATGATCCGACTCGTTTGAAAATATTCTACATCTGTTTCTGCTTCAATGTGTTTTTTCTTTCGTTCATTCCTTCTTTTTCTTATCTCTGTTCTCGAGCCATACTCGTTGCCGCAGAAACGCACGTAAAGGATGCGGTCTCGAGATATCACGAAAGTGTGGGTGTTTACGTTTAGGATCGTCGGAAAACAAACGTCGGACGTACGCACGTATGTATATATATGGACGATCGTTTTTGAAAGATTCAAAGATTGCTTTTTCGACAATGCCTATTTCTCTTGCCGCTCCACGCCCCCCTCCTGCGCGATTCGTACCATTGAATGCTTCGTATACCTTACGAGCGTTTCGAGAGTTCTCCTTTTAAATTAGCATTCGAACGCAATATACACTGTGTGTCAATAAATAAATAATTACTCACTCTGAATAAATTAGAAATAAAAATTGCCACGTACAAACATCCAAACACTTGGAGGATCGTGCTTCGAAGCGATTCATCAAATCTTAACCTTAAAAAAAGTAAAATCTGTCGAGCCCGGACTAAATGCTTGAAATATCGATGGGAATAATTTTTTTATTCGAAATTCATGGCTCTGGAAAACGAAACAAAAGGGAGTTCGATTCTCGAAAAAAAGCAGGCATAATAATTTTTTCAAACCGAGAAAAATTACGAATTTTCGAAATTCAATAAAATGTAAAAAAAAAAACTCGGGGGAAAAAAAAACGAGGAGACGTGCGACTTTCTTTTTGTCTCGTGTACGTTCGTATTTAAATATTATACGTACGAGATTATTCCAATTGAAGCAACGCGCAAAATAATAAAAATAAGGTGAATAATGATGATAATAAATAAAAAGCCTCGTAATAGTGTGACGAGCTAAAGTCCGGGGCGTTATGCATCACCAAAGTGCGGTACATACTTCTATTACGAAATCGGGTACATCGCGCGCAGTGGCTTTACAAACACCGGTCTTCAGTTGCCAAATTTGGTATGAATCCGCAACGCTCTCTTGTTCAGCATACATATGTAAATGTACGTGTACGTGTGTGTTTACAAATACTCGATGATCGCGATCGCGACAGAGACTAAAGATAATAAAGATGCCACAGAATTTTTTCATCCAACGATATAATCACCGATATAAACAAAATTTATGCGCATTTTTTTCTCCGGTACACGAGACCCGTAACGACGTTACGCGAGAGCGCTTGATTTTACCCCGATCGAGGAAGAATAAAACGAATTAAACACTCTTTAGCTCTCGTGGCAAAAAATCACGGAAAGAAGTCACGGTGAACGATTATGTCAGATGCGACCTCGAAACCCGATTTCTATGTGCTCAAAAATAAAACGTCTTTTTTGTTTCAACTACTAAAAATGCATTCGAGTGTATACACGTAATGTCCTTCAAGCTCATTGAGCTGTAATCGTTACGATGTGTAGCAAATATGACGCGTCAATGATATTGCAGATAATAAGGATTGCCCGATGTAGATTACTTTTGAAAAAGTCATTGTCAATATTTACGAAAAAACAGTACGAAATGTACGAACAGCGAAGCAGCGGATTCGAGACTCGATTTGTTTGGCTTCCGTCAAGGTCAAACACTATTGTCCACACTGCGCAAAGAAACGGCGAAATTCAGTGACCGATAATAAAATATACACAAGGACGCGTTGTGCATCATCTTGAAAAAATATCTCAGCCAGGCACACCGAGGGAAGAGGACTAGTTATTGCTCAGATAATTGGCACGAGAGCTTTCGCTCGCGAATTTAATTCACGTCCAGCCTGAGACGAGGATATAACGAGAGCGAAAGAGAACACGAAAGAAAAAGAGCTGGAGAACGAGAAGATGCGAAGAAAGCCGTCCGAAACACTCGCCTCCACATCGTATGAATTTAATTGACAATTTTCTCAAGGTGTCGAGTCTTTATTTTCCTCTTTCTTTCATACTCAAATTTAATTCTATTCATTATTCCTCGCCGGCTTAGGCGTTCACAACAATACAGCAATATTATCGTAAAATTGAGGCGATGAACAACGAGCTGTTTTTATTCACCGAAAGATGCAGAAAGTATCGGAGAATTCATTGGATTCATAATATTTCGAAAAAACAATGCAAACGCACATTGAAAACCGATTTGCCGACAAAGCGAAAACGTTTTTTCCGAAGGAAAAACATTTTAAAACATCTCGAAAAAAATCATATGGTTGTGAATTATTTTTTTCACTAATCCACGAGAAAAATCTGTGCGAAAAATACGATTATAAAAAACGTTCGAGCATAATCGTCACGAGGAACGAATGAATGGACTTTTTTGATTATTAAAAAAAAACACCAACCTGACCGCCGCGCGCCAGCGAATGTCAGCAGGCTCCTGTTACGTCCACGATGCGTCGAGGAAAACAAAAACTTGATTCAAAATTTAAGACGTCACGTGATACACAATTATCGTTGATATGTTTATAAAGAGGCACGCAGCACCTTTCACTTGCACTTTGATATGTTTCGAAAAATAACTGAAATTTGAAATTTCGATGGTGATGCACGGTGCTTCGATTAATCAATTGGAAAATAAAAACACGAGGAAACACGTGGCCAACATACGTCACGTACGAGGGTAGAATTTTTTCGCGGATACCGGCAATATCTTCACGCACCAATCGACCGACCACCCTCGGGCCACGCGCGCGACTGACTACTTGCTTCGCAACAATCGCAACCCGTGGAGGCTAAACACTCGGAGCGCGCTACCCGACCACGCTGCGCGCAGCTCTCTGCGCATGTTCAACCAGCAGGTATTGTTGTTTAACATATATATGTACATTCGAAGGAAAGTGAAAATTCACCCTTGCCACCATCTCGATCTTTTTCAAACAATCTGAATGAAAATGGAAATATTTCCATCGTCATTGAACATTCATTTCCCACCAACTTTCAGACTTTTTATCAATGTCCGCTTACTATCGGAAATCGAAATGTTGTTTTTGGAGACTTAACAATTTTTCCAAAGAATAAATTCTACTGTCTGAAAATTGATCAAAACGCTTGAAGTTTTGAAAAAAAAATTTCACTCTCATGAAATACCCTTCTTGCTGTAAATGTAGAGTAAACGCGTTTTCGACCAAGTTTCGAAGAAATCCGCCCGATTCGTAGAAATGCGCACGCATGACTGGAGCTCCGATCGCGCGTTACGGAATTCCGAGAAAATAATATTTTTCCTTGTAAAACTACCGTCTTGTCGCTTGATCGTCCAGTTGAATATACTTTTTGGAAAAGTTTTACCAGAGTTACTTGGACATATCGTAAAGAGAGATTTGACACATCGAAATACGAAAGTTTTATAATTGAAAAATACGTTTTAATTCGAAATACACGAATGTCAGAGAGATAGTAAAGGAAACATAAACTTTTATCAAGTTTGATGAGTACACGATCGTAGCTTGAGACAATGGCGAAAAAGTTCGAACGCGAGTGGAGCGTCCAAGACAAAAGCATGTACACTTTTTGCTAATGATGTCCAGCGAAACTATTTCACCGTTTGGAAACACTTATGTATTTGAAAACAAACAGAAAACAAACAGAATTTGAAAATTCTGGAGCGTGGCTTCGCATTCAAGGGTGCAGCGAAATTGCAGAATTGTTGTGAGTTCCGAAGAAGAGCAGACGAAAAAGTGAAAAATCTGTATTTCTATCGACAG
Source organism: Hyposoter dolosus (assembly GCA_963921915.1). NCBI lineage: Eukaryota > Metazoa > Arthropoda > Insecta > Hymenoptera > Ichneumonidae > Hyposoter > Hyposoter dolosus. Next base: position 11,224,652 of record OY998135.1, on the reverse strand, counting down.
GTATCAAGGGAAATAATTTAAAAACATGGATAGTTCTTGTACTTGTCTTTTAATGGCGATCTGCCTGCGGTCAATTGTGTATACAAAAGAAAAATTTTACAATCGTTTACTTCATGGTCGTCGTGCTAGATGACGCGTTGATCGGTGCTGATAATTGTCAGTTTCGACGGTACGTGTAAACGAATGAAAACGCTGCAATGGTCTCGGAATAATATTTCGTGTTCTACATAGCAAAAATATAAAGACCATTCGACCATACACCAAACATTTTCGACAAACTTCGACAATTTCATTACATATTGTGTTTCCAAAAATTATCAACGACACATTCGAAGAGTGAAATTGACGAAAAATATGGTAGCATATTCCACAAGTGTGTCGCGTAAACTCTAGTGCTGTGCAGTGCTGCCCCCAGCGACGTCGCCACTTCCTGGAATCTTTTCGAACTCGAGCGAAAAATTCAGTTTCTTAGTTCCCAAAATTTCGGGGGTTCAGGCTGATCAAACGTTTATAAATATTGCACGAATCCTCAAAGGATACGATCCACTATTAAATAAAGAATTGTTGAGTTAATAAAAATACTTGTAAAACGTCGAATTTTATTCATTTCGGTGACTTATCAGTGTATAATAATAATAATACTATGATATAAATACATCTGAGATGATAGTTTTTTCTCATTATCGTTTCATTCAATATTTGGCGTGAATCACGTTTTCATCTTTAAAATCTACAGCCTACGTTCCCGCGTCTCAATTTTCAAAAAATCCTCCGACAATTTCAAGCACGTTGTCCTAGCAAAAAGAATCTGAAAGTTGCCATACATCGAGAAAATGTCTTTCAGACCATTTTCATGCAGCAGTTTCCAAAATAATTATCTGAACGACGTTGTCCGTAAGGCAGATGCCTTTTTGGTTAACAATCGCCTGAAACATAACCTCAAGGCTTCCGATAACTTTCAAATCAACTGTCAATTTATACGTGCCATTGGACAGGCCACTGAATGCTTTGGACTTCGGAGAAATTTTTTTGAAAATTGCAAGCTGAGTTGAGCCCATGGGGACACGATTTATTCATTCGACTTATTATTATAAATTGTCGATTATTCGCACCGCTTAAAATTACAAAAATTACATCTCATATATTTGCATATACGCAAATATACAATATATATTTATAAATATTATGCAACATAAAGTGATACTCGACACTCGTAGTTTCTACTCTCTATTTAGCGCGAAATTTCGAATTTATCGTATATTTCATTTTCCTATTCAAATACTATTTATACGTACGAATTGATGATTTTTTTTTGTGATTCCTTTTTAGATACGTTTATTGAAGCGACGAGGGGTGTTATCGGGATCGACAATTTTCTCATTTCGTTACAGTAATTAAACGCTATTTTCATGTATTTACAAAATTCTTTAGAACTATTTAGATCGGTTATTATTTTCATTTGCTTTTTTTCGTTCATTGACGTTAGAAAAATTGAATACGCGCTAACGGCAGGTCGGGACGTCAAATTCTTGGTAAAGGCAGTGACGAGGAGCGCAAGAGTTCGTTACGACGGAATTTTCAATCCGTTGTTACTACAAAAATAAATGTAAAAAATATTCTACGCTATTTATATATTTTTTTCTTCCTCTCTCTCTTTCGCTCACATCTCTGCTGCTTCGTCTTTTTCATTCATTCCACGAGTTATCGAACTTTGGCAGGGATACGTTATTTATATAGTTTCTTTTTTACTTGCAGAGGGACGAAAATTAGCCCGTTACTTCTCGTACAACTTTGCAATACCAGTTTTTTTTTCCTTTTTCAAGTTTCTCTTTTTTCATTGTCAGTCGAGAAGCAGCGAAACGGAACTCTCGTGCATTACATGTGGGTTTTTCACCATTTGATTATTTTACAACTATACAATTATTGTATCGCTTTGTTGGTTTTTTTTTTCCTTGGATTTCATCACGGTTTTATAAAAATATTCACTTTACATCCTTCAAACACATGTTCATCACGATTTTTACATTTTTTTCCTGTTTGTCCTTCCGTTTCAAACTTTTCATCACTGTTCCCCCTTTTGGCTTCCTCCTTTCCGCATCCTTGTTGCCGAAATCCTTAACGCTCCTCCTCACTGGTTCCCTGTTACTTTGACGTTTATGTCTACTATACGATTTTATTTGCAAAAAAAAAAAGAAGCATTCGACAACGTTCGAACGAAGTGCATCGAAATTTTTCTACCACATGCATTTTGTGCAAAAAATTCAACAAATTTTTTCGAATTTGTTCTTTAATTCCGGGACTCGAAGGAATTTAAAAAAAATTGAGATAAATTTCAGTTCCTAAGAATGAATTGATTGCTTATGAGAATTTGACTTCCATCCGAATCGTTTTCGTTCAATGGCGAATAGAAATTTACAATTTTGAACATACGTGGTAGCGAAATTTCGATGGGACCTCCTTGACTTCCGGTTCAGCAGTTCAACAATTTTGTTGTCGTATGATGTCAATTAGTAAAAATATTCCTTGTCGCTCAATTTCCATTTCGCACGATTCACGCTTTATCATTCGGAGTTTTCTTAACCTAACGACGATCCTTCGCCACTTAAATTAAAGTCTTATCGACGATGATAAATAGATTATAAAATAATTCTAATTAAATGCATTTGGCATGTCACAATATTCCGATCTTTCAAACTCATTTCGGACTCACAAAATTGCACTGAACACTGTTCGAACGAGAAAAAAACCATTCAAAATCTTGAAACGCTCACAATTTTTGTTTTTCATGCTATTAAGTTTAAAAAAACTTTGAATGGTTCCCCATCCGAACAGTCTCGTTTTTCCACATTTGACGCTGGCTCAGCCACGAATTCGACAATTCCCCTCGTCCTCGGACCAATTATCCAATCTCTTTTTTCCTCGCACGGATCCAAAAGCGTCGAGGCACTCGATCGAGCTATCATTATGCACTGGGCCCGCAAAATCAATAATTTATCGAGAATACTTTCATAACGAATCAGTCTGATTTCAATTCAATAGCTGGTGAATTTCTTTCCGTACAATTTGCAAGATTTTTCACCTCGTATTTAAAAAGAAAAAAAAAACTGCCGGAAACGCCGACAAAACGATTCACAAACATGACCAACACTGTGAAATAATTTTGTTTCTATTTCTGCTGAAAATTTTATCGACTAAAAGGAAGAAAACATTTATTAATATTCCGTGTTAACATGAGCTACACAAATAAACAATAGAATTTGCATGGAACGAAATTCACCACTGCATCTTCGAGCCCAAACTAATTCGTTAAAGTTTCGAGTTCGAATGATAAACGATGCGAAAAATTTCATATTCTCGCACAATCGCATCCGCCGGTTTTCGAGCTTCGATTGTTATTTATCGCTCTCAAGAGCAGCCGGAGAAAACAAAGGATTATTTACGAAACGGTCTACTTCGTCCTTCCGGGTGGTAAATTAGAATTCCGAGTGTGAACAGTTTGTCTGCTGGCTTTGTTCCTACTGGCGATGGTCGGAGATTCAACAACGGATCTACGATTTCTAAAGGAGTCTTTCTGTTGACCAATAATTCGAGAAATATCGTCATTCATTTTTTTACTAGGTTCAGGTGTTTTCCAACTAGTTGGTCTGCTGCCTGTATTGTTTGGTGTTCTGCTGATTGTTCTCACACTTTTATTGTCCATTTCGTAATTTTTTCTCGACGGTTGAGGCGTGTAATAAAGACTAAAGCGTTTCGTTTTCGCTGTGCTTGGCTCTTGGTCTTCCCTCAACTCATCGGTCGAGCTGCACTTTCGTACATTTTCCAGGGCCGATCTACGCGCCGCTCTCAAATCGTTTCTGATGTGACTCGTCGGTGTCGTGCCGGCAACATTTTTTTTCTCGCGAAGTTTGACACCATCGGTTATCGGGATTCGCGACAATTCTACGCCCTTAACGGAGTTTCTCGTTTGGCCGTTATTCTGTACAGGGATTAACGAAGGCCTCGATGTTTTCGAGAAATTATAATCGTTCGGTTGCTTTATTTGACGATAGTTGGTCGAACCAATGGATCTTCTGCTCTCAGCGGTCTCGGCTTTCCTCGCAACAGCTGATCGGCCAGTTTCTCGACGAACGACTCCGTCGTTGCTCTTTTTATCCTGTGATCTCGTTTCACTCTCGAAATCTCTCGTAAATCTCGTGTTCTCGAAACTATCCGAGGACTGTATGCTCTGGGACGAAGTGTTGGATTCGTTTTCACGTCTCGAGTGCTGGGCGAATTTTATGTTGACAAAACTGTCGGAAGTCTCGATATTATTGTCGGAACTTTCGCTCATGCGATCGGTCGACTGTGTCAAACGATCGACAGACAAATCGCCAGTGTTTTTGCACTCCTGTTCGTTCGAGCTACTCTCGTTCGATCGATTTCTCGTAAAATTACCGATTTTACACAAATTCGTACGTTTGGCACGTGCGATACGATCGTTCGTGCGTTTGCCAGTCTTCGGAGTATTGCAATGTGGCTCGTTGGCGATTTTCGACTCTGACGAGTCTTTCGATTTCGTCAACGGCTTGGAATGAAGATTTGTTAGTGAATTTCCGTTCCTACGATTCACGGAATGTTTATTCGAGGAGGATAGAGGACTTTCGAGTCGTAACGTCAAATCGTCCTCTTTTCCAGGTCTCGTTTCGTACCTTTCTTTCCACATACTTTCCTGAGAATCTTTTTTCTTCCTCATCTTGTCGCCGCTCAAAGTCCCGTTGTCGCGAGTCTCGTCCATATTGATTACTAGATCGTGTAACGAGCTAGTTAAATCACGTATGTCACGAAGACCATCGGCACTCAATGACAGCGGCCCCTCTTCGTTATTACGATAACCATTGCCGTTATCCACCTCGTCGACGTCTCGACGATCCTCGACGTTGCTGTTCCCAACGACCCCCTTGTTTTTCGACGATTTTTCTTCTACATCGATCCATTCGTTGCCCACTTCGATTCTCTTTCCGAAATCGTTCGAGTTGTACACCCTCTCGTTGTCACACCTGTCGCCAACATCGACCCGCCTCTTCTTGTAATCGAACTCGAACGTCGCCAGTCTCAACGGCTGACACTGCTTATTCCTGTGTTGCTTCGACGATTCGACAGCGTCTCCTCCTCCTGATACGGCTTGGTCGCCTCCTAGAAATCTCTGCTGATGTCACAGAGGCGTGGACGGGAAAAAAGAAAAGAAAAGCACCGCTACAGATACGGACAAACCACTACGTTGCGTTTAAGCTTTGCTTGCGTGAATTACGTGCGTTCGAAAGGAAAACGAATTCCCCATTTTTCTCAACTCATTGAACTTGACACCGTTGAATATGATTTGAATCTGAACATTTCAATAAATTTGAATTTATTCAAAGCTCGACCCAAGCGAATAAGGAACAAATTTCACAATTTTGAAAAAAAATTCTCCACTTTTTTCTCTCCGATAATTCGTGCTCAAATACAAAAATACGAAAAGCCCATATACAGCGCGTGTTTTGCGGAAAGAATAATCAGTGTCTAAATATTTTTATGATAACGAATGTGTGCGTGATTCAAAGCTACATCGATAAAGATCTAAAAATAAATACGCACATTTCGCAGAGGAGATTAAGCTTGCTAAATATTTAAATAATTGGCGAACAAAAAAAAAACAACTAATGATCAACATTGCGATTTCAAGCCGTGCAGTAAATTTAGCTCTTTGTGCTAATACCAAGATAATTGAGGCAACAATACGACGAGGTGAAATACCACGGTCGGTAACAAAAACTGTAAACAATGAAATTTATAGAACCTTAAAAAACAAAGGAAATTTAACATTTCATGAATGCCTCGTTTTTGTCACAGAAAATAGAGAGAAAATTAATAATCGAATGATTTTTACCACAAGCCACGGATGGTCGAGAACATCCTCGGCACTAAATCTCAATTCAGGCTGCGCTTGGAGCATGTTCGATATCAACTGCTTCGCCGAATCCGAAACAGGGTCCCAATATGGGGCTGTGAATTCGTATTGGCCACTCAGAATACGCTCAAACAATTCCTCCTGATCGTTTTCAGGCGAAACAAAAGGCGGGAAACCGCACAATAATATATACAGAATTACGCCTGCTGCCCACACGTCGATCTGCAAGAAGAAACATCAAAAATCACTTTTTCCACATAAACAATTGAAGCGACCCCTCACGAGAAAATTATGAAGTTCGTCTATGACAAAATTCCATTTTATAAGTTATTAATATTGTTGGTTCTAACGTCACAAAAAAAAACAAAAATCTGATCCGTTTCAATGGTTATAATGCGTTCCGAAGCCTGGAGAAAAATTTACAACTAAAATTCCTCGGAGCCCGTAAAAGTAACGCAGTCGTTCCCAATTTGTTCAGAATTCGCTCCCGGAGCTCGTGCGAAAAAAAAATGATACGAGAATAAAATGAGGTCTTTGAACGAACGCGTCGAAGTTCATCGAAACTGCAATACAAAGTTTACAGGTAAACTACGAGCAAGTAGGAAGTGGTCTGCCCATATATCGAAAGCGAGTTTCTCGATCGCGTGGTTTATCCAACATTTTCGAAGCCGTTTTTGTCGCGAAATTTTTTTCTTCGCTGAGGGACCTTTGACTGACGAATGCTGCTTCATACGGTTACGAAACATTCAATCTTATTACGCGAATTAAATGAGTCTGTTTCTTTCTGTGTCTATCCTCCTCTTTGTGTCGCTTTTTTTTTTTTTTTTGCCTTTAATGCAATTTACCTTGAGTCCGTAGCCACTTTCAGCGAGAATTTCTGGCGCAACGTACGTGGGTGTACCACAAACGGTATAAAGAGGTTCATGAACGACTTGAGCTAATCCAAAGTCTCCGAGTTTTAGACATCGCACTTGACTGCCCTCCAGCTCGACTAACAGATTTTCGGGCTTCACGTCACGATGAACTATCTGATGAGAATGCAGATAAGCCAGCGCTGAGGTCAAATGACTTATCATTACACTCGCCTCAGCCTCTGAAAATTTTGTTGCCGCCGCTATCGCGTCGAATAAATCGCCACCCTATAGATCATCAATAATAACATTATTATTTTATTTTCATCGTTGAAATACGATTAAATTTTCTCCTCAATTCAGTCGAATCACAAATAATTATTTTCGTTTCCTTAAATGCGGTCTTTTTTTAATTTTGTCAAATTACTCGTCAAATTATTGAAAATGCTCGTGAAGAAAATCGTAATAGGTATGTTTTTGAGAAAATTGGCGTTCACCTTGACGAGTTCGATGACCAAGAATAGCTGATCGACTGTCTCTTGCTCACCAATCAAGCTGATTATGTTGGGATGACATACTTGTCGCAGAATCGAAACTTCACTCGCCAACATCGTCTCCTTGCCCTGGCATTTGTATTTATCAACGATTTTCATCGCGTACTCGGCACCGGTCGCTCTGAAATCGATACACGACGATATATAGTCGACGGACTTTCAGAACAAATCACTTTCAAGTCTGGCTCAAAAAACAATCCTTGTCCTTACTTGTGAATACAATGACGAACAACAGCGAAATTGCCATCTCCGATGACGTGACCAACAGCGTATTGAAACCTCAATGGTTGGGGGAGTATGAGAGAAGAAGGGCTGGGAGTTCTAACTTGAGGAGCGGTGAGATTGCGTTTGCCAGCTTTTCTGGGCATGACGGGCATGGGTCCGCTCTGTCGTTTGGAGATCCACGGTCCACGCCGGAAACTCTGAACGAATTTCGATTCTTCGCTATCCAGCTCAAAATCTTCTGGATTTGATTTTTCCAAACCATACGCAACAAATATTTCATCGCTCTCGAAAAATTGTTCCAGGGTGATAACAGGCCTGCCGGCAATGGTGCAAACCCGTCTGACAGCGCCAGAGTCCAATTTCACTACGTCCGTAATCGCTTCGAAGACATGATCGATACTCGGTGAATTTCTTTTATTTAACAAGAGGCGAACGACTTTTCTGGGCTTGGAACCGTTTCTTACGATTGTGACTATCCTCGCTTTAACACAGGCCGGGATTGCGCTTATTTGCCTCCCTGTACCGGCTGGGGCCTGCGGCAAACCCGAAAGAGAACTTCCCCTGCCGACTTTAGAGGCCGAATACTCCACTTTCTTGAACGGTTCTCTCTGGCCGGATACCACGTACGACTTGCCATCCTCGAGATCTCCTACCCCCTGAACTTTTCTTCCATCCATTGTGTAAATAGACCTCACTCCGTTGGGTAGAGTTACGCTCGATTCCAACGCTCTTGTCAGATCGGATGCTAGACTGTCAAAATTGCGATATCTCTCCGGAGTGACAGCCATCACTACGCCTGTGTAAAATTTGTCTCCGTTCCTGAAGAAACGCACCCTTTTGGCTTTCTTTGCCAGCGGCGTCCTCGCCAACCCCAACGATATTTTTGACGTCCCATCCGCCAAACCACGATCCAACGAACCTCCCATACTCAAATTTCCTGGTTCCGGGTCTACAGAATTTATACTGTCCCGAGATGGCGACGCTCCTCCACTCGACGGCTCTTCCATTTTTCCTAATTTTTCGTTGTTTTAACATGAAAAAGTCAGTCACGCTATGGTAAATAAAACAGACTTTGTTTTATTGTGAAAAATGTTTGGTTAAAAAGATCAATCTGTCAGACAAAAAATAATCGATGGAAGAGAACGTTTTTTTTGTCGCCAACACATTTTGTGGTTACTAATGATCGAATTGAGATTAATTACGAGAAAAAACTTACATGACAGACTCGAAAAAAATTTTTAAAACCCAAATCAAAGTCTCGATTTCCGAAAAGTTCCAAATCTATGAAAACATGTCAAATAATCGTACGCGAAATTTTCGAAAACCAAGGAGTTTTCGGTGAAAAAAGTCAAATAATCGAAAAGTCAACATCGTGATAGAAGAACAGCGGAAAAAAACAAATGTAGGCGTCACTGTTTGGGGCAATTAGCGAGTTTTCGTGATCGAAAGTCGAAATTTTGATAAAAGAGACAAGTTTTGCCATCGAAGAGCTATCGGAAAAGACCGGGTGATAACGAAGGAATTAAAATTAGCCCTAACCTTTCCTGACTAACCTCCATATATGTCATTAATTAGCACCAAAGAAAAGATACTAAAAAAAAATCGCACAACACGATAAAACACGCGAGATTGGTGAAAAGCGCTTTCTCCCGACAGAAATTCTCGCAAAAAAAAACGAAAAAACTTGTAACGTTTTTCACTGCTTTTAACAGAGATAATACGAAACACGATTTACTCACCACTGTGCACTTGGTTGATGAAAGAAAAAAAAAACAACGAAAACAAGAAATTTTGGAAATAAAAACTATAATGTAGCAGGGTCACGTTTGTTTTGGAATTTGTGATAAAGATCGCGAGACGAATGAATCACCAGTATGCTGACATTTTTAACGGGCGAAAACCCGGAGACGAATGTCTCCACGATACATTCAACTAATAAAGCTCTTTCTCTCCGTCTCTGTCTCTCCGGGGCTTCAACGCAAACGTTGTAGGTTTGAAAACGTAATGATCAAGCTGTGTATGTGTGTCACGTATGCGGATGACTAACACGGAGATACGCGGTGGTATCATACGTCCGGCAAAAGATGCTGTTTGTGGCGATCGCTTCTCCCTCCCAACAGTTCCGACAACTCCTACTCCTCACTCTCCTCTCTCCGACTCAATTCATCTACCACTTCTCTATACCTTTACTCCTGTCATGATACCAACTTTTACTGATATTTATGCTTCAACTGCCATAGACAAAACGCAACAATACACGTGATGTAGAAAGTTCGTAGCTCATCGAACTTTATATGGATGCACAAAAAAAATATATATAGTCAATTGACTAGGTGCTTAAATCGTTGCAAACAACGAAAGTTTAAAGGCTGAACAGGATGCGAATGTATTTTAAGTATCCACGATTATACAGGCATTCAAACGTTGTCTTTACGGGACTCTAAAAATTCACTCGGAATGCCAAATAAGTATGCACCGAGAAAATATTGATTTCGACTCTGTTCGAAAATGAAATAATTACGTCGGTTTAAATGTTATTAAAGATTTTTTATGAATTGATTTTTTTTTTTATTCTACTGGAATTTCATACGTAGTTCATTAATTGTTGCCCATGTATATTCTCGGTTCGCTATAAATGTAGCATTTTGATATTGTTACAAATGTACGATGTTTTTCTAAATTTTATTCCGCCACATAGAAATGTGTTACCGACCAAACTTTGTGCTACAGCAGGCAAGACGGGCTTCCTTTTTCGCCGTCTGGCGGCGCCACTTTTCAGTTGTTGTCGTTGAAATGGATAAAAACATTTGACACAATAAATAAAAACATATGCCAACAGTTGCTGTGGTTGTTAAATAAAAATATCACGTCATGAAACTTTAGGTTCAACATTAATTGCAATTGATAATGAAAATCGTGAATAATTTATAATGCAATCGATTTTCTTACATCAATGTAATGTTGTATTTTGCGAACAAAATTTTTGAAGTACTGAACGCTGTCGATGAATAAAAAATCGAACAGTAAATTAATCGAAATAATGGTCATGGTCAAAAATGACCTAATGTAAGCAAAATTTGCATCGTACCTCAAGTCCTCTGATAGCCGTGATCGTCTAGTGGTTAGGACCCTACGTTGTGGCCGTAGTAACCCAGGTTCGAATCCTGGTCACGGCAATGTCTCTTCGGATGACATTGTCACGGCAGAGGTGTTTTTTTTTTTTTACATTTGCTTTATTTTTCTGACTAATCCAACAATCGTAATGACTGAATATCAATTAACCAAGCAATATTGAATGTGTTTTAAAATATGAAAAACAAATAAGTCGATGTTGGATTCATAAATTGTCAGTTACGTCAACGCAACGTAGAAAAAACCGATCTGCTTGTCGTCGGAAAGAGACGCCCACTTGCGATACACATTATTTATTATTTTACACGCAGATTTGAACCAGGGAGAAAATGCCAGCAACGATCGATTTTACAATTCGAAAACTCATTTCCTTTTTTGAAAAATCGCGTTGCTCCGCTGAAGTGCTAAAAAATGATAACATTGGCACCGGGTTCTAATATATTTCGAAAAGCCGAAAAAAGAAACTGATTTTCATTCCCCGAATCGTTTCGTGGATAGAGCATGCAATATCTTCCAGTAAATTCCCCCAATGAATTCACCAAATCGAGAGTATGAAAAACGCAAAGAGAACAAAGTACAACGCGAAAAAAGTTTAAAATTGCAAAAGTTTTCGAATCGTTTCGTTTCGATGGCAAATTCTCCAGGGTAAATGCACCACTCAGCTTTAAAGGAAGCGAGAAAGAGAACGAGAGAAAGAAAGAAAACGCGCGGCCCGATCGGGACGCACCTGGCGGGGTCGAATGAAAACCTCCGGTTAAGCGCGCGATGCGTTTTGTGTACAGTTCGTGTTCGCGCGTCGAGAAGGTGATCGTGCCGCAAAACAATAAGGACGAAAGACGAAGGATCAAGAGAGACAGAGAGAGAGTGAGAGAGAGAGAGAGAGAGAAAGAAAGAGATTTATGCACTCCTTGCATAGTGTGATAAAGACCGGTATATAGAGTGAGACAACGGAGCGGATCAACAACGAGTGAAAAGAAACAGACAGAGCCCGAAAAGAGAAAAAAATCGAAAAAAAAATTCGATAGAAAGACGGAGGGGAGAGAGAGAGAGAGCGATAGGGAGAGAGAAAACAGAAAAAATCGCGTATACAAAACCGTGCAGGCCGTGCATCACAAAACACAGCGCGGGGGCTTCTAAAACGTAATCGCGTAGTGGGGGTAAACACGGCGCTCACCGAGCGAGGAGAGCTACACCGTCCAGCGAGTCTCGCGTCGACTTCAGTTCCGTGCGTCCCTTCCAGCGAGACTGGTACGGATTTCGGTTCGTGGAAAATCGCGAGAACCACAAAAAGAGAAACAAATAACAAAAAAAAAGCGGGAGCACTGCTTGCGCAGCGTAATTGCGTTTAGAGTAGTTATAAATCACTGGAAAAAATCCAGACGAACGATTAAAACAGATGACACGCTTGTGAAGTGAAAAAAAAAAAACTAAGAGGAGAAAAAATCAGTTGGTACCGCGTTGGGACGCCGGCGATTCTTCGCATCTACATACCACGATGTATCGCTCGGTGTAAATCGTACCGATCAACTTTACAGTTGGCTTTGTTTTTTTGTTTTCGTTTTAACGCGAGTGCGTGCGCGCGGGTGTGCGCGAGTTTATATTTCATGACGAGTTCGTTCACACTGTGTGGAATTATCGAGTGAAGCGATACAGGCGAAACGCGGCATTTTGGATTGTCTAATACGAGCAAGATTTTTAGTGTTTTTTTTTTCTTAACGTTCGGCGGACTATCCGCGAGGAATTAAATATGCGAGTTCCCGACGTTCTCGCAGGTGAGTTGATTCTCATAATACAAATCTTCGATTTTTGTCGTACAGTTCGTGAGAGTTTAGACAGGCGGCAGATTATTAACATTTTCAGTAAAAAAAAACAAGCGAAAACAACTCTGTTTACATTCATAAAAATGACGACTCACGATAAATAGCCGTCATTTATGATTATTGTAATTATGAATAATAGTTATGGAAAATCCATGAACCCGACCAAAGTATTATATCACTCGAAAAAAACACGTTACACGGATACATTTTTTTTCTTCTCCGTTTATTCGACGCTCTCGCGTTCACCGCATACACACCGGATGACTCGTTCCTTCGCCTCTCTCATTTCGTCTCCTCTCTCGAGTACCTGTACCCCCGATCCTCTCCAGTCTCCCGTTCGCGGAATCTCGAACCAACGAGTTTTTCATCATAAACACGAAGAAAAAAAAACATCGTCCTCCATAAAATCACGATTAAACTATTGCCCGATTATTCTTCAACGGAATGGTCGATGGTAAAGTAAAAATGTCGCTACGATCTTTCGACTCGAAACTATTGTTTTTATTAAATTCATTTCTGCATCGTTATTACTAATAATTAAAAAAATGACTCTAAAAAATGTCACGAAACAGATAGTTCGTTGAATATTCGAACTTGAACGTCAACAAAGCACTTTTATTCATGCCATTCCGAGATTTCTTTATAAAATCGTTCTAACGACATAAATTTCAAGCTCAAAATGCTTCGTGAATGAAAAAATAAGAATAGGAAGAAAAGTACGATAAAACGCAGGTGATTTAGGGTCTGGAAATAGAGATCGAAGGAAAACTCTCTCAGGGTCTCCCTCATCTGTAGCAGTGCGTGACAGGTGAAAAAGCCGAACCACGTTGCACCAAAATATACACACCTGATGGTGCTGCCTCCGTTTCTTCTTGTGTACCTGTGTATGGGGCATTTCAGGCGAAGCGAATAAACCTTCGACCCTCTAGTCCCCGAGCCTTTTATTGCCACGCACAGACGCATATTTTCTCCTCGTAAAATTCTTCCCAGTTATAATTCTAAGTCTCAAAACATTTTTCCGAGCTATTTGTGCAAAGGTTTCCGGAAGCCTCATTAGGACGGGGCGTGCGCATTAAGCCGTGCACATGATCACATTCTTACGGTGCAACATAAATTAGACATTAAATATAGAGACTTATTTTCCACGACATCGTAACGAAGTTTGCATCGTCGCATTAGACTGGAATTTTCATTTTTCTGCTTTCCTCGAAAATTCATGTTCCTTAGAAAAAAAAAAGTTACAGCTTCTTCTCTGACGGAGAAATTCATATTTTTCTCCGAAAAAATTCATGAACTCGCATTTGAGTCGATCGAACTACCCCATTCTTCTCGAGGTGATTCATCCACAAGGAATTTTCGTGATTCAGTGGAACGAGCTGCATCGTTTCTTACTCAATGAAAAAAATAGTCGAATCCACCGATTTTCATCCCCAAGGAAATGGTTTGGGTTCCAGGATCGATTTTTTTCTCACAGTGCATTGAAATTCAAAGATAATTTCCTCTAGCGTGGTTGTCGGCGTTCCATGCGCAAAAGAGCGTGTCAACGAAAATACTTGCGTTTGACGTATTGCCTCGAAAGTCAAGTGATTGTCTTTCCACAATACGTTTTTAGTTTGAAAGTAAACGATCCGTTCAACAAAGACCAACTACTGTTATTTATTTGTTTACATCGTTTTCACTTCAATTGCCGGTGGTATTTCTTTGCATTGGAATTTATGAAATGAATCGTGTTATTACAGCGAAGTAGAAACGTACGTTTCAAGGATAATTCTTCCAGTATATTGTGATTATTTTCACATTATCGTAAATTCATGATTTCAATGGAAAAAAAAAAAAACCTTTTTTTTTCGGTTGACGATTTTGAACACGACCCTGAAATTTTGCAACGTTCGTGTGCAACGAAAAATACTTCTTTTTATTGACAATTTGTTTAATTTTAAAAATCATCCCAATTTTTTGAGCCGATGTACTTTTTAATTATATTTCGTATTTGAATAATGAGCTCGTCACATAAATAAAAGAATTTCTTTGCACTCTAACGATGCAAACTTTAACATCATTTTCAAACGATTCACTTTCGCGATATATTTTTGCTTTTCCCCCCATTCTTTAAGTTCCCCCCATACACTCTCACTCTCGACGATGTTTTTTCTTTTCCGTACCCAAGGCCAGTGCCCTCGAAAATTGAGCATAGGTCGGTGGGAAATGGGAAAAAAATTGTTGTCCGCTATCGCGCAGTGGCTGCGACTTAAAATAAACGAATTACATTCTTTCACTTCGTGTGGTCATTTAATCCAGGAAAAGTTCGTCAGGCGAGATAAATTGGTTTAACGCTAATTTGCTACGACATTCCTGTCGTTCGTAATCTAACGATCTTCATATTCCAGTAAAAAAACAATTTGACGTTCGTGTTTTTTTTAGAAAGCCTAGAAACACTTCGTTCGAAATTTCAATGTTGCACGCATTGTGGTTATGAGAAAATATGATGTTTGGAGAGGAGTTAGGTTGACAATGAAAATAATTCAATGAAAATTTACTTCGATGTGTCGATATAAAAATATTGCGTCATTCGAGATGGAGAAATGACAATTTTGAAGGACTACGCGAAAAACAGTTTTTGGTCACTGCAAATGTATGGGAATTAGCAACTTTTACTCGTGTTGTTGCAGAGAATGAAAAATTCATCGAAGAAAAACAATTACGACCGAGCCAGACTGTATCGAGATTTCAAAAGTTTTTATAATTTTTTAATTATTGCATTACAAACAACAGCGCGGAATAATAAGCGAGCGGATCCATTCACATCTGGAAACGATTTATTTCGCCTTGTTCCACCTTCTTTTCGCTCAGGCGAGACAAATTCAATAGCGTTAAGTGATAAAGTGCTTTTCACACTCTCTCCGTCTTTCGAAAAAGTGCTGTTGAACGCGACCGAGAAAAAATCCATGCTCGACATTCCGAACGATTTGTAGAACGTACAATTATCGCTGAAAAGACAAAGATAATGTTTTCTAAAAATTACACCAACAATATCGACTATTCGATTGTCGCCTTGAATTTATTTTTCATTTCTCGATCTTGTGATCACATTTTTTTTTTTCAAAATTGAGAAAAAATTGAAAAAAAAATATTCTCATTGCGAATTTTTTCTCCAGAAATAACTAAATAGTCACCGGCAAATTATTGCGATAATCAATAAAACCATCAACCATTTAACGACACCCAAACGTTATATCGCTTGCCTCAGTACAAATTCCGCAGATTTTTTTTCCCACATCAATTTTTTTCTCCTGTCGATTGTACAACGAGTACAATATTCTTAATTTACCATTCGAAGCCCTATTATGTACATGACAGCTCGAACGATTAGATAGCAAAGAGAGTAAGAGAAAAAAACGAGTCAATTTCGATTACCAGACAACGATCGATCACTAGCATTTGAGATAAAGAATAAAACTCGCATTTTGGCACGCACGTGTTTTACACTTGGTCAAAACTTGAGCTCTGGATATAGTTTTCTTTATCCCCGTAAAATATTGATCGTCCTGGAATTTTGTTGGTACGAGTGAATCGCGTATAGCAATTGGACTAAATTCACAATATCGTGTTCTACGTAAACACGTACAATGTACGATAAAACCATTCGAAACACGCAAAGCGCCCAAAGTGTTGGGAAATTGGCTCATGAGAACTTAGCACATACGCCCGGTCTCTGACGTACAGGGTGTTGAATCCGTGACTCTGGGGTAGCCACGAAAAATCCTACAGCACCATAAGAAACACCTCGAAAACAAAGAAAAAACATGAACGTCTTTATTCACTGGCCACGTAACTACGAAACACGCTCATAAAGTAACACGAAATTTTCATGATTTTTGAACGATGAAAAAGCCATAGAAAATAATGCGAGTTTCGTGATTTCCGGCATTCCTGAGTTTCAAACACGCGGAAAGTTCCGTAACACGGCTCGCAGCGGCGATACGAACGAAACTTTGAAAAATTTCGCGTTCATCACAGTTGGATATTCGGTTTTCTGTCTCTATATACACAACAGGTGTAGAAGCCACACACTCGATATTTACAGATATATATATGTAGAGACTCGCATGACGAGCTGCACCGACTATGACAGCCCTCGTTCGTTTGTCTTCCCATCTTTTTTCTCCTTCATGCTCAGGTGATCGAGCTAAACGTTGCCAATACAACTCCACACGCGTGTGTGTATGAAACGCGGTGAGTTTTATGTGTTTCGCGTTACACATACACTCGGATATTCATCATACAACGACCATCAACAAAACCACTACGAAATACTACACCAATGCGTATCTGCACGTATTAAAAATTACAATATCCACTTGTGGTGTATGGAACATATGGTGGTAAAGTCACGTTCCCCATGCGCACCGACCGAAGCCGAGTAAAACCCTTTCCTTCGTCAAATATATATACGAATACATATTTAAGTGGAGTTTTGTATCCAACACACGGAAAATAAAAGTTGACTCACTTTTTTTGTCACCCTCTAAAATTAGAAGTAATTATCGTATTAAAGTTTGTGTCGTTGCGATGCGACGAAAAATTCTTTTTTTGCTCGTGATTTCTTTAATTTTATGGAATTATCATAATTGCTCTCGGAAAGTAAGTTTTTTGGGTCTCGGCGGAAGTCTGTGAGGGAGCTGATCGAATTTTCACATTATTCCTGAAGGATAAAAATAATTTTTGTTCACTTAGTAACTTAAGTGTTTTGCAATTAATTCTTTTGAGAATCAAAAGAATAGATTGCGACGATGTGCATTGTTGTGGTTTTCCAAGAAATTTGATATTGTCGTGGAGATTACGAATTGGGAACAGTGCTCCAATTAATTCGAATTGCGATTCATCAAAAGTTCATTGCGGGAACTCAAAATTGCAAAGACATACGAAGACGTGATTCAGTCGTTATTTGTGGCGATTTGTTATGACAAAATATAAAATTCAAGAGTGTTAAGTTATTACTATCACGAAACAACTTTATTTAGGGTTCTTTCAAAATTTTGTATAAACGTTCTTGGCACCAAAACTAACAGTTTTCCCATGTGAAGAAAAATTTCCCGACGTTTAGAATTTGAGATACTTAATTTTTTATTTTTCCCATCTAAACGCGTGTAAATTGAAGTTGCGTGTCTTTTGTTTTTTTTTCTTGCAACTTTTTAACGAAACGTGACTTCACACGGGTTTAGATGGGAAAAATAAAAAATTGGGTATCTCAAATTCTAAACGTTGGAACATTTTTCTTGACACGGGAAAACTGTTAGCTTTGGTGCCAAGAACGTTTATGCAAAATTTTGAAAGAATTCTGAATAAAGTCGTTTTGTGATAGTAACACGTTAACCGCTGTGCTCTACGATCTTCATGTTTTCGCGAACGCCAGCAAAATGGAACTTGCAAAGATCGCTGCAGCGGTTCTTGTTCGAATATATTTCGATGTCAGCGAAACAAGACTCGTTTCCACTTAAAGATGTGTGCGAACAAGTGCCTCCTTATCACTCATCACAGCATCAATTTATCACCACTCGTAAAGATTGTTATGCAGACACCAAAAATATTTAATACTTTGTAGTTATAATTAGAATTATTCGCGATTAGGCTGAAGATTCTCGCTCGATATCGATGGAGTCAAAAAATATTTATTGCTGAATATTTTCGACTACAAAATGTGCCAATGGGCAAACGAGGCAATAAAGAAAATATAACTTCGCTATAAAATGCAACGTCGATGGGTTTGCGTTCGTTCCGACGTATGCAAATCTGGGAGAGTGTATTCAAATATTCAAACACGAATATCAAAGCAAGCAGAGGCCAAAAATGCATACGGCGAACATTGCACCCTCGTACAACAGATTTATTACAAAATGCATCAGAGCAACCGGAAAGTTAGCTCGAAAGGGCCAAATAAAAAGAGGATTTTATTCAATCTCTAGCAATTCTTTGTAATAAATCTGCAGAAAAATGAATATTTATGGTCAGCTCGTGACACGCTGCAGTTTTTCATTTTCACTCGCATGAAAAAAAAAAACCATTAAAACTCCAAGTGAGAGGATCTCCAAATTTCACTTTTCTTCTGTCTCCATTTTCCGTTTATACCTTTGTTAGAAAAATGGAGAATAAAAGAGATACAAAAATATCCTTCTTAACACTTGAAAAACGCGTCTGGAGATTATCAAGCGTTGCTGAAAAATACAAAGAAGTTCTTTTTGAGAGACTCACAGTCAGTCCACACTTATTCCATTTGGTCCTCTTTACAAAATATGGAGGGCCTGCAAGAGTGCGGTTATGTATGAGAATGAAAGCGAACAGTGGTTGGCATTACACCGGCATGGCTACAAATGGCCCTTCTGATACGATAGAAATAATAAAAGATTTTTTTCTCTTGTTTTCATCCTGAGAGGCCGTCTGCCGATTGTCAATGCCAGAGACTGGGCCAAAGAAATAGGGTAGAAACACTTGTCGAGGGCAACGTGGAGACTCGACAATGTGCTTTCGTGGATAGAGAGAAACTCACTGCGAGGAACCAACAGCGGACACTTGCTGTGCGAGTATCCTTGGCGCCAGACTGTGTTCTTCATCTTTGAAAATCTTGGCTCGCCTCTTTCTCATGTTCACATTATTTTCCCATTTATTTTTATCTCTTCATTTTATTTTTATTCAAAACTCTTTTCGAATTAAATATAGAAACTAATTACGAGCTTTATTGAAACTTCTGAATCGAAAGGAATTCCTATAATTTCCATAAATCAAATAGAAACCTTTCAAGATAATTTGTGTTGAAATCTTACACCATATAAATTTGAACTCGAGAATCTTATAAAAAAACGAAGTTTTATGGAAAAATAATGATTGCGTACGTTTTTTAACTTTACAAAAATGTCGTCACCCACTAATTAATTGACGCAACTTTGCAGTTCGAGTATCGACAACAATGTAACTAAACTTTCTTCGTTTTTTGTTTCATCGTTTTTAACTGAGAATCACAGAATAAGGTACCAACCAGGAGGTGTTACAACGTTTATCTTATTTGGTAAAAGTCTCACACGTATTTTCTAGAAATTGGATCGTCGCTGACGTTTTTCGATTGGAAATGGAAACTTTATTTTTCTCATATGTCATCTCGTTTCACTTCGTTTTGGTAAACTCGATGACATCCCTTGGCGAGTTATGGAATTCGACGATGCGTTCATAACACGACCAGTGAAGCGCTTTTCACGTGACACAGACCTGGAGAGCTTACGTATATAGATATATATATATGCATGTGTGTATATTTGCTCTGTACGTGAACGACTTGGCAAGTGCACTCGATCGCGATTCATACCCAACGCGAAATATTACACCCACTTGTGTGCATTCGTCCTCTCTGCTTGGCTCTCCGCCTGAGTTAATTCACTGCTGAGTATTCTCTCCATAACTCAGTAATCCAACACCCTCTTGTGTGTGCTCTACCCTCTGGCTGTCTCAGTATCATTAACCAAACAACATCGAGACCTAATCCTAATTACCCGAATTGACCTTTCGTACGTTTCGAAATAAATCAACCGAAAGTGATACGATATAAAACGTCTAATGACTTTAAACGACATTGGTAATCACGTTTAAGTTCACACCCTACTAGTCCATCGAATTAATTGCTTTTTACTGCTGCGAAAATCGTTTAAACTTTTTTGAGCCTTTCCTAAAGACTCGTTACCACGTTTTTAGAAGATTGAGAATATTTCTCTATAGAAAAACAGACTGAACAAGAATTGTCGAATTCTGGTTTTCCATCAAATTTGGGAGACTCTGAGGATCAGTTTTCATTTTTGACGTCAGGCCCAAAACTAATTGAGCGTAAAACATGTCAATATTTAAAATTTTGCCGAACAAATGCTTTTTTTTTTTGGCATTTTTCCATCGATGGGAATCTAATTATTGGAATTACCTGACTTAATATTGTCTCCTTAATATCGTATATATACGATTCGGACAAAAACGTTATACATCTGCATATTAATATCTGGCGTTCGTGATAATTACGTTATCGTATATGCAGATTTGAAATAATTGGCAACGTATCGAGGCGAGCGTCACGGTTCATTGGTCGTTACATACGTACGTAATACCAACGACATAAGCTAGTCTCGTGCCTTATGGGCTACTCCGAGTTGAATCGACGAGACTGGATTCATTAATTTTTATAAATATTTTATCGCACCCAACTGAGCCGATGATTTTTATTCAAATTTCTTCATACCCTTTTCCATTTTTGTCTCTCGTGCTATAATACGATTTAAAAAAAAAACTGTCATAACAATAAATAAAATAAAGATCGCGTGACTGGGAATTTATCCTGGAACGGTCTATACGGACAATATTCGTGCAGATATGGAAGAAGGGTGAGAGGTGGTGACAGTCCAGAACCACCATCGAATATATATCCAGCTCATATTTGCGCCTTCGTTAACTCCACGATATAATTGACACGCGCGAGCCTCGCTTCGTGGAGCCAATATAAAGTTAAAAAACAAAAAAAAAATCGAGAGTATTTCAATTATTCGGTCAACTCGCTACTCCATCTGCGAAAAAAATCCTCCGACGCTCCACGAACAATGAACTCGGCGTTGATTGAGTTGTCGCAGCTGACAGATGCGAAAAAAAAAAATTTATTCCAAAGGGATTATAACGCTATCATATAGGAAAGTAATAAAGATACTCATCGAACGTGGACGTGAAATGATGATATTTAGGCAAGCCTCGCCGGGTTAATTGGTTTAACAAAACATGCTGCGGAGAATTTTTTCTCCAGTATAAAAAAAATGCCTCCAATAATTTTTATTGCCAGTGGATATTTTCCCAATTTTCATTAACTCGTTAATCAACATTCCATTTTCAATCAAGCGCTCCATCTCCACGTATTAAAATACCGCGGCTTTACGATGACATTGAAATATACATTCACGAAACGTGAATTATTTTTCGAATCCATAAAACAACGCTGTTAAGTTTATTGGTGGGAAAATTACTTTTTTCCTTCATTTACTTATATTTATTCGAGAAACGACATTTCTCCAAGAGCCTCCTTAGGTACAGGGCTTCGTAGAAGTTCAAGAGTCTGTTGAAGTTTTGATAGCCTCGACCTTATCCTTTTCCCATCGAAATCCCCAAACGGCTTAACAAGAAACCTTCGCTGCATGAAAACTTCAGAGACACCGTGGAAGCACAAAGCAGTTTTTTTTTTTTTAGAGAGATTTAAATACAAAAACGCCAAACTATGTGCATCCACTGTTTTTTTTTTAACCAAAGGAAAAAATATATTTAACGATTTATAAAAGAGTTCGTGTGCCTCATGTTGCGAGCTATTCGGGAAGGTTTTGCGGAGGGTTAAAAAAATAATGAAGTACTAAAACGCTCCGTGAAAAAAATGAAGAACAATTGAAGGAAAATCGAACAGAAGTTTCGGTAATAAATGAACTTTTCTTAGTAAATGAAGAAAACGAGCAAAAAATATTCTTACATAACAGTCGATAAAATGACGAGAATTTGTTTTTATTATTTTTCTTAACAATTTACCATTAATTGCATTATGAGAATGAATTTATCTTGCTCATAAAAATTGACGTATCGTTTTAGTCAATCATGAGACGTAACGAGTTGCACGACGACGCCGTACACATACATGTTTTGGCGGTCAATGTTCTCGTTGTTATAAATAGGTCGAATTACGTCGGAGGAATTACGTGCTCGAGGACTTATCGATTTTCAGGAAAATATGGCTTCGTCTCTCCGTCCTTACATTTTATTCCCATTATTATATCCTTGTCTCCACTCTCACGCGGCCACGTCCCGCATTCTCGTTGCAAATACGTATACATACAATTAAGTTTAATCGCTAGAGAGCTGTAGAGCTATTGACCGCGTGTGATAATTCGTTGCGTTTAGTCTCTCTTTTCATTAGTCGTCTGTTTCTCGGTCCCGATGAAATCGAGATTGACTTTGGTAGGCATAGTACAAGGAGCGGAAAGATATTGAAACAATTGGAATTGTAAATAGTCGGAACGTATAAACGGACATCTTTCCCGCAGTCAATACTTCTTCGCGGTGCTTTACGGGCTCCGACGATTACGTTAAACGATCGATCGTTTTCCAACATACATTCAGGTTGGTGATTATTATTCTTCCTTGCTCTCGTTGTAATTTATTAACGTACCAACCACGGCGAGCAATAACTTGCATTTTTCTAAAAAATCCTCGTTCCATTTGTTTCATTACCGAAAGCCCGAGTCTCGTTGAGAATTTACAATTCCTTAGGAATTTATATCGATTTTTTTTTTCTTATTTCTCAAAGATGAGAAATACGTTCGGTGTAAATGAATTCGCGAATTTTAACATAAATCGAAATACGTTGCAGCATGATTTCTTTTTAAAGTAACGAGTTCACGAATTCATAGTGACGAGACGTGGTGCATCGAACGCGATACTCTTTCCGCCCGGAACGATGTAATATTTAAGATCGTTCAGACCTGGAAATAAATTTAGTTTTCTGCTCCGTATTCTCATTTATTATTGCGGCAAGTCTATCGCGGGTCGTAGAACCATAGCTCTTTTCTCGCATGGAAATATCGACTGACTGCGAATCCGACGACAGTATATACAGTTGGTACGCTTGCGAAGCCCTAGATGGGAACTTTTCAAGCGTGTTTCGCGTATAACCGTCGGGCTTTGTCCTCGAGGCTACAATTTATACATGCATTTGCATACAACCGTGAGCAAATTCTTCGCAGTATACGTACGTCAACGAATAGCCGATATGAAACTATAGTTGCACTCTCAACGCGGAAATCCATGTCCTATGAACCTCTTGGGCTTCTTTCATGCAAATCCCAGTAACGAACAAAAAATACACTCTCAAATATTAGAACATCAAATCAGCATATTTTTATGGGGGTTCAAAAAAATGCAAATAAAGTCATCGTCTCCGCTTTTTCGCTCTTCATGTTTATTAAAATATTGTCTCGGTTGCTCAATTGAAAACGTTGTTCACACGGATTGTTTCCCTTTCATATTATCGCTTTAGAGTGAAAAAAACCAATTCGTCTATTTACGTGAGCAGGTCATGAAACGTTGAACGCGTCGAAATTGACTAAGAAATCCAAATTTTAAATTAAATGAAATTAATTTAAAATTTGTTAATTTAAATAAAATTAAAATTTTCGTATCAGCCAGGATTTAAATCGAAAAAAACTCATCATCACGATCAAAGTTTATAAATTTATTATGTAATAACGCCAAGAGAACAATTTAAATATATAAAGTCCAGACGACAATGATGAGGGTGTGTGCAGAGTTGGGCGTAAGATTTCTTACATAAATTATTCAAATTTATATATTTCTGTTCTGTCATTCGATTTTGTACCTTATCGTATTGCCTACTATCTTCAGCCATGAATTCAATCGAGAGTGAACAAAAGAACAAGAGAAGATGAGCAAGAAGAGAGCAAGGATATTATGAAGCATCTTCAATAATTGGATTTACAATTGAGTTATATCAGCCCGGTAGATGGAAAACCGGTTTGCCCGGGAAGAAACAAAGCAACAGAGGTTTTCATTTTGTCTGAAACTCGTGCCACATCACATGCTCATTATCTCATTTATCTTTTTTTTTTATTCTTTCTCATGTAGAAAAGTATATAAATAACCAGTTTTGAATAGTTAAATGGCTAAAAGTTATGGTGTGTAATTTTCAAGAGGGTCACAGTGATTTTATTCATTGCGTCCTCGTTGGCTCGGTCACTGCTCCGATCGTCAAGTTTCTCTCTTCCTTCCTTCCTTATTCCTAATCCTGCGAGACGCAGTGCTGCAAGACATCCTAAACAACGGTTCAATTATCGTACCACAGCTCTATACGTATATATATTTTTGATACCGTTATGACGTCTCGTCTCGACAAGGAACAAGATCGTACGACATTGAAATCGAAACAGTAAATTTACTGTATTGTACAGAATAGTACATGGTGAAGTCACGTTTCAGCAAACAGCTCGTTTTAAAGAAGCCATTTGGTTTTTTTTTTCCTTTCTAACTCAATTCTTCTACCGCGACATTGTGAAGCTTTCAATTTGACTGCAGCAGCACTTAGCTGTGTACCTTATCGATTATCATATTCCACATAAAAATAAAAATAGGATTTCACGACAAAAGTGCAACTGCAGCTCCGATCTCTATGTGATTAGCAAATAAATGGGCCGAGTGGCTTAACATGTCGTTTTATCCTGCACTATCATAAGTTTCTCATTTTTACAACAATGTCAGTGTAACGTTGTAAAAGGATCTGGTTGGAAATTTTCTCAACACGTTTCTGCGACAGTTTAGTTATTGTGCATGAATTTATTCTAGGTCATACGTTCACGCACTCTCGACTTTCCCGTCCGTTTGGATGAGACAAAGCTGAGAAACAAATGAAGCGGCCACGTTTTCTCTTGCATCCGATATGCATTTAAAGATATAAAGAAAAGGAGCTTCTCCGGCGGTGTCTGTATTTGGCTCTTGTTATTCGCGAACTTACTGAACGGCAAAAATCAAGTTTGTAAAGAATTTTTTACTCGAAGACTGAAAAATTTGTTTCTGAAACCAGTTAAAAAATCGCATGGAGGTGAAACAATACAAAACGAAAGCTAGTTACTCAATCGACACAATTTAGACTCTATACCGGAAAAAAAATATTTCCCAATCTCGTACGAAAATCTTGAAAAGTGTATATTTTTGTTAGAACCACCTCTTATCGTGTACAACGAAGAAACCTTTCCTCAAATTCCTGATCCCCTTATCCATATTAGCAGCGATTTGCAGAACTGCAACGTTACGTAAGTTCCGGTGTGTACCGCGTTCCCGCTTTCGTTTTCTTTTTTCGTTCTCCCTTCTCGCTTCTTTTTCCTATCCCTGAATAATTTTTTAATCTCATATAATCTCTTCGCACTATACGCCCCCGCTTATATAAACTCAGTATGTTTCTTTCACGAAATATTATATGCTACATATATGATCAGCTTTCATTGTACGCCCGATTTACTATGCGCATAGTTATCAGATAACGCACACGGCAGATTACGTGTGGAATTTGCGCGCTGGATAGGGATAACCTTATATAATAAATATGTAATAAACAACCTGAATATCCGAGGCATTCCGCATCAACTTAACGCGATCGTAGTAACGTACATTTTCATTTTCAGTTGGCAATTAAATTCATTAAAAATCCTTTACGAGGAACAATGAATATGCAAACATTCTGGATCCAGTTTTCGAGTATCAGAACGTAATTTATTTTTTGTAATATTATTTTCGGTATAATTGATGAAAAACGATGAAAATGCTTTTACGTTAAATCGATTGAAAGTCATATGGAGAACGGTGGATGCAACAGATATAGCGAGGAATGCCGATTTGTTCAGTTCACTCAAAGTGCTTGCTGTATGTCTCTGCGTATGGGGGAATATGAACGTAGATATGAATACACATTCATGGGTATAAAAATTGCGTGTGCATAAAATACCTGAGACGACGACGTTAAAGCGACCACCGCGGTGTAGATGTGGTCGACGAGCATGCCAATGTTTGAAGCATATTTTACTAGTCGCTATACTCCCTATAATAAAACAGCACAGACTCCACACGATCATTCAGAAATCTCTCTCCGTGAAGAGATAATTAGTAAATTGTACCGAGATAAATGAAAAATGAGTATTCACGAAATTCAGAGCATTTCGTCGGAGTGAAAGCATAGATTGAGTGATTTAGAACAATGGCGAGAATAATGTATTTTTTTTCACTGCTTATAGTTTCTATTCTTTCTGTCAGACACTGCTGAACATGTGTAGCTTCTGACTTTCGCGTATTTGGTAATAAAAATTGATGTGTGAAAAGGATTTCCAGTCCGGAAATCGCTTGGGAAATTATCGACATAAACATCGCGTGTGCTTTGAATCACCCTCTATATGCAACCATTCAGTTTGTACCTTCTCCAGGTTCCCCAACCGGCTTCAGCTGCCGATGACTCACGTACAAAGTATCTTTCCTTCTCTCTCCCTCTCTCTCGTTCTTTCCGTCTTGCTCACTCTCTTAACTAGCGATCCGCGGCTAAACCATATCTACATGGTGAGATCTACCTCTATGAAAGCTTGTCGCATAACGCACCCGTGGTTTCGTGTTATTCTTACCTCCACCGGTATATACACATCCTTTCTACGTGTGTGTATTAGTTGGTTGTATGTATTTGAGAAAACAACAGCAATGTCGAACGGATTGAACGGAAGGGCAAAATAGCAATAACCGTACGCGCTGAATCACCTAAAACGGTGCCCTTTTGCTGCGCAGTCGTCAAAATAATATATCGATTGCGCGACAGCAACGTCATTGCTTATTCAGTCCTTCGTTGCTTCAAGATCGATGATGATGATGATGATCGAGTCAAAAAACCCGTTATTACAGGCAAGGAGAAAAAAAACGTTTGTCCAACTACGTAACTGCAGCGTAAAAAGGAATTATTTCTTTGGACAGATAATAAAATAGTAAATGGGAGCTGTTCCGAACATTCGATTGCATTTGAGGTATCACTTTTTTTATGATTTTTCATTGTCTCTAAACTTGCATCGAACCGAATCGCTGATATTTACGGTTTCCGGTTAATCGGGACTAATGGTTTTTGTCCCGTAATTCTGTCATTGTAATTTGCGTGAAGAAGCAACGTTCGAGATCGGTGGACATTGTAATCGCTGAAAAGATGCTCAAGATCTCTTGCATAACCGCGTCGCGTGCTTCTTTTTTCTTTCATTCAATTCAATCAGGAGACTCTACCGGCAATCAGGCTCTGTTAACGTGCTTCAAACTTTTTTCTGCGGTGATCTAAAGCTACGGCCGATCTTTAACATCCGCTTTGTTATTATCATTCATGTATTGACATTATTACTATACGCCTTCGGCCCTTGGCATTGTTCATCGTAACGGACAAGATCGTGCGCGGGTGCATCCCCAAGCAGCACACTCTTCATCATTGCATTTCGTTTTTTATGGATACATGATGCTTGGAAAATATGCAGTTAGGCGCGAGCCAGCAAGAATTTTGCGCACTCGGTACACACCGAGAGCTTCAGTCGTTATCGCGAAATTGCCTTGCGGTACTCAATCATTTTACCGATTTAAGTACAGCCGGAGAAGAAGAGAAGAGACGATTAGAAGTAATAAGGCCTTCTGGTCGAAAAATAACGCATATATGAAACTGAAATATAACGGCGCTAACGGAAACGATGTTATTGACCGCTTTATTACCGATCGGACTTTCCTATTTTAATTCATCGTCCGATTAATTGGATTCACATAAAAATGATGAATGCAGCACTTTTTTCGAAACTTTTTATTCCGCTAAACGGGAATCATTTAATTTTGGAAAGAATTCTCAATTCACCTACAAGGTCGTTCGGAAGCGTTTGGAAATTGTTGAACTTTGTTAAATCTCGGCCGAGTTTTGTGGGAAAAATCTGGCATTCTTTGCCAATCACATTTACTGCGAACGCGGAACTCTGCAATAAGAATCAACAGTTAAAAGATAGCTCATCGTCAGAATGAAACAAGATCCATTCACCTATTCTTGCAATTTTACTCTATAGCTGCAACGGCCTCTGTTGGTTATTGCTCACTTCATCTACCTTTGAGAGAACGATCTCTCTGAAGAATTATTACGAAGTATCGAAGCTCTGCGACCTTTGATCCTCTCAGATGTCCGTATGGAATGTCTGGAGTATTGAATTTTTAGCTTTCCCAGCAGAGACTGTTGTACTGCATATTTTTTTATGAACTCTTGCCTAACCTTCAATTAAATTTTCTATCATTGAAATTTAATTGGTAATATAATCACCTTGGTCGGCGTTTAATTATGCTCATTGCCTTCCGATTTAGTTTTGCGTCGAATATCCGTAACAATGACGAATCCAGTATTTCGTAAATTTCTTTGGTGCACGTCAACCGACGGATATATAAAATGGCAATTTGCCTGTTGAAAGGCATTCGAGTATTCCTAAGCGTCGCGTTTTTAGCACACGAGCCATAATAATATTCGAGAAGGTCGCACGAGACCGACGGACCGTCACTCCTTTTTTTTCTCTCTCCCGTTCCGTCCTCTCTTCATTTCTGTTTCCCTCTTCATTGTTGCCTTCGGGAAGCTGAAATCGCGTGGGAACTATGGCCTTTCCGTAGCAAATAAAACGGATTTTACTTTCCCCACTCCTCGTTCCTCTCTGTTTATGGGCTGGGTTAGCCTTCAACAGATTTTCCGACGACAATTTTCCAATCGTTGCAGATGCAGCCCCGTAGTTGCCCGAGGGGATTACCGTAATTCGTGGATATAGATTTCGTCGTCCGTGTTCGAGGGGAGGTTCACAAAGTTTGGCCAAGCTTTGATGTACCGGAGTTGCACGAAACCAGTGGAACTCCGCTACGTTCGTATTCGTTTTTGACACTTTAATTAATTCAAAAGGATTCCTTTTTCATTTGATGACGTACGTTTTAAAATTTGCTTTAATGCTAAAAATATACGAAAAAGGAGAAACAGTAGCCTGCTCAGATACGCGATATGTGCGCGTTTGTAAAGTATTTTTCTCGAGTGGAAAAAACGCTCGAGTTCTAGTCAACCCCGAGGCGTGGGAACTCACCGTGTTTCACCTTCGCCACAAAACGAGCCAGATTATATGCTACATTTCCAAGCTCTTCTAACATCCCGAGAGCTGCATACCTCTACGTTCTATCCTCCGATGCAGAATGTACTTTTCTATATTTTACCTGACCTGAGTTCAAACGTGCACTTTGCACGCTAGGAGAACCTGCTTCTACCTTTTAATATACGAAATTTACCCTCTGGCTCACATTTCAATTTTACGAAGAATTCCCTCAGTCCCAAAAGTATTTTCACTCTTTACTCAATGTTTTCGCCCACGTCCTTTCTCCTTCGTTTGAACTGCTTCACAAAGAAAAATAACTCTGCTGAAAATATTTTTTCGTTCTCTCAAAAACGACAAATTGATATCGTGCGTTCGACACATGAATCTTTGGTTTTATTGCATTATATCTTATCGAGTTGAAATCTTAAACTCATATCGATATAAACATACCAGATCGTTCTCATTTCGAGTCCAGCATAATCGACCCGCATGCTCAACTAATAAATCATGCATACTCGCACTCACACTCTCATGAATGTGTCTCGTTCATGCTGCGAATTCCGCAACGCGGTCTTAGGGTCTCTACGAATTTAATTAAAAGAAGGCTGTCGGAAGTTTTTTGGCATAAGCTGCGCCTACGAAACGTCATACAAGTCGTCTCCTCGTATCCATTTCTTCCGTACCTTTCACTCTTACTTGGCCCCCATTTTCAGGAACAAAATTATTCAGAAATTCTCTAAATACAATCGTCTGACACGAACCACGCTCATCCAGATATCGCGATAAAAATTATTTTTAAAATCGTCTCCAATTTACGAAAACATGGTGGGAAAATAGGTGACGATTATTACTCGTAAGTTCTATTCAATTCCCATCGTGCATTTTTTACTTTAGGAGTAAAAAATAGTCGACTGCGTGCTATCGATGAGGTTACGCAACTGCGTTGGTAAGACTTTGCATGCTATGTTTATAAATTGTATATGCTCGTGGAGTCTCGAGTGTATTTACCAAGGATGCAGCTTTCTATCGTATATAGTCACAGATAATCAAAGATTGAGGTAATCCAACAACGATATAAATATATCGCGTGAGATTCATTACGGCGTCGTCACTCTTCGAGTTAGACATCCTTCGCGTAAGTCACGCTTCATTAATTGATCAATAGACGGCGCATTTTTGTTTGAACAAACCGTACGGAGTTTTTTACAAAGTGATACTGTTACGAAACTTAAAGTTCTATAAATTTTTTTTTTATTATGAAAATAAACAAATCCGATAATCGATTGGAATTCCTTGGTGCGTTGAATTGATTGTACGGAGGAGAAGTTAAAATTGAGAATTCCAGCGGTCTGGGAGCTTCGGGTACGAGATTTATTCTCCGCCAGGTGAATCTCCTACATCTCGGTTTCGTTTGTACTCTTCAGTGTACACGTTTTATTGTATACGCAGAGTGCATGCACCTCTCTGGATACAAAATCTTCGCTCCGGATCTCATGGTCGCTTCCTGCAACAACAAAGAGACTTCGATGCCTGACAAGGCGTGGCGGACTAGCTGGAATAACTTTTGCTCCATCCACGAGGCTGAGTCACGTTCCAGAGTACGCCTCGTGCATCTTGCTTTTTCTATTTGAATTTTCTCTCGATACATGCACGGTGGAAGCGAATTATTTCAAATGATAATTTTTCCATTGCACGCTGGACCGAAAATCTATGTGTAAACAATAATCTTCTTAATAGTGAATATTTGAAAATTGTTTGCAAAAAGGTTTATTCCGAAAATTGAGCGAAACCTGAATGTTCTTTTGCATTTGATTCTATAAGTTTCTAGAAACAACAATCTTGTTACGAAGCGTCGAAGCAGAGAGTTGCTGATCATTTTCCGCGGATGTTCATCCATTTACGAGAAACGAATCGGAACGCCTGGGGGTAATTTCTTCCTGATCCAAAAAGTTGCACATTGTGTATTGCGGCTCGAACTCGAGGAGTGTATTTGCGGTTTACAGTCATTGCTTGGCCCAACGGCGAAATTTCGATCGAGCTGTCTGACTAAAATGCCTTCTGGTTGTTTCGCTGCAATTTTATGTTGTTGCAGTCTTAAGAAAAATATTTATGTATACGACTTAGCTGCCGGAGTTACGAGAGCTCTCGCACCGATATAATGGTCGGTTGTTCTTTTTTTTTTCACTTCAGTTATATATACTTTGTAAGCGTCCTCCTGTATTCGCCATGCAGCACACTTGTATCTATTATTTCTGTGTATATTGCAGCCGCAGCTGTATTAGGCTCTGCCTGCGGAGTGTTTACATCCGTTGGCCTCGAGTTCCTTGGCACGAGACTATCCTCGAGGAAATCTTGTTAATGCAAACTCGGTCTTTTTCACAATATCGAAGAAGAAATATTTTAAACATTTAAGTGAACAAAATCCCATAAGAAAATCGTATGAATAATTCCCCTGACTGCCATAGAAGTGAGTTACTCAAAAATTAACCGGATGAATGGTATGGTGACCAGGCCGCGGGATCGAGCAACGACCGCACTGCATAAAATTATCAATTTCTGCTTAGGAATTAATTCCGTTCCTTCGAACAGCTGAGTATTTTCATCGAAATATACAGCACGCGTGTGTATTTCGTACCCACCGGTTCCATATCACTCCCTGCAAGAAAAAAAATGATCGAGCTCGTTGTGGGTGTACAAGCGCCTGCGCTCAGTAGCACAATGATACGAAGACAGAAAGCAGAGCGAGCGAGACGACGTGCGGGTTCGTCTATTGCTTTATTCTGTGCTCCTGTGAACCCCAGAAGAAAAAGCCTGGAGAAACTCCACATAACGACGAAGTTACCAATACATCCTATATATCCATATACAGCACAAGCCAGGAAAACTGGTTCGGGGACGTATAAACGACTCACACACACGCCTTCGCAAACATATAGGTATTAAAATAGTACGCGCGGGTATTAAAACGCTAAGCTCTGCGAGCAAACCGCTCCAGGGATCATGGAACTTGCGTGTCCCACGTGTGCACTCTCATCTTCCTTCAGACACAACTTTTTTTTCCATACAGGATAAATATACACAAATTAACCTCGAATTAACGTGCAAAACTCTCGCGCGCACCTAGATATTTCGTTTTAATTATTTTGCAATGTTATTCAATTCTGATGAATATTCAATGATTTTTATCGGGATGCAATAATAAACACCCACGTAGTGAACATCCTGCCCGAACTTTGCTTAACATTCCTCCAAAGAGAAATCGCTTGAGAAGACGGGAGAGACACCAATCGCGTTTTGATTGGAAAAAATGCTACCTTTTTACGATCTGGATATCGTTATTCTTACGCAATTAGGAGAAAACAGCAGACGAGGAAAATTGTGATATGATTTTGAAAAAAAAAAACTTTATTGAAGAATTCATTCGTCGGCTCGCATATGTGGAGACTTTAACGCCTTGAATCACCGAACAGACAAGCCTCCGCAGGACTTTTTTTTTATCCGTACGGCCACGACGACTCATCGTGGATTTTTTTTACATAGTTTTCAACGTTATACTCTCATCCTGAGAATTCATATACGAATCCTTATTCCCATACAGAGACACGTCATTTCGTACGGCTTCGCCCGGCGCATGAATAATAAACCAGGGGAAGGCCGTCACTTCCGGTCTCGTGATATATTCGTCTCTCAGATCTCTCGGCTCTTTCTTCGACATTTTTTCCACATATCGTGAATCCCGCATGCACAAATTATTATATTCAATCCAGTCTGCTAAAAATCATTTTCTTGTGTTCCTTATTTCGATGTATTTTTTTTTTCCCTGAAATCTGGTTGATTTTTCATTCGACGTTCAATTTATTATCGTTTAATGAGTTCGTTAACTATAGACTCTGAGTAAACCTCGTTTTATTTCACGAAGAAGTCAGCGTTTGTAACAAAATGAGTCACAACGATAAATCTTTATTACTCACGAAGTTATTGTGAGATTATAATCAATCATGCAATGATTTAGAAACAAAAAATTAACGGATCATCATTTCTGACCCACGCTACAAATATTCTTGGTTTCCTACGCATGTCTTCGTGGCTGGAAAGTGTATATTGATCGGTATATAGACACACGCGAGCATGCGAAAGAAACAAAGTGTTGAAATTTTTGAACACGAGGCACGTAGACGAGCCAGCACCGTCTCCTGTCCATCTTGAGTGCTGTACACACGTATGAACGTATGTGTAGTATGTCCGGTATACGCTCACGTGTTAAGATGACGGAAAATCTATGCTTCACGGTGCAGGCTTCATTCACTCTTTATACGAATTTTAACGTTTCACAAAGTTGCTGCTCACGTTTTTGAATTCATTTCATAATGTATTATTTATTGCGTCAAACTTTATTTACCATCCGAATTCTTTTGTTATCACGAATGTCATGATTTACGGAGAGCTATTTTGCAATGACAATTATAATAGTTTTTATTGCTCGGTTGGATTTTATTTCAGGAATCGTGAGAATTTATCTTGGTTTTCTTAAAAAGAAGAGATTCTATTATTCGTGAATAACGTTTAACGAAAAAATAATGAAATTCTTGGCACTTGCAGTTGAAAAAATGTTCGTTCATGCACGAATAATATTTCTTGATTCTCTACGGGTCGTAAATCACAAGTGTCGTTATGCAACGAGCCCGCTGACGATAATTCGTAACGCGGAAATGTAAATGAGACAAGAGAGTCTCGAACAATCCGTTAATATTATATCGTCGAAGTTAATGGTTTGTAAAAAAATTGAAAGAATACTCGATGTGTCCGTTTTCCATATTCAAATGCCGCACGCTCTTTCAAAGGGAATGAAATTTGTCACAAAAAGTGTTTCTCACTTTAAAAAACGTTTTTACGAGTTTATCGAAAGATGGAACGTTTTTTTTCCAACACCATGGGAAACGCTTCGCTCTTTGTATACGTTTTCTCATTTTTTTCCTTCGTTTGGTATTTTTCTCAGGTAACAGAGAGCCTCTGTGCCAGGTATGGGAATCTTCCTCATGGATTTCCCAGCATACATCCTTTAAATACATGTATATACATTTTTTTCTCTCGTTGGGCTGCTGTGCAGATGCTTCTCATGCATTATTTACTATCATATGAATGACAATCCATGCCTGACTCCCTGTAGTAGTAACGTACACGTCTATCGATAATCTTCGAACTTCCCTGTATATACAAAATGTATAACGATATAATCGCGACTTTCTCTATAGTTGAATATCCTGCGAGATCCTTTGCAAATTCCCGAAGATCCGTTATTAACAAACTTAAATATTCATAACGGAAGTAGCGGAAGAATAATCCATTGTTTTTCCCTCTCAAATCCTTCCTCATTTTTCAAAAGCAACCGACTAGCAGTTTGTGGGCTGTCCGTATACGCGATTCAGGCGATCAACAAATTTTTGCTTATGCATTCTTACCGAACATAGTATCAGAGCATTAGAGGAAGGAAATATTTATGAACACGGAATATTTATTACCACGAAAATGAATATTCTTTATTCGATGTGAACATTTTTAGAAAAAAATGGATTTTTCTTTTTTGCATTATAATTCATGCTTCAAAATCTTTTTATGTTCTTGATCAACTGCGACACATGTACACGTCATGTGATAAATACATCGAGGCTCTATAAGATCTCCAGACCGAATAAGTATCGTTTTCACATTCCGGAATCAAGTTACAATGAAAATAATGTTACACTTCGTACGATATGAACTCCACATCTTGTTTGTCCTTTCGCGAGATAGATCCTATCGCAATACTCTGTTGTCACATGTATATCCATGTTTCTCGTTACGCACCCAATCATCGAATAAGGCATTTCAATCTAGGCCAGTGAAGCAAACGCGTCAAAACCTCGAGAGCACCGACTCTCACGTCTTGTTTGTCGACATGAAACACCGGTTGCCTATTTTCTTTATATGAGATATCGAAATGACAATAATTGTGTTTAGTTCTTAGAATTGGATGCATTTGCACAATATACTAAAGAATTTATACTTTTTTCATTCTCGTTGCATAAAGCCAAATTTGCAAAAAAAACAAAAATCCACTTCGAAAGTAAAAACACTCAATAGTAATTAATCAATTATGTGCTCATAGTTCTTTTTGATAATTGAGAAAATTTAAAACGTGTCGAGACAAAGTGCTGAAATAAAAAATATTCGAAAAATACTTGAAAAATGTCAATACGTTTATGAAGAGCCCCATTTTTCTAAACAACGCACGACGCAATGTACTTCTGGGTAATAATAAGAACCGGTAGCAGGGAAACAAGGTCAGCAGAGAGAGCGAACACACAAAGTAGATTTTAACTCACTCAGTCTGGCTGGTTTCATTGATCCCGCTGTGTTAATCTTATCTTGTCTTTATAACCCGGAAATATATATTTCTGATGTATCTCGCACTAACCTAATGCCCCCATCTCATGATATCACGATATCGAAAAATTCGATCGATCGGAAGTGTTCGAGATAATGTATCGAGATTTTTTATGATATTCAATTGAAACATCAAGGCGATACTTCTTTTTTATAATTTTGAGTCCATCCTTATTTATTTATTCTCATTTGTTAAAAATGCGATTTTCAGTGCTTGCAATTAGTTGTTACTTTTTTTCCAACATCTTGTTAATGAATACACTTTTTAAAATTACAGTTCTGGCTACTTTCGTGATTGCCATTCACGACACAGTTGACAGTGCCAGTCACTCGAGCGTCGCGGAGCAACATCGAGAGGCTTATTTCAATGGTTCGGCGATACTGAAGCTCGCCTCGACAGTCTCGGTCCATAGGCACAGTGGTTTGAGCTTCCGTACGTGCGATGGTGGCAGATTATTTACACAAAAGTTCAACAACGACAGAATAAGTCTGGAGGTTAATCCCGAGGGTTTGTTTCTCGTCGCACATGTCGACAATCAACGATACGATGCCACGTTGAGTGCGAGATTGTTAAACAATGCTTGGCACACTGTCAATCTGTTATTCAGACTTGGAAACCTGACCTTGAACGCGGCTGGACATACTCAGGTATTTAATTATTTCGAAAAACCTTCTCTCACGAATCTTTCGTCTTTTCTTATTTATTTTGCTAATAAATTATTCCGAAGCAAAAATTCTGATGAATTTGAATATTTATCAATTAATTTAAATCCATTAGGTCGTCGCTAATGCAACTTATAACTCAGCAATTTTAATGCTTCCTGATCGGGGGAGCAACGGTTCGTTGATCGTTGGCGAGGGCTTTAAGGGTTGTATACTTCAAGGTCCAGGAATATTGTTCAACGATACAGTAAACTTAGGTGCTGTCTTTGGCGCATGTCCCTTAAACACCAGAGGATGTAAGTAAATTGTTTGATTGAAAAAGAAAAATGATTCGAATTCTACCCATAGACAAAAGTATTTGATAAAATAAAAATATTGAATCGTTTCATCATTAAAAAAAAAAAATCTTATCGAAAAAATGGTCGAAGTGTAGATTTAAAAAATTTCACCAGCAATCATGTTATCAGTTTCGATTTGAAGATTGGAAATAAACAGAAAGACGTTACTCGTGCACAAGATATGTTACGATTGTTCGATTAGCGCGATGACTCATTGAAACTCGCTTTCGAATTGTCTGAGCTATCCAAATTCAGCTATGATAAAAAATATTATTTTCCACACGTATTCACTGCATATCTGAAAAATTTCATTTTCGACATGCGACTGTGTTTGGAAGCGCATACTCTTTTTCGTTGCCATTTTTCTACATTTCCCTGTGACCTGTGAGTTTGTTTCAAATTGTGTAATTTTTCTTTCTATATTCATGAAGAATCGAACGAAATTATATAGCACATTGTGTAGCATTTATGAGAAAAATTGATTCGGTGACATTGAGATTTTTTCATGTGTTTTCGTCCTTCTAATTCCGTCGCTTATTGTCATTAACGTACTCGTTTGCAAAATCACACTTTGGACTGTCCGTCGACTTGAAAATGCAGCTTCAAGCTCGTCTCATTGAATCGCAATTGATCATTGCGATACATAAAAATCCTCGAACATTCATCTCCCTATTTTTCGATACATTTCGAACGAATTACCGAAATTTTGTTTTATCTTTATTAACCAACCGAAGGATTTAGTTGATATTTACTAATTGACAAATTAGTCGATCGTAGCAAGCACCGTTTGATTTTGTTTCTCTTCTCATTCACGTTTTTTGATTCTTATTTTTTATATAACGAAAAATAATACTAGTGTGTGAGTAGAATTAAGAAGAAGTAAAATATTTGGATGTTCCGAAATAGTGCGCTAAGCGAAAGTAACGTTTGACCTCAGGCTAGATCTCTCTCAACGTCGTCGACTACCTTAAGCTACTTTTTCTTTTGCCTCCACGAAGCCAGTCGTCCCTCGAGTAGTTTTGCATGCTTTTGTCTGAATCTTTCAGGTGATCCGAACAGCGTCGGTGGACGTAGCGGGTCATCCGACACGACAACGGATTACTGCCATCACGAACCATGCATGATGCACGGCAAATGCGTTTCTCGACAGGATCGTTACGAGTGCCACTGTTATGCCCGATATTCTGGCAACAACTGCCAGCTCGACAATGGTAGAATTTTTTATACGACGACCAAACAAAATTCGAAAAAAAAAAAAAAAAAAAATCAAAACCAATTCATTTCTTTATGAATATTCTAGCAAAAGGAAACATTTTCGGGCTCTATTGAACTTTCCACTATTCAACGACGTTACAACCTCTTCTACGCACGATTCTTTAATATTGTCGCTTATCAACGTGTAGTTACACTCTGTAGGAATGCATTTTTCCGTAGTGATATCATTTGAAACCAAATTCTGTAGATTCGTAGTTCGGAAGGTGCTACGAAATATTATCCCAGCCATACATTTCATTTCCCTTCTGCTTTCCTCGAAATTTTAGGCTCTGTCATCAGCATGATAATGTTACTTTCTCGACATTTGGACATACAATCATTACTCTGCATCCCTTCTCGCCTGCCTTGTAGTTATCGAGCATTTGCTGTTCTTCGCTTGTGGTTCATACAAAAACCAACTAAATCCTTAATTCCTGTGAAAAGTTAATTTTGTTGAAAAAGGTCGATATGTTGTTGAATATTGTCAAGTAAACTATTTTTTTTTTTAATAACACTTTCGGTATTCCAATCCTTACTTGACCGTATTTAACATCTTTGGGTTTTTAGTGCGGTTAAGAGTTCGTTTCATTGCCATTCAATTTGACTCAGTTTAGTTTGTAATCCTGACAAAACTATATTTTTCTTAACCTTATATTTCTCAAGTGCATCCGAGGCTCATACTCCGGGAACTGAAACCTCCTGGGAATGGAATGTTTAAAATTGATTTATTTATCAGAAGAAAGGGTTTCCCCCCATTGTTGTATTTTTCGGTGCTTGTGGCCTTGGTTCTGTGAGTGTGTTTGCTTTGGATTTCAGGATCTGAAAAATCATCTCTATGCACGAAATGTTTCATGTAACATTTGATTAACTTTGAAGTTTCTGAATTCGAACGCGGAGAATAAACTTTTTAGCAATAATTTTTGAATCGTTCATTCAGGTCCACCGTGCGCCAGCAGCCCTTGTAAAAACGGTGGAACTTGCGAAGAAGATTCGAAAGGAGATTTCACTTGTACGTGCCCACATGGTTATACAGGCGCCCTTTGCGAATCGCAACTTGGTGTTCGCCTTTGCGAGGATAATCCTTGCAAAAACAAGGGGACGTGCGTTGCACTAACCGACAGTGATTATCGTTGTCAATGTCCACCGGGACGGGGTGGAAAACATTGCGAAATTAATATCAATGAGTGCAACTCGAATCCTTGCATGAATGGCGGAATTTGTTTGGATGGGATCAACAATTACACATGTAGATGCGAAAAAACGGGGTAAGTTTTTCATTCATAGTTTTCTCCCAAGGGACACAGAATTTTGATATTTTTTACTCAGAGTTAATCAATTCGTTGGTCAAATTTTTCGTCTGTCAAAATTCTTACATTTCTGAATATTTTGTTTACGAAAAATGAAATAATTTTTTTCTTCAGATATGAAGGAACACATTGCGAAATAAATATCGACGAGTGCGTCGATAGTCCATGCTGGAACAATGGAACTTGCTTCGATAATTATGGAAGTTATGTTTGCAATTGCCCTGAAGGCTTCGGGGGACAAAATTGTGAATTCAACCTCAACGAGTGTCTCTCAAACCCTTGTCTAAAGGGTGGCATCTGCGTGGATGAATTTGGCTCCTATTATTGCAAATGTCCACACGGATATACCGGTAAACATTGTGAAAACAGTGTTCGAGGACAGTGCGAAAATGCTGCTTGTCCTTCGAACAGTTTTTGCCTCGACGCACCTTCAGGATTGCAATGTGTTTGCAAACCAGGATTCATGGGAAACCCACCAAATTGCACTATCAATTTCTGTGCCGGCAAACCTTGCAGCAATGGGGGTACGTGCATCAGCGACACCAATGGATACAATTGCACGTGCCCACCTGCTTGGAAAGGTATATCAAATTCTTTTATTTATATTCCAACCAAAAATCAATTCATCGTGACATTGAAGGCAGAAAAATTCCTGCAACGAAATCGTTCACAGAATTGTTTCGAAACATTTTTAAAATTTTCTCTCCGTTCTCAAAGTTTCGTAATCTGAAGTTCTAGGAAAATCGATTTTGAACCCGACGAGGCAAAAAATGTTACTCGATCGATTGTCATTAAAATGAATAAAATTTTGATCATTGGATGATTTCGTTGGGTCCCAGTTTTTCAGCCTGTTTCGTTCATTTTATCACCTCGTTCCACTGCAAATTTGACTAACCCCGTCGTCGTTAAATGTGTCCATGGGAATATCACACAAAATCATCATCATCTCACAATCTGTGTTAAGTGTCGTGTGTTGTTTGTTTTTTCTCCCACTCCGTTGGTTATGCAATCGTCCAGGACAAAATTGTCACATTCCTGCGTCCGATTGGTGTTCCACTTGTTACAATGGTGGATCATGCGTCGAAACGATTTACGGAATAATGTGCCAGTGTCCGAGATTTTGGACAGGACCTCAGTGTAAAGATCCAGTAACGTGTCGTGATCTTCCTTGCAAGCAAGCGTCAGCTTGTCACGATTACGTGAGTTTGTGTTCCGTGTGCTTTTACAATTATTACTCGCTTTTGCTTAAGCCAGTTCATTTATCAATTGATTCCAAAATCATGAGCAGAGCATTCAAGTTGACAGATTATTTTTAACGGTTTGGCAGTTCGTTTTCATTTTATTGTAAATTTCGATCAGAATCACTAAATATGTTTTTTTTTGTCTGCTTATTTTCGATTGTTTCGTAAAAATCAAACCTGTTCATTTGGCACTTTTGTTTTTAACGCTATTTTTTCACTGTGGCTTTCGTCGTTCGCTTTTGTATTTAGCCCCGTGGTTATTACTGCAACTGTGAACCCGGATGGACAGGACCTGAATGTTCTATCGATATTGACGAGTGCTCGAGCGATCCTTGCCGCCATGGAGGAATATGCATCGATCACTTGAACAGTTACTACTGCCAGTGTCTGCCTGGCTACACGGGTAATTAAAAATAGCAAAGAAGCAGAGAACATGTTGGAAAACACGATACTGAAGTTTGCATCGTTGGAATACAACGAAAAATATATTTTTTATTCGTCATTTTGGTAATTCATGCACTCGTTGCAATTTTTTTTAGTAAATTCACTTTTCAAATGGGAAAGAAAACTGTCCCAATCGTTGACAAATACTGTACGAAAATTTTGTGCTCTGCTATAAAAAATAATGAGTTTTCGTTGCTTTCGAACGGTGCAAACTTCAACATCATTTGAAAAACTACGGTTTTGGTAATTTTGTTGCTTTGTGTGTCGTGTCTAATTAACATAATTCATCCATACGCGTCGAGACTGTAATCATCATAATTTTAACAACTTTTCTATGGACTTGAGAAAATAAGTAAATAATTAAAAACAAAAATGGTTTCAATAGGAAAAAATTGTCAAATTGACGTCGACGAGTGCCTGTCAAAGCCTTGTCAAAACGGTGGAACGTGCATCGATGGAGCGAACGGCTACACGTGCAATTGCACTCAGGATTTTATGGGCGACAATTGTGAGCGCGAATACGATGCTTGCGCGAAGAATCCGTGTCACAACAACGGCACGTGTACGCCGGTGACGTCTCGATCTAGACGCGAATTTGTCTGCGAGTGCCCTCCTGGTTACGAAGGCAAAACTTGCGACATCGACGTTGATGATTGCAAAGATGTAATTTGCCCTAATGATAAAGTTTGCGTCGATGGTGTCGCCGGCTGGGAATGCAAATGCAAAGACGGTTATCGAGAACCTAATTGCACTGCTGTTCGATCGCTCTCTCACGATCCTTGTCTCACGAATCCTTGCGTCAACGGAACTTGCCATAATCTTGGCGATCATGGTTTCAGGTGCGACTGCTTCCAAGGATTCGAAGGTATGATTTTTTCACAAATTCTATGGTCAATTAATTTATTTGAAAAAATTCTCCAAGAGCATTTCGAAGCGTTTTAATTTATTATCAAAAGCGTTATTTGGAATTTATACAAAACAACCATTTTTTTTGCAGGGAAATTGTGCGACACTGATATCGACGAGTGCACAGTTTTGGGTAACAAATCCTGCAACGACGGTATCTGCATAAACACTGTGGGAAGTTACAATTGTTTTTGTCGTCCGGGTTATTCCGGCGATCACTGTAACATCGATATAAACGAGTGTCTGTGCGGGCCTTGTGAGAATAACGCGACTTGCGTCGACGGATTAAACGATTTCGAGTGTATTTGTCCACCGGGTTACGGTAACAAAACCTGCAACCTAAACATCGACGAATGCGCGAGTAAACCTTGTTTGAATAACGCCGCCTGCATCGACCAAATAGCCGCGTATACTTGCGTATGTGCGCCGGGTTTCACCGGACAAAATTGTGAGACGAACATCGACGACTGTAATCCGCAACCTTGTTTGAGCCACGGCTTGTGCATCGATGGCATAAACAATTACACCTGCGACTGCACTGACACCGGTTTCCAAGGATCGCACTGCGAAATTAATATCGACGATTGTCTGTCGAATCCTTGTGTCAATGAGGCTGTATGCATCGACGAAGTAAAAACTTACAAATGCCAATGTTATCCTGGCTACACGGGACAAAACTGTGAAATCGATATCGACGAATGCGACAGTTCGCCTTGTCAATACAACGGCACTTGTCTGGAAAGATCCAATCAGGAATTGTACAAAAGCGAAGCTCGCACACTGCCAGCTATCTTCACGCAAAACTTCAGTTACGCAAATGCAAGCGGGTAAGCATCTTCTCGAAAAATACACAAATTTACAGATATTTTTTTAACAAGCATTCTGCTATTTGTGACGTGTAAGGATTTTGAGAATCGAGAAAATTCGTAACTAAAATTGACATTGATTTATTGTATTGCTTTTAAATGAAAAGTGATAAAAATTAAAATACCTTGAATTTGCAGATACGAATGCCTGTGCGTGCAAGGCCTGACGGGAAAGAATTGTGAGATTAACATAAACGAGTGCGAGAGCAGTCCTTGCATCGCGGGCTCCTGCGTCGACAGAATTGGCGGTTACACGTGCGAATGCGACGAAGGTTTTGAAGGTGATCATTGCGAGCACGACATTGATGAGTGCAAGAGATATACGCCCTGCGAACATGGCACGTGCACGGACGGCAGAGCTGATTATTACTGTTCCTGCGAGCCTGAATACGGAGGCAAAAACTGTTCCGTCCAACTTATCGGCTGCCAAGGCACCGCCTGCCAAAATGGTGGTACCTGTTGGCCATATCTTGTCAATGAAACCGAACACATGTTCAACTGCACCTGTCCTACCGGCTTTCACGGTGAAACTTGTCGCAACGTGAGTTTCTCCATTCAATCATTATACAGACAAAATAATTCAGAGAGTTGCATTGCCTGCTGAACTGAAAGCTTCACGTCTATTCCGAAATTTCGTCAAACAGGAACTCATTTTTTTTAACATTGAGAAATTATTATTGTCTAACTTTTGATTACTTGCATGTTTACGTTATAAGAATCTAAGAGGAGATGAGGTGGGTGACTGCCGACGAACAAATCGATTCGTTAAAATAAATATTTCGCTCGATTACTGTTTTTTTTTAAATTATTTCTCTAGGTAACGACAATGTCGCTAAGTGGCAGCTCGTTCGTAATGGTGAACACAACAAGAGACGAGGGTTACGACATTCAATTTCGATTTAGAACGACCCTGCCAAACGGTCTTCTCGCAATGGGCAAAGGCACCACTTTCTACATCCTCGAGCTCGTTAACGGAAAGCTCAATCTTCATTCGAGTATTCTCAACAAATGGGAAGGCGTCTTTATCGGCAGTGGATTGAATGATTCGACCTGGCAGAGAGTGTTTGTCGCTATAAACGCGACGCATCTCGTTTTGTCAGCGAACGAAGAACAAACCATTTATCCGATCAACCTCAACGAAGGTGCCAACGTCACACCTACGTCGTTCCCTACCACTTACGTCGGTGGGACTATCAGTTATCTCAGCAAATTGACTCATGGACCACCATTCTTTGTTGGATGTGTCGAGGACGTCGTTATTAACGGGGAATGGGTACGATCATTGACTAAAGAACCGCGAAATCACCTTGAATGTTATTATTTTCTCTCTTTTACAGCGACGTTCAAAGATTACAAGGATTAATCGAAATTTTGTCAACAGATTTATTCGGGCATGGATTCAAAGAACGTGTTAATGGAGCACGTAGAACCAGGCTGTCCACGTGACGCTCAGTGCTCTCCAAATCCTTGCAAGAACGGCGGACACTGCACGGATCGTTGGCGCGATTTTTCATGCGAATGCGAACGCCCTTACCTTGGTCG
The DNA here is from genome assembly GCA_963921915.1 of Hyposoter dolosus. Classification (NCBI taxonomy): domain Eukaryota; kingdom Metazoa; phylum Arthropoda; class Insecta; order Hymenoptera; family Ichneumonidae; genus Hyposoter; species Hyposoter dolosus. The sequence continues at coordinate 11,180,439 of OY998135.1, read as the reverse complement.
TACTTGCCAGTACAACATGACAGCGGCAACGTTTGGTTACGAAAACATAACGAACGGTTATGTGACAGTAAAAGTATCGGATATGGCGAGAAGGGCTGTGCGTTCGATCGTCGACATATCCATGTTCATCCGAACTCGAGAGCCGCGCGGTGACATCTTTTACCTCGGCTCCGAGCCAAATCCTCAGTTAGAGTCCAAGTCTCAAGAAAACACGTACATTGCGGCGCAACTGAAAGATGGTGATTTACGTTTGGGAATCCAGCTCAACGGCACCGAAGCTTATACCGTGGGTGCAGTCAAACTGAACGACGGCAATTATCACTTGATTCGAATAATACGAAACACAACACTCGTACAAGTGAAAATAAACGGTACTGAATACTTCAGAAAAACAATAAGCGCTTCCGGACCATTGAATTCGACTATTTTGTATCTCGGTGGTTTGCCACGAGCAACGCGATACATTCGTCAAGCTGAAAATCGTCAAATGGAACATCAATCCCCTCAGATTAATTTCAAAGGTATCATCCAAGACGTGCAAATATCCAATGGGACCGACATTATGGTCGTTGAGTTTTATCCCCTCAATACTAAAGAAATTCCAACGTTCGTACAATTTGGTACGGTCTCGCTGGACCGTGCCAAAGTTCTCGAGGGTGTACGTTCCGACAACGTTTGCGAAAGCAATCCTTGCTTCCACAATGGCACGTGTCACGTCACCTGGAACGATTTTTGGTGCCAGTGTCCCAGAGGGTACACCGGCAAAACTTGTCAGGAAATGGAGTTTTGCCAGCTGCAAGATTGTCCGAGTGGCTCCAAATGTCAGAATCTTGACGATGGCTACGAATGCGTGGCAAATGCGACTTTCGACGGTCTCAGTAATTCTTTCACTTACATTTACGATCAATTGGAAGCGAAAAATTCTACCGAATCCACAATCGACACCATCAGCATCACTTATCGTTCAAACACCGGGGGAACTCTGATGCACATGTCGAAACTCGAAAGTGATCAACATTTCACTATTTCCGTTTACAAAGACGTCGTAACCGTCGCGTGGAAACTGGACGTTCTCAATCACGATACTATCAGCTTTGGCAAAGACAAACCTGACGGCAACTGGACAACTATCGTTTTAAAGCTGACCGAGAATTCGCTGAGCTGTGGATACAAAAATCCTAGCGAAGAAGCTGTCCCCGATATGAGCAATAAATTCAATTTCTCCATGTGGTACGAACTCCTCGAAAGTGGAACCGTCACTTTGGGAGGACTGGCTGATGACGCGTGGGAAAAAAATAGCTACGTCACCGTCGAAACTGAACGGCAGAAGATCGATAGTCACGAAGGGATCGATGGAAATTCGGTCGAACTCGCCGATCGTAGATTGACCACGGCTATGCCCTATCACGGAATGATGTCAGGTAAATAATCATCGAACTCGATCACCACGAAATCTCCTTTATCAATAATAACTAGATATTCCAAGAAAAATTTCTTCTTTCCAAATCAATGATCGATCACGCGTTTTATCCGACAGGTGAACCATTCAAGGGTTGCCTCGGTGAGGTGCGCATAGGCACTATGCTTCTCCATTTCTTCACTTACGACGAAGTCTATCGAAATGCAAATTTCACACCAGTGGAATATCTCTCGTTGCAACGGAATAACGAAACGGATTCTGAGAGCATAGGTTGCCGTTTGTGTTTCGAATCTGACTGCAAGAACTCGGGCCATTGCCACGACGTGCTGAGCAGTTATGTCTGCGACTGTCCAGCTGGTTATGCTGAAGACGACTGTTCGGTCGACATCGACGAATGTGCAGTCAGTAAATGCGGTAATGGTGGTACCTGCATCGATGGAATTGCCAATTATACGTGTGTCTGCAACAAAGGCTGGACCGGCTGGTTGTAAGTATACTCACAATTATCACAGTCTTTCATTTTTATGAAATCTCATTAGTACCGACTTTCCCGTTCTTGTACTTTTTGGAGTAAATTTATTAACCGCCCGAATGGTTTTTTTTACTCAACTTTTGTTCATTGCAGATGTGAAAGAGATATCAACGAGTGTGTGGGTGCGACGCCGTGTCAACACGACGGCGTTTGCGTTAATTTACCGGGCTCCTTCCGGTGTCAATGTCCCGACCAGTTTACAGGTGATCTCTGCGAAAACTTCAGACTGATCAGGTGCGAAAATAATCCATGCAGGAATGGCTCGATTTGTACTGATGTCGTTAACGAGACGACTGGAAATAATTTCACGTGTACGTGTATGCCTGGTTACGAAGGGCCACTGTGTGATATTCCGTTTTGCATCGCGCGAAAATGCGAAAACGGTGGCAGATGTGATTTCCTATATGACGTAAGTATTATTTTTCTTTTTTTCCTATTCCTAAGTTTTGCCATCCGTAATTATAATGAATACTTCTTAATGAAGGGAAAAAGAATGCGAATTGACCAAAGTATTACGTAAGATCATCAGAGTGGAAATGATATTCATTGGATTACAATTTTTCAGGCACCTCAATGCACTTGTCCTCTCGGATTTACCGATCGTTATTGCGAGACGAACATCGACGACTGTGCTCCGAATCACGAAGGTGACGTGCCATGTAAGAATGATGGAAAGTGTTACGATGGCATCAACAGTTACACTTGTGATTGTACCGACACCGGTTACACCGGACAAGACTGTTCGATCGACGTGGACGAGTGTTTGCTGAACACCACCAAATGCGGACAGGGCATATGTGAAAATGTTGCTGGAACATTCAGCTGCCGCTGTGATCTAGGCTTCTGTGGCCATAGCTGCGAACGAGTCAACCCGTGTGATACAGAGGTACGTCTTCGCCTCAAAATCTAATATTTTCTGATCTTTTCCCTCCGATTACCGAAATGGTAACGTTTGATTTTGTTTTGTTTCATTTAGAACTATTGTGAAAATGGTGGCTCTTGCGAATGCTCGGATACCGGTTACACTTGTAACTGTACACCGGAATACAGAGGAGTCAATTGTACAGAAGTAAGTGAAACGATAAAAAACGATAAATTCGTATGATAATGATAGAAAGTTTCGTGAGTATTAATCACACCATTTCTGCCCGCAGGCGGAACACTTTTTGGGCAGTCAAGCACGGGATATTGCGGTTATAGTGGGACCGATACTTGCAATATTATTAATAATAGTCGCCGGTTCGTTAACGGCTCTGTTCATGATGGCGAGGAAGAAAAGAGCAACGCGTGGCACATACAGCCCGAGCGCTCAAGAGTTTAGCAATCCTAGAGTCGAAATGGACAACGTGATGAAACCACCGCCGGAGGAAAGATTGATATAAAGAGAGAGAAAGAGAAAAAGCGGAAGTTTTGCAGGAAACATTTGTTTTTGCTTCTCGACATCGTTTATCCTAGTCCGCTGTACGAGTCTTTCGACTTTGTTACATCTTGACCCAAAACTCGAGAACATCCCACTTACTTGTGGATGTTCGATGATTTTACTGCCGGAAAAGGAAAAAGATTTATGCAAAAAAGAAAAATTCTAGTCCGCACCGTGTTTTGTCGAGTCCAAACCTAATTTCGACATTATACAACGTCGTGCAGAGACACACAACATACCCACACATTACACACATACACACCAGGATACGTCACATTTTGTATCCGAATTCAAACGTGTTCTTACGATGGCTCGTGCTCAGCGCGACTGCTACGAGAATAACGCAGTGGACGCGTCACATCCTGGTCACTCAGAGTTCGTCACTCATCCCTTAAGATACGAAGTTCAATTCTTTAAATTTTCACTCCCGAATTTTCATCATTCGACGTTTACATTGACATATGTAGATTGTGTGAAACTTTTTCAAGTGTACTTATGAAACAACTTATTCAAGTGTCCTTACTTCGGATTCTAAATGTTTTTATTAAAACGAAAAGAAGAAAAGCTCCATGAGCTTGAAAGGCCCGTCCATTTACAAGTGCCTAGTTGTATCATATACTCACTATAATTAATTATACTGAAAATAGCGAATACTCGAACGAACATTCCGAGAGTTATGAACAAGAAAAAGCTTGCAATCGCGAGAACTCGTTTTATCGAATTCTTTCAAATTCATAGAGAACGAATGCGTGTACGAGGCTTGATGCCACATCGATACATTCTCGGGAATAATAACGAGAATATTGTAAGATACTCGATGTGAAAAATAGAGTTCTTTGTATTTTTAATGTGCTAGGTAGAAGCTATGAACGGTTTAACGAGAAGAGAAATGGGCGCTTTATGTTTCTCTAAGAAACATTATTTTTCCTTATTTACAATTGATTCATGACCAATTGTTTTAATCGACCTCCAGTTCTGTAACGGTTTTACGCTTACGCATGTTTGGAGCTATATCTCAAAAGGCCCATTTCGAAAAGAGATAACCTTTTTTTTCGTCAGAGCGAATTTTATTCGATATAATCGCACGTATGTGAGTGGCGAAAATAAAAACCAAACTTTTCGTCGCTCCTCGTCCGTGCTTTGTTGATTTTGTACATATTTTAGGTTTCTAAGCTGCGAAGATTAATTCCAATGGTTAGTTATTCATAAGATTTTATATGAAACTAGTTAACGTTTATAATATTTGGTATATAATATGATGTACTTTTGTGACCAAAGTAATTAAGAATGAAACGAATTCCGATAATATTAATTGATGAATCTACAATTAATTGTAATTTATAATGAAAAGATTTTAAAAACAATACTAGGATCCAATTATCTGAATTTTCCAGTTGTAAAAACAATCGAAACTAATGTCAGGTCGGGATGGCCTCGCGTAGATCTTTAAAAATGTATTACTCTGTGCAAGACTGAAGTACGAATCTTTCGCTGGCTTGAAAACGAAAAAAAAACTATCCAAACTCTCGCCCCTGCATACGGCAGAGGTGTGAGTTCCCATTTATGAATTATCGTATACTTCTGAGATTTCTAAATTAAGACAAACGTGTAGGTGTGATTATTAGTTTCTAATGAGGATCGTCGAATGCATGAATGTACAGAAAAAAAATAAACATCCCAAGACTTACGTATCGTCAATATTTTATTCGTAATTCTTTAAAATAGTTTTTCCCACATTCAGGAAACTTGTTGCTAAAATTTACAAATACGCTTCTAAAATTCGTCGTGTATGCTTTTACCGTCCTACTTTTTTTCCGTTTACTTTCGCCAATTTTTCACGGGATATTTTGTCAAAGAACAGCAATCCCGCAGCACGTTCGATACTTTCCGGTGGTACCTGTTGTAAAAAAATCATAAAATTGATTATTCAATGTTTTACAGTCTTTTACAAGCTTTTTGGTTGTTGCACCTGTAAGTTACATCAAAGTGCTGACATGACAGCATACCTGGAAACTTGTGAGCGGTGTATTATCATCAATTTTCTTATTTGGCATAACAAAGGCTTCCATTTCTAATCTAGAGTCCTCAGCTTCACCGACCACCACTTTGTAAAAATGGGTGGGCACAGCCACGTGATTCGCGCCAATAACTTCGTAGCGCACATATTTTTTACCATCAGCTTCTTTCCTTAATGACATGAGAAATATATTAAAATTCCGAAAGAAAAAGTGGGAATGAAACTTTTTCTCCAATTGCTCAGACAAATTTAAAACGCAAAGGGAAACATTCTCTGTTACAAATTTAAAAAAATTTCATTCCAACTTGTAAATTTGCTTTCAGAACAACAGAAATCTTGTACGGCAAGTTTTCTGCTTTCCGACTTGTAACCATGTATTTAAATATTGGAAATAATTACATTGGTAAATACAGAGGTCCTGTACAAACGTAGACGTTCCTATAAACCTTGGTCAATTCCCTAACATATTTTTCCAATCGGTTCCACGAGTGTCGATTAAAACCAACTCCAACTTGAGGCGCCATATTGGAGAGGAAAAAAGTTTGCTCAATGTGTGTTTGAGACAATTTGTGATTGCCTGCAGCAGCCAGATGGCCACGGTCATATCCACTTCCTTTGTAGTCAGAATTGGAAGACCTGTCAGTGACTGTGAAAGTTATTTTCCCAGAGCACTTGACATTTTTGACTATTGAACTAATGGAGTAGAAATTATTGCAAGGATGATTTAATATTCATTAACTCACCGAAAAAAGGGATGTATACTTTCATCCGGTTTGAATTCACAATTCGATCTGTCAACCTTTTCCGCAGGATGTAGTCTTTCTTTGGTAAGATGTTCGAAAACCCAGTGCGCTACTCTGTTCCGTCTGTCATAAGATAGAACAAAGTCTTCGAATGACTTTATATTGTCGAAACCAGGGAATCCAAATCGCATTATCTATTTTAAAAATAGTTCGATTTTTTGACATGCTTGCTTTTCTGTAAATATTTCGTGGTGCCACAACGAACTTTAGGAAAAGCAACAAATTTTGATAAACTACTTTCCCACAGAAAGGAGCAGTATACGCAAAAATCAACATGAGGACTAACCTCCGATACTCGGGAGGCTGTTGTCGACAGTTTCGAACCCATGTCTGCGGATTGATCTGCAGGAACTATTGGTGATGCTGCCGAAACCGTGCCAAATATCGGCAAAGCCGGTAAACTGTGAATACCTAGGTTAGGTGCTAAACACCCCTCACTGCTTTCTGCGATCTTCGAGTATTGCGAACGTTCATATTTTTTACCAGCGTACCATCCACCAAGCCCAACACTTGTGAATGCTGATATTTGCATTGCCATTTTCACCGCGTACTTCATTGTTTAATTATTATTTATTGCGGACTAGGAGAGCTAAAATTCTTGAATTAAATAAACGCTACTTTTTCGTAATTCACTAAACTTCTACAATTTTTTTATTACACAACACACGTGTCACCACGACCACGTCACCACGAGGAGGATTAATCTGATGGCGAGTTTTTTGAGCCTTGCTCAGCACTGTTCAACATTTTTCGCTCTCAAAGTACGAAAATACGTGATGAAATTTTGAAGGTTCATATATAGAGCCATTTGTTGTAGTGGTGGGATAAGGAAGCTCGTGATCATGCAACTTACTCGATCGAGATCGCAGATTCCTGTCAAAGTAGTAAAATTTTGAAAACATTTATACTTTGCTGCAAATAAATGGTAAAACTCAGAAAACTCTAAACAATCTATAATTAGAATACCACACACTACTGAGCAACCTCCAAGCGACAGAAAAAAAAACCGAGTTGATTTATAAGTGTCGACTGCGTGAGAAATGTGTATGTGTGTACGTTTCTTGAAGTCAGGCCTCAAGCTGCGCTTGTCTGGATTCCTAAAACCGAAGCGCTTTCCAAATTGACGACAAAAAATTTTTCACGTTCGTACAAAAATTCTGTGATTTTATCGTCAACCAAGAAGAAAAAAAACATCACAATGGTAATTATAAGACGGACAAATAAAAATTTTCGAGAATAATTATATAAAAATGATGAATATCGAGAATGACAATAAGCAATGAGGTTAGGTTAACGATTACAATGACATTTTGATTTTAGTTCGGATTTAATATGTTCCCGGATATACCAAGGCCCTTCAATACACAGTACAAATGTTTTTCCGTGTCTATGTTGCCCGGAAATGATAGACAAGATGTCGAAAGGGGTGGAAAAAGTAAGTATTATTTTTCCAACTGTCAAAAATGTCAGCATTCTATTTGTTTTGATCTTGTACTCTGTATACGCTATTGATTTCTCGCGCAGTTATCATGCCTCCTTCTGCGTTGGAGCAGCTAACAAGACTGAACATCGTTTATCCCATGCTATTCAAACTCACCAATAAAAAAACGAATCGGATAACGCATTGCGGAGTTTTGGAATTCGTTGCGGATGAAGGAAAAGTCTACCTTCCTTACTGGGTAAAAAATCATTCAATTTTCACCACATAAAAGCACCTGACATTAAGAAAATAAAAAGGAAAAATTGAAAAATCCCTTTATCATAAAAAAATGAAGAAAAAATTCCATTCCAGATGATGCACAATCTCCTGTTGGGCGAGGGTGAAATTCTCAACATCGAAAGTGTGTCTCTGCCGGTCGCAACATTTTCTCGTTTCCAACCGCAGTCAGAGGACTTTTTGGATATAACGAACCCAAAAGCTGTGCTGGAGAACGGCTTAAGGAGTTTCGCGTGTTTAACAACCGGTGATATTATTGCCATTAGATACAATCAACGAATATACGAAATGTGTGTTTTGGAAACACGACCAGGGCCAGCAGTTAGTATTATCGAATGCGACATGAACGTTGAATTTGATGCACCGGTCGGTTACAAGGAGCCGGAAAGAGAAATGAAACGAGACGAAAATACAATAGATCCGGTCGATATGATGCCCGATCCAACGGGCTTCGTCGCTTTCAAAGGACAAGGTAATCGTTTGGATGGCAAAAAGCGAAAAGATTCGGGTCATTCGGATAATCAAATTGCGAAACCCGTCTACGTCCGAGGAATTCCTGATTATGATTACAAGATGGGAACATTGAGATTTTTAAGGAATGTTAAACCTGTTAACAACAAAGAGGTTTGTCCACAAATTCATTCATTTTGAAAAACAAAAAAAAGTTCTCAACAAATTTTCAATTTTTCTAATCGTCTTCTTTGCACATTTCAGGTCAAGGACGTCGACGAATTCAAAGCATTCACGGGCGAAGGTTTTTCTCTGCGTAAATCGCGAAAATGAGTTTATTTTTCTTGTTTTCGACTTTGAACTCTTGAAATAAATAACGTGAGTGAATTGAACAAGCAGATCGGGAAATTAAATGAGAGTATTTAAACGATCGATGAATTGTTCATTATTAGATAAATTGTTACGTATAAGATTTTGTAAAACTAGGAAAAAGTCTTTGTGAGAATTGTAATCGCATACTCCAGCGCCTAGTTCTTTCCTCGGGAGTATCAGGAAGAATAATGACTGCACAATTTACAAATTACGAAAGCATTTATTCGTCAAAATCTGTCTTGCTTTTTTTTCTTTTTATAAGTACGGATATAAAAAAAACTTATATATAAAAATAGTATTCAGACTTAGAATCTACAGGTATTTTCAATACCGTAAAAAGTCGATGTGCGCAAAAAGGACGACAGAAATCACGCAACATGGAATTATCACAATCGTTGCATTATGTGCGAGTGCAGATTAGCTAGATCCGATGCTAATCAACGAGCGGTCCCCAGAAGTGCTTGCTTGGCTTGGTTTCGTCCTCAGTCAGGAAAAAGTCACGTCCCAATTTAACGAACTCGTTGAGGCTTATTTTGCCATCTTCGTTCGTGTCGATGAATGTGAACGTGACGACGGCGTGCTGTTTGTGAAAAAAAAAAACGAAAAAGTAAGTACGAAGCGAAGAAATAATGAAATGTTGAAAAATGATAAATTCTCCGTTTTTCTTGACTGTGAGTTAGGATTTTTCAACTTACGTCATTCGCGAGACCCAGGCACTGGAAGAAAAGCTTGAATTCCTCGACTGATATTTCTCCGCTTCGATCTTTGTCCACCGCCTGCGCAAATCAATAATTCATCGTTTATTCTTCGTTCTTCATTTACGAAAAAGGAAAAGGACGTTTGAAAACACAGACAACTCGTTTATACCTTGAATAAGAATGGCAAGAAATTGTGACATTTCTTTTTGAGTGAACAATCGTTCAAAACGTGATGCATTTCTTCGAGATACTGTTCAACGCCTACGAGATTGTAAGGACTGATTTCTCCCCACTGCTCAACCCACATATCCTGCAAACGTAAAAACAGAACACATTGAAAAATAATGTCAGTGAAAAATCTCCCCAAAATTCGCACAAAAATTGCAGAGAGTAATATTTGATCATGGCTGGGATTTTTCTGCTTCGACTTCACAAAAATGAATCGCATGTTTGCTTCGTCAGCAAAAACGACGAAATTCCTTAATTCTATTCTTGAGCCCTTTAAAGGAGCCCGAAAAAAAGTTTAACTTTCATAAAAAAAACATCCAACGGTGGGAAATTTCAACAAGAAAAGCATTTTTTTGCGTTTCCGGAATGCTGAGTCCAATGCAGAGAATATTATCGGAAGACATTTTCAAATATCTCGTATAAATCATTTAAATCCAACATTTTGCATAATTCTCTCGTAAGAAGTGAGAATTTGGACAGCAATGTGATCCCACGACCCTGAACACCTCCAATTTTTTATTCTCAATACTCACGCTGAGGACTTTGATGAATTCTTCTTTTGATTCTGGACCGAGATGACCAAGTTCGGCGAATCTTTCACCGAGTAGCATAAAATCATCGTAACTTATAACTCCATCCTTGTTTACGTCTAAATGGCTGTGAAGCGTGCGCATTTTCCGTCTCCAGAAAGCTGATTGTCCCTGGAAATGTAAATGCCATAAGATAATCAGAATTATTGGTTGATAGAAGAAAAAAAAACAGGGGCAATTTGTATTATTTTTAAACGCAGCGGATAAGGAAAAGGGGCACGAGTCGAGTTTGAGTTCTTGTGCGACGTTTTCTATTCTTGGGCGTTTTTACCAGTGCATTTATGGCACTAAGCTAGCGTCATAAAATCGACTCCACCATTTTTTTGTTGCCAGCATTATGGCGATGCGAATTACCATATGCATTTGAAAGCAGACAGTAATACTGAAATCGAATTTAGGTGAAGGCTGATAAACATGCTTTACGCTCGGCGATAACCTTTGCCGATGATAATACATATTTATATAGTGCACAGACGTCTCGTCAGCGAATTCATTAAATTTGTTTTTTATTGTACCCACGAAATATATGAAAAACATCGAGCACACTTGAGAGTTTGTACCGAAGGATCGTTAGCCCAAACTCCTGTTTTCAAATCATTAATTCGTATTCAAGGATAAATTGTGTTATTATCGGTTAATCGTTCTCATAATCTGACGTTGTTGCTCGAGACCAAGGACGACCTCCCGTTACTTCGACGCCAACAACATGCAACTTCACATTGCTTCGTGCTTTCGTATTTCATATCATGACAAAATTTCACACTATTTTCGTGCTCGTTCATGAGGAATCGGTTGAGGGAATACATTCAAATATTTTCCACCAACGATGAACATAAAAAGCATATGAATCAAAAGTGTCTTTGTTTGGGATTTTATACTTTGAGAGTTTAAGGGTCAGAATCAAAGAATTGTGTCGGCGTGAAATACCGAAAAGTTTATCTCATGCATATATATATGTTAATCACACGCATGAGAATTTGGACCTTCCTGGTGTAATAGACCGATAAAAAATCTCTGCTTCCTCGAGTTAGAAACAGAACAGACGCCGTTCACTTCTGATAAATTTACATTCTAATGTCTACGTTTATTCGCCATTCAACTTCTTTTCCCCAACAGTATTTTCACAAATTCAATGAATGTGGACGGAAAATAATATCTAGGACAAAAAATAATCAGTTCTAACGATCCATCAGTAGAAATTAAAGAAAAAAAGCAAAATCGGCAAAATTCTAATTTCTAAATTACCAAACAAATGCCAGAGATTCTTGCAATTGTGACACTTTCGAAATGAGCTACTAAAAATGATTGATGATTATAATTTTGAAAATAGATTGAGCAAAGATCGACTTTATAATTAAGCTCAGACCTTTGGGTGAGTAATTACAGATTATATGTGTAAAAGAATATTCAAGTGTAACTAATCTCATTGCTTGAGGCTATTTCAAGGGCCTTCCAAAGGCTTAACACATATGCTACAAGGAGATCGACCGAGGATTAAAAAAAAATCCCTTTCTCTTTCCGCTCAACATCTCTCGTCCATGTGTCGTATATTACATGTTGGTTAAACGTCTCGTAGGCGGTTTTTTTGAACATAAGATGCGCATATGGAAAAGACGGTATAAAACAAGATGAAAATTGTATCGAAGGCTAACGAGGGGACTTGCAAAGGAATCGAAAAATGTTTCGATTCGGGACTGGTTACGTAATCGACCGCTGCTTTTGGCATTCGGATTGAATGTGGGAGAGGGGCGATTTTCGAGTGCAAAGGGTTTATGGGGAGCTCGATCGTCTCAACGAATAAAACGAAATCGAAACAGGTTTCCATTTTTGGCTAATCAAAAAGAATAAAACAATATTTCGCGCGACACGAAATCATGCGATTGAGAACATTATTCGTGCTCTCAAAAGACGAGGCACAAGAGTTCGAGCATTACAATGGAAGAGAACAATTCCCAAAAAAAAAAAACATGCTTTTTGCCAATAAATTTGGATTCTTCGGAACCAGCACGATTATTCACTCTTCGTGAACTTCGGCGTACCCATCGAGCAAAAAATTGCCTACGGAGACACAAAAACACGAAATCTGCATGATCGTATTGGAACAACGCGTTGAAAGAACTTGTGAATGAATGACCTTGAAACTTCGAAAGTATAATGTCGTATCTAGCTATACAAGCCTGAAAAATTCATGAAGTTGCCAACGTTCGTTTCAAAAAGCTTACACAATAAAATCGTCATGTTAATAATCGATTTTGATACATTTAAATAATGAGTTTGTATTTATTCTCCCACAACAAAGAACGTACGATTTTTGGATTGTCGCGAGACAAAGCCGATGGGACATTTCGTATGCTTGACCGAGCACATCGGGCTCAAATCAACGGAGCCTCTCGTGGAGAATTTCAATACTTATTATTTCTATCCAACTCGAATCTCCTCGTGTAAGAGACAATAGCTCAACACATTCTAATCGAAATCCAGACTAAGATTGAGAGTGAGCACGAATACTTTCGTACCTATTTAATTATAATTCAAAACGGAGGAGTTCCGTTAAGAAATTACGATGATTGACGTCAGAAATCTAAAGTTTTTAATTCTTCAATTTTATGGACTCACGCATCAATATTTTTGGTAGATTTTTTTGAAATAAAAATCCGGAAGCATTTTTTTATAATTCCATCGGCAAGGTATGCAATCTCCGATGATTTAATTTATAGTTTTCATATAAATAATCCGCATTTGCACAGAAATGGTTATTTTTTACATAGAAAATTTGTGCATCAGCCAGTAATTCGCAATGAGACTTTGATCATAAAGAAAAAAATTTCTAATTGCTTTAAGAATTCTCAATTATTTTGGCTTGAATAAAGAAAGACGATCTTTATCGACAAGTTTTTTTTCCCCATGCGCGTATAATTTTGGAACAATCCTCTTATTTCCGATTACCCAAGAGACAGAGATCCGAAGTGAGTTGGAAGGAACGTGCGGGGAGTGTACAAAGACTCGAATTTATTAAACTCCGGACGGCACTTACTCTGTCCTGTTCCCCATCGGAATCGCTATCGCTGTCGCTGTCGCTATCTTCTTCGACAGATGCCGAGGCCATCGTGTGATGAACATTTCGCTTGCTCGACATTCCTCTTGTCATTTGTGTAAACTGAAAGGAAAGAAATGAAAAAAAAAGTATTAAAAAAAACGTTTAGTACAAAAAAAAAGAAATGAGCAAATAAGCAAACAAAAATACGGTGTCTCGCGGAACAATTCGCCACGCGTTATTATTTATCTCCGTATACGGCGCGTGCGATCAAGATCGCAGAATCCACTGCCCAACAAATGTTTTTCGAAACACGCGAGGACAGAAGATCGAGGAAAAAAACTTGGGAACTTGTTCAGCGACATTTCGGCCTGCACATAATTCTGTATTTTTCATCTACTCTCAATGGAATGTTTCAGAATTTCATCTATTTAATATTTGCTGAATTTATAGCATGAGAAATGGACGAAATTGATATCGAAAGTGCAAATGACACATTGACGAAAAAACGCATTAAATATGTAACCGTTTTTTCTCTCTGCGACCTAAATTTCGCGAAGCCAACGAAATAAAAGTTTACAGGGTCGATGAAAGATTTGCATGTGCATTAAATCGGAAACATTCGACACAAGGATTTTTTTTTCGCGCCCGCATACAATTTTTCGATGCAACACATCGTGGCTACGTTCCTGCGTAGGTTTGCAGCCGATGCAATGATTTGCACAACGTGATTAGAACGAAGTATAGAATACGATGGAAAGTGGCGAGGCAAGGTTCAGACAGGTTCGTTAACCCGTCGCGTGCTGGTTTCATAAAGTTACGTTTCAACTGAGACTCGTGTGTACGTCCTCACTCACTAGATGCATGCAGGCTCTTACGATATTCTTTAATCCTCTGCCTCATTGTTACGCATGCATTTTGATCGAAATTGTTGGATGAAAGTCAGAAAGAAATATTTCAACTGACCAATTGCCAAAGATAATTCCTTTTCCTTGGCAACAAGCCCGTCGGCAGCAGATCTTCATTAGACTGCTAATCGCAGTCGAGAAATCGATTTTTGGAAAATGTATCCTTGTCAATTATCCCCAACATTTCGATAGCACGTCCAAAACTTCTTTTTCATTATTTTTTAATTATTTCAGTCACATCTTTGGGTTGAAAGAACAAAATTAACTAATTGCCTCCTATCACTCGGAATCTACAAATAATGTTCAAGGATAAACATGTAATCGTCGAACAACGTAAACTCGAAAACACTTGTATCGAGGTTGCTGCGAACCGTTTTAATATCCTTTGTTTTTACAATAGAAATATATGCTGTTGCAGTTTTATTTACATAACATATGTATCGGGATCTGTGTGGAAAAAAGCGTCGGGTACCGAAGACGAATCATTCAGTAAACAAGAGAATGGACAACGAAGTCGTCGTAATTGTAATTTTATCTATTTATAGGCAGAAGAGATGGTATTTCTACTAATCTTATCGGACAATACCGAGGGTCATGCACACGTGTTTTTGTTTACAAACAAGCGTGATACTGGAGGCAGGTGTTTTATAGTCTAGTCCCGCGGGGGTTCGTTAATTCGAAGAGCTAATCACCGTAAAATGCGTAAAGTGGGACAATAAAGTCAACACCTTCGGAATTAATCCTGATTTAATTTCTATTTCCTAGAATTTGAATGCAGATTCAAGTTTTTATAATTTGGTGTAATTGACATGAAAAGTGTTCTGTTTTTTTTTTCGATCTGATTTACGTAAATTCGTATTTGGGAGTGGAAAACAGTAATAAATTGATTGGAAAGAATAAAAAGATGTATTCATCAAGTAAATGCAGTGACATCGACCGGCAAGGACAAAAGGTCGTCTGACCCTTTTCCATTATGAATCGCGTGAAACTTGAGCTTGGTCGTTGAATGCCTTGCCTTATATGTTCGTATTATTTTTATGTGCAAATGAGCAGACATTTATATTTGAATTATCTGTTTGCAGAGTTCAATGTTTCCAAATGGTATGCAAATCTTTTTTCAATCCTCATTTAATCGATTTTATAAAGTACAGAAGCTTGCTAATTAAAAAATTTCCTCGGAGAACAAATATATGGAAATTAAACGGGTCACGCAGACTTTCGTGGATTTTAATGTAGCGTCTGTAAAAAATTTTTTGCCACGAGTACATTCGTTTAGCTCTCAATATACTTCGCGTGTAAATGTCATCAAAAACATGATTTGTTTGCTGCGAGATAAAATC
This sequence comes from Hyposoter dolosus, assembly GCA_963921915.1. Lineage (NCBI taxonomy): Eukaryota > Metazoa > Arthropoda > Insecta > Hymenoptera > Ichneumonidae > Hyposoter > Hyposoter dolosus. The sequence continues at coordinate 11,164,910 of OY998135.1, read as the reverse complement.
TGACGACCTGAATGATCATTATCGTTTTTCTGTAATTTAATCGAAAAAAAATTGCTTGGGAAGATTTTTGCGAAACCGTTTTGAACTTTTTTTTTCAATTTTTTCACAATTTCATTTAGGATTTATTTCATAAAAATGATTTACGAATCTATTTTAAACGTTTTATCGATTTTACTTAGAATTTCCGGTAGGAAAAAAAGGGGGCTTCTCGACATCGCCCTTTCTTGTGACGAAAGGACGCCGTAGGGCCGTTTTAAGAGTTGACTGCGTAGTTACACGAGGGGGCACAAAGGGGTCCCATGCGCAGAATGATTGTAAACATAACGCATGTAAACATAGCGAGATCCTGGATCAACTTGAAAATATAGGACACGTCGCGAAAGATGATTTTATTTTTGAAAAAAGACACCAAGGAGAGTTTGATCGGGAAGAAGAAACCGGTCTTACCTGATAGTTTTGAGCCGGTTCTGCAAACTTTTTCTCCGTGGTCGAATTGGTTGCTGTGCCAATTGCAGCTACCATTCTCTTTTCGAGAATTCCTTTGGATATCGCCGAACGTAGTCCGGCGCGAAGAAATAACGTCGCCATTTTATCTTCTGTCACGAAATTTTAAACGTAAGGAAGAAATATTAGCAACACCAAAAAAAATCGAATCTTAAGAAATTAAAATAAACTTCGTCGCGTTCAATGGATATCTCATTCGTTACTAAACATAAACAAGCGACTCAGGCCCTTTTTGTAAGGACGCCGCTCCCAGTCCCCACCGCTGGTGCATGGTTGTGCGCGTGCGCAAAAGCATTTTTTTCACCCCCGTTTCTGTTCCCGCGCGTTGTTCTTTGTTTTTCTTTTTCTTGACGCGAGACGCAAGAATCTTGGTGAGCTCCCGGTGGCTCTTTTCGCGTGATACCCGACGACATTGGCGTAACACTTGGCAAATGCTTAATCCTTTTCATCAAAAGTACAATAAAAACGTCGTGTAAAACGGGCATTTATTTCGTCGATTCCCCAAGAGCTATTAGTCCCCAAATAAACGTTTTTTAAGATGAATATTGGACTTTTACAATTGATGTCACGTGTTTATATGGATTCGTGCATACAGTGTGTAGTTATTACGAGTATTTCGAAAATTTTCAGAATTATCTTGAGATAAATTTGTTTCGAAATGAGAAAGAAATTGATTACCATGACGACGCCATTGCGAAAAATTTATCGCTCATCTTTTTGTCTCCTTGCAGTAAACCTTTTATAAATATATATCAGAACACACTTATTCCTCGTCACAGATAATTCGGGCATATATATTGTTCTAATGAATACGTGTGATTTTATTAAGGGAAACCATTTACAGCATATACGTGATATGATGTGCGATTTGTTTTATCGTAGAAAGATTGACGTCAATATAGATCCGGTGTTCGAAACAAAACATTTCGCTCCAGGGATTCAGGTCGGGGGTATACGACGCATATCGTTTTTCTCGATATCCCCGTGTGTTCTCTCGGCACTACGTGACTGTCGGCAGGACAGGCATGGGGCCCGGTATACGCACAACGACCCATGCGTAACGAGTAAACATCGTGGTCGTTGTAAACAACAACTCGAGGGCGTACATTCCGTTTTATTCGCACGATTTGAAATGGGAACATCGTAGCAAACGTTGAATTGACATGCACTTTAACCATTCGCGGAACCGGTCGTCCTCTGTACATGTTTGTTTTCTCATACATTTTTTTCCATAACTTAGTACACTGTTGTTATTTCCAAATACCGTCATTCAAAAAATTGAAGGTCTTCCCAAATACGTACTGATTTTCCGGATGTGGAGCAGAGGGGAGTTGAACATTATCGTAAGGAACTATAAGAACATTTTAAACTTATAGATCCTGCCAGAACCGACAATTTTGAAAAAGTCGAAGAAAAATTGCACACTCCTAGCTGCGATTTCATTATCCATGAATAATTCATAATTAATTACGAAAATTGGTTCAAAACGATGAGATCGAATAGTATTAGGTAAACTATTTGAATACTAGGAAAATCTAGTTTTGTCTGAAATCGGGTTTAATCGGAAATTCGTTAACCCTTCGAGTGCATATTTGGTCAATCAGACCCAATGCGTTTTGCAAATCGTTGTATCCCGGTAAATACGCAATTTGTTATTTTTTTAGAGACGTTTTTTTGTGGTGAAATATCCATATTTTATGGCCCATCGATGACAGAATATTGTTAGGGTCAGAACGACCCAGTATGTACTCGAAGGGTTAACCCTCCGCGGGTCATATGATTTTTTATGACCCTCTCGATCATATGGGTCCTCTTCGTCCTGCCACTTAAGTCTCACGTATACGAAGAGAAAAATATAACGATCCATACTTGTTATAGTCGTTGCACTTGTTTTATTCTAAAAAAAAACGTCTAAAAAACAAGATTTTCAAAAAAAAAAATTGTCCATGATACGAATTTAGGAAATAAAAGAAAAACCACCTCGATTATGTAGTAAATGATGTTTATTTTTGTATTCATAGCTTTATTTACAATGAAGCTTTACACACCTTTTTTTCTCTGAGTATGAATGCTCTCATGATACATATTGTATAGAATAAACAATTTACATTATTAATGCATAATTGTTATATAATTTTGCATAAACTTGAAGTATGCCAGTGGCCTCTCTCGATCATCAATTGATCCCTTACAAGGGTTTCATCGATATTCAAATTCTTATCCATATGCATATTTCAACAAAACTCCTAACTCTTCTTGTACTCAATTCTCTCGACTTTGACCTCATCCCCGACCAATTGATAGACGTAAGTCACGACTGTCGAACTTTGGATGTCCATCAGTACAAAAGACGGAATAATCGATCTGCAATACAGAAATTTTATAATTGTCAGTAATTCGTTAGTTCTATGCTAAGTTTCTGCAGCAAATCATTTGATTAGCCTGAATAGAAAGAAATTTAACTTACGTATCAAGAGGATTGTAGGCCCCGGTTGCAGATCCTGGATTAATGTAAAACTTGTTTTCGTGCTCGTAAGCCTCGAACTTGTGAGTGTGACCAGATATTAAAATGTCTACATCTAGCTGTCGCTGAATCAGAGCTAACGACTCTGGATCACCCCAAGGAACAACTTGATGACCGTGCGATAGTCCAATCCTGAACTGACCAACTGTCACCACTTTTTGTTCAGGATAATTGAGATTCTGTAAAGGAAGTGTCACTTTAGTAGAAACTTATTCGATTTATCGTATGAAATAGTATTGTGGAAGGATTTAATGGGTTCGAATTGAGAAAAAACTTGCTCACCTCATCAAAGTCACCTCTAACGACGTGTACATCACTTGCCAATGTTTTCAAGTAATCGTAAGACTCTTTGGTACAAAGATTACCGGTGCACAGGATGTGTTGTATCCGTCCTGGCACCAAGAGTTTCTTAAATTTGCTAGGCAGGGAGCTGCATCTATGAGGAATGTGTAAATCGCCCAGAACTAGAACCAACTGTAGAGAAAGAGATCACGATTTATAGTTGTCCACAGATTATCAAATTTTCAATGTGAACTGAGGTGAAAATTTGAATTTCGAACGGTATCACATGGTAGTGACAGGCGATCGATTTTTAGCAACAATAGCAACAAAGTTTTATTACAATGGAAGCTTGACATTCAGATTGTTTATATTTTGAGGTTAGACGAGAGAAATATCGACATGAAAAATTCGTCATTGAGACTTCGCACTTTACCATGATTATTGCACTTGTTAATTTCGAAGGATAGCCCGCATCAACTGATCCCTTCGATGCTTCAAAGCTTCAAAATATTGGGCGTATCTTAACAGAAATATCGAAATTCGCGAAGTGTCAAAAATTAACCGGAATAGAGGATGACAGTCTGGTACAAAATTTTTTCCACTAGGAACACGCAACAAATTTCCGGTTTTCACACAAACGTTGAACCAATGAGATCGTTGCGAATTCGGATCTAAGAGAATTCGTCGCTTATTTTGATAATGCTCAATCCTTTTGACGTAACGCGGGAATTGTTATGAATTCACGTCTCGATATTGTTGTTTTTTTTCATTTCCACGTTACGTTATTTTGCCAGAATCCTTGGTTATCCTGCAAATGACGTTTTTCAATAATCAGTGTTCTTCACGATGAAATGTACCATACCAGGCATCAATTGCAAAAGTAAGTCGCGGTTAATTATTCATAGGTTATGCTATTTTTCGAACAAGAAATTGCATTTTTTGAATCTTTTTTTGTGGCTGTATTTTCCAGTTTTGGGAAGAGCCATACACGCTCTTGCCAAAATAAGCGAAGAGATGTACGTCGAACCGAGAGAAAAATCGCTCTCTTTTCGATCTGTCAGTCCATCAAATTCTGCGTACTGTGACTTTACTTTCAAGGATACTTACTTCACATCCTACACTTTTGGAAACTTGGAGGAAGAAGATGCTCTTAAGTGCAAAATTTCTATGAAGGTAATAGATTCATTTTTATTTCTCTTTCTTTAAAATTCAAACGTTAAATCTGTTTCATTTTCTTTAGAGCGCGCTTACCGTCTTCAAATCACTTCCGGTCATTGACAAACTTGTTCAAACTTGTCATATAAGGCTGGAGCCCAATGCTGATCAGCTTATTTTTATATTCAAATTCAAAAATAGTGTCATTAAGACATTCTTTCTTCCGATAATAGACTGCGAGCAATTAACGGTAAGTATTACTTTTTCCATATGATTATTTGGCATTTAATTGACATTCTCATCAAAAAATAAAATTGGGGCCATAAAACATGGATTATTTACCACAAAACAAACGAAAAAAGCACGTTCATTGGGACACAACAATGTGAAGGTTGACTCGGGTCAAATTGACCCAACATGCACTTATAGGAGGTGTGCACCCGGAGGGTTAATATTTTTACACATTCCAAACATCAGATGGAAATCAAATGTTTGTCCAATTGCAGGGACCGCTGAGCCAGAGTAATTTACCCAACAAACTTTGCGCACACGCTCGTACTCTCAGTGATGTTGTACAGAACTTTCAACAGAATATCGCAGAGATAACACTGGAAGTTACTCACCAGAAGTTATTGATGAGAAATTATGTAGACGAGACTTCCAGTAAGCTGCAAATTGTCATGATACATTTTCTCTAAATTACGGATCAATGATTATGAAAAAATCAAGAGTAACTCTTGTTTCAGCTGTGGCTAATTCCACAAGAACGCAATTGGCGGTAACAAGCGGTGAATTCAATGAGTACAAAATAGGCCAGGAAGCTCAGATAACATTTTGCTTAAAGGAATTTAAAGCAATACTGGGTTTTGCAGAAGCAGTCACGTTGCCTCTCAATATCTGTTTTGAAACGATTGGAAAGTAAGAATCGTGGAGCAAAGACTGCATGAAAATTTCGAGTATAATTTTTTTTATACTGCAGAAACAATGTGTATTGAATTTTTTTACAGGCCAGTGTTCTTTGAGTTGAAGGGGCCATCTTTTGAAGCGAACCTCGTACTCTCGACGTTAAATCCAGAAGGGGACGATGCTTCGACGATATCAGCACACGAGATCAAACAATCGATGCGGAAAAGAGCAGCAGCCAAAAAAACATCGAGGCAAGCCACAAAATCTTCAAAAAGACCGTCGCATACGTCGATTCGTTCGAACAAATCGGTGAATAATAGAACGAAAGAATCGTCGATATTAAACCGAACAAATTCGCCGAATGTTTCCACCAATCGGACTCTCGTTGCTGACGTCATAGACACTTCGACTTCAGAAATGAACAATGTCGAATTGAGTGGCATAAGAAATCCAGAAATGAGAAATTATTCCACAGAAAAAAATCAAGCAAGAGAACACATTCGGGATCGTCCAGGGCTTCCAGAAGTTTCTCCCGACTGTGGAGCTATTACATCAAAAAATTGTAGCCCCGTAGTATCGAGTCTCGGCACTTTAAGCAGTAGAACAACCGAACCATCGATATTTTCACCAAATTGGAAAAAAAGCAAGGACAAAGCCGATGATAATCCGGAACAAATCATGGAAGTTGACGAAATACCTGCTTCTCCACCTCCGCCTGTTAAAAAAGCAAGAATGATTTTCAAAAAGTGTTATCAAGCGACGTTCGACCCAAGGATGTTGGTGGGTCACGATTCAATTTTGGCTGACGACTCCGACGAAGAAACTTGAATCAAACCAAAATATTTTTCTCATCCTTGCAGGGCAGGCTATAATAATATTTTGATTTGCTGAAAAAAATCTCACTGAATGGTCGCCTGAAATAATCAAATCGAAATGACGACCAATTACAAAAAGCTTTAATGGAGTGGATTCACATTCCAAAATCTAATTCAATAAGGATCGTACTTTTCTTTTAATTTCTATTACGAGATTGTTTCTTCAATAGTCTGAAAAAACATATTTCGCGCAATCTATCGTTCGGGGTTTCTTTTAGCAAATTGAAAAAGATAAATCTCTCTCGCAATGTCTCAGGTCTCCGCATTCGCGAAATTGTTATAAACTACTGAAACATTTGTGTACCGTTAATCATGTAAAATATACGTCGAATAGTTTAAAGAAATTAATGAACAAGTAAAAGACGAAATTATCAGCTTCATTCAACGAAATAAATGTTTTCCAATAAATAATTATTAAACCCAGTGAAAAGTATTTAGGGGCAATACATTTTTATTCTGGATCCTTTGTAATCATACAAGCCTGTGCTGTGCTACCAAGAGTACCAATAATCTCAGTAATTTTTGGTATTTCTAGTGGTGGGATCACTGAAATCTTTTGTTCTCGCCGGCAAAACGTTCGGAACGTAGTCTGTCGGAGTTTTCAGGAAACAGATTGCGTTCCAACAAGCAGCATGACACAGGTTCGCACTAACGCACTGTGCACTGTGCAGCACAGTGCGACACAGTACCGTGTAATTGGAAAGTCCATGTTATTTTCACTTCGCCTGATTGCGTCGCGGCTTCAAAAACATCGACAAAGTACAAAGTCGTTCAAACTAAGCCGGAAAAGGCAAAGAATTGTACAGAACAAAAAAGTGGTCACGTTGATACAATTTGATTTTTTATCTTTTTATCTGTAAGTGTTCGAAGGCAATTAAGAGGTTAGTAACATTCTGATCAAATTCTCGTATAACACAACGTTCTTGAGAATTAATAACATTCATAAAAATCTGTATCTGAACTCGCATTATTGCTGAAACGATCCAATACAAAGTGACTTATTATTTTTCGCTCGACGAATCAACAAAGCAACAGTCAAATATTTTGGAACAGTTGAAAAAATATTTCTGTCAATCGCTATTACTTCGATTAGGTGCAAAAACCAAACGTATCGTAAATTCACAAAACCCTAATCGTTGTAAACAAGGCGATCGACATGATAAACCAAACTTTTATTTTAACTTTATATTTTCAAAGTTTGACTATTTCATTGAGAGAACTTAACGAATCTCAGAATGGAGAACGAAGCGAACAACAAGGAGGATGAAGCGCTTCCGAATAAAAAAGCAACAATTAACAGATCCGATCTACCGATGGCTTTTAAAACGTGGGGCATTTTGAAACCACTGAAAATGGATTTAATAGCAGAAGCGGAAACAACAAAACTTTTCAATAAGCGATTCATAATTGAAAAGGCATACTCATTACCGGAGGCTGAGACTATGTTCACAGAGGAATCTTGGACTGTGGAACAGCTTCAGACTCTCAAGAAACAGCTCAACGAGACCAAGAGCAAATTGAACGATTATAATCTTGAAGAATGGAAAAAGCACACCAGAAGTCGAAACAAAGCTAGCAAAATACTGTGGCGTCTGAAAAAGGATCTAAAAGTTGAATTTCTCACGCAAGCATGGTGCAAATTCTACGAGAATGCATGTGTGTTCCCATTGGTTCCAGAGAAAGTTCTCGAGACTGGAGAATTGACTTCTGTACATTTGTGCGAAGCACCTGGAGCTTTTATCGCGGCGCTTAATCATTGGCTGAGGAGTCGAGCTCCCAAAATTGATTGGCGATGGTTGGGAACGACTCTCAATCCGCATTACGAAGGCAATTCCCTCACACACATGGTGGACGTGGACAGCCTGATCAACAAGACTGAGAAAAATTGGTTTTTCGGCGCTGACAATACTGGAAACCTCATGACTCTGCAAAATCTCGATGCTCTTGTTGACAAAACTAAAGACAGAGTTATAAATCTGGTAACGGCGGATGGGAGTATCGATTGCATCGATACTCCGGCTGAGCAAGAACAAGTAGTTTCTCAGCTGCATTACTGCGAAACTGTTGCTGCTCTTCATCTGCTTGGAAAAGGTGGAAATTTCCTGCTGAAAATCTTCACGATCTTTGAGAATCGGACGCTATGTCTGATTTACTTTCTGGTCTGCTGTTTTGAACAAGTCATTGTTAACAAACCTGTGAACAGCCGGGAAGGAAACTCCGAAGTATACGTCATTTGCTTGGGTTTTATTGGCTCTGATTACCTGAAAGCTCACATTGAGAAACTGCGCAGCAATTACGAAAGTCTCTCAGACAAATCAATGTTTCGTAAAGAGGATATTCCTGATAGTTTTGTACAGCAAATAATTGAGTGCGCTACATTATTCAAGGATAAGCAGTGCTCAGCGATTATGTCAAATTTGACGACCTTCGAAAACGACCCTCGGTCAATGTCGGATCCAAATATTTCCAGAATTAAGCATCTGGTTTCTGAACGTTTCCTCAAAACGTACGAGCTCAGACCTTTGCCTAAGGATGACTTGAAAATTCTTCCCAAACAACAAATCGTCGATAAGAACTCAAAAATCTTTGATTTCTCTTGGTCACAAAACTCCTATAATTCACGACAAAAACAACGAGATCGTGACCCAAGGGGACGCTTGACCAGTTACCTGGAAATTTTTGAATCATCCAGTCTCTCGAGTAACGCAAACAAGTTTGAAGTAAGCAACAACTTCTGTTTTCGCATATTGCTTGAGAATGAATTACACAATATCCGTGCAGACGTCTTCACTAAATCTCCAGAAAGAGTGTAACATATTGAAGAAAGTTTTTCGTTTGATTATCCGTCGACGAAAGTTCTGTTTGAACATTACTTTCATGAAGTTCTACTGTTCATTGAAATTCAATGTTTGCAAAGTTTCGGAGATGGCTGAACTTTTAGTCTTTTTTGTCTCTTTGCAAAAGTTCCAAGTTCCGATCCGTTAAAATTTTGACTTAAAAAATGTGTAATTCATTTTCAGATCCGAAAGGGAGCAGAACAAAAATTGAGGATTTGGCATATTTCTGCTAAACTGAGTAAATAACATTAACAAACATACTCGGTAGTGTTAGTTCCGAATTCTCCATTACTTAAACGTTATTTTTCATTCAAATCGAAGTGCAAAATGTACGATTGGTAAAAGTGAAGTTTTTGGTTTATCCTACTGATAAAGGTACGTTATAATTTACATTTGACTAAAAATCAAGAGAAAAATTATGTTTACGAATTTTTCACAGTTGTTAGGCTCTGAGGACCTCGTATTTTTTTTCTGACCCTTTTATTTAATTCGGAAGTAGATTGTTTTTATATTTATAATACGCATGTATGTTTCGATCCTCAGTTGGACGTGATAGCAAGCGAGTTGCTTGTATCGATTGGAAAACCATACGAGAGAATCGAGACGTCAAAATTTTCAGCTGGTGGGATTCTGCAAATGTACAATGAAGTACTGAGGCTGGGAGAAGCATTGGGATGCGCCGGAAAAATACCAGCACCGGAAGCCGTCAAAGAATTTGAGGAAGAACATCAATCGGAGAAAAAAATCGTAAACTTTGAATACACAAGTCCACCGGATAATCACAATTTGATCAAGAGAATTTACGACGCTCTCTCGAACCAGGAGAAAGACCAGAGCCTATTTTTACTCGGGTATTCCATGCTGTCACGATTGAGCGTTGGGCTCTTGTATTTATTGGCTCGTACGTTCGAGTCCGTCGAGATTGAACCAAGCGATAAACTCGGCTGTATCGTGACATTGCGAGCTTATAAAGAAGTCGAGGAAGTGAAAAAAATCTTTGACGATATTTTGAGAGCGTCCAAAGCAGCTGAAGCAAGTGGACAAGTTGTATTATCGGTTCTTCCAATCACGACACTCTGCGGTGAGCGATCAAACTCGCAATTTCAAATTCCATTAATTATATCCAAGTTTTATACTTTATGATCCATTTTATTGATTTTTCTAGATTCTAACCAGTGGGAAGACATAGCAAAGATGAACCATCGTATAATGAAGCATTGTGTTCAACGCGTTGTCGCCAGTTGTGGGGGACATCATAACGATACTTCCGACTGAAAATACTTTGGTTTACTTCTATATTAATTACTGTATAAATACCAATTAATTTGGTGGATAAATATTTTCTTCAACGGTTCTGTTATCCTATGACGTATATTTAAAAAGTAAAAGTGTTCGTTTGTAAAGCACGGGGCATCATTTTTTAAACAATAAATCGCCTAGAATAGCACGAATTTCTACTTCAAAATTTGTTAACGAATTTATTAATTATATTCACAACATGAGCGATATTTTTCATAAGAGTTAGTATTTCCGTTGGGTGGGTTTCAGCAATACTGCGAAAAATTGACACTGGTAATGGCCTGGTTCTCAATCTCAGACAGTTGAGCGTTTCATACATTAATCATTGACCCGCTTATCCTTATGCGTCGATTCGCTGAAGCACCGCGAACGTCGCGATCCCACAGATGTGAATCAGTATCGAAACAATTGTAGAGAAAGGATACACATCAAACATTGCCTCCGTGAACTCCGGCTTTGATATTTTCTCTCGAAATCTCATGGAAAACAGAAAATATTTTTATAGTAGTTAAATGATTTATTTGTCGTTGTTGATTTTTTCAGATTTAATATACACCATGAAACTGAATAATATCGTTCGGTGTGCTCGGAATATATCTGGGAAAAATGTGACTCCAAATGTTTGTATCGTTGGCGCTGGTCCGGCTGGATTTTATGCTGCGCAACAATTGGTCAAGGTAAAGCAGACATTGACTTTCTGTTCATAATAAATGAACGAAAAATACAAATTTTTATCGTCATATATTCAAAAATATTTCCAATTTCGTTATAAAACGATCGGTTCATTATTTTTCTTTACAAAACCTCGAATGACCCATTTTTCAGACGTCCAGCGACATGAGAGTCGATATTTTGGAGCGACTCCCAGTTCCTTTCGGCCTTGTACGTTTTGGAGTAGCTCCTGATCATCCGGAAGTTAAAAATGTTATTAATACCTTTCACAAAACCGCGATGAATCCACGCGTGAAGTTTCTCGGCAATGTGAACGTTGGGAAAGACGTCAGTATTGGACAACTGATGGAAAATTATCACGCAGTCTTACTGGTATTTATTCTTTTTGTTGCGAACCTTTTTACCGGAATCTTCGCTAATAACTTAAAATTTTTGTCCAGACATATGGCGCTGAAGAGGACAGAGCACTTGGTATTCCCGGTGAAAATTTAGAAAATGTTATATCAGGGCGTAAATTCGTTGGCTGGTACAATGGATTACCGAATGACAAAGATCTAGAAATAAATTTAGACGTCGAAGAGGCTGTAATTGTTGGTCAAGGTAACGTCGCTATAGACATTGCCAGGATACTTTTGACACCGATCGATCAATTGAAGGTGAGCATGGAAATATCGAAAACCTCGAGCCCAGCAAGCACCGAAGGGAAGAAATAAAAGTTGGATTAATTTTTAGAAAACTGACATAACTTCTCACGCTCTGGAAAAGTTGTCCGGTAGCAAAATCCGCAAAGTTTCCCTCGTTGGACGCAGAGGACCTCTCCAAGCTGCATTCACGATAGCTGAACTGCGAGAAATACTAAAACTCGAGAAATGCAGAACTCGATGGCGAGCAGAAGACTTTACGGGGGTTCGTGACCTTGTGCCAAATTTACCGAGACCGAGGAAACGAATAACCGAACTTATGCTCAAATCCTTGGAGGAATCTTCGACGGAGAACTCCACGTACGAGAAAGAATTGTTTCCAATATTCTTACGAGGTCCTTGTGAACTTTTGGGCACAAAAAGCCTCGAAGGAATTAGACTCTGTGTTAACGAACTCAGTGGCGATGATTACAAGAGTCAAACTGCCCAACCGACTGCTTCTTACGAAGAAATCCCTTGTGGCTTGGCTCTCCGTAGCATAGGTTACAAATCAGTACCAATCGACGATGCTGTTCCTTTTGATCAACGGATCGGACGAACCGTCAATAATTTTGGGAAAATAGATAAAAATTTGTACGCCGCAGGTTGGGTCGCTACAGGACCTATAGGAGTCATTTTGTCTACGATGACAAATGCTTTTCAAGTTGCTGCACTCATATGCAAGGAAGTTGTGGCGAATGATCCTAAAGAAGCAACTCAAGGACTATTGAAAATTCTTAATAGTAAAAATGTACAAACCGTGTCGTACGCCCAATGGGAAAAAATCGATGCGGTTGAACGTGAAATGGGTGAAAAGTTAGGAAAACCCCGTGAGAAGATTGTCGATATTAAAAAAATGTTGGAGATTGCATTAAAATAATGCAATCAAAATATCAGTGTAAACAATCATACAAATTTTATTTTTGACGTTCCAATTTTATTAAAGCATTTTAATTAAAAAATATAAAAAACGACGTTTTTTTCTCATGACGATGAAAAACCTGTTTCAAACGAATTATACGTTTTTCTATACATTGGCTACTTTCCTATAAAAATGATGGCAACATTATGGTTATTTGGACTTGATACTCTTTCTGTTCGCATTCGAGTTCTCTTTCGAGAATCGTATAAACGTCCATTAGCCTCAATTCGTTCAAATTTGGCGCCTCAGCTCTAACCTCAACGACTGCGAACCTTACGGAAAAAAATACCTAGATCGAGTGTTTGGAGTTGGAGACATGCTCCCCGTCCTTACCAAAATATGCCACACGTGTTTTTCGTTTTCGCACGCACGATCGTCGGTCTTTACAAACTACAACAACTATTGTAGGTTATTGCTTGAAGCAATATCTTGGAAAAATGGGTAAAAAAAGGAAAAACGAAGACAACAAAGATGACAACGAATACGATCCTGCACCAAAACATTTGCAAGTGAAACATATTAAGAATCAAGAGAAGCGTCTCATAATTATACTGGAAAATGCTCAACTGGAATCAGTGAAGGTTCGTATCGGGAATTCGTCAATTTGTCAATTATCATTATTTTCTCAACATATAAGAATTATCCATGATTCACGTATTTTAACAAAAAGGTGGGCCATAACTTCGACTTGTTGAATTGCGACGATCACGCAGGCATTCTGAAGAAAAACAATCGTCAACCAGGAACATGTAGGCCAGACATTGCGCACCAGTGTCTTCTCATGCTCATGGACAGTCCGTTGAACCGAGCTGGACTTTTACAAGTTTATATTCACACTGACAAAAACGTTCTTATTGAAGTTAATCCACAAACAAGAATACCACGGACTTTCAAACGATTTGCTGGACTCATGGGTAAGGAAAATTAAATCCATTCAAAAGTTTCAACAAAAATGATAATTCCCTTATTGCATTTTTCTAAATACAAGTAATCCGTGCCTTTGATTTTTCCTGCGACTGAAGACAATGTGTATTTTTTACTAATATTTAGTATTCTCGTCACGCATTGTGTTGCCAAGACCTCCAATTTCAATGAATTTCTTTCTCTCGATCCAATAAATAATGAACGATAATTTTCTATCCGTCAGTACAATTATTGCACAAGTACAGCGTCCGAGCATCTGATGGGCCGATGAAACTTCTCAAAGTAATAAAAAATCCAGTGACTGATCACCTTCCTGTGGGTTGTCGCAAAATTGGAATGTCTTTCAGTTCGAAAGGAGTGACAAACCCTAAGGAGCTTGTACCTGCGGACGAACCCATTGCTATTGTTGTTGGCGCGATGGCGCATGGACAAGTAAGCATGTTCACCATTTACTCTTTTGGTGAAACTTATATTTCTCGATTTATTTCATCATGTTATAAAAAAAATTGTACGTTCAATTTCAGATCCAGGCTGATTATATTGAGGACACATTATCGATCAGTAATTATCCACTTTCCGGTGCGCTAACCTGCACAAAATTGTGTTCAGCTTTTGAAGAAGTTTGGGGCGTTGTTTAGTTAATCCAACAATTATCGTTTACTTTTGTACATACACGAATGACTTATAATAAAAACAAAAATTCTTCGCTTTTCAGAGTGTCGAATTAATAAAAAAAAATAATCGAATTTTTCCATGCAAAGATGCGACAATTAACTTTTTCTCCTCGTCCTTCGAAATCCTTCTCAACCTTTCTCGAAATCGTAGTTTTTACGCTTTCGAAAGTAGCGCGCATTTTCGTCCTACCGGCAATTTTTGTAAGTAAGAATTTCCGGACGTGATGACTCAACAGTTTCACGATGTAAGTAAGAATGTGATTGGTCCGCGTCATAGACGCCACCAAATATTCGACCAATCGGGCGACTTTTCTTAGAGTACTTGATATAACAACCGGAAGTTGAATTGGAGGTGCGTCGTTGGTCGTGAAAGTGAGGAAAAAAAGAGAAAATAACGCTTAGAATTTGACTAGAGTATTAAAATTGCATCATCCAGTCATAAAATGGCTGTCTATAACGAGTATGTTTGGCCAAGATAACATTACGTTTAGTGACCAGTTGAATCATGATAAACCCCATGACTCGCTGAAAAGTGTTGAAAAAACCGTTGTGAATTCGTCGAGGACGAAACCAACGATGTCGAATAAATATTCACGAGTGGATCCGAAGGAAATGTTGGATAGTGCAAGTAGATATATTTCATGGACGCCATGTTGTTTTCTCAGTGCATACGTGGTGGTGGAAAATGTGTTCTCCTGATCCTCTAATTATTTAGAATGAATCAAATTTCTCTCAAGTCTCGTAATTTTTTGTAGCAAATGATGCATATCTTTGGATATAAAAATGTCTTAGTTGTCAGTCTAGAGTCGAAATTGAGCAAAAAAATAAGTTGCCCTCTTGACTTCCGTTTGTGGTGTGCGACGAGTTAGCGAGAAATGTGTGCGTCAATGGGAAAAAAAATCGTACGGATTTTATATTGTAATAAGAACATTTAGTTCGTGAATTATTTCAAACGACGTGAAAAGTGAGCATACGTATATATATTGTGATTATAATTAAATAAGTTTTCGAAGAAGTGGTAGTTCCGTAAAGCGAGAAAAAAAAACCCGTCAATCGTATAATTACGCCATTTTAAGCCCCTGAAACGGAACTTGCGCGATTGAAACGCGATGACGTATCGTACGTTTTGACGTTACGTGCGTTAATTAGTCACCACATTAAAGAAGATCATTTACACGTGTTCGTAACGATAAAATGTGAAATTATTTTTAACGATAATCTCGTGATAATCGATTAAACCGTTGTATAAACACGAAATACATATATATCGAGTAACCATTATGGATTTTGCGCCAACATCATCGATGCTACCAGGGTGGGGATGAAAAGAGTTGCGGAACGACGGAACGTGAACCGACTCTACGTTTGCGCGGCGATTGATAAAAATTGTAAGATTTAACAATTGTAAAAGTTTTAATTATAAGAATCGTTGAGGCTGGTTATAATTAAGTTTGATCCGATGTTTTTTCCCTGTTTAAATATACTTCCAATCGATTACTATATAGAATAGAAAGAGGACAACACACATTTGTCATTAGCCAGTTGGAAGGGAAAAAATGCATTATGGGTGGACATGGAACGATGAAATTTGACCTAAAAAAAAAATTTTGGATTGGTTAATAAAAAAAGCGTGCTCACGCCTGTAAATAGTATTGTTTATTGTTATTTTCATGTGCATATCCTGTTTTTCTTTTTTTTTTACTGGAAAAGTTCGTAACGAAAAAAAAATTCCGATAATCAATAGCAATCGGAACGAAATATATTTCTCGGTTAGCATCCGTGCATCATTTTTTTCTCTCATTTCATTTCCGCTAAGAAATCCTTCATTCTCGTTGCCCCTTCCCCCTCTCCCTTTCCAGTGAGGAACTCGACCTTCTATTCCTCGTGGTGACGCGTCGAAAACCCCGTTACCGTGTACAATTTTTGTATTTTTTTTTGCTTTTTTTTCGTAAAACATTTCAAGGTTTTCCCCGACGCGCGATATACCGTTTTATTTCAATTGGTCGTCGCTGACGACAGAGGGAGAGGGCGAGGCGTACACATAATCTCGCAAACATCGGTTACGTGAACTCTTCATGTCGAAAGATTGAAGAGACTGACATTGGGGCGCGAAAAATCGATTGTCAACGAGAATTTGATGGTCGAATAGCTTGGAAATTTGGAGTAAAGCAAAAAATTAGAGTTCGGTGAAGTCTCGATGAGAGTCGTGCGTCTGACGGTTGTGTCTGATGTGCTCGCGGTAGAAAACGCGCGACTGCAACGAAAATGACGAAGTCGTGAACGCAGCTAAGAGTGAGAAAGAGAGAGCGAGGCAGACAGAGACGTTTTCTCGGCGACGGCGGCGGCGGTGGCGGCAGTTCGAGTTGCAAAGGGTAAAGAGAGGGGTGGGGACTAGAGGGTGATGAAAAGGTGTATACACGGGTTGTCGAGACGAACGATTGGGAACAGTGGAACAGGACCATTCGGGTACGTCGCGGAAGAATGCGTAGCCATTGTTGGTGGTGGTGCGATCGTTAGTTTCTAGATTCGGAGATCGTCATGGGCCACGGATAAAGCAAACCCAAAGTGAGCGAAAAATAAAAGCGAAAAAAATGTTGAACCTCGTGTCAATAAACCGATAGTTGAATACGTATATTTGCGGTCCCGGCACTGTGTTTTCTGTAGGTCGTATATAGTAGAGTATTTCGGAGAGTCCCGCGCGCGTGTGGGTTGTTAAGTTTCATCGTATAGACCGAATGAAAGAGAGCGAGGGAGAGAGAGAGAGAGAGAGAGAGAGAGAGAGAGAGCGAAACAAGAGGAGAGAAGGGAGAGTACACAACGCGAGAAAGGAAAAAAAACGAACTGAAAGACACACCGCGACGGTGGTAAAGAGAATT
This sequence comes from Hyposoter dolosus, assembly GCA_963921915.1. NCBI lineage: Eukaryota > Metazoa > Arthropoda > Insecta > Hymenoptera > Ichneumonidae > Hyposoter > Hyposoter dolosus. The sequence continues at coordinate 11,147,780 of OY998135.1, read as the reverse complement.
GAGAAGCAGAAACAGAGGATTGAGGAAAAAGCGCAACATTTATACGGGGTTGGCTTAGTGCGGCACGAGCGCGCGTCCTTCGGGGGGATAGAATTTTTATTCTCTCCTCTCCACGGCGTGTGCTCTACAAACGCCGAAAATTGCCTGTGAGTGTGAGTGTGTGTATGCGTGCTTTCGGTTTTGTCTGGACGGGAATATAGAAACAGTGAGGGAGAGAGAGGATGCGAGGTGGTGGAGTCGAAAAAAAGTCGAAAATTCGTGGTCTCCGCGCGTTGCCCGAGTGAAATTGAGTGCTTTGGTGAAATATAGTGTAGGGAGACTGAGAGTGAGAGAGAAAGAGATAGAGAGCGCGCAAGTGACACACGCACGTAGCGTGTGGCGGGGCAAGGGAGCACGAAAAAGAGAGAGAGAGTCAACTCGGGCCGCGCGGCAGCCATAATACACACGACGGACACCAACCAAACTAAGCGCAAAAACCTCCCGATCTACACGCACGGAGTGAGTGAGAGAAAGAGAGGAGGTAAAAGCGCGTTATAGCTCGTGTACGAGAGACGTGGGTACCCAAGGCGTGTGTGGTTAAGTGAAATTCTTCTGTTTTTATCATTTTTCCTTTCCTTTTGTGATAGTTAATTATATACGTGAAGGAACGAACAGAAAAATGGTGTGAAGGCAAAGACAGACAGTGTGAAATTTCATAGTTCGTCCAGGTACGTTTGGAGGTTTACTTTTTTTTCGATCGTTCGGAGTGCGCTAGTTTCATGTGTTTTCGTTGGAATTACTTTGGCAGAGATTTCCCGACGGACTTGCGGCTTCATTCGGTTATTTATTTATTTGGTGGTGCGTAGTGAAAGAGTGCTAACGACAAGAGGTTCTCCCGGGGCCCCCTTTCTCGATGAGAGCTTTCTTTCCTGAGCGCTGCCCCCTCGAACCGCCATGTTGAATGGAGGAATACCTTGAGCGAAATCGAGCGGCCCGTGAACGGCCCGTTATCTCGCGTACACCGAGAATCCCGAGTTTCTTATGAAAGAACGTAAGAGCGAGTGAGAAAGAGAGCAAAAGAGAAGAGAAAAAAATACAAGTGTGGAAAATCGGCGGGATCGAGAGTTTGGTACGAGTCGCCGTAGAGAGTCTCTCGCGACACGGTTCCTCATTCTATCCCTTCCCCCACCCCCTACCTCTCTTCGTACTCGCTATCTCTCTCTCTCTCTCTCTCTCTCTTTCACTCCACTACTCTCCTCGCTCTGTCTCAGTCAGACTCGTGTTTGTTGTGCGTCGGGTGCATCGCGGCTGGGCGCGTGTCTCTCTCCTACCTCGCCACCGCTTCTCCTACTTCTACTCACCTTACTCGCTTCCATCATTTCTTTTTTACGCGCTCTCTCGGTTTTCCCTCCTTTTTTTCGCATTTCACATTTTTCACTCTTTTACTCAATGATTCTTTCGTTTCTTTCGTCCTCAAGACTCTCCGATGCCACGTTTTACTACAATATTTGGCGGATCCCAAATCGCAAGTCGCAAGGTCGTTTTTCCTTAAATCGGAATTATTATTCATTTAGAAAAAATTAAAAAAGCAAAGAAACTTGGCGATTTTCACTCTTCATTCAGCTATTTATCACTCTGGCGTTGAATATTCCCATCTTTCGTTCTCTCAGTAATTTCTCATAGCCTTCCGGAGCATTCCCATGTTCCCGGAAAGCCTTTGAATCGAAAAGAACCCGCTATGCATTTCTTAGCATCGTAAATCTCCGAATCAATTCTTGTGTCCATGCTCCTTTGCATTGACCCGTATTTTTGTCTCCGAGACGCTTCTAGGCAGTCGGCTCATAGAAGAGTTGCAAAGTTGACACGCACTACTGGGTTTCCGAGAAAATTATTCATCCAGGCATTTTGTCTCATTTCCCTTACAAAATCACTCGGGTTGCGACTTTGATGTTTTATGACTTTGCTACGCATGAACAGGAGTCGTGTCCAAAAATCCACACTTATTCGATTTCAAATTTGAATTTTTCTCAAGAATTTACGGTTTTTCGACTCCACCAATCAAGATCTCCAACAAACAGCTAAATAGTTCTCTTAAAAATGAAACACCCACGCCACAGTGGTAAAATTATGTTACTGAGACTCTGCAGAGAGCACTATGCATCATTTTGCATAATTGTCATCATTCGACTTCCCAATGCAGAACGATGCGAAGAAACTATTTGCCACAAAGTGTAATTGAACGCCGATTGCAAAATCAATATTTTTTCTTTTATCAACTTTCAGAGATGCACAGTTCAACAACATAAAGCACAATTGTTATAAATTTACATTTAGAGTTACAATAAACGGGATGAATGGAAAAGTAGAATAAATAAAGTTAATAATTTGGTTTAGCGGTTGTTACAATGTGAGGTCTCCTATTATGTTATCCAGATGTTGCTAGTATCGCGAGTCTTGGCCGGAGGTGCGACGAATCGAAGCAGAATAGAGGGCTGACATTCGAGCCTCTACCTATTGCGGGTAGGCTTGAAGGTAGTGTTATGCCTCGACGGCACCAAACTACTTGGTACCAACTGAAACATCTCAACGAGATATTAGCGAGTAACAATACTCATTACAGAGTATAAAATCGTTGTCAGCATGATTGTTGATGAAGCGTCGTAGCGTCGTGCCCCAACATAAGGCAGTTACCTGCTGCGTAGCATTTATGTTCAATTTTTGTCCTAAAGGTAAGAAAGGTCGAGAAATACGCGATCGAGACTTCTCCCTGTTAATTAACATATTTCTTAACTCGAAAACCTCGAAAAACAAAAGCACAGAAAAATCACAACGAGACAAACAAGACTCGACGATATTTATCTGTCCTTGTTTTTCATTTATTGGTAGAATCAAAATCGGGTTGAGAGTACAACAAGCTCTGTGACTCGGCAATATGAAATATTGAGTCCCGCGATATTTTTACCGTCTATGCTGTCCTAAATTTCGCCGGATATGAATAAACGTTTACGGAGATTTCGGGTCACCCGTAATAATCGATTTTAATAGAAATTTTCGCTGGCTCCGTTTATTAATTTCGTGCATTTTTTGTTTCAGAAGCGAAGCCAACATGCAGCAGGTGGATACCAACTCGCAAAATAACTCCGTAAGTATTGCCTCGAGAATTTACAAATCATTGACTATTCAAAATTTCGATTCGTTCGATCGATATTTTGCTTGCCCCGTTGTACAAAGATTACGTATTGGTCAACGAGAGTCAAAATCTGAAAAAAAATAGTCATTGAACAAATCTTCATGGTATTGAAGTTTTTATCATAGAAATTCAATGAAAAATCTTCCACTTTTACAATTAACTAAACTTTCGTTCACTTTTTGAGAAAATTTTTTTCATTTTATCGATAAAAACTTGAAAATCATGAAACACTTGAAAAATTCGGATTTAGAAATATTATTTATAGTCGAGTTTGGAAACCAACAGTTTAAGTACTGGTAAACATTGCACATTCAGTCACGATACACATTGTCCTCAAAGAACAAGCAGTCCCACTGTAAATGAAGCTTTAGTTTCGTTAGTATGCATACGAGTGGCTTTACCCCTGATCCTTCGGTATCAATACAGTAATTAAAGAAACGTATATCGATAAACACCACGTTTTGTAAATAATTCGAACAATATCGTTCCTCGTTGCAAGTTCCTCCAGTTGATCGTAAAAGTTGTTAAACGTCAGGTATATTGTTTCATTCCCACTGATGCGTATTTCAAACGCTTCTGTGGGGGTCATCACATTCCCTCGAAATTATGAAAACAGCTTGAAAAAAATATTGGCCTGTTTCCCCGGACTAATTTTTCACTGCTCGTCAACCCTCAAACCTGAATAAATATTCTACTCCAAATTCGAATTGCAAAAAAAAACACGATAAAAGAAAAACGAAAAATTAGAGGCTTTTGACTGAATGGTATGTATAAATTACAGTTAGATGTGGAGGAGCGAGAAAGGCTGTGTAATATACCCAAGGTGAGAATTATTGTTGTCTCGTAAACGCATTATAGTAGAAAGTTTGTTTAAACACGTGTATCGATTGGCTGTGGTTTTCCAGTAGTGCACAACACAAACGTATTTTAATGTTTCATTCAACCTTTTAATGTCAAGCTCTTCAACAGAGATATTGTTCTATCCTAACGCTACTTATATTTTGTTAGAGAAAGATTCATTGAAAGTAAGATTTCAACCTTTGTCTGAATGGAATTTATTTTCTGACACATTTTCTGAGTCAAAATTGCTTTTATTCTGGTTTACGGATTTTTCTTCGAATTGAGCAGTCTAATTAGCTCGTTTATTAGCACAGGATACTTTGCTATGTTTAATTTTCCTTGTTCACGCATGTTTGCATCGCACACCAATTTCATACACGTCGTAATTTTGTGTTGATACGACAATGAACGTTTCATCAAATTCGCCGATCGATCCTTTTAACTCTATGGTTCACTGGCTTTTGCACTGATATTCTCGCTTCAAAGCATGATCAATGTGTATCTCTCAAGATTTACAAGCTCATCGACAAATCTGTTCTAGTAATGAACAAATTTCGGTTTTATTTCGCATCTATAGCAATGGTTTATGGTTTATAATTGACGATATATCATTAATGCAATGAAATGTGGAACTATAATAATGACGAATGAAAATGCAGACGAGTGCACCTGGCAAGACGACAGGACCGTCATTCGTGTCGGCTAAAACGCCACCACCACGCGACGAACCCTTCGTAGAACCGGTGAACGGCGTCGTACAACCTCCCGTCGTTCCACCACCTACGAGACCAGGACGCGTGACAAATCAGCTTCAGTTTCTTCAAAAGGGTGTCCTCAAGCCAGTATGGAAGCATCAATTTGCGTGGCCGTTTCAGCAGCCGGTGGATGCCAAGAAGCTCAATTTGCCAGTACGACATTTTTTTCTCACTCTCATTTATCTATATTTCTTTTGGCAAGTATAATTTATTTCTACCCTCGCTTTTCGTCAGGATTACCACAAAATCATCAAGCAACCAATGGACCTCGGAACAATAAAAAAACGTTTGGAAAACACGTATTACTGGACAGCAAGGGAATGCATTCAGGATTTCAATACGATGTTTACCAACTGTTACACTTACAACAAACCGGGCGAAGATGTCGTGGTGATGGCACAAGCTCTCGAGAAGTTATTCCTCACGAAGGTCAGTGTACGGGAGTTAAAAGATGGAGTAACGAATTAATCGATAAGTTTGTTTGGGTCGGGTCTAAATATTTTTTACATCAACAGGTTGCACAAATGCCAAGAGACGAGGTAGAACTCGATCCTCCCGTACCGAAAGGACCGAAGGGCAAAAAACCGGGAATTCCTCGAGTTGGCGGTCCCGGTTTGGTCGGTGCACCTGGTACCCCAGGAGCAACGATTACAGGGCCTGGAAGAGGTCGACCGTCGTCAGGTGCAGCAGCAGTTAGCTCGAGTATACCAAACAGTCTAACACCGTCGGCGACGTCCGCTGGCACAACCGGCGTCATCCCGATGCCACCGCTAGGTACTCAAGCACCAGCTACCGTGCCAGGAAGCACGAATACAACAACGATAGCACCGCCAACGAGTATACCCGTCGCACCAATGGCGACACACAATTCTCTGCCTCAACAAGTCGTACCACCTACGAGCGGTTATCACGCTCAACCAGCGATGGAGACTCAACCTCCAACGACCGCTGTACCACCGACCCCTCAAGTACCACAAGTACCGACGGTCATGCCGCCTTCGCAGCCTGCCAAGCTCAAAAAAGGTGTGAAGAGAAAGGCTGATACAACTACACCAACGGCTAATTCCTTCGAACCTATTTACGTTCCTATGGACTCGAAAAACGCCAAGATACCCACGAGAAGAGAATCCGGACGTCAGATCAAGAAGGTAAGTCCGTTAGACGGAGACATGAAAAAGAGTCAAAAATCAATCTGTCGATGAATGTGTAATTCCTTGAAAAGTTGCGAGCGACTATTGGAATGATCGGACCAAGCTTTTCTGTCGTAAAAACCATCAATTTTGAGGATTCTCAACTGTTTTTTTTTTTTTTTTTTTTTTTTAATTTCAATATAATGCTGCAAATAAATTAAGCTCAAACATGTTGAGGTTGATAATGTTGGTCCTCTGAGTCGGAAACTCGTTAATGTGCCCTCGATAGCTTCTTCATTTACCATCAAAATGTGGGCGTGACTCAGGTCGAACTAAAATGGGTTCATCGTGGAGATTGGCTCGTTGAAATTCATTCATATAATTCGATTTTAATTTAGAAAAAGTGAAATGGTATGAAAAGGCAATTGTTTGCCTTATCTTTCTTGTGATCATTGTTGCACTAAACAAATGTGACTAAACACTAAAATCATTCGAAGTCAACCAATTTTACCATCGACTTCATCACCGTCGGTGACAAATATTCGTTTTCTCGCAATTGCATATATTTGGGTTGAAAAAAAAAAAAAAACCGCGAATGATCATCGTAACGGCGTGTTTGAAAGTGTCTTTCGATACTTTGAATACGTTTATCATTTCACTCGCATAAACAACGAAAAAATATATATACTAACAACAGGGTTTTTTGATGATGGGGCTGTTTCAGCCGACGAGGCAAGCGGAAGACGGCCTGGTGCCATTCCACCAGGCCAATATGCCCCTGATCGGGGCAATGGCCCAACAGGTACACACACACATGTTTATCATTCATTAAAACAAGAAAAAAAAAATCGCAAAAACCGCCATGTTTCATCTGTGTTTGTCTATCGTTGCTTCACGTTTACCTCTTTCTTTATCGCAAAAGTTAACCTTGTTTTACATCTCACTGTTTCATATAGTTCTGCGCTCAATGTGATTAGCAAAATGAGTTGAAGATGCGGGTTCCAAGAAGAGAGCTTGGGACTTATTATTTTTTATAGATTTTTATTTAGGCCAAAAGGTCGGCGGTGTAGTCAAATTTGCAGTGTAATTAAGGAAAAAGTCCGCAGGAGAACAGAAATTGATTTTCTGAAGACTCACAGTAAACGCTCATTTTTTCAGCCTCAACATACTGGTGGTAAAATGAAGGAAAAACTTTCGGAGACCCTGAAGTCTTGTAACGAAATCCTGAAGGAGCTTTTCTCCAAGAAACATTCGGTAATTTTTTATTATCTATTTTTCAAAGACATTTTGAGCCCGGGAAGTCAAATGCTCGAGCAGGAAAATAAAATTGTTTTTTTTTGTTAATGGCACACAGGGATACGCATGGCCGTTTTACAAACCGGTCGATGCGGACCTTTTAGGACTTACCGATTACCATGACATCATCAAAAATCCCATGGATCTTGGCACAGTAAAAGTACAAACAAAACATAATAATAATTTCGAAAAAAAGCACCGTCCCTGTTATTATTTCTTTACTGACGCTATTTTTTTTTCTTACAACAGGAAAAAATGGATAAGAGACAGTATAAAACGGCACAAGAATTTGCGAGTGACGTTCGGCTCATATTCACGAACTGTTACAAGTACAATCCTCCCGATCACGACGTTGTTGCTATGGCTAGAAAATTGCAGGATGTCTTCGAAATGAGGTGAATAGAGGATTTATTATTTCTTCAAGAAAATACGATGTAATTTATTGTCTATCGAGTAAAGCGACGTTTTTTATGTAAAAAATGAAGGTTACGTTATGATTACGTTAGGTATGCGAAAATACCGGATGAGCCTCTGAGCGGTATGGTTCCGATGAAGCGAGAAGGCGGCGGAGGTGGCAGCAGCAGTAGTGGCAGTAGTTCGGGTACGGAGAGCTCGTCCGAGAGTGACGATTCGGACGAAGAGAGTACGCAAAAATTAGTGGCAATGCAACAAGAGCTGAAGGCGATGCAGGACGCGATGATGAGACTGGTCGAAGAGCGTAATAAGAAGAAAACGAAAAAGAAGAAGACGGACAAAACGAAGGGTGGTAAACCAATGAGCAACAAGAGTGGGGCTGGTGGTATGGTCGGTAGTCACAGCGGTGCCATGAAAGAACTAATGAAACCAAGCGGTGGTATACCAAACGCGTCGGATAGTGTCATCGCGAGTATAGCGAGTGTAGCAATGGGTGGGGGTGATTTGAAAATGCCAAATCTCGGTGTTGGTGGAGTGCCTATGGGTATGCCGGGTGAACATCATCCAGCCATGCCTGTCGGACCTAACAAAACTCATGCTGTTGCTCCGACCCCGGCTGCCAATGCTAAACCCAAGGGCAAAGGCAGCCGCGGTCCTGGCAAAGCTGCAGCAACCAACGCGGCCAACAAACGACCCAAAGCGAACAGCAGGTCGACCGGCAACAAAAAGAAAAATGCTACGAATCAACCACCACCTATGACCTTCGACTCTGAAGACGAGGACAGCGCCAAACCCATGTCTTACGACGAGAAGAGACAACTGAGCTTGGACATTAACACCCTACCTGGTGAGTTCCTTAATATTGTTGTAAAAGGCAAACCGGACAATAATGTATTTTTTTTTTCTTCAAATTTTATTGCTAAACTAACGACGTCGTTCTTGCTATCTAATTCTTGTTACAGGTGACAAACTCGGTCGGGTAGTGCACATAATTCAATCTCGAGAGCCTTCCTTGAGGGATTCGAATCCCGACGAGATCGAAATTGATTTTGAAACACTAAAGCCATCGACGCTACGAGAGCTCGAGAGCTACGTAGCATCGTGTCTCAGAAAAAAACCACGTAAGCCTTATTGTAAGTTCCACCATTCGGCGTCACAACGGGAACAACTCGAGATATTTTAAATATGCGTGATTTTTTTTTGTTCACCTGTTGCTAGTGTGTTATCCATTTCGTCGCATACACGATACGAGATTCGTAATAACATCTAACTGGAAAGGAGATTCTGAAGAGAAAAAAAAACGAAGATCAGAGTTTTTGCAATTGTTGTCATATTCCAGTCAATAGACACTCGATAATCCTTGGAGTTTAATTTGTTTTGTACGATTTTTTTGCGAGTTAGTATTTGTAGAGTACTTGGATCCCGATCTGACGCTTGTGAGTGGAACTAATATCACTTTTCTCGTACTTTCAAGCATGGCAATCGATGTTCGCTATTAGCGTCAAATTCAAAGCAAGTTACCCGCGCCACCTAATATTTTTCCAGTCTTTTATAACACCGTTATTTTCACATTCGTGTTTGTTCACTTCTGCTCAATATTTATTTCAAGGAATGTTAACGTTTTCACACAGAGAATTCTATTCAGAGTAAATTTGAGCCAAATAGTCTTATGTACTCTAACTCGTGGTATAACTTTTTTGACCACTTGCTTTCTCGTTCCTATAATACATTGAAATTTTAATTCAACCCCCGATGTTCAACAGACAAAAAAGTTAGCGGTAAGTCCAAGGACGAGCAGATAGCGGAAAAGAAACAGGAACTTGAGAAGAGGTTACAGGACGTCACAGGGCAACTAGGAAACGTTAAAAAAGCCGCTAAGAAAGGTAAGTCGTTTTCTTCTCGGAAATATTTGCACTAACGTTCATTGCAATGAAATTTTTTTTTGATACTTTTTTGCAGATTTAGTCTCCGTTGATTACGATTTTTTTTAAGTTTCTAATGCTGACCTCAAAATTAATTCTTTCATAAAATTTGGCACAACATTTCAAGCAGTGATTTTCGAACATGTCAAAAAAAAAAAACGAGTTAGAATTTTGGTAATTCATTGAGATAAATGGCCGAAAGAAAAATAACTTTTTTGACGAAGAAATTTAATTTTATGTGAAAAAAAAAATTTATAATTTTTAGTTTGTAACGATTGTTTCGTTATTATTACAGAAGACAGTAGTAAATCGGTAGATGTAGTGGGTACTGGTGGAGCTAGTGGACCTTCACGATTGTCGGCGTCGAGCAGTAGTAGCAGCGACAGTGACTCAAGCTCGAGTTCATTATCTTCGAGCTCCAGCGATTCGAGCGACAGTGAAGCAGGTTAGATATGAAACCTCTCGTAACTGTTGCCATTTAATCACAAGAGAAAAATAAGGACAAACAAATTAATGATTAAATCGGAAGGAAAGAAAGAAAATACGACAACACATACACCCTTTGACTCGGGAACAAAGGGCTACTTAAAATCAAGTAGCTGACCTAAATAAAGTTAAACGATATAAATGAAGAATTTTTTTTATTACTTTTTTTTTTTCGTTCACTCGCGGGATTAATTATTGCAAAAAGCTATTTGCGATTTGTTGTCAGCCGGTGGAGCCTTGTCGTTTATTTATATTTAAACTCTCTTTGTCTTTTTTTCTTCCTTCCCCGCCCTTTCTCTCGACCCTTGTCAATTTCGTTTCTTCCACGACGAACTTAGAGATATCCTATATAACTTTATATATGTAAATAGAATCTTGAATTTATCGAATTGGAGAAAAGCGAATTTTTTTGTTTCTCGTGATTCCGCACAAGGTGTGAAATATCAAATTTTTCTCACATTTCCAATGACAATACACAATATATAACCGTTTGTTCACGTTTGACGAATAATTGTAAAAAAAAAAAACAAAATAAATAATAAAAGAAGAAAAAACATAAAGTAAAATAAAAAATATCGGTTTGTCACAGGAAATCAAAGTGTATAGTTACGTACTTGGATTATTCTTTTTTTTTTTTTTTTTTTTTTTTTTTAATTTCCGTCGTATGAGCTCACGATCTCGTGTCGAATATCCGCGATTTTCACGCAACCACAAACAGACACAGCCACACGTTACATATTACACGTACAATTTTGGAGCCGATCGAATTTTGATTTTCTTCCATTTGTCTCTCCCATTGATTCGATAGCAATGACAAATTTAATCGGCTCGTTAACGTCTTTTCATTTCCACGTATAACTCGATCTCACGTACACGTTATTTTTCAATGAATTTTGTACATTTCTCAATGGTTGTTGCAAGTAAAATGGTCGTACGGAAAAACGAACAAATATATTCCTTCCGCGTGTAAATTTACGAATTTCAAACGATACTTTCCTCCCATCTTGTACCATAAACCACCAAGAAAAGAAAAGAGAGTTTCGCGCGCTTTATTCCTTTTGAAACAAGACATTAATTTAAAGACATCGAACAGGACTCAAGATTAACTTGTAAGTCGATCAATTTCGAAAATTGCACAAATCTGTTGGATAAACAAACGAGAAAATAGTAAAATTATTCATTAATTAATCGAACGTATCGCAAATACTTTCTGAATTGAACAAAAATATTTCTAACCGCATAGTATATTAGTACGGCGTTGATATATCTATTCAAGTGCAAATCGAGTGTCAAGTTTCTGCAAACGAATAAGAGGATTGATTAAAAAAAGGAAATCATACGTGGTATTTGTGTTTTTTGGTACAGGCGTTTGAAATAATGATAAGGAAAAGCCTTTTGCAATAATGGACACTACATTTGAAACTTGAACTCATAGTTTAAGAATATTCTCCTCTTTATTTGACTGAAGAAAGCGAAAAAAGAAAACGAGAAAACAGAAAACCGAAGTGTAAATGGTAAGACCAAAGGTGAGCTAGTGGAGTGCAGACTGTGTTTCGAGGATACCATAAATGCCATGCCAGCGTTATTTTCACAAATGATTGTTATTGATTGACGACAACCAATGCATTCGATCTTATGACCCCTCCCTCCGTTGGATGCTCGACGAATCTCCGCACATTGTTGAACGTGAAAGTCGATTTATATATGAATCCGTATATACTTCTTATTTTCACGCACATTCGTTCAAGGTTGCTGTGTACTTTCCACCGCAGTCTTATTTGTCCAACTTTTTTGTCGGTCTTCGCTAAAGAAAATATAGAAGAGTGGTGGGAGAACGGAAGAATAGAAACGAAAATGAAAAAAGAACAGCAACAAATGCAAGTTGCTAGAAGAACAGACGAATGTTTTTCTACTCGTTGTTCTTGCAAGATTTTTCTCCACGCTCAGAAACTAAAGAGACTGCGGTGTTGCAAAAATCCGGCACCTTGATACTTCTAGACTTTCAAGACAATTCCGATTGTGCCTAAACAAATGTCCCGCCGTAAGATAAACATAAACAAAGAATACCACAACATCGAGCAAAGCTTTTTGAACATCCGAATGCGATGAAGGGATAAAAAGAGGAAAAGAAGAAATGAGGAAAAAAACCTGGTTTATTTACGTATATTTTACATATATTAATATAAATAAGATTATAGAAGGGATATTACTTTTATTTTTTTCAACTTGTGTCACTGTGTTCTTTCGAAATGCCATAAATTTATAATACCCACGCATATATTCTCGGTTCTCATTCATATTATTATAATATATTTCTTTATTTGTATATCGTATCATTTATCAGATCTCAGGGTAGAACGCTCATCCGCTTTTCGAGAGATATACCATTATTACCAATTGCGCCCTTCCCTCTCGATGCCCACATCTCATGCGATATATGCTAAATTATGATTTTTCCTTCAATCTTATTTTGGCGCGATCAGGGCTATACTCCATACGCGCAATAGTTAGGCACGCGACACGCTTTTTTGCAAACGCTCGTTATAAATCATACAAATAATAGAGAAATAAAACAACACGGTTTAGGGCAAGATCCGGGGCGTTGTTTATACACCTCTCCAGTAAACTCCAATCCGACAATTATAATCGATAGTTGCTTCATTAACGAACGAAAGAACAAGAATAAATATATATTTGTAACAAAAGAGAATTTTTAAAAACTATGAAACGGGCAAAAAATGCAGACAATGTGTGTTGGTGGCTGGATTTATAATAAAATAATATTAATCATTATTATATTGGTGCATCAATAGCTTTTCGACAGAATAGTGCATATGAGAAACAGATAAACAAATTGCTCCATTTTAACGTACAAACGCAACGAGGCCTCTGGACAACAGTTGCAGTTTGATCAAAGACTTTTTTCTTCCTGTTCTTAAGAGGGGAGGTTCCACGCTTCGTTTTCCAGTTTGCCCGAATGAAGATCGTATCAAAAATTCCAAACGATCATATATTGAAAATGCCATTGCGACGATTTTTCAATATGAGAAAAAGAATAACGCGATCGAGAAAGCGAGTATTAGAAGAGAAACAAGATTGAAAACAAAAAAAACGGTTCGAGTTTCGTGATTAATTAAGCACCGATTTGAAAACTTTTTGTTCCTGGCGTGCCCGGAGTATTCTACAATCATGTGTTTGGGATTGACGATACGATATTTCATCGTGAAACGAACAGAAAAATCAAACTTTCTTCCAACCCTTCAAGAATGGAGCCCATAGGAATAACAGAGAAAAAAAAACAATAGCGTTAGTAGTGAACAATTATGTTTGGCGTTTGAAAATTCGCTTAGGAAAAATTGCTTCACTTTGACCTTTGCTAGAGTATTCCGAACGAGTGTTTTCGCAGACTGCATGGAATCGAAATAAATACTCGACGAATAATGACGATAGATAAAAGGCAAGAATGCAAAAAAGAAAAGAAAAAAAAAAAAAGACATACGAAAGAATAAAGTTGCAGATTTTTTCGGGTACAAAGAAAGATAATGATGGAACGCCAGAAAAAATGTTGGAGTAAAAAAGGAATGGAAAACAAAGTAGTCGACAAAGATAAGACACAGAGACATGAAAATTCGAAGGGAAAGGAAGTAATTGTCCATTTGAGGTAATGAAAAGAAATTTGAAAAAAAGAATAAGGCGCACTGGCCTCCAAACACATTGTTTGCACTCCGCTAAGCTTTGCTCCGGCTAACCGTCGTTTAATCATGCTATTATACCACTAGTTGCTCCTAACGTCGGTAAAAATAATAATTGTCAATTTTTTTGTCAGTATGGGAGAGAGTTGTGTACGCAAAGCGACAGAAAGGATAAAAAAAAAAAAGAAAATAATTACACTGAAACAAAATCGAATCCTGTCAACCATCTTCATTATTATTATTATTATTAATGTTTTTAATATTATTATTATGATTATTATTAATATTATAATTATTCTTATTAATATTGTCTCTATACTACTATTACTATTACTTCTATTAGTCCTACTGTTATTATTATTATCATTATTATTCTTATCTCTATTATTAATTATTTTTCTCTTGATTTTCCATATAATTCGAAGTATTGTTGTTACAACAATGATTATTTGAATGTCTGGTATGGTTTTACATGCCCCGCCGTAACGATTCTCTTACCAACATCTGCAAATAATAATTATTTCGTCATCTTTCCTTTTTTCTTTGTACGATTTATAACGTTCGAGAAAATATACACAATATCACACAGATATACACACACGTACACCAACACTTTTACATCCATGCTGATCCATCGATACCCTTGCATACAAAGGTTTCACATTGAGAATACGAAGGATCATAAGACGGACAACAATTTTACAGTAATGCTATTTCGCGATATATCGGTTTTATTTGCTTTCTTCACTTTTCTCAAGAATTCGTAACGAAAAACTGGAGATTAAGGCAGAAGATATTTTTTCTCACCCGTCCTGTTGAAGCACCTTTTTTTTAGAAAACATTTTATACGAGATCGAATGATGTAAGTTTAGAGCTATTTTTGTTTTATATTTCTACGTGTACGTGTCTGCTCCATGATGGCGTTTTTGTTGAGTATATCATGTAAATTAATTTCTTATACATTTATATATAAATATATATATATATAGAGAGAGAAAACGAGAGAATGTAAACGTAAAAGAAAGAAAACTGTGTACGCATAAGAATTAACTGTGTACGCGAAACTGGGGTGATCATCAAATCTTCGTTCAATCTTCTTTTTGTTTAATTCGCCAGTAAAAATTAACGCGAAGAAAGGGAACGTGAAATTATACCTTGATAGAGAGCTAAGGTCGAACAAGTTGCCCTCGAGTACAACTACGGAACAAAAAAATTAAGACAAAATTCAGTATCGTTAATTCTGTGCATTCATAGCTGCGTACTTAATGAATCATAATTATGACGTTCGCAAAAAAAAAAAAGCAATGGATAGGCAATTTTTTTAATTAAAAAGGGAAAAAATAAGAAAGCTACCACGGAGATTCACAGTTTTTGGTAAAAAATAACGAGCAACAAAAACGGTGTTCACCGGTTACAACACGAAGTAATTTTTTGAAAAACATGCCCAAAAATTTGAGTGTGAAGGAATTTAGGCATAGATAGGAAAGTAATCGATAAATCGATCATTCTAATGTTTTTGCAGGAGTTATCGAGAACGGGAATATCACTGTATTCGATTGCTCATCTCACGAAAAGCTGAAAAAATAGAATGAATGAGGGGAAGAATTTAAAAGCGACGGAATAATGAATAATATTAAAGAAACAACAACAACAACAACAACAAAAAAACAAATCGAACAACGTTCGCTGAATTAGATAGGAACTTATGCATCTATTAAGACACAATCACCATTAGCTTGTAAAACGAGGTATAGGGCATTTCATATTTACAGTTTTTCATATATTGCCTTCCGAGAACGATTTGTGTAGCGTGATTTTTTATTCTATCAGCTAAGAAAAAAAAAACAATATATATAAAAAAAACTAGGTAAAAACCGAGAGCGGAAAGGAAGGATAAAATAGAAAAATGAACACAAACATTCTCCAAGCATCTCTTCTTCTCAGAACGAAACTCCGTTCTTCCCGCGAAGATCGTCGCCACTCCAGTCGATCGTGAAAGAATAGAATTCGATTCACCCGAATATTTTACTATATAAAAGGAAAAAAAAAACGAAATAAAATCTCTCAGACACAAACAAACAGACACAAAAACACAGCATTGAACATCTTTTTATTTATATATAAAGAAAAACTACGAATGAACAATGAAAGATTCAGCCGGCAGTTTCTTCGTACATATTTCACATCGCCGCAGTTTGTACGTATCGTGGAATGATGGGTATCGCGCGCGCGGCAGTAAAAAACAAATGAGATGAAATGAAACACGTTTTTAAACAAAAAATGAATAAAATAATAAGCATACGCGTTTTGTACATAGTAAAAACTAATATATCATTAAATATTAAATATTAGAAAGTAAGATACGCATTCGGCGAATGAAAAGGATTCAGAATGAAAAAAAAATGAGAGAAATGGGGAGAAAAGGATCGATACAAATGAAAAATGTTGAGAAACGAAAAAGCGATTCAAAAACGATGGCTTTTCCAAAACTCATATACTAAAGCGTGTATGTGTAAGTCTGTGTATGTACACCTTAGAAAAGCCATTTTTTTTGCACGCCTTATCCGTACACATAAATATATATGTATATATATATATATATATATGTATGTGTGTGTATGTCTCCGTGTACATGTATACACACGATACATATGCGAAAAGAAGGCAAAACCATCGGTAAGAAGAGTCAAATCTCTCAGTTGGATCTCGATCGCGCGTTCGTGGAGTCTCGGTAGGCTCGTACGGTGGTCCAGCTCGTTACATTATGTAAAGAAACAAAAAAACATATTTAATATAAGCTGCAACTCCTCCTCGTTGTTTCGTTCATTTGTTTCGCTAAAAATCTTTCAATTTCCTTTTTCATTCTTTGTTTATCCCGATTTAACGATACGCAGTTGAACATAACGGTGAATAATCGGACTCGGCAGCGTGAACGGTAATTATGTACGCGAAAGCTTCACGTGTGTAACCGTCGCTCGAGTATACAGAAAGAAAAACATAAAATTCAATTAGACTATCGTTCGTTTCACCGAGCAGGAGTTTTTTTTTTCGTCACCGATCTCAATGCTGCGCTAGACTGCGACTATTATGAATTCATACTTGTAATTAAATGCACGGACAAGCATGTCGTCGAACTTGTACCGAGAGATATGATAAAGCAAGGAAGAAATACGAAAAATCATCCACAAATTAACTTGGGCCAATATTGTACGGCTTACGTGCGTTATTTTCTATTCTTCGTTCTCATTTACATTAATTAATTCTAATAACGATTACATTATAAACTGTGCGAAAGGAAGAAAGAATATTGTGGCTTGATAGTTTTCTTTTGTGTTCGTAAATCAACGTTTCAACATCACTACTCATTTTGCTAAGAACAACAAAAGCTATATATTCATATAACAGTTGGAAGCAAACTTGCCTTGCCCTGTCGGGCTTAAGTCTTCCATAATACATTGGGCCGACAGTTTTTCACTTTTATTCTTTCGCAAGCATTCAACTCAGGCCCAGTGTATGTGGGAGGATCTATCATTCGTAAGGTGGGTTTCCAATAACTGAGATTGCAGAAAAAGCCTCTCGATCAATTTGTTCGGATCGGCAGGGCTCAATCCCTAGACTTGCGGCCTGTGACAGTCTCAGAGTCCAACCGAGAGTGTTGTAAGTGCAAAATATGCAAAAAAAAAAGCACGCACTGCTACTGCGGTCGTTCTTCTCAAAGTTGAAAAATGAAAAACAAGTTGCAAACGGCAAAACATGAGAAAAACAAATATAAGAAATAATAATTGGTATTATCTGGTTAGTGACAAAGAAAGAAAGAAACATTGAAAGAACATGCGCGAGATCCCCGCATACATGTATAAATATCGGTAGATATATATTTATATATGTATGTGTTTAAATCTGCGATGGGTGTGTATGCGTGTTATGCGTGTGGGTGAATTCGCTGTATCGACGAGGGGATGATTGTAAATGTGTAAAGTAGCGATACACAATTGCATTCATACGCGCGATCATATTTGCCACATGAATGAAAACATAATTGACTTTGTGTAGAATGTGCGAACGAGTAAGAAGAAGAAGAAAAAAGAAACAAATTGTTTTGCGTATTAAGATTTTTTAATATAAAAAAACCTTGAGATGAAAGTCCACAAAAAAAAAAATAAACAAGTAAACGAAATAAGAAGCATACAATTGAGATATTTAAATTAACATTGTTGTACACAGTGATACAATTATAATATAAGTATATGAATAAAAATCTATTAGAAAAGTACATGCTCGATGTTGTTTAATTTTTGTTTTTTATATCGTACGTCGAAAATTACTTGGTAATATCCACGTCGCAATATGGTTTTTGTACACGCGTGTTTTTTTCGTTCATAGAAGGTAATAAGAAACGAAAAAGCATTGTTTGTCACATGGCTGGTATCCTCCCTGCACCACATCGTTTCTGGCATTTCACTAGCTCATCGTCACGACAAGTTTATCTCGGTTTTCACCAACGCACAGACACACCACACACACACACACACACACACATACACACACACACACATGTCCCACGTTATTCGATTTTCCTCTTCCCCCAGTGGAAAATTTGTCTCTACGTGTTCTCGTATGTGTGTGCGTGAGTGTGTGCCGAATCTGTGCCGAATTTATTGTGAAAATTTTGACTGCACGTACTCACTGTTAGATGCATGGTTACGTTGAATTACAGGAAATACGACGAATCGACCACCCAGAAAGAAAACTAAGAAGAGCGCACCTAGTGCACCTACTACGCAATCCGCTAATGCCACCGTAACACCGGTAAGACAGATCAATTTCAAATGCACTTACAAATTTCGTCAAAAAACCAAAATGTCATAGTAAGTCGAAAATGTACAACTTGAGAATTATAAATGAGATTTATTTTTTTTTAAATTGCTATTTTCGATATCACTTGTTTACGAGCTTTTTCATTGCACTGTTTCAATATTACTCAATAATTTTATAGGCGCCACCAGCTCAAAATCATACTGGAGCTCTGTTGATGAATAAACAGCCGACCTCTAATTCTACGGGACCAGTTGCAAAGCCAGTTGTAACACAGCCTAACGCTATTCCTATGGAGCAAGGTACACTTTAATTAATCGGCCGCTGAGACTTGGCAATTTTTATGTCTATTAAGATTTTTCACCGCACGTTGAAATTTACGTGTGTTATTCTTCACGAGTTCGCCATGATAGACAGTCGAATTTAGTAAATAATTTATTGAGGGATTTGTAAGAGAAGATACAAATTGTAACGATTTTTAAAACGACAGTGATACCGCCAGGAGGCAATAACCAGGGATCACAAGCGATTGCAGTTGCGGCTGTAACGGCCGGTCAGAGTTTGCCAATTGCGAGTCATGCTTCGATGCCAGCACAGCCGCAGCGTCCAAGCGCGATGGCAACGGCAGCACCGATTAAAAAAGCAGCACCGACACCTCCGGTGACGTCGAATCCGCCGACACCTTCGATTACAGTCCCGACACCACCTCCGAGCGTAACCCCGACAAACGCGAACGCGAGCTTGGTGAATTCGCCATTAGTGCCACAGGCACCGCAGCCACCGATTTCGATTAGTTCGTTTCCGAACGTCAATGCGCTTCCCGGGGCGAACGACGGGACGGTAATGAGTCAACAACAGCAACAGGGGGATCTTATGCAGCCCTACAATGCCCTAGGTACTATATCCGAAAACAAACACCAAAACCAAAATGATCCAATGACAGGACAAATATTCACAAGCTAGCATGTTATCCGATTCTTCAGTCCCATAAAAGTTGCAAATTTGAAAAAAAAAAAACGTTGAATGAGCGATAGTCCAAGAGAAAAGAATAAATAAAAAATGAAAAAAAAACATAAATGAAAAGCAAATCATCTAACGAAAGTGATAATTCGAAAAGTCCGGTACTATGCGAGCAAAATACATTGTTATTATCGATTTAGGAGAATGAGAATGAGGCATCTTGTTTAACAAACGATTACGTAATTCGACACAGCGTCCGTAACGACGGCTCATACAGGACTGGAGCAAACCTTAAGTAATTTGAAGAAAGAGTCCCACATTTCAATGATGCAGCAGCAACAGCAACAGCAGCAGCAGCAGCAGCAGCAGCAGCAGCAACAACAACAGCAATCTCAACAGCAACAACCACAACTACATCATGCCCAGCAAATACAGCATCAAACCAATCATCCAACTGTCAACAATTCGAGCATGAACCTATTGGCCGAAATGAAAAATCCCGTTAACATGATGTCCACGAGTATACCAACGAGCTTGAATCTCGGCAATATGAACATGACCAGTCCATACATGTCGGCGATACATAATCAACTGGAGAGCATTATGAACACAAACGCTCAAGTCACAAATTTACAAAACTCTCACAATATTACTATGTCTCAGCAACAACAACATTCTAATGGTTTCACGAGCGTCAAACGTGACAACTCACCTTCCAATATGCTCAACAACAATGGTATACCCGGGTTAAACATTGCCGGCATGAACATGAGTGGCATGGGGTCGATTTTCGATCCTATACCCATGAATATGGGTGTCAACGTCCAGATGCCACAATTGCCCGTTAAAAAAGAGGAGAAACCAATGGCCATGACGCAGGGACAGATGACGCACAAAGCCATGGATGGTATGTACAATAATAATATACTTTTTTTCATTCGTTTCATGTTTAACCTCGGACCCTTGCGACGGGGTTCGAAACGACCACAAGTTCCTTTCCATTTGTTGGAAATTGCATTCATTTCGTGCAGTTTTTATCATTAAATGTTCACCGAATCCGAAGTAATGATGTACGAAAGAATTTTATGGAAAAACCAAAGATTTCGTTGAAGGTTTCACAATAGAAAAATATTTTTCACGGTATTATTGGGGTCTGTGTTTCTGCTGGAATCAAGAATGTTGAAAAAATTCACATGAATTTCTGACTTTTAGTGGCTCCAATGGAGTAATTTTTTTTTGTGCACTCGTCAGTGAACATTTGTTGAAGCCTTTCGTCTAACGCTTTATTATTTTATTCGTTTTTTCTTTGCACCATGAAAACGTCACCGATGTGATATCGTGTGTATATTTCCGTCGACACGCAAAACACAACTAACCGCTTTACTAATGGTTGTTTTTTCCCTTCAAATTCGTCGTTACTCTAGCCGGAGCTCTTTTTGCAGAGATGAGCGCCCTCGGAATTCCACCGATGAGCAATCACTCGGGTTCGCAAATAATGCCTGAGAAAAAAATGACACCACCAGATTCTAAAAATCCGGCCGCAAATTTTGCCTCCGCTTTTAAGAACAAGGTACGTGAAGTTAGTAATGAAAAACTGTCAGCATGACTTTTCGGAATTGGGAAAACCAGACGAGTTTTCTCTTCATTTGAAAATCAATATGTTTCAAGATATTTTTTCATTTCGAGTTCACGAAAAATCATTTTGTAGAGTATTTTAACTTTCATGTGCAATGAAACGAGGTCAATTTATATTGTAATTTGCGTGTATAGACTGTCGAGCAAAATGTTAAAAACGCATCCTCGTGGTCATCCTTGGCGCAGGCTTCGAGTCCACAGTCCGCAGCAGGAAGCAGCATGAAGAGTGCAGCACGTGATTCTTTCCAGGCGTTCAAGAAACAAGCCAAAGAAAAACAGGATAGGGTAAGAAATTAGATTTATTAACAAATTTGAATACATTTTGCCCAATGTTTCGAGAAAACATCGTTCGTTTCGTTTGTTCCTCAATAGCAACGGGCATTAATGGAACAGCAAGAAATGCGGAGACAGCAGAAGGAACAGGAAAGATTGCGACAAGAGAACGAGCGAAGGAGGGAACGAGAGGAGGAAGACGCGTTGGAGAAAGTGATGAAAACAGTCACCGATCAACAAGCTCCCCAGGGAATACAACAAACCCCGAGAGCCG
The DNA here is from genome assembly GCA_963921915.1 of Hyposoter dolosus. Taxonomy (NCBI): domain Eukaryota; kingdom Metazoa; phylum Arthropoda; class Insecta; order Hymenoptera; family Ichneumonidae; genus Hyposoter; species Hyposoter dolosus. The sequence continues at coordinate 11,126,119 of OY998135.1, read as the reverse complement.
AAGAAGTCAAAGCCTCGACCGACACTGACAGCAGTAGTCCTAGTCAATCGTCAGGCCAGGACAAAGCCGCGGCTGAGAGGGAACGTCAGAGACTGCGGGAACAAGAAAGACGACGCCGCGAAGCGGTAAGTTTGATAATTCAATTAAGTTCTTTCTCCATTCACGGACCAGTTCACCATATCATTTTTCGATTGAAACCAGAAAACGATTTTTTATATGATTCCCTGAAAAATTTTCATTTTTTTTTTTTTTTTTCAATATTTCTTTATAATTTTTGACATTCCAATGGGATCATTAGAGCATTTTTGTCGGCCTTTCTGATACGATTTTTGTTGGCTTCAATCATGAATCTATTCAGAAAAAAAATTGAGCACAAAGATATAATAATGAGCTCGAAGATACAACGAGAATAGATTTTTTTTTTGGATTTAGTATTCAGATGAATGAGGTTAACTTGAGAGAGGTAGATTGGAAGATCTGAATAAATTAATATGTAGAAAAAGAGAAGGTGGACGGAGTTTGTAGCGACAGGACCGATGGGATTCGTCAAAGAATAGGAATAATTTGTATTTTCAGATGGCAAACAAGATTGACATGAACATGCAAAGTGATTTGATGGCTGCGTTTGAGGAAACATTATAATGTTTCAAATCGCTGGCTGTTAATAAATCGACTGAAACCGGGCAGGACTTGGACGAATGTCTCGACGCGCTGGGCGATTATAACCGCAGGCTCTTGTGTTATGAGAATGCATTAATATCGACGCTAATATACAATTCGTTATTTGTGTTTTGAAAAATGATGAACATTTACGAATCGTAATAACGGATAATGCAAATAACGAAAAACGAAAAGAAACGAAAAAACAGTGACGATGGTTCTCACTCGTTGGCGCGTACTTGGACGTCGTGATAACGGTGGTGCGCAGTTGGAACATTCCAACGGACGATTAGTATAAAAAAAATTCTCCAACGGAGCGAAAAAAAATAAGCGAAATGGAAGACTTTCGTTCACGAACGTGTAAAAAAAAGAAAAGAAAAACGAAATGCGTGAAAGACGAAACAATCGATATCGAAATACGAGTTACAATTTTTTTAATTAACGAGAGAAACGGCGATTGTGTAATCGACGGACACTTAAGTGTGACCATGTAATTAGATAAATATTAATTAACTTACAGAAATAATTTCGATGATGCTACACACTGGATAATATTGTGTTACATTTTTCCGGATTTTCATAAGTTTGTACTTTATGTAAATTTGGAATCGAAGCGACGAAAACGAAAAAGTTAAACAAACGAAAAAAAAAACTAGTAAACAAAACAAAACATATTGAAAAAAAAAGATGAAAAAATAATTATGAGCGACATTTGCCTGAAATGATGTTAGTTACGTGTGACTGTGCTGTACGAATGCGAAAGAATGTGACATATTAAAGTGCGCGAATGAAAGTTTGAGAAAGGGGAAAGAAAAACAAAAGAAAAACGGGGGTTTGAACAAACCGTTGATGTACATTTAGTTAAGTTTTATATTTTTCCACATTCAGTCATTAATCGTTGGTAGAAAATACGTAGGTCCATTATCTGCCACTTTACGTATATGTATTTTCATATATATATGCTTACAATCACATACATTAAAATCATATATATGTGTATGTACGTGTGTATATATAAATATATATATTTATATCCTATAATTATTACCTAATGATTTAAAAGAAAGAAAAAAAAAACAACAACACAAAGTAATTTTCACGATTACAATGAAATAAGCATTCAAGTATGAAAGAAAAAAAAAAAACAAAACGAACAAAAAGATTTTGGCAAAAATGAGAATAAAACCATTTGTAATCCTTATAGGTAGGCTTGTTTAGTCAATAACAAATACAAGAATATACCTAATAGGAGGATACAACATTTTCGAGTGAACCACAATCATGAAACCAACCATCGAAGTGACGACGATTTTACGAGATTATTGTTCTTTTTCCTCTCTTTGCGACATTTCGTGATTTTCTCAAGATAATTGCCATCGGCGCAATATCTGAGGATGATAAGAGAGAAAAAGATGTAATGAAACGTCGAGAAAACCGTGGACGGTTGGACATGATTCACTTTAGGAAAAAAAAGTCGTCAATTATTATGAGAATAATGGTGAGGTGTGGATAGCCTTTTTTTAAAATAAAACACAAAGCTAAACTCCAGGTATTTAGACGGAAGAAAAGAAAAATAAATTGAACGGTAAACAAAGATACAGACAGTTCCGGCTACTTTGAAAAATACAGCATTCCTTGTTTGTTTTTTCGTAAATATAATTTCCTAACTATTAATGATTTCTGTAAAATTGGCCGCCGGTATTTTGTAAGTGCATATGTTACTTCTGTACTTCAAAGTGTGAAATTCGAATTTTTCCAGGTTTACTGTGTGAATAAAACCTAATGAGAAAACATAATTTAACGAGTAACGGTGAAAGTAACGACCCTAATGTTTTTCTTTTGAGAGATATATCATTTTTTTCTTTCATTAAATTTGAAGAAAAAACAAAATACGTTTTGGTGTAAAGAGAAAATGTGTGTAGTTACATGTACTGGAGCTCACTCTTGTAACATAATTGTTTATAAATAAATTTGAAAAACTAATGAAACAAAGAATGCTTTTTTTCAACGTATCGAGGGGTGTCGAATTTCCGTGAGAATTCTAATTATTCTTCGCGTACCAATTTGTTCGGGTAAACAAAGATCATGGTGTGACTCTAAATTCTCCTACTACTTGTTAGGGATTACGTGGTTCGTGTAGTCTTTCAAATCATGTAATCGTTAACAACTATAAATACAATTTTGGTTTCCAAACCGTCGAACCATTCGTTGTGGGAAGAGTCGACTTTATCGACGTGGTTCAAATGACATTGGAAAAAAAAACGTTGAAAAAACACAAATCATGATTACCAAGGACTATTTTATCCTGTAAGAGCCATCGGTATGGTCTAAATTCGCAATTTACCTTGGTGCAGATAAGAAAGTTAGGAAAATCCATTTTAATTGGCAAAAATAAGAAAAAAAAGTACAAAAATTATATTGATAATGAAACAACAAAATATTACGTTTCGTCGAGTTCATTGCGTGTCGTAACAGATGTGAATACGCCGTCGAGGATCGTTGGAATTCATTATTTTGACGGTGTGTTCGAACGAGAATAAATAAAATAAATTAAACAAAACAAAAAAAAACACAATAATAGTAAAAAGAAAAAAAAGAAAAATCGTTTAGAAAGTTAATAGTTTGTTAGTGGCTTTAGCTCGTACCAACCACAATCATACTGATAAATGAGAGTTATTAATGTGAATTTATAATAATATTAAATTATTTAAATGAAAAAGAAAAAAAATACGAAAATCATACAAACGACAAAAAAAAATCGATACAATTTTATTTTTTTAAGAGCTTATCGTGTATATTGCTGCTGCTGGCGGATCTTTTTCCTTTCCGTTCGAAACTCAATTATTATTTTTTGTGTATGTGCAATGTTGGCGCGTCCTCGCGAGTTCGTCTCTGGGACTTTGGCATGTTCGAGCTCTCAGCTTCAGTTCGTACTTTCTCATTTTCCGTTTATTTCTCTTTCCTCTTCATTAGTATAATAATTGTGTAGTATATTTTTCGATAACGAGAGCAAGGGAGGGAAGGACACGCATGATCGATTTACAAGCTCAATCCTACTTGTGTAACGTTTTTTATTTTATTACATCTTCAAAACGAAGCCACCACTTTTCACTGCGAAACAAATCCTTCTTTTTTGTATGAATAATTTGTTTATTATTAATAATACGTATTGTTTACGTTTACTTTTTTCTCCCTAATGTTAATTGTTGATTGAATAATCGTTCACGCGCTATGGAGTCTACACTCGCAATAAAAATAACGCAGATAATTAACAACCTAAATAATAAACAAATTACGAATGGTATAAAAAAGAATGGATTTATTTTAAAGGAACAAGAAATGTACATCGAGAAATTAAAATGCATCGGTGGTAGAGGAAAATAAAAAACAAAAACGAAAACGTTAATTCGCAGCGACATGTGCAGCGACGAGAATAAAGTTATTATTTTTTTTCCCGATCCAGTACACACGTTAGACCGAAATCATATGTCCATAAGAATTGTTACGAGAGCGATTTAGATTATAGTGAGAATAAATGTTTTCTAATATGTTATGAAAAAAACGAGGAGAGGAAGTGAGAGTGGAAGAGAAATATTAAACAAATAATAAAAGTAAAAAAAAAAAGCTAAAATAACCAGAGCATTAACGTTGTATTTAACGAACAAATAAGAAAAAAAAAACGTAGCTGTAGAAACTAACGATTTCCTTTAGATTTCTTCGTTGTCAAAGGGCCTGCTGTCTTTTACTATTTTTTCTTCATTTCCTCGAGCACACACACGATAATGAAAAAAAGGAAAGCGAGCTGCGTATGTTTTTTGATTATTTCAACCATTCGAAATATCAAATTGTCACGAAAGACTGGACGAGAAATGGAAAACCCGTAGAAAAGAGGTAGTATGCATATATAAATACATAAATAAATCAATAACTTTAAATATACTTGAAATTCAGGATATGCACGTGCTAGTAACTTGAAACTGAAAGAATAACTTCTTTAAATTTTCACAAATTGGTGGATTCATCAACCAAGTTTCTTTTTTGACGATTTGCTATGTCAAGGCTCCCATTCTTTCGTGTGTTACCGTAGCGTTTTGCATGTTGATTTTTTCAAGACTCCAGCAAGTCGATCACCATTAATTAACTGATTCAAAACGAAGAAATAAAAAGGACTTTTTTAATGATTAGTCAAAACGATATAAAACGACAATTAAATAAAGAAATTAAATTAATGTTCTAGGGACACTCGAGAAAGAAAATGCATACAAGTTAAAAATCCACATAATCTAGGATTAAAATTGAAAGTGATGCGGTGCGCAGGTTTCAAAGATTTACTTTTTTCCCTCCTGTGCATGATTGTATCGCTCTATTTTTTTTTTCGTACGAGAGTGTTACGGTAGCGTGGAGTTAAAAAGGAAAAACTAAACGGCCTGTTAAACGGGGTCGTCGATTTCGTACAGGCTACTAGATTTATAAGATTTTTGTTCTCGTGCAAGATTTGTAAACGAGACTTACTAAGCTGAAAACTAAAAATAAGAAATTTTGACGATCGGGCGAGAAGAAATTCTTTGGTCCGCAAGGAGGGTCGAACTAGTTCAGGTGAAAAGTTATGCAATTTTTTCTCGACTCGAATATTAGCCTTACCGCGATCTCGTACTCCACTTGTTTATTATTTTACTTTCTTGGTCATAGGAAGAATTTCATTTGGTCACTTTTTCATAGACCTTGAAAAATATTGTGTGTAAGCTTCAATTTTGTTGATATTATTTTTTTTTTACAAGGCACAAAAAAATGCGATACCTGCCGGGAGATGTTGTTCAAGCCCCCATTCAGTTTCTATCGTTCGTCGTCAGGAGCTTGATTTCTCTCAGATATTCCTTGAAGTTAAATCAGCGATTGAAAAATGATTGGAAGTTGGAGGAGAAAATAAAATAACGAGGAAGCGATGAAATCCACGTATTTATTTTCGCCCCCGTTGAGAGGATCATTCAATCAATTTAGCTCAATTATGTATTCGTCGCAAAATTCGAGATTTTTTGTTGCGATTAGAGTTGTGGGTAAAAGTTAATTGCAGCGGGATGAATAATATATGAAAATTATTTCTACGGTATATATTTTGCTTTCTCGTTTAGTAAGAATTAATTTAGATGTTGATAGCAATAAAAGGTTTCATTCGGGCTTTTAAATGTCATGAAGAAGTGAAAGAAATATCGACGATACTTTGAGACGTCGAAGCTCGATGCTCGTGGTCACGACCCTTCTCGAAAGCTTCCAAATTTTGATTCTTCTGTCAACGAGTGATTTTTCGAGTACTTCACTTCTCGAGGCAATTTCTTTTCACCTCATTTTCCATTGTATTTCTCGATCGTTGTATCATCGATGAAAAAACACGTTGAGCAGTATCGTCGACGTTTCTCGTGTGAATTGGAAATTTTAGGAGACGAATGAGCGACCAACCCTTCCTCGTCACACACTCGTTCTCCTCGTATAATAAAGCAATGCTTAATAACTAAACTCGATAAAAACAACAACAACAACAAAAATAACAATATTCACGAATTGGGAGACAAATGAATTTTGAAAAATCTCCACGAGCCAGGGTTCTGGCATCTCAAACGTAATGGCTAAAACAAAGAAGCAAAAAATGAAAGAAATAATGAAAAAAATCTACGATGAAATTAATATTAAGCAAAGATAAGAAAAAAAAAACGATTTTACGTGTAATAGGTATTATAGGTTATTGTAATATACGGCGTTTATAATTGTAAATACGAGTGACCGAATAATTGGCAGCGATTCGTCTGGATAACAGATATATATCTATATGTATAAACAAATAACAAAAGCTAAAAAAAAAAAAAAACAAACACGAAAAGGAAAAGAGTAATTAAATAGAGCGAACGACATAAATATCATAGACAGTCACAGCCATACACACACATACACATACACACCCACGCGACGTATGTGATAAAGGTTTGTAATATTTGAACGAAGATCGACATAGAAAGAATGTGTGTAACCTACTAGATCTCAGTGTAAGTTCATAGCGATGTATGAGTTATAAAAATAAAACGAGAATAATTCACAACAGGCAGGAAGAAAAGAAAAATGAATGAAAATAAAAAATGGAGTAAAAGAGAAACGAAGTAAGCGTAATATTCGTAAATAACACCAACATTACTCCTCCGGATAAAAAATTAATTTTTTATATAAGTTCCCGATGGGCGCACATCATCTCCGAAATGGCACATAACGATAAAAACAAAAAAAAAACAAAAACTACAGTTTTCAGCAGACTTACTACTAACTATCGGATACTATAGAAAAAAAATGGTTGTAAATAAATAATAATTGCGAAAAATAAAGCAAAAACGAGTTGAACGAAAGAAATAAAGAAACGGCTTGACTTTAAGTACGAAAACACGAAGAAAATAATCGTCTATTGCACGATTTGTGTCACACAAATTTCCCTCACTTTTCCTGCGTAGACTTCGACGAGATTTAATCTTGTTCACGAACAAAAGTCGCTTTCAAATTCACTAAAATTCATTCGAAAGAAAAGAGAGAAGTAATGAAATCACACAAGAGCGTTCTGAGTGTGGATCGAGTTTCGTGAATCTCTTGTCTCGCGGTACACTCGAATCGTGTAAGATATAAAAACAACGTACGTACATAAAAAATAAATTTTACTCGATTACGGTTCAATCTATATAGTAAATTAGAAATACTATATAGACAAGATTCGTAACATTCAATTTATAAAAAAAAAAGTATTCACGATATGAATACCGATTGAATCGACGAAGAGTGTTTGTGTGTTTGTTGGTGCAAGAACAAAAAAAAAACTGGATAAGAAAAAAACGAAAAAAATGAATAACGTATAAACACATATGACTAATCCATGCGTATATAATGATCTTTCCTAGTTTGCAATCTTTGCATGTCTCATACATGTATATAAAAACACATAGAGAACGTTAGACAGGCTGAGAGGTACGTGAACCTTTTGTTTTCAACGATAAGAAAAAAAAATAATGAATGAGTAAACAAAACAAACAAACAAACATAATCGTGTCATCCATTTGTTCGAAATAGTTCGACACGTCTTAATGAAATAATCATAAATGTCCTTCGACAGTTATTTCAGTTTCGTTTCTCTTTTTGCTATTCATTTAGCCCAAATAATTATAATTATAATTATCATAATTGCGATTAATAAATCATTGTATATATTACCTACTAATATTGTTAAGGTGCGTACACGATTTAATGAATGAATAAATAAATGTATACGTATATATACACATATGTCTACACGTATGTGCATATATGTGTATATACAAACACACATATATATATAATTATATATATATATATAATTACAATATTCACAAAGAATCGAGTTATTCATTTACTCCATTTTTCTCCCTACTATCCTATTTCTTCTGCCGTCGAGTAGGCCCTAAGGGCACTACGGGAAAATTACCGATACGGAAACGATGAATTTCAAAATAATAACTCGTCTGATCATTTGGACTTTTTTTTCTGCTACTTCCGAGGACTTGTGTGGCAAATTTCATTAAAAAAAAAATTGAATTTTACTCCAAACATAAAAAAGTGAATCTTTTTTGCTTATTTCAAGAAACGAATGAGTTACACGTCATTCTATTTTTTTGTAGTTGAAGAATTTGTATATTTTATTTTATCGAAATATCAAGGACTTCGGAAATATCGTACAATTGCTTTTTTCGTTATTTCTCATGCATCAAGACTGTTGAACGATCGCCTTCATGATTATTTTGCAATGTAGCAACATTAGTTTTGCTGATTCTTGAAACGGTGAAATTCCTTTAATCTCATCGCTTGCGTTCGAATAAAACCACCGACATCTTCGGGACTGAAGCCACCTTGAACGTCCATGGAAACCAGCTCTTCGTTGTACAACGAAAATTGACTCTTTCTTCCGGTTATGAAAACTGGAATAAAAGGATGACAATGAGAAATGGGAACTTTTCGTGCTGCAGTAAAAAGAGCTGCGATTCTAACCATTGCCTTTGCAGAGTTTCAAAAACACTGTCCCAGTCACATGCTTCTGAGACGTGTTGATACTTTCCCGAACGAATTCGCATTCCGGAGAAAACCAATATCCTGTGAGCGAAAAATTAGACAGAAAAAATATAAACGCTAGTGTCGTTTTTAAAAGGAAATGACGAGTGACGATTTGAAAGAAATAATTAAGAAATTCTTGCCATTGTAAACGTAGTCAGCCATTTTGTCAGCAAGATACGATTTGACTCTCAGCACTTCGCGATCGAGTAAATACACTTCCAGGTCCAAATGAGCTTCGTACAGAATCTTGGCTCCTGGGGATTCGTATATGCCACGAGACTTGGAAAATTGAAAGTCCAACAAATGTAACATTGCAGTATTACAGAAGGAGATAGAAAATCAAAATTGAATAGAAAATTGCAAAAGCAAAAGAGCAAAAAATGGGAATATACGAAACAGCACATTGGAATCGACTTTTTTTTTTAAAATAAATTGCAAAGGTAGAAATACTTTGAGGCCGATGTATCTGTTCTCTACGATGTCGATTCTTCCGATTCCGTGTTCGCTACCAATTTTGTTCAGAAAATTAATGATGCCCATGGGATCGCTGTAAGATTCCTGACATTTCGAAACTTTCACTAGAGTTGGAATTCCTTGCACGAAATGAACTTCAATTTCCGTTGGCAGGAGTGAAGAGTCCATCGGGTCTTTAGTAATTTCGTACAAATTTTTCGGTGCTGCTGTTGCTGGATTTTCCAAAATGCCTGATTCATAACTGTATCGAAAAGAAAATGCAGAATAATAAGAAAAGATTCTCTTTCTTGTTGAGTATTGACTTTCAAGGCAGCGTTGTGGACCTCGTGTGCATCAAATTTGCATCTGTACTCCATGGTTCCTGAGGCGTCGCTGATACTGGGATTCCGTTCGATTTAGCATAAGCCAAAAGGTCAGGGCGACCTGAGAATCTTTCGAAAAATAGTGGATCTCGCCACGGTGCCATAATCTTAGAAAAATTCAAAGAAAAAGATAAAATCGATCGAAAGCAAAAAAAAAAACCTGACAAATTGCAAATTGAAATTTCTTTTGAAATAAAATAAAACGAAAAGAAAAATCACCTTGATTTCGGGACAAAGGGCATAGCAGCTGAGTTCGAATCGCACTTGATCGTTTCCTTTGCCCGTTGCACCGTGAGCTATCATCGTAGCATTTTCATTTTTGGCTGCTCTGACGAGTCCCGCGCTGATACAAGGACGTGCGAGCGCAGTTCCAAGGAGATATCTGCCCTCGTAAATTAAACTCGAACGTACAGCTTGCCAGACAAAATCAGTGACGAAAACTTCTTTCAAATCATCAACGATCACCTGTAGTACGAATGAATGGAATTTCGGAAAATTGTCATGGATCGTTTGAGTGAATATTTCTCGGTGATTTTCGAGGCTGAAAATTTTAAGACTCTGCAGTTTCTGTGACACTTGTTTTCATTGATTACCTTGCTGGCGCCAATTTTTAAGGCTTTTTCTTTCACAGCATCGAAATCTTCATCCTGCCCAACGTCTGCCTAAGAAAAGAAAGGAAACGATAAAAAAAAAACAAAACGATTAAGAAAAATATTTTAAAAAAAACAGAAAATATCACAAGAAAACTTTACCACATAGGCGACGACTTCATAACCATTTTCTCTCAACCACCATAAAATACAAGAAGTGTCCAACCCGCCGCTATAAGCAAGCAAAACTTTGTCATTTTTATTCGCCATGTCGATGTCACTCGCTGTAATGTTCTTCCAGCTCTGATGAAACGTTGCTCCAAAGAAGTTTCGAATCGGACGCAACAAACTTGTATAAATCCATCATCAAAATCTTACCCCCGGTTCAGAGGTCGATCGAACTAACCAACGTTGATAATCTTATCGAGAAACACGCGCGAGCGGCGAACGTGTTTTTGACGAAAAAGTATTCTTGCAAAATTGGTATAAAGGAATAAAATAATCGCGAATCAACGAACCGGTTGAAGTTTGTAGGAATTTGCAGAACGGGATGAAAATTCGTGACGATTGAATTTCACACTCAGATGCGTAGGCCTTTATAAGCGGAACACTTCGTTTGGTTTACAACTACGTACATATATATTATATTATTCATATATATATTCGTGTAGATTTTTGTTTTTATAAATATTCGTAAACTCTATAATAATAATAATTTCGTCGCTATATGCAACTTGCAACTTTGATAATTGTTCAACATACTTTATTTAAGTTACGAACGATCAAGGTAACAGGCAAACTTCCATTTGACCAAAAAGTGATCCCCTACGGTATTGGGTTTCGGTATTTTCACTGTTTTCATTTCTGCCCACAGTTTTTCCTATTTTTTGTCTCGAGAATACATTGGCAGAATTGATTTAATAAAATGCAATAGATTAGCAAGTGCTACGGATTATTGGCGACTATATTTTTTGCTGAACTTTTAAATGTTCCCACGCTTATGCGTCTTTTTATATCTCGTTGAAAAAGTTTCGTTCTTTCGGCGGAATAAAAAGCATTTTATGCCGGCACAACTTATTTATAATGAAAACGAATAATTTGATTTTTTTTTTTAGATACAAACGAAAGGGAGACGTTTCAATTTCGTGAAAATAAATTTTCATTGCCGTTGAACTTTTTACTTGACGCAAAGAATTTTCTTGTAGTTGTATTTATTTTTGATGTTTTTCACAAATGTGAGGCTCGTGCAATAATCGAAGAATTCTTAGTCGCGTGAAAAAGTAGGAGAAATCTTAAATTTGTTCGTTTATCATTAAGAAAAATTATTCTTAGTGGCATAGATGCGAAAGTTTCTATTTTTGTATTTGTTCTCAAGCTTCGTGAATTATTTCCGATAAGTTAAAGAAAGAAAGCTTTTTCGAGGATTACTCAATCTATACACACATATTGGGATCGTGATTCTCCTGTCGGATAAATATTCCACTTTGATATTTGGGAAAATTCATAGAGATTCCTCCTTTTCTTTCCCGTCGTTATAATTCTGACGATTTTTCTCATTTTCGAGCTTCGTTCTAAGGTCAAATCTACGTATTAGAAAGTTTGTGGCATTTACAAGAGCAACGTTAAGAGGATATATAAATAACGAAGAATGTACAACGGGTCTCTCGGATATCTTCTGAGAAAAACGAAGGAAGAAATATCCGTGACTACGCATTTTTTTTCACGTCGAAAAGTCATCCCAAACGATAAATTAGTCGTCACGTAATTATCCTTAATCTCAGCTAAACTCTTCCATTTCAATCGGATGTCTTGATTGTTAGACCGACTCGAAACGAACTGTCTTGAGTGTAAAAAAGAAAAAATTGGATTCTAAAGTAGCTGGGACTAAGAAGAATACTTCGTGCACGAGTAAACAGAGCGCGATGGCGTTTTTCCCTCTTTTCTTCTCTTCTATTGCTTTTACGTGTCAAGTTGGAGCACATTCCCTTTTTACTACCACAAAAATCTGTTACAGTCACGAAAACACGTTGTCGAACAGGCACTTGAATTAATTCGGCCGTACCCCAAAACGTGACCCCGAAACACGAAATATTTTGACAAAAAATTGAACAAACTTGATTTGAATTGAAAGTGTATTCAAATTTCTCAGAGACTTGTCAATTTTTTGGCAAAAACGAATTTCCTCGCTTGATTTTCAATTCATCTCCATTTACTTCGGTCAATTCGTTCGGAGTCTAGAAAAACTATGGCTCATACTCGACGAGTCTGTCACAGCTAACGATGGAAATTCATCTACCGAATTGACTTCGAGTATTTTCTAAGATAACATTAATCACCGATTGGGGAAAAAAGTACCGACAGGCTTCTTTCCGCGTTCTCTTCTTAGCTGCTGTTTTTCTTCTTCTGGACTGATTGACTCGATGTCCATATTGTTTTGTGGTTAACGAGATCGAGCGGTGACCTTTTCAGAGACATATTTCCAACAAATCTCGTTCCCGGGATATTTCTTCAGTCGAGATTTCGTCGCACGTACGCTTACACGTGGAGTTTGCTCAAATCCGATAAGAAAGATTTAGGTGTGATGATATGCGATGATCCTGCAATAAAGGAATAAAGAAAATTCTCATTATTGCTTCGCAAATTCGCCTTTTTTTACATTTTGTTGATAAAAAATAATAATCACGTACCGATAATGACTTCCCAATTTTTCATAGCGTTCGTCACTTCGTATGCGCAACGGATTTCAGAGAAACAGACACCACCGACGATAAACACGATCAGACGAGGTACATTTTTCAAGGTTTGTTGTCCTTTGTCCTTGTGCCACTGTCCATAGCGAACGCTGCAACAGTTGAACACAAAAATGGTCAAGGTTTTACATAAACCTACAAAAGTCGAAAAATCCAATGTTTCAGAAATGTTTCTCTTAATCGCATAACCATTTATGGATACTGAGTGTTTACCTTGTGGGAGCATGATATCCGGTACTGGCTGTACGTCCAGCTAAGAATGGGAAATGTTTCGTATCTAATTTTTCCTCGATGGAATCTTCCATGATGTCTTTAACAACGGGAGTCCATCGGCTCATTTGATAAGTTTGTTCGGTGATTCTTTCCTTGCGTGGAACCGTGTATCCTTTTTTGCGAGGTCCCTATTGTGGTTCAAATGTTTTCGCATTAAGCATAATCTTTAGACCTCGTTTCTCTTTCTTTTTTGACTGACAAATTGCACAAAATTTGAAATGCAGTTACACCAATAGAAGAACACAAAGTTAAATTCTTTTCGTATGATTGTAAAACAAAAAAGAAAGAAAATAAACATTCTGATGTTAAGGATTTAGGCTTTTAAAGTTGACTCGCCTCGACAACAACGTTGACACCAAGTTGGGCTATGTTGACAATAGTTTGTTTGTCATCGGTCGAAATCTGAGCATGATGAACGAGTCTGTTTAAGTCAGCGTCTTGAATTCCATTTTTGCTGAGTACGTAGAGAGCAATTATGCGCAACTTGTCGAGATTGTTGACCGTCTGATCGAGGAGGATCGGAGTAATATTGCGCATTTGATCCTTGATTCGTTCTCCTTCGGCGTCGGTGCCCATTGCCAAATCCTAACATGCAGGAATGTTGATTTTTCATCAAGAGATTTAAAATTTTTAATTGGCTAATGATTATGAAGGAAAAGTTCGGTCAAAGAATTGCATCGAACATAAAAATGAACTCCATTATTTTCTCTCATTGTTATTATATGGAAAATAATGCAATAATATTATTTTTTTTTAAATTGTTAACCTGCTCGACTTTGCACAATTTGTCGACGTTGCCCTGGTAACGTTTCATGCAGTCCTCGGCGAGATGCAAATGCGTCGCGTACTTGCTAAGCTCTTTCTGATACTGCGGCATCTTTTTTATCATTTGCGACAAATCCCTCATGCTTTGCTTGTCCCCCTGCGGCATTCTCTTCGACTCGGTGAATTTCTTTAGATTTTTCGTTACGTTTCTGAGCAACAGAAAAATTCAAAACGAAATGAAACAAATGTGCGTGCATTGAGTTTCGTAAATTTGTCCCATGCGAATATAGTGTTTCCATTTATGTTGATAATTATTCTCAAATTAACTCGAAGGTTTATTAACCAAAGCGAAATGATGAATATTTGTGTGGTTTATTTTATAATTGCGGGATTAAGAGATCTTGTCAAATCCACACGTCCGACGAAATGAGGTTTTTTGTAATTTTGTTGGTTTTCTAATAAATCCCTTGTTGGCCCGATGAATAATGAAAAGGGGAAATATCGAGTACTCACTGAGAAACAACAGCGATATGCTGATGCCGCAAATCAACCCACAATTCGTCGTTTTCGTCGAGGAGAACTTCCTTTTCTGCTTGTCCGGCTGTAGCTTCGTACCTGAGTTAGCAAGTAAGGAAAAGAGTTATAAAACGAATCTAAACCGTCTTTGAAAAGTTGAATAAATTTGAGTTTTCTTAAAATTACCTGTAGACATCATTCTCAATTTCTAAAAGATCGTAAGCCATAGCTTGGAGCGTCAATTCGTGTAAAATTGGAGAAACGCAATCGAAGCCACGATCAAGAATGAGAAGTTGGGAGCGGGATTTTTCAGGCCCTTCGCCCATGGTTGGTTCGTCGGCTTTGTAAGCGTCCAGTTTCTGCTGAACCATTTGGGCCAATTCCACGTTGCGATCAAAGTCACTGAAATAACAAAAATCGTTGAGAATCGACTTTTTCGATCTTGAGAATACGTTCATTCGAATATATTTATGTTTTTACCTTCGATATCTAACTGACGGATATTCACCGAGCGTTGCACACAGCGTAGCGATTTGCTCAGCGATACGCTCCATATTCGCATTTCTCAGATTTATGAACGAAGGATTGTACATACAGGCGAACGTTTCACGAGAATCGAGCGAGAACACCTATTGAGAAAAAAAAACAATTCAAAGTTTAAACGAATCTCCGGCTTATTGTCAAGTTGACGAGACAATCATTAAACGAAGTAAAGCAACACAAGTGGAACATCGAAAAGATCTAAACAACTAAAGTAGCGGGGGAAATACACATACGAGTGGCTGAAACAATTTTTTTTTCAGGTGTTGAAATATTGAGAAAAATTGGGAAGTACTCGAAAAACGACATGCAAAAGATTTTTTAAGGAGCAAGAGTAAAAGGCATGAAATCAACCAGATTTGGAGAAACAAAAACGGAATTTTCCGTGAAAAAGTAAGGAAGCCGAAAAAACTACGAGCGATAAATCGTTCGTCACCTGCGACTCGTAAGGCAGGAACGCGATGTTGATCTCTTTCAGGGTTTTGATCTTTTTAGCAGCGAGGGACTTGCAGAGTTCATTGAACAGCTCCTCCGGGCACACTGGACGAGTGCAAGCAATTAATTTGTTCCAATCGTTAGTTAGTGCATAATGAAGAAAGTTTATTTCGTTAAAACGAGAAATTTATGGAAAAATGAGATTTTCGTAAATTTTTTTCAATTTTTACGAATCCGCACCACGAGAAAAATGGGCAACGAAATTTCATGGTGCGTTGAAATAAGATTTTCAAGTGTTAGTCTGAACGACTTGGAACATTTTCTTTTTCTCGTGCTTTAGTGTAAATAGTGTTTGTGTATGGCAGTGTGTTACGTGATATGGATGAACGAATATGAACGAGTGTAAAAATAGGAACAACGAATAAAAAAGTAGCAGTTTGACGAAAACAGGTATTTTTTGAGAAAATAGAAAAGCAAGAATCGTTGGGTCTCTTTTATTGACTTCTCGTCCTTCAAACTCAAAATAATCTCAAGAAGAAAATAAAATGTCCCAATTAAGGTGCTGAAGAGTATCGCAGGAAAAAGATTTGTTGAACGTGCCCGTCACCAGCGCTCGACAAAAGTGAACACTTAAAATCAGAGCTTCGTCGCAGCGTTTGAAAAACAAGAGAGAAATCCTATTCTCGTTCACGACGAAGCTATGATTTCTTTTCTTTCCTCCATCTTCATTTTTCTTCTTTTTCTTTATTTTGCTTTTACCTGCTCTTCGTACGGAATGAATGCGATGTTGATTTCTTTCAGTGTCTTAATGTACTTGGCTACGCTCGAGTGACACAACTCTTTGAACAAGTCGTCGGGACAGGCTGCAAAGAATATACAGAAAAACTGAACAAAATTAAAAAAAAAAAAAAAAGAACAGAAACGGACGGAAAAACTCAAAAGTAACGTTTTAGTCGGGACAAACAAAAAACTTGTGAAAAAGAAAAACAGAAAAAAACGTTGTGTCATGACTGAAGTGTTTTGTTAGTTGTTCGACAAATTTGAAAGCCCGAAAAAATCTTTCACAAAAGTTGGAGTTTTTATTGTTTTTTTAGGACAAATTTCGATCCTGTAATCAAAGAATTGTTTTTATCAAATCGTGTTTGTTGAATCACTTTTGAGAGTGACTATTCTTTTGGTCGGTTGCTCTTCTAAATGGTTTTCTTTTGCTGTCGACGGATTATTATTTTTTCGCCAGATTTGGAGTACCTTCAGTGAAATAAACGTGGGCAGCTTTGTAAGTGGTTCTTGTTGGGTTGCTGAAGTCCTCGATGAGCTTTTGTACCGACGGATTGCAAGGTGTTATCAAATAGATCGCTTCCATGGTGCCAAGTGGTTCGCGTTTCTTGTTTATATCCTCGACGAGTGTAATGCCCTGGGCACTTATGTCGTGCATTTTGCAACAAGCTGATACCATTCTCATGGCCAATTGATCGACAACGAGAATCCGCCATTCGACCCCAGGAGTTTTCTTCTTCTGCTTGATGACTTCGTTCATAATCTCTGAAAAGGAGTAAAAACGAAAAAATGTCACACCTGCATAACTGAGCGAATAAAAGGAGTTGCATTATCGTCGTTCGTGTTTTTTTGGAAAACGTAATTTTCTCCCCTGCGGAAAAGCGGGTTAAATAGCTGGTGCTCTGTGGGTGGGCGGGTGAATGGATAGACCACGTATAGGCGAGAAATCTTTCTCGACGCTTTCCCCGCGTATTGATCGCCCCACTGCTCAATGACGTCATCGCTTCGTACAACCTCGTAACAAAGTTTGTCGAGGGCCCCGAACCTGCGTAATCGACTAACGCTCATCGACTTCGTTTCGAAGTGGCCCCTCGAGACAATTTTGCAGCGGTAAATGGCCAAGTTAATTTCATTCCCATAAAACATCGAAAATCCCGAGAAGATAAAAAAAATCACTATTTCGAAATTTTCATTTCGTGTTGGGTGGATGATTGAAAATTCCCGGTATCTACGTCGAAATATTAGTTTTTTCCCGGTTTTCGATAAAATCGGATTTTTACGACGGGGAATGTGTTTGAATTTTCTCTCAACTTTTTATCTGGGCCAAAAAATATTCGACGAAATTTTGGGAATCTTAATATTCACACCAATGAATATAAAAATTAAAAGTGTTTCAAAAAAAGCTGCTAGAAAGTTTCTGTTCCCCTAAAAGTATTTTCTCATCATTAAAATTCTCCGATAATTGAGTCTGAATTGAATAATAGAATTAATGATTTTTCAAAAGCAATTAACGATACGGCATTTCCATTATTTATTATTTTTACAATTATTTTACAATTATTTTTCATTCTCATGTAAACTTCTTGTTTTAATTTGTTTTGCTTATGTTTCGACTCCGTATCGGGGACCGTGAGATCTTTTCTGGGTTGTGGTACGCGACAATCAAATTTTCTTGTACCAAAAACCTTTCGTAAATGTGTCATAAGGAACAAACAGTTAATGAAACTATAAATTAACACTTCTACAGCAAAAAAGTCAATTCAATGAATTTGCAGAGATTTTTCCTTTTGTCGCAATCTCCAAGATCAAAATTGTGTCAGCTAAAAATGATTTTATCGTATAAATCTGCTGACATTGATGCATAAACAAATTGTGGGTGAAAATAAAAATAATTCCAGTTCATTTTCTGACCGAATTATTTTTTTGCCTCGACGAAATGTTTTATGGAAAAAAAAGGATTTATGGCGGCTAAATATTTTTTGGCCCATGGAAATCGTATTGATATGCTAATAATTATTATTAATAAACTTCAGAAAAACTTGGATTTGAGAAAGTTAAGAATAATGCTGAATATTGCTAAACGCGACAAAAAAATAATTGAAAAGTTATCGGGGCATTCGGTATCCTTTGAGGAATGATTTTTTTTATTGAAAATGTCAAACGGAATTTCGTCTTTTCGTCTTTAATTTCCATAGCTAATCTCTTGAAATTGTTGCATCACGACATGAGTTTTGATTCCTTCTTTCGGAAAACGTCAGTGATTGAGTAAGGTAAAGGAACGTAAACGTACAGGAAAAGAGCGATTAAATGTTGAAGGACAGGGGGAGAAAAGAACTCGTAAAAGTCGAAGCATCAATTGTTAACTGATGGGTAAAAAAAAACAGGGATTGACAGAAGAAAACACAGAAATGAACTACGTATAAACTGAAACAAAAAGAAGGCTCCAAAATCGTGAATTATAACACTCTAGTTGAGATTTGACGTTTGATACGCAGCGCGCGATGTGTCATCATCACGGTGACACCCATCGAAAAAGTGCAACATTTCCTCGTCTTTTGGTTGGCTGATCGAGTGAAATTATTGCATTTGGAGAAACATGAATTTCTTTCCATGACTTTTGACTATCAATTGTTACAAATTAACTATTTATACCAGAAATAACGATATTTTTGTCGTACTTACTCTGACCGACTTGTGCCTTGAGCGCCATTTTGACAGTACTGAAGTGTTGAGACTGTTGAGTGAGACAACGTTCGGTAGATGGCGACTTAGTACGTTGAGATAATTGGAAAAGATGATTCAGATGCTTTTATCTCATGGAACCTACGCATGCGCTGTAAATACTGTTTCGCGTTGCGGAGTTGCCGGGAACTCACAATAAACAAACGCGTAACGGTTTCTTGTTTAAATTGTTGTCTCGCCGCCCTCGCCGCCATTGTTACATCGTCGCGTCACCGGATGCAAATTGGTTATCGAATAACGAGATAGCAGAAATCACCCTCTAAATATTAATATTTAGGAACAAGATAAATAGAAATTCGTATCAATAAATATTTATTTTGATAAAATGAATGCAGTGAAAATAAAAAGGTTGGTGAAAACGTGAAAATTCGTGGAATCCATAAGAGCGGCTATTCGTTTCCAATAAATAGGCCGCAGTACATCGAAATAGCAAAGATTTCCAGGCACTATATAGTTTGTTTTCTACCAAAATCTTGATTGTGACCTTGAAAAATGTATCAGGCAATGAAGCTCGTCCGTATATACACACGATCACGATATATTTTCCAAATGTTACGAATCGACGCTAAAATCTCGGACTTTTTGGATCGAAAATAATTCCTAGACAAAATGAATGCAGGCGAAAAACATCAGCCGAATATTTCGTGTACGAAACAATAAAATTCTAATTCAGGGTATTCATTCGATGCCGCGTTAACACTTCGTGTGTAAACGTTTTTTCCGCAACTTCCGTCTGTAAACCTGGACACACCGTTCCTTCAGTCTGTTCTTACGTTCCAAAAATTCTGAAATAATGCAGGCTACTGTCCAAGATCTTCAACTTGGAATTTCAATTATAAAATTGTAAGAAAATACGATTTTTCATTCATTTTTCATCCAATAAATGGACCGATCCGTCGTATTTGCCCGGACACGAATGACCCAGGTTTACAGACGAGATGTTGAGTTGAGAAAAAGCTTTTCGGGAAGCAATAAATGAAAATATAATAAATGCGACATCCATTTTTCGTGTAAGTTTTTCCCGTCGTTGCGCCGCGAAAATCGTAACGTTCTCCCCCCATTAAACTCTTAAATAATGAATTTGGTCCAAGTTTAGTCAAGTTAGCCCCAATACGGTAAAGTCAGAGAAATAAAAATGCAAAAAAAAGTCACGCGCTTGCTCTGGAAAACCAGCTGGAAACGGCGGCGTGAAACACGCGGGTGGCGCTCGCGCTAGCGGTTGGCTCGTGGGGTCAGCGCCGGTAGCGCTCAGTCGGCAGTCATCGTCCGTATGTCGGCGGGTACGGATTGTTCGTTCGGTACTAAAATTCGTGTTTATGCGCGAGCGCGCGTGCTCCTTTCGTACGTTCGACACCGTGCAATGAAATATAAACAATAACAGAAGGCAATCGACTAACTTACTGTATAATCGCTGTGTTCGTTCACTGTTTACACTCAATTTCAATCAAGAGTAGGAAAGGTTCGATTTTCGCTAACCGCAGGCATTGCTTTTCCGATTTTAATTTTATACAGTAATCTTTGAATCTTTTTTATCAATAGAGTGAGTAAAATAATTATTATAAATACGAATAGTAATAATAATAATAATAATAACTATAAAAATATTAATGACGAAAATGTGAAGTGAATGATCAGAGTCATCGACGTGGCAGTAATCGTTCTTTTTCCTCTTTGAATATTTTCTAATTCACATGCATCGTGAACTGTTTACATGAGTTTAATTAAATCTTAGTGTGACAAAGTGCAATAGTGTTTACCAGTGAATTGGATTTCGGATTTCGCTGCAACTTCGTGCCTTCGATACCACTGATCGGCTTGACTTCTGACACTTTCATCAACTGCAGTCATGAAGCTCGAATATCCGTGCAGGGTCGAGGGATGGCTCAACGTATGCGGTAAGTTTTATCATCCAGTTTCCTATCGATGTAATTTTTTTCAATTTTCGAATCGAAAAACCGACATTTGATAAATGGAAAAAAATCGGAATATGTCAAATTGGAGAAAAAATGAAATAAAAAATAAATGAATTAGGGTTTAGAGTTTAAGGTCGGAATGTGGTTTACGCGAAATTAAGGTGACAAAAGTCTATTGGCTAATTCAATTGGACTCAGCATGCGTAAATAGATTTCAAAAAACCTTCAATTATCGGAAGTCCATGGGATCGGACAAAAAGTAACGGCTCCCTAATTTATTATTCGTTTCGTCGAAAATGAATAGAGTTCATTGTGAAAAATCAAGAATCGTTAACATATCTATCGCTTAATGAATTCAACACCGACAAAATGCTCGGTGTAAGAAATGAATGGAATAGCGATAATGAAGAGGAAAAAAAAACGAAAATATTCGTAGATTACACGACCGTAATACGTAATAAAGTAGAAAAAAAATCCGGTGAATGTTCCGTACCGCTGCTTCGGGCTTGGTTTGTTTTTTTCTCTCTTCCTTTCTCGTGCGTCCGTGGCGCGGTGTTCGCCGCGCGTATACGTAGAAGAAAAAGCCCAAGCGTGTTTTTTCTCGGATCTCGTCTCTCTTTCTCAGTGATTCTCGGTTTCTCGGGCGCATTCGGCGAAATCCTCGTTGGCCAAAACAAGTGTTTGAAGAAGACCGGGTGAAAATACAACTCTTTTGTTTTGTTATTTTTCCTCGTAATACGTGCACGTGGAATTTATAGGTAAACGTTACACGAGGATTTTCGTTACGCGTACTTCCTCGTTGTGTATTACGTATAGCGAGGAATGTTGTGCGTATTTTCATACATGTAACATGTAGCGAGGAACTGCACCCAAGTGGTAATGATAAAATTGACTTGGAAGAGCCTCTCGTTTTCGTGTGAACGACCTTCGTGCCCGCTATAATCGTCAATAAGCGATACAACCGCGTCTGTTTGATTCTTCCTCTCTCTCTCTCGCTCCCTCGGTGGCTCGCGCGATCGTTTTTTAAAATCGTAGCTCACATCACAGTTTTATGACCTTTCGACGATCGCGTTCTAATTCTTTCTGGCCATCGAATAATAATAATAATAATAATAGAACTTTTTGTTATCATTTCTTCTAGTTCGTTTTTCTTTGAGTGACGGGGGACGGAACAGAATTATTACTGACGAAACGTTCGAGTGTAACCGCCTGGCAACCGTAGATTTCGTTTCAATTGGAAACTTCCACAGGCTCACTTTTAATTACTTTTGGCTCGCTTCGCGCCAAATTGATTATCGAAATTTGACCTTACCTCTTGCCGCACTCTCGTTTCTCGGTCACGTATACAGGAAACTCGTTACTCTCCATTCTTTTGTTCGATATCGCAGCGATGAAATAATCAATGTTACTTTTTTCCTCTAGCTAGGTATATTTTTTTTTCAACCACTCTCCATTTCAAAGGTATTCAACGTACAATTTCGAGGCTGTTTTTACAATTGAATTCGTAACTCAAAAGAATTATCTTGACATTTAGAAATTTTGTGAATTCAGTCAATCAGAAAATTTATATCATTTTATCAAATTAAATTCAAAGCTCTCGTTACCTATTAATTATCGTCTGTCCACTGAGCGTGATTGAATTTGCGTTATTTTTTACTCACGCGCCTTTCGCTCCGTAATTACGAAGTTGATTTTTCTCTCGATTCAATTCTCTCCCAATTAATTCGGAAACACAGTGTAAAAATTTGTTAAATCACCTCGTGGCTACAGCGAGTAAAAAAATGTTTTTCCCGGTTTCCAGCAAGAGGTTTTTCGAGAGGGAGCGTCATTTGCATCCAAGTGAAAACATTCCTATTTGCTCTTAATTTCCATTGCAAAGCGTTTTGCTCGAGAGGTAAGCACATCTCTCGTCGGGCCTCTTTTCATACTACACCGTGTCCCCTTTTCAAATGGACATTCCTTGTACGTCGGCCAACCGGCATATCCGTTACAATCGAATTGTAATATACAGTCATATCGCTTTACACTCGCTTTGCCCCTGTCCTCGACTTTATACACAACTGCGTAATTATTTTCATGTTTTAACGATTCAAACAAAATATGTTTACATTTTTCCCTTTACCTCTTCACCGTCTACCGGAATTAATATAAATTCCCGACGACGAAATAACAATTACAAAGTCATTTTTTCCAATCAACATCTTTGTCTCCCACATTTTTTGTAGCAATTATTTCGAAATATTTTCCGTTTTTTCCTCAATTTTCACGTGTATACAAAAAAAAAATGTCAACTTTTCGAAATACGATGATATTTTGAAAATTTTCATTTAATTCGTAAAAATCTAATTAAATAATTGAAAACAGGCTGTGAGTGATTACTTTGGAAAAAATTTTTGATGTTTTTCAAGAAGCATAGGAAAACCTGTGCCTGCTCAGTGACTGGATCGTTTGACCACTTTTCGAACGTTCGAAAAATGAGTGAAATATAGTTCACTTTATAAATAGGTCGCAGTTACGGTCTATCGAGTCTCCGGTAAACGAGAAAAACTTTTGCTCTCGTCTCTCGGTTGGTATTAACCTGGAATATGCACAAATGTGTATATGTTAAGAGTGAGCCTGTGTTTACGTGCGCAGTAAAAATATCTCCGTGAGCCCTGAGGTGACCCGCTGGTCACGTTGACACGTCAGACAGGTTGTTGCTCGCACCAAGTGTGCACTTTCGATCCTCCGGCATATAGACACTTTCTATAGGCTCGTAGGCGATTTCAATTGCTGATTAACATCGATAATCACAACAGTTGTGATAAGCTTAGCAATTAAGTAATGATTATGACGACGAGAAACATTCAACGTCGCATCGAATCACCAATTAATTAATTAATGCAATTAGTTCATCATTTTCAAATCTCATCCATCGAAAATTTGTTTATCATTATCATTACAGTATTCGGCTTAATCGGGACTTACGAAAATATCATTTTTTTTCGAATTCGACATTAATTTGCTATCGGAAAATAAAACGAAAGAAAAATTCTTAAAAAATCGTTTTCTGCCCGGGAAAAACGTGAAATTCCTCATTCCCATGTCTTTGTTATACAATAAAATATAATGCCATACTTTGCAGTAAAAAAACTTTGAAAAAGTAAAGAAAAAAAGACAGAAATCATTTTTTTTGTGATTGTCAAGAAAAAGAAACAGGAGACTAGAAAAATTTGGTGTGGCTGCTTAAAAAAAATATCATGAAAATGCCATTGGATTCTATATTGGCGAAATCGCAAAAATCGTCTATTTTCTCCCCAGGAAGTAGTTTCGGATTCGTAGGCTGTTGATATTCCGAAAGCACACAAATATCAGATAAATTTGTTGTAATTAAAAATAAAAAATATATACCCGGCGTCCTTTTTTTTTCTAAAATTTTTTTTTTTCGTGATTCCGATCTCATAGTTTTTGGCAAAGTTGTTCATAAAGTGTAACTCATCAATTATACTTTAGTCGTCACACACGATTTCATAGACGTTGATGCATAATTTCTTGGTAAACTGTTTCTCGCTTTCGTATTTTCTCTCTTTTTTATACTTTTGTTATCGTCCCCATGTCCGTATCCCAGTTGTAGGCACGAAGCAAGAGCTCGAAGCTGAGGTCATGACTGGCGCACAATACAGTTTGAAAAAAGTGTCGAAAGGTCGTATGTGCGATAATGGAGCTTGGGAATAAACGTGCTTTCGAGTCCTTTTCATTCGAGAGTTTCGAGGCTCGATGCTCAGTATAGAAAAAACGCCAAGTTTCGAGCGCAATATACAGACACGAGGAAAAACACTCTCGTATTGTTCTTCTCTCATTTGTATTTTATTACATTTCTCGTGGCAAGATAATGGCGGACTCGCAAAACGCTGAGCTATATAGAACCTTTTTTCCTTTTCGATCTATCTCTCCCACTTCTTCTCCCCTTATGATTCCTCCTTTTTATTCTTTCTCGAGTATTCCTCAATGCTCGTGGAATTCGATCTCGTTACAATCTCTCCGCTATGTACTCGAGCTTTTCTCTCATCATATCCACGCTCGTATTATTCGTGTCCGCTCATTCGACCATCCGCCATCACGTCAGACACTCTCTGATTTATGCGTGAGATCAACATTTTTCGTTCAATATTTATACAACCAGGCAGAGAAGAGTGTGTATAAAGAAAATGAGAGAAAAAGCGAGAAACAAATTCTCGCGACTGTGCTACCGAATTTTCTATGCTTCGTATTTTTTTTTTCCAGCAATCATTTCGTGTAAATTGTCCAGACTTTTCGTAGAGAAAAAATGCATTTTTCGGTATTTTTATGGAAATAAAACCGAAGAAAAACGCGACGTTTTCGAAGGAAATATCGTGTGAACTTTCGATATCGTACTCGGTTTGTAATTTTGGCTTACAACCAAATGATCGTGTTTGTTGCATAATTGACGCTTTATTAGTGGGCGCACAATCAATGAACCTTGCACATGATGTTGATGTAGATATTATCTGTGCATGTACTTGCGAAGGAATCGATCAGTAGGTCGTATGCACACATGTAGATACAGCACTGTAAATAATTGACTGACTGAACGAGTTGTCCAGACTATATATTCAGTGTTAGAAAGTACTTTCTCGCTAGATCAATCTTTCAGCAAAAGTTTTCTCAGCATATACGTGTTTCACTGTGTATATACTTGAATCTCGCCAAATCGTGTATATCGACCGGTTTAATCGAACGACTCTCGTTATGCTCGCGAAAGCAGACACTACGCTGTGAAGTTTGTGATATTTATCTCTAGCTTACTTGACATGGCCCTCGAAGCAAGATCGTACCGCCGATTGATGTTCGCGAGAATTTTGATTGAAAAGATTCAAAGATATTTGCCGAGTCGACAATTTTATTTCAACGGAAAATCGTTAAAGCTTTTTTTTTTGTCTCGAAATTTCGAAAGCACGACATTTCGGTTCGCAGTTCTCGGGTGCAAAGCTTTTTCGATGAAAAATTGAAAAGACAATTTTTTTTTTACTTTATTTTGCATTTGTTTTTAATAAAGATAAACATTTTCTGGACACACGAAAGATTCTCTCTGTAGACATCGTTTCGTTCAGAGATCTGGGATCTCCTCGATATTTGTTTTTCATACTTTGTCCCATAATTTCGATGGAATTGTGTCAACCTCCTTTTGCAATATATATTCCTGGCTAAAGTAATTTATTTATACATAACGATTGATTCCGTTGCATTGATTCCTTCGTTCTTGTCCATTTTGTATTATGAATACAAGACTCACCTGTCACTGTGAGGCTGGCAGGGAAAGAGGCACAGAATAGACAGTTTTCCCATATACTGTAAAAACCGACACACACACATTTGTGCATTTTTATTCACAGAAGAGACTCGCACTAGAGTGAAAGAGACCCCGAGGCGAATGAGGGCATAAAGAGGGATCTTGCGATAGTCGTAAAAAGTCTTCGCGACACCTCAACCCTCTTTTGTCTTCTTTTTTTTTAATATCCTCGTTTATTTTGCATTTTTTTTTATTTTCTCGCGGGGGTAGTAGTCAAATAATAAATATTGACGAAGGCTCGCTCCGCGTCTCTTCTCCCTTTATGGAGGAAAAAAAATATGGATCGCGAGATAAAAGTATTGCCATTTTATGCGTTATTTGATCGCCCACAATTCTTCAAAATGTTGTCTCATGCTCAATATTTTTCCCGCGTAAATAATACTGATTTTGCTCTATTTTTCGTTTCACTGACTTCTTCATTCGTTGCTGATTGATATTCGTTAAAGATCATTATGATGAAAATGGCAGTTCCGTGAGTCGTTGTACATTTTTTTCCCATTCGACAAAGCTGAATCTGTTTGTTCGTCACGTTTGCTCGTTAATTTGACAAATTTATCAATTGAAATCACGTACCAGTTCAAATATAATGATACTTGAAATAAATATCGGTTTTTAAAATTAGACATCGCGATATTGACTTTTAATTATCACAATTACCATCTGCACGACTCACCGGAACTCAGAATTTGGGCGGATAACGCTGAGTTTGCAGGAAATCGAATGCAAACACCGGCTACGTCTGATTCCGAATTGAATTGGCACACATTGGCTCGCAGTATATATATATACCTCGTTCATACATTTATGTACGTAGAAGGCATCTTCGAGTGCAAATAGCGAAATTAATATGGTCGCTTTGCTCGGCCATGCTGGCACCCTCGTCTTACGGGGTTATGTACCAACCGCCTTGATATTATATTGATGATGCACTTTCGAGCGACCCTCATGATTTCGCGAGGGGATTCACAAGCTCACTGTGCATTTTTCTCTTGCACTTGAAGTCTCACTCAGATCTTTTCTGTGTGTCTCTTAATTTCTTTGCCAATTTTAGTATTCGGGTCTTCGACGTTAAGGAGGCTGGCTATACACAACAATGTTGCCATGTTAAAAACATAGGAAAATTCGAAATGATTAGAATTTAATGAAATTTGGTGAGTACATTCTTTAGTATTAAATATGAATGTACAAATTTTTAAAGATTTTTCTTCTACATAGTTTTCGAGCAATTGAACACTAGAGTTTACATGCATAAGCATAGGATTCATATATATATAGGTATATCTTTTGCATATTGTAAATTCTAATTATTCGACAACTATGTAGACGAAAAATTTGAAAAAAATTGTGTCATCGTATTTGCTGTTGAAAAATTCGTATGGCGACGGTCACATCTGCATTTTTGTTTTCAGTTTTTCTTACATACTAAATAGTTTGCGAGCCTAAGTTCATTAAAAAAAATTAACTAAAGCACAACATACTCCAAATCCAAGATTTTCCGAGGTAATCTGTATTTTTTATATAATAAACAATATTTCGAAAAAAATTTCCGATCGATTTTTTTGAAAAACTGAATAAAGCTTCTTCGATGTTGCATAAAAGTTCATGCAAAGTTTTAAGAGACTTCACCGTTTAGAAATCGAAATATTTAATGTTGAACATTGCAACTTTTAACACACGCTCTTATGAGAAACTTCTGAGAATTGCGATTTTTATAAATAAATATCTCGACTTCTTCATGGTGAAAGCTCTTAAAATTGTGCGAGCTATTAGACATCACTATGCTCTTTGTGTTGTGCAAATTTAAAAGCAAATTCTATCGATAGAAAATTTCGCATACAACGTCCTTAAAGAAAACGAACGTGATATTGATTCTCAAGCGAGGCAGTAAGCAGACGTTCAGGAATGAGGAATATTTATTGATAAGGTGATAAGTAATGACTTCGATGAGATAAAGACTCGATGCTGTTTCCAACATTCCAACATACTTTATTTTTGCATTTTTCGGTGCTGAAAAATAAAACACTATATTTGGCGGTGGTTTTGTTAAAAATGAAGAGAGAGAAAGACGAAGACTCGGCTGTAATGTCAGAGTCCCAGCCAAAAAGAGATCTCGTGCTCGCGACTCGAATTACCAACTGGGATATATTTTCTTGGCATTTACGCCAAATGGGTCGAGGATAACGGGGGCTTTGGGTGTATGCGCTTGCGTGCAAACTCGAACCTCGTGTCTTTTTCGTGTACAAGCCTTTTAACATATATATCTACGATGTATACATATGTGTACGTTGCTAGGACATGTTTCTTCCCCAAACTGTATTTTCACGTGAGGTCGTCGCGTTTCGCTCCAGTCTGTCTGCTTCCTCGTAGAGCTTATGGACACTATAAATTTCTACGTGTGTCCTTAGCCTCTTCTGAATATTTAATACGCAAACACACTTTTTCGTTTACATTGAATTTCAGGCGAGAAACAACCTCATGCAAGAATTTTACAACTCTTTCATTTTATTCACGATTTTGACCAATTAGCGACGCGCAACTGTGTCATTTAACATTTTTATTTATTTTTCAACATGAGAAAAAATCTTTTTTGACGAATTTAAAAATAAATAAAATTGTCAACGGCCGACGATTTACGCTTCGCAATCTCATCTCATGGACAAATTGGGAAAATTTTTCAATAAACGCGTGGGAGGTTTACGATCGTTATACGTAGAGAATGTCAATGGCAATGTCCTTGAAAATCCATTAAAATTAATCGCAGTCAGGTGTCTCGTGCGCCATCAATTTTCGCTTTTCCATCATTCCAAACGCTTTATTCTCATTTTAATACTGATTTATTTAAACGTGTCCGAAAAATTGTGCGTCATCGTAATAATGACGATTTAAATCGACGCATTTATACTCAAGGCTCTCGGTTATTTTTATTTCTACCGAAAAGTGACACGAAATATTATTCAATTGATTCTGTAAATAAATATACAGGCGGACAAGAAAAAGAGCGTGTAAAAATCTTTCGGAATTACCGTATAAGGAAGAACAAGGCGAATTTTAATTTATCGGTCAACGATTAAATCTTCTTGCCTCTCGTTGCCCGCGTACGAAAATTCACAAGCCTTTCTCCACGCGTTTTCCGTTCGTATTTGCTCAATGAGAAAAAAAAAACAAAACCGATCGCTGTGAGAACTTGTCTCCGTATACTCGCGAATGCAAAAATAATTAGACCGAATCGATTTCTTTGTGTGAAATTTCAAAAAACTTGTAGCATTTCCAGTGTTGAGAAAAAAAAAACAATCGCTTTCGACAAATCGCGCCATTTCCGACTGTAATGAACATTTACTTGAGAAATTCCTTCGGGTAAATTGTTTCAACTCTTATTGCTCTTCCGGTCGAGCGTTTCGAGAAAATAGTTTTGTTTTCTTTTCATAAACCTGAGATCTCTCATTCTCCTCGGGGCTTCTTTGGTTTATGTTTTTTTATGGTGTCTATGCAGCTCGCTCGCGGTACATGTTATTCCAAGGCTTTCTCGCGGTTCATCTATCCAGGATTCCCTGACAATCTTATTCACTCTCGCCCACTTTCCTCTCTCTCTCTCTCTCTCGCTCTTTCTTGTCAGAGATATCACAGTGAGATGCTGTTCTGCCTTCCCACTACTTTATTCACTACGGTATTCATGAAGAGTGAAAGATAAATTAGCAATTCTCTTCTCCCTGGTCCAGTTCCTCAGGGTAATCGCTCAGGAATATTCCATCAAACGTACAATTTTATTATCGCAGCTCGGACATGATGTCAAAATAATAAAATCACGACCAACAATTTAACGCGGAATTATTGAGCAGACTAATGTTCAGCCGCGGATAATCTCGAGAAATTGTCAAGAATTTAGTAGAATATGGTAAAAAAAAATCTAATTGGCTTGCAATTATTTCGGTCGCTCATTGAAAAACACTCTTGCGACAAAAAACCTT
Organism: Hyposoter dolosus; assembly: GCA_963921915.1. NCBI lineage: Eukaryota > Metazoa > Arthropoda > Insecta > Hymenoptera > Ichneumonidae > Hyposoter > Hyposoter dolosus. Next base: position 11,095,898 of record OY998135.1, on the reverse strand, counting down.
TGTCAGTGTTATCCGACGAACAAAGCAGAACCATCGAATCGTTAGTAATTTGAGAATAATTAACGTAACGGAGTGTGCACTTCGTTAGGAGCTACTCCTCTCAAGAAAAAGACTTTTCGCACGTGGCCATGGTCGCGCCATGTGCATCGCGAAAAGTGAACGCGTGCACGTAAAATTGTACGACCACCTCACAGTGCACTCGACAAGAAATACAGTCAAATTACCGAGGCGACTCACACACAAATACGCCACGAGTACATCCGGTTCACCCTGAACTCACGAGACACCCTTGTTTTACAAAAATTGAAGGGAAAAAGATACGGAAAGATAAATATTAAGCACATATTGCACAACTCATGGGGCACAGCACGATACTCCTCGCCCATGCTCCAATACGTACACAAGAGAGTGAGAAATTGTTGAAAAACTTATCACAAATTTGGTTGGGGTCATTAAGACCCTAATTACGTCTAAATATTGTCAAATATTTTGGGAATTCAAGAATCTTTCGTCAGGTTCGCTTTAGTCATTGAATTCGTTCATAAAAATATTTAGCGTATTATTTAAATCTCTGCTGTCTGGCTAAATCGGGCGATCTCCCTTTTGTCTTTGTCCCATATATCGGTGACTCATGAAGAATGCAACAAAACACCATGGTCGCGATTCAAATTGTATTCACCACTCGTAACAATAGCGACCCACCTCGTAACATATTTACATATTTCTTATGCTTTGTGTATGTGGATCTTTACACATTGTATGTTTGTCCGTATAGCTATGTGATCTCGAGGCTTTTCGACCATGTGAATCACCTGTGTAATCGAGCCGAATAAACGCTCAGATAAGATCGGGAAGGTAAGAGCTCAGACGAATGCCACAGCAGTTTTTACGAAACGATTACTCATGCGTCATACTCGAGGCATTTATTTCTACGGGACTCTCTGGATCATATTTGTGAATTGAGATTACGTTGAAGAAATATGCAAGAAAAACTAATATTTCGATTTTTTTTTTAATCTCAGTTTTTGCAAATTATAGAAAATGACGAAGTAACTCGTTTCCTCTGGAAAAAAGTTTCCTGTTTCATGAAATTTGACCGCTCGGGCAAGTTTCATACGATTAATTATGAGCACCCAGTATATTTTATACGCATAGACACGTACTTTCGACGTCGGGCACGGTGTAACTGAATAAGCGTGCCAGGTTGTGCACACGCTTCGACGAAGGGGACACCGACTCGCCTGTGTCACACAGAGGCCTTACTGCAGGATGCAACACTTTCGCTGCTGCGTATACTTTTCGAACAGGCAATTTATAGATACTCGGGCCAGGTGCACAAGCCTAAAGGAAAAAGATCACCAGTTGGTGTTACTTTTTTCGTTCTGACTTTCCTCGTACCTTCAGTCGCTTGAAACAATCGACTAATTGCGAATTAATTGATCAATATTTTATGTAATCATGCGGATCAATGGATTTTGAATTTTGTTGTATTTTCTTTTATAGCGATTTTTTAGGATAAGAAACAAATTTCGATATTACTGTTGAGATGATTTTTTTTTCGGAATTTTCCAATGGATCAACGTGAAGAAATTTCTAAAGATGTTCGCGTATTGTGTTTGCTAACTTGAACGATTGGGCGTTGACACCGGTAAGACGAGAGAGATGAGGGAACAAAACCGCGTGCTCGTTTCACGGTTCGTACACGCCACTTCACCGCAGACAATTACGTATACATATGTGAGCAAGAGATCTTGCTGAACATCACAAGCCAGAGTTTAACCCTCGCGCGGATATTACACTCTCTGTCTCTTTTCTACGCTTCGCTCTCGCTCTATCTCGGTCTTTCGTACTTTGTACTGTCGTACCAGGTCCCTTATTTGCCTCCAAACATCCACCTTGAATCACTTCAGCAATCTGTATTTTCTCTCAATCGCAACGTCCAGATTATGCTCGATTTTGATTCTTCAAATTTGAAAATTCAACATTTTTATCCAGTTCTTACTTGTTTGATTGATAAATTTTGAAAATTCACTCAATAGGAATATTTCATGGATATTATTACGATACATATTTGTGGGTTAATCTCGTCACATTCACTGTTTTTGTACGTTGTGCTCTATGCGACTGCTTTGCATAACGAGCCGTCGAAATTCACATTTCCTTTGATGCTAGACGTTATATCGATATGTCACCTACACGGACATACACACACACGAACACGGAGATATAGAAACGTATATACATGTTTGAAATGCCAGTAATGCGATTCCCATATCCATTTGCAGGTGAATGCTCTCGATTAGGACCAATTGACGTGTCCATTCGAGTTGCCGTTCTAATTTGTTCTCGTCGATGCTTTTCGTATGCTAGCAAATGCTGTAAATCCACTGGTATCCAATACACATCAGTATTGATCCATTGAAAGCCAAGAATTTGGCGAATCGTTGAATAAAACGATTTTTTACTGTTCATTCGTAATTTTCAATTTTTTCCAAGAACGAATGTATTTTTAGAAGATTTATTTTTGGTGCCAGTATTTTTTCGTGGTTCGCAATTCCAATTACGACACTGTCAAATGAATCAGGCGATTCGATTGCTTGAACATTTTTAATTTTCAATAAAATTTTACTCGATCGGTTGAACGTACGTTGAACAAGCTGAGAAAATCATTACGAGCAATTGTCAGGTGACTGTGGAAACCTTAAATGGAATCTCGTAGCGATACCGTCAAGGAAATGCAGAGCATGGAATAATCCCATCACTGTAAGAAACGAGGAAGCGAAAAGCCTTACGCGGCGCGTTTAGTATATTGAAATAGTACAATGTAGTGCAAAAAGCCTCGGATCGTAAAGGCAGCAGCAGGAATTCGCAGCGAGAGTTCTCCTCGAAAAAAATGAAATAATTACATCGTATAATTATCAAGGAACAAACGATAAATTAATATCGACCCTTCGCACGCATCCGGATGCTAAAACTTTTGTTTTCCCTTCCTCACTGCATTCAGAACACTATAAGGTGATAAAACTCGTTCGGGGGAGACGCCACAGGCGCCATATGATGGCAAATGGGTCAAGGTATTCTCACAGTATTTATATATTCGAGCCCTTTCTCAGTCATTCAACTGATTCTTATTGTTAGCGAAGAAAGAAAAACTTTCACGAAACATATCTTTTGAAATTGTTCATAATTCGCAGTCCTGGAATCGTTGCTCAAAGAAATCATTTCCGGTATCGATTGAGTAAGAATCTTAATCAATAGCGATACTTAATCTTGCTTTATCCTGACATATTGTCAATGAATATATAATCACGATATCGATAATTGAACGTTATACGTCACAATTTCTACTCATAAATTATTAACGTAACGTATAGCTTCATAATTGGCTATTGCGTTATTCAGAGTTTCTTATTGTTCGGTTATCTCTTTGTTATTAGAGACTCCGCTGCTACCGCGAATGATTTTGTTCTTGAATTTGTTTTTTTTTCCTATTTTTTTATCCATTTTCCATTATGCGGCCAGAACCTTCACTGTCGCAATGAACACGATACCATGTCAATTTGTACATATAGCGATAGAAAACACCTGCAGTTTTTTTGATTACGTAAAAAAACTTGATTATATAACAATAAAAAAATTACAAGTGGCAGGTTAATTTAATAATCTCAGCACACAGCCCTCGATCAATATTATCGAGCTGACCATCTTATCCACCCCCACCTCTGCCCCTCTGCACGTGAAGCGTATAGCTCTATCTATTTTTAAATATACTCACTGGACGCGTCTATATGCATGTATTTAGATGAGCAATATTGCAGTAAACGAGGATGCATGCATGCATGTGTATAACAATTGTGTGGCATAGAAAGTTAACTCTTTGTTGCGGTATCTTCGTGGGCGGGATTGATATACAAGGCACATTTATTCTCTATTACGCGAAAATCCTTACGTAATGTTATTACAAAATCGGACGTTTTTATAATAGTTGGATTATAGGAAATTTATAGTCGATGCATTATCTCGAATCTGTGAGTTTTTGGAATATCGCTTTACTCTTTGTTCGCTTTACAATCAAGTGAAAATACTGAAGTAAGGATTGAATCGCGTGATGCAGCAGAATTTGAAATGATGAATCGTTAATTATGAATTTGGATAAATGAGAGAATTAGAAATAATTAATTGTGTTGTTAGAAACGAAATTCAATGTTGGATCAATTATTTAGTTACTCGTAGAACATTTGGGATGTTTAGGCTGTAATTAATTTGCGTTTATGTTGTCGGTAGTGAAAAAAGTATTGGGTTTCGTGAAATTGCTCACTCAGCCAACGATGAAAATTACGCTCGAACGAGCTTCACTCCCAACAGACGTGTTTCCCTTCCGGCATCGAGACGAAGATCCAATCGTATATAAACCTCTAACCGAGCTTGCCAAACGAACGATCGTGTCTAATTCGCTTGCTGAAGCAACTCCAACTTTTTCATCTCTTTTTCTTCGATTTCTTCAACTTTTTTCGTTCTTTTATCATCTTCTAATCGCTTTGCTGGGTTTCACCTGTTTGGAAAGGTTTTCTTAGCATTTCCTGTAATTTGTGCTCTGTGTGACGCTGTCGAAAGCATCGCGGACACGAACAATTGGCAGGTGGACAGCCCCCTTAATTCTTCATGCCCTTTTTTTCTTTTCCTTGTCATCGTCGATGATTTTGGAGTGTGCCACAAAAATAAAAAGATTTCTCTATTCACGTCTCGCTTGTCTTTGCATCCTGAATAAACTTTCCGACCTGCCGCCCATTTTTACCGTCCAACAGGGATTCTCTCGTTATCGTGTCTATACAGACATGACCTCCTAACCCAATATCACCCTGGCACGGAATAAAAACTTAATTCACTCGACGCATGTCACGCTGAGCCTCCATAACCATTTTTTCTGCCACTTTATTCTTATATGTAATCAACACTGCATGCGAAAAGAACGAAGCTGGTTAATTACGGAAAAGATATTTTCATCGGAATCAAAAAATTACAGTTTTTCATCAAAGTCAACCAGATATTATTATTACGGAGAAAAAATTGAGGGTTTTGAGGGAAAATTGAGGGAATATACTCCACGTGGTTAAGGGGCCTTTGATATCTTTTTTTTCACTCTTTTTTCATTTCCTTATTATAGGCTTGTCTCTTATTTGGTTCTGAAGGAAACTCGAGCAGACGTCCTGCTATTTTCGTATCTCAAAGAGGTGTGTCACCTGTTCTCGTGCGAACGAGTTCGCATGCTCCGGTTTTTAAAAATAATTCTGTTGTAATTAAATTTCAAAAAAGTTTTTATGTCACTAGAGGAATTGTTCGCTAGGAAAATCTCTCGTGGGAAAGTCAATAGTGCATGAATTTTATTTATCAGTCGTGAGAAAATTATTTAACGATAGTCTTTCTTTTTTGCTCGTATATTTTATGTCGAGAAACCAATTTTTTCGTACTCATTCGTATATTCCAGTTGAATTGCATTTTGTTTCAAAGTTGAGATTTTATCGATTAAATATTATCGTCGGGATGAAAATAGAGATTTAATTTTTCCGAGAAAGAGTAAAGAGAAAGAGTTCTGTATGCTTGTCTTGCAACTCGTGTTATGTACGTGGAAAATCACGATGGCAAAAAGTTAACAACTCGTACGAGACGATGAGAGCTCCTATGGGAATTACCGACGAACCCGGGAATTTTTCCTTTGCCTCGACCTGCACACCCTTCCTCCCCTCGTCGACTTAACCGAACAATGATAAACCGTTTCGCTAACGAGATTTCTCTCTTAATTGCATGATTAATCGTCCACGCAATAACAGAGTCTGGATCACGAGAGTCTTGCCAATCTTCCCCCCTCCCTTCTTCTTCTTCTTCTTCTTCTTGCAACTTTACGACCTAAGCTGGAAGAGAAAAAAGCATTAAATTACTGGGATTTATTATCGGCTGATAATCCTCGAGCACTTTGAAAAATCATTATTTTTCATCTGTTTACATTTCTGGTGACACGTCTGCAGACCTTCCTCTGCTTTTTCATTATATACACTTTCTTATCCGTCTTAGCAGAGAGTATATCCGCGACGAAACTGGATGCGAAAATGTGCCGAAAGATAATATCACGTAATACGTCTGTGTATTTACGGAGGAAATGAAATCTTGTGACTGCCAATATTTGTTTTTCTTGCACGACTCTTCCTGTTTCGTCTGCAAACGTTTCACGAAGAGCATCGAAATAATCGTCTACTATACATTTTCCAGTATTTCTGTTTTCTAATCGATCCTTCACAATTTTTGTCTTTTTTCGAGGAAAAAATAAATTGCACGTACCCAATTATTTCGTCGTTAATTCTAGCACGCGAAAAACCTTTGAACAACAGGTTTTTTTGTTGAGTTCCTAGAACGCTAAATGACTTTTGTGGAAAATAAAAATAACTCGCTTCTTGTAAACGCACTGCGAAAATGCGATTATTCGAGCAATTTTACGCGCTACAGCAACCACACGATAAAGTTACAAGCGCACACACACGTCTCCATATTTTATAGTACAAAGGAAAACGAAGCGTGTGTCGGACTTTCACTATGTTATTTATATCATTGCAACAGAGAAACGCCTTACATTCGATATAATTTTTTTTATTAGCTCCGGTTTTGTGAAGAATAGTAACTTCTGCTCGTTTCCTCGTTCCGAAACTTTTTTCCTCGGATTTCAAACGCGAAATAGATCGAGGCAACTTCGAACTTTTATTTTCAATCGTTGATCGCGATGTAACGAATCGAACAGGCAAATTTATTGTAAACTTATCCGTTGATAAATCGAACGCTTTACTAAATATCTAATGCAAATTTTAACATCGCATCCGGATGTGACAATTGCAAGGAGATTGCAAAAGGTGAATGAGCCCAGCGTTTTAGTTGTGACAGGCAGTGTTTGTGGATTTATAGAACAGTCTGGGAATATTTTTCCAGCAGATACATTAGCGAGTCTGACTGAGTCACTTCCTCTGAATGAGAAAGAAGAGCCTAACTCTCGAACTCTTAATTTAGCTGGCTGCGTGGCGGATGCAACGGCGACGTTGACGACGTTGATATTTGTGAGTTGTCTATACCGGCTTGAGAACTCTGCCGGAAGGGCTTCTTGAGAATTAGGCAAACCCTTTCAAGCATAATACAGCTGTAGCTCAACCATTGCGAAAAGAAAGAAAACATGCTTGACTGAACGACGGCAATTAAGCTAGTACTATGAGGAACGTGGAACGAAAAAATACATTAGCACATTGAATATATCTTCGCGATACTTTTTAAAAAGCAATCATTGTCTCGAAAATACGAAAGTTTTGATTGACTTTTTTTATCAACGAATGGGAAAAAAACTTGACCTCAAGTTCCTAATTATTCACGTCTATTTTTCGTGAAAACGACGTTCACCCTTCAGTGAATGAGTCTCGTTAAAATGAGAGACTTGCAACAGGACTTGAAACCCCTTTACTGCTTGTAACAATACAAACGGAGTTTATAAATGGTGAAACGAAAGAACAGAACGAAACCCGTTACTTTTGAAAGACAATGCATAACAACTAAGTCTTGAGAGAGACTGAGGACAGAGCTTCCTGGAGACGCGCTCGTTTATTCGTCTAGAAATAGTATTGGCTACTTTTCGTATGGTAGATTCGAGAGAAATTTCTGTCTGCGACACACGGACGTCGTTACTTCAAACTCCACGAAGGGACACGGAACTCCCCTGAAGCACGGAAATTTTCTCCTTACAGCAGAAACTGCCAGGGTAGTACAACAGCAGCCGAGGGTTCTCTTCTACACTCAACTTAATCCTCACTCCTGCTACGACTCTCAAAAGTGCGTTCGCTCGAAAGATAAGCGAGATATATAGACAACGCTCGGGTTTAGGGAACGAAGCGAGACAGAATTCACTCGCAGATATATACGAAGTTATGGGAAAGGAAACAGAGATGATAGGAGGCAAAAGTAGCGTTTCCTGATAAGGATATTTCCGAAACTTTATTTTGCATTTAATCAATAATACAAGAAACGTTCGCGTAACCATTTTTCTAGCTCGCTATAAGATTTTACAAACTTTAGGAACGCGATGGTGTTCCGCGATATGTAATCGCGATATTCGAGAGTATAATAAAGAAAATGTAAAATCGACGCGTTCCGTCGATGACGGAGATACTCGCTGGGACAAAATGAAAATCGGAATGAAATAACTGGGAAAAATAACGTGCGAGACTGAAACGAGAAAAAAAGGAATTTTTGAGCCCCGTTCACGTAGAAAATATGAAAGATTTGCTTTCGCACATTCTTCCCTTTCAATTAGTTTCTTGTAACTTGCCTTCCAATCGAATTTTTATTGCTATGTCTGAGAGGCGAGAGCAGGCGTCAGGAGGAAATAGAAATGAGAGAGACAGAGGGAATCTCCTCTCTGGGTTGATTTCTCGTCTTCTTTGAATTACCGAATTCCTGGGATGATCTGTGGAAACGATGACTTCCGTTTCGTCAAGCGGAAGCTTGAAATTCTCTCTCTTCTCTGATTTCTTCTACCTTCACCCCACCGTTTCTCCCATTTTTCCATCGACACTATTTTTCAGAATAATGAAATTTCGTCAAAGTTATACTTTTCATGCAGTAACGAATAACCAGAGAAAATTTGGTCTATTTATTTTGCCAACGCTGTGTTGTCACGTAAAACTTTTTGGCTCATCAGTCGAAAGCTGAAATGTTGCAGACACGAGTCACACAACGGAATCCACAACCCCTGAGCTTTTCGCTCGTCTTTCGTTTCTAATGCTACTTGTAATAGTGCCAGCCAGCAATCTCATCCGTCGTATTCTCCCGAACGAACCGATGTGTATATGCAAGAATATATACAGAACTTTTGCACGTTCGCTCTCGAGCAGAAGGCAAGATTAATTTCCAGTGGCTAATGAATCTGGAGATTCCATAATTGAGTGCACCCACGGTGTGTCTAGAATTTCGATCAACATATCGCCATTTTGTCGTTTGTCTTCGTACATTTTCTCAACGTCGAGGTGAGGAGGAGAGTTTAGTCAGAAGTTTGAATGATTGTCGTCAAGATTATCGCTCCGGTTTGAGAGTTTTCTCGTTCCTTTTGGCTCAACTACATCTTGCATTCCTGAAAACTTGAATACATCTCACAAGATTCTAAGTTTTGTCATGCAGTTCGGGTAAAGAGACAAGATGAAATTATCCTTTGGTCCCGAGAGTTTCTCTAGGGCCTGTATAAACGTGAGGCAGTGTCGCCTTGCCCTTTAAACTATACAAATTCTCTGGATCTACGACATACGTCTCTCGACCAAGAGAGTACATGATGGTCGTTGTGAGATACACGTTGTTGAATTCGTCCCTCGTTAGACCGATTATTTCGAAGCCAGATAATTTGCCAATGTCTCGAAAGCTCACGAAGGGAAACCAAGAGACTGATACAACTTTACATGTTACTATCCAAGCCCAGGGAAACATATATATATGCATGGATGGGCGTCAGATAACCGCAGAAACTCTGTCATCCGGTGTAACCAACGCGAATTACCGAATTCACCGCTGAATTTGAGGTTTCATCTCCTTTCTCCTTCTCCCTCGTTCTCTATCTCTCTGGATCTTTGTGTTCTATAACTATGAGCCGGCGTATAAGGATCGCCTTGGCTCTGGGCGTATAATCAGGAAGTTTCCGCGCGAGAGACACTTTGACTCTATGCATCTCATTTTCCTCCATTGCACAGTCCGTTTACGTTTGTTATATCCACATTCGGAGTTTGATTAGCGACGAGACAAACTTTACATTTATTATGATTTGGTTTTGCTCTACACAGGCTTCTCTGGCATACGTTTCAATTGTCATGCCACTTCGCACGTTATTCTCTAGCTTTACATCTTTTTTAAACAACTTCGGTCTCTCGTTCACTTTTCACACTCACAATACCGATAGTTTTGCATACGTCCAGTTTCAATTGCACAATATGCGCGCTTTGCTCGTGCCAGACTAGAAAAATTACTGAAAATCATTATTGAAATATAAATTAATGTTGCCTGTGTCGCCGCATCACTTCCGATTGAGAGGAACTCGGGTGTGGAACTTACAAAGGGAAAACGCAATAAGTCGCGATGCACAATCCATCAAACGGATATTACTCCGACAGTGAGGCTGAGAGCGATCGCTCATTCATTCTCACTGAGCTCTCTCGTTTCCATGATCACTTCAAACTCCAACGACTACGTACACATACACTACAAATGTATGAACATACAAAAATTCTATCTATTTCATATATTCATGCACGTACTTTAACGGCCAGGCACCACGTACAACGGCCTCTATAGTGTTAGATTTTTTCGCTCATCCCGTGCAAAGCTCACTGATCCGCGAACTTGTTTCAATGCGCGGCCAACGAACCGATCTACCATACATGTGCAATCTGGTACACCAACCAGTCATTTGCACCTACTGTAACGGATGTATGATTCTGTTGAAAAAAAATAATACAAAAAGCTTCAACATTTTGCACTGAAAAACAAGAGTGCCGCGCCGGGCGATGACCTTTTTTTTATTGATAGTGTCGAACACATTCTTTTTTATTCTGATTTCTCTCTAACCGAATGTGTTTCAATTGATGAACAATGATTCTGCTGCAGTCCTGCATTTGGAATCATCCGCGTATGATTTTTCTTCAATAAGCAATACCTTTATGGATATTTCCATTCGATTCGCAATGTTGAACTTTGGCTCTTATTCGTTTAAAAATCAAATATGTCAGCATTTAACGAAAAATGTTACCTTTGTGATTTCGTCCCGGTATTTTCGGTTTGTCGACGTCAAAAACGAGCCCTGCGGATTTTCGAGGGATCAGAACAAATATCTCGAGACTGGATGGCTTTCATTTTTTTTTTTCGCTTTACTTCGTCTCTTTCTATCAACGTTTGTTCATTCATATACGTATAGCCGTCGAGCTGTGGGGATGAAATACATAAACGTCGCGGTGGGCAGCCTAGCAAAGCCGTCTCGATCGAAGTACAATATTGGTAGCGGGGCTTAAATTTTTTCGATACTGCTACTGCATCGGTTTTACATGCTTCTGCATGTCACTATATCGCGTTCAATTCTTTCTGCTGATATTACGAGAGATCTCTGTCGCTTTTCTCTCCGTGTGAATGAAAAAATAATTTTTTCTGTTATGTCGAAAAATAACTTTCGAAGTTGGTTTATTTCTGAAAAATTCAGGCATGTAGGAACGTCACAGCTCAGCCGGAATTAATCCCCTGATAGAAATTTCATGGGTCACGCGATATATTTCGATAGTAATTATTGCCATTATACGTAAAAGAAGCGCTGCAGCGCTACCAGAAAACCACTCGCGCGCTTCAGCGCGCATGATGCACCCTAGTGGATTAAAATGGTCGCGATGCTGCACATTTGATTTTGAAAAAAAAAATTCCTCGGAATTGTGTAACACAAAAAATTGGCTGCTTTTCGATTTTTAACAATTTATGATTTTGTTTTTTGTTCCAGGTAAGTCGAAATACTTCGATACGGAAATGTTTTCAATCTGTTGAATCGGACGTAGCTCTGTAAGTAGATACAAAGCATGTTTAGTTTTATTTTGACGATTTGCAATTCGGTTTTGAATAATTCATGAAAAGGTGGAAGGTCATCAATATTTTTTGACGACGATCGTATTTTTGATCAATCGAAAAGTTGGCGGATCTTGAACGATTTTTCTGTCAGTCGCCTCTGGAGCAAATCTCAGTTTAACAAAGCCTACGAAGACTCATAGTCTCACGTTTGTCACATTCGCATTCTTTTTCCACATTATATTCGTTGTCAGTGCCCGGGCTCTTTCCTTCCCGAGAAACGACTTTTAACGGTATGTCAAGACAGTAAGAGGCCCGAGAGTCCATTAACGTCGTACATCTTCTCTCTTCGGTAGATAAGTTTACGCTGGCAAGAAAAAAGCCTCGAACGTTTACCCGACCTGAAAAATTTGGGCGATTTTCTTTTTTTTTCCTGACATACTGTTCAAATCACTTCCTATCGGAGTGAAGCCACACGAAAGGTTTTTTCGCTTCGTGAAACGTGATTTTTCAAATGGTATCGATAAAAAATCAAATATGATTAAATTAGGACCGAGGCTGAGTAAAATAAACAGGGGCTCGACAAGTTTTCAGTTTCATTAGAACGATGCCCGTCTGTAATCAGAGAAAAGGAAATGAAATATTAGTAAAAAGGAGAAAGAAAGGGGAAGCAGGGACAGTGAGACAGTAAATAAAGAATAGAAAGGTAGAAGGAAACGCAATGGTATGAACAGGTTTACAGACAAGTCAACGCCTATATAACGTGACTTCGTACAAACGGAATACCACACTGCCATACATAGTGCATCCATCCTCTCTCGACACACACAGAGTTTCAACGCGGCACGCACCAGACTTCCGGTTCTTGTGTCTATGTCTGTTTCTTCTTGTTCTTCTTTCTTTCTTTCTTTCTTTCTTCATCGTCTTCGTGTGTCCTGTCATCCGGTTCACGGTCAGGCCTCCTCGTAGTGTTTCTTCTTGTACATTATTCTCCTTGAAGGAGACAACTGTCACACGCTTTTCCACTCTTTGGCAAAGCTCTTACAGTTGCACTTGCGTGTGGCGAAATAACAACTTTGAACACAAACTCTTTTTGTTTGGGTCGTATGACTCGTCGAGATGGTCATCACAGTTACTTACGTGTATCACGACGTGCATTGCGGTTACGAGGTTCCCGTTACACTTACACTTCACGCTCGTTCTTTCTCTGCTCACGCTTGTACATTCATTTCTGTATATGCGTGTGTCAGAAATAACACAACTTTGAGTTTTCATTCACTTCTCGCGAAATCTGAATTGCTATTCTCAGGAGAATACTCCTCGATGCTACTTTCAATATTTTCAATCGATTTATTCTTGAATGTTCGGAGAAATTTGGAAAACGACGAATTCCAAAAACTTTATTGACTTTGTTGGGATTTTCTCGCTCGACAACATCCATCAAATTTTTCGAAATTATGCAGAATTTCACAATTTTTCTTCTTTTTTAAATTTTGTTGGGAATGTGCACGAAGGTTCGAAGTTCGACTGATGGGGTCGGAGTATCGTTTGTGGGATATTAAAATATACTTTTCCCTGAAGACTTCATTCTTATCTACGTAATTTCAGGAACGTCATCGATTGAGCAACGAGAAAACTAAATTATCGCATTGTCTCTTTCCTCGATTAGTCAAATAAGAATTACGAAATTGAAATTTTGGTTTCGAGCGTATTTGCCATCACTCGTGTGTTTATTTTCGTTAATGCACACATGCAGATGTAAAGAAACGTTAGAGAGGACTGGGAAATGATTTGAAATACTACACCAAGAATACGAGACTCTTTCTTACGGTTGATTTCGGGATAAAGTGTGTTGCAAAAACGGCAAAACGACCTCTCGATCGCTCCGATACGCGTCCCACACAGTTGGATCTATGGGAATGAAAAGAAAGATGAAGTAGTGAATTGGCGGATGTGTGTTTCTCATAACATCGCAAATTCAAGCGAAAGACTATAAAATAAGCAGTAGAGTAAGAGACTTGAAATAAGTAACCGTCATGCGTATTACGCTACCGTAGTGTGCCGCGGAATGAGATTACGATCGAGCACGTATACATAGCGTTACATTATTACACAATTGAAGAAAAAAATAAATACCATTCTGTGGGAAATACCCGCAAATCCTTGGCTTTTTTTCTCGACGTAGTATTTAAAAACATATTCATTTCTTTTGTTGCTCGTTTGTCAAGGATTTTATCGGAAATCTATGTAGATCTCCCACGTATTTTTTGTTTGTTTGTTTGTTTGTTAAAATCTGAGTTCTTCGTCATTATCCGGCCGAGTTATAATGACAAAAGAAAAACTTCGTTGAGGGTTTCTCCCACTGAAGATCTTTTTCCCATTCTCGTTATTCCGGGCTTACCTGCAGATACACTTATGATTTATAAGTTCACGGCTATCCATGCATGTGCATCGTCCGTGTACGTACATACGTAACCAAGTATTGGACTCGTTTGGATAGTGTTAAATATTTGCTCCTTCGCATTCGCCTATCTCGCCAATTACGCAAATTTGAATTCACAAACACGAATACGATAATATATGTGCAGATATGCTTGGGTGTATATTTCTGGAGACCCAGAGGGCTCGGCGTTAAGATATATATGTCTTACTCGTTAGCGGCTGCTGCGGGGGCGAGTATTAACGGGTTAATAATCCAAATGGAGCGTATGCACAAACGTGCGGTGTTGTAATGGCGAAACCGAAGAGCCGCTCATCGCGGCCGGCGGTGTGCGAAATATCAAGATGGAAATATCAAATGAACCCAACGGACTATGGAATGAGAAAGGAACAACTATAACGGGACCGAGAGTGTTGGCTTTTGAGGCACGTACACTTCCGGACAGACTTCCGATACTTTAAACTCACACCTTTTTTCATCATTGTTGCTTCGATTTCGTAATATCTTTACGTTCGATAAAATAATTCGATGATTATTTATTGTTTCTCTTTGATAATCAACACGGTGTGAACTCGAACGTGTCAAAGATTATTGCCCTGGTTTCTCGGGCTTTCGGTCTCGACTTGGTGTATACTTTAGCTTTTGCTTTGTCAGAGTTTAGATTGATGCACTGGAAATCAAATTTTGTTAAAAATCGTCGATATTTTGTTGTATACGGTAAACTAAATATTTTTGTATAATTTCAAAATATTCTTTATTTTGGCAGTATATTCGGTTTCTAAAGGAATTGTCAGCGAAATTTACGAGTGGAACGACAAAAATTTGCTTCCGAAGAGATTTTCTAAAATATTTCTCACTGCAATGACAACATTTTTGGGATTATTCAAAAAAACGTTCAGTCGAACGTATCGAACAAAATATCGATCTTTTTCAACAAAATTTTGTGTTTTCAGTTTGTACCGCAGGACACGTGTCAAAGTATTTGCAGGTCTTCTTCTAAGAGAGTTTTGACATTGTTAACGTTTTACGAAATACATGTGACTCTGGCAGATATCAAGACTCTCGGGAATTTACATTACCAAACGAGTCTGGAGACACGATAAAGCAAAATGTTCCTCACAGATAAGCCCCTGGGCAACGCTTCGTCGCCTCACGGACATTTATCCTCCCATTTTCTCTTTCTTTCTCTCTCTCCCTCGCTTTCCGCTTCTCTATTTTTTCTTTTACTCACTATTCGGACCTTTGAAATGCATCCCTTTGTGGAAGGGTGTGCGCAAGGAAGTTGAAAAGCAGCCGGATTTATCTCACAGACCAGACCTTTGAGACCAACGACGTTTGATCCTACCTTTTGCTTATCAGATATTTCTCTAGGACTTTCACAAAATTTTTTAGCTACGAGTTCTCTTGCTCTTCCTACCTCCGGAGTTATAAGATCGTTCGAATAATTCTCGTGTGTACTCGAAATTTTGTCAAAAGCCTGTTAACAATGTGTTGTTTGAAATTCTACCAGAGGCCAGCGACTTTCACTCACTCGCAATGACCCATTATTTAGCGTGCTCACACCCATGTATCCCATATGCCCATACGCTGAGTGAAGGGTATCATGTTATAAATTACAAGGCATGCCTCGATGCGAACCTTGGCCAAGTCTACTAATAAGGGCGTCAACAATAATAAGAGGATGATTTAATGACTGAGGGTCCAACGGTATATTTTCAACTTCATTATGCCAAACGGTACGTTGCCTTTGTATACAAAAGCATCACTGTGTGCTGTGTCATTGCTTTGATCGCTGTTGCTACGTGATCGTCAGCAATGAGTGTTATTTCCCGAAAGGACCGAAATAAGGCCAAAGTTCTTGAAGCTCAACTTACACTTTTTGAACTTTTGGAACTTTTTGCATTTGGTTGTTAATTTAGAGTGAAGAGTTTTTCTGATTTTTTTTTTACCAAATTCACTCGCTCTCGCGTGCTGCTTGCTGCTACGTCCTCACAGTCATTTCGAGAAAGAAAAAATGATTCTCCCGTAGGAATTCACGTCTAGATACAAAGTTTCTTGGTATTTCCATACTCGTGTGGGTCTGTAGGAATAGTGGAGCATGTGGAATGAAGCTAACTTTGCTTCTCATGATTCTTATATAGTGCCTCGCGTGCTGAACACCAATTATACCCGAGCGTGCAACGTCATACAACCTTCCTTTAAAATTTCGGGCCCAAGATCCCCGATATCATCTTTTTTCGAAATTCTCTCAACTGATTCCTCGTACGATCGCGCACGTTTCGTTATCCCGTCAAACAACACACGAGTCTCATCTGGCTTCGTTAACATTTTGAATTCTTGAGATCAAATCAGATCTTTGCCACGTTTTCTTTGGATCTGGACAATAGATTAGAGTAAAAATCCAATTTTATACGTTCGAGAGTCTTTTCGTCGTCATACAAATGGACGTTATGGAAAACATTTTCGTGTTATTTTTTTTTTTTTTAACTATTAATCAATTTTGCACAGCCGACAGTCAATATGCCTTCGTCATGTTTTTTCAAAGTATTGACCTAGGATTTGGAGAAAGTTCGCGAACTGATTTATTTTGGTGATAAAATTTGTTGGTGGGTTGACGCAAAGAATATTTTAGTAAAAGAATTCACTCGTAGCGATGGGATATGCGCGAGACGCGAATTAAAAAAAAAATCTCGATACAAGCCAGAGAACCGACAGCGCACCAAGTTGTCAAACACATTCCGACACACGTGAACGTTCTCGTCGTTTAGCAACGAATTTCAGTTGAAAATTCAACGAGCCGCGTATGTTAACCCTCCTCGCTCGCCTCGGCATCTCCGGTGTGTGCCTCTCGTGTATGAATTTGAATTCCATGTCACGTACCAAGCGGTTTACAGCCACGTTTATGCTGGACAAAAATGTTCCGTCACTTTTCACACACAAAATAGTCAAAATTACAATTGAAAAGAGTTACTTATTTTCTTGGATTGTGCGCCGAGTGCAATTACTTTTTTTTCGATTGATTATATTCTGAAATTCCCAACGGACATGCTCGAAAAATCAAGACGAAATGCTTTCAGTAATTATATCTGCGCAGAGAATTTTGTAACAGTGAACCAGTTGCCTCAAATAAAAAGCCTCAGCTTCGAAACCTACTTGGAAAAAAATTGAAAGTCGAGCCTCGTGTCGTACGATTTTATTTTTCTGTCGATGGTGAAATTCGTAGGAAACACGATACGGGGTGTGGATAACCGCGTAAAGGGTCACACTATGGGGGAGCACACTAGAAGAGAGGGTGGAAGGGTAGTATCGTCTATATACGATTATACTCCCTGCGCCATAGGATCGAGGGGTTTTGAATCGAGAGTGGTGCACACTCGCAAATCGCATGGAGGGCCGCTGAATGAGATTATTTCGGTGTGTCGCGAGTCGCACGACGAACCAGCGAATCCCGTGTGCATTAGACGTGCGAGGTTACAACGAGATCTCGTATAGCTTTCCCTCGTTCTTCATATATATCTATATTTTGCTCAACGTTTCGAACGAGGCCTGACAACTCCCCCGTTGGTCTTCGATTTGCTCTAACGCTCTCGCATGCATACACATGTACATGCTCATGTTGTCGAACATGCCCGCAGGCCTCCAAAGTGCGATAGAACCGATCCTTCTCCAGCTACAAATGCTACCACTATCCTCCATAACGTACGTCCACAATTCATAACCCTTTACCATTTGAACGATACGCCACTATTCGTTGGATATCGCGACGTTCAAGTTTCCATTGTTGCCACAAAACTGTTTTTTTTTTTCTACACGTTCCCGTGACCATTTAGTGATGAAGACGAGTGGAATATTGAGAAAGAACGACGTGGTGTTGAAATTATTCAACTTGGCCTATTTGCAAGAAAAACTCATTCATTTTTCTTTGATTTTCCATCTTTCGAACCTCGTGCTACACATTTACACGAATTGTCACGATGAGTTATACGAAATTCGTTCCTTTTGGTACACTTGAATCGATAACATACAGAGTTATGGATGTTGTTTCGAACATGTATATGGGATATCATTCTGTCTCCGAAATATGCTTCGAAACGTGACGCGTGTCCGAGATTAAATAGTCAGGATGAGCAGCATCCCAAAGCTTTGTCACCACGACAGTTTATAGCAGATTAAACTCTTCTCTGATGTTTGTCCCCTGATCATTCTCCAAGCTTTTATCTGCAGTTGAAATTCCGAATCTCAATGCACGAAGCTCTGCACAAAACATTTATAATTATTCCATTTTTTATGCTCTCTCATTTTCATACGTGACAGTTCATTTATTTCGAGTCTTATTAAAACATTTTTTCTGAGACCAATGCGAATTTATTTGCAGTTGATTGTGTTGAAATTAACTTCAGCATCGATTTGATTTCATCAATAACGAAAATGTCGAAGGGAACGTCGTTATTTAATTTATTCCTCAACTTTATGTTAATTCAGTCGCAATTTTTTCTGTCTGAATCAAAACCCAAATTTCTAATTAAAAATACGATAATCGTTTTATAATTTACTTTACCTTTGGCATGTAAAAATTTGGAAATCAATGTTTCTGCTCGATTACAGATGGATTTTGTTATTTGAATTAATTGGCGAGGTAGATCGCTTCACCAAGCCGCTCGAAAAAGTAGTTCAAGCTTCTGGGACGACCTGTGCCCCTTCAAAAATAGGTTCGCTTTATATGAGCATAGCTAAGCGTTACCAAAGCTCTATATTTTCCTTACTCATTAGTTTAAGGCACGAATTCTCGCAGCGCGCGTTCTTTAATAAGTATTCTCCACGGGACGACACCGCATACGCGAATCTTTGCGCCGCGTCGCCGTCTGTTGGCCTGCCTGGAACTAAAATCCGTCCTTAAAATCGATCGACAATTGACTATTTCGAACGTACAATGTTATTTCAAAAATACGTTTTCGAGTTTTAGGTTGAATTAAAAAATATACAAGTTACAATTTTTAAACAATTGGACACGCGATTTGACGCCAAATTGTTAAAAAATTGTCGTAAAAATCTAACCTTTGTTTATTAATGTTAATTGAATATCTTTAGCGATCGAATTGAAAATTCCAAGTTTTTCAAATACCAAATTATTAGATCGAATATTGGCGACAGTATCGTGCAAACTTTAGTGTTTTCTCGAATGTATTTCGTGGGCATTGCCGTCGTAGGTTTTCAGGTACGATGTCAAGACTCGTAAAAATTGTTCGGGCACCTTTTAACCGTTTCATATCGCGTAATAAACGTTTCATAATGATATTAGTCTCGTTACTTGAACGGTGGGCTAGCATTTATTAAAATTGCACGGCTGAGAGAAATTTTGATATCGGTGCGATAAGAGAGAATAAAAATTCTTATGAAAAGGGAGCAAGTTTTGATTTTGTAGCACTGTTTATTTTAACCTTGAAAAATAGTGACTTCCTGAATTTTTTTAGAAGCAGGAAATAATAATTCAAATAATAAATTCAATTTTTTTCGTTATTGAAAGCAAAAACTCGAAGAATACGTTGTTTGGTTTTTTTACAGTTTTGAATTTTGGGTCGTAACGTCAATTTCTTTTGCCAAAATTGAAGGAACTCCGCTGCTATAATCCCAAAAGAAATAGGACTCTGACGTAGGTGGAAACCGAAACTTGAGGAGAGAGTTTCGGCAGGACAAAGATATGTTACCATGGTGGACCATAATTAACCCTTGAACATGCGTATATACACATATCTGGGAGGCTTGCGGTGACAGACAGGCCAGAGAGATTCGATGCTGGAGGAGAAACCGCGACGAAGTGCGTGGGTGCAGTGCGTTGAAGGGAGGAAACCATATGACGCTCTGTTTTGCCTCACACACCGTTAACAATCCTCGTCCCAAAATGGCTGTAATCTCCCTCTGTCCTTTTCCCTCTTGCCCTGCCTGCTAATTACTCCTCTCACCCTTATTGTAGTATGTATACCGTTATAGTACGATAGATTCCTCACCCTTTCGTGCTCCACGAGCTAACCTTCCCTCAGGAACACTCTCTCCCTCTTCTCAACCCTTTACCATGGTTTCATGGTCCTCCCTTCCTTATCTATCCTACACCACTGCCGCAAGTCTCGTGGGTACTCTCGTTTCGATAATCCCCATTTCCTCGAGTCCTCTTTCCACTTTACTCACAACCCTTTCATCTTTGTGCCTCTATACTTAACTCTTTCGGTTCACTCGTTACAGTTTTGTAACGATTATTTTTTTTTTCTTTTTTTTTTAGTCACAAGCCACTCTGCCGTTTATTTCAAATCTCGTTGGCCTGTTTTTGTTTTTTCATTGATCATCCTTCACATTTGCAAGTCATGAGGATCCTCGTGTCTGGAAAGAGTTCCTCTCGTATCGATCGGGCATTGGAAACAGCCCATCGCGTGCCCATTTTTACATTCTTTACAATTCCATGGAAAAACTAATGGCTTTCCATCAGCTATTTTATTTCCCAGTTTCTGGGACATTAGGATCTTTTTTCTCAGATTCACATGAGCTTGTCAACGATTTTTTTTGTCCAGCTACGTCTGTTTCAGTTTAGCTGTAGTTTATGTGTCTCTTGATATTGTCTCTCCGATGCTTTTGCATTATTCGACCATGTATACGCGTACTTTGTACCCCAACCGCCCGTGCTCCTCGCCATAGGCAAGGACACCCCATGTATACCACCACGACCACCCCCGCCCTCGCTGATGCCCGAGGGGATCTACTCTACTCATTGCGAGCACCCTCACTTTCTGTTCCCTTTTAACCCACCAAGCTTTCTCTCGCGTTCTCGCTGTGTCCATGATCCTATGTATAGCTTGTAATGGCCAGAACATTGCCATTGCCAGACAGCTTGGCCAGGAGGGGAAATCCTTTCCTCTTGCCCCCCCTGGCCCCTCTGCCTCATACGAAGTCTGGGGAACGTCAAACTGTACCCATGAACTTGTTCGTCATAGATATTGCACAGGCACGTTAAATATATGATAATATACAAACGTCCCTTTTGTCATACATTTCAACCCTCATATTTCATCGATTTATCGATCGATACTCACAAGTCAAAAAGACGTGTCGTTCGTTTTCGGAATACTACAAGTTTCGCCCTTTTCACGAGAGAACGTTAATAACCGGGGAATAACTTGGGGGTACGATTTTTGGGGTAGATTGGCTTTAACATTTTTCGAAATCTCTCCTGCGTCCACATTATTTCGGCTTAGGGCGAGGGATTATGGGGTACACGAGGATTCGAGCACTTTGCGATGGGGTCATTGATTTTCCCTTGAAATGCGATCTCTCTTCATTCGATATCAGAGTTGCACTTATATTTCGACTTTCGGAAACGAACGATTTTCCTGTTTCTTGGCAAATATTCTTTCTAAACTTTTTTTTATTATTTTTTCTTAGCTTTTAAAATAGTTTTTCACTGAAATATTCTCGAGAATCATTTCGATCGTAAATGTATCGGAGAATTCATTATTTTTTTGCTCGCACATTAAAATATCGTAATGGCGATATTTTATTCCGTTGATGTGACAAAGTTGCCGGGTTTTTCAAGCGTCTTATTGAGGGAGAAAATTTCAGCTCTCGTCACGTTTTCATGAGATATTTATTTGTTCCGAGAAACTAAGGGTTTCAGCATCGGTTGGCTCGTTTTATCTTTCCCCAATGCTCAATCTCAAGTTTCCTTGTCTCGTCTCGATGGCAGGTTTTCTCTCTTGTCGTTTCAAGGTAAAAGGGAGAGGACTTTGAGAAGAATGACGAATGAGCGCGGTTCCTTGGACTGAATGCACACGACGGCTCTCAGCAGCATGTTTTTTCACGACTTATTCTTTATGTTTTCACGTATACACCGAAACAAGAGATCCGGGGAAAGGTAATATCCTGCTGAGGGTGGATCTGCGGTGAAAGAGAAAAAATTGTGCTAGTTTATCGTCTTTTTATAGAGAATGGCAAGAAATGTAGGCGTTATCCTAAACGGAACATTTGGCAGAACCCAGCGCTGCTAGTTCATTCATATTTCCGTATAAATAATCATCGTTTATAGTCATTTTTTAAATATTAAAAAAAAAATGGAATTCGTTTCGGACTTGGATATTCGTTTCCAAAAATTACACTTTATCGTTTAAATTTGATGTTTTTAAAATTTTAAGATTTCCTAAATCATCAGATCGAGATCGAAAGTTTTTTGTTCATTTGGGAGGAAAAATCTCGTCATTTTTAAAAATGTTTACTACTCCGGATAATTAGGAATGAAAATCTTTTTGCAATTTTTGTGTAACGACCTCGAACCATAGTTCCACTGAGACAATGTTATTTCAGAGCTTATATTATTCCACTGGGTACGAACGAAAAATCAACGATCGCTCGTAGCACCACGAGAACAAAAAAATCATTGAGGTTGCTGTGGGGGATGCTGAAGGGATATATACTCTGGAAGGGAGAAAGATGCTGTACGAAAAATGCTTGAAAGCATAGGGGAAGAGTCTCTCTCGCCCTCATTCGATCTCCTCCTTTCTCTTTCCTTCTCGTCATCTCTCTCTCTCCCTCTGTCTCGATTTTACCATGAGATGTGGGGCCAAACATCGATTTCTGGCACTCTGAAACATTCTCCCCATCCCGTGCCTCCTTCTGCACTGTTATATATATTTCTCCTTACTACAAAACCAGCGGAAATTCTCTACGTATACGCAATCGACTCCCATAGTCTTCTCTGCATCGTTGGAAACACGGCCGATATAGCGTGTGTCTGAAACCCTCCCGACTTTCTTCTTGATGTATATACAAAGTTCTCCAGATGAGTCTACATTATCAAAAAGACCCACACTATCTTATATACCCTCTCTATACTTCGTATAGCTATAGAGACGCCGCCGCGTGTGTACTCCCTTGTAACGAGGTGAGAAGGCTTTTTCAAGCTGGGCAAAGAAAAAAGTATTTCCAAAGAGCAGCAGCAGATGTAATTTCCCACGAGCTTGAAAAAGAAACGAGAAAGATCTAGTGATGCTGCGTATTCACCAAAGTTTGCGGTACAAAACTGCCTGCTATTGCATTATCCATTTTTAGTCCATCCTCGTGTCAGGGGGATCAATAAAAATATATTTAATCGACCGGGGGGTTCTTATTGATGGCTTGCCAACGTTTAGTACTGATTAGTTTGAAGTTGACAAACTGAAACTATATTGCGACATTGATTACGTCGGTAAGTGATGGCTCGGAACCCGCAATCACAATAATCGAACGGGCCCGACATCGTAATTCGCGATGCTTGCGTATCTGCGTGCAGCCAATATCTCTCTCGCTCTCTTTCCCCTTTGATCGACACGCGTGCATTCACGTTTATATGCGGAACTGGAGCAGCAAAAAGAACAACAAAACAAAAAGAAAGGGATCACGAATTTGCCAATCAGAATGTGGAGAATAACGAGATGCGAGTCGCCATTGTGCATGGAGACATTCACCTTCCAATTTCATCTTCTCTCTCCTCGTATCCATCAACTTGGCTGCTTCTCCCACGAACGCACGTAATCGCGTGCTCTCCCATCGTGCTTGTTTTACCTCATCGATTGGCCATGCCCGAGAGATGCAACAGGACAAACGATATAACACGATATCGCCAATCCCTAATGATCGTACGTCACGAATGAACCGAGAGGGCCGTATCCCCGTGTATAATTAGATGAGAGTAACGACCACCATCGAAGCGAATGTCTGCATGGACTGGACATTTTAAGCCTCCATTCAATTAATCGTCATTAAATCACTGTTCGACTAGACTAATCTGCTTTGTTTTGTTTTTCTCGCTGTCTTTCCAATTTATTTTTCGCCTCGCAATTATCGATTTTAATGGGATGAACTTGTTACTTTTCAAGTTACATTTCCATGTGATTTTCACGAATTCCTACGAACGCGTTTCTTTGCTTTTTGCGGATAAGCAAATGTGACGTTTTTTTTTCTTTTTTATGGAGAAAATTATCGCGATAAAGAAGGAAGTGGATGTGGGTACACGTAATCCAGCACTTGAGGGCGGTCAATGTACGTTTAATGTATGCATATAAGTACAAGCGCAGGCACCTGGGTCGCTTTGCTAAGAGCTCACTTTGCGCAATCGCCTTTATTGTTATCGCGCCCAGGCGCGAGAAAGTTATTACGCGAGTGAGTTATACATCGCGTTGTGTATAGCTTCTCCACGCTTTTCTCATTTTCTCTTTCACTTGGGCGCTCTTTTTCCTCTTCCCTCTTATTTTCTTCACTTCGTCTCCTCCAGCCCTTTAATATCGTGCTGCTCCTTTGTTTCCCTTTTCCTTGAGACTCCCAAAAGAAAGAAGCAGGACAAAAAAATTGAATTTGCGGAGTATATAAATTTAACTTTTTTAACAAAAGAATTCTAAGGCTCAGCACATTTTATCCTTTAGTCCTTTTCGTATATCCCTTACTGGAAAAATTAATTCTTCACGAGTTAGTCGCTTCTACGGACTGACTTTTTGTCTGATTTAATTGTTTCTTTTTCGCTCTCTCTTCTTCTTTTTTTTTCTCTTTTTTTTTGCTCGATTCTGCTTCCTTGAATATTTGGATGCCGTCACCGTGGAATTTTATCCTCGACTGCATTTTATCGTGTCCTTGTAATAATTTCAGGAGTGTAGACAACACCCACTCAAACGACGTCGTTGCGTAGGCACGCTACACGCGTCGTTCCTTTCGGTCCTCACTCCTTTTTATCTCACTTTTTTTTGTATGTTTTCACTTCACGTTCTTTTATTACATAATAAAATATGGTGCCGCTTTGAGCCCACGTATTTGCTGCATTTGTAAATACACCGCGTTAATGAACTTGAATTTACGTTGCACCGATTATACCACGCGGTCTAAATGAATAAAACGAATTGACTAGTCGTGTACCCGTGAATAGTTTTTATGCTCAATAAACCTGTTTCGCAGGGACGAAATTTCGTGCTCCATAGAAGTCTGCATAGGAATCTTCTTAGGAAATGGCTCACTTTTTTTGTGTAGTTCAATTTTTCATGAATTAAAGAAATTTGTTTTATTCTTCAATCGAATTATCTCAATAAATCTTCACGATGACGTGATTTTTTTTTTTAACTGTCCATCGTTACGTTTGCACTTTCAAGATTTTTGAGGCACCATCGCACGCAATTGCATTTAGAAGTTTTCATTATCGCGTTGTTTTAATTTGGCATGTAGAAACTCCAGATATTTAAAGATTGAGACTCGTTTTTCGGGGGGGCTCTGTATTTTATGGCATATCGGTAATGCGTGTATAGATTCGCAACAAATTTAATATTATCGTGAGAAACGGTGGGAAAAAGTATGAGTGGCCGTTCATGAAGCATTTTTACGCTGCGCCTGGGTGTAAATGTTTCTGTGTGGCGAAGGCGAGAGCTCTCTCGGTTTGCACGAGCGAGCCGTGAAATTGCTTTCGCGCTCCTGATGCTCGAAAAAACTGTGGTTCTGTCTCCCCGGAGAAAAGAGATTCTGAGCCATTGCTCCATCTCATTCTTTTAATGCTTTGAAAATAAATGTAAAAAAAAAAAAAAAAGCTTTTTTGTGGCTCTTGTTCGCCTGTTCTCGCCGAGCTTCACTGGGAGTTATTTTCATGCACGATAAAAGTGAAAGAGAGCACGCTTCTCTTGAGGTTTCCCGCGCTGCTTTGCCTCGAGCCGTTGAAAGGGTCACAAGAAATATAATAATTTTATTGTCGGTGACCGCGAGGAAAAACGACTTTTCCGCGTTCCCTCGTCCAGCCTTTATATCTCTCCAGCTCTATCGCTGTTTCTCTTTTTTCTGTTACTGGCTTTTTTTTTTCTTCTATTTTTATCATTTTTATCGCGCCCGGCCACAGCCGGAATCACTTGAGAAAAAGGGAACACGAATCGAAAGAACGAAGCGACGAAGGTAGACGAATAAGGGCGAAATGGAGATAATGAGAGGTTCACGCAACTAAAAAAAAAAACGAGCTGGGAGAAAAATAAATATTATGTCACGGGAATATAGTTCATGATGTAATGGATAATGCTTCGTATAAAAGTACGCTATTTATGAGAGCTCTAGACCGTACAAGAATGTACTCCATTGGGAGTTTTTTTTTAAATTATCACCGTCTATATTCACAAACAGAGAAAAGAAAGCAAGACTCGTGATCAAGTTTAATTAACCTTTATCGAAATTGTAGAGCAAAAAGTTTTTTCGATACGTTACGACGAAGAACGTTGCTCTGTGGTTTTTTTTTTTTTTTGGTATTTGGAACCTCGAGGTGATTTAAAAGTCTTTTTGAGAGTCAGATTTTTCTCATTTGTCAGCTGCATGTCTTGGGTGCATGAATGCAACACTCGCACACAACCTTTCAACATGGTACACGTGCTGAATAACAATTAATGAGATTGCATACATCTATATGCTCTATATACTAATTTGCAAAGTGGATATGGCAGTATTTTTGTAGATAATTAGAACGTCCAAGTTTACTGACCCTGTTCCTACATAAGTAGATATTCCACACTTCACATGGTCACTGAATGCCACTTACATTTGTTAATTCTATACGTATGTGTATATGAGACGACCGAGAAGAATTAATTATGCCCCTGACGTTGGCCGACTCAATTAGTTCATGAGATTAATTCAACATCGACGTAGTGCCGAAGTTTGCGAATGTGTGTGGAGCTGAAAATTGTTACAGGTCTGAATTGAGCTCGTCAAATTTTCCATTGTCGAAGAAAATTTGTGAACGCACTTTGAGACTCTAAGATCAATTATTATTGTCTTTTTATATCAAACTTTCACGAAACAATCGATCGTTAAATAATGTAGTGACTTAAATTTGAATCTAATAAAAAGCGCGAGAGAGATCGATGTGCCACGATCTTTCGGCAGCCTCGGTCACTATTTTCGAAGAATTTTCCTGTGCCTCGAATCGCTCCGGGCTAGCTGCTTTTATGCTTGGAGTTTTATCGGGGAAAGTTATCACGGAAGTGGTGGTATGCCTTTTATTTTCGTTCTGCTTGTGTCTGGCTCAATCTCCCCGAACCTCTCGATCTTTTATTACTTATAAATTTTGCAAGACTTTTCACACTGACAAACGTGTAGGTTAAGTGGAAAATTTATCCACCGAGACCTCGAGGTTCATCGCTGAATCGCGAGACGTCGCTTCGGCAAATACAAAATCGCTTCGAAGACGCTTTGGGAAAAGAGAACTTTATCGACGTAGTCGCCGTGTTGAATAACTTTACTATTATTATCTACCGTGCATATATGCTCATGTACATATTATGTATACATATCTACAGTGAAGAGCACGATGCAAAGGCTTTGGTGAAATCAAGATTCGCCCTAGGGATTATTTGCAAAGTACGTAAACCCCTTTACTTGTGCATTTATTTGTACATCTATCTGTATGTACAAATCGACACATTCGAACGTTATTATGGCTCGTTGTTGCCGGAGTATTTTGATTATCAGATACTAATGCCACGATCGCAGGGCTTTGCAAAACACCGCGAGATATGGAGCGTGCTCCGCCGATCGAGGAAACAAGGCGTGGAGCAAAGGTTTTGCGTAACGCCCTGATTTCACACCTAGATCTTTCATCTTTGCATATATTCTCTGCTTATGTACACACCTTCACACTCTCGTTCCGCAATAAAAACCATTTCACTAGCATCGGAGCTTCACCTAAAATTTTCGGATCTTGTTTGTTTATTCTTGCAATAAATTTCATCGAACAATTGGGAAGAGACTGGAACGCTTTCAGAGAAATTGGATTTACTTCGTTAGTCCTTTTGGGACTAAGTTCGCTTGGAAATCATTGGATTTTTCGTTACATTTATGTTTTTATGACTTGATAGAATAACGATGTTTTCATTATGGATTTGAGTTTCCGGTATGTGAAAATTTGTGATAAATTTTCAATGAGCTGACAAACTCAATGGATTGGAATTAATTTTTTTTTTTTTGAAAAGTAACGAATTATTTATAGGCATGGAAAAAACTGAATTTATTTCGAGAAATAAATTCAGAGACTTTTCTTCGAGAGACTTAAGAAATTGTAGATATTTTGGTGAATATTTGGGTGTTATTGTTGTTGTTGTGAATGCAGGACTTCCTGGAAGCATAGGCGCTTAAGGCCAAGATTAAGGTGCACGCTGAGTACGCGGCGCATTTGAGGTTATTTCTCTCAACGCTGGATACTTGTCAAACTAGCGGATTATATCTCGAGAGTTCCTTTCGGACTCGGTGTGGTCTGCCATAAATCGGTTGGGGTTCTTCGTCCGACAGGGTGTTCGAGAGTGAGAGACTTTTAGGGAAGGCGAGGCAGAGAAAGGCAGACAGAGAACATCGTTTAAATATATCACATTCTAAAGTAGCCGTAAAGGTGGAGGTCCACTCGGTTCTTTCCGGCACGTTGTCGTCGGCTCTCGTCAAAGCGAAAATCGCTTATTATCCTTTTTTACAAATACCTATAAGAATCATGACGATTGTACTTTGAAAAAATTCTCGAGCGATCCAATCCGCGAAACGTGGAAAGGAATTATTAATAAAAATAAAAACGCAGTAAAGTTTAACACAAAAAAAAAGTTTCGCTTTATTACGCGGCAAACGGAACATTTCTTTATGTTTTATTTTATTCATCGTTCATCGATCAATTTATTGTTTTGCCGTTTCCAAACTTTTCGAAATTTCTTTCATACAATTCCCCCTCGTTTTACCTTCAAATTATACGCGTCGTTTGATTTCCCCATGGTGGGTGGTGCTAAAACTAATTTGAGCTTCGTAAGACCTTGGGCGTATCCGTGGATAAAAAAAGTTACAAGTGCTCAAGGAAATGCTCGGGAGACATGCGGAGAAGATGAGAAACGAAGTCGAAAAAAGAGTTATGATCGCCCGCGTCTTACGAGCACGTTCCTCGAGGATAAACTTTGGAGTAACGATTGAGGTGAAAAGGGACTGTAACGTTTTCTACCAGTGTGGATGCTGCGAGCAAAAAGTGTCTCTGTTCTTCCTAGCCTCTTTTTATCTATTCTTTTCTTCTTACATTTTGCTCTAGTTTTTTTTGTATCATTCCTTCTCAACCTCTCTGTGTGCAGTCTCGCTTTCTTTTCCGATATTTCCATCTTCTTCTAATTTTTTTTCCTGAGGAACTCGTAAAACCAGCATGAAGATAAAAACAAGCAACGAAATTACACTTTCGCTCTTCCTCTCCGTAGATTCCCGTGCTCAAAGATACAGTGAGTACAAACCTCGTTGCGCAAAGACTTGCTTAAAACTTTTTCAACCCAAAGTCCTTTCTCTAACCGAAAGTTTTCTCTAACACTTATCCCCAACTTTTCTCAATCGTTCTGTGCCTTTCCTTTTCTTTCTCTCTCTTTCTTCTTTAATCTTTTTATTTTTACAAGCTTTTCTTCGACTTACAAACAGAGGAGGAGTCACTCTCTCGGAGCGCCCCCGTTTTCCTGGCTCCGGAGAATCGTCTCGTAAAAATTCACGTCATTACGAAATTAAGCCAATTCCTTTAGTCTCGGCGTGAAATATTAACGAAGTCGAAAACACTCTCCAGTCAACAAAATTTCATTCGTTTTCTCAATCGCGCAAACTTACTCGAAATTTTTACTGTAATAACTCATAAGTTTTCAACTGCTGTACGCTTATCACGTGCTCTTTGAGGAATTGTGAATGTGACAGGCGTATTATTCCGGAGAAGACATCGAGTCATGAGCTGCAGAGTTCTGAAGTTGCGTCTATTCGCGATCACGACGAACGCACACAAATGAGTTCATCGTCCGATCACCCACGAACAAATGGACGTAACTCCATTATTCGAAACCCCATGTGGCGAGAGTTATGGCTTTTTACTTGTTAGCTGTAAATTTGGCTTCAAATATATGCGCACATGCGATATAACTGCACGCTTTGCATATGAAATAGTACACAAAGCCTCTCCGTCTTCCTCTCTCCCTCATATCCCGATCTCACGCAGTTACTTATACCCTCGAATCATTCGTGCCTAATTCACACATATTCCCATATACACATTTACTGACTGTTACCAAGAGCATTTGCACGGCTCGGTGTGTCTTTTCTTATTGTTACTGTTGTTATCATTCCAATTCTTCTCTCATGATGAATATCCTTTCATTCTGCGCCTTCACCTTGTTGTCTTCATTCAAAAAATCGCTCGAAAGGCAACGAGGAGTCTCCCACACTCTCTACCTCGTTGTTTTCGTTTTCTTTCTTTCAGAATTATGTTTACCATCAAAATCTTCTGTTCTGCTGCTCTCTTAATTAATTTCACGTGTGATTGGTTGAAGTACTTTTTTTTCGATTCACTTCGATCGAATCGCTGGATCACTTCGGTCTGACCTTTCGGAACTCGCTGTCGCTTTTGGAGCGCGATTCTTTTCAATCTTTTCGTTCTGTTGAAAGAGATGAAGAATTAATTTGGATTCAGAAGCAAGCGATCGACTGTGATGATTTTAATTTTTCACGCTCCTCTCACTTTCTCATTTCGTGCCAAGGTCAATCGCAATCTTTTCTTTCGTGGTTAATAAAACATTTAAAAAAAAAAAGATTAGAATGACGAAGTCGTCATAGAGGCGATGGATACCGCGTGAGGGCGTTTCGAGAGTGCACTTGAGGAATGATTTCGAAAGACTTTGTTGTTTGTATACCTGTATGTATTTGGACTTTCACATGTGTATGGTCATGGCATATTTAAAGATAGGAAGATTATTGTGGTGAGCTCCACTCCTTGGGAGAGACTATCGACGTTAATTCAATCCTGCTGTGAGCGTCCGCCTTCGCTTATTCGTACCGAGTCATCAATAGTGACGTTCATATATATATTATCGCTTTGTATCACAGTATCATATGGATTTTATCAACCCTTGATCTTTGAGGCAGCAACAACAATGCCATTGTTGAATCCGTATTGTTCCTTTTCTTTCACCGTTATATTTATCGTCTTTTAATTACGCCTTTTCTTCGCTCGTCTCGGACTCACACTCGTTTCGTTTTCATAAGCGCGTATCACATAATAAAATTCGATTAAATTTCCAAAGATGAACCGAGCATTCTGCCGTAATAATAAATACAAAAAAAAAAACGTCATGCATACCTTAAATTTGGCAATACGTGAAATTCTGATATTTGATATTCATCGATGAAATATTTTTATTTTTCAAATATTTCTATTCATATTTGATTTATATTTGTTCATTTATTACGATTTATCTGCAGCAGAATGTCGAATCCCGAAATATTTCACGAATTAACGAATACGCTTGTTATAATTCTGTGCTATGACTAATTGGTCCAATTGAGAGGCTCGTTCGCTGCTCTCGGTGTTCAGGTAATTCATTGAAATACTCGAAAAAAAAAAAAATTGTCGAATGACAACGCTCCCGTAGACTAACAAGCTGTACACACAGTTTCGATTCAATCGAACGGGGTCAATCGTCCGAGTTGCGAACACTCGCGGTTAGTTTCAGCATATTCGAACAGGAAATTACTGGAAATTCACATAGTAACTAAGGAAATGAATGTCGTGGTTAATGGCAGAGTGAAATTCCTATGGCTTCGTCGGCTCTCTGTCTATGTGTGCAATTCATTATTCGACACTCCTTGCTCATTGCACTTTCATTCAATGTTGCCTGCCGCAGTAGTTTCTACAATGGATCATGCAATAGGTATAAAAATTATGCGTTGGCGGCAGTCATGCTTCGATGGTCATTTATCCCATTAATTTTCTCTTTATTATATCATGCTGAAATATATTCAATTATTTTTCGCTTTCGTTATAATTACTGAAAGGCTTATTTTGACATTTGCATCTTATTGTTTTTCCAGTTTTTTAAATTTATAGTACCTAATCGCCGACATAACTGCAGAGAGTTTCGGCAATTCGAAAATAATAATAAACATAGCGAAATAAATCGCGCGATCCTCGTTCGTTTTTCTTGAAGTACGAAGATGATGCTGACACATTTAAACCTGCTTTTTATAACTGATCTTACAACGATTTTCTTGCATGAGGTTACGATCAACGCCTTCGCAAGATTCACTCGTAATCGATGATTCACCGTCTCTCGTCAACAGGTCGCAGGGGAGTCGCTAACACGTTACATGAGTCACGATTTGAAGCGTGGAATACATAGAACACGAGAAATTCTATCGTCGTTCCTTTTACTGCGTTCTCTCTCTCTCTCTCTCTCCGAACTCCTTTCATTTACCGTTCGACAAACGTGAAAGTAAAAGCCGCAGGTGTTTTTGTCACACCGGAGGTGACTCGTCGGGGATTTATTTAAAAGACAATAGTCGATGCACAAAATAGAAAATACCTGGAAATGCATCATCGCTAGTTTTATACCAATGCTTGTTTAATTCCTCGTCTGGAATAAATTGAAGTTTTGATGAGCCTTGACACTTCGTAGTCGGATAGCTCACGTAGGAATCAAAATATTCAAATTTATTTTCTGTCGTTCGGTCATTAAATCTTCTAATCTCATATCGAAAAGTCATTCCTGCAAACGTAATTTTATTCTTTATTGTAAGTAGTAATCAAAAGCAACGAATAAAGTCATAAAATTTATACAACCATATCGAGGCCTCGTCGGGTCAAAAGTTATTCGAAGAATACATTCCACTATTTCTATGAGGCTGGAGAACGAACTATACGAACTCAAGCGCAAAGCGCGTCGCGCATTTAAATAGAAATGATATTCGTGCTTAGGAAAAAAGAAGAATAAATCGTGTCTAAATTGCCAAGTCGGATTATATAGCTGTGATGCGTCAGAAACTTGATTCGCTTGCTTATCAGCTCATAAAATATTAATTGACATTTACGGAAATTACATCTTCCAGGATGTCTCAATGTCGCAACAAAACTCTGCAGACAAAAAAATGAAAAAAAATACATTACAATGAAACTGGGAAACGATTCCCATACAAAATGCTTGTTCAAAAAAAAGTTAATTAAAAAATCAATTTAACAACTATCTTTAGTAAAAAAAAAAAAAAAACGATTACGAAATCTGTTTTGAAACCGCTCGGTGAAGGTCCGTGAGAAAAGCCATCCGGATAGACGGTCCGAACCTGAATCCCTGGCCATAGAGTGAGGTCAACCTGGTCGTTGACAAGTAACGATTGCGCAACATCGCAATAGGTTTAAAGCTTATCCAGAAGCATTTTCGTTTAGATAACAGAGAGAGAGAGAGAGAGAGAGAGAGAGAGAGAGAGAGAGAGAGAGAGAGAGAGAGCGATCGAGACAGAGTAAGGAGTGAGACGACGGTACGAAATAAAATTAACCCTCGAGTGTGTCTTGCTCGTGTAACTGCCACACCGGACCATATAGAGAGAGAGTCGGCAAAGCAAGAAAGAAACATTCGAGTCTGCGTTTCGGTTCCCACGCCTTCTCGACACTGTTCTTTGGCGACAGCTCCACCAATGTGTAACAGATAACGATAAAACACTTCGACCCGATAGCTTCTCCTTTAGGTCCGTCGTAGGTCTCACTTTTGTTTTCAATTTATATAATTACGTGTAATTTAGAATTCCAAGCAATGGGGAACATTCACAAGAACCCAATGTCTTCTTCATGAGCTTGCCCTCTCGTAATTTTATTTTGCTTCGTGTCAAATGAAAACAATGGATTTCTCAGCTTCTGATCTCCCGTGCCTATCATCGAAAAACACGAGGTTCTTCAATGAAGTGGGATTTAGTTGAGAAAGAACTCTCGAAGATGTTATACTCGCAGAGAGGCCCAGCCTCTCGAGAAAATATACTTGAGCTATAGGAGTTGAGTTCTCAGAGTCCTTGGGTATTGTTCCGGAACGGCAATATCCACATATATAGACACGCGATATCATTTCGCCAATGTTATTTCCCGATCCGCAAATTCTCCTCCCGCGAACCTTGTGACTCTGCCGTAATCTCCGATCCTTCTATATTCACCTTGAAGCAAGTTTTGGTATAGCTGCGGAATATATACACTCAGAGCTGTACAGCGGAGACAAGGAATAGCAGAGATTGAAGGAATCTGAGCAATCAACTTGGTCAGTTATGTCTGAAGAACATTCTATGAATTCTAATACATTACAAAAGCAGAGAAAATGAATATGAAATTATCTCATGCTAGTTGAAACCTCCAAAAACTATTTTTCATCCAACAAATGAAGAAAGATCGTATTTCTTTACAGCAAGTACAGGCACAGCAAAATTAGGGTCGGTATTCGTTTTGCAATGTTTGTTTTTGTTATCCTATTGAAAAGGAAATTCGCAGGGGTGATGGAAACTGAAGTTTCAAGTACAGCCTGATGGCATATCGAGGTATCGGATTAATAAAGTCGTTCGAGTGCTGTTTCATTGAAATCGGTGATCGCAGAAGCCAATTTGTCTCTCTCTCTCTCTCTCTTTGTTTTTGTCGCGCTTATGATAACCCAGCGAACTGGTTGTATACGAATCTCGGATATTAACAAAATAACAAGAGCTTTGTTTCGACATTGCTAATATGCGGAATAAGCCGGCTTTTGTTTTGGTTCGTGAGTCCGGTAAGTGCGTGGCTGACGCACCGTGATCCTTACTACTTGGCAGTAGTTCTGTGTGGTCTGCGAACTCTATTATGCCTCTTGCCATGTATGCTCGCTCGTAGCTAACAATAGAGCTTAATGCGGACGCGATGTAATCACGAGGCAAAAACAAAGTTTGTTATTCCCTCACGCCAGTAACATTCGATATATTTATAGATTCGTATTCAATTCGAACGTGATAACGGTGATTATTTCATCGAATGTGTATAACTGTGTGCAAATGTCGAGCGATTGCATGTCGATAAAGCCTACGTCTGTATGTATGTCGCTCCCCAAAAGCTCTAACTTCCTATTTGCTCCGTTAATCCGGCATCGATATCGCGGCACATCGTCGCACATGTTTCACAATTCAAAAGAGAATTAAATCAGACACGTATATACACGAGCTTATCCATGATGTCTTCGTACATGTGGTCACATTGCTCATGGAATCCAGTGGAAAATATAGAACGAGGAATCGAGGGTGGTGAGTGTGGTGGAAATACGAGAAATTCACCGGCCAGTTGATTTCACGAATGATCTATAATTAATTAACGACGCTGTGTGGCCAGACCAACGATCGACATTTTCTACCGTTTCAACGCAAATATCCAGAATCCCTCTCGCAGCCTCCCTGCTCTCTTGATTTCGATACTCAATCGACTCAATTAACGAAAATTATGCAATTCGCTTATCGGGAAATCAAATCTACATACGGACTTTCGTAAATTGTCCTCGGATTATTCGAGTGCCATTTTTGTCTGGAAGTAATTTTGGTCAACAATGGTATTTCTTTTTCTCGTGAAAAGTTATAAATTTTGGTGGCTATGGAGATTTAAGGTTTTCTCCCGGTCGGCAAAGGCCGCGGTCGTTAAAGCAGATGGTTTTGAAGATAAGACGACTGGACGAAAAGAGAGAAAACTTAATCGGAAACTAAATTTATGTAACCACTGAATTAACGAAAAGGCGTAAAATACGAGAGCTTGACACGTTAAGTAATGTGCGCTGCGTCGCTTTGTATGCTAGCTTTCGAGTGGAAGAAAAAGATCGACTTGCGAGAGACGAAAGAGAGAAATTCGTGAAAAAGGAAGAGCATGTCTGGGTCGGAAGGAAAGAACGATAAATCCCGGTCATCCGATCCAAGAGAGCTGAGGTCTCTCTCACTGTTGCTGTGCGTCTTCCCCCTCCATTCCTTTTCTCAACCTTTTCTATTTTTCAACCTGCTTCAACCTCTTCTTTGCCGCGGCCAAGGCTTGCGAGGTTGCTCGTTCCTTTTGTCATAAATAGCAGTACCAACTTTTCGTCCTTTTTTTATTCTACATTCTCCATCGCAGCTTCACTGCAGTTTCAACGCTTCCCTGTTCTTTTCTCACTTGGCAAGCGAACTCTCTTTGCTCGAAGCTCAACGTTTGTTTTCCCCAAACGTGAATGGTTTTTCGTACACACTCCACACATCGCCCTTCTTCTCGGCGAATATAAATCTGTATGCGATGCAAGTCTGTCTACGCAGTTTTGACTGCTCATAACTCGAGAACCATTGAACCAATTTCAATGACTCTTTCAACAAAAAGCTCGAGATCCACAGTGGAAGTAAGGCTCTCCAAAGAAAGGCGAGCATAAAATCATTTTCAATCAAAAAGCAATACTCCGAGTCTCTAGGTTTATCAAGAAACTGCATTAACGAGGTTGCAATTGTCCAACAGAAAATTTTCAATCTGTACAGTCCTTATTAGCGTTTTCAAAAATGACTAATTAGCGCGTCAACAAACTCGATGCCAGCATCAATACTTTCGACGTACCACATTCCCAGATTCGTACAAATCTTGATTTTACAAAATACTCGCGTACAAATTATCGATCGACTCTCTTATTCAGCAAAATTATTGACCTATTTTCTCCGATACGATGAAAAGACTGCAGAAAGCATATAGGTGTGCCTACGAACATGTAGCTCTGACACGAGCACACCGTAGACGAGTCTCATTAAACCAATTAGTTCTTCGGGCTACTCAACGCTACCAATTAAAAGTTAATTATCAGCCACTTTCTTCCTTTTTTTCTTTCCTCTCTCGCCCTTGTACGAAGTGTGTACCTTGCTC
This sequence comes from Hyposoter dolosus, assembly GCA_963921915.1. Lineage (NCBI taxonomy): Eukaryota > Metazoa > Arthropoda > Insecta > Hymenoptera > Ichneumonidae > Hyposoter > Hyposoter dolosus. Next base: position 11,059,155 of record OY998135.1, on the reverse strand, counting down.
GATCTTTGACGTTTGGAATTTTCTAAGAAAAACCCTCGTCCACTTCTACTGCTGTAGACACTTAGTGCATCGCCATCAATTATGGAAACGTTCTTACTACTTTCTAGTCTATTGTCTACTTTGCTTCATCCATTTTTCAATTTATTTGATTTCATTTTTTAAAATATGTAATTGATTATGTGTTTGCAAATTTACTCCATCACATCGCGAATGCTCATGTGCCTTTTCTTTTGTTGCAGGTAAGCAAACGAGATGAAATTCTTTTTGGAGTAATTCGGGACTAATTGTCAGTAAGTGGAGTTAATTAAACAAAACAAGCGATGTTTCGAATTTACGTCTAATTGTTCTGCGCAATTTTCAACTCGCTCTGAATCTACTATTCCTAATTGTCGAGCATCCAACTACCTGTATTTCGAGTTATACGCCATGCTATGGACATAAACTTCCCTCGAGGGATCGTTACACTCTGGGTCCAGTTCAAACTGCTCTTTAGTTTTGCTGTTCCGGATACGAACTACCCTCATTTCGCGAAGTGCTTTGGTTTCATTTACTTCAACTCATTAGGAGCTCTTAAGACAAATATTGACGTTTTTTTTTGTTCTATGTTTCGACGTCAAATTTTTGGAACAGGGGATTCTTAAAGCTTATCAACGATCGTTTAGTTTAATCTCAGACTACAGTCGACCCACTTATTTTCATAAAAATTCTACTTACCTGTTATGTTTGCACTCTGAGAGAATCTTGATGTCATAACATGAGTGCATTGCTCTCTCACGTGTCCAGTTGGTCGAGGGTCACAAAGGTTTATTACACTCTGGTCGTACTCGTAAAAAATGGTACGTGTGTGGGTGGTGGAATGCTCTCTCGTCATATAAATACACATAGATTTATTATTCGTCTCTTTCTTTACATTATCTTTTTAAACGCACCCACATAACATACTTTGCAACATTTCCATCGTAAATTAAATATATTCATTTTTTTTTCAAAGACATTCACGTTTTTGTTCATTTTTTTTTTTATGGTGGTTCTTTGGAGTTTGGATGATTGGAAATGGAGTTTGCTGTGAGTTGTGGTTATAATTTTATTCGAACCTCCTTAAATAATAATTTATGGTAGAGTGGTAAGGTTTTTTTCGGGAGAGCACAATTTTCAAGTTAATTAAAGTATTAATTTTACGGTCTCCCGCAATAATAAGAAAAGTCTGGAAAAAGTTTTTTACTTTTCATGCTCCTCTTTGGTTTTTATCTTAGTCCGTAATAATATCTTCAGATAGTAGGGGGATGGGTGATTTTTTTTCTCCCTCATTCTTCATGATGAAAAGCGTCAAAAGTTCATCCTCGAGAAGTCCCTTTTATTATAATTGTGAAAATACGTCGACGTTCCGAATCGAATACTTTTCATTGTTATTGAACAAAAGAATGAAAAGCTTCTTCTATTCGCTTTTCGTCGTCTCGCTCCTCTGGTCTTTCTTCGTTCGAGAGAATGAAAGAAAAAGTAAGTTTTCCGATCACCTGGTCGTTGTCTGGTTGATGGAAAAATGGAGGTCGGTGCACAGATGATGAGAAAAGAATCCAAAAATTGCAGAGCCAAGTGGAAACGGACGTAATGAAATAAAATTTGACCGAATCGTTTACTGGTGTGTGGAACAAGGAAACGCTGAGCAGCGAGAGAACGGTAGAAAAATTAATTGTACGTTGATGGCGGAAGGTCTGAAGGGAACCAACTTTAAATCCGGATCCCTCATTTTTGTCACACGCTCCCTCTCTCTAATTCCCTCTCTCGCGAATTCTTTTCTGTCGTATTCAAGGACGAGATGCAGAAAATTTTCACTTTTAATTGCGATTTCTTGATGACTCGGTCCCTCGGCAATTCAATCGAACAACGAGGAGAAAACTCGAGCTAAAAGAAATTACACTTTCTCTATCATAAATCGTCTCCTGCTATTTTTCCCCTTTTCATGGGCTCTGCAGATTTTCACAACTTTTATCTTATCGGTTTCCTCTTCAGCGTCGCGTTCACGTGTTCCCGATGTTTTCTTATTTTCTAAATCGATGAAAATTCCTCTCCATGGTCATTTTTCTTTTTACGTTTTCATGTGTCGGCTTCCGTGTTCAAATACGCGAGTATCTATGTGAATATTATTTTATGTCTGTGTTACACGTATTGTTGTGTACAAATGTAATCGAGCACGTTTTTGCACTGGAGCGTGAATAAAGTGCCACTGTTGCTCCAGCAGCAATGCAAACAGTGTCACGTATGAAGGCTACGTATGTATATATATACATGAACGTATGTGTGAAGAAAAGTTGTGTGCAAGCCTCGAGGAGGCCGAGAGCAACGAGAGGTACCCACTCAATCAACATACGGACATTATTATTAGCGCTCGAGCCGAGACTTTTCCCACGGTATCCATTACGTACTTATTAGAGCTCTCTTGCTCTCTGCCAAGAAAAATAAATCGTTGATGCTTTCAACGTCAACAAACACACAAATATTGTTGTTGTTTCTTCTTGTTTATTTAATCGTTTTCGCCCCATATAGTTTTCCGGTCGTGCATGGTGAATATCGTCGGATATTGGCAGTTTATTTCCGATTCAGAATAAATCATTTAATTTAATTAACGTGTTTTTTTTTATCACTTTTTTTTTGTTTTCTCTTTCAACGAAATCAGCGTTTTCTAACGGATTCGCAATTCTTCCTTCCGGTCGGAAAAATATAACTGTTGATGAGTCGCACGTGTTATTTAAGGATCGCGTTGGTAACGGTGCATCTTCAGTATCTCAAGTGCAATTCCTCATGCATTTGTATTAATGCATATCCGTATGTGTACTTGTTCGAAGTTCGTGTTCTCGGATACATTATATGCTGCAAATATTCTCCCCCGAGCGTGACTATCCTCCACGACCATCATAATTGGTCCGATTAATTAATTTAATAATCCTCAGTTCTCGTAATTCGCAATGTTGCTTTTCTACACTCTGCTGCGGTTCGGCTTCTCGCGATCTGATCTGCTTCCACGCACATTATATATATATATACTCGGAATGCTCAGACAAACTCGTTTCTATAAAGATATTGTGCACGTCTTAAGCTCCAAACTGAATTCTCTCGCACCTGTTCATTGTCTATATGGCACAAATGTTACGAATACTCAACTGTTTCAACCGCGAGGATTATACTATTGCAGCTTTACTGAAGTTTCCTTTCCAGTTTGCCAGTCCGTAGCTTTTGCCCTCCCTCTTTACAAAACCCTCTAATGATACTGCACATTGTTTGTACTTTGACTAACAGACTGGATCCATTGTCCTGCTTCGCAATGGATGCATGCAATGCACTGTGAGTCCAACCGTTTATAATCTGGCAAGGACACGCTAATTCGTTGTGTACAATCATTCTTCATTCTTTAATTATCTTTTTAATTTTTTTTTTACATTCTGGATCGTCTCGCGGTGCATATTTCGACGCTTAATAAGAACAATCACGATTTACACTTAGCTGGACCGCAATTTTATCAATTGTCCTTCGTTATTAATTTTGTAGCAATTGACAAAAATTCTTGGGTTAGCTTTCCTGGACGATATTGTTTGTTGTGTTTTTCGATGAATTCTCTGTGTATTTATTGAATGTCGAATAATTAGTTTGCGCGAATGAAAATTGAGACTGAGAATATGGAAAGAATTTGAAACTCGCTGTGCATACTCTTCACGTTCGATCGGATTTCGATACAATTTCGACATTTGATACTTCACTATATTTTATGTCCCTTTGTATTTATATATCTATATTTAAAATAAAGCTGCCATAGCGTATCGAACTGTACCGTGCGAACGTTTTCCTGTCGTGAAAAAAAAAAAAAAACTCATTCGATTGGTGCCTCTCGCAGCAAACCCGATATCGTCGAGCTGCAATGGGAATTGAGCAATTGGGAGGCCACCTGTGGGCAGCTATATACTTTTAACGTATGCGACCAATATGGGCAAACGTATTTTGATGGATCCATTTAAATGAACCACTTCCGAGTGTCCCTGAAAAATTGTTCCGCAATGAGAAACACTAATTCAGCAACTTTGATCAACTTTTTAGAAAAATATGGACATCTAACTCAATTAATTCGTTCTGAAAATTTTACTTTCGCGATTGGAAAGTTATTTGGGTCAGGCTGAAGACAATTAAGAATTTGAAACCAATTATGATGCAACATTGTTGGCCCACCACCCATTCATATTTTTTATTAGCCATTTTTTTTTTGTGTTTTTTGTATTCCATCACCTGAGTAGTATATTAAGGTGATCTAGCAGTGGCGTGAGTGCGAGAAAGATAACCAAAAAGTAGATACACGTTTTTCTCAGAGACCCTTCATATTTTGAGAAAAATAAAAGTTACAACTTCTTCTCTGGTGCAGATGGGAACAACGTGTGTAACTAATATTTTTCTCGAAATATTCAGTCTCTCCAAGTAAAACGTTTAGCGAAATTTTTACCAACAGAGCAAGTAATAGAGCACCTTAAGGAGGGTGGCTACACACAACAATGTTACCCTGTTGAAAGCATAGGAAAATTCGAAATGATTAGAATTTAATGAAATTTGGTGAGTATATCCTTTAGTATTAATTATGAATATACAAATTTTTTAAGATTTCTCTTCTAGCTAGTTTTGGAGTAATTCAACACTAGAGTTTACAGGCTTAAGCATAGGTTTCCGATATATGTAGGTATATCTTTTGCATATCGTAAGCTCCAATTATTCGACAACTATGTAGACGAAAGATTTGAAAAAAATGGTGTCATCGTATTTGATGCTAACGAATGTTATCACCAAATTTTATTAAATTCTTATCATATTGTCGTATGTAGGCAACCTCCTTGAAAATTCAAATGTTCGGTAATTTTGAAATTGGAACGATTAATAAGCACAACATTGTGAATAAAAACATATTTTTCTATTCGCTTAGTTTGAGACGTTCCTCGTAATATTTTGATTTCTAAACGTACGTTACGACGATGCGGGAGTTGCTCTCGTTCCTTTCGTTCGCTCCGATGCTCGCCTCTCGTTTCTGATTCCGCGTTTAGCCCGTTCATGTCTGGCCGCATTATTGGACTTAAATTCGTGAAATATAAGGTTTGAGGGTTTGGCTCCGCACGCAGAGTTCTCTGTGCGAATATCAAAACGTACGTGACGATACGCACGAGTGCGCAAATTGCGCATGGTTCTGGAACGCGATATCGAGCTTTCTTACCATTGAGCTTGGATCGTCTGCGAGTACAACAATGTGCAGCCTCCATTGTTGCTCCTGTCAGGCTCTTATATACGAGCACACAAGCCTTTGCAATGCTATGGGTTTTAAATTTTCGTGGGCGTCGTTTCGTCTGCCCGTCTTAGAAATTTTCCACGAACCACCCGCTTTTACCTTCACATGGATCGGGCTGGAGAGAGAAAAAAGACGAAATGCAAAGGCAAAACTGTTTTTCCTTCCCCTATATCCTCGAAAGATATGATAATCGCTTCGGCTTTTGTATCGGTCACGATAATTTCATTACATAACTGCAACATTTATGTAACCCTGTTTATGTCCCTCGCGTCGATCGTCTTGCCTGCTCGTTTGAACATATGGAGAACTCGAACCTCGTTCATACATAGAGACTTAATTCATGTACATCGGCAATGGAGTTCGTTGAACCTCAACGAAAACGTCAAACCTCTTTCCACCTCGTAATTATTTTCCTCGCAATTTGTTACTCGTTCCCACACTATTTTTTCTACCGACTTATACGACTCACAAACTCGTTTTCAAGTTGCAGGCTCAAGTGAACGTAATTATTTTTCTTTCGCACCTTCGTTATACGTTTTTCATTCAATTTTCATTTATTCGTTTCTCGTTTACTCTGTTATATTTTTATTCCTGAATCCTTGTGCTTTCGTGTTTTAAATTGTTGCTTATAGAAACTTTTGTTGAGCTTTTTATTCGAGATTGTTTCTTTATTTAGTAATTCAGTCAGAATGCCGTCTTCGTTTCGATTTTCAAGAGAGAAAAAAAATTGTAGGCTAGGTGAGGAGGAACCCAGCAGAGACATAAGTTACAGAAAAGGTTTTATCGCTGATGAGAAACTTTTCATCTCGCGCTCATCTTGCTCTTTCATCGCTCAAGTTTTTATTCATTTTTATTTTCTCCAACTTTCGAGCGTACGAGCTGGGGAGAACTGACGAACGTAAATTTAATTCCGTACGATCGTTAAAGGCACGATGGTCTCGTGTGTAGGAAAGCACCATGGGCGATCCCAAGAGAGCTTTTTTTTCCTCAGGAGGCGTGAAACTCCAATTCCCTCGTTTGATCCATCAGACTAACCTGATAATTTTTTACGGCCGCGTATATACGATCCTACGGACGAATCGTAAAGGTGAAAATTATGGCGGGGCTTGTAAAAAAAAATAATGCAATTACAACGTTCACGCGTTTCTCAAACTGACGAAATTTTGTAAGACACGAAAGACGAATTCACCCTGTACTTTGTACAAAATCAAATTGACTTCAGAACCACCGAGTTTGACTCTTTTTTTTCGTTCAGTCGTCACCAAGTATCGGTTTGATAGACGCGCCAATAATATACCACTCCCGTTATTCGTGATGTTCATTTTACAACCATCAATTTCCAGATTCCTCCATTCTCGTTTTCAAACATTTTATTATTTTTCCGTAACGGATATTCCCGAGGAAATATCATTTCGTTATTTCATCACTGCGAAATTTTGGTACATACTACACACACACACACACACACGTGCACAATGTGCTCTGGTAGCAGAAATCTCGGGATTATTGTTATTAAATGGTCGATCATTCGATTTATCGTCAGCTGCTACGAACGTAAATATTATACAGAGTTCGCAGGTAGAGACACATACGCGCGTTCTCTCTGCTTTTGCTCTTTCTCTGTCCCACTCCCTCGATTTCTGTGTACACACCATTACGAGCTTGCAGTCGGTGTATATCGGATTCAAATAAATCTTCATTTTATAGCGAGTGAATATCCCTATGGGGTTTTTTTCGGGTATGTGCGCTGGGTATATTATGAAAAGGCACTGTTTTTTCATAGCTAGATTTTTTGGATTCTCCCCCTTTTCGCCATTGTTGTTATGATTTTCACCTGCAAACATTGTCGAGGGGATCATCGACGTTGATTGAACATATAGGAATGCGCGCCATTCATTCGGCGGCCTCCACGTACATAAAAACCGCAAACGAAAAAAAAAGCAATTTCCTCGCCAATCATAAATCCTCTCGGGGATGGCGCGAGAGATTTACTTTATCACCCGAATCCCAGCCACGATAAAATAATCTGTAATTCGTTCAATTAACTTTGTTGTTTATTTTATCTCTCGGAACGTGTGTTATTTCGATTAGAGCCATAATAAAGAACTCTGGGCTTTGACAAATAAATAATTAGGGCCAGAGGCAGTGGACGGAATCGCAAATTCAACCAGCAGTGTTGCGAACATTGCTCTCGTAGAATAAAGCTTCCGATTATCCCGATTGCTGTACACAATCCATAATTGGTAATTGAATTATTCCGCGGGATAATTAAACTCTCTGTAGAAGAATTGTCTCGAGGCATCAGCCCAATGGATATTCTTGCGCTGCTCATTCAATTCACAAGTAACAGCGGATACAGTTCGAAAAGGTACAGACATTTTTTTTCCTCGTCTACTGTCATAGAGTTCCGAATGGTCGAGAGACAACATGACAAATGAGAGCCGAGCAACAAGCTTTTACTCTTGTCTATGGACAATTTATGTAGGACGTGTGGACGTATGTGAAAAGCTCCAGCTTGCAAAGGTCCAGCTATTCCACGTCGAGGAATTCCACCCTCTTCGTTGATTCCAGCTTTTTTCCGTCTGCCCTTCGCAGCGCCACGCCGTACAATTTCATGCAGGCTCAACACGACGAGGTTGCTTTTGCTATTTATCTTTTTTTTCTTTTTTTTTTGCTCCCATCTCTCCCCTTTCTCCCCTGTCGGGGCAAGCCTGAGGGGTGTCGCCCCGCCGTTTTGCGTCGGATTCTATGTGTTTCCTCATCCCTTCTCTGCAAAAACCTATATAACCCATGCAACTCTTCTCCTTCCGCCCCCAGGACACGAGCAGGGGATGTCGTCGATGGCGCTAAGGCTAAGGGGATAAATAACTTCGGGGCGCTTCGAGCTAGCCATCGGCAATGCATCATCCGACATACTCACACATTTATGCAGACACATTGAGACTCTGGTGGAATGCGTTTCAGCCTGTACAAAACTTTCCTCTTTCTCTCAGTTATGCCAGAGCTTCCGTATATACTAACAGGGACGGAAGAAAGCACCAGGACTAAAAGCAGAAGCTTCTCTCTTGTTCAGGGGTCGCCACGCGAGGCGTGATCCCCTCCTCGTAAACCGAGCCCTCTGTCCTCATTCATTTTCACTTTGTTGAAATTGTTTTCCCATTGTTGCCCTGAATTATTGTTCCATGGAATTCAAACACGAATTTCTCAGCTCTAATTCGTCTACGTTCTTGTTGATTCTCATTTTTCTATGGCCAATTTCAAAAGAATGCCCATCAATCGCGCCAAATCGTGCCATCAGCTTAGAAGCCACCAACTTTTTACAATTTCGAATCCTTTTACGTTTTCACCTCACAATTTAAATACGGAGCTTGTAACGAACGATATTTTCATTGTGTACAGAGCTTTTGCAAAAATTCGAGTCAATCTTCGTTGCGGACATTGAACGCTATTGTTAAGGGTCGCGTGGAGAGAGATACGAAGAGAGGTCGTTTGCTCCCTGCCTATTATGAAAGGGTTGCAGTTCAATGAGGAGTGTAGAAGTTTCATGCCCCACCGAACTTTATCTCTTTTTCTTCGTAGCCATCAACAACGAGACCGTAAAGCGACGACAGGTCGTTCCTTGTCTCCTCAATATACGAACTCGACTTCATTTTAACTCGAAAATTATCTGCAAGATTTAGAATTTCCTTCGGTTCGTACGATCCAACAAAAATCTATTTTTTCTTCACTTCCGGAAAAGTCTGCTTTTAGGGAATTTCGTCAATGGTTTAACGAATTATGAAACGAACTGTATGACCCGGAGCAAAATAAACTCATACGTTTTTATCCGGACTCGGAACACGAGCTTTTGCACGTACTTTTCACGTGTCTCTGTCAGCCTTACTTGCGCTTTAGGTTTTTTTTCGATTCTCACATACATGCGATTCCCCAGTCTCTCGCATGAAAGGCTTTTCTCACTCCCAGAACTGGCTCGTCTCTTTTCGATCCATTTCGTCATATCCGGCAAAGGTCTATTATATAAAAAGAGAGAATGGTACAGGAGAAAGAAAGATAGAAGGGAAAAATGGAAAACTCTGTGCGTAGGTCTGTGCTGTGCATGTCGCGGCGGTGGAAACGGATCGTCGGTGTTCGTTCCATCCCTTTTTCCAATCCTTTCAACTCGTTTGCTCGTGCTCTCTTTTCGCAACACGTTTTTTTTTCGAATTTATGGCTCCCAAGGATTTAAATCGAAAGTCTTACTCCCAGTGATCGACCCTTCCTCAGTTGTTTTGGCCCAGGGAATAAACCTTCAATTTCTTCATTAAATAACTAACTTTGGGGCTGATTTTCCATTCACTGGATTTCACTTTAATCATAAATTATGGAGAGTCCAGAATTTTTACTCACGCTAAACTCGACTTATTTGTATTTTCGTACACAGTGCAAAAATTCAGGGACATACATGAAATATAACGGCCGACTGTTAATAAATTTGTGCTCTCTCGACGAGAGCGAGTGGTGTGTTCAATTAACGTAAATTTCATCTGGGAGAATAACGACGAGCCCGCGAGAAATGCGAGAGCACACAGAGCCACGATTTTAAACGAATATTTACAGGCCTCCATGGACGAACTTGCGCTTTTCGTGAAATTTATAATTCAAATCTGTGCACGTCCACTTCTTGACGCATTACGGTAAACCAGGCCTGACGTTTCAATAACTTGGGTCGTATGTGTTTTAATGATTTTTGATCAGTAATTCCAGGGAATATTTCTCTGTATGAATAAATTGATAAAAAAGGCTGCGGAGAATTGAACATTTAAATGAAATTTAAATCAGCCAATAATTAACTTTACGTTCATATTTTGTCAGCGAATTCTTGGAACAATGAAAATTCACCCGGTACGTTGAGAGGAAGGTTCTCTGATTAGTTTATTCTTCTTTTACTCCTACCGTCGAGGGAGAAAGCTTTATTTTATCAAAGTTTGAAATCTCGTCCGACCGTTCGTGGCTTCCCTCGAGAATTTCCTTCCTCTTGCTGTCTTCTTTCCTTAGCCCGCAATACCTTTGGCTCTTCGCGTTCTCTTTCGTCTATTCTTCGCTAACTCGTGTCTGACCTCTTGGAATATTTTCTTTGTTTGTCTCCTTCAAATTTATCGGAGAAACATTTCTCAAGTCGTGTGGTATATGGAGACTAAAAGCTTCTTGTGTCCACCACGAGAGAGTGAACGTATATGCATTTTTATTATTCTCGCATACATTTTTCTTCCGTCGTAAACTCAAGTCTCTCCCTCGTAAATCTAGAGATGTTCTTAGCTCGAGATTTTCTCGGGGGAAAAGCGAGGCCATCTCAAGGAGGATATACGTCGGCGTATCTCCTCGTCCAGATATCGCGTCCCTTCGCTCTGCTGTTCCAAGACGTCTAACCGCACGAGTCCTCGTTATATCCACTGTGACAACGAGAGATCCGCTCGTACATCGAGCCTTGTAATTCAACCCGACGTTATACAATAGCTAGAGACGATATGTGTAAATAATATTTTACTACACACGTTTTTCCTGCTTGGTTTGACCTACTAATCGACAACTCCATCGGGATCTTCAATGTCTCAATGGATTCAATGCCAACTCAATCGCTCGATTCTCTGGCTTGACAATGGACGCTTTATCACAGCAATTTTGATATTTTTCGAATATTCCACGAGAGTTTATTTGTAATAAAAAAATGAACAGCGTTTTTTCGATCTTTGCAGTTTATTCCAACTGTCCTGATGAATTCTTGTTCTTCTCTCGAGTCGAATTGCATTTTCGTATACACTGACGTTTAACTGTAAGCGACGGTCGTGTATTATATTTGAAATCGGTAAATATGCGTATATAAGAATAGTGGAAAGCTCGAAGGGCGTGAAGACGAGATTGAACGTCGGCGCCGAGACGGTGACTGACAGCAAACATTGGCTGAGGGTTTGAAAAGGATCGTCGTAGAGTTGACGTGAAGGAAGAAGGAAAGTGTAGGGACCATGGAAAGGGCGGCGGATCCTATCGAGAAATGTATGCTTTCTGTATAAGAGCCTTATAGAAGGCAAAAGCTTATTCTCTCTGCTCAACGAGGAAGCTTATTTAAGGGGGTTGAACTACTCGTTGATGCATTTGCTGGCAATGTTATCGGCATAATTAACACCTTGTTGATGAAAAGGTCATTATAACTTTGATATGGGAACCTGGACTGACAGGTTTATCTCTACGAATCATGAATCAATCTGCTCGTGCGTCGTTATACTTAATTTTAATCACAATTTTTATCGGATTTTCTTCGATTAGGCGTAGTCCAGTTCAAACTTTTAGTTTTTTTTTCCCATTAAGCCATAAGTTATCGCAAACGCTTTGAATTGTACGGGATTTTTTTTACCAAATATCACACACGCTTGCCAGAAAATCTCTGTAACAATCGGATTTTCCATTCGAAAGTAACGACTCCGTGCGCTTGATGAATTTTCTGCCATACTGCTGTTGCTGCATTAGTTGACGATATCCTCTTCGAAATATGTGTGTATCCCGATCGTAAGAGCGCTGGTGGAAAAAATCAATCAGCCGTACATTGGGCTCGTCGGACTGTGCGAAACAATAATCCGGCCAACCGAGATATTTATTTGGGCGGACCATTGCGTCGCCGTTCGCAAAGAGGAAAAGGGAGGCAAGAGAATGCGAGGAAAAGAGCGAGAGGGCTGGCATTTCGCCTCGTGATCATGAAACAAAAATCAGCGTCTAGCCGAAACTGCTTGTTATTGAAACCCATGAGCTTTTGCTATGCTCGTTAAGCTCGCTCCACTTTTCCATAACTATACACGTAATGATATATATTACATACATTTACGAAGATCATGTACGTCGCTATATGCATGTACAGTCTGTTATATCGATCGATTTACAGAGGATATTGGAGGATGCCTGGCTCCGAGCGATAACGAGAAATCTCATGTGCCCGACCAAGCAAAATATCCGGGAGATTCAGAACGAGCTTAGAGTCCCTTTTGGAGCTTTCATATAACAGGCAAAATACATTTTTTTTATTATATTCGAAAAAATAATATTTTTCTAGTACGGGTCTTTCAGACCCTCAACAATGGTTCAGGGGGTTTCGAATTTCTCATGCGATTCTTAATTCATATCGTAACGTCTTTGTCAATTATACATATTCTTTTGCAACGAGAAGATGATAAGTCGGATTGTCGATTGGTAAAGTGGTAAGTGGGACTGGTAAAAGTTTCACGCGCAGCAGTGAATACTTATTTCCCGAGCGCTGCTTCTGCACACTGCGTGTCTCCAAGACAGTGAATATACCACACAGTTCGCTTTTCTTTCGGCGTCGGTAAAGTCGAAAGCAGCCTGAGGCTTCGCAATCGGTTGGTACGAAAGAAAACGTTGATGGAAAATTTTCGCGCGGTTACTCAGAACAACTTGCAGTAATACCTGAATTAGGAAGATCGATTTATTTTTTCAACTTTCTCAACTTCTATTTCCGAGATGCTCAAGAATAATTGTTTGGGTTTGTATTTGGTGATAATTTTTATAATTAGGACCGAGTGTCGGTTCGGAGCAAATTTCTTTTCTTTCGAAAATTAATTGAACGACAAAGTGGGCAGCTTTACGTGTTTGAAGTAATTCGTTAAAAATTGATAAACACATTGGTGCAATCACGAAGATCACGAAACAGCGGATTTTTGGTTGACACGGCAGGTTCTCCTGACACTTTCGTGAAGAATAAACGATCTGCGACAAAGAGTGACAGACGAAACCACCCTGTGAGAAAATGTCACTTTGTAACATAAATAAACATCAGAGAATTGTAAGATGACTGATCGCCAATTAAAGGCTCGAGAGAGAATCATACTCACGCACTTTCTTCTCGAGGTTCGCCGGTGCAGACACTCAATAGGGTAAGCGCGCGCACGAGCCAAGAAGATGTGGACGAGGATGAACCAGACGGTCCACGTATTTCATAAATTCGTTTTCCCGGACGGCTCAATTATGTCTCGCGGTCAAGGGGATGCGTTGTTGCACGCAATCGTCTTCGTATTCTTTTTCTTCTGTTCGAGCAATACGCTTCGACTTGTGTTTTTGTATTTATTCTTTTCTCTCTGTCTTTTTACCCTGGAGAATTTATTTTCACGTCTCATTTATATCCAACCAAGCGAGAATCCCATCGTGTACACCCTTCGCGTATAATATACACGCAATTTACACCCTTTGATTTATCCGTCCAGGTGCGCGCCTCACGAACCTTATCCTCTGTCCTTTTTGAGCATCATTTTTTTTTTCCGCAACCATGCTTCACTGCTTAATTCTCGACTCAACACTTCTTTGATATTACAAGACTAACGGGATAATCAGTGTTGTCGGATATGAATAAGAATATGCTGCCATCTTTTTCCTCCAGACAAATTGCCTCGCTGTTTCGATATGACAATTTGAAAATTCCATTTCCTTTCCAATTTACCTTTTGAAATCGTTTGTACCATCGATTTTGCTGTTGAACGCTCAACTCCGCAGATTGGACGCGAAAAAATTGGCTTTCTAACAGGAATATCACGTTTGCGCCCAATGACACAGTGACGTATACGTTTAAGATTTATTCGCCTTTTCCCTCGACCAGCAATTCTATTTTCTCTTAGCCTCGATCGCGTGACTTTTTCTATAATTATATGAAAAGCTCGCCATCGGGTTTGAACAGCTTTTTTGGATTTTTTATCTTAATAACATTCGTGTCGTTGATCGAAAAATAGTTTCCATCAATATTTCGAAAGTTTAAGACGCGAAACTGAGCGTTGGTGACGAGCATCCATATATATATTTTTGTTATCGCGGTACGGCCTTTCAGTCACTCGTCGACAGCTCCGATATTTCCCCCTCAAATTTTCTTTTATCCCATCGCTTTTGCTGTTTTTTTTTTTTTTTTTTTTTTTTTATAACTCACTCATCGCTCCTGCTCTTATCCCTGACACTCTTCCTTCTCCACGAACTTCCGTGATTCCCTTCCTTTCGCCAGAGCCTCGCCATCTATCGTCTCGCGTCCTTTTTCTTTTTCATCCCATCTTCGCATTACTTTTCGTTTCTCCCATCCGATAGCGTGCCCCAAACGCGTCGGATATTCTCCACGTACCACGGTCTCGCACGTTTCTGGAAAAAGTTTTCGAAAAATTATTGAATACTGGCCAAGACCGAGATCTTGAAAACTTTTTGCTCAAAAGCTCTCTGACAAGCTATATCCTCATCCACGCGCCCTACTCTCGAACTATCCCTTTCGGGCTTCTTTCACGAGATTCCCTATTGACGAAAAACTCCGATAAAACTGTTGCTCTCTCCTTCCCTCTCATATAAGAATATCGACGCGAACAAGCAATGACACGAGTTTCGAAATTATTTCGGCACGCGAATCGAACTTCTCCGTCTTCTCCTTCCCTCTCTCCCTCTCTATGGTTTGTAAACGATCAGAGGAAGCTCGACTTTAAAAGTTTACCCGATTGTACGTGACGTCTCGTCAATCTTCAGCACCTATCCTCGAAAATTTCAGGCTGCTACGTTTTTTCTCGTTCGGGATTGCAACTTTGATTGAATTTTCATTTTTCATCATAAAAAAAATTGAAAACTGATTCAGTTCTTTTGCCCACACTAGCTGAGACGTTTCATGATTTTTTCTCCATTGACGATGAGACTGTTTTTTATTTGTTTAGCTGCCACTTTTTGCCACTCGTCCGACACCTTTGCTCACGTTGCTATAATTTTGCATCTTATATGGAGTTCTTCGGGATGGTGCATAATTTATTTCAACGATAACGTTATAAAAAGAGCGAGAGAGTTCAGATTGTTGGAATTTAATAGCAGTCCGGGAGACCCATTCGCAAAGCTGTTATTCTCCTTTTCATTAATTCAACGTTGTTTCGTCGTGTATAATAAAACAGGCACGTAGTGTATTGGAAATATATACCTGTATTATTTGGTTGCAGCGTTTTTTGCTGGCGCGAAACACGCCGCAATGCACATAAAGCTGCACGCTTCGTGAGCACAAACGTCATTCGAATGCTTCTTTCTCTCCTATACTCTTTTTAATTTCTTTTGCATATTTCTCCAATTTTCGAATTCCCACCGCCGCCGAATCGCAAGTGTTGCTTGCGTTCCGATCGCACGTCGATCTGTTCTCAAAAGAATGCAGCCCGCGTCACTGAAAGCTTCATTTTGAAGCTGCGAGCCGAATATATTGCGAGAGGAAAGTTTGTCAAATTGTTAAATAGAAAATTTATGATTTTTGTATTCAATTATACTTGTACATATACAAATTACAAAATACATATAAAAATATAAATTATACTTGTAATTCTGAAGAGATCATTAATCACCTTGAATTGCAAGAACACGCGGTCCGAATTTTGTTCTGCATTGCAGCGAAAATGCAAGCAGTCCACCTCAGCACAATCACGCACAAACCACAGATCGACAGCGATGTGACTCGATATATTTTTTGTGTTTGTTTGTTTTTTTTTTCATTTTTTTTTTTACGAACGAGTAACGGGTGACGGGAATAATAACGGCACAGAGCTGTTTTCGAGGCCGACTGGATTAGTGCCTTTGCTCTTTCCGTCTCTTTTTATCTTTCATTCGTTGCATATTTCCTACCTCCGTCGTCCTGTATTTCCCCACTTTTATTTCTAACTCGTTGAACAGTCGCGTGTGTGTGCGTGCATGTCTGTATGTGTGTTTATGTATCCAGCAAGCTTCGACTTCCCGTCTCTTATATTCTCGCGCCTCTGGGACACGATATCGTGGTACACAGAATCCGAAGAGGATTCTTGATCTCACTCGAGTCACATCGAGTCTGTCGATTCCTCTAGTTGGATTACACGTTCGATTCCCACTCAGGCATCCTCACACGTAACTCACCGCACTGTACATGTTTTTTTTTTTTTTCTACCACCTTGACCCATGTGTTTCCTGTCACTGTTTCGATTTGATGCTTCGCTCTATCGCGATGACACACGACATTCAACGCTGTTCTTACATTTTGTGCCAGCTAAATTCTCATGTGATTTATATCTATATCACGTGGACAAAATGAATCAATCAATTCGATCGAGGAATCAAACGACTATGCGAGGATGAAAATTACGAGGGAGAAAAGAGGAAGACGGCTCGGCAAATCGATGATGAATCACACGAATATCATTTTAAACACTTTATATCTTATGCTTCAAGCCTATCTCTCGAAGCATATGTTTCCATAATAAAGTCTGACATATACACACGCCAATGAAGACAAATTTTTTAAATAATATTTAATCTGCCATCGACGGTGTGATAAATGATTGAAAACTCTTTATATCGCGTTTCTTTTGTACACGAAATATGATCGAGCGATTTACATGATGTTTATTCGTGATTATATACCTTAATGTTTTCATAATGTAAGAGGTTAGGAGCCGAGCGATGTTCATGCTGCAGATCGCGTGTGACGTCGAGCTCTTGAAAGAGCAATCGAAACGGTTTTCCAAGTTTCTTCACAGAAATATTGCGTGCTGTTTCTTTTTTTTTTAAATCATTTTGTTACAATTTGTAAAGAAGCAGCGATATGAATTGGATTGTTTTTCGTTTTCCACCTGTGGCCGCGCGTTTGAAAATACTTCGCGTTATGGGACACGCGTGCATTACACCTTTGAAACATTCTGTAAAAGGAAACTTGGAAGATAGGCTTCTATCTTTGACATATTGGCTTCTTTTACGATCTACGGCTCTCCCTGCTCTCGCAATCTTGTTCCTAGTGATATTGAACTTTTTTTTACGAGCCACTCCTCCGCAACTTTACGAAGACGTATTCTCTCGTCCGAGCAGCCAGACAGGGAAAAACTCTCAGACCCGCAACGAATCGAATTTGGTAAGCTTTCCAATAAGCTTTCAAAGCTTTTGGGCGGTATCCAAACTTGCTTCCGACTCATGTGTGTTCATGGCCCGTGCATGTGTGATCTTCAATTTTATTTTTTTTTCATATAAAAAGTGTAGAAATCCGTTCGTGTGATTGAATTTTTATTTTCGCCAAAAATTATTGATTACCTTCGAAAAATTGCGTTCGAGTTCTCGTAATAACTCGTCGGTTAATGAAAGTTCATTAGACACGAATTAACGTGTGGGAATGTTGCGTGCTCGCAACCACTAATTACCGAATTATTGGGTTGTTGCCTCCGATCACTCGTAAAATCTCTGTTCTCGGCGCTTCGAGGCTTCGTGAGCTCTCGGTCTCTCCATCGGTCATTCGCACTTGTTCACAACGCTTGATCGAGTACAATAAAAATAAGCAAACAACAAGAAAATGTTGAATCAAGTATATGAGAGCGATCAAGAGCAAGAAACTTTGAACACCGGAGGTCCGTTTAAATATATCGAAGCTTTCCGCGAAGTTATGTTACAGATCACAGCCGGTATATTCTCAGGAAGTGCCGCACTGTACAAGAAAAACCATGGAAAGTTTTGTCGACGTTTGAAGTATGCTGTAATGAACTCAGAAAAATGTACTTTCCTCGCTTACACCTGTCGCTCCTCCTCATCCACGCCAAACTTATTCTCGCCTGGCCTTTTCTCTGCTCATGAAAATGCGGAGATTTTTTTTCTTCTCATATAATTTTTGATATTGTTCGTTTTTTGATAAATTGCCATCGATGTGATCTCAACGAAAAAATACAAAAGAGTTTCCTGTCATTCTTGTCGTAGATAAAAATATTTTCAAACCTCAAAATACAATCAATTTTTTGGTCGTACTTTAATGTCCATGCGGAAATGTTTGACCGTTTTCATTGTTTCCACTGTAATTCAAAGCATTTCATACAAACTCCAACAATAATGGAAAAAGTTGATTCTTATTCGTCCCGTGTTTCGTTTATGGTACTCATGCCGATGGCCAGGCTGAAACTCAGGGTCTCAGTCAAAGTACGAATCTCCAATCGTCCGATTGTCTGGACGAATGGAGAAACACGCGACAATGGTATAAATAGGGATAAAGCATGGATGTGCGTAAAGAAAAAAAGGCATGGAGAAAAGAGATAGCCTGAGCACCACCCGGCACGTTCGTATACAGTACAATGAATTGTGGCGCCCATAGGAATAGATCCCTATGGAGTTTCAACGGCAGATAAGCGAGCTCGATCCGCGATAAAAAGCGCGGGACGTCGAATAAAAAGAGACAAATAAAAAAAAAAACAGATCGAAACTCTCTAGAAAGCCAAAAAGTGTATAGCATCGATTTTTTTCTTCATTTTGTCTCTGCAGTTTCCCGCTCATTTTTTTTTCGGCTTTCGTCTTTATCGAAAAAATCGTTTCAATCGATCGGTCCAAAAGTTTCTACTGTTCTCCACACGCACACGATAAAAGAGAGAGACTTCCGCTTAAGCTGAAGCGAAAAAGAGACTTGAAAAACGTATCACCTGCCCGAAGGAGCATTGCCCTGCTCGTGCGATTGTGACAAGATAATTAGAAAATTAAGTACATACATCCACAGGAAATCTCGTTTCACTTATGCCCGTGACAAACTTCACTTTCTGTCGGGATACCCGACTAAATTACATTAAATCTTCCAACGTGAATGTGCCGATGAGCGAGCATGATAGAGAGCGAGCTTTCAATCTTGATGATTCAGTCGCAGCACCAGTCGCCCCACTTTGCTGTTATTACATATTCTCTCAGCATGGCGCTTTTCTCATTGTCGTGCGTTCTATGGTGAATTAATTGGGAACACCAAAGCTTTTCCGGATATGCAAGCACCTGAATATTTCATTTCTTCACAGCATGAAAACTCCATTTGAGAGACAATTCCGCTTGAATTATGGAATTGTTGTCAATCATGCACATCTTATTGCGCCAGGGCTGAATAAAGCAAGAGGAAAAAAACGATAGCTCCAAAAAATCCTTTAACAATTGAGCTACTTTATTTTTCTGGACTACGCATTTCCAGCCTCATAATTTTTGGGACGAATCCGTCCATACATATTAGCTCCGTCTAGCCAATTTCAGTTTTTGCTTCATTTTTGGAAGCAGCAAATATCCACATCAGACACTATTAACACAAGGCTAGGTTCGGTGAGCGCGGGCGGACCGGATATGTGCTCTGGTCACCAATCAAGCAGATAGTGGTTCCGAATGGTTCTCGCGTTCACAGATTTTATCTACCTCCCGTGTGCCCTGACTGTCCGCCCTGGTAGACCTTTCATATATTGATATAGATATGTATCTGCTATATCCGTGCATGCGGACACTACGTTACACGTTGCAATTCTCTCTCTCGCTCTCTCTCTGTCTCTCCCTTTTCGTCTCTCTTCCTATGCAAGTGTCGCGTCCTTCGCACACGTGCCTTTATTTTCATACACACACTATCACCGTTCTCATTCGCACGTGCATCGTTTTCACTCAATATTCACACATTTCGCAGACCGAAAGTATCACTTTTCCGCTTTGTGACTCTTTTTATCCGTCGATATTTCACTATCGATCGAATTGATTACGCGGTTCAATGTATATTCCATTGGCAAGAGATAATATCCTTTGGGTGCCTTACTCAATGCACTCCAGATCGTTTTATCGGATACTGCATGTTTTATACTTTAAAGTAAACTGTAATTTTCAATCACCAAGTCCGTGGTTTATTCGAAGTTTCTTTTACCCTTTATATTTACGAAATAATCACGCAATCAATTTGGAAAGAGCATAATCCTCGCTGTTATGCATGCAGTGTTGAATAGTGAGGATCAATGATTTTGTAAAAAGTTCATCATTTCATTAAAAATGCGCATAAAATTCGGAAAGAGCGTTTTATGTGACGTCGACGCAGCAGCAGCAGTTTCGTAAGTTATTCGCTTCCGTACTCATTTTTATTTTTCATTTACACATTCCGCATAAACCGCCACGTTGATATACAACATCAAGTGCTCGTCCGATCCATGGCACAATCTCTTCGCGATGGAAAGTTCGTCATTAACTTGAATGTCCGTCCGCATATTCCTTTCCGTTCATCTATCATAGAGTATACGAGTCGGCGAGTAGAGAGTCTCCCAGCCGCGACTGCAGCAGCAGTATCGTGAATACAGTTGTGACCATCTCGTTGTGATCCGCATGCAAGATCCATTAAATCCCTCAGAGTTACAATAATATTCAGTGAACCGAGCGAATGATTATTAAGATGGCTTTCTATATATTCGCGCTATAGCTCACTTTCTAAAAGCGTGTGTATGGATCGTTGACTATGTGCACTGTTGAAAATCCACAGTCGATTCTGTGTTCGGTTGAAACGCTTTATTGATCTGCCACATTGCGAGGCGTAGCAATTAAACTCTTGCAATTAAATACACTTATTTAGTCCAATTTAAAGATTTTACCCAGACTTTGCACCTTTTGTATTCGTCTGGGCTTTTCATCTTTCTTTCTTTTATTTTTTATCCTTCGTCTTCGTTTTCATTTATCATTTTGTATCGTTTGAATACTTTGTCGTCGTGGATGACTGACTCCTCCTTCTCTCTGACGGATAGCTGTATAAATTTTTTTCATATCGTCCTTTTTCTGTACTCTTCTCTTTTTTTTTTGTTTAATTTAATTCTTTAGTTTAATACTTTTATGAATGCAGAAATAGCGTATTCTCGTATTCAAATTAAATTATCTGTTGGAACACGAGAGAGAGAGAGAGAGAGCGAGAGGGGGAAAGACCGAGAGAGAGATGGACCAAGCCTGCAGGGGTCTTTGCGCCTCCGCTCTGATGCTGGGCCGATTTCTCTGTGTGTGTGTGTGTATTTCTCTGTGCATCGTATATACATCTTGGATATTCGTGAAACTCCGTCGTTCCTCGGATTGTTTCGGTTCCTCGAGCGTTGTCCCGCGTCCTCAGTTCGCGACAAACCTACATCGCGTGCACCTCGTGGGCTCCGCACGCGCCCGTTTCGGTGCCCGGTTAAAATGTGACAGTTCGATCATCGTTTTTTTTTTCTTGTCAAATCGTCTAAATGATTTTATTTTCGATCACGTTATTCCGTACTCTTTCCATTGAGTGTGCTAAATAATGAAATATTTATTCAACAACCATGGTGAACAGTGAGAATAACGCTTTCGCTTCGAACCGAAAGTTCCTTTCGACACGTTTTTATTGAACAAAAAATACAGTGCAAATTTTGGAGTTTTTGGTATGAGCTGGAAATTTGAATCAGAAGTTGTTTCATCCATCAATCATTAAAAGATTATTAAATTGGAGAGTCAGACGAGAGGAGCATAAGTTGATGACCTAAAAAGCCTTCGATGTAAACAGGCTTCCTCAGGTCAAAACTGTGATTCGAGGATTAATCGCACAGTAATTTGTTTAGAGAAAAAAAAAACAATTAGTAGGCTCGAGGTTATTCATAACTGTCCGATCGGAAGCTATTCGATCATTAAATCCATTATCCCCACTATCCTCAGTAGCAACTTCAACGTGTAATCGATTTTTACGTCCCTTGTGTCTACGTTTTTGAGAATTTATTAACCATCGACCGCACACGCAGTTACGTTAATTCGCAAACTTCACGCCTGTCTCCTCTTACGTTCGTCGTTTTGTACGGACATTGCTCAAGACACAATAGTGCAAAAATATACGAAAAGAAAAAAAAAGCCTGAGTGTAAATTTTTAGTTGTCAACTTTTTCCTCCAGCGATTCTTGTCGATACTTTTGTTGTTACTTCGTGACAAAATATTCGAAATGTAAGAGCATTCATCAAGATAGTTGTGTTTTACGAGTGTTGTTTAAATGCCCGTGGGAACTTGGTAGTTTATGATGCGTGCGTAACGTGAGATCTGCAAAGCGTGTAAATTGGAATAGAGAACGAGAGAGAGGCTTAAAATGGTATAATAAGTTTGGTAACGTCGTGCATGAACTCGCGTTCGAGAAAATTCGCCGTTTTGCCCTTACCAACTTTAGCTTGGTACATGTATGGATATATAAATGGCTGTACTTACGATTTTCTGCAGTACATGCAAACAGCGAGTAATATGTACCAAGAGTGCACTGTCCGGATGGACGGAGATAGAGGTTCGCGAAACCATCGATCGATAGTCATGTCAGGCGGAAATAGTAACTCCGAGCACGAACTGTAGTTATTTCATGAATACTTCTCCATATCTTTCTTTCGTTGCGGCTTTTCAACCTTCCTTCGTGCGGTAATATTTATACCTTACGACAATCATCCCACATTCGTTTATTCCATATTATGCTATTTTTTTCTCGTCTTCGCATCCTAATTATAAAATCGACACTTTCGATGCTTTTTCGTGACGCACTTAATAACGAGATAAAATAACAGAGATAAAGATTAAGCCACACAACATTTATTTCTGTATCGATTTAATTGGAAATTGTTGAAAAAGAAAACAACGTTTGAAGATTCGCTATACTTGTTGGTAGAAACTCGTTTGCATTCCATCTCTTTTTGTTTATTCCACTCATGTCATATTCTGTAATCCGGGCTTCGTAGTCGTATGAAATTTAACGTTTATTATCATTATAGCGAAAATTGCTTTTACATATGATATCACACTGGATTGCTTTTCAGAAGAGGGATTAAATAAAATATTCTCGAAACACATACACGTAGCCAGAGGGAACGGTAGGAATTTTAAATACATATATTTATATAATATGAAGGCACATTCACCAGCAGCCATCTATATATATGAATTCATGGGGATATAGGCATAGCTCGATGCTGTCGTATAAAAGGAGCATGCATACCAATGCATGGCAGTCCGAATGTTCATTTGAATGTGACGGGACAAAGCAAATAGACGGGTTGTGAAATGTAGATGGTATTTTTCGCGTAAAATCAGAACGAGGCGCGTACCAACTTGGTGGCAAATGCATACATGTGAATGCGTTTGCGAAAACCCGTGAAAATGGATTCACTGTGAGATATTCTGCATAATTAAATATCGTCGGGCTCCGGAAGAGAGAAAAGCGGGAGTGAGAATGATCCTGCACGTGTGCGGACAATTCAAACAAGCAAAGAATTTTTTTTCCTCACCATGTTTTTCCCATTTATACGTGGAACAAATATGTGGAGCACACCGGATGTTTTTTTGCATACGGAAACGTTTCATTCTCGATAGGCATGCATATGCTGAATAATATTCAAAGCTTTTACTCTCTTGAATCCGGTGGCGATAATTCTTCATTTTTCATGGCACCAATCTTTCGTGAGAGTGAAGCTCGAAAAAAAAACGAATTGCACAAACGATGATCCGTGTTTGTGAGAGCAAAAAGGCTCGAAAAAATCGAAACTTTTTTTCGGTTTCCCTTTTTTTATCTTTTGTTAGGCTTGTACAGTACACGATGTACTTTATCTTGTTCGTCGTCCTGGGAGTAGTATAAGAGACCAGAACAGACGTAAGACCGCGCGCGTCTGTCGTTAATTAAGCGACGTTACACGGTAATTCGTTTTGTACAGTACCGTGTGCTTTAATATATACACACGCTGTGTTCTTTAACCCTCCTCACGCCGATCTTTCCTCGGCATCGAAGGTTTCCTGGCGACCATTAACTTATTCGCTTCGACCAAGGGAAGATGATTTTTCTCTGGATCACTCGACGCACTCAACTTTGACCTGCTCGAAGACATTTGACTTTTTTTTCAAAGAATATTCAACAAATCGTCGTGCTTTCTCACGCGTTTGTTCTTCATTGATTTTGATATTTCGAACGATGGAATTCTCCCGCAGAAACTCATTGAACTTATTCCTTCCTTTGAACAACCGCAAACACGATTGCACATGGAAAGGAAAATTTAGTTGGAAAAGACCGATATTTCGTTGGATACGTTCGACTAAACGCTTTTTTTGAATAATCCCAAAAATTGTGTCATTGCAGCAAGAAATATTCTAGAAAGTCTCTTTGGAAGCAAATTTTTGTCGTTCCAATCGTAAATTTCGCTGATAATTCCGTTAGAAACCAAATATACTGCCAAAATAAGGAAAACTTTGAAATTATCCAAAAATATTTAGTTTACCGTGTTCAACAAAATATCGACGATTTTTAACAAAATTTCCTTTCCAGTGTGTCGATCGCATATACAGAATTTTCTCAATCTGGATTTCGCGTTTTTACTCAACGACTAAAATTTATTGGGCAATCGCTACAGTACAATCCAGAAGGAACTGAATTCAGTAGAAGATCAAAACTGAAAGATTAGTTCGCCATTTTACAATGACACGTGCACCTTCTCAGTCACATTGTCCAGTCTCTCATGTCCGCGTCTATATATGTGTGTATACAAAATGAATTGGTGTCTCGGTTGAATGTGCGGCATGAGACGGCTATGTTGACCAGCTTATACCTACCAATGTCGGTCGGTTTTATCACCGTCTAGCAGGACTTTTACTGTTAGATACGCCGGAGAAAGAGAGAGCTCCCAGCCTGCCCGGAGGTGTGCTCTTGCTGTTCTGCTCGCCGCTCTGTCTCTATCCTGTTTCATTTTTTTCTCCCGCACTCCTTTACTCAAAGATATTAATGTAATCATCCGCTCAGGTAACTTTGCCTCCTCGTCAGGATGCTGCACTATGTCATTATCACGCGTATATCGACGCGTACTTGAGCCCTGTTTTTTCTGATAACGTTAAAAATCGATTCTTCAACGTTTTCATGGAACGACCTTTCGTACAACGTTTACTTATCTCGTAATGCATCAGTCTGTCACAATATTTATATGGATCGAAGTGAATGTGACGTCGCTTATGTCCTTTCTGTTCTTAATGACCACCGCGTACGGAGACTAATACATTGGCAAGCAATGACTCGCGATATATTGATTAATGGACCACCAATCGTGCTTATCACTACTCTCGCATCTTAGTCATCAAATTAGCCTGAAAATTTATTCAACGATATTAATGCTGCATGATAATGTTAATATGTACGAAAGAGGCGATTGGTAATACAAGTTTGAAGCAATTTGTACACGCTTAGTCACAATGAAACGTTTGGAAGCGTCTCTCAAGAACCCGCCCACATTGAGCAATTGACATTGACTTTTATCGAACTTACCGATCGCACTCAACGTCCCCCGCTTTTCCTCTCTTTCCACTGCGATCTCGTACCTCTAGCTCGTTTCTGCTAGGAAATCCGATTAAAAGGACCTCCTCGACGAATTCTTCAATGCAATTCAATGTATATTGATGATCTTATCAAAATGAACAAGAAAAAAACAATGGTAGGAGGATTTGGCTTATCTAGGATACAATGGAAATCGTTTGGGATTATTACGTCGATAGTTGGGCGTTCCATTCGTAAAATATAAATATTTGTCATCGTCCTACTTCTTGTTTGCTAGGAGAATGCTTTTCCTCTGGCGGTTCACGAGTCTCTAAAGAAATCACGTGGTTCCCTAAATCATCGTGACGATTTGTCAAATATTTCTCCGCAAGCACGTCATGCTCCCTGTCCTCGCTTTCAGATTTAATGACCTGTCTGAGGAGCGCAGTATGGCAATTACGCAGCATCCAACAAATGAGTAATCAGGGTTTCAATGGATAGTATCAAAGTCTAAAAAAGAAAAAAATCGGTTGCCAAGAGAATATGAGAAATAATGACTTCGAGAATGGGGAACTTGCAATCATAAGTTTGTTCGATTGATCGTCGTCGATATCACTGCCAATCGTGGCTGATTATTTGGAGATAATCAGTCACGTTTCTTTCCTTGTAAAACTCGATTGATAATCTTTTCACGGTTCGTTCGTTGCAGCTGTGTGGATAGTTTTCATTTACTATTACTTCGTGGCTTTAATACACGCTATAGATAATCGCTCGGTCCATTCATTCCTCTCGACAGAATTCTACCTCCTAACGAGTCTCCTCTTCCCTATACCTTCGAGAACGAATCTATGTGTACATGTTCTCACATATTTATATACGAAGAGATGCTCGTTCATGGGCATCGGAAAACCGTAAACCACGGCTGCGCGAGTTTGCCCAAGCTCTGCTCCTGTAGTTTCTCAACTCCACACCATAGTTAAGCATACAAACACGTGTGTATGTATACGATCATCTCGTTTTCGAGGTACATGTATTTCGTTCGACTCTCCATAACCCACGCGTGTGTTTTTGTCAAGCAGCATCTTGTTGCTGCCTACCGCCAGTTTCTCTCGTCTCCTGTTTGCTCTTTTTAAATAAACACCAGCGATAACGGCACCCAGTGATAGCGGTACTCGGTCCACACGTTAGAAATGGATTTTCACGCATAGAAAGTGAGTTTGAGCTAGTCACAGCGAATATGGAGGAAAGAATTTCTTTAAGCATGCATTCGTGCCATTGATGGATTAACCTCCAAGTCCCGACACGGTTGCGATTTTTCTCAAAATGCTGGATCTTTTCATTGCTTCGTTCTTCATGAATCATAAATCTTTTTCTGCCAAATTATTTTGAGCTCCAAGGAATGGATGAATTGCTCTTCCAATCAAAAATCTAGTCGGGAAACTACGAACATCCGCGCAAGCTTTTCAAAAAAGTATAACGGGAATTTCATATTTCCTCTTCCGATTTTTCTTTCAATCGAGGGAAAATTTTGTTTCTTTTTTCGCAGCTGAGTATTGTTTCGCGATATCCAATAACAGGCACTTGTTGACCACTTCTAGTATTCGTGCCTGTGTGTTACTATATTCTCCAGAATTTTTGATACGTAGTAAAAATGGACAATCGATTCATTTCATTCGCTCAAAATTGCCGCAGGATTCAGATTTTTTTTGCATTTTTCGTTGACGAACTTTCCGATCGGACTATTTCGTTCTTGATGTGACGAGCAATTGTTTCGTGGGACAATATTTTTCGTCAATAGCTTTCATCGGTTCAGTCGAACATCAATTATTGTTGTTGCAACATCGGGGCTCGAATAAATTTCTTTCTCGCTGGCCGTTGGAAATAGTTTGGACGATGATGAACACCGGTGAGGGCATCGTAGCGCGAACAAATTTTCCACTGTCTGGCGATTTATTCTCTCAGTAGCCGGAACATCCTTACCAGATGTGCTCTCGGGGCTTTAGCCTTTACCGCGTAGAGAGCTGTCGTAGCTTTTGCCGTAGACAGAGTGGGCGAGTGAGACAGAAATATGCTTGAACGGTTTCATTCGCGGCTCTACCGACGGCATCACCAGCGGCAAATTACTTTTCACGTTCCCTCCGCAAATGCCAGAGAGTTCAAGCTTCCAACTCGTACATGTTACGAGCAGCAAACGTATAGATTTTTCTTCCTTTGGCCCATTGATGATGACGATGGGATAAAAAAACTAAGCACTTGGCTCGCAGCTTGGCTCGATCATCGAATCGTAATAACAAAAAAAAAACAATCTTTCGGGCCACGTGGCAATTTCCAGTGAGAAATCATTTTTCCCTCGTTGATGTCACGCGTGAAAACAGTTTCCCCTCTGTCGCTCTGGCACATGTGTTAGTAATCAAAATCCCCTTAGGGTTTATTTCAGTGAAAAATAATGACATCAACCTTGAAATAAAACTCCCGAGACAAAGTAAACGCTCTCAACTTGAATTTGCTCTTTTATTCTTGTTTTTTTTTTCGCATGAATATTAGAAAATTGTATTTGTATTCGTTGCACGTATTGACATTTATCACACGTTCGTTAATAATCCCAGCTGCAATTTCGCTGCGACGAAATCGTGGACCGAATATTCAACTCTTTTTCTCATCCAGCTTTCCATGCGTGGGTACATTTCTCTATGAACGTGTTGTCGTTCCTCTTTGCCCGTGTGTGCGAGTGTGTGTGCCTCAAAGTTTTACGGGCAGGGCGCGGTACTCGGGAATGACCGATAGTAACTCAATTTTTGCCTCGACACATTTACCACCAACGCTGTCGTATACTCGACTCCACGGGCGACCAGTAGCCAGGTGGCTATGGTTCACACATTCGCGACGCACCGGCACGTCGTGACATTTTTATATCTAACCGTGCTTGCCTCGTAATATCGTTTTACCGTGTAAATAAAGGCGAAAATGAGGAAGAAAAGTTGCATCGTAAAGTGTTATCGTTTAACGCTCATGTCGATCATTCTCCATTACGATCTATCCATTTCAACCAACTTCATCTTTGCCTCCTTCTTTTCAATCTTGCCATAAGGAAATGGTTCTAATTCTTCAAGGAGCATTTAATTAACCACAAAGATTCGCGTGCAATTGTTTTTGTCTTCATCGTCGTCAAACACGGTTCTTCGGAGTTTTTTTTTTATGGTTTTTTGAAACCATGCAAATCAGACGACACCTGAATTTATTTCAGGGCAAATTTCGGTGCAAAAATATTCTTACCCCGTAAATATATCCAAGGAAAAAATAACTCCAGCTTAACTTTGGCCAGCAGTTCCGAATAATTATACCGAGCATGCTCTTGTCTTTCTCGACTTGAAAAGAAAAATGTTATTGTGTTTTTTTTCTCGACTCGTATAATAAAACGCAAAATTAAAGAGCCACGACGTACAGCAAATTACAAGGCTATCTAGAGCTATAATTGCAGTGTTCGCGAAAGAGTTGAGATCCCCTTAACTGCGTTGATGGCGCTGACTAAACGCTCAACTAGAGTTGGACGATGATGAAACGTGTTAACGAACTTTGGACGGAATTCTTTTTCAGACCCGATGTAAGGTCATAACGATTCGCTTCTTCAGACAATAGTGTCATTGTATTGGGAAGGTTCTTCCTGTATGAAATAAAAGTCTTTCGTCATCGTTATTATGGGACTTATATAATCATCAAAACGTGACTCTGCTTAATCCGTAAAATTGTTATTTACCCATGCATATAATCGTGCCATTCGAGTTCTCCTTATAGAAGATTTTTGATTATTTGAATTCGTGAGAATTTCGATACTCCAGTTAATTTAATTTTGAGAACGAGGATTACCTCTGGAATTTAGAGAACCAATGAAATTCGTACACATGACGTGAGATTTTCTGGTGGTCTTTCTCGCGGTGGAATCCTCTCACTTTTTTTTGGTACCAAGCTCTTGATTTCGTCCGTATAAAAAGAAAACTCGACGACGAAATTCTACTCTCTGCACACAGGACCAGTGTCACGAAACGATTACATGGGATCTTCGTTGCGCACTCTTCATCCAGACTTTTCAAGTTTTTCTTCTCTCACTTTCTCGCTCTATTCTATCGCTCTGGCTCGCTTTTAGGTAGTTGTGATTATGGCCCGCGTTTTCGTTCGCTTTTTTCCTCTTCTCTCTTCCTCTTGCCGTTTGCTTTCCATTTCGTCCGATCTTTCGCAACCTCGTCTGCGTTTCTTCGTTCTCTCTCGAGCTTCACGCGCATTTATACTCCGTGGGCATTCGCCAAACCAGTTCACGTGCTCTTTTGCTCAGAGACTCTGTATATTTGTGGATGAGCGTGTACGAGAGAGAGAAAGAGGAAAGGATGTGTGTGAGCATGGGATCCAAGAAGAGCCAAGTGAAAGAGCTCATGAGAATGATCCTGATCTTCGCATCCACGATATCCACACACGAGATCACGCAAGCCCTCTTTGTGGCCTGCTCCTCCGAAAAACAGTCCTCGATCCCTTTGCCTCTTCTCCATACTTCAGCGGGGCGTACATGTGCGTTTAAGGATTCGCTTTGCTATCTAAATTCGTACGTTGAAAGTTTTCGAGCAGGCCAACGTTCGCACATCGTGAAATTAAATTGACCCGATACTTTTATTTCGAACTATGGTACGGCAGGGAAAAGAATCTCTATGTGCCTGCGGAAGTGTCTGAAAAAGGATTTCCTATTCCCCGTCCCATTGTGATAGCCCGCGAACGTTTTTTTTCGATCGTTTACTTTTATTTTAACACCTCATCCTCGATTCTTATTCCTCGCGAGATTTATTCGCATTCGAATTCTCGCTTAAGGATCGTAACAAATCGAAATCTGATACGAAGATTGATATCAACGAGTAAAGGCAGAAGCGAAGCAATAAAAAAGAAAAATACTGTGTGTACACCAACTCAGGGACTCACGAAAGGAATTACTGTAATTCTTACCACCCACGCGAGATCCAAGGGTCTCGTGTGGGTATGCGAATCTTGAAGCCTCAACGAAACGACATTTCCACGCAGTACTATTATCTTCTTCAGATTGTAAACGGTCTGGGGACCATTAAAGTAAAGAGACAGACGCCTGGTCCACTTGGTCAAAACGGCGTGTCTCTTCCCTCGCTCTCTCTCTCTCTCTCTCTCTCTCTCTCTCTCTCTCTCTCTCTCTCTCCTTTTCTTCGATAAAACATCATCGCATTCTCGTCATTTTTATAATAATCCGACCAGGTATCAATATCGTAAATCATAATGCACTTCGTCATGCTTACGACGGATTATTTAGCACGTTTATTATTGTTTTTAATCGTATTGTTATCTCTTGGCTACTCGACATTCAGTGCTATGAAGATAAAAACATGAATGGTAGAAAAATCGTCTTAATTTTTTTTTGAGAGTATATCGTAAAGTTTATGAAAATTGTACTTGGGCAGACTTTTGTTTTCGACTTCAATTAATTCCGCTTTCCTTAGTTTTTCATTCCACTCGAAAAATTCGTGAAATGTGAAAACGATTGTTTTTCTTTTTTGGGCATTTCTCTACCTTTCGTCGGATGCTTCCGCTTCTTTTTGTAGATATTACCACTTTTATTTCCGAGCTACTGATTCTGATAATTAGAGTCAAGCCGAGACCCACGGTTTCGTTTCACAGATTAATGAAAAGCGCAAGAGCAAAGGTAAAATGGAGACAAGGGAGATGGAAATTAAACATTAAAAGCGTTATTAAATAATCTGGGCAAAGAAACGGTTCGCAAAATTGCGTTAAGTTTGATTTATTTCTCTTTTTTTCGTTACCGTTTTTACACTTTTTATCTCATGCTTCGTTGATCATTTAAAGTGGTTGTTTAAGACCAGTTTGCAGGTCTTAAACAAAAGTTATGTTAATTCTTCCCTTTTCCGCAGAAATTTGGATTTGTTGCGATTTATCACATGAAAACGTTGTGCTAAGTAAATTCGTGAAAATGAAACTTTGTGTGGAAGCGAATGTAGCATCGAAACAACTCTGTTGGTAAAAACGTTGAAAAGAGTGTAGAAAGTGTCGACGATAAACATTAAAAGAAAAGTGAATGGACAAGGAAACGGCCGTAAATCAACGAGACAATTAAAGTTGATTTTTCTTCCACGCCGAAATCGATCTTCCCATAATTTGCGCCAAGACAAAAAATATATAAAAGTTACGAGATAAATGGCTCTGGCTTCGCGTTGTCGCGGTGGTGTCGCTCCCAATGCTGGGAGCAAAGAGATTTCGACGGAGGATGTAACGATCACTGGTGAGGATTCCGAGGCTCCTGGAACCGGAGCCTCGGTACCTGTTGGTAGTAATTTTGAACCACTGAGCGATTCCTGCGGCGAGAGCGATATGGAGGGTCTCGATTTGTCGCTCTTCGAGCCTCACGGCGATGGAAATTCATGGTGTGATTCTCGTATTCATGCGGGAACACTTTATCTTCTCGTTCACTATTGTGGTAAGAAAATTCGTAAAAGTTTAAGAAAATGAATTTTTTCCCGTTTTTTTTTTTTCTTTCAGTAAAACGACGACATTGCTTATTATTTAAAAAGCTTGTTTGCAAATTTTTGTCACAGCAATTACAGCATTAATTAAAATTATTTTCAACATTTTTAAACAATCAACGAATAAGTGTTGCTTAAATATTATAACGAAAGCACTTTCAAAATACAGCGATAAAAATTGTGATTGTTTGAAGCAACATTTTGAAACGTCGGAATAGAGAGCAATAGAAAAAATTTCACCAACCATTTGTATTACGACCGTAGGATATGCACGCCCGGGGTAAAACTGTGTTCGCAGGAAATACACTCGTGTCGCGACATCTGCCCACCTTGGGGTCGAGGATTCGTGCTAGAGAGTAATAAATTTTGACACGTTGGTCCAGTGGACTGTGACGTTGGTCGCGATTGCAATAGTTAACAAGCGCTAAAGCAACAGTGCAGGCAATCGATGACCATAAACGATTGCGAATTAACAAACGCGGTGGTTTGTCCTTACGTGCGAGTGAGAGACAGTGTCAAACGAGAAAAGTACAGCAAGGCAGAGCAACAGAGCAAGAAATCGTAGTGTAGGTAATGTCGATAGAAATCGAGCGCTCGAGCTCGTTCTGGTTGTACGAGATACAGTCATTATCGGGGACAACGTATATAAACGATACCGCTTTGGTGCGATACGACAACCGTATGGGTTGTTAATTTACCCACCCACGTTCACTCCACCGTTTACTCCCTTTTAGTTGTCCACTCGTTTGTTCCGAACGTGTATGTCTGCCTAAAGGTTTAATGAACGAGAAGCCAAA
Source organism: Hyposoter dolosus (assembly GCA_963921915.1). Classification (NCBI taxonomy): domain Eukaryota; kingdom Metazoa; phylum Arthropoda; class Insecta; order Hymenoptera; family Ichneumonidae; genus Hyposoter; species Hyposoter dolosus. Next base: position 11,026,455 of record OY998135.1, on the reverse strand, counting down.
ATAATTTCTTCCAACATCCCAAAAAATCATACTTTTTTTTCAACAATATCCACAATTTCGATTTCTGTAGACTTTGCGAAAGAAACCAAGAAACCAAATTTCTATTCCACGTATTTTTTATTACTTCACTGCAAAAGAAAGTTTCCTATTTCTGCGTTTTCGTTACGAATTTTTTTACATGACATTTTTCTGTCTCCCCATGATTTTGCAATGTTGCACTTACCTTGGTTCACCTGTTGTACAAACGTCTGAACAAAAACGAAATAATAACAATGGTGAAAGGACAATATCGTGCATTATAACACGTACCCTGTTCATTTGCGAGTGTCTCGGTTCGCCAATTGACATTAACATTCAATAGGAGCACGCGATTCCTGCCAGGCAGAAAAATGGAGTATAAATCGAAACATGGAATACTAAACGTGAAATAACAATAATAATGATGCTAATATGAAAATAAATGAAAAAAGGTTACGGAAGGGATACGCTTATGATTTATCGTGGAGAATTTATTATCCGGTGTCGCTCGCACGCACGCACGCTCGCATCCGTGGCTCGTGCCTGAAGAGAGTCGTGAAACGCGCGACTATCCAAATATGAGACGGTGTCTCGCTTATATCGTTTTATCCTGTACGAGCAACGCTCGCAAGTGCAAATACATACGTGTACGAGCTCTCAGACTCGTGTGCATCGATGGGAAGCAAAATCGAACGTTCCCGAGGCTCTGCAATTGCTTCGATATACATTTTATTCAAATGCGTCCCCAAAGAGTGCGGGAACCGGAGAGGGAGAGACACACTCGGTATTCGGTAGATATGGAAAAGGTAGTTCGACAGGTTCCCCAAGACCTTAGAATATTTACGTGCACGCTATTTTATATACTGCCAGACGTATTTACATATAACCACTGAACTGTGACTATATATTATTTATAGACGTTTTAGTTCGATTTTTTTATCGTTCGACACAGGATCGCAGCAAATCCTTCTTGAAATTGTAAGCCTAAATTATTTGCCTGAACAGTGAAAATCGCCAGAGGACTTTGACGCAGCCTCCTGTGCTGCGACATTTTTTTTGCTTCAGCCAATCGTACAGTCACGAGTTATACAGCATCCTCTATAAATTAAATGCCATCAAATTTTCTCTTTATTGCCACACCGTCGATATTTTTTCTCTTGATGCACTCATTAGCGTTAAGTGGTCCATTAGTCATGGGCTGGTATATTTTTTCGTTCCATCCAAGTAACGGCGCTACCTTAATAATTTAATCACAGGAAAAATCATTCTTCTTTACATTCATATTTCACGCGAAGAAAAAATTTAATTTCTCGTGTATTTACACGATAAAAACTAAAAATATCCATGGAAAAAACTTATCGTCAACCTTCGAGAAATGCAATAAAAAGCAGCAGGCTCCAGGGCATTGGAAAGTTAATCGCCAGTTCCATTATATATCTTGTCTTTATATCTATACTGTATTTTCCTCGTTTACACGTGCCAAAGTAGCATATACGTGGATGTGATGTTATGCACGTTTAACGTTCGCTATATACGAATAATTCTCGCTTCCCTTTCTCTCAAAGCTCAAAACTATCATTTTTCACCATTTTATTCCATTTCGATGAGCAAATAAAATGACCTGTTACGTATTTGTCGTTTTGCAAATGTTTCGAGTGCCCGGGGATGTTAACACGCCTTCATATTATCTCGGTCTACTTTGTATGTCTTTTTATTGCTACTGCGTGTGCAGCTTGGGAATCGAATGCGAGTCTCCACTCTGGTGGCAACTTATAGTACCGTTGAACTTTTCTAAACTCATTTTTCTTGTCCTCGCTCCTCGTCTTGTTCGGGCAAGTGCGAACTAAGCAACTATGCCCATAACAGCAAACAAAAACAATGATAATAAAAAAGAGAAACGCTCTAAGAGATTGGAGAAGAAGATGAAATGTGACTGTCGCGGTTACTTGACGCTATAAATCGATGCAGGTAAATGAGCCTAGTAGTTTGTGCCCTCGAGAACTCCTTTTCCTTCTGCGCGATGAAACTTCTTCTTCCTTCTCTTCGTCGTTGTCCTGCTTTCTCGTGGCGTTTACCTACTTTATACCACATTCGCACGTTTACCCTCTTTCGTAAAAATGCTTTTTTTTTCTCTTATGCCTTCGCATCACTATATACATACGAGCGAATCCCACTCGTCTGTCACTGTAGGGAAACGAAGATATACGAGATACCAGAAACTCTCTGTGTCAGCAGGAATTTCACGAGTAAGGGAAAGATTGACACTTCAGATATTCACACAGATGGGGAAATACACTTTCTATAAAATCCTTCAGATCCTGTGATGCAATGTTTTGAAAGATAATTATTAGGGTGGCTAGAAAAACAAAACAAATTTTCTTCTCCTCGAGCATATAGTCGTTAGAAAATCAAATTCGCGTTTTTTTCGCTTGGAAAAAGTTTGTTGCCTCCTCGACTCCAAAAATTAATCATTCTTCGTGACTGGCGTCTGATTAAGAATAAAAACAGTATTGGACTGTTTGACTCTCAATCAGCATTCGAGCCTCAACTCGTCCGTGTAAGGATAATCGTGGATGGTGGGACACCGTCGAATATTTTATAATTCAGAGCTATTTATAGCGCATCTGCATGACATATCGGAAAGTTCAAAGCTCGACATTTGTCGAAAAAAATTAACGGTCGATGATCCTCATGTTGGCCCAGTTCGAAAGATCGAAATAACGAGAGTATTTTTGTATTCACGGAGAAAAGTGTCAGTCGATAATTAGACTCGCGAATCAGTGGATTGAGACTCTTTTTTTTCAGTGAACTCTCTGAAATTTGTATCCCTCCAGTGACAAATATCCTTCGAGATTCATCTTCGACGGATTTTAGGGCGAGAAGAACTTGAATTTTAATTCAGACACAAATATGCCAAATAATTATTTTGTACGTGCGGCATGAAGTATTTCTCCTGTGAATAGAAAATGAACTTTGTAAATTAGTAAACTTTGGCCCTGAACAACGCTTTGGGGCGGTCGGTGTTGGGCCTTTGTTTGCTCGAATTTCTCTCACGCTTCTCAAACTTGAGCTTTTGACCGAAATATTTGACAACTGGGCGACCGATTGTCGGTGCAGATGAGACAAAGAGGCAAAGGGCCTGCTCTTCGAGCCCTCTCCTAATGGATGTGTCAAGTGCAGCTACAGGTCACGTTCTCCGTCGACTCACAGAATATACCGCAATTTTCTTCTGCCTCTCTCTCTCTCTCGCTCTCTCTCTTCTTCTCACCACGAACGATTAGTTTGCGAAACACTGAATAACTCGTTCATTAAATATTGAAGAATATTGAGTATTTTTTTCTTCCTCGGACCTTTTTCGTGCTTAAGACATTTTTGAAAATTAATTTTTGGCAATTTTTTTCTTAATACAGCTCGCGATATGATTATTTTTTGGTTTAACGAATATGCCTTTTAATTTTCGAAGCTCCACATTGGAAGATGATACAGAGAATGTGAAATAGAGAAGGCGATAATGGGTACGTTGGTTTAACCGGATTCTGCATGAGTTGGTAGGAGAAGAACAAGAACAATATACAGAGGGAAGAAACAGCATGGAGTGGTGGAGCGACCGACAAAATGAGGCACAGCGCCCGGAATTAATTATTCGAAATGAACGTTGCCCCGACGATGTCGCGAGGGACCATTAGCACCCGGAAATTGTCAGGCTCAGCCCATCCTACCCCTTCCTCTTTTCTGCAACCTGAAGTCTCGTTCCTGCTCTTCTCCACTTGCCTAAATCCTCCATAATGGAACTTCTCAGGCTTTCCATCTACATACGGTATTCACTCACCCCCATGTTTATGGGTTTCCATGGGCAATTTACGATTTTACTCATACATCGCGACGACTGCGAAACCACCAATTTCCAAGTCTGCAGTTGAATTCCGAGCTTAATGGGAACCACAAATTCGAACCATTGATATTTAGCTTCATAACGTATTGCAATATTTTTAGCAATCATGTTTTATGCTCTTTGATAATAATTAAGTCCTCCATATCCATTAACGAATTAATCGAAACATTTAATCCATTTCATGAATGACCAACCATGAAATTATGATCTCAACACAATTTTTATTCGTCTGCTCCGAATTATCTCTTTTTGTTTTTACGCGCACAGTGATATCTTTATATCGGTAAATATCTATACCTGGCGCGTGGCAATTTGCCGATTGCTTCAAGGGGAGTGGCAGGAAGATAAGTGATTTGGACTCGAGATCGGCTGTTTCGAGTCTTGGAAGTAGCTGCAATATCTTACCAGTCGTTTCTACACCGTACAGTAGAGTGTCAATTATTGGATATAATATGAACGGAATCTAACCTCGGATCGTTCAAATGCTTTCTTTTTTTTCTTTCATATTTTTCAAAATAAATGCGTTTCTCGGCTTTTTGAGTAAGCGAAATTTGATCATAGCTCAAAAAGTTTCCGAATTTTTTTAACGAGGAACGACTAATATTTATTTCTCTTATTTTTTCGTCGGTGTTATTGATTTCGGATTAAAATAATTAAAAATGAAAAACAAAGTACTCGATTGTGCAGAGTTTTCCAACCGGGATGCTACTGTACTTTGTACGAGGATCGCACATAAATATATACGACAGGTATATCGGCATATCGATAGGAAAGAAGGAAAGGTAGGCCGATCGCAAGATTCTGCGATAGTTGACGATAAGGCGAAACTCACGGAGGAGTCGCCAGTGAGAGAAGGTTCTGCTGTAAGAGTGGTTTCCTCTTTGGACACCATTAGAGTTGTACAGACGTGTAGATAGAGATAGGATGATTCCCAACTACGTACAGCAGGGGGAATCTTCCTTTGTGCATTTCTCTTGCTTCAACTCTCAGATTGCTCCGGATCGCTGGGATACCCGGAAACGTCTCTCTTCTTAGGACGTTACGGTTTATCTCTCGGTCTCTCGTCCTCCGTCCTTTTTCCTCTTTCGAGAAGCATCGCAATCGTGCTCAATGTCGATTGATGCATCCCATGCTCCAAACGTTTGACCAGCATCCATGCTCCAAGCATCGACTATGTCTCTTTATCTATATCGAAAGCTGGAGCTTAGTGAAGACATAATACACTGTGGAGAATAAAGTGGAAAATAAGGATGCGCATGAAAGTCGATCGCAATGATGGCGAATAACGGAATGGCTGATTTAGCGTCGACGTAACGATCTCGTGCGTCTACGGAATAGAAGATTAACGGCTAGATATATTTTCCCTTTGCAAAACGGGACAGTTGAATAGCAAAGTTTGAGTTTGCGTTCTCCAATACGTTAATCCTGAACAATCCACCGCGCTAATAATAATCAAACGATTAGTCACGATGCAGTTCACCTTCGTGTTTTATTGCGCTTTTAATGTTTAGCGTCCATGGAATGGAGAATTGTTGCTGGATGCGTAGGTTATTAAATCAGAATGTTTTTTTCTTTATCTAACGCCGTCAATCCACTTGCGAGAAAATTTATCGTTATCCGCCTTTAAATTACTTCGTAAAACTCTTAGTCACTGTTTCTTTACCACACGTGGAGCTCCATTTCCTTATTTATACTATAGATTTCCGCTGATCGCGTATTTTCAATTTTTCCAAAAATCATCCAGTTTTGCGTAATCTTGCAGGGAAAATTTGAGACTCTGGGACGAAACACGTTCAGTATCAGCTGATAAATTAGTCAGGGACTCTGGCGGAATTCTGATTGGACAGTTTCTTCGCGTTGACATAGGTGCAGGACGCATAGTCACGTTTTTGGATAACGATGAGACAAGCCTGCGAGCAATGCCTCGTTGGCCTATTGGAAGAGCAATTTGTCTCGGCGTCACACTTGTCAACTTGTTTCCGCACTTGCTCAAAGCTAGTGCGTGTCTATTAACGCACACGCGATACATGTGGATTTGTAGTTTAAACCGAAACTTGCGACGTTTTCACGAAGCCAAAGCTTTGCTCCCTCGGTGGTTGCGATATTACGAGATAGTCCGAGATTGTTATATTATGTAACCCAACTCGGTGATGTACAGCGAACCCAGTCGTCGTACGCGGAAACACCAACGAGATGGAGAAGCAACGACAAGAGAGTTGGTTAAAGAACGGGTTCGAGATAAGATCGCTGGTAATGAACTAGCTTCGGATTCTGGGCCCGCTCTCTAATGAGGAGAGGACGTCGACAACGAAGAAGAGCCACGAGCAGAAAGATACAACCACCGACCAGTCACCGGAGGTCTCTTCTTTCCAACTATACACACGTGCGCAACTGACATTTCATGAAACTTGGTTAGTGCTCGTAGGCGTTGACACTCTTCATTCTCGGAAGACCCTAGACTCATTTAACTTGAGTATCACTCGGCTGTCCATCATTCTTGTTACTGTTGAGAATGTCTAGAAAATGCAGAAGCTCTCTTCACAATGCACTCGAGTGTAATGCGGTTTCTCAACGCTTCCTGCTTCTATTAAAACACGTTTTTCACCCTCGTCTCATTTCGAATTCATTCCTACGGCTAAATAAAAATCCTCCCTAGCCAAGGATCAATAATATTTCGAGGATTCGTATAACGAGGCTATCCGAAAACCTTGTTATCCGCTTTCAAATATTCGCAACAGAAAACGAGACAGACGAGTTTGCGACAGAAAAAAAAAAGAACGAGCATAAATGCTGGAATTACGCACACTTGGGAAATTGAAACGAGTGGCCTTTAAGGGTGACGAAATATAGCAACGTCTTGAAATAGTAAAGACGTCAAGAAAGAACGAGAAAAGTGGGCTGGCAGATTTTTATACCAGCACTTTTAAACTCTCCTTAGGGATACAGATAGTAGATACGTGACATTAGTGGTTGACCTTTGTCTGTGGATATTTAACTATATTTCTCTGCCCCTTTTCTTTCGTGTTATCTTGGTGGCAGGTTCCTCGGCCTTTATTTGTCAGCTTGACGGATAGAATCAGATGTCGTGGTTTGAAGATTAGCTGCGGTGTCCCTGGTGAGCGTATTTTTTTGAAGAGTTTTTTAGAAATAAAAATATGCGTTTGATATCCCGAGGGTGCAAGTATATAGGAAAAAGCGAATGTAGACTGGAACAATTCCCCATTGATCGTAAACAGCATATTAGATGAATTCTATCAGCAGCGCAATATATATTTTCCTTTGCTCATCGAAAAGCCTAATTCCCCAGGGTTTTTCTGGCGAAACTTACGAAATTCATGGTGAAATTATTCAATGTGTATGAACATTAACTTTGTGCACGCAATAATTTGACGGGGTACCCAAATTAGTTTGCTGATGGAGAATGAAGAAGGAAAACGTGAGCGAAGACACGAGAGAGGTGAATACAACGTGCCACGAGGATGCGAAAGAGAGAGAGAGAGAGAGAGAGAGAGAGAGAGGGTTGAAAGGGTGGGTTGCCAGTTTGCATATTCTCATTATCGTTATCCCTTATGCCGTGTCCCGGGGCTTTTCCAATATTCTCGAGTGTCGGAGAGCTTTGCCAAGGCACATTATATAGGTACGAGATATCGGTCCTACCATATATTACACAAGATCGCTTGGTCCTGGCAGTTCGGGCGCCAATCAGATTGGACGATACGAACACTTGACCATTCGAGTATCGTACAGGATATAACCGAACCTCGCAGAGGAAGACCTCGCGTGTATGTTGACCGTCGGCAACCCCTCTGAGCTCACTCGCCGCAGTGGTGAATCCCTCCTGGCACTCCTTGAGTGCACTCACCTCGATCCTTCGAACCTCCGAGGGTTTCATTGTACAAAATATACAATAATAATAACATGGCATGAAAATATTGACAACAACCACATGAAATGTGAAGGAAAATTCGTTTACGCGATCATTTCACTCCAGCGTAGTAAATTTTATAAAAATCTTTTTTTCGCAGGCCTTTGAATGTCGAAATATAAAAAAAACTGAGCAGATAGAAAAACCGAACCATGATAAACACGAAATTATAACTTGTTGTACGAGTTCGCAATGCAAATTAATGAGAAAAATTACTTCCCATAACTCTTTCAAGTCATTATATTAATTAATTAATACTCATTGTCTCTCTCTCTCGCTCTCTGCTCCCTCAAAGGAAGTTCTAGAACTAATTAGTAATCTGAATTTTCCGGCAACGTGGTACAACTTTCCCGAAGCCTTGTTGTCTCTACCCTCTGCTATTATTCTTCTCCCTTTATAAGCACGATAAGAAAAGAAGCATTTTGTCCGCCAAGTAAATCCCTCCTTACTGGCGGCGAACACGGCGCCAAGGGTGAGATGTCTTCTCGCGTTACTTCTCTCGAGACTACATAAATTTTCTTTTTCTGCCTCGAACTCCTTCACCTTCTTCTTCATCGTTTCCTTGTTGAATGGATTGCCGTGCTTCTGCCTGAAAATCTTACCCGAATGTGTTTAATCAATGGATCGAAGTTAATTGGTTGTTTTTTTTTCCGACCATTATACATTTTTCTACAGCTTTTCAATTAAATTTCTTATAATCGATTCAAGAAATACCAATAGGCATTCAATTATTTAAAATTTTATAGTATTAGCCAATAAATGTTTTCATTCATTTTTGGCTGCTTTGCCATTCAAAGTGCATTTGGTCTTCAGAATACTCTGAAGAAAGTTTAACGGGAGAATAATATCGAAGCTCATCAGCCAGTCTATGAAACAGTGATCATCGCCGAATTCCTAATCTTAGTCACAAGCAATTTCGCTCGTCACCATGTACACCACTGTATTCATGGTCATACCAGGGCTTGGCGTATCTGAATACATACAGTGTATGCAGGCGCCATGATATATATTTACCTCTCATGTACTTGGTATCAATGCGCATTGTTCATTGTCCGCTGTGCTGGCGAAGAGGCAGGGGTAGGAAGGGGGCAAAGAGCTCATCGTGGTTGTCTCTATATAGCGTCGGTGTGCCAGGAGAGCATGCATATGCATTGAGAGCTACAACGGACGAGCCGCCAGCGAATTGGCCCTTTCGCCGCGTCTTGATAGAGCCAGTGCTTGCTCTTACAAATATATATGTATATTAAATATATAGCGGTGGCATAATAGTCTGGCACAATGATTGCTTGAAGCTGCAAGGCAATCTTGCTTCGCCGAGACTTGGAAAAAGATGGAAAAATTTAAAAGACGAATATTAACTCGATACGTTGTATATGCACGTATAAACAAACTATCGCTGAACAAGTGGCTTTGTAAAGAGGCATATTAAAAGAATACGTGACAGGACAATCAAGCCAATGCGGTCAATTACGGCGAAATTCATGGAACGAAGAAACGAACGAATAACGAGAGAAATACACAACCAGCGCGCGAGAGTCTTCATGGGGGAAATGTGGGAGTAGATAAAGCTTGTGGTACTCCGACATTCACCATAAAGCTTTATAATGCTCCAGATTTTATGCCTTGGTCGTTTAACAACGCGAGATTCTACGGATTGTACCGTCTCATGTGGTCAGGTATCACCGACCACTATACCATGCGCCTAATATGCTTAAACTCACTGCACTTGAGACAGTTCTCTTTGCCCTCGAGTTTCACTACGAGATTTCTCTTTCTCTATGTCTATTTTCTGTTTCAATCGTTTCTCTATGAAATCACCGCCGGAGAAACTTTCAATTAATTGACCAATTGAATCTACTTATTCAGATACGAAGCTTCGGTTGTTTTTCACCATTGAGACGAATAACTTGAGTTATTCTTCTCAAGGAGAATATTAATTGACAGGAATTTACATTAGATACGATGCATAAGAAATTAGATTTTCGTCCAAAGGGAAAACATTTACGAGCTGGTTGTAATTTTGATGATGAACTCTCATCGAATTGTACATTTTAATGATTTATTTTATTCTGCTATTTTACGTTGAAAGTCGTAACATGTCGAAAACAAATGGAGAAGAAGTCCCTCTTGCGTGCCTGGGCACTTTTTCTGTAGGATGAGCATCTTTAAAACAATTAAATCGAACGGTAACTGAGTTGAGTTTTATTTTTTGCTCCACAGAGGCAGACTGCTGCGTCGGCGAAGCTGCTGGCGAAGCATGTTGGGAACCTTGTTACTGCGTCCTCCTGCAGGACGAGCAGACCCTCACCGCCTACAGAAGTGAAGACATGGCTGTAAGTAGACTGTCGATTTTTTCTTCTATATCTTCACAGGCTGATGGAAATAATTTGACGATTATCGTCGTTCCATTCAATTTATTATAAATGAACCGCGGTTTTTTCAATTCTGTATCTTTACGGAAAGTTCCACGCTTAATTCGACGAGGAATTAACCTGCGTAACCTTATTTTTGTCTTCGCTCTTTGCGCGTTGCATTCCAACAAGGGAACTTCGTTTAATCAACCACGCGGGGCCGAGACTTATTTGCATTATCGTGTCAGCGTAAATTTATCTCGCTTTCCCATCTGGCACGGTAGCGAAAAGGTTTTACGTATATATTGGTAAAGCATCCACACCGCGTAGCCAGACTCTGCTGCACCAACTCATCGAGTCATGTTTACTGCTGGGGTGGGTCGCTCTGTGACAGCCGACTCGGAAACGACATCGCGCAATTCTCCTTTCGCCACTTTTTTTTCCAGCTAATTGCTCTTATTTCTCCACCACGCCTTCGGGGCCTCGTTAAAGAGATGATGGCAGTTTCCGCCATTTTTCAAATGCAGGCTAACGTTAATTCCGGATTTTTACGAGAGCCAACGGTTCCCTTTAGTGCTCGGCTAAGTTTCGGAAATTTTCATTCGTATAGCATCGATCAGGCTTAGAAATTCTCGAGACACACGCAGTCGCTCGAATTGGGCAAACAGGCCGGTGAGAAAACTCAGCGGCCTCAATGAAATCTTGTCGAAAGCAAGAAGCTTTGGCGAATGAGAAACAACTACAAAAGCTCCATCGCGCGACGAAATCCAACAGAGAGAAAAAAATCTTTAGGGTGTGTACAAATCTTCCGTATTTCCTTTGTGTCTCAGTTTTCCCGGTCTCACTTTCCCAGATGAAACACTCGACCAGCAACGCTCGTCTTTCGAGTCCGTTTCCTCTTCCTCCGTTTTCACGCTCTTCTCTCTGCTTCGCCCTTCGCGCTTCGCGGCCATTCTTAAAATCGGATGTTCAAAAGCAATTAGTACTTTTCGTCTCGTCAGATAGTTTTTTTTTGCACTTCTTTCCTCTATCCATTGCGCACGAAGCCCTCGAGGCATTCCCTTCGTTCTTATCCGTCTCTTGACAACTTTTCTTCCTCTTTTCTCTCTTCCTCTTTCTCGCCCCTTTCTATTTCCGCATTGACCACTGGCAGTGAGCATCGCAGGCTTTTCTACTTTTGTGCAAAACGCCAAAGAGGCGACACACTGTTGCGAAAGGTCTTCACTCGATTGCACTAGATTCCATTTGATTGCGCATTGACAGAGATAATTGGCTCGATTAGAGCGTTTGGACGAAAGTACAAAAAAAAAAGAGTTGGATCAAGATTTCTCGAGATTTAATCGGCGAATAAAAAAATTGAAATGGAAAAGCGCGTTTTGTAGTTTGACTCTCCCTAATTAACAGAGTTCAGCTAATTGAAATTCCATCAAATCTTTGTGAACGCATGCGTCGAATTATTAAGAAGACGAAAGAAAATGTGAGAAAATATTTCGGGGGATGAAATCTTGGTAATCTTTCGCGAAGGTTTTTCATATAAAAACGTATTTCAAAAAGTATCTTTTTTGTTTGCTGCTATCGTTCGAAATCCGCGAATCTTTTTCATTCAAACTTTAATCTCGGAGCAAGTGCGGTGAAACAAAACCAACACAGACAGATAGTAAGTTGTACGTGAGATTAATGACTTTTGCCATCCGCCTGCACCGTGAGTCCACACCCCTGTGGTGTGCGCGTACTGCTGTATAGTTTATCCCCTGAAACCTCCCTCACGTCAAACCCTTATTCCCGAGCCCTTTTTTCTTTGCTCTCGGTTGCGTTGCGGTGAGCCGGTTGGCGTTAGAAACAACAAACGTGGATAAGAATGACCGAGGCTTGGAAAAGAGAACGACAGAGACGAAGAGCAAAAGCTTTGCAAAAGGTTGAGGGAACGAACTCTGTTTTGCTCGAAAGAAATCGTTCGCCATCGCCAACCGACTTCTTCAACCTCTTCTTTTCTCTGTGCTCACCCTACCCGAGCCAACACCAAGTTGCCCGAGGATAGATAGGGGTGTGAATTAAATCGTAGTCCCATCTCTCCCTCCCCTTCCCTCTTTCCCTCTTTTCCTCTCTCTCTCTCTCTCTCTTTCACACACACACACAGACTCTCTGTTCTTCTTCATCCCCTCGTACACCAACTCGAAACCCCTGACTCGTCCTTCTTTTCTGTCATTCTCATTCTACTGTCGAGCTGGCCTTGGGTAGACGCGAGAGGAATAGTACCGGTACGATTAAGTCTGCCAACCCCTATTCCCGAGACTCGTGCTGTTCCGCGTTCGTTCTCCATGTTTGTATATAGATATGTAGTGTCACATCCTAGATGGTATTCTACTGGCACTCTACAGAAACACACACAACTCTATTCCTCCCTTGTGGATCTTCAGCTGCCTTTCCTCTACCTCAGCTTCTTCAACCCCATCTTCTCTCTTTCTCTCTCGCTCTTTCTCTCACTTTCTGTTTGTCTTTATGTGTTTCGAGGCACGAATCTCTAATACCGTTCCATGGCTAAACGTGAGCTGCCTTCTACGTTTAAACAGTTCGTAACGTTTGACAATTATTCTTGTCATTATCAACCAGCGACTGATGTTTGAGTAACGAAAAAATCGATGGACACTATCAACTAAGAGCAACCTGAAAAATTACCAGATATATCTTTTTCGTCGTTTTTCCTTAAAATGGATGTACAAAAAAACACCATACTGTCTGAGTCGTTTTGCGAAGATCATAAAGAAATGGAACACTTTGCTTGATTCGGAGTAAAATCTTGGCGCCACACAAAAATATTGTGCTCTTTTTTGCTGTCACCAAGATTTAATCCCCTGGACGTCATTAACCCTCGGAGTCGTCCTACCTTTTTCACGTTGCTCAGAGACTCTCCTGACAATTTTAAAAATCGACGAGTACAGAGAAAAAGAGCGAAGAAGAAACGAAAAAAAAAAAAAACTCTTAAGAGTGATATAGGAAGGCGAGACTAAGCGCGAGCTTGTAGGTGAGATAAGAGGATGAACGTGCACGAGTGAAGGAATATACGGTACACATAGGATGTACTTCAATATGACTCTGTGTTTGTAGTCGATATACAGCAACATCAAGAAAAAGGAATGAATCTTCTAAGCTTCTGCTTTTTAGCTTTTCTTTTTTACTTTTTCTCTAATTCCGCCTCATCTTTTAAACCATTTATTCCGTTCGTCATAGACTGATGTTTATTGTATATATTGGAAGATTCCGAAGATTGGAAACTGAAGCTTATCGTTAACTTCGGGACTATTGATACTAAATTCCTGATTAAGCAAATTTGAGCAATTTATTAATTTAGAAAATTTGTACGAAAAGTGAAAATAATGAATCGGTTCGACGTTAATTAACGAAGCAGTGAGAACCGGAAGAGAACACTGAAATATGTTTGCCCAGCTACACGTTCTCCCCTTATTCGCCGTTGGCTTTATCCTCCGTATATTGCGTTTTCCACCATGATCAAGACTTTGCACTTCCTGGACCATTTATCCTTTCATATATTTTTTTGAATATTATTTTCTTCTCGTTTTCCTCGTTTTCTTGTTCTCGCCACTATCTTTCTTGTTCCGGTATTCCTTGTCCTGCAACATATCGAAGGGGCACAGGGCGGAGAGATTCACCGCGTCTCGACCTCCTCTATTCTCGAGTGCCCGAGCCCCGCCAACCTCTAAAGCACCCGGAATATATATACACGTTCTCGTAACGCGTTTCCTGGCACGTACGCATCTCGAGGAGCCAGGAGAACGGGCGATGCTGAATGGCAGACGGGAAGGAAGCAAGCAATAGGAACGTAGATTGTAAGGGAGCCAAAAGTCTTGCGAGCAACAAATGGAGGCAAGGAGAGGCAGAGTGAGAAAACGTGGCGGAGGGACGAAGGGAAACTGAGAATGGAGTTAGGGTGGAAAAGGTAATCGGTAAGGTGAAGGAGTACCCGGAGCATATACTCTTATTCCGTGTACCTTTGCCTTTACTTGCACCCCTTGCCAGCCCACCGTCCATCAAGAAGGACTCCGTATCCTTTTCTCTTCGCTTTCCTCACTCTCGTCTCTTTTTCATTCACCCAAAGATTTTCTGGTATAGGAATCGACTATTCCGAGTTTCGCGTACAATATTTTACCATTTCGCCGGCACAAAGTTTTCTTTAGTATTCTATACATCAATATATAAATATATAAGCAGGAAAGTGTCCAAATAGACACGTGCAGATCTCTTCGCCCCACGCCGTTCGATTCCCTCAGGGAACATGAAATACACCCAAGACCTTCCTTACCAATGTGGAAGAGACGATCCTCCTCTCTCTTCCGGGAGTCCTGTCCCAAAAGTTCTGACGTAAGAAAAACTAGGAGGGCCGGTAGCGCCATCAATATCTTTCTCTTTCAGCCTCCGGATGAAAAGGGAGAGGCAACGAAGAAAGGATGAAAGAACTACCCACAGTCTATCGTATCTTATCTCAGAATTCTCCAAGGGTGATTTTTTGTTATAACTTGGAAAATCTCCATTCAGATCGTACCTACAGCGAATGGAAATCCCAGAAATAACTCGCCGGATATTCTATCGAATTCCAATGGCATGAGAAATTAATTTATGCTCTGTGCGTATTCAAAGATAAAATCCATTTGCGAGATAAATGGCTTGAATGAATGTGGCTTTGATAGGTTCGCCATTTTACCAGTCAGTTGATCCAACTAACAGAGTGCGTAGCATTTGGACAAATCTTTTTTCCCAGCAGCCTTTCCATTAGACATTCAGAAAGTTGGATGCGATTCAATTTCGATATTTTCCTCTTCCCTCGATCTGTAAATCGTGCTTTTATTTTTTCGGGAAATGAGGTTTGTTATAACGAAATTAGGGATGTCACTTTTTTTTACAAACAATAAATCTTTGATTTTTTAACAACTCGCTCCCGAGTCGTGCTACTTATTATTCAAATACGGTATTCAGCCTCGTTCAAACATATATCAGCGAAGCTTTTGACTCGGTTGGTATAATATTGAGCTGCCGCGTTCCCGTCGTCGCAATACACGCAGAATTCTGCCGAGAAATAGATTAAGTACGCAAAGTACAGTGTACCCGCTTAATTCCCTTCCGCTTTCCGGGCTTACGCAGATATAGAGTCAAAAACGAACGGGAGAACATCGCAGCAGCGTCGAGCACCCGTTACCGAGCGTATGGCGCTGCGTAAAACACCCCAAAGGCCTTAAGCCTAACTTCAACTCGGAAAATCTCTTTGGGTTCATTCAAGGGAGATTCACAATCCTGACTTTTCCCTCTGACGTTATTGTAGCACATTTTTAAACATTGATTTCCGGTTTGTTTATAATTCTCATTTATACTCGTTTACTTTTTATTATCCGTATACCTCGTTCATAGTAAATCGAATTTTTTATGATTGTTTGTTGAATCATGCTCATGAAAAATCGTGATTTGACCCATGTTTTTTTTACTGCATCGGCACACACAAATCCAACCCTCAGTTCTCGTTCTTTTTCCTGCATTCTGTGGGCTTGTAAATTCCAAATGATCACGTACAATCAGAAAAATAAATAGAATTCCATTCATGCTGATTTCCCCTCTTGCTCTACTTCGCCACTTTTTTTTTATTATTATTATTCCCGAGGCTCTTTTTATACACGTTGTCGTTTCGAGGGTAGCACAGATATACAGACGCCGTGGGCATTCGAAATTCGATGCCGCTCGTCCTCCGGAATAACCGGTAGGAAATCAACGGGACTTTGCGTTGTTACTCAGGCGGAAATAAAATAGAGCTTTTTATGGTCGCCCGCACCTTAAGGTCGCTTCTGTCTCTGTCGCCTACTCAGGGTACTTCCGGTCCTAACCTTTCTTGATGGACCTTCTCCTTGCTCGTTTTCGATAAGAACACATTTTCATAATGTCGTTACGTTTCTGTCGCACGTGAATTTCTCGCATACTTTAAATTTTGCTTTCACACTCGTCGTTCGTGCTTTTTCTCTCAGAAAACGATGGCTCAGACCTTTTCTTGAAAAATTGATTCCATCATTCATCGCTACGATATTTTCATCTCCGCCGACGATTTTCCCATCGATGTTGCAGTTGCTTCAGTTCGATTTCATTTATGTATTCGTGGTTGTGATGCAAATGATAGAAATTTTTAAAAATACGTAATTCGCTTTTTTATCATTTAGGAAAAAAAATTGTACAAATTTCACTCCGTGGAATTTGACCTCAGGAATAGTTGCAATGGTTCAAATCGACAGTGTGCGTGCGTTTCCGTTGGAAGGTTATGTTGAAAGCTCCCTTTCAGCGGATATCCATATGGACCTTGCGAAAGAGACGAGGTAAAGGCCTCCATTGGTCTGATTACGGCGAAAGCCCAATTCTGTGTGTAGGCACGAGTCAAATATACATGGATACATGTGCGGCGTAGCACGCATAATAGGCGAACGAGGCCAGAGTGCTCCTCGGGCGCTTCCTTATTCGTGAAAGGCCGTATGAAACCTTCGAAAAGGGATGAAATATGTAAAGGTCTGTACATATCTTTCTGTATATAAACAGAGTAATATACAGCAGCTGGTGTACGGAGTTGGGACAACATTTTTTTTCGCAAGAGCTTTCGGAAGTAGCTCGCGTTCTCGTTATAAATTCTCTCGTTATAAATTCACGCGGCACTTGAATCGAAAAGAGAGCTCGTGCGATTCTCGCGTTCCAGATGTAACCACAGTCAGCTATCTTCGGTTCCTTTTTCCAGTATATTTTTCCTTTTTTATTTTATTTTTATCATTTTATTTCACTCGGTCGAAAAACTCCGGCTCGCCAAACTTTTCACCGAAAAACGAAAAAAAAAAAAAATTGGGCTCCGCATCTCGAACACCTTTCCTTACCGCGCGAACCTTATTCTCTCGACGGTGCACTAGTGCGCTGAAAATCCGGATTTACCGACTTGACGAATTCTCACGAAAGAACGAGATGAATGCACGCTGTGGAAAATCCTACTTTTGATCAAATATCTACGACGAATTTTCTTTGTTACCAATGGATCGTAAGACCTGTGAAAGAACTCTTGGACGAAAAGATTCGAGGATTAATTTAAAGGTTTGCGAAAAAGGAACTTTGGTTTCGAGAGTGAAAATAAAAAGCAAGAGGTCCAGGGAGCCAAGAAAACATTGACAGCTTCTGGCCAGCGATTCCGATTACTTAATTAATAATTACTACTGAATACTTAAGCTAATTAGGGAACAAACTTGAGGAGAATTGTTGTCATGGATAGACCGACTGTCCTGACGTGGTGCTTCCGAAAACAGGTGAGCTCGACCTTTGTAAGAGTCTCTCAACTAGCTCGTTTCCTTTTCTTCGTGATCCTTACAACGTTCCTCTCATCTTGTCGTCTTAAAACCGGGGATCTAGTACGGGCTGGATAAACTTTTTCAATTAGTAGCTCCGTCGAGATAAGACGAGAAGGAAAAAGGCAAAGGTTGGAGAAACTACAAAAGTATTATGTAGACGGTTGAAAATGCATAATAGAAAGTTATTATTATAAATTACGTGCACAGCCTTTTCCTTAAGGTTGTAATTTTGTTATAACGTGACGTCATTTCTGATTTAATTACGAGGCATTTTTTTTTAGATGATTTTTTTTTTTATTAACGTTTTATATTTTCTCATAAATTTCCCACGTTTTTATTCGTTCTCGGGTCGTAGTAATTATACGTATTTGCCTCAAGGGAGATGGAGAAAAAGAAAAACAATGTTTGCGATGTCGTTTTGCCGATCTATGTACTTGCTGTTCCCTCTGCTATCCACTGGCAACAGATGGTGGAGGCGACACGAGATATCTTGTCCGGAGTAGCATAATCCTCTCGGCACACTCGCTCTTGCAGCATCTTCAAAAGATCTTGCGACGAAGATGCGGCAGCAGCGAGCAGTAAAGCAGCTGCAACATCGACCACGAGAGAGATCGAGATCGCTCAAGAATCTCTTATGTCGGTAGTCTAGATCTCCTCACGATCATACCCGGAACTTTATGACCCAGATTTTTCTTCTATATACTTGCCGTGCGTTCAAATTTCAGTCGAGTATGATTCAGACCCTTAATTAATGAGTTATCTTGGGTTTTACGAAATATTTTTCAATTAATAATCCTCTAATAAAAAGTTCATGGGCTCAAATGTATCGAATATATCGAAATGTCGAATTTTTGAAGCCTCTTTATTCGTGCTGTGATTGGTTGCTTGGAAATCTCGAATTTGGAGTCCCAGTTAATTGTAACAAAAAGGGATTTTGCATTCCATTTAAATTCACACGGTAGAGTAAAGACAACGTGACATTTACTTGACGATAAAATTTCGATCTTATATGCTCGTAGATCGTTGTAAATAAAGTTTTAATTCTCATTCTTTCTTCACTTGGACGCAGCTATTTGCGGGGACCGGATGTATGTTCAAGTCTCACACGAAGGTATTGTCGATGTTGATTTATAAAATTATTTACGAAATTTGTGAACTGTGTCCTTATGAATGTAAATCGAATTTTCGAATCGACACGATTTGAAACTGCCTTAAAATTTATTTCTCTGGGACTGTGACGTTTGTATCCATCGATTAACAATCCTTGGAACAAACAATTCGTCAAGTTAACAATTTGCAACGATTATCGTGTCGAATTTGAAATTTTAATGATCTTTTCCAACTGCTCTGCATTCTCTTTCGCTGTATCAATTTTGTAAGTGAATTCTTGTTGTTTATCCTGCATGACGTATTGAGAAAAGCCCGTAGTAAATCTATCCACCTATTTGGCGCATTTAACAGCGATAATGAAGCATGAACATTTAAAATGCAATCTTAATATCGTGCGGCGTATCCACAGCTCCGATCCAGCCAACGCGGTGTATTTTACACGCTCGTAAATACGCGCGAGCATAGCATATTTCTGTAACGGGAAATATAACCGGGGACTAATTAAACTAATGGGACACTTACGGGAAAAGGCGGTCATCAGACTCCAGTGCTTCGGCAGCACCACCCAAAAGAATGCGAATATACTAATTGGATCTTTATTCTTTTCTCTCGCCATTTCGTGGCGTTACTTTGCGATACTCCGGGCACTTCATCCATTATGAATACATGTGTATACCACGTGTATGTACATCTAGACATTATACGTGTACATTGCTGGCCCGTGCAACTATCGAGGATTCTGATAGGCAAGTGTGTTGCATAATTGGACACATTCGTTCGCGCCGTCGTCGTAATAATTGCGTTAACACCATCACTGCAAAGCTCTCGACTCCCTTCACGCACACAAACGCATTCACACAGTTTTATATTTATAGTATATATATTCAAAGGCATGAATATGCATACGGAGTAGTTCGTTGGAAAGGGATGCATTCGGCCTGTCCAAAATTTCGATGCCTTATAGCTTCGTGCACCCGAATAATGCGTTCGAGAACAGACATTCGATACTTCAAAAAAATATATATTGTTCAAAGTTTTTCTTTGATTTATGAAAAGTTGTGATCCGGTGAAATCCGATGTTTAACAATTTATAAAATGTCAATGAACCCAGCAATTCCAAACTGTCACTTATTGCGACATTGTGAATGCGAATAATTACGAAATAATTGATTCGAAATGTCCTTTACATTTAAAACATTCATCAAAGATGATTCAAACTGCAAAAAAAAGTCCAAAGTCTGTTGTTTACCACTTTGAAAAGTTGTAGGAATGGAAAAAATGTGAAGTTGACAGATTTATTTTTTCCGTGTTTACTGGCGAGATGCAGGAGCGATTTTTCGATACGATGGCCATTTCATCTGTCATTATAACAACAATCAATTAATTGTTTTGAATCCCAGTTCATTTTTCGTCGTATAGCCATTTGACAGATTAAATCAATAGTACTTGATTATTAAAATTTGGTCATTCACACGTTCGCTCTCGATTTATTAGCCACGTTTTTCTATCGATCGCTCGCACATTGTGTTTACTCATTCATTTTGCTTCGCGTTCATTGGGTTCATTCGACCACGATTGAATTTATACTGAAAAGCTGTAGAAACACGCGGTGAACGGACGACTCGCCCTTCGCAATATATATCGCGTTAATTGGGTAGTGACGAGAGCCACACACGTTTTCGTATTAATTTCCTCGCTTCAACCATCGACCATTCGCCGGGCTATTCACCCGTGTACCATCTGTAGAGGTACTAGAAAAAAAAGAGAAAAAAAATTGCATACTGACGCGTGAACCGTCATAGAGAGTCGGTGACACGGTTTCATGTCGGACAAATTCTGCTTCAACGATATTAAAATGGAGCTCTTAATGACGTGGGTGCAGGTTCAATTGAACAGTCATTAAAAATATATATATATTTTTTTTTTCGTATTTTTTGGACACCGAATAATATAATCTGCGCAATTTTGCAACAGATTCATTAATTTTCACGAAATTCACGGATGACTTATTTGAATGAATCAGTCGATGGCGGAACGAGAGACTTTTGTCTCGATTATTTATAGAACAGATGATTTAACTGGTTTTAGGGCCTCATTGAGATTTATTATTCCTTCTTTTCAAAGCTTGCATGCTGAATTATTATATTTCATTGGATGCATTGCAAAGTGTGCGGAGAATTCGAGCGAACGAGTCGCAAGACGCTGGAGCAGGATCGAGAACTTTATAGCCTCTGGAGACTCGTTCGCATATTCTCTGCACTTTTCGTCACTGTGCCGCACGAGAAACAATGACGAAAAAAGCAACGAACAAACCTCGTTCACTCCATTTCTGTATAACGGCGTTGAACTAGCTTAATTAAGTGACGTCATCGAGTCGTCGGGTCAATCAACGATATTTTGAGATAAACATTTCAGACACTTTAGCAGCCAGTATAGTCTCGACTGGGCTCACAGCCAGAGGCGTTCTCGCGGTTTAAGTTACGGGCCGGTGTTCACAGCCGCGCGGTTCTTCACGACCACCCTAGTCATTAAACTCACTTCGTCATAATTGATGAGATAATTGAAGTATCAGCCAGCTCGATTTTCTATCTCCTCGATTATTCATTCGATGACCAATCAAATCCATCTCGCAATTTTTTTTCGTCCTCACAATCATTCGAAAAAGTTGTATACTTATTTGCATTATCGCTCGCTTGTTTCTTTTTTGTTTCTTCACAAATTAATGGACTCAACAATCAATAAATGTCTCACAAAGAATTTCATCGATTTTCGTCGTTTACGAAAATCGATGTTGTTCGCGGTTGCGTGAGTATTTTTAATTGCATTATTATTTTATTCCGGTTTACGATTCAGTGGTTTGACGAATGTGCGACCATTAACAAAGTTTTCTCTTATATTTCTTCCCTCCTCACAGTGGCAAAGTTTTTACTTGTAAATCAAGTCTGATTAGTTGTGATTTTTGTGATGAAAGTTCGTCGTGTCTGTCCTTTGTTTTTATCCCAAACGTTGCCTCGCAGTCGAGCGAATAATTATTTATTGTTACTTGTGAATATTCGTGTTTAGTATTCGGCATAAAATGGAGAACTTTGTGTCAATGTTTTTAGTTGGGGGATGCAATGTTCGTTGAACTACCCCGAGTACGTCTGGACGGGGGTGCCCGAGCGTTTCGTCAGCACTGGGGTTACGAGTCCCGACCTCTTATGCCTCCGCCACCCCTCATCGAGGAGGACGAAGCAGGCATCGAACCGGAAACCGTCAGCCTACGCGAAGCCAACACCGCATCGCCTATAGGTAAGTTCATTATTCTACTTTTATAAAAAGCCATTCAAAAATATTCAAAAAACGGTTTTTTTACTACTTTTACGAAAAAAAAAAATTGAATCCAATTAATCGATCGTGAATAACTTTCTACAGAAAAGTAGTTTTTCAATTGGTCCGAAACTACTACAGATGTTCGTAAAACATGTAAAACGAATCTTATTTTTGATTTTTTAATATTTTGATTCAATTTTATTTTAGAGATTAAAATTTAAAAAAAAGTAGTCGAAGTAATCGACCAGATTATCACTTTTTCAAAATGGCTCACAAGACACTTTTTTGGAATACACGTTTTGATACACTTGAATATTTGTTTTTTGACATCCATCGCACTAACACTACGCTACACTATATACATGCGAAATTTTGTCTTGAAATTTCAACTGATGACTTGAACCATGACTTTGGAATGTTATTGCACCGAATCGGTCGTTGAGACATTTTCTCACACAGATGCCTCCAGTCTTTCTAATGAGATTGAAAAAGAGCTTCATACGTTTGTCCAATTCACGCTTTTCAAAACTACATACAACGCTTTTTACATTTTTCTATTCGTGAAACGCACCGTTAGGTCATTGGAACAATCGTTTTCGATTCTTTGACGATAACAATGAATAATCTTTCGAAAAATATGTCGATACGATGGACATTAACGAATGAGTGATTTCTCCGAGTCAGTTTCTCGACATTGACGTTTACATTATCACAACGTTTGATTGTAATCGTCGTTGCATATATTTTCATAATCAACTTATCAATGGATCAGTGATGGAATGGCCATCAAAGCTCAGTGCGAAAACCCATTAATTGCTCTTTGTCTCGATTCTCAACCATGTTGTTTCGAGCTGACGTCAATAAAGTGTCCTGTGCGGCGTCCCTTAACGAGCAATTCATTGTTTTCACAACACCAGTATATTCTGTGGATTCTGTTGACATCATCTCATCCGTGCGAGAGTCCTTTCGGATCAAACACAGCGTTGTTTTTGCGGGACCCTGAAAATATTCTGCAAATTTAAAATGAATTATAACTGAATAAGCAAATTAAGTCGAAATATTGAAAAATCTAAACACGAGCCATGACTTTTTCCACTTTTCAACCAAAGGATTATCGTTGATAACAAATATTTTTATTCACAATTCTGAAAGATATGGTTAATACATCCTAGTAATTCGTAACGACTGCTCATCGTTGATAAAATGAAATTTTCAACCGAAACCGATGGGCACAATCGTTGCGACGAAAGGTTGACAAAATATCCGAACTCTCTCGAGGCACATCGACGATAAAACTGATTTCTTCCTTACCCTCATTGACCAAAGAGAACTTGATAAAAGTTTCTACTATTTTCTCTGCTGATAAACATTTCTGGGGCTGAAACTCTCCGTCGATCTTGCAGATTTCTGAAATAATTACAGTCGGTATAACGCAGCTCGGAGGAATCCGTCAGGAATGTTGATTCTATTCCTAAGAGACTCCTTCATTAGCCTCTGATGAGAACGGACCCCTGGTAGACATCCGAACAAATTGTATCTGTGACTTTCTAGCGTTTTTTACGCCGGCGATTCGCTGGATACTTCACGTGATTCGCTATAACCGAATTAATTAATTAGTTTGATTAAAGTATTAACTTTTATTTAGAACTTTCCTTGAACACGTTTTCTCGTCTGTTCTCATCGATTTCCTGTCGTCGAAAATGTTTCAATTAGCGATTTAGTTATTTTTCGAAGTATTGCTTTTTTCATCTTCGATTTACATTCGCGATTTTCTTTTTTCTTGCTGTAATAACTCAGTACAGACTATTCGGTTTCATAACAAAAATTCTGAACATGTTGGCAAGCTCACGAAAAAATTATGAGACAGAAACGACCCCAGATTTTCTCAACCTAGTTTTTTTTTTATTCGGACGCCTGTTCTCTTCGGATAAACGAATTTTTCACATTCTCGAGCGTCCTCCGATCAACTAGAGAACTTTATACAAGCGCAAAAGATGCAAAAGATACTCGTGCACGACGTTCTTGCTTGGCAATCTTTTCGGCTCACTTCCTCTCTGAATTTTTATTAGACTCGACGTGTCTATTATTACGGGAATATGAAGCCGGGCGTTTACCATTATGGAAGAAGTTCCCACGTCCATATTTCTCGCTCTCGGAAAAACGTAATCCAGAGACCATAAGAAAAAATCAGAATCTCAATTGACAAGTTCGCAAAGCTATACAAAAAACTCTCGATGCAAAAATTTCGATTGATCGATTCGTTCTTTTTGCTCAACTCTTCGGCCCTGGCTCAATTTTCTTCATTACTCTTTTCGCGTTTTTACATCGAAGCGCACGAATCTTAAGATGAAAAAAAAAAAAAAACATTCGTGAGGATAGAATTAATTGTCGCCGTTGTTGACGGATCTTCGGACGTGATGGAGGCTACCAAGGCCAGTGTCTTTTTTCTCGAGTTAATTGTTGGCTATCGAAGCGTCACGAATCCGTAAAGAACGACACATTGACGGAGGAAATGACGCGATGCCGGGACGAGCAGAGGAATAAACTTTGTTTGACAAAGCTCGTTGAACGTAAATTATGTCGATGTGCAAAAAGTTTAAATTTATGGGTTCGATAGAATTTCCAAACAGCAGGTGTCCTCCTGGAGAGCCAACGATTCATCGGAGAACATTTTTATTTTATTCATTTTCATTCAAACATGCGAGTGGGCGATAGAAAATGAAAAAACCGAGTGCGGTGGAGAATGTAAAAAATTCCGAACGGTATTTATTAATTCCTTACATCGAAAATGTCATCCTAACGAAAAAAAAAAATCAAATCGACGCCGATCTCGTGCTGCAGAATTTTTTTTCCCAAGCATCCGGCCACTCCTTGATGTTTATCACTATAAGATTCATGAGGAAAGGATCAATTTCCTCCACAGTAAAAGTCACGAAGATTCAAGAGAAATTTGAAGTGAAAACGGGGTCAGGAATTTAGATTGAACGACAAATATGTCCTCGTTAATTTATCAATAGAATTTCACCCTCAGTAACCATTTTTTTTTGTATTTGCAAATAGATTCAATTTGTGAGAATTCCAATTTAATAGCCAGGTCCTTATTTCCTCTTTTGGCACTACAGAGCCTTGCGTGACATGTTGAATCGCTATTACGTAGCCGCCAATGACGTTATTGTCGGACTCTACTTCAGCAATTCGTCTACAACAAAAGATTGTATGAACAAGTGTATGCTCACGCATACATTTATTACATTCTCTCGCGGGTGCTTTCGTCATCGATTCCGGTGAGACAATGCGATACTTTGATACACTCAATTCGTTTCCATTTTATTATAATCGACGAGTGAGACACCACGTTTGACTACGTAAATAGTAACTATAAATATAATAAGCGTATACATTCTCATGACGGAAATGGAACAAAAAGTACGATTTCTGCTATTTTCTGCTTTGGAAACGAATTTACGACCTTGACGAAATAATTATTTTCTCTGACGCTGATTCCACGTACCATTATACGTAAATCTTTTTGTATACGTTATCGATGCTCAAAGTTTGCAATTCTATTTTTAATTCTCGTTTTAAATTATACAAACCTCACATGTTCTTACGTCATTTCGAAAATGGTATAAGAGGTCGTGGGTAGTTTCAATATTTCGCGATTTTTCAACATAACAGTCAAAAGATGTTCGACGTTATGAATGAGATTTGTTTAAATATTTTTAAGCGATATTTTTGAGTGGAATGTAATCGAAAAAAACGAACCTTCTGAAAGTTTGAATCGGTCAGACGAAACGGAATTTTCCTTTCTGTATAAATCGATTATGATTTTTTTTCAGTTGTCTCCAGTTTCCTGGAAAATTTCGTTTTTAAATTTGACACGAAGAATGTTCGATGGGAGCCAGAAAAAAATAAAATAAATAAAAATTCGTCGCTTTTGATACAAACTTCGACATCGGGAAAAAAAGAATCAATTCCAGCTTGAATAATTTTGGTGTTTTTTGACATTGAAAAGGCGTAAATTCCATGTCAAAATGTTATTGAGAAATGACTGATGATGGAAACTCCGTTATTTGTACTGGTGACTTGAATGGGGAAAAATAAAAGAAATAAACAGTGTATTCTTATCTCAACCGGCGACCGCATCCTCGATATTCAACGAGAGTCATTCAAGTACGTAGTACACGATGAGTTTTCAACATATCATTGTCACTATACTTTTCGTTTAGTCTGGGCGTCGACTTCGTTCACACAACTTCGACAAGTGTCGATACTCGATTTATTAGTTTGTGTTTGCTTCTCATTCGTGGGAATAAAAAATATCTGAAGTTCTTACTGAGTTGGACTAAGACGTTTGTCAACTTGAAAAGAATTGTGCGTCGTGACTGAGTTTTTTTTTTTTTTTTTACTTGTTGACAAAAATATTGATTTCCAGATCGAAAGTCGTTTCTTTCGATCGTGTGGTATAAAAACATAATGCACTTGGTATTCTCATTGGGAAATCTTCGAGGGCGAAAGACTGAAAAATGTTTTTTTTCAAAAATGCAACAAAAATCGATGATTAACGGAAGTTAATCAACGCGTCCATCTGCACCGTCGATTCGCTTCCAAACGTGTCACATATCGTGTCATGTCATGTCGAGTATTTTGTGATATCGTAATAAAAAGCAAAGATGAAAAAAAATCATTTTTCCGCGCTGGCCGCGTCCCGGATATGCGATAAAGCGTTCTTTCTCTCTTTTTCGTTCCCAACGTTGTCGTTGATGGTGCCATATGAGACGGCGACGATGACGACGTCGCCGACGTCGACGGCAACGAAAGATCGCACAGTAAAAGCAGAGAAATAAAGGTCAGAATGAGACAAGTGCTTTAACGTTCACGACGTTCAATTCTCAAGATTCACCCTCTTCGTTACGAGTAAAAATAACAAGAATATTCATTTCGAGTTCGCCGGGCGTTTCCATAACGGAGTGTAGAAAGGATTTTTAATTACGTGACGAGTGACACAGGATTGCTTGGTATTTTGTGATACTTCGAATCGTTCAGTGACATGATCGCTTAATTAAAAAAAAAAAATAATATTGAAAAAAAGGCGATATATAACGCGGACGATTTGCCGAGAATTACTCGACCGTTATTATTAATATCATTTGTATCTGGGACGTGCCGGGTTTCACGCAAACGATCCGTTACGAGAAATCGAATCTATCTCGTCGCTAACATTAATCTCTTCACTCCTGTTATCGCGCAAACTACTTCTATTTCATTTTTTCTTCAATTTTTCGTCAACGAGATCGAGCGAAGAAAATGCATCTACCGTTTTAATAGCAGTGCGTGGACCGGAACTATTACAGATGTTTCGCGAGTGCAGCTCATGTGATCGACGTTTCTGAGCGCTTGACGTTCTATCGCGAAAGTGCATAAAACGAGGAGTACTGTGTGCAAATGAAGCGATACAAGGAAAACACGATTTCTCCTTTCGTATCGCCTTGATCGCGAGAACGGTTTTTTCATCTTCTTTTTTTTCGAGGACTTTGTAATCCCGTTTGTTTAGTCTGCAATTATCGATGCCCTCTCGACGAGCCTTCTCGTTGCGAAAATTCCAAAAGTGAATTTGAACGAAATTTCTAACGAAAGGGCTTAAACGCAACGAGCTAGAAAAATGTTGACCCACAGGAAAATGTGGAGCTCCATAATAAGACGAAAGAAAAAAAGCAATTGTGAATACAACATTGACGAGGATGCCATGAGTAGTGACAGTAGCTTTTGTGAGTAATGCTCCAACGTCAGCGATCGCTTGCACAGCTTTTTTTTTGCTTTGCACCAATACTTACAACGATCATTTTACTAAAAAGGCTGATAAACAATATTTATCAACTCTTTGATTCGTTCGGTCGGATTACGCCGGATATTATTTCTTCAAGGTCATTGGCTCGTGACATTTCATCAATTCACACAGCTTAATCATTCGTTTATGACTTTTCCATACTAGATAAATTTTCCGAAGCAGAATTTCCTATATAGTTCTGATAATTACTGTGGCTTATATTTCTAATTATTCGAAAGAGTCTCCACATTGAGCAGCATGTCGGATTTATGTTTAATTACCGCGTACAGCTGATAATTGTACGCATAAAACATTAAGTCTGCTCGTCATTAATAAAAGCTGCGTCATACAATAATTTCTGTTGCATTCTTCCGATGAATGTGCATCGCATCCTATATATAAATATGCGATGAGCGCATTACATTCTCGAAAAAGTGCATTTTTACTATATCAACGTTGACACACTGAAGAAATATTTCATGCTCTCGTTACTTCATAATTAACTGTCACGTTCGAGGCAATTATTTTATTAGTAGTATGTTACCGATGGATATGAATTCCATCGTTGTCAGGGGAGGGGGGATATCTCTGGAGGCTGAAAATGAAACAAAGAAGTAAGCTACACATTGGCAATTAGCACCGCGTTCGTTGGAAGCTTTTCTTCGTTAATTAAAGGGCAAACAATGTACGTGGCACAACCGCATGGCTAGTGAGAGATTCTAGTCACGATAGGTCACTCGCGAAAGGTCCAGAACTCGTTGCAACGATCCTCATTTGTTCGACCTTGCGAAAATTACATCAGCCTGTAAAAACTGCAAATTCGAATACTCTCCTGAGCCTGGGCATCAAGTCAATTAATGCCGTTAATAGGTACGACTGCATTGAGGTCAGCTTTCGTAATATTCTATTTGACAAAACAACAATAATATAACGATAAAATAGCTCAAAAGGTACCAGGAGGATCGCGATGCTCACGCAGCAATCTTCTGCAACAGCAGACCTTTTGTATTCGTTTCTCTTTCATTTTTTTTCTCTTCTTTTCTTTCTTCTTGTCTATCCTGTAACACAAGAACACAATGCTTAGCAGCAGATTGGCACACAGTGCGTGTAACCTGATATCTCGATACCGTGCTTTGGTTACTCGGAAATTGTATAGTTTTAACTCGACGTGCAAACTCGCTGCATTACGAATGAACCTCTTGCTTTACGCTAATAGTCGCTTTTACTGCTCACTGTAAAAAGAGTGCAACGAACATCTTCTCCTGCTGCGATTTGCGTGGGTTCCGAATTTTTTTTCTGCTCATAATTTATCGTATTACATTCATTCGTGGTCGTCGGGGATTCAACAATTTTTTAATTGAGAATTATCGAATTTTAATAATTTACTCCAAAATTGATTGTTTATGAATTGTTTTAAAATTTTTATAAAACAATAATTATAATGACGATAGGCCAAACTGCGCGAACGATTTCGTTCGATGTAACCTCAAAGAAATATTAACGTAATGAAACCTCTGCTTATTCTTGTGGACTTTGAATGATTTGAAAGTTCAGTAAAACGCAATTAATGCAAACATGGTACGAGAAAAGCTATTTGGATCGCTTATGAATGTCATTGAGCACTTTTCATACTGCAGATGCAATTGATCATTCAGCTTTAATTTATCTTGGCGATTTATTTCGACTTCCAGGTCCTTAATAGACTCCATTTAATTTCGTGTAATGGACGTTCACGTCTGCTTCTGTAACGTGTAATAAATATTCGGTTAATTACGTGCCTAACGAGATGCGTTTATTCAGATTTACGATCGGTTCACTTTTTTTTCTCATCACCACTTTTTCTTTGTCTTTAAACATTACGTTTTATTTTATTTTACACTCTTGCTCTCTCTTACCCACTGTGTACACAAACGACCATTTATTCAGTATATCGATAACGAGCGATACTTATCCCGGCACGAGTTACGACGAGGAATCGAGATCGCGTCAGCTGGTCGATGCATGGTCTGGTTTTAGATTCCATTTGGTCAGTGTCTGCTTTATTACGTACCACACTGACCAAGCAGGACTACCAAAGTTCCGAGATAACGCAAAAGATGTGGAAAAACTGTTTTTTTTTTTTTTTTTTTTCAATATTTATTCAGACTTAACCAAGTTTTACGTTTAATTCGTAGTGACGATTAATCGATCGCTGCTTCTTTCGTCTTTGTCGCACGAAAAGAAATAATCGAAATGTTTATTTTTCTCCGTCGTAAAACTGGAATTTGTTCTTTTCTCAATCGCGAGATTTTGACATCTGTTTGCCGTGACAAAATCCCATCCACACGAGACCCAAAAGCAGACTACAGACTGTTTTGTTGAAAGCAAAACGCCGTTGCAGAGGCAAAGAGAAATTCCTAGCATTCCACGTTCTTTAAAAAAACATATAACAGTCAGGAGAGGAGACAAAAAATAGCAGCATGAAGAGCTTGCGAATTTTTGCATGACAAGCAAACTTCTTGCTCTCTTTAGACTCACAGATATCCCGCAGGACCTTCCCGGATTCCCTTTTGTCCCGACCTAAGAGCTATTTTTATGCTGACACGCCGCGATTACTTTGGGACTTTCCAAATTTTTTTACTCGACGTTGAAATAATATATCAAAGTGATTAATTACAATTTCGAGATTTTTCCCAAATATTCGTTCGATTTTGTTGCACTTTTTTCGCGAATTTTTTAAAATCCGTTTCGTTTTCGACGTAAAATCGGTTGGCCATTGATATTTTCTTTTTTGAAGCCAAATGATCGGTTTCCCAAACTGTATTTCTCTTCAACTCAATGATTTTTCTATAATTTATATGATTCTATGTGTGGATATGGTTTCATGATTATATATTGACAGACAAGCTAGAATATTACATACGAACAATCATTATCGGTCGTGCGTTAAGACAGTCTCGTTATTCCTCCCACGCGACCATTGAGGCACGTGAGTCACGGTCTACTCGCCTCATACGGCTCTTCCGAACATCAGTACAGCGACCCTATACTCTCTTACGAACTATAGTCTCGCAGTCTTTAATTTCACATTGAAAACCCATCTCTCCTTTAGTCATACTGGACTTGAGCATAAGCAGAATTATTTTTCAAAACCATTGTTCGCGTACTTAACTGTTGCTAGATCGGACGATAATTCAAAGAAATTATCGCGTTCGGAAGTTTTACCTTCGCCATCTTTTTATAAACGGTTCTCTCTTCTCTAATTTTATTCCGCGTGTAGGCTCATGCAGTTAATTTTTTGTTTCAAAAATTTAGTGAAATTACAGAATTAATAACTGGACCAATTAATTTTTTGATCAAATCGAGTTTTCGAAATGTTTTTATCATTCAGTCTATGGGTTTTTTTTTACCCCGTGATTGCTCTTTAAGTACTAATAACTGTCCTCGAGTAACGGATGCAAAAATAAACTGACAGTAAATTGTGTACATGCGTGTGTGTCAGTTTCCGGTTACCCGAGATCTTCTCTTTCAGTTTTTTTTTCCTGCAATGCAAGAATCGTGACGAAAGTTGGAACGAGAATTGTTCGTCCCGGTAGACGAATCAGAGTGGGTAGCGTCAAATAGTAGGAAGAGCTAACTTTACAAACTGGAAAACTCGGCTCGTAATTTTAAAAAAGTAGCTTTGAGATTTCTGCAACGATATAACTGACGGAATTATTTTGGCTCTTCCTTCGTCTATAAATAATTGAATAAATCATTGTTTCGCGATCTTATCAAACTAATTATCATTGAATGTCAGCTGATTCGTAGATTTATCATCGTTATTGAATATTCGCCAAAATCCTATTACAGGCTGACAATCAATTCTAATAATTACTGATTTTATAATCGGTTCTCCGTCGAGAATTCGACTTTTAGCCAACGTCGTGGACAGTGACAAATGAATGAACGCCCACGCCTCGTCGGTGCACTTTTCCTGCGTCTCCTTCGATTATCCGCAATGCCGTTGTACATATTCTATGTACAGGGTGGGCCACTGACTCGGTCTAGCACAACTATTGCCGCGTATTTTTAAAGATATAAAAATAATTAACGATCAACAGTTTTACGTCGTCAAAGCGACGACAATCTGCGAGTTTTTATTTATTCGCTGGTACGATGGTTAGTTAATTTTTTAACTGGACAGAGTTATTGGCCCACACGGTACATGTACAGAGACTCAGTGACGCGTATCCGTAATTCTTCCGCTGGCCAACTTTGTATCAGTGAAGCAGGAACGATAAGAAAAAGGGGTATTGTGTGATAAAAGAATCTTTTTCACTCAATTCATTTCCGGTATTTTATGAAACTGTGGTAAGATTAAAAATGTTGCGCATTTTGACGGCCACGTGTAGATCGGAAATTCGTGGATGCTGTTAAAAAAAAAAAAAAGGTTCTCCCGCCCATCATTTCGACACTCTGGTCTTGTCAGCTCTTCTTCTTCGACTGAAATGTTCGCATTTTTTTGTACGTTCGATTGCACTTTGATAAGCTTTCCTCACAAATTTCATCGCTAGCCTGACGAGCTTTTTTGCGCTTCGCGAAATCACACATTTCCTTGCACGAGGAAATCTGCGAAAAGAAAAATTTCGTACAAATGTCTGTACAAGGGAAAACAAATGTGTTTCGCCAACAGCCCCATTGTTGAGGAAAGGAACAACTTTGCCTACGAGAATGGGATCATCGTCTCAGCAAGGGTATAGACGCACCATGGATCACCAAGAGTTGACATGTTTGCGCGAGACCGACACTAATCTCCTTCGAGTTCAGCAGAGTAAGTTTTATGCGTCCGTCGTGATGTTTTTTTCTTTTTTTTTCTTTTGTATTCTACGCTGATGGAAGGGAAAAAAAGAAAAGATCGAAATGACAAGGTAGTTGCGAACACTCGCGAGCTGAGATTAAAAGATCGTGGTGAAATTTCTGCCTTGCGTTGGCAAAATCCTCAGCTATTATCTTTGCACAGAAAAAGAACAAAGAATGATTCAGCGTCAGCGAATAAACAATGTTTATTGTTGTTGACGTACCCGCAACGAAATTATAACGATCAAAGCCAAGCTAAATAAAATCTTGGGCAAGAAGACGATGCTGAATGTTTTTCCATTTTTTTACGATGATCTATACTTGCAATGATTTACAATTAATCATTCATTCACATTTATATCAAAAATTCTATCCTTGATCTTCCTCTGTCTTCGTAACCTTCGTATTATTAGTTTAGCCGTCGTAACACACGAAGGAAACGGTTTTCCAATGTTTACCCGCGAGCGAGATGAAGATATCTTCTCGCCCGTGGTCCTTGGATCTGTGCCAAAAACGATATTTTTATACATTCTTCGTATACACGATTTTTCTGCTTCGCTCTTCTTCCTATCTGGGTTCCGCAGTGCGTAGATATCACTCAAAGCGTTATAAGCATCGCGTCTTCCTTTATGGAAAAGAGGTTCATAACATTACAACGGAATTGGTGCATCATCTTTCGTTCGCCATCCAAAATTCAGCGTATCTTTCGCGATTTATGACTCGGAATCGGCAAGCCACTGAATTTTATTGGTCCTCGTATGAGAATTTATGTGTAGTCAATGTTCCAAGAAGCATTCGATGTATAACGGGGACTACCCCAACGTGGATGTTGATATCGCTAAACATTTCTCTTGAACTTTGCTTCGAACTTTTCGATCCCATTGGAATTGCCATCGATAATAATTGATTCCCCGTTACAATGAATCATTGTAAATCAAATTAGACTCGATATCTTCCAATCAAATGTTTCGTTATATTTGACACTCGAGCTAAAAATCTCGAAAGCGTATCAAACCGCTACTGTGGAATGGCAATAATATTCATTTTGGGGTAAAAAAATTACGTCAGGCTTTGATTACGCGTGAGGAATAACTCGAAATAATTGAAACATCAATATTCAGTTCTTAATCTTGATAGAAAAAAAGTTTCTTCTGTTACTCGGTGTTGTTTACTTTTTTGATTTATTCGAGATTGATAAGTTTACGTAATTCGGTAGGGAAGTTAAAGAGCGAATACTCTCGAAGCTCTTTCGAGCGAGAAAAGTTTCATGATTTTCGCAACGTTGCAAAATAAGAGGTGCGTTCGGGTTGCATAGACTCGAGCTGCGGGGGGTGTGAGCAGTTTGCCAATGGGTAAAAAGTTATACTCGTGAAAAGGTGAGTAACCCCGGCTAGTGTGTGTGTGTGTGTTCGAGTTTATTTACGCAGCGAGAGGATCCCGCGGTGTTAATTAAGCTTGGCTATTAGGTAATTCGCTCGCGCGAGCGAAGCGAGTTCGTAGACGTACATTTTGTATTAAGTATATATAAACATATGGAGAGCCTTTGAGTTGTAAACGGTAGCGAAATGAGAAAAGCTTCGATAATACGGCTTTCATCCAACTTTGCTACAACTTTTGAGGAATCTTCCAGTAGCTTATAAGTGAACGACGAAAGTTTAGCTTCTAGAGCAAAAAAGATTAACTCTTTCTGTTCTCTCGTACGTATTGGTGAAAAATGCATGTTTCATCGCGGACTACGAACATCGCAGAGTAACTGTTGTTTTATTCTAACATATACAGAGACCCTGTTTACGATATCTGCTTTCTCAGGATTATGGAAGCCAGGGAATAAGTCGGAAGCCTGAAATCTCGTGAGAATTGTTGCAAACTCGGTAAGAATCTGCGTCTAAATCCGTCGGTATGATGAAACAGAACGGGAGGGATTAATTTCGTCAAAGATGCCATTAGACACGTGCGGTATTAAATTTTTACGATGCACGTTAACAACAATCAGTGGAAAAAAAAATCTTTCGCGTCTACGATGCGAATAACCTTTTTTTTCATTCTGTTTGGATTATTGATTTTTACTTGCTTCGCATATTTATGAGATTATCAGGAAATGCTTGATTAATTTATAAATTCTAGAACAGGGTTGTTAAAAAATTGGACAATAATGAATTCTTGAGTCAACAGTTCCTGGGCTTGAAAGAATACAATGAAAACGTTAATAAAGCAAGTTGAAAAATTTCGCAGCGAAAGTTTCGCCGGCTTGTAATAAATCTACAAAATATGTTAAAAATTCATGAAAGTATTGCACACACGTGTGGAACACCAGAAGTTTTTTCGGTAATGAAAAATACGAGCGTGCCGTGTCGATTCGTTGTTTTGTTTCCTCGCGCTCCCTCCGCAGCCCCTTTCTCCTGATGTTTTATTTCATTTTTCATTCGTTCTTCTTGTTTTTGTGACTCTTTTGTTTTCCGTCGAATCACTCGGTATAGCGTAGGGCTCAATTTCCGTTCTGGTCGAAACAACTGCGATGGCGAGAGTGCTCTTTTTGGTCGGATATAAATGGTGGAAAAATAGTCATTTTGAAACTGCCTCGCAACTCGTGCTCTCCCTTTCCTTTTCGCGTACGTGGACATCGACCATCGTGCCATCATTTTCAACAGAGATAAACGTTTTTCTGTACATGTCTCTGCCTATATGCCCGCTTTAGGGGAGTGCAGCTGCTGCACTGCTACTCCCTTTACCGCGCCCTTTCCACCTTCACTTTTGGTCGCGCTGTTTGTTCCGGGGCGTCGCATCTCGTTGCACTATACCCGAGCAGCATAGCACCGTGACTCGTTATCGCTTTCCCGAACAAACAAAAAAAGAAAACGGCCGAAAGTACTACAAGTTTAGTGCCCACGTTTCTGCCGACGGGTTGATCGATATCCAGCACTCGAACTTAATCTCTCCGCAAAATCCCGCGCGTAACTGTTTTAGAAAATTAACATTTTTCAATAAAACCATTTCATTGGCGATTGAGCCTCCGAACAGTTGTAAAATGCAACGAAATTCACCTGATCCAATATCCATCGAAATTTCATTCAAAAATTCGCAAAACAACCAGCTTCCTGGCGATCAAAACAAATATAATAATAATTCTTCATGACCCGAGCGCACAGAAGTCGCCAAACTATTATGGAGCTATTGCTACTGATTGCCAGTCCGTTAGGAAGACGGGAAACCCACCATAAATGGATGCACATATATCCTTCGCTTACCACATGGAATATTCTGTGTGGCAAAGCCAATGAAACAATTTTTAATCATAAAAATACTACCGCAGCGAAAAAAATCATCCATTCTTTCTCATCATTCCGGTTCCAACCTAAAAATTCTTCGTCCTCATACGAAATATTTTTGTCTTCATCGAACCGAATCGACGTTAATTCAGATTTGTAACCATCAAAGTTCGTAGATATTTCTTTAAGGCGTTCAAAGAATTTCACATGGAAAGGCTTATATATTGTGGAAACACAAAATGTGTACTGTACTCTCGACTTGTTAACATTCGAGGCACGCGCAGCGACCGACTCGGATCGGTGCACGCAAACCTCAGGAGAACACACACACACACACACACATATTATTTAAGATAAGTATTTATGTGTAAATATAGCAGCTACTGCGTGCATTACGATGGATAGGTGCGTAAACTACGCAGTGGGGCACGCGATTTTTCCGTCATGTGAAAATGTAGCGTCAATTGTCATACGAAGATTTCTTAAGTTTCACTGAGGATTCTCATTCTCTCGATTCTCCTCGAGCTCATTGACCCTATTACTCCGCTAGTTTTACCAAATAATTCCTGTCATGTAATCGAAACGATAGTGACAAATCTGCACGAAGTTACTCAGCATTACGTATGAATCGGTACGTGCTCGGAAAGTCCGATCAGACTTCCTACTTTCGAAACGCGAATCATAAATCGAAATGAAATAAGTTTGGAGTCGTTATGACACATTCTAGTTTATTCGATGTCACGAATAATTCTCTTCTTCGATCCATTTATTGTTATTCTACTCGTGACTGTATGAATGTTCCTTCCATGACGTCCCAGGCTTATGATTTCGTGAAATATTAAAACTGGGCGTCCTGAAGCAAATTCAAAGAGTTTCAAAGTTTATTTTTTTTTTCATTTGCCCTTAAGAACTGCGATTGTTTTCGATGGAAAAATAAACTCGGTGTTTTTTTAATTTACTTGTTACAGGTGAGTCCAAGTCACTATCCTTACCAAGAGGTTTTCCTCCAACCATGGAGACAGATATAAACGACGAAGGTAAGGAGAATTCTCTATGTATACGCTCGCGATGTGTTTTATACATGAAAATCATAAATATAATACTCTTTGGTGGTTATTTACTGTGTACAATGAGAGAGAACAAAAGATACATATATGGCGAGCTTCGTGGAAGCTCTCGTCAATTACGAATGTACGATTGTTCCTTCCCGAGAGTGGTAAACTCTCTCGTTCCTATTTGGCCGCTATTTTTCTGCGTTCTTACTTTTACGACTTTGTGCAGTTTTGCCCATGTGCGATATTGCGTTTTCCTCGCACTGTATTTTCTCTTTAACGTGTTACGCCTTTTTTTTTTGAGTTTTTGAAATTTTCAGGATGAAAATCTATTTGTTCAGTGAGTTCGAAGGATTCTTGGGTAAATATTCTCCAAAAAAATATTGGACGAGAACGTTTTTTGCTCGCTAGATCGTCGATATGATGAATTTTGCTTCAAAGTGCGGTTCGGACCGCTGTTGCAATGGAGGAAAAGCAATTAAGTAAAATATCGCTTGAAGCGAATTATCTGGAACTGTCATGAAAAAAAAATCTGTTTTCGTTGTGATTAGTGACTGGAAGTTACCCAGAGAATACGTCATAAGTTTCGCTAAGTAATTACGTGCTTCGGTAATGCCGACTCTTGCCTGGACCTATTCAATTCACTTCTTAAGCTTTTTTTCCTCATTCCCACCCGAAGTTCCTGACGTTTTCGCCATTTCCATTCGCCACGAGTCTGTCCTTCATTGCCTTCTACTTAGAACTTTTTATTTTCTTCTATTCGAGAAACAGCTCGGATGGAACCATCAGGCGGTAAAGCGCAGGGCGTGACACACTGCGAATATACGTCACGCTTGCTAGGAATGCCGGAAACCCCAACAAGGCCTCCCACACCCTTTAACTTTGCTCCCAACGAGCGTACGATTTCCGGTATTTTCTCGGCTGCAGAGGTGTCCGCTTCATTTCTGCTTTTGTCATGGTTTCTACAGAAAAAAAGTTCATTGAGTGTCGAAAATTAAACCTGAAGATTAAATGATTCTCTTGACCTCCAAAACAAGCTTTTATCGATCGTGAAAGTTCAGCAAACGATTATCTTAACAACAGCATTCAAAGAAATGTGACAAAACCAGAAAAAAGTGTTTTTTTTTTTTTTCAACCTTTACCATCGTTTCCCATGCTCATGATCAAATTATTCGGTTTTAATTCCGCAGTTTAAACATGACAAAGGTCCCGTTGAACTCTGAGTATTTTGCTAGTCAATTATGAGTATGAATGTTCATTACAGCCCCTTGGGACAGCGACAAAGCGTCCAGACTCGACGTTCTGTTCTAAATACGTTCAAAGTGGTGTACGGACCACTAATTATTCAAATTAACTCGCACTCTGTTGCACACACGTATGCATACCGTATAGGGCATGCGCGCTATCAGTTGCAAAAGGTTTTGGGCAGTTGCAGCTGGCTTTATATACAGACTTCGGGCAGTTCTCTGTAACCTCTCGTGAATATGTATATACGACATACTGTATTCATCCCCGCATTGACTATTGTGCGTGTTTCAACCACATGTATATGTAAACTGTGTACACGGGACATGTACGATGCTATGGAATATCTAGCATGGCTACCTACGTACCGCGGCATTTCCGGTTGTATGCCGGACTCGCCACACACGCGTTACGGACACGTTACGAATAATTTGTTTGCTGTTATGTTGGTTTTTCTTGAGTGCAAACACGTGCTTTCTCGTCATTTTCGCGACGATGTTTCCTGCAATTTTCAAAGTTTCTCCTCCACTCTACTTTTCTGAGTCAATGGATTAGTGCATTGATAGAATCTAGACAGAATATGCACTTGTTGTACTTTCAATGACGTGAAAAACACAATTATTTAAAAAAAAAAAACACGGACGCTTTTTCGGACGCATTCATTAGTCGTCTGTGAATAAAAAATTAGATTTTTAATGCGACCTGCTCACCAACAATGAATACTGCCTCGGAAAAATCATCAATTCGCGCGGAAGAGTTTCTCTCGTCGAAATAAATTAAACAATGATAACAATAACCACAACAGTTGGGACATGTCTATCGAAGCTCGGAGAAATGCATTCTCATCTAGAGAGTCGATTTTATTTAAATACAATAGTGTGAATCAACGAAACTTTGCGAATTGCTTACGCGTGTGTCTGCGAACCTCTCACTTTTACATTCAATCGTTTTCGTCAACTTTTCTCCGTTGCTAATGGACAAATGGTTCCTCTGAGAAATACTCCGAATCGAGAACTCTTATGTGTGCGTTTCCGACATATTTATACGTGAATATTCATAAATGGAAACCAACCAATTTCCAACTTTTTTAGAAACAGGCAATCAAATATTTTCGGATAACAACGAAACTTTTGTTATTTTAATGTAATTCGACAAGTTTGGTTTTACAAGAAATTGTCAGCAATCCTTAATGTGAGAATGCTAAAAATATTGTTTTGTTCGAAATTGTTCAGTTGCGTTTTCAATGTTTCAACATCAGCTGCAGAGAGGCTCGGTTTCTATGGCTTCGAGGCGAGTTGTTGACATCGTTACAAATACTTAAAGTGAAGGAACCGACGAAAAGAAAATAATACAAAAGAACAGCCAGAATGCATTGTCTTAAGAATTTCTGTGAGTTCGCTGAGCACATTTGTGGATAGTTTTAAAAATAATTTGCTCAAGTTACTAAGAAAGCATTTATCTAAATTGCGATCGTTATTCACGAGAGGTTAGTCGTAAAGCGGGAAAAATTATTCCATAAACCTCGGGATGATTTAACACCTTTATAATTAGCCGAAGAATCCGGGCCACTGCTTAATTTAATCACGCTTCGAATGAGAAACACTCGAGCCTCGACTTTGTTGTTTATAAATTAGTTTTGGCTTAAAAGCGTAGGGAGGGACGAGCGCTAAGGGGACGACCCGGTACACTCGTTGAAGGGTCTTTAGCGAGTCTTCGTTGACAATTACCTCATCCTGAGTTATTGTCATCGACACAGTACAACGATCGCTCATTACTGATGGTCGTCTTTTGATATTCTTCTACAATTTGATTAACAAATATTTACAAATGCTCTGTGGACCAAAATATAAATGAGCCAGGGACAGAGAAAGTGAAAACCAAAACATTATCCACTCGATTCAACTTTGCTTTGCACGGAGGTAATGCCAAACCCTTTTGCGCGGCTCGTTGAGCTCGTCCCAGATTTCAGTCCCAGGTTTCGAAGTGCAACTTCTCTCTTTACTCGTGGGTCTCTAACGTCGCTCCTACACTTCGTACCCCCTTTCACTTTCAATTGTTTCTCAGCCGGAAAACCTCTCGTTGATTCTCAACGAACAAATTCAGAAAATTAAAAAATAGGGATTACAAAAATAACATCGTTGCCAATCATCTCGTAAATTGCTCCAAATTGTCTTGTCACTTATTATTCGACTGCGTATCTAGCTTTATAGTCTTTTGAAGTTTTCTATGAGTTCTTGCTCGCGATGTCGTTCCCAGTAACACTAAATAAATCATTAATTGCTCTAATGGCCGCTGGGCTTTCACAAAAACACTTTCTCGCTTTTGAAGCCGTGTTTACGAGTTTTGTTAACTTTCTGCATAATTTACCGAGTACCAGACACACTTTGGCGTGCTTGAACTCGCGTACCTGATGGCCTGAGTTTCAAGCTGTAATGTCAATTTGCAATTCACAAAAATATCTGAACTTCGATCCACTGAATAATCGATGCAAAGTCTTCGTCGTGTCTGAAACGAAGTTGTTAATTTCCTCAATTTCGTTTCGTCTTTGCGTTTTGTTTCGAGGACGAAGTAAATTTTGTACCGCAATCAAAATTTCGCCGTTAATCGTTACGCAGGAACTAATTTTTAGAGTTCGATGAAAAAGCAGAAGAAAAAAAAAGGATACGATTTAGGGTACCTGGTGGAGAGCGCGGAAGAACTTCGCGTCACCGCGTCTCAAACATGTATACGCGAGAGCAAACGCGGAAATTGACTTTTGGCAAACAGCCTAAAAAGTTTCGTGAGGCTGCAAGGCTGTCCGGGGAGACGGAAGTGCGAATTGCCTACTTGCGGTACAACCCATTTCGAGGTCCTTCGTCTTGCCAGTCCAACACTTTTTGGTAGCCGTTCAAAAAACAAACAAAAAATCGAAACATCAAGGATCAAGGATCTCAAACTTTTTCGCCGCCATTTCTCGTCACCGATATTCTCACCAGTCACGCGAATTCTCACTCGAGGTTTTTCAGATTCTCGCAGGAATCGCGAACGATAAAAATACATTGTTGCATTTTATTTGTGACGCTGGAGTTGGCGATGAGCCAAAATAACGAGGAAAAGATTTTTATGAGAAATATTGTAATGTCCATTTAATAAGTACACAGGGCGTCACGAATTCTCAAGATTTTCAAATGCAACTTCAGTCGCTTCGCCAAATGTATCGGCCTCGAAAATTCAAACTCCTCTCATTAAATTTTCTTCCTGAAATCTCAGACCTTTGATAAAAAGTTTGAAACGTATTTCTCTGGAATCTTGAAAGACGAAGGTCGGGAAAATCCAAGATTGTTTATTTGAGCGAAATATTTGATCCATCAAGTCTGAGTAATAAATATTAGTTTTTATTTTATGAAAATTTTTATGCCAACGGTGTAAGATTGAATTATATACGAGCAATTGTTGTTACGTAAATATAACGTGGTTGGCCTCCGCAAGCGGAGTTTCCTGGATGCCGCAACAGATTATACGAGAGCGCAATGTGTGTTCTGCATGTGTCCTTGTTTCGTGCATTCTATAAAGTCCCTGCAAGGCGACTCGATGGCTGACTGTTCCCATATACCCTCGTATTATATAGATAACTGACTTTTGGCTCGCTACTGTTACCCGGGACGTTAATATAGGTCGTTGGCGAACATAAACGAGGTGCCAGCGAAACGATTCCGCTCTATAGATTCTCGACAAATATATGTGTCTCCGTATATATGTTTTTATTGGTGCATTTGCCCTGGGTAGAGATTTCGGAAACTGGAAACGCGGTCATACGCGTTATCTCGAACCAGTATAGACAGTTTGTTTTCTCAGGTCGTACAATAGATAATACGTTAGCGTATTTGCCTTGATAATAACTGGTTTCGTGTGTTTTCTCCAACAAATGAATTTTCAGGGTTTTGCTACATCGAAGCATTTTCTTTCAACTCACAATGGCTAAAAAGCAGATTAAGGTAAAACAAGAGTTACACGATACTTTTTGGTGAAAGGAGAACGTCGTATACGTTTCTTTTGTCTGGAAAATTCAACTTTATTGGATAAAAATGTGCAGTAGGGTTTATACTAGTGCGATGGTTAGATCGCTTTAAATTCAGCCAAAAATAATTATGTGTAGATTCGTCCTTGTTAATGATCCAAGGCTAAGGACAAATATTTCTGCAAAATATCGTGATTTATGGCAAATGACATATATTTATTTGGGTCACGCGTCTATAGCGTATTACGACGATCGCACTTTCGAAAATGGACCACTCGAGCTGTCTCATCCATGTACCCCTGACCTTTGCCACTTATCCGCATCGGCGTTTCCCTCCATGCTGCTCCATATACTCCCTGGATTCATGCGCAATGGCTCAAATATTCTCTGCAGAAAATTCGTTCATGGATGTTAACACGAAGACAAGCGAGAAAATCGCAAAGCTTCGCGAAAGAACTTTTGTCCGAGAAATACGAAGCCGTGTATAGCGAAAAACATGACAAGGTAGCAAAAAAATTTCTCTCAAAAAATAAAACAACGACGTCGTGGGAGAGTTCTCACGAAAGTCTCAAGCACACTTTTATTACCTCGCCTTGACTCTTACTTCGTTGCTTTTCCTTAATTTTTATCTTTCTTCGCAATTTTAATTATTCCCTCGTGTCTCAATATACCGGCAGTTCCAGGCAAGTCTTAAGGAGGGTGGCTACACACAACAATGTTGCCATGTTAAAAGCATAGGAAAATTCGAAATGATTAGAATTTAATGAAACTTGGTGAGTATATTCTTTAGTATTAAATATGGAAATACAAATTTTTTAAGATTTTTCTTCTACATAGTTTTCGAGTAATTCAACACTAGAGTTTACATGCATAAGCATAGCATTCAGATAGGTCCATTTTTTGCACATTGTAAACTTGAATTATTCGACAACTATGTAGACGAAAAATTTGAAAAAAATTGTGTCATCGTATTTGATGCTAAAGAATGTTATCACCAAATTTCATTAAATTCTTATCATATTGTCGTATGTAGCCAACCTCCTATTTCGTGTGCAGCAGCTCCCTTGTTCCATCTGGACCTGCGCTTGGTTTGTTATAAAAAAAAATGAAGAACGAATAAAGAAAATCCTCCCTCAATTGGTACTAACCATGTGAATGCATCCCCAAATGAAATGATCAATTTGTCGGTTATGTAATTAAGAACGACACGCAAATTTTGGAAGACGAAAAAAACTCACATCAAAAGTAGAGCGTCGTATGAAAAATTGGTCGATCGATCAGTGAACCTGCTTCAGGAGCATCCGCATCGTCAAACATGAAAGAGACGTATAGTGCTTATGATTTCTATACATCGACGAATGAATATTTTCTTTATTAACACCGTAGGAAAATACGAGAACTGTATTTTGCTGCAACCTTCAAAATCCTACCTTG
Source organism: Hyposoter dolosus (assembly GCA_963921915.1). NCBI lineage: Eukaryota > Metazoa > Arthropoda > Insecta > Hymenoptera > Ichneumonidae > Hyposoter > Hyposoter dolosus. Next base: position 10,982,838 of record OY998135.1, on the reverse strand, counting down.
AACTTACCCGCATTATAAAATTATTGCCCCTGCACTCGCTCGATATGCACACTCGACAATCTCTCAATGCACGACACGATTACGTCTATATATATATTTTAAAACTGCAGAGTGCTCGTGACGAAGCTTTTGAGCTACACTGTATTTTCTCCTCCACTATCAACAAACACGTGTATGTGCCACCACTTTCATAAGGCTCTACGATATAACGCTATTAATAAAAGAAAAAAAAGCGATGCTTTGAAAACGTTTTTCCCGCATGTATCTCTCGGCCCGCGGCTGTGCTGGTAGAATTCCAAAGATAAGCGCCATTTTCAACTATGTGGAAGAAAGGCAGAACGATTTACACTTTTTCCGGATGATTCTCACATTTTTGGTGCTACACTGTCTTCGTATGCATATGAGCGAAACTGCATAAAAGTTTAGTAGAAAAATGCAAAAAGTTATATTGCTCATTCGCACGAAATTCAAAACGTGCACGCGTGCAAACGTGATGCAATATGCGCTAGAGACAAAAAGGGAATTGGGCGAATTTGAAAAGTGTAAGAAGCTTCGAAAAAAAACAATCTACAGCGACGAGCGCCCGACAGGGGGTCGCGGAGGGGAGTTTTCGTTTCACCGCGCTTCCCTTGCTGGAAACGTGTCGTAGCCTCGTCGCGTTTTATTTTGTTGTTGCTTGCGTCTTTCCTCTTTTCCGGATCTCCTTCGAATCATGAGGGAAGTTTGTAAGAATTCGAACATTTCGAATTGCCCCTACTGAATTTTTCCTGGCCGTATAAAAAGTTCTATCTGCCAACTTTCGGGAGCTTTTACTTGTTTGCATCCAATACGGAAATGTTATATCGATGAAACTTTGCTCGCTCGAACGAGAGTCAAGAATGTACTGTTTTTCTCGCAGACAATATTATTTGGATGCACTCGCAATGTTTTACCTTCTTATGAACATTTTTTTTTCTTTTTTTCTCTAATCCGCTAACGTAATTCTCATTGCCCGTTATCGTCGTCGAGGTGGCTTCGCGAGAGCCATTGACCGAGGAACTCTTTGCACACTTTTCTCTTCGCCGCAAAGCAAGAGAGGAAACCCTACTCGAACGAGTTACCCGGAGACACGGAAGGCAGGAAATTATCCAGTAGGACCGTGAACAAAAATCAACAAATAAAAACTGACGACAAAGAAGATTTAATCTTCTTTTGCTTTTCGCCAAGAAAGTAATGTTCAGGAAACTTGGCTCCGGATATCGTTTTTTATTTCCAAATCGTTCAATTCCAATTCCAATTCGTTCGCCAGGAGTTTAGAGGCATCGGGGTTTGGAGATACAATTTAATTCAGAAGCTTAATTCGATTTTTTAATGGAAATTTTACCAGAAAACATTCTATAAATTTTCACCATAGACTGTACTATGTTTATCTTTCAAACTATGAAATTTCATCCCTGCACTTAACCTCAGAGTCTTCCATTTCAAAATATTTATATCCCATGAAACGTGGAGTGCATTTGCAACTTTTTATTCTGTGGTATCGTTGAAAAGCGATGAAAACCACGAGAATTTTCATCGCGCCTTGAAATTCCTGTAGCGCAGTGAAGATGCAACGCTTGTGCGATGCACTTTCGTTTTATCACACACTATGGATTGGTAAAATGTTGTTATATATATATTTGCCAGGGCCCAAGACTTTGCCGTTGAATGTCGAAAATACCGAGACACGCGGAACTCCGCCAAGAGTTATTCGTTGGTACACTTTCACGTGTGGTGAAAAGTTGCTGAGAGTAAATAAATTTTACTCGACGCAAAGAACACTTTGGGTCTTGTCCGATACCTCCTTTGTACAGAGTGTCTCAAAAATCATGCGAAAGTCTAAACACTGCATTGGCCAGCAGCAGCGACGTGAGCTTTGAGAAAGACTTTTCGGTGCTCGCTTTGCGTATAAATTTGCGCGTCTGTATTCGTTGTGCAGCATCAGCAGCAGAGAGGCGAGAAACTCTCGACCAGCAGAGATCTCGTCTCGAAGCAGTGTGAAGCACATGCAGCTCTAAAAATACTTTGTTCCATAATCGTATACCCCCGACGATAACTATATAGCATCACCACCACCATAACGTTGTCTCTACCGTAATATTGAAAGTGAGGATGGAAACTCGTTCGAGTTCTCGAATTTCCTCCTCTCGGCGCGCGATTTTTATGTGAAATTTGCGGCGCGAGAGAAAAGCGTTGAAATATCCAAATTCGGGAGAATCAATGAGCCACGATTCCATAGCAATTTTTATAAAATAATTATCCCGAAAACGCTCGAACAGCATTTCGTTGTTTCATTTTCAACAATTATTTCGTGTCTGGTTGTTCATCGTTGTTGTATTATTATTGTTATTATTATTTTCAAATGTTCGTTTCAATCCAATAATTTGGCATTCATGATGCGTGTTCGTTTTTCTCTTCCCATTTTTCATTTCGCCCTATTTCGGCAGTCCCATACATTCGAGATAATTAGAGAATGCTTCCCAAACTAAACCCATCTCGTGGATCGTAAATATCGCGGTGTATGCAAGTATATACGCTTCGGTAATAATGAAAATGAAACGTACACATTCCTTGTAAATCCAACACCGATGATGTTGCGGATCACGTGTGTGTATATCGTTCGTGTATCAGCAAAAGTATCCCTGCCTATAGAGAGTACGAATTTATGTAGTACCACACGATATCAACAGACGCTGCTGCTGTTATTCGCTCGGCAAATTCAAGAATCGTCGAGTTTCATATCTTTTTAATCCCTGCTATTTGTCCACGCGTTTTCCCACTCGCCCACATGGATACATACAGTACGTTACGGTTTCAGTGTGAACGAGAAAATATCAGAGAGATGAAAGATTCATGTTTGTTCCGGGTTTTCCCTCGCGATGATGTATCTCCTTTATCTTCAGATATATAAAATCTGAAAGGGAAACAAAGTTTGTCTGGTTGTCCGGAATCACGGTTTTATCTTCAAACTCGAATTTTTGTGAGAACAACCAAAAACAAACTCTCGTGTGGATTTTTTCGACGCTCCGACAAAATGACAACATTTTGGAACTTTTTATATTTAGTCGAATATGCAAGTCATTTTTTTCTCGACGAACCAAAGCACTTCGAGAATTTTATTCGAAAATCTCGATATTTTGGTGAAAGGTTGAAAATTTGCTGGTGTGACTCCGTGAAAATGTGACGACTGTACGAGAAAGACCCCCGACTGAGTGAGTTTGCAATCTCTTAACTCAACAGCCTGTCGCTATAAGGCTCAGCTCCTTTTCTTTTGCTCAATTTTCTCATATACGTTTGTCTCGTCGCTGTCGTCTGTGCTCGTAAGAAGGCCTGTCTCTCATTCTGTTCTCTTCGTACTGGAGTATCTCTTGGCGTACCCCGTATGTCTACTTCCAGATGCTAGAAACTGTGATATTACTCTTTTGGATAAATGCAACGAGTCAGCAGACTTCCCTGCCCAATCGCCAAGAATTATCCATCGCCATTAAAACGAAAACAATCGTCTCCTGAAATAATAAATAAAATGGCAAATAAAAGAAATTGTTCAGAACGGATATTCAGCTACAGAAATATCAAAAAATCCTTGCAAAGCAAAAGATAAATTAATCGGTACACCGTTTTATCATTTTCTCCGAAATGATTTTTCGTGCCCATAATCCTTAGCGTTCGGCTTACTGTGAAGCGGTTTTGTACCAAACGCCAACGATGTCAACGATGTTGAAAAACATAATTAAAAACTGTACCTAATTGTTTCGCTCAATTACATTCTGCATGACGCTTTAAATGTTCTAATCGCACTCACAACTAACACGAATTGAAAATAATAAGGGAAAAGTGAGATCTTATTATCCGGGTAGATATTTATAAAGAAAAAAAAAAAAACAACTTAAAAAGTTTTTTTTTCGATGAATTTCAAAAAGTACACGATTTTTGGTAAAAAGAATACGATTGATATGAAAAACATTCATTTTTGACTTACGTTCGTGGGACATTGACCTACATAGATGGAATAGTTTAATTAAATTTCACGATTGTCGACACGATATGATTGTCGGTCAAGGGGGATCGTTCTCTGTGCAGTTGCATCGTCCACGACGACGATGCAGCCAGACTGCATGCAATGCACGTGTGTATACGTATGTGCAAAGATACCCGAGAATATTGCAGGCTTTTAATATGTGTGTTTGCATGCACGTAACAACGAATATCAACAGCAGCGCCAAGCAATGCGTGCTTGTTTGGCTCCGATCTGGTGAGCTTGGCTCGTTTGCCGCCGCGCGGGCTCGGGGCAGACACACGAGAGCGTGCCTCTGCCACCTCCAACCGCAACTCCGACAGTCCAGTTCCGTTGTGCCCGCGCGACGGTGCTCTCATCTCGGCACGACGACCGGCTTTTTTTTCACGATCGTATCGCCAGAAAACTGACCGCGTCTCTTTAAACTACGGTCGATTGCGATTTCAACAATTTTTCTTTTTTATCAACGTTTTGGCTGTGAGATCTGTTATCAGATTTTGTTGAATCGGAGTTGTCGTGTTCGAGTGCAATTTATATATAAACATCGTCGGCATTGACGCGTTACTGCGATCGCAAAAAGGTTTATTTTAATGATCGAAAAATTTCTCCTTAGGCAAACTTTTTCCGTTCGATATTCAAACTTTAATTAACTCGATGGGGAAGGATTTCATGTTAGTTACAAGGATGAATTTTATTCCCTTCAGCATTGGAATTTTATATCTTTGTCCCATTTGGAAGTTTCCTTTGCTCTGGAAATGCGAGAACCTCGGCAAATGAGAAATTTCTACGTCGTACGGTGCAGTGTCGGCATGTGAGATAATATTGCAGCACAAAAACTCGAGCCTGATATACTATTTTCAAGTTTCAGAACGTTAAACAATTATCGCAACCGAATAAATTCCCATGGGAAAAAAAATACAGTTAAAAGTTACTCCAAAATCGTTTGCACTGAAAATAATAATTGAAAGAGTTAAGCAAGGGCAATTATTCATAAAGAATACAGAGGTCACGTGCTCTAAAGCACATCAAAGCAAAAACACAAGCGTCTCCCACTAAGATCGTCAAGTACTCGCGTACTCGAGTCAGATTTCTCCAAACGGTCCACGTGTTCCAGTCTCCACTGTAACTCCGAAATATATAGCGTTTTTTAGAACGAAGTCGTTCGAATGTTTTTCTTTTTATCTGCAAAGACAAAAAATCGTGTAATTTCAACAAAAATAAATCGTACGGTGCGTGAGTAAAAAACGTCTGCATCATTGACCGAAGATTATTATTTTAAAAATTGAATCGATTAATAAATTTTAAAGATATCTGTGAAGAAAAATAATCCAAACGTGTTTGTGACTTGAATCGATTGCAGTGACGTCACGTTTATTTTTCTTGTAAATATCTATACGTGCTAAAGCACAATAAAATCATCGCTTCTTTCTGTCGTATAACGAGAGCCAATGCTCTGTAACACAACACACTCTATACAAATGAGTCACGCGATTAAGGCGGCGAGCACTCTGTCGGCCCCTTGTCATTGACGGTCTCCGCAACACGTACGTGTATATTTCGAATGCTTACAATCAGAAGGTCGTAACCGTCATAACTTTACGTGTCAATTCTCAAAGGTATAGATTTTCAATAGATTTTAATTTTATCGTAATGACCTTGGGGCTGTGGCACGTAAAATTCCCTGAAAGTCCATCAGATCGAAACTACTCGTGACACACAAAATGAACGTTTAACAATATGACTTTCGAAATAACGTGTACTCCTTCGTCTCATGGATTAGAGAAAATTTTACCATGAAATATAATAATTTATTCATTTGCACAACATTTTCCGATGTTAATTAATTCGAAAGTTTTGCAAAGGAGGTTGAAATCTTGTGATTTGAGCAACGTTTTTTGTGAAAATAATTATCGTTGTTACGAATTATATTCCTATTCAGTTTTTTTGATACTTTCTGTGATCATTGTTTCAATAGCTATTGTTTTACCCACGTGAATAGTGCTCAGCAAACAGAATACAATCACAAAAACAACCTCGAGCATGATTTCAATCGTATTGTCTTCTCGTCCCTAGCTGTCTCGTATTAGTCTCGTGTCGTCGTAACCGAGTTACCGAGTTCCGGAATACTCGGATGGGTTTATCGCGAGCTCTTTTCCCCTGCTTATACGCGATCAAGCCAGAGGATAAAGAGCGGAGTACATACGTAACAGCAGTACGTGAAGTACAATTCACACAATCAAGAAACCTTTTCGGAAATAACATTTTAAATTAACCTCTTGAATTCGTGTCAGAAAAGTGAAAAAAAAAACATTATTAAAGTCCAAGCCATGAGATTGAGACCTTGTGGATTTTATAGCCAAAGATTCACGCAATGTAATTGCAATTTCCTGAATATTAAATGGTCTTCTTCAAACATTGTGCCAAATTGACCCAATTTCTTTGCCAGAGGCGAGCAGAAAAGTTGACTTCTCTTTCTCGAGCCATATCGTTTACGCCGCTCTTTCCCTGGCGACACAATCTCGCACCTGTTTGTACCTGGTGGAGGTAGAGATCCCTTGCGATCGTAGGCATGAGAAAGGAGTATGGGGGGAAGAGAAGGGTATGTGGAAAGGGCAACTTCCGTTGGGATAGCAAAGAGTGGGAGATCCGACCACAACTGTCAGTCGTGTGCTCGCACGTGGTCCGAAACCTCTGCGGCGTCTATACATATTTTTTTTCTTTTTTTTTTCTTCTCATTGTGACTCCACCGCAGCCTCTGGGTATAATCTCGTGTCTGGGATAATATCGTGAAGGATTTTCATTTGGTGGAAAAGGGCGGGGAAAACAGCAGGTGCCATTGAAGTACCTGGAAAGATCCAAGGACTCGTGACTAAACTTTCAATCTGCTGTTGCGCGATCCTTCGGCATTTTTTCGTTTCGAAAGACAGCAACGAATTTTCTTATTCGTCGATGTTTCTATTTTATGTATGTATCGCGACGCATTTCCAAGAGATAAGGAAACTCCAACGGTCATGACTCATTTTCTCGTAGCTACAAAGTGTGCAATCGTTCTCATTGCACGGTGGAATTTTTTTGCTTTGCGAAGAATTGCATAACAGATGTGCTATGGAATTTTTTTTTGACTCCACATTTCATTGAATTTTATGTGTTTCCTCCAGGATCTTTACAAATCCTCGCTGTCAAATGAACACCGAGTGTCAAGTAGACCCTTTCTTTTCGTAACTTTTGTGTGGCAAATACCAACGAACATTGTGAGACAGTGCCAGTGTTTCTCGGCCTTTTTATTAACGGACGTCGTTAATTCGCCGAATCGTGAGAACGGGATGCTCTTATTTATTCAACGCCTACGCTGAATTATGAATATTTCGGACTACATGAAATATCAGTGAATTCAGCAAGCACAAATTTCATCTAACCGTCGAACGAAAAGAAATTATGCAAAAACGTTTTGATAACTGGTTCCTAATAGTTGATCATTGATTCAACTTCGATTTGGAATTTTTGGTAAGTTCGTTTCGTTCTTCGACACGATTTCTTCAAATATATATTTTTTCAAATTGTGGCGAAATATTTTCTTCAACTGGCTTCACATCAATACTGAACATAAATAAATAGAATCTTTTATTCAATTTCGATTGCAAACAGTTTGCGAAAACACATTGTGGCAATAAATTCAACTTTAATTAATATTTCATTAATTTTTGTTCTCTCTGTCGATTCTTTGACAATTTGGTTACAAAAAGCTTGGAAGGAAATATTCTCCGTCACTATTTGAATGTCTTGTAGTTTATAACGAACTTAAATTAAGTAAATTAGTTAATGAGCGACACGGTTAATCGTCAATGACTTGTGATTTGTCACATGTGTGATTCTACGTTATTCAGTCCATTTTAAATCGCTTTGAACTCATTATATTGACCCATTCATTGTCATTGTTACGAATTGGGTCGACAATGAACTTTGCCAATTAAGGGGGATGCAGGCGTTACACGATATCTCATTTTATGCCAGAGAGGACAATATTACGAGGTTTCGTGGGTTTGTGGGTTACCCACCTTCGCGAGTATACGAGAAGTTGTCTAACCCTCGTGAAAACTCGAAATTGCACTCTCCCAATGTAATATCCTCCAGTTGCCGGATACTCAGTGTGTGCAACGTTCGATAAGGTTTACGGTGCAGACTCTCTCATGCACTATATGGGTCTGGTTCTTTGGCTCGATATCTCTGCGGTGGGGTGCACACAGAGAGAAAGAGTTATTGCCATCTGAATCCATTTCTCTCTCTGGTCTCTCTCTCTCTCCATCTTTCTCTGTCACGATCTCGTGTCTCTCTCCCTTTGATAATTTCGTATCTTTCGATAAACTTTAAATTTGATCTCATCCGGATGGGCCGTGAAATTTTTCCGGAGACAGAGAAGCTCGGCTCCTTATTTTTAACGACCCCAAAAACTTAGACCAAAGTATTTTTCGTTGGCGCAAATTTGTTTCGATCGAGGAAAAACATATAGCGAATTGCAAAGTAAATGAAAACTTTGATGTACAGTGAGAATTTCTACTTTGTTACTTCATGTAATCGGAAAATTTTGTTTGGATGGAATTATTCATGCGATTAAAAAGCACCGTTTTTCAAAGGGATCGTTAAATTACAGCGTACGCTTTACATACATATAGTACATGATAATTATGCCAACGAAAATGCATTGCTTCTATGGCCTTTAATATAATGCAAAATTTATTCACTCTTGCCATTTGCATTTTGTACTTCATCCCTACTCTTGACTATTTATTCACCATCGCTCAAAGTCCGGATGTTGCCAATGGCGAAATTCATGCCTTCTCATCCCTCTTCCCACCTCCGCGGTATGAAAAGCTAAGCCTCTTTGTACCCCTGGGAAAGCTTCCAGTAAGCGGTTTACCAGTATTGGCAGCTAGTATCCGAGCGAGACAGATACATGAATAAATATCTGGACCCCAAAAACGAAGAGGGAAACGGAGTGTGGACCGAAAAGCTAGTTCGCAATTCTGGCATTCTCCGCTTTTATCGTTCCCTCTTAAATTAGTTGTATTTCCACTGTACATCTTCCCACGAAGCTTTCGTTCCTTCCTCTCGATAGCATAAGTCTGCTCCTTCTCCTTTGACTCAATCCTTCAATGTTTTTATTCAACGTGATACTTTTTCACGCTAACGAAACTTTTGCCGAGCTTACGGTGAACGATAGTTTTGGCTTTTGAAGTCGGCCTCGGACTCTGAAGTTGTTGGTTGTTTATATGGAAATCAGTTCAAGTTCGTGAGCTTTTAATTCATATTGTTCGTCGTGTGAATTCTCGAGCTTTGATCCATCAGACTCTTCACTCGTTATGCTGCTGTATAAACGCAATAGAAAAAAATGAATAACATCCTGATTGACGCAAATGTTTAATAAGTGAAATAGTTGTAGCCCAAATTTCAATTTCATCCCGTCGTAAATATTATCTCTTGCGCTCCTCGTAATTCCAACGGATGCGTAAAAAAAAGAGCTCCACTATATAGTGATGTATTAGAGAACGCGTGTCAGTGTACCCTGCGCGGGAGATACCGTAATCAAAAGATACATAAACACAGCCACGAGACTGAGAGGCGCGAGAATATCATCGCTGAAACTTTCGTGGCGAAACGTTCATTAAAAAAAAAAAAAAAAACATATTAAATATGTTCCCCTCTCAAATAATAATTAAACACAAGACAATTTTGATTCCTTCGGTTCACTGATCTCTTAATTAATGTTGCTATCAGTAAATATTCTTTGTGGTCATTGATATCGATATCACGCCTACCGAATTTCTCATTTTATTATCTCCGCCGATTTCAAAGAGACTCGTTGTTTCATCTATTTTTTCTCTCATTCAATTCATTAAGTCCGTAGCCTTGTATTGATAAAAAAAAACAAAGTTGTCAAAAGTAATAAAAATACACGGAGGCAAATTCTGACAAATTGTCGTTATTTTTTTAGTCTTGATTATGCAGATACATGAGACATTATTCAATTGTGCAACGCACGATTTCAGTGAATATTTCTTCTATACGAACTGGCTGGAACAGTTGTACCAAAAATTTCATTCCTTGGGGTTTGTCCCGCGGTGAAAAAATGAGTAAGAGTTATGGGAATATGGAAAAATGGAAATTGGGAGGAAGTAGTGCACGCGTGAAAGAAGTACATGTACAGAGAGAGAATCGTACGAGGATATACAGGCAGGAAATGGCGGTGAGCGGCATAAGGCAGGTACCGGCTGCTCAACGTCACGACTTCCGGTGTGGATAGCGTCAAACAAAAGGGGATCCTTTTCCGTTCGTCGAATGTTTATGAAATAGATACATATAGCTCCTGCAGCGTACCCCGTTATATGCGACAATAATTTTTAAAAAATCATGACCGAGTATTTCTCTTGAGTAACAACAAAGAAATTAATTAATTAATCGGGAAATGTAATTGTTTATTGTTTGAATTTTCGCGACATTATTTCGATGATTTTTGTTGAGTGCGTTTTTTTTTTATTGCTTCGCTATCTTTGGCTGCTTTTCGAAGTTTTCGTTTTATCGTTCACCATGGAGTCAAATGAGGTCGCTGACACACCACTCATCCGTAGTTTATTTACGGAAATGCGCTCCTCTCACTAACTGGGCCACCAAAAAGCGTGCGCTTGTGTGTGTGTGATTGGTGCGAAAAGTTTTTTCATTTCTATTGAAATTTAGCGGAAAAATCCGTTGATTATCTTGCTAAATGGGATTTGTTCCCTTTTGGTAAACATTTTCGTTGAAAAAGAAATATAATATATGCGAAAAAGGTGTAAGAATAGACGTCGAGATTTAGGCATTACTTTCGTTTGAATGGAAACAAAAAATGGCAGACTTTTGGCACCCGTTTGAACGATGGGCTCTTTGAATACATCGGTTCGTGCTATATAGAGTGGAAGAATTCTTGCACGTGAAAATTTCGCTATAGCATCCGATCCTCACGTGATACGATGCCGTAAAATTGCCTTCGAAGCGAAGCCGACCTAATTCGATCGTCCCCTTTTTTCTATTCCATCCCTGTAGCCACACTTTGCCTATTCCTATTCCTTTCTACACTCTTTTCGTTTTCCTTTACCGTTGCTACGACTCTCGAAGCTTCTCGCTCTCTTGCCAAACGAAAGCTGAATGTTCACACGCTGAAAGACTAGAAATAAAAAGGACAAGCACAAAAAGTCCTCGCCTGTGTGTACACGCTTCCGATTCATATGTAGGTCGTTTGATAAAAACGAAGCAAAGTGTACGTGTCTCGCTTTTCTTCACACCGCGGCCAAAAGTTTGTTTGCTCCACAGGTACATCGAGTTTTTTTTTCAATTCGTTAACAATTTCATTTCCTGCGATGATATTTTCAAAATTCTATCTCTCGATTACTTTGACTTTCTCCTCAATTAGAAACTAATCCAAACGTTCAAATCATACGACTCGCGGTCGGCTAATAAAATTTTTTTTAAACCGCAATTTGGGACGACATCGAAATATAATGCGAACGGCGAATTTCGTAAGAGCAATAGATTACGTTTTAGAGCACAAGGCAATTAAACCTGCTGGTGTAACGTACAGCTGGAAATCGATTCGGCAGATAGTGTGGCTAGAGTTTCATGAATTTCCAGCGAGCTAATTCGAATTCCAACGTCATCGTGGTCGCAGGCCATTCGTGTGGTCCAGACGGCGACCCTACTGCTGCGATTCCTTGCATTTTAGTGGCCTCGAGCCCTCCTATACGGACATGTGATTTACACCAACACATGGTCCTACATTTATCGATGTATTCTATGGTTTCGTGGAGGCCCGTAAATGGCAGTTGTCACTTACAGTGGAAGATCTTACCGAACTTTGCAAACTTACTGTTCTCTCGTTATCAAAGTCTATTGCAGGTCTGAAACAAGGACACTTTTGTCTACCCTCGGGAGAAGGAGGAGGCACTTTGAAAATTTCGTCTTTTGTTCGACGTTCTCTATATGTGGCACTTTAAGCGTTCAGACACTTGGTCCTCTCTCATCGCTTCCCCTTCCTTTCCGAGACTCTCCTCGCGGAGCATACGTGCCGGTCCTCTCGCCCAAAACCGGAAGTATCGAATCGACAAAGTGCTCGCCCTCCTTTTAAAGGGCGAACATCGTTCTCAAATTACGCCGGTCACACAAAAGAATAAAAAAAATACTTTCGAAACTTTGGCACTACGTTGAAACACGCGTCTTCGTATATATATTTTTTTTTTTTCATCCATGCACTCCAGATTTATTGGTTTTGACGAAATTTGATTTTTTTTTTCTTCCGAATGGCCCGGAAAAAATTGTTTTGTCTTCTCTCTCCAATTTTTGGTCGAGTTCTGAAACCAATTAGTGGATCGACAAATGATTTCAATTCGATATTCATTTCGTACTGTTTCTCTCTTTTCTGTTTTTACTCAATCGCGAGCACCAGACGTTGACGTTTCATTCTTGTCATCATAGTCTGAATATCTGGGTCAGGTCGTCAAACTCGTAAACTGAATTCAACATATACACACGTAATAGAGATTCAAGATTGTACATTGCATAAGAAAAAAAAATCTAGTTTGCGAGTCGTCTCCGTGACTCGGGGATGCCACAATTACGACCTCGAACCCAAACTCTTATAAACAGATTTTTATTTCTCGAATTTAAAGTTCAAGAAATTAAATTCTAACAACTGCCGAAGAGCAAAAGTTTTTTACGTATAAATTATAGAAAATATTTCAAAGAATTCTTTTGAGGACACAACTAAAAGAGTGCGGTGAAAAATGCAATGCCAGACTGCAGCAGCGAAAGGAGAAACAAGTTTGACAAAGAAACTAATATGCACCACCAATGAGATTTATATTAGTTCATTTCCGCCGGACGTCTGACGTCTTTGGCCGATTCTACGCTCATCTCGTCTCTTTTATTCTATCACTGTCTTTCGAGCCTGCGTTCACGACTTTGTGAATCACGCGATATTCCGTCTTTTTCTTTCTCCAAAGCCTGAGGCATTTCTGCTTAAGATTATTCAAAATTCTATTCGAGTCGAATCGCAAAAGAGCAGACAAGATTTTCCTCTGGCGGCTCGTCTCATGCTCCCTGGAAATCCGCCAAAAAGATGCGAGCGTACGAACGAACGGCATCCACGAGGATGTTCGTTAGTCTCTTTTTCGTTTCTTATGAATAACCCGCGTGACGCTGTGCTTTTTCCGCCTTTTTTTTATGTCCTAGCGAAGCAGTATGTACACGATTGTACGTCAATAAAGTTATACAGGCAATTCGATGAAAAATTGACTTTTGTTTTTGTACAGAAATTAGCGAGAAATAAGCACTTTGCTTATGACGCTTTTTCACTGTCATTTATGCGGTTGTTTGAAAAATATTACAAATTGAAATTATTAAAATTCTCAACATTAAATTAGAACCACTATAAAAAGAATCGCTGTTTTTTATTTTGCGAACTTCTGGTCCTGTTAATTCTTCGTTACCGATTTTCAAAATTACTTTTTTATAATAGTTTTTATCGCCAAATGACGGAGCTTTACAGACACAGTTCGCTGTAGCGTGATGCTAGCAATGGGCGAGCATTACATGAGTCGAAATCACAACGATCTTTTATGCCTTTTGGCCTAACGCCCACTCGTCACTTCCGTTTCTGTTCCGTACAGACCGGAATCTCAGTGCGCGTTATTCCACGCGAGATTTCATCGTTCTTATGCATAATCGTGCGCTCCATATGTTGAGGACCACTCGCAGTTCGCCCACGCGGCACTCTCATTACAATAGAGAAACTTTTCAAATTTTGATAAAAGTAGCAAAATTTGGATTAACTGCTCGTTGATGCAGTTTGAGCAATTGATGTGTTTTTTTTCCAATATTTTCACGTTCAATTTCGTCGACGCTGAAATTGATAAGTTTTTAGATGCTCAACTAGCAATAGCGAATTTAATTGGATTTTCATTGGGATGATTGGATGCAATCGTTTAAATCGAATTATCACAATCCAATGATCGTCTCGTCCTTTATATGAATTGATATATAAACATACCATCGTGTAATTATCCGATAATGCGTGGAAGCCAAAATAGACAAACGAATTATTGTGGAATCGCGTGTTTTCCCGAATGCAAATGATTTATTTCCAATCTCACACCCTCACAGCTTATTACACAGATATAGGTCGAAAGATAATATTCACCCATTTGTCTCTGCTGGCGTAAATATATATGAATACAACGACTGGAAATAAACGCAAGGGGCAAAAGTGTAACATAACTCGGACCTACTTTAATTCATGTAAATCGGCCACTCGGTAAGCGATTCGTATCTATACCACCTTGTGTTTAGCCATTACAGAACTGCGAATTACTTTATCGTATTCGACATCGAATGGAACCAAAGAAAGCTAAAACTTATCCAGTCACCAAAACGACAAATGTTTTAATAGTTTTTTTCTCAACGATCGACGTTGACATTTTTTTATTTCAATGATTTTCCAATGGCTGGTGGAACAGGTTCGTCAAATCCCTCATTCAATCACGCACTGTGGGAATTTCTGATTATTTTAATGCAATTTCATGGAATCAGGCAGAAAATTATTTTCGAATCTTGCAAACCCTGCTTCGTAAAATTTCGAGCACTAATTTTTTCGTCATTATCCTGCAATTAACTCCGAGTTTATGAGACACCTTTGACACGGAGTAAGCAATGAACGATCGAATAAGAAAGAGAGAGAGAGAGAGAGAGCGAAAGGAAAAGATAAACCCGAGATTCCCTGAACCACGAAAGACGGAATCGTCCGCGTTAATTAGCTTCGCGAAATTTACCGTCACGCCCTACTCCGCGTGGTTCTATCGTTCTTATTTGAAGCGATGCCAGAAACACAGATGAACGAGTCGCCAAGGATGAAGCTCTGCCAGAAATTGAAAGCCTTCTCATTATCTATAGATATATATTTGCTCTGTCCGTTTTCGCAATGTCCGATTTTCTTTCTACGTATATACAAGCAATTCCGAGACAATTTCATTTTATCAGAAAAAGCATAAAAATTTCCTAATTTCGAGGAAAAAAAATGCAACTGCACTTTTTATTTCGTTCATGTCAAATTTGCATTGGAAAGGAATGTATTTTCGAGATAGCCGGAAAAACTTGTACAAGTTTGAAATGCAATAAAAGGAATTTTTGTTTATACAGAACGAAAAAAAATTGTACATTGCAAAAATCAATCCTCATGGCATCCATCGTTTTGTTTCCCTTACGTCTGGAATAACCCATATCTGTAAGCTCGTTTCTCGTTTTCTTAATGCTCGGTTTTTCTTCCACTTGAACTCATCCACTGTCCTGACGAAGTCTCGACTTTCCTTTTCTCCTATCATCGTGTTCCTATTCTATTTACGGAACACTTGCGCACGCCAATTTATACGGCAGACCAAGTATCGCGATAGACGAATCAGGAATTTAAATGGAAATTTCAAAGTTAGAATTTCCATGAAAATTAATTGTAATTAAGAATTCAGTTGACTCAATCGGAGATCAGTTGACTCGAGCGAGGAAACGTTGATTCATTCTAATTCCGAAAGCGCATCCTCCAAAATTCGCTTCTGATGCAAATTCAGACATTTTTTAAATTCCATTTTAATTATTCATTAAATAAGTCTCTGGACCGTGAAAATTCAAAACGCCGCAGAGACCAGAATATTCAAATATTCAGGATTCGATAAAAACATGATCGATTTATCTTCAGAAAGATTTATTATTTTAAACCCAGAAATGAAATTGAATATGCCTGCAGGATAACGTTTTCCATCGCTCCGCTGCCTGCTCCACTGAATCCATAAAAATTACTCTCTACGCGTTAAAAGTGCCCGTTAACACGAGGGTCTGTAAAAATAAATAATTCGCATAGTTCAGTAATTCAAGAGTCTCAAGAGTTTTTACTCGAACATCGATGTTGATAAGTTTATTGAACATTCGGTGGATGCTCCACAAGTCGATTGAGTGTCTTCCCTCTCAAATTTACAGGCATCTCAATACATCACTCGTTGCCACTCGTCCCTAGTTTTTTAAACAGCACAAGCCGTTGATACAGGACTCCGAATGTAAAATATAATCTCTAACTTTTTCTGGACTCAGTCAAGTGGCTGTCAGTCTGACGCCTTTCCACTTTCCACGTGTTTATTCAAAAATCCGATAAATTCTCTCCACGTTTTTAAAGTTTGTGTTTTGGAAAATCGTTAGCAACTTGACTGCGAAATGGGCTGGGAATAAATTCATCAACACAATTTTAATTTATTCATCATAAACCAAGTTTGTATTTTTCGTTGAGTTTTCTTTCAGTATCGATCCTCAATTTGCCAGTGAATAATTGTTTAAGTTAATAGCACTCGATTATTTGAATATTTCATTATTTTCACAACAAGGTTTAATTAAATCGAGAATTGCGAGCAATTGATATACACTGTATGTGTACATTTATCATTTAATTCGAGCCACGTTGTTGTGCTCGAATAATTCGAGCGCAATAACGTCCGGTACCTACAACATGAACTCTAATTTCAATTCTCGTTCGAGTCATATCCCAACGAAAGATTCATCTCGCGTTAATTCGTTCTATGAAATCAACGCTCGGACATTTCATTTGTAACACGATGCTTCTGCTCTCTCGGCGGTCGTCGCTTGTAACGTAATTCCCACATTCATACACACGTGAACCTTCGCATGAATTAGATAACCTCTAGCCTTTTCAGCATGTAATTAATTCGGATCCAAGGTATTTGTGGTAATCCTCAAAATTAATTACACCAACATCGTCGTGCCGAATGAAAAACGTTTTCTATGGAATTTGCATGACATAAAACGACATCACCTTGTAACGTTGCAAATTCCAATGGTATTAAATTTCGTCTTGTGCGTTTTACGATTTTATATGATCATTAAAAAGTCGTGGTTATCGAAATGGAAACGTTGTTGTGAAAAATATAAATTTTTCGCAAAGTTGAAAAGCCGTCCGTTATATCAGGCATTTGAATCAACTGGATCGCGGTAGCTGCCTTAAGAAGGATGCACACGTGTAAACCCGCACATAGCTTTTGCTTGACGAAGTGGAATTATCACCGTTATATGTTAGTGATAAACTGGTCTATCGATGGAACAAATTCACATTTACATTTTCTTGCTTTCTTTTTTGTTTCTAATGTGAATGTCTTATCTGACGATGTATATAGAAACGACTGAATCCTCGAACCATTATGAATGAAAAAATAACACGAAAATTCCACGTACGTCGAAGCAGCCTTGGGACACTCAATTTTCCTTTTCGTTTTTTCACATTCAAGTAATAGAAAGAGAGAGAGAGGAAAATGTCGAGCATAACGTTATATTGATTTGATCTTGGGATTTATATTTGTAATTTCGTCATCTCCCACCACGCATTCATTTATCGTCACTAAATGCGTTCAAACGGCGGATCTTACTTCTCTCGTTTCTCTCGTTCCAAAGTACAAGCAATGCTTAGTGACTATCTTGGACTCGTCTGGAATTACGTGACGCCCACGTACCACCCACACATTCACATATACACACGTAGCACCTACGTTCTCATCGCCATTTTTTTTAACCCCCTCGGTATACCGTTGACGATTTTTCAAACTTCATAAATATGCATCGAGCACGATCGCATCGTGTCGAGTGAACACGTTGCAAGGCGAAAACGTGCACATCGCTCATACATATATCTGTATACAACTTTATGTGCTAAACACATCTGCTTGAAATGGGAAGAACAAAAGTTTAAACATTGCCGGAGAGTCTGAAAACTTCGCGTTCAATCCCTCGACAATTGCATAAATGAAAAGGGCGAAGTTTGCTGAGAAACTTTGAACGGTCACGAGTTCAAAAATCCTCTCGGAATCAGAATTTTCGTCCTAGGCTGATAATATTTTTTTTTAATAATAATAACGACTTTTATGTTTTTTACAATAATCATCAGAAAAGATCGCGAGCCAGAGGGCCAACGAAAATAAAAACTCGTAATAACACGTTTTTTATGATTTTTCTCAACGATTACAATCCTTTGTTTTGGTCACGCAATTATTTCGTGATATCAGAGAATAGTGCACACGATATAATCTTAAGCGAGCGATTACACAAGCGTTACAGAAAGTTGTGGAAAAAGATGGAAGCACCGCTGGGAAAAAATGAAGGCAGTGAGACTCATTGTGCGGTCAGTGGATAAAAGTTTTGTATTCGAGTCGAGGAGCACACCGCCCGATGTGTACACAGTGATTTATGCCACACTGTTATGCACGAGAGCTACGAGTCATTTTCCATAAACTTTAAAGTGCGAATCATGACTCGGAAGTATCATTTATGGACTTCCAAAAAACAATTATGCACAGAGAAAATTTCTCGGTGAGACAAATTTTTCCAAGATCGATCAATTCGAACCGAGCGCAAGAGCTTAATTTATTATCAATAAATCTTTTATTCCAAATTCAGAAAGTTGAAAAGAAAATGCTATCGCAATGAAACTTTCGCTGTATATATTCATTATTTTCTACTCTTCGGTAATACCCTCCATTACGTATTACAAAATAATGATTTGTTTTTATTATTACGTGCAAGAAAATAAAAAGTTTCGGCTTATTAATTCTTACGACAAAGAGAATTGCGTACGTTTGGATTGTATGAATATTCATTTCCTTGTCAAAGAAAAATGCAATTCTCGTAGCTAGAAATTGAAACTATGTACACCACTCGAGATCGTGGCTACACGTTCCTTCATCTCACATTTATATATGCAAGCCATTCGTTAAATTCGTTTTTCACGTTCACGTGTCCAACGAGAGTCACGTTTATCATTCCGCACAACGAGCCACGAAAGAGAAAGAGTGAATGATCCAGCAGATCAATTCAATCACTGAGGATCCCATGAGATTTGATGACGCAACAATCGATTTAACGACAATAATCGAATCGTCGAATCGTCGATTGACAATTTTATTCAGTATTTTCATTCGCCACTTGATCCCTCGACCTTCGAGTCGCTTCTCACAAATCCAACCGATGAATCACGTTTCTAATTTTCGATCGAATGTTTTCCCTCTTTTGCAAGGGAACAACATTCTGCTGGATTTTCAAAAATCTGAATTTTCCATCGAATTAATGAAATTATCAATGACGTTTAGCCGTGTCGCAAAATAGGATCACTTGAAATATAAAAATATAGAAAATGCTCGAAAAAATACTTTCTTTCCTTTGCAGATGAACGAAACAATCCGATTCGAGTGATCGGATCGATTTCCAACGAGAAATTTTGAAAAAACGTTCACTCAAGAATAAAATAAGTTTACAAAGATCCTAAACCTGAGAAATGTCAGAAACGTCATGTGTGAACACTGATCCAACGTGAAATACTTACAGTTGCCTTAATATCGCGAATATTCTATCGGGGTTAAAAAAAAAACTGAGATGAACCAGTCGATATCTATGGAAGGTACGTCCCCTGGGGGGCGGAGGCTGTCACGGAGTTTTCATTCTTGTCTACGCGGAGCTGACAATGAGGAACTGGAAGCAGGTAAATAGAAAGAATCTAAACTTGAACGATGTGATATTTTTTTCAGTCAATTACATAATTTCATAAAAAGTGAAGCGAAAAAAATAAAAGCTCCTCGCATAATCATGTGTACTTTCATATTATTTTCTGAATTCCATAATTCCAGATAAGTAACAAATAAGATTGCAAAACCATTCGCGTTACACTATTAAATTTAAAATATTCATCCGAAACGAATATTTTTTGATATCTGCAGATAAGATTCTGATAACACTTGGATATGAAATGCACTTACGTTTAAAAAAGAAAAATATTCAACACACATAACCAACAGTCGGCGAGCAACCTGTTTTCTCGGAACTGTTACTCCGCGGCCAAATCGGAACGAAGGGTGGTGGCTCCTTTTCCGCTCATTTCATTAGACTTTCCCTTATGCTTGTCACCCCTTTTTTTTCTTGTCTCATTCCACACACTCTTGGTCCCTTTTTCAGCCATTTCGAGATCGTGCTACACCTACGGGAGCGTAGGTGCTCGTAAGCAATGTGTACATACGCGATTATACTCTGATTTACATGTTTAAATACCCATTCATATGCAGAGGCTTATAATTACTGCTGATTAAAATGTACGAACGAACCCAAGAAAAACCACGTGTTTTTTTGTCTCTTTTAGCGTTTTATTTTGAAACAATTCAAGGATAATTAGAATTCAAATAATTCGTCTGTATGAGGTGATTGACATGAATTATTCAAATGAAATAATATAATCGCCTCGGCTTAATTGATCCATTTTCATAGGTCAGTTGGCCATTTAGTCATAAAAACGATACTATGCACTGCACGAGAAAATCAAGAAATACCGTTCGATCTAAATTTACCGGTCTCGAACTACAGGACATTTTTTGTAGAGAAGGAAAAAGGGAATAAAAAACTAGGACTCGTTTTTCCTGTTTCAGTAATTACTGATCGTTGCAGTACTCAGTTACTCGTTGCAAGAAAAAAAAAAATCCATTCATATGTGAAAATTCAAAATTGTACAAGATGATCGAAGCGATCCGTCTAGCTTGGATTTTTTCCGCTCGATTTTACGTTATTTATGCAATTTTATGTGGGCTGAGACGATATGAAGGATTCGCGGAAGTTGATCGCCAATACCGCGACGTACGTCTGGGGCGTTGAATTCCCGGTGCAACGAGTACAGGATATAGCAATGAAACTCGCACGGTCTGTGTAGAAACTGAAGACGATGGGTGACGATGACCGAACCTCTCTATCCCACTTTGACACACATTCATCCCATAAGGAATATCTCGCTCATCGCCTCGAGCCCGGACGAGCCTTCGGGCTTTTCTGTATCACGTACATATACACATTGACATTAATGTGCGTGTTACATACGTCGCTAGATGGTCATGTATTTGTCTGTCCATACAGAACGTCGAGGCGCCTTCACACACATACATATTGACTTATAAGCACGTTTGACTCTTACACGTTTTCCACACACATACGCAACATGTGTACGCGACTCTCCGTAACTCGGCACGAGACCACGAGCTTAATATTTACTCTCATATACACAGCCACCGTCTCGCGATCTCGGTCCATTCGCGCTTACGGTCTTCACTATCTAACCGTACCGAGAGGAAGGAACACGCGCGCCTTTCCCGATACTTTGTCGTCACTTCATCGTCTCGCCCATATTACACGCGTTACTCGATCCAACGTTTCGATTTCTAACTTCCTTATTTGTATGTGTATCATTTATATTGTGTCAGCTCTCTTCGGTAACGATTACCACGATTTATCGTAGACCTTACATCACGAGAATGTCCGAGTGGAACTTTAAATTCAAGTTCGAGATAATGATCAGCTGAAGTGACGAGTGATTCGCGATTTCGCGTACTCTCCATCGCGAGTGACGTTTGTGATCATTTCGTTCTTTTTTCTTCTCCGATTCTCACCTTACGCTGCACTGTGCTCTGGTCTTTTGCATTCATGGAGAATTCAGTGCTTCGCTGCAGTTATCCAATCATCAAGTGTTTGAGGATATTCGTCCTAATGCGGAATTAAGAAACTGCTCATGCCAATCTGAGACTCCAACATGAGAATCAGATATGTGGCTCAGGATACACCTGTTAATGGATACGACCGTACGTCCCTCTACTTTTTTTCTTTATTCGCAATTCCATGATCCAATAAAAACTCCCAGCCCTTCGTACCGAGAAAAAAAATAAGAGAGACTGGAAATCTATAGATTTTTCAATTTCCTGTCATTCCTGGAAAAAAATTCGATTGATGGAAAATGTTGGATTGACTGTATTGGAAAATATTTCTTTTCGACTTGACAAAGAGAATACAGACTTTTATGGCGAAATTTTCGGCCATACGAATCACCGAAATTTTATCATCCGACGTCTTCCATATCGGTAGGAACATAAATTGTTCCTGGTGTGTCAGAATACCGTATCGATCTTCCCAATCAGTCAACATAGCTCCCTTTGGAACTGTTGGTTGTCCATGTGACGAGTACCATCAGGTACGAGTCCGGTATCGGTATCCGAGCAAATATTTACTCGGTCACGTATCATCCGGTATGAAAGACGACAAGAAAAAATGGTTGGGAGATTGACGAATACGAATATCACGGAGACTCCGTGCGAGTACATCGCGAGTACGAATACAACAACGAGCGAAGAGCCGAAAAACCGTTTGGATGCCATTCTCGCGCCCCGTAAAAAAGCATTGTGAAACCGTTACATGAAATATTCGGGGTGCTCGTGTTTTGCCCTGACTTTCGTGTACTCTTTTATTTTCGTCGAACGGCATTTTTCGGCCACTTTTCGACTGGGTCACATATGTGCCCTCTTTCATCGTAGTTGAAAAGAATTTTAGTTGAGCGTGGCATAACTTGCTCCACTTGAGCCAATTCCGGTCGATTAGTTAGTTTTTGAACGAGGGTTCATTGGCAACCAGCACTAATTGGAAATTGAGCTTCTTATCGTTTGGAATGTCGATTTTTCTCGTGATCGAAATCTTACGCAAAAAAATAAAAATTGTCCCATGCGATAAATGTGCATGTTAATTGACGTGGCACATAGAAAAATTCTCGACGACATTAAAATTCATACTTTGTTCATAAATATACAAGCGGTGAACGAATACCGCAAAAAAAAAGGTCAATTTTTTACAGATTATTTAACTCAGATACACGAGAAGAACGAGAGCAAAAGGACACACGAAGAAAAGATATGGAAGATGCACCCCGGAGTGCGAGTCTCGTTTTCCACGCAGTGCCATTTTTTAATATTTTTTCTCCATCCTTCCTGCTTATCCTTGCCCCGCGAAGCACCTACACCCAGCATTGACGTTGTACCAGCCTTTCGAATAGCATCTTACTGAACGGATATACGCGGCTCTAGACACCTTCGTTATAATACCTTTATGTGTTTATGCACAGTTCCCACTATTTTTCTCTTCTTTTTTCACTGTTTTCTCTGCGGCATGATTTTGCCAATATATATCGTGTTCCCCAGTGTAAAAAGTATTGCATAGCCACGAGCTTGCGGATAATATAACGAGGAATAGAGGGAATAAGGGCTTACGAGCGTTCGTGGCACTGAAAGTCCTTCGTAAGAGTCCTTGATAAGTCATACCTATCCTGTCTATATATAAAACTTGCGGGCGTTACTGAGCCACGGGGCTAATAGGATAAATACATAGGGATGGGTCTGGACTCTGATTTTATCGGTTCCTCAACTCCTTATACCTTTCGTTTTTATTCGTTGCTCTTCGCGAACGAAACTCTCTCGTTCCTTCTCCCTCTCTCTCCCTCCCGTTCGTTTATTCTTCTTCTTACACAATATATTTTTCTTTCTGGCAACAAACGCGCGAAGATCCACACTGCTGGTTGGTCCTTTGTACATACGCAACGTTACTCACAATACATTCGGAACGAGAATAATATGTGAGAATGGCAATTAACTGGATGCAAGCATTTTCCCCTTAGGCTGCAAATATATTCTTCGAGTCTCGAATACCAGCCCCGTGCATGGATTTTCTACTATTGCTGATATAATAACTCGAAACGTGTTCAAAAAAATAAAGCACCAAAGAGAAAACAGTACGTGCTTCGCGAAACCAAGGGTTAGCACGAAATGACTAATAATCATGGGCAGTGTGGCATATTTGCAGGCCTTCGATATTTTTACGTTCACAAAAACATTTTACATCTCCGTAGAAATTCACCGATCTCAAAAATTCATCATATCTCCATACTTTGAAAATCAGTAGAAACGAGTCTTCACTCTCCGCTCACAAATCGATAATTTAATTTCCTCCGTGTATTCCAATCGTAATTGTTTCTCTCGTGAAGAATAGGAACACTTGATATGTAAACAGACTAAGTTCTTCCTGCTCGTTATTTCCATCCCCTCGGAATTTAGTCAGTGCTCCAGTCTTATCCTCCCGGGACGAGAGACCTACGTGGACCAACATCATACTGTGTAACAACATGTGCATTCATATGTCAGCCTATATATATCCCATACATAGCTATACATACAGTGATGTATACTCTGAAGGAATTGGAGCGAGTACCGATATGGTTGGTGCTCTCTTCGGACCGTCCATTAAACTCTCGTGTGTCCCACCATGTGGAAAAAAGCTGTCCTTGCGAAAAACTCGTGCTCTTGGACCGAGATGCACAAGACACAAACGTATGGGTTCATAAAAAGAAGACTCGTTGGTTATCACGCGATCTAAATTCGTTCTTACATAAATACATCTATTCAAAAAGAAAATATGTACACTAGGCATCCGGAAATCGTGGACAAGTCGATGGGAAGTTGGATGAACGGATCCTGGAAAAGAAAGTCCTGAATATGTCTTTCTGCAAATTTTGGCTATTTTTCCTGGCAATGTGACGCATCCTAGCGTCTGGCTTTCAAGACACCTTGTATAGAATATGTAAGGAATGGGGTTGTGTAACTGAACGGTTTCCCTCATCACTCCTCACTCATTCTTCACATTGTCATCTCGTTTCGCCTTGACGAGAAGGTGAAGACGATTCGCCATACAACGTCTACAGGTTGCTTCGTCTCCGTTCCTCTTCCTATGTCCGTCTTTCGCTCCACATGTTCTTCCCTTTTATGAGTTGTTTCTCGTGGTTTTCAAACCAATGGTATATATACCTTCAAACAATGTAAGAAGATACGCCGCTATATTCGCACCTCCGTGCAAAAAGAAATATGCTTTACGAGTCTGCATCGAAACGAAACATCCGACGAAAAAAAAAAAACTGATTCGTGGATAATTGTACCAGTTGTTACTCGTGGTTCAAGTGAACGGGATGCTCTTCCTTTTTCATGAGATCTCTGTACACAATAACTTCAAGTCGAGACGATCAATTAATGCCACGATGCGTTAATTAGCATCGAAAGTACCTAGAGAAATGAAAAATCGTTTGATATAAACTATAGACTCTTTGAAAATTTTCTGCTTCTCTACGAACACCAAAATCTACAATCTACTCAGTAAAAATTAATAAAACACGAAAATTTCAAACCTACTCCATATTCTCGAGCTTTTTCAATTAATTTTTTTCTTTTCCATTCTGATTGCAGGTGAGTCCGACAGAATCAAGTCATTGCCACGTAATTCAAGATTCGCAAGGTTCTCAGAGGACAGAGGAGGTAAGAAGGAATATTAAATTAGGTTGAATCCAACGATCGGATCTCGTCAGGAAACCGAGTTAAACTTTCGTTCACCAAAAATTCGTAAAACAAAATTCTCTCCTACTCATTTACATTCTCAAAATATCGCTCAAATATTATCATGTTTGATAAACAGGAAAATCGTGCTTTGCAAAATAATAAAACATCGAGGGAACATTCTGAAAAGTATTTTCAGTCTCTGACGTCGATTTTGGTCCTTACTTTGTGTCCCAATGCTGTCATTGTGGGATTCTTATTCCATTGGAATAATTACGCGAGTGGGATTGTAATTATTCGTTTGGGAACTTTCGCAGCACTGTTCTCAACGCCCCTATGATGCAATACTACTGGAAAGGGTTCGAGAATATACAAAACGACGATACATTGATATAAATACTAAATGGCTGTCCATAGGTCTGTACGTATTTCGATACACACGGTCGATGACAATATCGTTTCGAAATATCGAACTCCTACATGTCCCATATCATCCTCTGTACTGGTGAACTGCCAGATGGCCCACGCGAGCAGCGTTCAACCAATCAGACAATTTCGTATATGAATAAAATCAACGTATATATTTCTTCCCAGCTGCAATAATGTCTGTAATTCATGGAGTGATAGAATATCGGGGAAAAACTCATTCCCTGAGAGAACAATAGATGCTCGAGTGAGCAAGAAAAATCCGCCGGATTCGAGGTACTTTTTGTTATCGCATTGATTGAACGAGGAAAAAAAAAACTCGAGGCTATTTAAAAACCAAAAAAAAAAAACAATATCCCAATTGATTGAAAACCGGATATTGGGACAATGGCTCCGGTTGCTGTTTGGTGAAAAGTAAAAATTGAATTCAACTCCATTAACATGTATTCATCAAGATTTCAATCGCGTCGTATGTTATTTTTATAGATCGATTTTTATCGCTCGACAAGTTTAAGCACTTTTCCTTTTGATTAGAGTCTCTCGATCTCTCGCATTTCGAGTCCCATTGCAAAAAACAAGGGATCGCCGCGGTTCCTCATTTAAATTCCTTCCCCGAGCACTGGTCCACCAACTTTTCCTTCGGGCTCGTGGATAAAATGAAAAAAAAAGCTACGTTGTTCAATAATCAACGAGTTTTACCATTTCTGGTAGTTATCGCCGGAGAAGTTTTTTTTTAACGTCACGTACAACATTATTAAGTGATTCCATACTGGACTCGTCAATTATTAGTGAAACGAAACAACTTTTAAATTCGGTTACCAAATCGTTACGCGGAAAATTCTCGTTATATTACTTTTTTATGGCAAACAGTCTTGTCCATGCTTCTTTTACAATTTTTCCTTGCGGGCCTCATACCGTTACATATAAGTTTATATGCTCCAATCGATAGACTCGTTGACGTCGGCATTCAACAATCTCATTACTTCCCACTCTCCCTTAGAAAAAAAAAAAACCTGTTTTTCACAAGTCAAGTTTATATTTAATTGATGCGAATCTAGACGCAATTGATTACGTGGGTTTTAGTTATGCAGCCCTTGCCCGACAAACAAATTACAATTTATTTCATTACAGAAAGTTTTTAGCAACTACTTCGACTAGATAAAATAACTAATGAATATTATTGTTATTTCTTGAAACATTACACATGGACTGTGGTTACCGTCAGCCGGTATGATCGAGACATGAGTGGCTAGACTTTTCTCTGTTGGTAACGTTGGATTCTGCCTTGACGTACTCAACGGTTGACAAGGAAGTGTTCGTCAAGCAGCTCTTCCTATAAATTCGAAAGTTGCGCTGCGTCGATATGCGCTTTGGAAAATTCAGCGTGTTACCCTCCGAGTCGTGGGTGTTTCGATGATAACAAAATTTTATTCAAAAAAAAATAATGAATACAAAAAATTCGTAAAACCAACGATTTTTGTTGTCAAATGGAATTTTTTGTTTCTTCTTTTACAAGTCGTTTAATTTGTAAATTTCTTAACAACGCCGCTTAAAAATGATTGAATTAATAGAACAGTGTGTAGTTAAGCATCCATTAATGTTTATTCCTCAATAAATAATTGAAGCTTCGTAATAAAGGTCGAGGATATGATACGAATGCATAATATGTCGTGTAATAAACCACATACATGTATAGACGCATTGGACAATCGATATCGTATTCCACTGGCGTATGTACGTCAACCATTAATGGTCTTACACCCCCTACAAGGTGGGGCTGAATCGTGCGGTCACTTTACGTACAAGGACTCGTTTCGATCCGTCGTTGCTTTTCCATTCCTACCTTATGTCTGTACATGTGCAGAATGTACACATGGCATGTACATGTTGCAGTATTCTCATAGCTGTACAGCAGCGGATCATTGACCGAAGCAAGGTGATTCTTACGCGAGTGTATAAATCGACTACGTAGTATCCTCCCCCTCCCCCTCATCAAGACTTTTACATCTATTTTTTTTTAACTTCTTCATTGCGTCTTCGTCCTCTCATGCTTTGCCTTCGTTGTCTTATTTTTCTCTTTCTCTCATTTTTATATATTTTTCTATTTTTCTCTCATCTCTCTCTCTCCCTCACGACATGTGCGACCGAGCCTATAGATTTTCCTTCTCATCCTATCGAGATACACTCACCCTCTCACTCCGTCTTACTGCAGCGCAAATCTCTGGCGGTGTCTCGCGCAACGCTCGATTACGATCCGTCACGATCCTGATCAGCAGAATGAAGCTATGCCACCCATAAGTTGCTCTGGATCTGCGTGCGAAATTGTAAAAATTCGTTGCCTCAAAACATCAATTTTCGTTACCAATTGAATTTGTTGGGTTTCCCGATGCTTTTTTTTTCTCACGTACACTCGATGAAATCTTTAATTATGGAATCATAAATATATCAAGGAGCTTTATGGCTTTTGTACAATCAATTATGATTTCTTCCATCTTGAAGGTAGAAATCGATGTTGATGGTAACGAAATCCACATTAAACGAACATAATTTCATATCACGCACATGTACACGCTAGGAGATTAGAGGAAGCACGCGAAAGATACGATTAAAATTACCGTTTGGTGTAATCATTCACTCGTTCTCGTTGCAAATCGATTACTAGGAGACATTAGCGAGATTCACCGACATAACCTATAAAGCACCCAACATTAACAAGCTGTATTTTTGTAGAGGTATATATACACGCACCACCGGAGCTGATGCTGGAGCTGGTGCTATTTTTCTTGGCCTCGGGCGAATCCCAGACCCCTTTTCCACACACCGACAGGCACTCTCGTCTCGTTCGTGCGACGACCAAGGGCCGAGAGACTCGATTGCACTCGTTGCATTCACTCGAGACTCGTTCCTTACATTGCCTCTTATACTCGCTCTCACTGGCCTTCCATCGGACTCTTTGGCGATTCGCTCCTCTCCGAGCTCGCTGCACTTCCCACCAGCATCAACAAACACTGCGACCTTCGTGAGGAATATTCCCTTTTCGCAGCGTCGTTTGTGCAACGTACACCCAAGACCAACGATACCTTCGTGGTCAACGTCTCTGTTGAGGCTCTTCTCTTTTTTTCCCCTCTTTTTGACTCATTTCCTCCGCCGATGTGTGAGTTGTTTTTGAACTTGGTGTTTCTTTGCTTCGATTTAAAAATAGCTTTTGGAATGCTGAATTATTTTACAATCCACCGAAACTTCGATCTTCAACATTTCCCAATAATCGAAAAAATCTGTCGATTATTCGGGAAAATCAAAGTGTGTATGGATAACATTTTACACGTGTCTCAACTTTCTACAACGTTCCTTGCACACATGGCCCGTTTATTGTCGCCAATCACTTCTCCCGATCTCTCTATACTTCAGTCTTTCCTGCTTGTCTATCACGACTCTAGCCTCACGTCCCTAGAAGACATCGTCACGGGTGTCATTCGAGTATCTTCGCCGGTCGAAGAGCACGTTTTCACGCCAATGCAAAAGAGCTCGCCGACGACCCAAAGAAAGCTCAAGTTCCATCAGCCATAGCGTAATGCACAGCCTTACGCCTCATTGTACGACTAGGTTGAACGATGGATATGAAGCACGTATACAGAACAGCATCTTCCGTCACGTGTCAGTACGATCTCATTCATCACAACGGGCGTGAGAACCGACACCTTTAGAGTCAGTCCATCTGTGAAGTGTTCCACGAAATAAAAAAGCAGAGAAAATTAGGAAAGTTTGATAAACAAACTTCGAGGATTGAAGCAAAACTGATTGATGATCCCGAGCTCGTGCATTGCCAGCTTCTCATACCATTATTTTTTCTATTTCCCTCAACTCTCGGTGACGAACCGTCGCCGTCTCATATGGCAGCGCAACATCTCGAGAGCTTAACGACACTTGGCTACAGAGTCTTTTTGTACTGATCATCCGAAAAAACGGTTCACAGATCGCATCTCACGCAGATGCTCCGAAAACTCGCAGACGAATACACGATGGTCCAGATTTTGAAAAAAGCCATAGTAATAATTGGATCAGTAGCCCAATGGCTCATGAAACAAATGAAGAATCTAGAGAACATAGGAGTCAGAAACGGAGAATAGAAATGCAATAAGTCTGTTCTGGTGTCGAGAGGTTCAAGGAAAACAAGTGCTAGACCTTCGGGTTCAGGTACAAATACCATTGTCTGTCCTATGCAATCCGCGAGGTATTGCAATACTACTGCAAAGTAAGTTGTTGTGCAGTAATGTGATTTCACGAACAACGGAACCCCCTTTTTATTTTCAGGTATAGTTTCATTAGTGCGTCTCAGTAACGCCTTTCCCTTTTGCATTATGAAATATATGGTGTTCTCGGAGTAATGAAAACGGGATCCGCGGTAAATAAAAAAAGTGAGCTCGTAAAACGTGAGGTAGGGATGTATCATTCCTGGAGCATACAGGCGTCCACACGGTAACGCACTGTTTTATTGCCGCTACGGTTGTGGAGCGCAGTTAACGCGTTTTTTTTCGATATATAGTCTTCCAAGCGTTCTGTTTATTATTTAACAGAAGTTTCCTTTTTGCTGCGAATCGCAAACAACCTTTTTTTTGCTACTCGTTGCATTGGTTCATTTTTTCAGTTAGGTTTCTCGAACGCAATTTCGGAATGGTACTAAAGCTAATGTGGGTGAATGGCGCCGTAACGACTGACTTTACAGTTCTGTCCTGTCGTCGGCTTGTCTTTGACATCGTTTATTTTCCCACATCACTGTTCGGATGACTTGCCGGCCCGGGCTGTCGTCCACGCGGAAAATAGCTGTACGAACTCTCGACACACGAATAAATCCTGTGCGTCTGAAGCCTCCTCTAAGATTTTCTGTCTCGACAACTTTTTTTGGGGGGGAGGCTGGCTACAGAGAGGAGATGCATGGAACGTATAAGCTGAGTCTATTTTCGCTGCACGTTGCCGGGTCGATTAATTTCTTCGAGGTCCTTAACCTTCCGCTAATCATGGCCAATGACGATTTTTCACGATACTCTTTTTTTTCATACAATTGGTTTAGACATATTACTAATTATTTACACACTAGGCAAGCTGAGTCATTAATCGTGCGTTCCTATCGGAATCATCGCGTACTTCCGGACCATGTTCTCATGCAATACGTCACACTCTTCATCTCCAATGACTTGACGCGTTTCTTCGGCTTTTGGTCCTTTGGATCGATATTTTTTACCTGCAGCAAGCTTTTCTAACTTTCCATTGGATTTGCTTTGATGCTTCGGCGACGTGTCCTTTTTATCATCGTTTCCATTGATTTTTATATCCTCCACTCTTCCCAACTTGGACTTCAACAATGCATCCTTCGGACCACAATACGTTGCGGGGGGTATCAAATCGAGTAGTTCATCGTATTTTCCCCACTTTTCTTTGAAGTAATGCGACAGATCACATCTCGGCCACGGCTTTGTAGTGCAGTGGCTTAAACCTGAATAAAGTAAATGAAACCCCTTAATAAGAAATGTACCGGAAAAATCATTATTTTTTTTTGCCGTAGTTTTTTTTCACCTCCACATCCGCCCCTCGGACAATCTTGCTGAAGCCCATTTCGGTGGTAACAGTCACAATCGTAATAAACGACGCCGGCGCGAAGTTCTCGCGACCTAACTGCCTTCAGACCAAATTTTTTATTTTTCTTTTCCGATGAACGTCTCTTGTCTGACTTGTCATGCTTTCCGCTTTGTTCGACCTCGTTTGCATCTTCCGGAAACGAATCGTGTCGGCCATCTTTTGGGGAATCCCCACGATGCTTTCCGTTCATTGCAATTCGTTCCTGTCATTTTTTGTTGGAATTTGGAATTAGATGGATTAACGTGAATAATTGTCGATGAAAACGGTCTGGACTGTGGATCGCATAGAGCACGAAATAAAACAAGAATGCGAAAGTGTTTTTTCTGAATATACAATTTTTGTTTATTTATTATTCATTTTTATATGCATACAGGTGATTATTTTACAATTCTAAAGTATCTATGATCGTACAGGCAATTCTGATCTAACGCAATATTCTATTTCTGGAGCTTCGTCTACCATGAAACTTCGACGTCTTGCTGAATTCGAAACCAGAGTTCTCGCGTGTCGATTTCTTCGCTGCTCGTAACTCATTCGCAGCACGTTTTCGGGTATGTGAAGATGACATTCGTCCTGAAGTCCGTTCCGCTTGGCACGACACGCCAAGCAACTTTGCATGGCCGTTGCTCGGAAGTGATCGGGAAAGTTGTTGGTCAGAGGGTTTTCTGTTGCTCCGGAGGTTGTGCTTGTTTTGCTCGATTTCTTCGACTCGTAAGCTGAACATCTGACGTAGGTCGGTTCCTCGAAACTTTGCACCGATTTATTTCTCTGTGATACGTAAGCTGGACACTGGACGTAAACAGGTTCCTCACGAATGGACTGCTGAAAAGAAAACATCGTTCAAAACTTTCGGTTCTCAACAGCCGAAACGGTAAAGAAATAATTTTTCTTCAGCTATTGCATATTTTCAAATAATGACCGCAAGTAACAAAATATTCGAATACCGTTTGAACGCTTTCCGTCTGCTGGGCTGGACATTGGACGTACACTGGTTCCCGGAGAATAGGATCCGATTGATTTCCTACAGAAGCAAAAGTGGGATGCACGACACTCGATTCGCTAGCAACTTGAGGCAATTCTTTGTCCTCTTCCTGTAAAGACTCGGAAGATTTTGGATCCTTTGGGCTCGTCTTCCCGTTTTTCGCCGCTTTTTGAGATTCCGTCGGAATCTCCTGTTTGTCAGGTTCTGTGGGCTTCTTGGGTTTCTTGGGTTTGCTGGATTTCGTGGGTTTGTTTGGCTCACTTGGCTTGCTAGGCTTACTTTGCGCACCCACAGGTTTCGCTCGTATTGGTGGAGTTTTTTTTCGTGGTCTAGGTTTCTTTGGAAGTGGCTTGTAATCGCGTAAACGATAAGGACCCAACTGTACCGGAGCAATGTCCGGTAGCGACGGAGCAGGACATTGAGAAAATACACTTCCACCCGGTAGTGGATGCATCTGCGAACGAAGCCCTTCCGTAGCTTTGCAACACGGTTGTGGGGGACATGGACAACCACGAACTGTTCTCGATGTAGGTGGACAGCTTTTTGGGGCTTGGCCAATTCTGCCATGCTTCACTCTACTGAACGTGGATGGTCCACCGCATCCCTCCATTTCGGATGACGTTGGAGTCAAACCGCTTTTTCTCCCTACAGCCGATCTGACTGCATCGAGAATTCTTTTATTGTCCGCACTGATTGTGAACGTATGAGAAGTTTGAGCTACCGGTTCGATATGTGGATCGCAACAACAAATCGCTGGTTTCATTTTTTTTCTACTATCGTGACAATCGTTAATTACTCTCGTTGACCGTGCGGAATGCTGACTGATTCTGGCTGCTGGTCCGTTTTCTCTAGGCTTGACGTTGAGATGAGTAAAGTGACGAACTTTGGAAAATCGTTCAGGAAACTCAAGAGCTCTAGCCCGAGGTCCCGAAGAGCAAACACGCGCTTCCAAGTATTCACAACCGTTTCTAACATCCAACTCGTCTTTTTTGTTGGACCGTGTGACCTTCGCAGTTGGGCAACTGCCGTCGTGCTTCACCGCAGTTTCGTATCGAGTTGCACAATCTCCGGAAATGCTCGAACGTCCTTGAGGGACTTGGGTCACCCTGGCCAAAGGGCCTTTGGGGCTCGTTGTACATTCAATGAAAAATGCTGATGGCTTGTAACTCTCTGGCGATGATCGAGCTCTGTTATCGCCTACTGGTCCATACGTGAGCCTCGAAGAAGGGCCATCCTGATTCGCATGTCCATCATCTGCTTCGAGGATCGTAACTGGTTCGTAGTCCGCAGTTGAGTTATCCAAATATTCCGCTACTTTTCCGACACATGCCGTTGCTCCGTTTGGACGATCTTTTGTTTCCAAAAGAAAGGACATCGGCCGCGGGGTCGCTGATCTCTTTGTAGCTGATCTTAGACTACTCTGCCCTGGATAAGCTGCTACCCTGAATTAATTGGATCATTTTACAACCATCGACGAATCCAGGAATCATTGTCATGGGTTTCCCTTATTTTTGCAGCGTAAAGTGTACCTCGAGGAAGGACCAAACTCCGATTGCCTCGTTTCCAAGATCATGCAGGTTTTATTCTGTTCGATGCTATCGCGAGTATCCGGTGGCACCTGGACCACCTGGGCGATTGGTTGGTTCCCATCGAGTCGACACTCGAACACCGTATATCCTGGTGGATACTCGCTTCGTTGTCGACAGCAGGCTGGCGAGCTCGAGGCCCTTTCTGCCCGTCCGTGATTCCAGGAAGTCTGTTAAATCGATTAGCTTCACGGTGCACAAATCTCGACGATATAAAGTTTTTTTTAAATACCATAGCCATGAAGGGTTAGAGAAAATGCGACAATCAAAAATAATTCACGTTTCGAAAAAGACAAAATCACAGATCAGACAATAATTATTTCATAATGTATGGGAAATACTTTCCTTGTACTTTGTTCCTCGATTTCTTCGGATGGCTTTCCAAGGAAAGCATTTCCATTAGGTCCACCACATTTTTTTCAACGCGCTTTCCGATATGAATTTTCGTTTTTACGGAATCAGCGATTAAACGTGAAAAATGAATCATGAATCGCTTTTATGCAGCATCAACGATGCGATGCATTTTATCAAGGCTCATTAAGCATCTTAAGAAGAGTTGCAGTTCCCAACGCTTCGGATCCGTATACTTGGCTGCGATTGTGAAACAGGATTGCAAAAACGAAGCACGAGTTTACACGACGCTTGCTTCGTCGTCACAAGAGATAGCGTCCGTTTCGTTCTGGCCTTTCTGTTTAGCTCCTTCTTAAGACGCGTTTCACT
The DNA here is from genome assembly GCA_963921915.1 of Hyposoter dolosus. Taxonomy (NCBI): domain Eukaryota; kingdom Metazoa; phylum Arthropoda; class Insecta; order Hymenoptera; family Ichneumonidae; genus Hyposoter; species Hyposoter dolosus. Next base: position 10,948,170 of record OY998135.1, on the reverse strand, counting down.
CTCTCGCTCTCTCTCTCTCTCTCTCTCTTTCTCGCTTCTCTTGGCCACTCGCATACGCATCCGCCGCGTGGATCCGCAAAGTGAGAAGTGAGAATAAAAAGAATAAAACTGTACGGCTAGGTCGCGAGGGTTTCAACGCCAGAGCGAAATCGGCGACGAATCAATGGAGGAGTTATACCTCCATTGGGCCCAAAGACTCGTTTTCCACAAACGTCCCTAGCAGCACGCGGAATAATCGAAGGGCTGATTCGTGCTACTTCGTCCTCGGACCTTAGAACGTGCGAACGATCCACTGTCCAGTAATGATTTCGCTTTGTACTTTTTTTTTACTTTTTTTTTTTTTTTACACTCGGCAACAATGGTAGAAAAGATCATTGACTCTAGAATACCTACAACGATTCGATCGATCAACATAACGATTAATCGTATTCAATTAAATAATCATTTATTCACTTCTCACCGGTCCGTTCGATCGCAATTTTTTTTCCGGCTCAGCACACACTAGCGCGATCCCGCCAGCTTCGAAATCACCCCTGCAGAACAATACATTCATTTATCAATCATTTAGAAAATGAATTTGTCCGCAAAAATGTACAAAATTTCACTATCCGCTCGCGTGTAGCAATTTGTATTTCGACACATTTATGGATTTGCCACTGTAGCCCAAACGGTTGGGCGTGCCCGGATAGATTAAACTGACAGCAATTGATCGTTCGATATTTCGATGTGGCTAAACGGGGACCCAGGATTGGGGCAGTTCCGTCCGCGTGTGCCATTGTTCCAAAAAAATAGCGTTACAACGGTAAATCTACGGTAACAGCTTAGTGTACACAGTGACACTTGGAGCACACGTAAGGCACGTTCGTACGCTCGTTAGTCGTCGTCCTTGTCGTCATCATTGGCACTAGTCTCGGAGGTAAGCACGCTCGCACCTTTGTCCGGCCGTCGATCCAAATCCCAAATAGGCATGCAAGTCGGTGTCCGACTCTCCGCTGTTACGTCCGCTCGTCCACGAGCAACGAAAAATTAGCATACTTCGCGTTTTCCCCTCCTCCGAACCTCCTCTCGCCCCATTAAATAGTCTTCCGGTACGCAGCTGTGCGTCATAAAAACGACGCTTCGAAACCTCTGCCGGCTTTAGCTAACGCACCAGAGAGTCAACTCTCGCGATTCTCGTAACCCGAGCAACAAAACTAAACATAATAAATAACAATGTATGCTGCGTTGGCGCGGCAAAGTTCAACGAGGCGATAAAAAAAGCGTCGTTTACATTGTCATTCTTGTCGAACGTAAAAAAATACCAATAAACGTTTTATGAAGGCACCAACAACCATAAAAGGATGAACGCAAATCTTTCTGAGATTTTTCTCAACCCCGAGTAACATTGACACCTTTACTACGAAAACAATTAAAAACTGCCGAAATTAATGACGCGATGTGCATGCATACTCGATTACTCACAAAACTGTAGTGCTCTTGTGCTGGTCGCCTTGTGATTGTGGCATGTCTCTGTTGTCCTTACAATTATATTGGAGCTTTTCAAAATTTCGCAAAAACAATAAATCTCCAAAATTCGATGCACCTGTGAACTATCGACGGAATAAACTTGTAATTTCGCTTGCCAACCAAAAATTTGACTCTTAACCTCGGATTATCTGTCGCTTCTCGCACCAAATTTTACATGACTATTTTTTCCTCTTTCGAAATAAATGAACGTCATTTCCAGCGCAAGCTGGTCGATGGATTTGCGACACACGAAACCGCACAAGAGCTTGACATCAATTACTATCGTTTTTATTGCTTTTGTTGTGATTGTTAGCATCGCGCCTCTATGAATAATTTAAGCATTAGATTTATATTTATCACGGTATGCAGATAAAAAAATGTTGACACTATGAATCATAAGTTGTTTACTTTCACACTAACCCTCTCGTTTGCCTGAGTGGAAACCGGTTTGTGTTTTTACACGAGTACAAATCGCGGTGTCTATATTCAAATTTTTTGAGCCTATCGTTACAGTGGGTCGGGAATCGCACCCCTAAAAATATTAGTACGCACACGTACACACTGGCGTGTAAATATTCGCTTATTACGTTTGGGTGTGGTGCCCGCAACGGCGGCAACATCGTGGTCTCATATTATTTATAGGCCTTTGATGAAAATAAAAAAAAAAAAACGACATTTTGGGTTAAGCCCTCTTCCGCTCTTCATTCACTTTGGTCGTGGCGCCCTCGTAAATTAGAAGAAACTTTGGAACCCTCCAACAAAAACTTGGCACACAGATTCTAGGGAGAATCAACGCTTTTTCCTTTTTTATTGTTTTTCTCTCTTTCAATCGCTCCCTTTTCATTTCTCTTCGGTCTTCGCTGCTGTACCCACGCTCGTCGCTTTCCGAACTCGTAAAAGTTGTCGCGAACCATTGCAAGGATTTGCAACGCATTTTCGCGGTGTTCCGAAGAACTCGTAAAGAAAAACTTGATATATGCAAGACGGAGCTGCGTTTCCTGGCGTTTCACCATCCAACGCCTTGCAGAAACTTTTGCTTGAAGCCACGTGACGGTTTATCGCGAAGCTGTACAGTCCCAGCACTCGTGCGGTTTCGTTACGGCTCAATGGTGGAACGATCGCCTTCTTTCAAACGGGAACCCCATCATCTCCCCGTTTGGTGCATTTAAAAAACAGAGCAAAAATAATGCTACGAACTCGAGTTACTTCCAAACAAAACGATGAAGAAAACACACCGGAAAAAAATTTACTCCAGATGAGCTGTGCAAGAACCATGTAGATGGAGCCCGATGAAAACTTCTTGTACTCAATAGTAAACTGTGTTTAGTACGTTCTATTACAGGCTATTAAAGCGATAAAAGGTTTTCCCACAGCATTGAAAAATTGTTGCAAGAAACATGACTTGTCATTGTCCTCTTTGTTCAGAATATTTAAAAGATTTTTCGCATAACAAAACCTCCGACGATGCCTCGAATGAAAAACCCAATCAGCTGAGAAAAATGTTTCTACAAAAATCGAAATACGAGGAAAGAATCTCCCGATTTTTCGAAACTCACAATATTAACGTGCTTGAGATTTTAGATACTAACTTTTAATAGTAACTTCATACGAAATCTTAATTAAATCCCCAATTAGCTGACTATGAACAAGTCGAAAAAATCGCGACTGCCTCCCCCCTCTGAAAATTAGCCACGATGAAGAATCCACGATATAATCTTGTTACCGTACCAAAAACAATTTAATTATCACGCCATCGAAGCTGTCTCCATATTCTCGAATAATCCCTTTTGATCAAGGTCCCCCGCATGTTGTAGTTATACAGCCCTTTTGGAGGCTCAGTTTTACTCGTTTCGACGCAGCTGTCACGCGACGAAGCCACCGACATGCACAGTTTAATCTCGGAATCCTGACATTTCGACGCCTTCTGGTATTTATACAACTGAGCTTTAATTGCGATCGAACACAGGAACGTCGGGATTAATTAAAACTTCATTTTCAAGGCACCTGCAAAATTCAAAAATATATGCTGATGTCCACAAGCTTCAGAAAATAATTACGAAAAATGTACATGAGCGACTAAGAATGATTTTATAATTATTTCAAATGGGAGCAAACAAATCCGTGTTTTTTTTTTATTTTTCATTTTTTTTTATTCGTATGCTTCGGTTTAATCGTCTTATCAGGATATCAATTGCACGCTTTTCCGTTATTTGAAATGATAAGTGGCCAATTCAGTCCTTTCTTCTCTCATTTCCGTTCCCGTCATTGGCTCGCGCGATAGCCACTTATCAACGCCCTTCATATATATTTGTACGTTCATGACAATCTCGTCGACAAAGTGCTCCGTCAACTTATTGTCCTTTCACGAGCACAGACGTGAGAGATGAAAAGGGGCCATATACGTCGCTGAGAAACGTGTGTGGGCAAACTGCAAACCATGCAGGCAGTGAAGAGCTTTAATGCTTTGATGTTGAACTACTCTCCTCGGCTCGCTCTCTTTCTCCAGTTTCTCGGACACGAATAGCACACGCAAAGTGCACGAAACCAAGCCAATTTTCTCTCACAATAAACGTACTTTTTCATTAGATAACGAGACAAGTGCATCGCCAGAAAGGTCTTCACTGTTGCCAATATGATTTAACGATATTTATAACATTTCATTTCTCTCTAAACTTGAATTATTTCCCGACGAATAAAGAAATGTAACAAACTACATTCTTCGCTCATGGAACTCGACTTGTGTATGCAATTACAGAAAAAATTGCAGAGCACATTTTTGTACGTAATTTTCCCATAACGCTTTCGAGGATAATGCTTTTTTTTTGGTGGCGAGGTTTTCGGGTACGGGCATAATAATTTTGCGCCAAATTATACGAAAGTGCGTATGGCTCACTCAAATGCATTATGTGGAGAGTATAGTGTGCCGTGCATTGACGTTCTATGCAGTTTCTCCTTTCATTCCATCCACCATCACTATGGTTATACCTTCTGGTACTCGTAAAATGCTAATTACGTGCTGTTCGAGTGTGTACCGCGTTCATGAACAGCCTGCACTTCTGTGAGATGAAAAAGAGAGATCTCCGTGTCTCTGGATTGAGAATAAAATAGAAAGAGATGAAAAATAGGAGAATATATAAAACGGGAGGAAAAAAAGGACTTGGAACAGCCGCAAAATGATGGCTAGCTGACACGTTTCTATTTCTCAACATTCGAAAGAGATCTCTTAGAAACTCGGAGCCTTTTTTTTAATTATTTTTTGTATCTAGCTCGCTATCGTATGGAATAATAAAATGAGAGTTTGATCAGCTGGTGTTGCGGGATTTAAAAGGAAATATGAGATTTCGTGCTGTTCAAAGTGGAATTATTTCTTGGATTAAAAACTAGCCGAATGCTTGGTAATAATTCGCACGTTAAGGTGATAAGCCCGCAGACAGTCTCGCACATCCCTGTCGACACGTTCAAAGCGTTCCTCTCTCGTTTTCTAGCACTGTGCCAACTCACGTAGCCGTCGACGCCACAATTCTGCTCTTCGCGTCGGCGTCAAAGGGCTCATGTGCCACGCTCGCTCGAAACGTAGAGTAGGAGGAGAGCTCGCGAGTACCACAAGAAAAAGAAAAGAGCAGATAATGAAAGAGGAGCGAGTGAGGATTATAAAGTCTTGGCTCGTTGATGATGACAAAAAATATTTCTTGACGTATGCGCTGCGACAAAGAAACAGGATTCGCACCAGACCTCCACTGACTTTGATACTCAGCTCGTCATATTAGCTCTTAATTAAAAATGAAAAAAATGTGAACAGAGATGAATACTGATTCAGAATTTTCTTTCCATAAAATTCATCCTGTACAAGAATTTTTTCTTGATAATTTCATTTTACGGTTGAAAAAGAAATTACGAAGAATTTCGATCAACGATTTCCTGAAGGAAGAAAAATTTGCTATGAACTTGAATAAATAGAAGCATTCATGGATATTTATTACAGCAATCGCATTAAATCAAATGCCATATATATAGAAAGCTTTCTATAGTGGATTACTAGCTGCATAAGCAAAATGACAGTTTCTCTATTCTCGCTATCGCCTTTCAACACTTTTCTCCAACGATATTCTCAAGCCAACGCACTGAATCAGAAACGAGACTCGCTTAGCATGTCGTGGTGCAATAAGTGCACATCTCTCGCAGTCTTGGTCATGGAGAACCGTGAATCCTACCGTTTATTCCACATTTTATCATTCGTCGAGGGTGTCGCTATTTCTCTTGCAAACCTTCTGTTTTTATTTTTTACTTTCGCCACTCGTGGAGTTCGTTAAGATCGGGGCAATTAAGTCCCACGCGAAGAAGAAGCGTACATCGAAAAGCAAACTTATTTCAATCTCCAACAAATAAATTCGTTCGTATTTGGAGTATAAAAATTGAAAAGATTTTTCAAACAGTTTATTCGTAATTTCGAAAATGTTGTTAATTCGAGTTTCTTTCTCGAAAAAATCAAGCGTTTGCCTTTTACTGTTTCTTTTTATTTACGATCGAAAAAAAAAATCTAAAAGTCAACTCGCGCTTCGAGTGGTAAGCTACATGGGAGACGCCCTTTGTTCACTAGACTCGGTCCCATCCAGTATGCGCGTCGATGCTCACCGCAGCGCGTATGTATGTATGCGCACCATGGGTTCTCCAGAAAGTCATGCCATGTTAAGTATATATTTGCTACAGAGGCAACCATATTTCTCTGACCGTGGAAAAGAGGCGAGGAAAATCAGGATCGCGAATTAACGAGCTGAAAAAAATGCCACGTTCTATTCCGACGAAAACAAATGAGCAAAAACCTTTCAAATGTATCTTCTCCAGTCTTTTTGATATTGTAAACTAGTTTTGGCAAAATCGAACGTGAATGTAGACCCGATGAATGGACGTGTGAACTAAGTAATTGAAATAAATCGTTGTGATTGAAAATTAATAATTAAAAATGTGAATTTAAAAATACAAGAAAAATCTTTACTTTTCAAAAATTCTATACTTAATAAATCCGAAACACTCGCTACACTTTCCATTCCAATAAAATTGCGCAAAACGCATTTCGTTACGTTTTGTATTACAAATGTGGAAACTCTCTCGACTTCTCACTTTCGATAAAGAGCGAAAACACGCACCGTACGCGGACAATGAGATTTATTTATTAAACGAAAAGGCGAGGCAAGACAAACGATTTTTTCGATAAAATGGACCAGTTAAATGGTTTCTCTTAACTCGACACCTATGCATACCTTTTTTATCGTGAAGGCTTACCGAACTCTGTTACGTGTATACGATTCCAGTGGATACCTCGATTTTTGTATAGAGTTATTACTTCACGTACACACGGGCGCTTAGATTTCACATACACGAGAAAACTAGTATCGAATCCTGACTGCCGGTTAGGTCATCGGGTTAATCCGGTCTTGGCCCAGGCATTTCTGTATTTCTGCTGACTATTTTGTTCAGTTACGACGATATGATAAACTCTGAATTGCAAATTCTGTCACCTGACATAAACATTTCTTTCAAACTAGCTTTAGCGAATTTCTCCACCGAACTGGAGCATAAATAATGGTTTTTTATTTGTTTCTACTTGGAAAATTGTTAATGCAAAGAGTTTCGAGTTTCGAGTTTCGAGTGTCCTTGGGTTAATAATTGGGAAATAATTTATAGAAGAAATTATAAAAATTGGGTGCAACGATTAATTACAAATTCGTGGCATTTCGATACTGGATTATGACTCATTTACGCGGTTTACGCTTTGAAATGGTGTTGGAAGTCTGGGCGAGTGTGCAGTATACAAAGAAACAACGTGCATAAGAAAGTCTCGTGCATCGAGCGTGTTTACGGTGTAAAAGATTGAGAGCCAATGAGAGGGAGCGAGAGACGGAGAAAGAGCCATGCATAGCACGAGTTCTTGTGACTGCCACGAGGAGCGCTGAGTGTAATACGGAATCGAGGGAGACGGACCAGTCGTGCAGATAGCCGTGGGTCTGTCTGGCGAGCGGTCGTAACGCGACAATCGCGCCAGTATCCATAGATTTCTTTAGCCCTCGCGCGTGTTGCTTTTCACATTCCGAGTCTCAATCGGAATGACGAAAAAATAAAAAAAAAAAAAAATAAATATAACCGAACGAGCGTGAAAAAGTGCAGAATGTGAAGCCGAAAATATATTCATTTCGAAAATGACTAAATGGTTTTATTATCGTGAATTTGTGACTGCAAACCCGACTCGTTCGTCGAAAAATAAAAATCGAGCAGCAGAATTAAAATCGTTTAATTTGATGATCAAAATTTTTGTTTCGGAGCATGTTACATAGTGATTAATTACTCCAAAGTGATTACACAATCAACCGACATTACCTATAATAACAACAATATCCTAGGCAACTGATTGAAACTGGAAACCCGTGAAGTTGTGATAAAAAGTGAAAGTGCGACTTGGCAGTATTTAGAAAGAAGAAAGGAGAGCGAGTGTCGAAATTCAAACTCAGTTCTTGTCGAGGCAACGTGAAATCGTTTCACGGTGAAAATTTGGTAGTCAATTCTCGGGATGTGGATGAATTAATCTCTTACCCTCATTTTTCTTTCCCTTCTGATCCCGAGGAACGACAGAGACGCGAAGCAAAAAAAGCTCCGCTCGTCGTTGGGCACACACGTGTTTTCGTCTGTCATCGACGTTGCCAGATCGGAGAAACACTCTTGCAGTAGTAAGTGTCTTGGATATCCAGACGCTTCTGGCCTCGTATTTTCAAGCCGAGAGGACAATAACAGTTGGAAAAGAGGGGAGAAAAATATATCTGTATCGATAAAGTGTTTGCTCCGATTCAACAGCTCGATTCTACGTAAATTTCGTAACCATCCCGAGATCGTTTATTTACGATATTTCGTTCTCGTAGTCGAAAGTATTCGAGCAAGGGCCTTGAATCGTTGGGAGAAGAAAAAAAGCCCCTTGATAGTAAGAACACGACGAGAGAGAGAGAGAGAGAGAGAGAGAGAGAGGGAGCATAGTAAAGGAAGAAAAAAAGAAAGAAAAACAGACGGAAACCCGTTTGACGAGATTCTAGACAGCTGAATTGAATCTGCGTTACAACGGCTCCAATTTCAAGCCCATTCAGTTGGGACATCGAAATAAGCGAGACCGAGAGGCCAAGGAAAAGGTCATGTAAATCAAGACAGAATTATTCTTACTGATTCACGATCTTCGTCGAGACATACGATACCAAAAAGAAAAAGGAACCAACTCTCACAATCATTACTGGGCTCTCCAGCAGCAAAAAAAAAACAAGCAGTTCCCCAAAATGACCCGCAGAAATACTTATTGACGACATTAACTTAGATTTAACGAGCGATAGACATAAGAAAAATGTTGGACAACACGGAAGATTCGCCGAAAAGAAGATCAACGTTTTACGTTTCCCTCGACGGCGAAACGCGTCAAAATGCCTCAAAAATGGTCAAGACATTGTCCAATACAGAGAGTGAAAAATTTACGTGTAACACATTCCCCATAAGTACCGGAAAAAATCAACCCAGTGCCATATTGACTCGTACCTTAAGCAACAACGAGACTTTCGTTGGTAAACAACCACAAAACAATCCCCAAAGGAGCATGAGTATCGATAATTCCGGTGTCGATGGAGGCGAAACAACGTTGCCGGTCGAGCCACGGGGAAAGGTTCAATCTCTGACGAGAATATTCGAGGCTCCAGCGAGAATTCGTGAGTCAGGACACGAGACAAGTTCGACCGAGAGTCAGCAGACGCGAAAGAAAGTCGAAAGAACACGCTCGTTCAAAACGATCGAACGATTCCAGAGCCGCTTCACCGGTAGGAAGGAAATTGCTCGAAGTAACGGCAAAGAAGTCACTTCCGGTGTGGGCAATCAACGTTTGAACAGCACTATTGGTTGTCTTGAGGCTGGACGCGAAGAGTCGATAGCCGATAGACGTAGAAAAAAAGAGGAGCTCAAAGACCTCGTCTCCAGCGATACTAACAAAGATGGAGGAGCTTCGAAAATTTTTAAAGAGAGTAGTGAGAATAAAAAGATCGAAGCAAAGACTCGGAAATTCGGAAAAGATAGCCGCGACATAAATCCAAGAAATTCTACGAGTTTAGTGACTTCGCAAAACAATAATCACAGTAGCGACACTTCGATGAGACGAATGAAACAGAATAATAATAACGTTGGCGGAATTTCGTGCAGCTCAAATAATTCATCCTCGAAAATCGGTGAAAATCACTCTCTCGGTTCGTCCTCTTCGAGTACGACATTTACGAATCTTCTCATTCGCCGAACTCACAGCACCAAAGTCGCCAGGAGCGCAAGTACTCTCGTCAGATCGGGTGCCACCAACTCTAACAAAAGACACGTTCTCTCTTCATCCGTTTCCGTCGACAATTCGGCCGCTAACGATCGTCAAATAATCGTTTCTTCAATAAATTCCGTCGATTGTTGCAACGACAAGGATTACACGTGCTCGTCGAACGAACGTTGTCCCAGACATGAAATTTCCGGTGCACATAATAACGAAGATTTTTGCGGAGGCAACGAATCATCCTCGGCGTTCGAGGATCCAGACGGTGACGCCGGTGTTCATTCAGGTAGAATTGCTTTTTCTTTCTATTTTTTACTCCACGAATCATACACTCCATCCGCGTCATCGCCACATTCAATAAATCTTGAGCATCGGAATAAGTCGAGGTCACGTGATCCCGGAATCGGAAATGCGACATTATTTCATAAAAATATCAATAATTTATTCTGACAATGTAACACATTGATAGACAAACATTTTCTCTCGTATTGACAGTTGAAAAAGTTAATCAACGAATGGCTATATCGATTTTTTATTTTACTACCAATCAAGGCATCATTCTGCTATCCCAATGGGCATCACACTGCATTTTCTCATTTCAAACGAAATAAGAAATGATAGATCTCCAATAAAGTACATGAATAAGTATAGATACGTGTGAATATATCGAATATACGAAACTGGTCAAGAACGCTCGAGGTGAAAAGGCGTGCAGCTAACCAGAATCGTCTCGATAACAGAGCGAGTCCAGTATGGTCCATAACAGACGCCAATTTTAGTCAAGTATATGGCAAACTCCGTGGGAACCTTAGCCTCGGGTCATTGGCCGGCCTCTACAACGCGCTACAACAAAAGTTTTCTTCGAACACATATCCAGGCATACAGCCGCAGACGTAACGAGTAAGTGCGGAACAAAATAGAGAAAAAGTGTTGAGGATTTGCAAAAAAAGAAAAGAAAATTTAGACGCTTACGTATCAGAGAAAACGTGACTTTTACGAGCTCTTACACCCACGTTAAACTCTCCAATACTTGTACGAAAAAAAAAACAACATATGAGAGCCGATAAAGCTAGCCATATATACGCATAAGGGATAATCGTAATTACAACGAAGCACGAAATTATAGAGTCCGTACAACCCCGGTTTCAAGTCCTCTGTTCCGCAGGACTCCGATATGAAAGAAGCTGATGTACAGGACGAACTCTTCGACTTTGCTGCTACCGATACATACATACAAGCATGTGTTTCAATGCATTCGTATAATCTTGTTCGACGTTTTTTGTGGTCAATATTTATAGTGCAATACCTACTCTCCACAGCATATACCGATGCCTGTATATCGTAACGATACATCGACGAGGCTTTCGATTCGCTTACCCCGCCCATCGCAAACGCTGAATATATACATAATTTTCCATCATTCTATTCTCATTATAATGTTTATTATATGCTTGCTCGCCATGTAGAATTGAAAGAGATTTCAACGATTCATTTTGAACTAAACCGACAAAGACACATGCCCGGCCATTTATGAATTTCCAAAATTGTTTTATTTCATTTTTTCAACCGTAACGATGACGTTTATTTCGATAACGAACCCTTCGACTGTGCTCATGGCAACTTTACGATTTTGGAGTCAATTTCTTGCTCGTTTTTTCGATTATTTTTTTTTTTTTCTTTTTTTTTGTAGTGCGTCAGTTCTTAGGTGAAGTAAATATCTTGACAAGAGTTTGGGCACGTCTTATCTCAAGCTTATCGCGTTGTTTTCAATGCTCGAAGTTACGGAAACGACTCGACATCGACCATGCACTCGTGTACACAATTCACGATCGTTAGGGAACCCGCGGCAAAGCTTTCGACAGAGCGCGTTAATGATTTTACCGTAAATTTACAAGGAGAAACCTGGGCTCGTGTAGGGACTGCGATTGAAATAGGAAAACGAGCAGTGCTGCAACACATTCGTTAGTAATACCAGAACGAAACTGTTACTCTCGAATCCCATAGATCTCGTTACGGTGCACACAAGATTCCTTAGGGCCCTTCGGATTTTCCCCGTAAATCAAGCGGCGAACGTATGTGACCTACGGTTTCAAACTCGTGTACCAATTCCACTATCTTCACGATCTAAGGACCCTAAGATTAATTACCTAGAACGAAAGATATCCTGACCACCGTTAAAGCCTCAAAGAAAAAACATGACAAAAAATCCTGAACAACAGTTCTTTTTTGTACTTTTTCCGCGATTCATTTACAAATTCTTTTACTTTGGAAAATGACGTTAATTTTGAAAAAAAAATCGACAGAACAATGCAACGACAAATGTCGAGTTCGAGTAAAGATTCAAATTTCCTAAGTCTGTTCGTTCTTCGTTCACTCAATGAGAATATTTTAAACGCATTCACCGCTTTTTCGGAACGGACAATTATTTTGACTCCGCATTTAAAGGTGAACCGTTAAAAACTTCGCAAAGATTGTAAAGAAAAAAATTGTTCTCGACCTCGAACGGTTTCAACTGTAAAATGAAAAAAAAAAAAAAAATAGCCAAGTACAAAGAACTTTTTCTGTGACGTAAATCGTTTAATTGCTTTTTCCTCTCAATTAAAATTTCATGGAGCGTGATGTCACGATACATATTTCTCTTTTTTTAACTTTGCAACAATGAATAGAGTTGTAATGTGCCAGAGGATATAATACGTTAGAATGGCGTGAAGACGTGAAAAAAAGCAAAGAGAGGCAGAGAGGGAGAGAGAGGACGAGAAAGGAACAAGTGAAGCAAAGGGGTAAATCGAGATTAAATTACAACGTGGCTGGGAAGATCACGAGAGAGAATTTTGTAGCGATGCCGTTATTGGACGGAAGCGCAGCCGACCGGCGTCGCTTATTTATTTCTTCCCTCCGACGCAACACGAACCTCAAACTCCCTCTCACTAGCTCACTCTATATATACACGTATATAAAATACAAATAAACTATACACGGTTTGCCTTCTCTTTCACTCTGTTCTATGCATAGAGATCTCTTCTCAATTATTTCTCGCTCGCGCCAATTTAAACTCTCCTGTGCGAACGTGCGCCAGGGCGAAAGAGTTTCTCGACCAGGCAATGCACAAACTATGTTTCTCGCTACACACGCTCGTATATGCTTTGTAAAATGTATCCAGACGCTCCGGACAACATCGAACGATGCTCCATTCAAAGATCATCAAATATTTCACATTTCGACACCGAGAAATACGGATCGCTTCTTTTCAACATTCGAGTCCACTGTTAAAAAAAATCAACCGCTAAATTAGTATTGCTTTTCATTTCAATGGAAAATTCGATTGTACAAAAAAAAATCGAAATGATCTGAAGGAATTATCGTAAGATCGAAGTGGCATGAACAATTCTCCGAAATTGTTTCCGAAGTAATCGAAATCCCAGTCTGGGAATTGAGTATCAAAACGTTTGCTCGCGACCGGTTGAATCGACTGTGTGTCTCGACTTGTTGCGTGCTGAGAGCCATTCCCTTCGAGGATTGGGCCGAGGGCTTTGGAAAGATATTCCGCGGACCTGCATCTCCGGATTTTTCGGGGACCTATATACTTATGCAGTATAGGACCGACGCGATGGTGAACGCGTGCGCTGCCTTGGAAAAAAAAAAAACACATCATAAAAAAATGTGACGCTGGTCGAGGCAGTCCGATGTGGCCCGGCGGGACCACCTGCCCACCAAGCACTCCTCTCAACTTACACATACACTCCGACTGGCTAACATGAATATCCATGAGTGTCTATAAACATATACACTCATACTTTCCACTCGAATTGTATGTTCCGATCTTCGTCGTCGTTTTCTCCGTCATCCACGTCTCGGAGTCACAAGACGCCTACACTCAGCTCTGCCAGAACTCTCTGACTGTATCACGTAGTCCCTTCACTGTCCATACAATAAACACCGTGTGCCACTTCCGTAATGAATCCTCCGTCACGGATCCATCAACATCTTTTGTCACAAGTCAAAATGGAAATAAGCTTCGAGCGGGATCATGAAAAAACGAATATAACGAAAATATCATAGAAACTCACAAATGTCAATGTACGTTCGAGCATCTCACAGTCGAAATGTGCAAGCAATCGGAATGCATACATATCTCGAGGGAAGATTGAGTAAGCGTTAAGATAACCGTTTAAATATTTACACTTTTTTTCGTCAGTAAAGCCAGAAGTATCAGAAGATGAGACATCATTTTTTATGAATGACACACACTCTCCAGTGTAAACTGCTAATTATAGAATGATACGGTGTTTACCACAATCGCTTAATCTCCACTCGAATAGAAAGGTTTCTCAGAAATCCTAATAAGAGTTAGAGTAATCACTTATCCATTTACATCCACTTAGAAATGTTTCTCCGTTCAAGCAGCAATGGAACTTGCTCGACGTCTCATTAATTTCGCACGACAAGAGATGATACACGGATTATTATTTTTTCCAAGAATTACGTCACTGGTCTGAGAGTCTCAAACGAATCTCTTCGTTGATAGAATTACTTTCATTGATAATGAAAATACTTTCATTGATAAAATTATCCAGACGACGGGCGAGTCTCTATTTGCGCGATGGGGCAAAAAAATGTGGCTCTCTTTGGACCACAAATTATTTTGTCTCGATGTGCCATACCTAAGCCAACGCTCATAATCGATCTTGCACAGTTTGTCTACCACAGGATATCGTGCTACAAAAAAAAAAGAGCGAGACATAATTTTTGTATCAATCGAAGGGACAGGATAAAGATTTTTGCTGGTCCACGATTTATTCGCCCCAGGCATTTTTTTTACCCACCTGCAAATCGAATTGTCCTACGAACAGAAAACTCGTTTCGATGATTTAAGGGCTGGAGAGAGGGAAAAATGAACGAAACTCCTTTGGTTCGTATCGTTTATATCATCGCAATTATCGCTGTATCTTCGCAGGCCATCGAGTATAAATTCTGCTGTTTTCTAACGCTTGATTTATCGTTAAATACAAGGGTAAAAATTTTTGATGTAAGTCAAGCGTGCTGCTTCGGCAAAAGGGATTATTGTGGATTGTTCCAGTTTCGGAACTTTGAAAAATCCCCAACGATTTTCACGTTTGCGTTTCATTTTTTATACCAGCATCACTTTTTTTTTATCAATGCAGTTTTCACCATACAGAGTCGGCAACGCGTTTGTTGAAAAAAGGGCCTGAAGTGTCACGAAACGAATTAACGATTCCGCCGTGACGCCGCCATATTTCCGTTTTTATTCTTCAATTTTGTTGTATTTAACCAGCAGGGGAGGCTCTCGCTTTTTCTTTCAATATGTTTTTTTTTTGCTGTCGTGACGTACGGGGAAATGCGACGCGTGACGACTTCATTGCTCGACGCCCCAGTTTTCCACAATTGTACGTGAAAAACCACACGTAGTCAGAGGAAGTAAAAACAGTAACGCAAAAAAAAACATCATAGAGAATGATTACGAAATCATGAAGATTGATTTCTACTCGAAATCGTATTTTACTTCTCAAAAAAAAAGCCAAAATGGAACTCGCGTTATGAGACATTTCACAATCGAAATATTACGGAAGCTTCGCTAACAACTTCTTCTCCAACGTTAAAACTTGACCGTTTACGAGTGAGCATTTCTCGCGAGTTTATTGCTTAATTGGGGCTGCGACAATTGTTGCTTTGCAATCGAATTCATTATTCCCTTCTCATCCTCAATACGCTCGCTTGGTTGCGAAGACTCAGTGTTTTTTTTTGCTTTGACGATCGTTCAATTGTCTCCACTTCGATTGACAGTAATTTCTTGCTGCCGTTCATTTACAGTTTCGTTAATTGATCATTCCGAGCACATTTTACGATGTTAAATTGGAGGAAAATTCTTCACTCTCGATCGAGTCTACGGCATGAAAGCGAAACGACGATATTACCTCCTTCGGAATTCTGAACTCTCCTCGCTCGGTTTATTCGGCTTCGGGAATTTTTATTTATTTTTTCTCATTCCTCTTACGTACATAGAGACTTTGTTATCCGTGTATCTTGAGTTCGAGTTTTCTGTCGAACGTGAGAATTTACGAAGCTCGAATTCCCATCGTGGTAGGAGGAAGGAGGAAGAACTTGAGATATGCAATTCAGTCTACCTGACGATTTACTCGTGTCCCCTGCGTGCCTTTCTTCTCGCGAAACATATACATTGTAATAAATAAATAGTTGACGTATTAAATAACACGTAGTGAAAAATTTATCGAGCTAAACGCAACGTAGACACGAAAAATAAAAATAAAAAGTCACCAGGTTCAATCATAACTTTCACTCTCTTGCTGGGACTTTTGCGATGACGAGAAACCACCGTGAGAGTGAAATCAATGAGGACTTAAGAACCCTGAGAACTCTACTACGACAAACTCATCCCTGTTGACCGTGTATTTCGTTCACCCATGCGTACACTTTTCTCGTACACGCGTCTCAAGTGACTGGACCAAGAAACGCATTAGTGGTTTATGCATCCCTGACACTGCAGAAAGAATCTACGTTTCTTTCTTATCTCATCGCTGTCTGATACTTTTTTATGCGTTCATATAAACAAAATAAGTCACGCGATTATTTTACGCACACAATGACGCTGGATATGTTGCATATTATCAGGCCGATTAATATACGTGCGTGAGCATAACCGTTACCGTACAATTCACACCATTAATTTTTTCCAGCATTTATTCAATCTCAAACTTTCGTTTATCTCGATACTATCTGTCCAGTGTTTGCACCACGCGTTTCATGATTCATTATCAGTTGTCACGCAACGAAAATAAGTAGAGAAAAAAATCGTTCTTTTCGAAATAATAATCGAAAGAATCTTTACCGATGTTGTTGCTATCGAGCAATGAGAAAGGGTGAACACGGTTTCTATTAAGAAAGTCACTTTCAGAGTCTTTTTTCACTTTTCAACATTCTTTTACATTTTCTACACTCCGCTATTGATTATTGAGTAATGCGAGTTCAGGATTGTGATTAATCCACTCAATACGGTTACGGCTCGATATTACGGTTTTGAATCATCGACATTACGCTTCGACTCTCAATTCTGATTCAACGTAAAGGATAATTCCATTTCTGAGCGCTTTTTTTTGTTCCTTTTCATGCGGCTAATCCGTACACAAAACGCGTGGACAGAGGGCTGCAGCTGCTGCGAGCTGCGGCAGGTAGAGAGCTACAAACTCTGCTCCCGAGGGGGAAAACACTCTTTCGCTTGGCTGTTTCACGAAAAAAAAATGTAGACCAAAAAATGACAAAACGAGGGAAATGCCCCGACAGTCCGAACAGACAGTTGCGATGAAACGAACACCCTCGATCCGATAGAATAGTACAGATCGTTTGTAGTCTCCTTCGATCATCGATCCCCTCGAAGTTTCGTCGAAAAGTCGTGTCATTATTTTCGGTGACAATACACCCAGTGACCTGCTCCCGTGAACCTACGCACACACGTGTGTGTACCACAAATACATATTTTATATGACGAAATAAACAAAACTGAGGGGACCATTGAAGGGGATCCAATCAGTCAAAAAATATCGACCTAGTTATTTTCTCTCGATTGCTCATTGATCAAGATTCGTTATCAATCGAACGTAGCAATTTCTTTCAAATTCAAAACTCGCAAGAATTTGTTCTCTCTGCAGCAAGAATTTTTTCTTTCGCGTTGTATCAAGAGTTTCGAGCTTATATCCACACAAAATTCAACGAAGCATGTTAAATGAGAGAAATATTGAAGGATCGCAAACTTGTTTCATTGAACAAAATAGCATCCTACAGGATCGTTCACGAGCCTTTTTTATTAGCCAATTCATCTATAACCATGTTTGGATGCAGTATTATGGCGATAGCATGCTAGAGATTATACGAGATGACAATGGCTTTCCAATAGGGAGTTTCCCTAGGGGGTCCCATACTGAATTTATCATGATATCCTCCACCGTGTACTTAGGACGAGTGTTATACTTCCCTGTTACGAGCCAAGTCCTGGCTTCGTATAAATATACAAAAAATGCCTGAATGCCCGATTTTCGTTAGTTGCATTTTGCATAAGCGCAAGTGTGTAACTCAAACCGTGGGTCTCGTGGCAAAAGCCACGAGCCCCACGGCCTGTTTCTCTTTCCTCGCTACGAGATTCGCAGTCCAATTTCGCTCTCAGGCCACATTTCTCCGACACATACGCATTTTAATGCCACACTTCTAAACGCTACCATAGTGGAACGGAGTGGTCAGGGTTTTAAACATTCAAAATGCTATTTATAACTGTCACTTCGCACTGCAGTTTCCAACGCAATTATTTTCAAGACGAAATCGTTTCACTATTCTCACTGCTGCAGTGAGAAAAAAACCATGTGACGTTTTGCGGTTCTAGGTGAAAAAACAATTGAAAAACGTGTCACTTAGAAATCAGGTCAGCTCCGAGCAAATCACTATATTTCGAAGACGAATGAGGCGTGAATTAAAAAAAAAAAAGATGGAAGGAATCGGGAAATTACAGACGTGACCTATATCAATGCCAGAGACGATGAATAAAAATTTCGCGACCACTTTTCTAAGCAATTCTTATCAAGTTCAGTGCGTGGTCAGCCGGATGCACGTGTGTGACGTCGTGTGGGTTTATAAAAGCGTATACATAAGCGCGCGGTCCTACTTGCTAAGTACCACTTATTCCAATGCGTGCGAGGGACCGGTTGATTCCTAAGTGAATGCTTACATTAAATATATACATGTATATATAACCATTAGCGCAGGTGCGGCTTCGACTGAGAAAAGTCTTTGATCGCCGTTGCAACTGCAAAACCTGTGTAAGAAACTTCGTAGAAATCATTCAATAAATTTGTATTGATTCTCGCTATTGCGCTGAAAAACGAAAGATTCTCAACGAAAAATCAATGGGAATTTTTCCATCGATGTTGAATGAATCTTCGTGAAACCGAGCCCACATGCAAAAATATTCCGAAATTGTGTTCTTTGCTAATTGGATGAAGGAAGCACGACGATGCTTCCTGTTGAAAAAAAAAAAACACTCACGTTTCATGCATCTTTTTATTAGCTTTCTCAAAGGAAACAAAATCATCGAAGTTTCGAGTGAATGAGAAATTTAATTAAGGCACGAAGTGCAATCAATCACTCGTGTATTTCATTAGATGAATATGTAACAGACGAGCACTTTTTTTCTCTTTCTTTCTCTACTTCGTCCGTCGAATCTTGCGAGAGATGGTGATGGTAGAGCGCAGTTTATGGGATATTTAAGTGCATGTGTTATGACTTTCTAAAGATTCGATGTACACACCGTTTCGTTCGCATTTATGCACAACACATCGATTCGCTTAGATCTGCATGTTTTTGTTTTTCACTTTCTATATTGCTCTCTCGAAATCGGAAATCATCGGGCTCCTCGTTTGCCAGTGAATTACGCAAAACCCGGTAGGAATAAAGTCTATCAATTGTTTTTATGTTTATCTGTCGTTTCCAAGGACGAGAAAAAAAGGAAAAGAATGAACGGCAATTTTTTTCGATGGCTACTCCGACTTGGTTGTTCCAATTCGTTTTACTTTATCAAAATTAATTAACGTGCTCAGTCAGAGTCGGTCTTATCAGACCTTTTCCTTCCCCACACCCACCTTTTATTCAGAGTAGTCGTTTAAAGCAAAACTTTGTGACGAACCGACGTTCTCGTATAAACTTGTGTACCCACTTAACTCGGAACTCTCTCTTTCCCTTTCTTTCTCGTTGTCGCACACTCGAGCCTTCCATTCCAAGTGAGTCAGAGCCCGGGATTTTTGCCGTTAACTCTCGAAGGAACTCACCAGCCATATTACAGAGGCCTTGAAATTCCACGATAACTGAGACTTGAATGGAGTTTGTGCCGCACGAAACGAGACTCGAGCTATCGATCAAGGGACCTCTTTGTCCCTAATCACTTGACCATCCGAGACAGAGAGTTGGTGCTCGTGATATTAAATGGATTTTTACATATAGATTATAAGATCGTGTTCAAGCAAAAAAATGGCGCCTTGCTCGATGAGATTTAGCGAGTATTAACAAAATACTCGGGATCAAAGGTTGACCTCGATAAGAATAACAGAGAGCCCATTTTTTTTCACAAATTTACAGTCTCACAGAAATACACAGAAATACAGAAAAAAAAAAACATGATCGTTTATGTAACAAAGACTCAAGATATTTTAATTGTAATAATTCTTACGTCGTTTTTCCAAATAACGGTTTTCAAAACGTCCGTAACGTACAATTCTTGCTTTAACTTCATGCTGGACGTGAAAATGATAGTTTTGTCTCGCACAATACGAAAAGAACCGTAATAACTGACGTAATTGAAAAAATTACTTTCAGCTAATTACTGCACTAATTGGAAATGGTGGTCAATTAAAACATCTTTTAAGTTTTTCAAATACTTGCTTCGGTAGCGATCACTCACGTTATTTGTGAACTCGAAACTGCGACACGTAATAATGAACACTCCAAGTGCTGGACGTTCCTGCATCTGTAGGTTTGGCGTGATGTAATGACTGTTTCGAACGAACAGAATATCGACCTTCGATATGATCGAAAAGATAAAAAGGGCAGAATACGCAGACAATTAACTCGACAATAAAACCTCAACGTTAAAAACGAGGTTTCCTATTAGACCTTTAAAATAATGGCATCGTATATAATCTCTTTGGATTCAATGGCTGACCTGAGGGCCCCAGAAAGGGTTTCAAGTGATTTTTTTCCGATCGCAAACTGCGCACAATGAGAACATCGTTCTTAATCTGTGCAGGATAAAAAGAGAGAGAGAGGGATCGAGAATATCCTTTGTAATCAGAGCAGAGGGGACGCGAGGTCACAGGGTCCCTTTATCCTTTTAATCCCTTAAAGGTTACTTTATGGCTAACATAGTAACTCCTATAGATCCACGAAGATATATGTAGCGATTTTAACATTGAAGAACTGCAGGCAGTCAACTGGTTCCGTGACAAAAGGGTACCAACTTTTCCACATTATTTTCTCTCCGATCGGACCAATCCTATCAACGTTTTTGTTTTTTAATTCCAAAATGTCCTGAAAATTGACCGAACCGGCCATTCACCATGCTGCCTGTTTCTTGCGCTCGGCAGGTTGGAAATTGTTTTTATTTCTGTTCGTTCTCTTTTAGCAACCTTGTTGTGGCGCTGTTAATGTACTTTTTCCATACACCAGGAGCCTATTTACGTACCGACGAATGCATTGTCGTCGTGGCGTGGTTGCACCTCTCTTGCATTCTTCTTCCTTTTTCACTTCTTTTTGTTTTCTGTTTTTTTTTTTTTATTTTTTTTTTTTTTTACTCTTTGTCTCTTATTGGCTGTTGCTCTGCACGAGCGACACTGTGTACAGAACAAGGCACACATTTATATATATACGTACGTGCATACAGAGAAATGTACGTGGAGAGGAGAGCTGGATTGTCGTTGGCACACACATGCGGCGTGACGCGCATTCCCGTCCATTGAATTCTCCCGAGTCTGCATGAGCATTGCCATACGCCAGACGTATCGCATCCCCGGACTTTGCGAATTTTTGTCGTCTCGTTACTCTGTATACTCTCCTCGAAAGACCGGTTCTCATTCTCAACATACACTTTTCGTATGCAGTCTGTTACACCACCCATATAAAGTATATTTATATACTTATCGATTTATCATTTACACAGGCATAAGTGTGTATAATAAAAATACTTGAAGCTTGATAAACAATTTATTGATCGATAAAATGATTCAAATTATCGACTCCAATTATGACGAAGATTGTAGATATTCTCTCGTAACATTTGGCTTCGGAAAAATGAATGTTCACAAACGTTGCAAACGGACAGAAGCATTTACCACCTCGTCATTTTTACCGACGAAAAAATTACTTTTTTTTATCCTTCGCGAACTTCGTTCAGCAGCGTTTGACACGTGAGCTTTTAGTACATTACAGTCTGGGTGTACAGTGAAGGGTACAAAGGCGTATATCGCAACGAAGATTGTTGGAGAATGCCAATTCGCTTGGAAAAGATATCTCAGACGTCACGAGATATTCTTGCTTTGCAGCCAACATTTAGACTCGTATACGTGTTATTACTATTATGTAGACGGAAAATATACAGTTGCACTCCAATTTCGTGCTGAATATTCCACAAGGAGGAAGCTTCAGGAAAATGAATTTCACCGAGCCACGTACTATGTAAATTCGTATATACGTATGATTGGTTGAAGAAATTGCGAGCTTTTTTATCCAACGTCCAACAGTAATTGGATAAATAACAAAATTTTATTTCGTAAACTAATTCAGAGCTGACATTAGAAAAATGCCTGTTAATTGAAATTTCACGAACTTCTGAAGTTTGGATCCACACACAATGAGAAAATTGTCATCCTTTTTCGAAACGATTCTCCATTGATTCATCTCGATATATAGAATGCAATTTTGTTGTTCTTTGTTGATTCGTAACATGAACTGACATTCTGGAGATAGAATTAATCTTCTTCCATATGGGATATTAAGTGTACGGAATAAAGTCAGAAAACTACGAATTGAAAAAGCCACAAAGAGCGGCGATTAAGATGCAACGGAATTTTAAAATTGTTGATCCATGCGAGGAACAGAAAATTACGAATGTATTATATTAGAAACTGTTATGTTTAGTATATACCTAGCAGTGATGATATATCCATGTATAAATGGGCAAACGCGAGGAAGATTCACGGTCTTGCTCGTTTCACGAAGCTCATCTCGTGTCCGGGAGAGGAGCCCCGGTTTGCAGCAGCATCTCTCACTTTTGCCCTTTTCATCTTCGTCGCTCTGGCAATTCACGCGTAATGCTTCTCTCGCACCATATAGTTCTATTCGTTTTTCCCTATAGCCTTAGCGGTATGACTCATGCTGAAACGGCAGCCTCTTTCCTTCTCGCTTGCTCCTTCTCTGCTGATACTCTCGTTTCTCATCTCCGTTTACACGACTTTTAGACACAGAGCAACTTCCCGGGATCCTCGTCATCCGCGACTTGGATTAACGACCCCACTGAGGATAATTCGGTTTTCCTGTAGCTTTGTATACAGCCAATGGCTTTTTGCCCCGAGGATATTGAGAGTAACGTCAATCCGTGATAAAATAATTCTCGAAACGAGAGAAAAAAGCATTACAAAATACATAATCGTAACGACAATTAAATTCGAGGTCAAGAAATGAACAAACTTATTTCCTTTCTCGTTCAGCGTACCAACCATTAAATTCCTCATTTCCTTGGCTAAGCAAAATTCGATTTTTTATCGACTTTTATGTGTTCATAGTGTTTCATTATTTTTCAAACCCCTCGCAACCTTTTCCGACAGTCTTGCGGCTCGCAAGACTGTCGGAAAGGTTGCATTGAAACGTTGGCTATATGGGTAAGAGGGAAGCTCGCGGCTGCACGCGGAAAAGTAGATCGATTCGCGTGAGAAGTCTCGTCGAGAATATCATGTAAACGTGTTGGTATATCCAGCACATACGAAACACAGAGAAACAACACCCGTTACTCCCGTACAGCCCATAGATCGCGTTCTTACGAACACACACTATGTCACAAAGATATATAATACATTTGTACAGATTCATGTACGTTTATATATGAGTTATTTTCCTAGCCTACTGTCCCACAGCATACTCCACTGAACTATAAGAGACACGAGCTAGCTCCTTTCTACAACCATTGCCCTACCCTTTTTTTCATCTTTAAATGTGTTACACCGCGTTATTACTCCACATGTGAGCTTCCATCTAGCTCCACAGTCCCCGTTGTGTGCTCCTCGTACTTTCAACTCTCTGTGTTTCAACGCTGATTACAGGCACTGTGTACATACGTACACTACCGGTAGTCTGTACTCTCGTGGAAAAAAAATGCACGATCTTTTCGCCAGGCATCCATATGGTTTACTAAGGAAATGCGATTTCAATGCAATTCAATTATGATGCACTTTTAAGATGGTTTTTGATTCTATGTTCGATTCGACTGTGCGAAAAATGCAGCTCAACCAATCTATTTGGAAAAAAATGCGATGTCGAAAATTCTTGATCGGTTGCGTGTATTATTTACCTAAAGAAAAAAAAAATTGTGGCAGACATTTTTGCATCATGGCTATATTAAGCGCTATCGTAATCGCGTTATTATGTATTATTATGATCGTAGCTTCCTTTGCGAAATAAATATGGATGGATTCTGGTTACGTCGTCGTGTTTTTTTTTCACGGCAGTTTCTTACTCCCCCGTATTACATAACATTCTCGCAAAATGTCAGCAGAATCGAAGATATTCCAGGACCGAAATTCGAGTCTCTAATTAATATCAACAGTCCCGAGTTTCTTGTACACAAAAAAAACCGTGAAAACTATTATGATAATTATTATCGTCTTAATAATAAAAAAATGAGATAAAAATGTGGAGAAACGAAAAAATTGTTGTGCTCGCGTCGGTTAACGTTTCGATCCGTTTTCTTGACACGATCCCCGAGCCACCCAAGTCGTTCGATAAGAATGACGGCCGAAGACTTTCACAGCATATGTGGGCTCGTTTTCCAGGGGACCAGATGCAATAGAAACGCGTCAGGAGCTAAATAGCCACCGGATCTGTGTTGTGCATATGAAAGCATCCGGATTTAGATCTTGAATCGGAATAATTTCGAACGACGTACACATGCGTTTCCGGTATGGTTTCATTTTTATTTTTCGTCAAGAGAGGGGCGGGGGAGGGAGGAGTAATCGTCGCCCCGAGCAGTTGATCATAGACGAGAATAATGGGGGACCGTACTTTTACTTTTTCTTCGTCTTCTTCTTCTTCCTTTACTATATACTTGGTCGTAGCTCATTGCCCCCTTCCTCCACACCTTCTCGCCTGGGGCAATGCGTCATCCGGTAGTCCAACGACTCTGACAATAAGAAATAGAGCGTGGAGTTTGAGTATGCAAGTCTCCCTTACTTTAACTATTAGTTGCATTATGAATCAGCTCGAGATACACCGCCGGTAGAAATAAACACGTTCGCACGTCTATATTGCGTGTTTCGATCCTTTCGCTTACCCCGTTTTTCGCAATGTTTTTTTTTCTCGTTAGTAAACCTGTTGAATCTCAGGCCAACTACCATTTTGTTGAGTCACGAAAGCTCCACTTTTTATACTGTTTCCTATCGTTTAGAATCTCGCCAGCTGCACTGCGCGTAAATGTTTTTCAAAATTATGGATTATTCTCGCGCTTCCTTTACAGCATCCGTTCACTTGCCAATTCGTTACAGCAAAAGAGAGACAAATGTAGGACAGTAGTGCAATGACTCGGTAAATCTGAGAAATCATGGTGAAACAGTCATATTATTTGTATTACTGCAGTCGCGATAGAGTCATGGAAAAATTTGAACACCATGAATCAGCTACTTCTTCGTATAGTCGTGTCGCCGATCTCCCAAC
The DNA here is from genome assembly GCA_963921915.1 of Hyposoter dolosus. NCBI lineage: Eukaryota > Metazoa > Arthropoda > Insecta > Hymenoptera > Ichneumonidae > Hyposoter > Hyposoter dolosus. The sequence continues at coordinate 10,922,849 of OY998135.1, read as the reverse complement.
GTGCTATGACGTCGCTATATTATATTCAAAGATTTACTAGCGTTCCCTTAACCTTTCACAATACAAGAAATTCTCTCGACTTTATGACGAATCGACTGGTAGGATTTATTCGTGAAAGTATCAACTGTGAACTGGAAAGATCGAAAAGTTGGTCAATCTTCAACGATCTCGAAATATCGAAACAAGAATAATCCATTTCCAACCGCCAGATTACAAAATGTTTGGAATTTCTTGTGAAATAGTAATCTGAGAAAAATGAGACCTGTCTCCCCAATCACATAGAATTATTATTTAAAAAATCACGATCGGAGAATTCTGATGATGATAATTATGGAATATTTATTTTGAGACACGTTCTCTTCTCCTAGTAACTGTAAACGAGTTTGTCGAGGAAATTGAATATTTCTCGTCACGAGATGAATTTTTCTTTGGTTGAGATTGTGTCGAACCAATCAAGGGTGAAATCCCCCTCAGTGCGTCACAACTTCAATATTGCAGAATACACACACAAACACACACCAGCATAGATAAGAAAACGAATTGTTTGTGCCCACGCAGTCTCCTCGCTGCTGCACTCTCGCGTGTAATATAACTCACAAATACTCTATATAGTTAGGGTATACGTACAAAGTGTGGATTGCAACGAGTCCACAAAGTTCAATGAATCAGCCACAGGCCGACGAGAGTCTGTGGCTCGATAGGGAGTTGAGAGAGAAAAGGAGAGAATGAGACGGAGAGACACGGTTTTGTCAGCTCGTAACTTACGTCGTTCGCGACTACCGACTCTTCCCTCTTTCCCTTCACCAAATTCGTAATTACAGTGTCGCCCTTTAGTCGACTCATTTTCTCCTAACTCGAGGGCACTGTCCCCTGAATCAGCTCTCGTCTGTTCAGGTCGTAGCTACGTGTCACGTATTCGCGCTACTTTCCATCGAATAATTAACGAAAAGCGTGATGATAAAAATAACATCGTTAGTCCATTTTTTTGCTGAGGCCTTCAGACGGATTGATTAAACGAATCGGATTAGTTTCATTATCTTTTGATTATCTTTTGTTTATATTCTCCAGTTCGGTTTTTTTTTCTATCGTATTGGTTCACGAATTTATTTGAATTTCAACCTTCCTCTCATTTTTCATTATTTTTTTCCTGGATTTGTAGAGGTTCCCAGTTCTACTATCCTGTCTATAAGTTTAAATAGATCGAGAAACTGACAAGAGCATATACAAAGTGAAACGCGCCATCCACATTTCCATTCTGCCTGAGGATTCATTTTAGCTCCAGCTGCGATTGAAAATGTTCTCGTCCAAAGAAACGTGACGTGACACAAGTCTGAAATAAAATGCAAACTACGAATATATATAGCTATCAGTGTATGAATAGTGAATCTGTCGTCTCTTTGAGTTCACGAGCGACGAACGTTGCATCGATCGAATTTACGAGTATCACTGCATTACGCTTCGTTCTCGAGAAGTTTTTATGCAGAGCTGAATACCTGAATAATTCAATTGATATTTCGATCGAATAGCGTTTGATAGGATAAAACACACGTAACTTTTTATTAGGAATTGATGCTTTTCTTCGAACGTCAGATATTGAAAAATGCATGACAGAAAAATATTCTCATAAGAAAAAAAAACAACAACCACATTTTTTAAATGAAATCTTGTCTTTTTTGTTACAGGTGAGTGTTGCAGAATTCCAAGAGAGAAACTGCGTTTTTCTGGAGCTGCTCGATGCCCCGAACTAGAGTAGTCCAGGCTCGTTTGTATGTTACCATAAGTATTTATTCCCCATAATTTTCTGATGTCTTCAAAGCCCTCGATAAACAGTGAGGCACTCCACTGCGAGGGAACAAAACAGATTCATCATTTTTTGTCTCATTAAACATTTCTCTTTGATCGTTCGAAATATATTTAATATTTGCAAACTTTCCCCGTAGAAAAAAATTCCAGCTCAATAAAAAATGATTGAGCGAAAGGAGGAATGGAGCTGAATCGCGCGATCAATTTTTTTATCTTTTCTTGTGAATGAGTTAACAGTCAGTGCCTAAATGTAAAAACTTGGAATCTTGACGAACAATGACAAAATGAAGGAAACGATTAATCTAGCTCGATTTTCGAGCTAATAAACGATTGGTAAGCGTTTGATTAATTATTCTCGGATTAGAAAAGACCTCAACACCTTTAAATCATTGATTCATGGTGTATATATTCTGGATGATATATATAAATGAGAATTTATATGAAGACGGATGCGTTGCAGATGAGGGTGAACGCAGGGATAAATAGGATTATATCTTATGCGTATATATATGGTTCATCGACCGTGGACGGCCTCTCTCTTCGTTCATTTATTTTCCTCTCTCCATGACGGCCAAGCGGCGATCATGAAAGAGGTCAATCTTTGTCTTTCTCTTGACGTTTTTTTTCTTCTCTTTAATTCTCGATCGTTAGTTCTTTATCATTTCTCCCCACCGTCAAACTGTCAACGATAAAATCGAGCAATTCTCTCGATCGCCCTCAAAAATTTTGAACATACAAATTCCGACTTTCTTTCTTCGGATATCCAAGCCTGAACTGTGGAATAGGGATTTTGAAAACATTTATGATGGCGTCTTTCAACTATTCCCAATTAATTGTTAATTAATTTCAATTGATGACACTTCGTCCTCATTAAGAAGGCACTCCGTGGCCTCTTTTTCTTTCTTTCTCTCAACTCCTCAGCAGCGAATCTGCTGGAACTGGACAGCAACCAATCCAATGGAGAAACATCATTGGTTTCTGTTGTTTCTCAATGAACCCCGAGCTCTCGATCCATGAGAAATATTCCTGCTGATAATCGAGAGAAAAATTCTTTACGCAGTAGTTCGATAAAGAAGATTAGCGGATTGACGTGTTGAGCGATCTTCTCTCACCATTATCTCGTCGTTTCCTTTCATCTCTCGACGATTAGTGAATGGCGACTTTACCCCAGATAGATAAAAGTTTAGAGAACGTTGAAAATAGAAAGATCGTACGTACACATAGAAGTCAGGGAAAGCGAGTTGCTCCGATTCGTGTCGATGATCTCACAGGCTGCTGCACTCGAGGCTTGCACATAAATACGACCATACAATAAGCGCACATACACGCGTACACATGATTTTTTTCTCGTTGAATAAATCGTAATTATAAGTACAAAGGCTCAAGAGGAAGGTTTGTTAAGACATTAAAAAAAAAATTGACGCCTTTTCCTCTCTGAGTGTTGAAAAACTTGATGCTCGAACTTACGATCGCGGAAATAAATTAACACGGACGCTGGACAAAAAATAAATACAATACTTATTGCGCAGTCTCGTGGGACGCTTCGAAGACGAAAAAATCGTCGGAAGCGTGTCGAGAAGATAAATGGTAGAACAATAGAAAAGAAATAACATCGCGAATAAACGCATCGTGACTGAACTCTCGATCGTTCAATCACCCATAGAACGTTTGCGCACGTTTACCTCCACAGTCGACAATAACGAAGCCTGTGTCGAGGTTGTATGGAAGCGGAGAACGCAAATGAGCATCCGGTTCCGGTCGTGCACATATACGAATACACATAGACGATTTAATCAATCAACAGCTTACCATTCAAGTAGGAAATAATGTGTACACTATTCTTAAACATTCATTTTTATTTTATTGCATTTTTGTCTAATCGAGAATTTTTTTTTATTTTCCGATTAACAAAACGGAAAAAGGAATCATGAGTATTTTTTTTTCTTTCCTTTTGCTTGACAATGAATAAAATGCACCTTGCGTTTAAATTAATTTTCCGAAGCGCACGAGACGTCGCCAATTTATTCTCCCTCGCGACCTCGAAGCTCGCGCGATGACATTGAATCGATCGAGGGTAACAAGAAAAATTACGCGCAGGGTGAAGTTTGACGGCACGCGTATGCACTGCATTTTGCGGAATGGCACGTGGCCATGACTGCACTTGCAGCTGCAATCGAAGTATTTCGCACTCTCACACCTGCGTTCCAATGTTATAGGGAATGCAATTTTTTCCCTCCGTCTCTTGTTTCCGCAACGTTTCTACTCGCTTTCTCACACTTTCATAATTCGCCCAAGTCCGTCTCTGTTTCCTCAGTTTTTCGAGCTTTCGATGCAACTCGCCACAAATTCACATCTGTTCAACGCCCATATCAAAAGCCCACGAGCACGTAAGTCGCGTGCTGCACAACGAGCTCTGCTCCAATTACTTCTCGCAGTTATCACGATAATCGCAGCTTACTGGAGCAGAATCGACGATCCCGAGTATAGATTAATTTTTTATTCTCCAACGAAAATATATATTTCATTTTTTCAAGGATAAAAACTTTTTATAACGAGTAAAATGGAAAGTACGGCGGAGGACACTTTCTTCGCCTTTTTATCACTCGTTCAAGTGTTCTATTTGCTTTATCAATTATCCAACAATTTCTTTTTCATAGTAGTTTCAAAATAATTATTATCTACGGGAAGCCAATAATATATATCACTAAATCCTTAATTTTGAACAAGAAAAAAGAACGTAATGCGTGCCTCGTTTTTTCTGTGACCATTCCTTTCGTCAATACTATTTTCTCTACAATTATTCTCCAGAAATGACGAGTTTTACGAGTACAAACCGTACATTTTCCCGTGAATTCTTGAATCGTCGTATTCGGTCCGTTATTATTTAATTCCTGCAAAGTTTTCTTTACAGAAATGTGCAGATGGTCGTCGGTAGTTCCGGTAAAGAATAACGATGAATGGGGGGAAAAAACAACGACACTCAACACCCGGGGAAAGCTAAAAGGATATACTTTAGAAATTGAGTGCATTCCAAAGCTGCATATCATGTTTAGCGCGTTGAAATCGTCGCGCCGTGAACGAGTCGCGAGGATTTACAATAGCCCGAATAGCCTACATTTGTAGGCGCATTCAGCACTCACATTTTCTCGATATACAAAAGCCACAAATGAAATATGTGCCCAACTATCAAAATACGGTGGAAAAAAACTTCCGGGAACGTGTTCGAATCTGCTTCCGCAAAGGCCTTTCCAATCAATCGAGCATTTTTTTTAGTTAAGAGTATAGATTTTTTTAAATAATTTTGACAGTGTTTTTTTATTCGAAACTATTTATTATATCAAATGGATTTCGTTGTCGATTAATTCATTGTAAAATCCATAGTAGTTCTCGATCATCAAACATCGAAACAAACAACGAACCGGTTGGATGGACTATTTTTTCTTTCACAGATTTGTGTATACACTGAAAGATATTTACATAGGAAACATCCATTGAATCGTTGTGACCATTCATCGAGCGTTCATTCAATTCTCTTGTTTGTTTCGCAATACGCGAATCGATGTTGTTTGCACAAGAGAAGGGAGAGCTTTTCATAACCGCTCAGTGAATCCTCGATGTATTCACCTCTCTCCACTCTTTCCTTTATTTCTAGGAAACGACACCTTCTATATTATCCGTTCCATTAAATGTTAGTGAAGTCTATTTATGGCGAATCGAATAACTCAAAGCTTCGCTCGAGCTACTCGTAAATTATTCTATAAATAAACATCGTAAACTCGAAATGGCAATGAAATTTCGAAATTTGTAGTTTTTACAGTAACAGAGTTTTGGAGCTTCGAAGAGAGTTTCGTGCTACCATTCACCCTCGATCCTCGAATGCCAGAGGCCCTCGAATCTTCATACCTTCACTAATCCACTTACGGTACTGTGCAATGAGCGTACAAATTCATGTGTGCGAATAATTTCGGTACTTAATATGCTGGCACGCCGCAAAATGGCCCCTTGAAGTGCACAATCGTATGCGCCCGAGGGTTTGTTCTCCGTAAATTGAGGGCGGTTATATTCCTGGGCACACGTAAATGCACGATTCTCTAGTTGTATTATTCAAGCTTCGAAATATCGATCGTCGTGTCGTTCACAAAAGACATCTCGAGTATCAGGGGATCGCTGGAAACTCTTGAGTCAGCCCCATAGTAAGTGTACCTAATCGAAAATGCACAAAGCCTGATGCAACACCAGAATATCAGGCAAATCATTGTGTAGAAGAAATTTCTTCACGCTCGCCAGCGCATGTGCCACCGCCAAAATGTTGAAAACCAAGAGGGACATTTTTTCTTTAACCACAATTTCTTGTAAAACGTGAAAAAATATTTATAATTATATATTTATTGACACTTTGGACCTGACGCTTGATATAGCTACGAAGAATATTTCACCTAGATCGAGAACCTTATGTCGCACATACGCAGTCGTTCGCGGCTTCCCACAAAATTGTCCTCTGCTCTATTCTTTCATATTCGAGTCTCGTGTTGAAAAAGAGAAGAAAAAAAAAAGCAAACGTGACAATGAGCGAGAGAGTGAGTTGCGAAACGTTCAGCTGTCACAGAGCAACGCCACGAGCATGCCACCTAAAATTACATGCAATTAGTGGTCAAAGGAATGTTGAAAAAAGGTCCTTCGATTATGAAAGGAGCTTGGTAATAAGATTACGTTCTAACCCCATATAATTTAGTAGATTCAATTATTGTAATCGTAATGACATGAAAAATTATACGAATTAGAGTTCTTACGTAATTTCTTTTTTATTATTGCTCTTGTCAGGATGCTATGAGGGAAATAATGAAATTACATGACAAACGAATCTCGAAAGGTTCGATAGTCGTGTGTATCGCGCATGTGACATCGGGTTGTTCGGTGTGCATGGTCATGGAATAATGAATCCAATGATTTTTCGTCGTTTGATTAACGATTCTTGCCCATGAGGACTCAAACTGTTCGCGGAGGATTAGATTATGTTGCCAAGCGCTCAGTATCGATTTCAGTCGAGAAATTAGTATATGTAGCGCTTCTGGGAAAACCTCCGTCGTATTAATCAAGCGAGACTCCGTGACAGTCTGATCGAATCTTCGGTCATTGGCCTTTGAGAATTTTGAGATATGCGAGCATTTTTGTATTTAAAAATAACGAAATCTCATTTCTATTTCACGTACTGAGCAGTGCGAAAATCTTTCTCGCCGCATTACAAATTGCGTTTGCCTTAAGAATTATTTATCCGTCAATGAAGATGATTTAATTTTATTCCAACTTGAGGCTATTCGTGCGAGTGAAGGCGCGAGCTACGTTAGTCGATTCTATTTCCGCGAGTCAGACACGAGTATGTCATCCGAAGCTCTCGGTGATATTGCTAAGAAACTCGTTCGTACATACGATCGGAATTTGTTCTCCCAAGATTCCGACTCGTTTCGAACTCCTCGAGATTGTTAAAAATTGAAGCTCAGCGAAACGCTTGACTCACGTTTCACTCGCTGATAATTCCGCAAGTAAAAACTTTCTTTTCCGCGGTGTATCGTTTATTTTGAAATTTACATAAATATCCAGAGGTTCGTAAGCAAAAAACAAGATAAACGTGAAGCCATTGCCTCGTCAATTATTTCTTGAAACAAAAAGTGCGCGTTACTATTTTTGTTGTTTTGCTGCATTTCTGACACGATGGACGATAAAAATTCGATCGCAGATAAGTCGAGTCAAAAGGACGCTAATTACAGCAAACTTTCCGAGACTCAGAGAGCCAAGAACCAACGTCGCCATCTCCATTAGTCAATCCTCAAAAAAAAATAATAATAGACACGAAATAGTGCGAAGGAATTTTTTTTTTAACACGACGCGGCTAATATAAAATTATATTGTTAAGCTCTCGGACAAATTAGCCGTGCCACTCGATCCGTTACGAAATATTGTCTTCCGGCCGAAAGGAGTTTCCGGTATGGGCACGGCCCATCGACCCCCCGCGCCGACAACCGTGTGGGACAGCTGGGTTTCAATTAACGCCGAAGAAATGTGCACGAGACACATTATCGTAGGCGGAGGGAGCTAACGCATTTTTTTACAAATTGAACGAAGCCCTTTCTAGAGGCTGACAACAAAATTACCTTTTTTTATAAATGACTCTGAAATTGCACACGTGCGCCCATTGACACTTAGCACACCGCACGGTTTACTCGATCGTTGTATCCAATGAAAAAAAAATCGAGGGCTGCTACGTCGATATTTTAACTCCAATAATTACCATGATCACGATTATTGCTCAATTATTGTTATTAATGGCAAAAATATTTATAAATTATTCTCTCATTTTCTTAATTTGTATAATAATGAATATGCAACTCTCTTGAATCGCACATTCGAACATTGTCTCCGAATGAAAAATGCTACGGAGCAAAATAAAACGTAAAGTCACATAATTGACAATGAAATTTCATAAACAAGTGCAGCGTCAGTTTTATTACGTATATCTCTGTTGCAACGCGTTACACGTACCAACGTTAAGATTGGTGCACGCGGATGTATCCATGAGTCCAGTAATCAAATCATTTCATGACATGATCGTGATAAGAGACTGATGCTAGTTTTACTCTCTATCAGACTTTTAATGTATGACCTCGGAATCACTCGCAATGTGCAGTTCTCTGCGACATATGTTACGTATTTTCAAATCGCATCCATCAGGCGGACGTGTATATACTACTGTTTAACTATTATGCACTCACGAGCGTCTTCCTGTCTCGTCGGGATTCTAACGCCCGTGACTGCTTCCTCGAACACGAATCTTCCGTTTACGTCATATCAATGTTTTTCATTGCCACTTGGCACAAAGATTTTGCGCTGTTATTGTCCTGAATAATTCGTTTTATTAATATTTGTTTTTTTGTTTTCGAAAAACTTGAATTTTTGGGAAAACGTGAACTGTGTCGTTTATCGTGTTCCCAAAACCGACGAGATTCACTTATGCGGCTGTCGTTTTGTTGATTGAAAAGTAGAACGATGCAAATAAATGATTAAATTTGTTGAAATTACAGTGAATTGTGAAAATATTTTAAATTCTAGGTTAATTCACTTTCGCCTGATATTTTCCGATATACGGAAACGCGTGGAAAAAGTCCAAACGGTTTATCTCGTGCGTGTAAATTTCCTACTCACCTACTACATAAATGAGATCGCGTATAAATTCGTATTACGGTAACGCCGGTCCCACGCTCCTTGCGTAACGCGAACGGCCTTCCGGACAATGGTGCGCGCGGCTTTTCTCATTACGTTTACGTCTATTTTGCTCATTTGCATTTTTCAACGCGTCGATTCTCGTGAAAATATATGGTTTGTGTATACGCCGGTACCAGCGTTTAAAGCGCATATTTTATTCAACGATATTTAAATGTTTGTTTTGCAACGTTTAAATACCTTCATCTCTTTACACCACGTGACGACTTTTTCACTTTAACAAGGAATTTATTTACTCAGCTAATATTTATATCGACGCCTACCGAAAAATCAATAATTTTTTTCAAACTTTTCAATCAAACGGTTTTTCAAAGAAAAAAAAATGAATATTTTCACTGTAGCAAGAAAACTGCACAATTCGCTGTTCTCGTCTTCGTGTTATTCGGGCCTTGGCGATAAATTGGGACAAAATGAATTGTACGGTCTCGAATAAAAAAAAATTCTCGCAATCGTGAGTTATGGCTTTGGTAAAAACGATCGAGCAACGGAATATCGACACATAAATACAATTCCTATGTTGACTTATTCGTATATTGGCCAGACGTGCCGTACGAGTTTCTTATTTCACGATTTATTATCATTTTTATCACGCTCCTCCATTTCCAAACGAGTCGAATCTCCTTCTTCGTGTCTTCCTCCTGCAGCAACATACGTCGCATATCTTTATAAAGAGTACAGTAGCCGGTAATGGCACATTTGTAAATCCAACTGAATTCAATAGCAAACGCATTGGGAATCGTTCACAGGGAAAATCCTCTCGATGCAGCTTTATCAGTCTCTTGAGCTCTCGTTCAATATACAGACATAGACATTTTGGTATGAGACTGTACAGTATGCTTCGAGCCGCGATGTTCGGTCGGATAAATAAGAAGCCGAGGAAAAAGCTTGCTTGATCGAACGGGAAATTGCGTCGGTAGCTCAGTAACGTGTGTGTAAAACTCTGGAGGAATCCGTTACGATATTAAAAAGAGTGAAAAGTCATTATATGCGCGTATAAATTCATGTGACGAACGTTCCAAACAGGAACCTGATTCTTCACATACCTCTCAATGCAAAAACTCATTTACAAGCGCTGACCTTATGGAATTATCAAGTTTGTGTTTATAACGGATTGAGTGTACACTTATAATTCCATTTATAAATAATAATGCGATTATAAATGAATGGTCCCGATCGAAAAATATTCAGTCCATTAATTATACCTGTTTACCATTTTCTAGTCTACCTTGCGATATTTTGTCGATATTAAACGATCAAACATCTCATTACGCAATTATTCAAAACCAGCAGATGCATCGCTTGATTACAAATGATCGTTAATGGGATTTTTATTGTTTTTGGTAAATTTTCATCCTCGAGGTCGAAACTGTATGATTTATATTCTATTTTTTAGAAAATAAATTCCCGCCTAAATGTTATGACGAACCGTTTCATTATTCGCGAAGCAAGACAAACATTGCCGAAGTCTTGAACCATGCGCGATAATCTCGATACGTTGGACTAAATCGACAGAGACAACGAGGGCTGAGTGGTGAAGGGAATGAGTTTATGGTCGTCACTTTTCCCTGCGGTGATTTCACGCACGGGGCTCCCGCATAAAGAAACCTTTCCACATTTAATCCCCCTCCCCCTTCGTACTCAAAAGCTTCCGTGACCTCAGCGAACCGAAAAGCATATTTATCGATTATTCATCGAAACAGTAGGAGAGATATAATCTATCGATAGTCTTCGCAGGTATATACGACTGTTTACGACTCACAGCCACACAGCTCTCCCGATAGATGTTGTGAAAGCATTGGGATTTAGGGGCCCGGGTTTTTGAAGCCTCCCGAGGGCCCAGCCCTTTTTCACGTGTACGAAGTTCCTGCGCACGTTGATACGTAAACAGTAGCATGAAGAAATATACCTCCAAGGCTATTTATTTTACTATGTCATTGTTAAACTCTTACTCGACGTTTGTTAAGCCGATATCCGCATAAATTAAGTGTTACAGAATCAAAATACCTGAACGAGACGCGAAATGCATTCGAACGGCGATACCTCGTGGTTACGAGCTTAACAAAAAGATTTATCGAAATTCGGGCAACTGCGGTCTAACCGCAGCGAGCCATTTTTACACGATATAATTGAACAAAGATAATTGGATAAACATTCGATACATATCGATACCATATACCCTGCTCTTAACTCGTGGAGCCTCACCCGAGCCTCTCGAGTACCCAGCAGCCCATTTGCATTCGATCATTCCATTCTTTACTCTTCGCTCCTCCAAAAGGGTTGAATAAACGAATTCCAGGTCAGAAAGAACGCGAAATAAATCGAGCTTCAAAACGTCCGCGGGTTTCAACGCCCGTTATTTATCACGTACAATATCAAAATGCGACTCGTTTCCTTTGGCACTTTCATTGCTTTCGTGACAATTTCACTGGAATCGGAGAGGTGGTGAAAGCGATTATTAAAAAGTCTTCGAACACCAAAACCATGGGCGATTAAAATAAAAATTCTCATTCTTTTTCCATACAGATGTCGTACACATTATTCTCTTTTTTTTAACTCTGAACATATACGACGTATTCGCTCACGAATTCCCATTGTATTCTCGTACGTGATGCTGTGTTCCCAATCGGTCGACTGTAATCGATTTGAGCTCGTTCGATTCGCGTCGTCGAACACGGGGTGAAGTGTCACCATGAAAATATTATATAAGTCTGCGTGTTCATGACCACGTACGTAAATTTCAAAGTGCGGTGAGCTCTGGCCCACATTGCTATTTTTTTACAAATTAACCTTTTACCCTCGAACTAGTTGGCACCCCTTGGTTTTTTACGACATCACATTTTTTGCTGCATCGTTATTTTCTATCTGGATTCACAAGTCGACCAGTAAAAATCGTTGCAAAATTATTTCTACGTTTATTGAAAAATCAAGGTGCAAATTTTACCATTTTCTTTTCATGGACTCGCAGACTATTTTACTCCGAATCTCGCCAACTGTCGTCACAATTTTTATCGACTCGAATCTACAATCGAATTCGTGTACAAAATATTTTAACAGCATTTACAAAAAGGGAGTGAAATCAGGCGATAAATCACGTTGGAAAATCGTGCCCTAGTTTCATTACAAATGGAAGACACGATTGGGAGTAGGAATTTATTTGTTGTGGACTGTTTACCCTATAAATAAGATTCCAATGGGAAATATATAAATCCTATCGGTATGTAAATAACAGGGTACGGAAAAGGGAGAAAATAAGGGGGCGGTTTTCCCGGAAATCGTTTGGCAAAAATGTCGGCATTAAATCATAACTCATTGTATAACGCAGACCGGGAGCAACTGGCAAGAATAACGCCCTGAAAAGTGCATGCATCAAAGTGTCCGACACCCTCTCGTGAATCTGTAGCTGCATCGGCAGTTTCTATGCATTTGAGTTCGGAAATGCAAAAACTACGTGTATGCAGTTTCGCGCTGTTCTTTTTCCCTCTTTTCATCGAATGTATACTTGTACGTGGCAGACGCCGCTGTGAAATGACGGGCAAAAAGTGGGCAGTAAAAGCCCATTTTACGAGGATGCGTCGCCGTAACAAACTATGTATGTATACCGAATGCATATATAATACAATATACGACGACATTCAGACGTCCAACACACGCATGATTTCGTGCGACACAGAAAACTGCATCAAAATGCTTCAGAAAAATAAATTCTCGTCTGAATTTTATTTTTATCAATAAACTTCCGGTTTCCAACAAACTCCAATTTGCTTGATGGAAATGCAATTGAGTTTGTGGTCAAGTTTGCAGTGATTTCTTATTTTTTCTCTAATTCTCATATCAATGGCTATGGATCGTTGATTTTGTATCGTTTTTTGACAACAAACTTCGATTATCGCTTGTTGCGAGCCCGTCTTATCCATTCATGGATTCACGGTGCTGTATAGAATGTACCATAATAATAAATGATTTACGGAACATGGAATATCCCATGCGGAGCTATAAAAGACTAAACGGCATTGAAGGAAGTTTGAATTCGCAACGATTTGTATCAGAAACAGGCGATAATTTATGATCTCTCAGGGGTGAAAAGTTTGCACCGTACACACCTACATTTTATGAAACACGAGGATATGCACAATTAATGTGTTACCATAAAACGAGGCACTTTTTCTGTGATCCCCTCACAAAATCAAGATCGTAAATAAATTTTTCCGCTACCGTACTGACGATCACAATAAACAGTAAATGTCATGTCATGGCACTCGCTTCTTTTCATTCCTCTCTCCATCTCTCTCTCTCTCTCTCTTTAAAACTTGAGGAACCCCAGAGTTTCTAACATTTGTCCAACGGGCTTGTTTGTCGCGTGGCAATCTCTTCCGTTTCTATTGTACGTTAAATTCGTACACATATTATTTTTGCATCGTATATCGATACCGAGTATGAAACGGTGACGCAAAACATTTTTGGGTATTGTTGAAATGGACCGCACACGGAGAACTCACGCTGCTCATCTCGTAAAACCTTTCGGATAATTCTCACATTACTTCTCCGACTAAATAAAAACTAAATGCTTCCCTCTGTGTCTGTATGTGTTGGTTCGTGCTTTACATATGTGCATGTAACACAAGCGCAACTGTGTTTAAATCGTTCGGTCATCCTCCGGCAATAAATATCGTTTTGGACAATGGGCGTGCGGAGTCCAGCTACTGGGGCCCTTTGCTGCATGAGAAACCCACGTGGGCAGCTGAGAGCCCTCCAAAACTAGTCCCGTGGGCAGTATACATACACACCTTGTAAAATCTATATGACAAACGTATATCCATACAATTCTTACGTCTTGTATAAATATTCTGTCTATTTATAGTAGCGAGGGTTAACGATTGTGTTGGATATACTCGCGAGACCGTCCATTGCTATTCGATTATGTCAACGCGAGCTCGTTCAATTGATTATGCAGCTGAGATTTTTTTGGGGACGACTATAAAAACAATCGTTGGTCCCTCTCAACGGAGCGACGAAAAAAATAAAGCCCAAGGTCCAGGAGTATCGGTAAGATTTACTAAAAGAAACTTTACCATCAATCGTTCGGAATCGGCGTTTCGAAAACCAATGACAATTGAGCAGCAGCTCGAGAAAAATTGCAAAACACTTGTTGAACGTTTAGCTTTTTCTTGGAGAATTAAAACTTTCCGTCGTCGTCGTCGCTCCTTGTTAGTACAGTTGACGATTTTTTTCGCGAGTTTTAAGGCACGCGACAATAATGCCTGATCACAATGTGTACGCGACAATCCTCATCGAGTCACCCCGTTTTTGCTGGAAGCATATAATAAAGCTATAAATTAAGAAAGAAAGACGAGTCGTGGACGCGCCGGTTCATTCATAAAGCGTTCTAGCCCTTTCCACTCAATTCACTTCTATTCTCCACATGCCTTTTTGCATAGTACATTGTATTTTTTTTGTACGATAAGGCGTATACTTGCTATAGCGAACAAGAGCCTCGAAGCTCTTTGGGCGCGTTAACAGTCATCGGTGGCTTAATGGTGTGTGAATCCTATGAATAGGCTAAAGTAGACCTGGTTCATACATAGTTATACCGGTTGAATCTCACATCCATAACGAAGAAAATGACCTAAAGGACTCGCTCTCATTGCCAAACCATCGGCAGGTTTCGTTGCCCTTTCATTTTACCATTTACGATCATGCAAAACGAGCAAATAGGCTCGAGGCTTTTTGCCACTTATGTCCCTCCTGGAAAATGAGGCCAACGTACACATACAAAGGGTGTCCCAAAAATGTCGAAAAAAATATCAAACACATGAAACCTGATTACTCAAATTTCTTCATTGCCAGTTATTAACGCAGAACTAATTAACGTGGCAACGAAACAATCGAAGCTGGGAAATTGTTCTTTTCAGAACATCGGGACTTTTTTGTGCGTGCTTCCTGGGACCTCCCTTTTGGAACACCTTCTATATGGGACTGCAATGTGCGGTAAAGTGTTGTACGACGTACGGTATTATAGTAAAAGGACTATCGAAGTACTCATCTGATATTCGACAATGCAGAGAACGTTTATTCATCCAAAGTACCAAAATGACCATCCATGCCATGCGGAACACAAAACCAGCTGCTGCTCCCTTTTTATTCTTTGTTTTTTTACATTCTCAACGACATCGCGCGTGTAATTTCACGGAGGATCGAAAATAAAGTGTGCGTTCTGATAGAATTGTTCGATAATCGATAATTATTAAACGATGGAAAGAAAGAAATCGTATCAAGAATCAAAACTCTTTGTCCGGTTCAGACAGGGCCACCCTGAGAATCTTTTTGTCAGAATGAGGATTAAAAATAATCCGTGAAAAATATGACAAATGCTCAGTGCCATTTTTTCACAACTTCATTGCCGCAGATTTGATAACAAATGAGATTTATATTAAAAATAAATAATCCATATCATTGCGAGAAGCACGAACCAGATTTGATGACAATAGAATTCGCTGCGATGCATAATCAGAAAGGCACAATACGAGGTTTTTTCTAAAGATTGCCCGAAATGACCATCACCAAGGGGACATTGTTCGCCATACACGTAACCAGCTGCTGCTTGGACCGGTGACCCCACGCGACGAAATCCGTCAAGTTAACATTTGCATGGATGACTCCGAGGGAGGGAAGGACAAATCTGTCATACATTGATTTCAGGGGAGATAAAACGAACATGCCCAAAAGTCGAGTGGGATCAGATCGAAGCCTTTTAACTGGCGAAATAATTAGGTCTTATACGATTTCAACCATGAACGTAAATTCGCTTCAAACCTGTCACGATAGTTCACTGATTAAGTCAAATCCAACAAAATGTAAATCAGACAATTTAAATTTCAAGTCTCTGGCAACAAAATTTATTTTCGAATGAAAACATCGCGATAATATGTAATAATGAAAATAAGTGGTATCTTCATTTTTATAACGCCGTTACGCTGTACTATAAAAATTATGACATTGAATTATGCCCCTGCTGTACTTTTACGGGCAGAATTCTTCCTCTCGCGCTCCTTTATTTCCATAGAGCTGATTCTTGGAAACTGAAAAGCTTTTTCGAGATTTCCAGCGAGTCTCTTTGAAAAACTGTTCCTCGTGATCCCATAACGACCAGAGATTGAATTTCATATTCCTAACCGAACGATCGTTTATCTGAGAATACGAAACCCTGGCTCGGTCGAGAAAAAAATATATAGTGCTGGTGCGATAATCAGGACAACAATGAAAAAGAATTGTTCCGAAGAATTTCAAAAGAACCCTTTGAACAAGATCTCTGTATCAGGAGTATTTTTGTATTTATCTCCAGGCCCATAAATCTTGGTTGAAATCTCTTTGCAACTGCTCTAATCTGCTTAATCGTAATTCTATGTTCCCAGATGTTACAATCGTCACTATTTTTTTTTAAGGACGATAAATCTATTCTGTATCATATATTGCTAATGGCAATTAACTCGGTCAGGCTTAATTTCTTTCGAGCAGTTTTTCTCAGCAACAGGGCCTCGCGGTCCTATTTTCTTCAATTCTATCCTTGAATGAACGCCTGCACCAAACAATGCGGACTCTATTCAGAAATTATCATAAAATTGCTTCGTCCGTTTCTAGCAACGTGACGTAGGATCACGTTGATTGCTCTGCTGTCTATTACGCACCTATCTACCAATGTAACTGTGAGCATTGTGTCCAGACGCATAGTCAAATGTTACCGTCATCATCAAGTCAATGATGTCACGGCTGTATGGATTAAAACCAGTAAATTCCAACTCGAAGGTATTCTTTGTCGCGCGCATCCAACGTACACCTCGGAACTCGTTTTCCCTCGCGATCTTTTCGCTGATTCACTACTTTGAAAGAAGTTAGTTCGGGAAGGATCTTCTCGTTGTCAAGATCCTCGGACACATCGTTGGCAGTTTTATTCCCCGAGGAATCGGAAAACGCTGGAGGATTTTCAATCCAAATCCTCGATCTCTTCCGCGTCCAATAGGCTATCGACTTTTTTTTTTTGCTTTTTTTTCGTTGATTTCGTTACCGTTGCCACGTATCACCGTTTCATCGCTACGCACAGTTCCGTACGTACGACTTTGCATACCAACACTTACTTCAACGCTCGCGCACAGTCTCCCAAGATCGATACCAGCATCCCTCGTACATTATGGATCAAGACCCTATCGCTGACAATTTGCAAGGAGTTTGCATTATACATTCGCACTATATGAGAAAATCGTGTTTCTTCCTCGATGGCAAGTTCCTTTTAAAAAATATATTAATGACTCCATTCTACGGTTAATAATTGCTGGCGATAAACGATAAATCGGACCGTGCACGGTGGCAGTAATTATTGGTGTTTTTTTCTCTGATTGAAAACTTGCCACGATTAAAGGATTTTGCACTCTGCTTTCTCACTTTGTATTTTTTTTAGTTCTCAAACACAATTCTAAGAAACGGAGCTTTGTCGATGTCTAATTAGAAAATTTAAGCAACGACTCTTCGATATTTGTACAATTTTTGCAAGCCACTCCGTTATATTTCATATTACGCAACTCGTGGGATGGAAGGAATTCACCAGTTCGTCCTCGAGATTGAAATCTGTGGGCGATGAGCAAAAATGAATAAGAATTCATCCAATTTGAATACCGCGTTGGACCTCAAGAAAAATGTAGATTTCCAAACAGTTTTGACACACATTTTTATCCTTCAAGGAATGCATAATTTAACATTAATTAATTGTTTTCATTCGTGACTTTCTGGATTGATACAGCCACTGAAATAATTGTTGGCCAAAACTCGATAAAGCAAAGTCACACAGGAATGTCGTCAAGATCATTATCATTCGAGAATGTTTGAAGGTCAAAGTGAAGAGCTTTGGAAATAGAAATAGGGCAACGTGAAGAGATTCGTCAGCTTTCGAGCACGAGCCACTTAATTATTTTTTCCTCAACCCGACAAACTGCAGTGCGAATTTTTGACATTGTATGCACTTTTGAGCAGAGCTCCTGTGTGCCTTAGGAAACGTATCGTTTTCAAGGGGGCTAAAAAGTTCAAGGGTCGCGAACAAATCTGCTCCTTTCTACCAACGACCTTCGTAATCCCTACTTTACCAACTACTGTATAGACCTTGTTTACCATGCTCTAGTGGCGGCTTCGACAAAGGGGCAGAGAGAACTTATCGTCGTGAATTTGTTCCCTTCGTACTTACCGAGAATTCCGTTGGGCGACGCTAGGGGCATTTTGTATCGAGCGGATTTCAATTCTCAAAAAATTCAAACGTAGCATTTATTAGTATCAATGGAATGCGATCTGTTCGACGCCCCTTCCCGTAAGAATAATTGGCTCATTTCTCCCCCATGTAAATGTCGATACCACGATCGTGATCCCCTTTCCCGCTCGTTACAAATCTGTTCTCTTATTCATTATTTTATTGTTATTATGTTTATTGTAACCTTCCGTTGTATACTCTGCCATCGATATGGCGGAGATTTGGAGAAATGAAAAGGGTTGCAACAGCGAATGAATGGGCAAAAGGATTCGTAACAAATGAAAAATATCATTCGATGGGTGTAGTCCAAGCGACGATTGCGTCAAAGGACCAAAGGGTTATTTGCTTTTTTTTATCTCGTTGCACGACCCAGAAATAGAAACGACCGAGAAGGAGGAACTGGGTGCGACATTGATCGCGTACCTTGTATAAATCGTATCATTAATAACATTGCGATCGCTCGGACTCTCCTAAAATGCAATCGCATAATTCTCAATGGGATTCCAGAACGAGGCACCCGTTGGGCTATCCTGCGGCGTTACATGTATATACTCGCACCCCCACGTGTGCGATTCATAACAGAAAAGTTCTTGTAAAACTCTCCACATCTCTGCAGTTGGCCCTCATTTTTATTATTTCATTTCGTTTCAATTTCAATTCAAACGAGCAAGTCCGGCGGCTGTGACCTCCTCTTCTACGAACCCAGCATGCACTTCGCATAATCACAAGATCCGTTGAAGTTAACTTTACTAATGTCAAGCTAAAGGAAACTCAGCGAATCTCAATTTTTTCGATTCAATCGAACGTCATTTGATTTCGCTAATTTTTGTGTCTCCATGACGATCTTTCTAGCATAAATAAATATCTCAGGTTATATCTAAAAATATTATCCAAGCCAAAACGCGTTTCCATGAAACTGAGAGAGTCAATTTCCGAAATTTCTTCGCATTCCGAAAGTTTGGACACGGCAGTGACATTCTTTTCGACCAAAGGTTACTCAGTTGAATACTAACTGCTGTGAACCGTTTACCGCGTTATATATGTTACGTTTGAATCCTCGAAGGACTCGTCAAGAATTCTTTTTTTCTGTGTAGAACTTTCGGAACTGTCCAAGCGCCCGCACCGTTCTTTTCCCTCTTTCACCGATCGCTCGTGCCCTGCTACACCAAAGCTGCAGCTGCACTTATGCGTCCCAATTCTCCGATCAAAGAAAGACCACTAGCAAACTAGGGACGACAAAAAAGAACCCTGCGTATACAATTGATGACGATTATTGGGAGACCAGGAGAAAAAAACAACTACGGGTTGTCATTATTGGACCCAATTTGAATTTCTAACGGTGAATTTTTCTTACGTCACGTTTTATAATTGCATTCGCGATCATTCATTCCATGCTTTCGACTGAGTTATACAATTACATCTTAACCCAATCCCTTGAGCAGAACCATAAGAACGTGATGGACGTTGCATCAAATTCTTTTTCCCCATCGAGTCGTTTTCCATTTTCACCGTTATCACCCCATCATCTATACCATGTGAACGCCTCTTTTCGCTTCAGTGCTATACGAACAGCCCTTGAAAAATAAACTCCCGGGCAGTTTCTGACGTTGACTCTGTTGGACACTGGCATGTATATTTGCATCGCTAATGTCACGGACTGGGAGGGAACCTTCCATTCCCCTTTCCATTTCCGGTTTTCCACGCATGGTATTTGCTTTCGTAAAGGAGCCTCAGGACGACATTAATGAAACTAGAATACACAAACGTCCTTTACTGTCGCATTTAGTTTTTCGTCTCCGCATCACTCCGCGTCATTCGTCTGTTGACTCGTCATTACAATGAACTGGACGTTTGCTGTGTGTTCCGCATTTTCTTACAGTCTCGTGATTGCCAAGTTGCCAGAACCAATATGAAGGTTCCAAGCTTCCCGGGTCTTATTTGTTCCCAACGATTTCTCGTCCCCTCCCTCCTTTTTCTCTATTTGCCTGTATGAATAATTATCTCCGCGTCAAAGATTCATCGCTGCTGCTTGACTTCATCGGACGTTTGGAACTTTGCAGTGTGTGAATTGGCCCTTCTTCGCATGTTGAAAGTACGGTGAAAGATCCTTTTTTTTTCTTCCAAGAGCAACGGTCATTAACGAAACCTGTAGTACAGGCGTGTGCGACCACGAACAAACCGATCTCTTTACTCCAAGAGAGCTCTGCTTCGATAATCATTAGAGAAACGAGTATAAGCCTGGAACACATGCCTCACTCTTCTGCATATCTCTCGATGTAGATTTAATGCTTTTGTTTGCACGAACAAACGATCTTGCCTTCTTCGTGGCTTTCGGTCCATTCCTTCTCACTCTTTTCTCTCTTTGCTCTTCAACCGTTCGACGGACGAACCAGTTCCTCGTGTCTTCTGACTCGAAAATTTTAAGACGGTCTTGCTGTACATTTGTAAAGCGGAACCATCGCGAGATACGTGTATGACGTAACGCAGCAGTGCAGTGCCAGGTGCATCGTTTCGACTTGAACCGAATCATTAACACGTGAACATACATTTTGCTAACAAGTTTTTTACAACGGTAATAAACATGAGCCTTAAATTTTTCTTGTCGTTCCTTTCTACGATAAAACCGTTTTCTTATTTTTTATAGTCCCGTGAAATATGTTCGTAGGAGTTTTACGACTCACAACTCACTTCAACCTCTTAATCTGCTCCATTTTTTTTGATTCTGTAATAAATTTTATTTTTGGAGCTCATGGTGATACGAGGAACCAGGGGATACCAGGTTTTCCTGAACCCTCTACGGAATAAGTTGAAAAAAGCAAGGAAAACCCCATGGCGACCTTTTACAAAGTACAAAAGTTGTATAACCAGGTGCGTGCTCTTGTCGTCTACATGCGAGTCTTGCGGTCGGTAGAAGACGAGAACGTACAATCGTCTGTCGCGGACGAAGGCACGCGCTAGTCGTAAATTTTCTATGCCTCGTCACCTCGCGTGTGTCACTCAAGAAAGCGAAAATAGGATGAAAAAATGAACGTGTAGAACCGAAGCTCGCGCCTTACCTGCAGCAAAGCCCGAGCAGATACTTCCTAGCGCCTTTTCTTTCTTTTCCGGTACATTTACTTTGGACGAATAACTTCTGATATGTCTGAACAGAAACACACACCTGGATCGTTCGGCATCGTGTAAACGATCTCGGGGCGACAAAAAATTCGATTCGTAAATAGAAAAACCGGTTCCCACTATTTTCCAGTGTGTTTTTTGGGGTGAAAATATCTCGCTGAACAAATTGCTTCCTTATCGCATTACGATCTTTAGAATTTATCGATCGGATGTGTGAAAAACAAACAATCCTGCATTCTCCACCAAACTTCACTAAATTTCGGATCATTTTTTATTTTTCAGCCTTAGTTCCCTTTTCTTTTTATTTTAATATCGTTTCACTCATCACTACGTTCGTGACGTCATTTGCTTGATTAATCGTCCTCCATACTCTTGCGCCATCATCTGCCGATCTGATTCTCCAACCCATGCACTTTTCAAACCTTCGTTATTTATTTATTTGCATGATTTATTCCTTGCGATCCACCATAGATTCATAAGATCCCCATGATTATGCTCCATTTTTTCTCATTTCACGCTCGTCTGCCGGAAATCGATTACCAGTCACTAAATGCAAATCTCTCCCCATAGGACGAGCGGATTATTATCACAGTACCTGTAAATATCGATTTTTTAACTTAACCCTCCCATCAACACCGCTGGGTACGGTTTTAAGTTTTCGTTTGAAAATATTAACAGGCAAAGTATTAAAAAAAAATTGTGTAAATGAAAAATAGAAAGCTCAGAGTCTTGAATAATTACGAGGCGAAAATCAGATTCTACTCGTACAAACGTCGAATAATATCGTGAAATGTTTTACAGTTAAAAGTCTTTGTGAGCTCCAAATTCGACGTATTGACTTTTTCGTTTAATGCATTTTCAAGTGTGCCCGCATTTTGGACCTGGCACAAAACACGAGAGCGTTAAATATCCAGTGCCCTTGCGTACACTTTTTCACAACGGTAAAGGTATAAACGGTGTTGCGCGTGGAGCGACCATTATATCATATTCTCGCGTGTGCGTATGTATGTATTAAATAAATACAAGGCAATCGGACTCGCGCATAATTCTTGTACGTTTCGTACAGCATGCTGCACACGTGCACCTCTTTGGACCGTGCGAGGAGAGCCAGAAAGAGATGCACGAATTACAACGAACGTTCGAGCCTAAAGCAGAAACCATTATGGTAACTCGAGATACTCTTGACTCGAGAGCAGACTACCCGAGGCATTGGGTCAATCATAAAAAATTGAGCTAAGAAAAATGGACTTCTCGGCTTTGAAGTTTTTGATACGAATAATTTCGCGACTCATTAATCGGACAAAGAGTTCAAAAGACCGGAAAAAGAATCATTAGGCAATTAAATATCGATGCTTTCGTCCTTGCGCTTATTTTTTGCAGCGCAATGAGAACAATTCGAATTCAGTGATGAGTAATTTCCCTGCGGATCGTTTCTTTCTCACGTTTGCATTTTTCTTCTTCTACTGCTCACCACTCCGGCCGAGTTTTATTCTATGCAGAATGAGTTCATTGTATTCGAGGGGGCGCGAGAGATTTTCGGCGGAAATGAGAAGAGGAAATATGTATTGAAAAGCTCGGCACCCTTGGCGACGAGGAGATCCACAAAAGCTTTCATCCTATATGCGCGAGAAAAAAAAAAATCTTCCCGTCGAGAGCCTCGGCTCATTGTTTCATTATCCATGGGACTTTCTTCCCATACTCAAATAGCAAGAACATCCCCTGCGGAATTCCAGCCACTCATTCTTTTAAATCGGCATCTCCAATGATAACTATACAACCAAATGAAAAAAAAACCCGATTAATTATTTTTTAAAAACTGCAATGCTTCCAATGAAAATGGCTGCGACGTATGTGAACAGTGATTCATAAATATCCCATTTGAACGATTTAAAAAAAAAACTCAATTTTTACTGCTTCCGATAATATTTTTGGATTCGTGAACGAAAAACTGTCCAAACACTTTCGAAGTCATTTGTCGATGTAATGCAGCGTTGCAGAGTCTCCGTTATTGACAATGTGCTGCCAAGCAATAAAAAAAAATAGTCGCAACTCTTTGAATAATGAAAATTAACGCTCCACAGTGTTTCAGTGGACAGTTCGAGGTTCAGACTGTTTATTATGTTCATCGAATCCCACATGAGAGATAAATTAGGTGTACGTTTCAATTCCCCAATGGGGGTAGAAGTGCACAACGCGAACGTTTCCCGGCTTGAATTTCCGGCTCATTATCCTCCTGGTGCATCGGGTCACCACGCCGGGGTCGCGTTCCCCGTTCGAGCGAACCTTTGACTTCTCACGGGTTTAGTTGCAAGAGGATGATACAACATCTCTCCAGTTCGATGCATTGAGACCTTAGCGTTCAATTGTCTAGGAAATTCTTACGGTGGATATAGAAACGTGAAAAAAAAAAAACACTCGTTCGACGAATCGATCGCTGCTTCATTTCGAAAAACCGCTATAAATCTTTAATAGGCAATAGAAAGACTTTTCACTATTTTTCCCCTTCGAACATTTCCCTAATTTTCTTGTACTTTGAATTTCATTCCCGCTCTGGATTTTACCAAATCCGATGAAAAAAGCTGCATCTCGCCCCTTTCGTCTATAAGCGTTACAACGTTTTGTAGGCCTCGCGATAGAGAGGGTTTAAAATCTGGAAAATTTTTTTACAATTTCAAAAGGAAAATCCCATCCTTTGAACCCCGAATAATTCGCTGTGGCGACATAAACCTCGTCGATCTCTTTCCTTCTCGAGCAAACACAAAAAATCGTTACACCAATTATCCTAGCAGAGTCACATAAAGTACAGGATTTCTTTTTTTCGCACTGAGAGGGTCTCTTCGATCTTACTCTTGCGTGTATATAGGGGCGTGAGAATCAGAGTCGGAAAATATTTCAACGCCCCATCACACGCCGGACCCATATGAACCGAGACATTAATAAATTTTCGAGATCGCACAGTTTATGATCGTCCGAACCCAACTCTTCTAATTCCTCTGCAAGTTTATTCGTTCTCTTATTTACGATTTAATTATGTTTACTTATTCCTTCTTTTACAGACACATCGTACGAAAAAGCCTGCAGACGGGGCAGTGCTCCTGCTACCCCAGTGCTTGGCGCACGACCACTCGATGTCACCCCCAACAGAATAGTCGTAAGTACAATTTTATATTTTACGTAAACAAGCTAGAAAAAAAAATTGAAGTTTCAACCAAATTCCGAACAAAGTCCAAAACAGTCTTTGTTTTTTAAATACGATTTTTTTTCGGATTCCCTTCCAACGATTTATTTCGTCGATCTGTTTACAATAAGCAAAATCTCGAGCAATCTCTTGTTTTCGAGAGTGTTTATTGGCGAGCATCATTTCGCTACAGTTTTTGATCCGTGACACCGATTGTATTCCCGACACTCGTAAACTTTTGATTTTATCGTTGAAATAGTTTTCCCTGATCGAGCGTATCGATCTTTTTCGCCCTATATCATGGGGTTTGTCTGTCTTTTCAAAGCATCCTTGTACGAGCTCCTCGTGCTCACCTGGTGTGCTTCAACGTTCTTCCTAACAGCTTGAACTGGAGTTCAGGAGCGTGTGAAAAAGAGCTTTGTATTAAAGTCCCAATGAAATCTGTAAGAAAAGTCTATATAGATCGAGGTGGAATTTCCATTTATGAGGTCCGTTCCATTAGTGATTCGAGGGTTCGATTACAATTCCAGCTTTTTATATATCTATACTCATAAAATGCGAATTATCGACGATCGAATTCACACGCTAGCGAGTTCGGACGAATGATCACCAAAAGAAGCTCAAAATCCATGTTTGCTAGAAAATTATGGACGAACGATTTTTCCGAAAAGTTTATCGCCCTCATTGACTTTACGGCATTTCCTAAAAGTTGCCTTTCCATTAGGGTTCCACAGGATGGCCCATTTTTTGTTTACAAAAAAAAATTGTAATCGATTCGCTGGTCGATCTTTTTTTGTTACGAGTCCAATAATAGAAAGTTGCAAATGGGCATTCCTGCATCGTTGCATCCTCATTTCGTGTGCACGTGGTTCATGTAATGATACGATTCCCGTAAAGACAGTCCCATGTCCAAAGTCCCGGAGGAAGCGATGTATGAATTTAAATTCGTGTACTTACCTAAGGACAAGATTGAATGATCGAAACATACGATTTGTGTATTCGATTATCGACTCACAGTCATTTATTCACATTGCTCTAATTTCTCGTCGAAATTTGATTGATCGAAATCACTCGATTGTTCGGTAACGTGCGTGTAATGGCAAATACCCTACGGTCATCCCCATCGTTGTCATTTCTTTATCGTCATTTTTTTTCCTCATTTATCTTCTCGATCTTCATCATCGTACACGTGTAATATACACACGTTTACCATCAAGATGAACCCTCGTCCGTGTGTACGAACGTTGAATAATTTATATTTTCCACCCCAATGACAACGGCTGACTTTCTACCTGTGCCCGTTATACGTTTTCCTCGGGGGGCATCTTTATTACGTCGACGATGATCGTCGTTCGTCGATCGTTCCAAGGACCAAACCTCCCTTCTTCCTTTGCATACGTTTCTTCACATATACCTGTATTTTTAAATTGTTTGTACACACGGACACACATACACGCGAATGAGGGTTGTCTCTATGTATTAAAAATAATATTTATGTATTATCGTATACATGGTTTGTCTACGTAACAAGTTTAACGAAAAATCATGCCGTGATCCCTTTTCCGTGGTTTCGCATGCACGTACGAGCCCTGCAGATCAGAGCATACGAATTACCAAAATTACAATGACAATGAGCTCCCGCGGGGATGAAATAATCGATTAAGTCAGAACCGCTCTTTACCGTTACGTCAGCACCCAAACGATACGCATTGTACAGCCAGCGAGAAAACCGGTCACGCGAAAGTGTTTAGGATCTATTCCTTTTTCCCAAGTGACTCGCAACATTCGCTTCCGGAGGAGGAATAAAAAAAAAGAGAAAGAAAATAGATTGAGTGTGCAGATGAATGAATTAGAAACTTTGAATCAGGCTCTACCGTTTGATGATGACGAGCAGCACTTTTTCTTGGAATATCCAAGTGCTTGCGAGGCACATTTGTTCATCGAAATTCATCGTGAACGCTTTTACATCAAATTTTCGAACTAGTTTTCTATTTATTACGGAAAAAAGCTTTTCATCGTAAAACTTTAGTTTTTCTGATGTGCCCGTTGCATAATTAACACACGCTGACACGAAACCGGAAACTGTCCGAGAATCAACGATCTAATACTCTCGCGAATCCCGTTAATTAAACGAACGTATGGGCGGACCTCCGAATCAAGTATGACAAAGAGGCCATAGGGAGAGATCGTAATTAACGTTCGACAAACACCAGTCGCTTCTGCATACATAAACATGTATGTTACATCGGTAGCGGATTTAACGACCGAATGTTACGTACGTACACACTGTAAATATCGTGTTGGAAGTTTCGATCAATTCGATACCTCGTTAACTTCGTTACGTAACAAGCTTCCCATTGTTAAATTACAAACGAGCTGGAGCTGTTCCTTTTCCATTTAATTCGAATTCGATTCGTTCACTTGGGATTTTTGTTTCCTACGAATTTGAGCATTTTCATTCGATTCCATTAATTTGGACATTCATTCCAATCGCGTTAGTGATTTTTCACAGTGATCGGTGCTTTCTAATGTCTTCAATTTTTCAATGTAGATGTCCATGCATTTAAAAAGTTGAATTTGAAGATTGAATCGTCTCAAGAAACGATTTATACTAAATTTACATAATTATTATATTTTTGCTTATCGTTTTGTACAAATCTCTATCATGTTTCTCGCTATTACTCGATGGACGAGTATGATAAATAATCGGGTAATATGTACATTCGTATCCGTGTCAAAATCGCGAATACCTTTATTCCTCGTCCAACCTTCCACGAGATGTTTGCTTACAGAGAAAATTTTTTGTCCTCGTCGCTCTTCGTACTCCTCTTCATCTACGTTCCTATTTCCTATTCTCTCGGGAAAGACCCCGTTGGAATGCCACTTCCTCGTAGATGGCTATCGACAAGGGAGAAAAAACCACACCTTTCTCTCGCTCTTTCTGTTTTTACTGTATACTTTGCCCAGGGATTCTTCGAGGCTGTGACAAATGCGTTACTCCGTTGTCGAATAGATCGAATCTCCAGTCTTTTCCAAGGTCCTCTCCTCTATACATTCAAGTCCTATGGACGTAACACAAGAATCATCTTATCGTTGAAATCCCACGGGCCAAAAAGTTCGATCTAACAGAAATACCGGTTATACCTTGACGTTTCATTTAAACTCTGAATTAAAAAATTGATAAATTCTAACGATTTTTATGAGAACTCACAACACGCAACATTCCAATCATTTTATGGTTCTCTTGTCGTTACTATTTCCTTACGGTCCGAACAAATTCTTTAAAACAATATTTCGATCCTTCGAAAAATTCTACATCAAGACAGTTTTTACAGTTTTTTTTTCACTTCGTTTCTAAAGGTTCGTAGCCATCATGAAAAACATGAAAATATGCACGTCAGAGAAATTTAGGAATCATGAATTAAATTCTAGGACATGCAGCAAATCCTCTTTACTTTTGATTGTTCGTACGAAGGATCCTTTTCTACTCGGACCGGAAGTCCCATAAACCACGCCCCGACAAAATTAGCGTCTCAAGGCGTGCACCTCGAAACGTTGAATCTCGTAACCGCGTCACACATTTCAAGTAATTTGTAAGGACATCACGAGTGTCACTCGTCTGGAACTTCTATGATCAATTCCTTCCTCAAATCTCTTACTTTTTCCGGATTCCACCGATTTTAAAAATCGACGTGTTTTTTTTAGAGGAACGCGAATAGGAAGTAATTTTCGAAACTTGGTCTTGATTTTTTTTCAGCCGCGGGTTAAGAAAACACGCAAACAAAATAGATAAATTTTGATTTGCTGCTTGTGCGGAAAATTGCGTGCTTGTAATGATTTGCAGGGGCAAAAGACACGCCAATACATACACAATTATATATTTATGTAGAAAATTACGTACAAATAGAAAATGCTTACACAGCATGTTCGCAATTTTACGAAGTTTATTCCGGTAAAACTTTCTCAGAAGTCGTATCCAGTTACTGCCTATACCTGATGTCTAATCTCTAGAGGAAAATGGAAAATTATTGGTTGCTCGATCCTTGTGGGTATAGACTTTAAAGAAGCCGAAGTTTCCTCCACGACCGTTTCTCCCCGACCACAAAATTCCTCGAGGATTTTGGCCCTTTATTCTTCGGCTTTTTTCTTCGCGAATAGACATTTCCGAATTAAAGTAAAACCCCATTTACCCTCCACTTAGAAAGGATAATCTCATCGGCACAAAATGGGGGAACAACATATTGAGCATTTGATGAAAAAGAAATTATTATAAAATTTGGAATACATAGAAAAACATCGTTGACGTAATTTTTTTATTTAAAAAAATTACTGCCTAAATATTTTGATTCGTGGCTTCGAAAAAACTTGTCTTTTAGTTCCACAAGGACACGCGAAGCAACCAACCACTATTGATCGATGACCCCATCTTCAATTTTCCTCTTTGTTCACTTTTCCGTACACACACTTTTGATACACGCCCCTGATCAAAATTTCGATTCAACGGAGCTTGTCGGTTTGAATAAACTTCACCAAAGCCCACGAGTGAATACAAAAACCTTTGGAGGCTGTAACTAGCCATATTCTTCGAAGCTGTAATTTATTGGAAGAAACACATTCGTACGCATTGTTGAATTTATCGGTTTTCCAAGGCTGAAAACTACGAGTAGAGAGATTTCTCCAATGAATTTTCTTTTACCCTGCCGTGGAAGGGGAAAATAAGAGGCGAATAAATTGTCGTTTTTTTTTTTTGGGTAAACACTCGGGAAAATTCCGTATTCTTTTCCTTTGCAAAAAAGGTCATTTTGACCGGATTTGAAAACTCAAAATATTGCTAGGGGGTCGGAAGAATCTTTTCCAAAAATTTCGTCGATCCCATTGCACCCTAATCTTAAAAAAAAACGAAATAATAAACGTGTGGGAACGAAAAATTTCCGAGAGAAAAAAGGGCCAACGAACCGAAAATTCCTGCACCCGTTTTCGTATTATCCTTTATTGGCTGATGCGGTTTATGCTCGCGTTTTTCTAACGGTACGGCTCTGAAGGGGGAAGATTCACGTGTACGCGGTTGCGAACAAATCATCCACAAAATCCCGTGATGGATGAGCTTCCGACGTTTTAAAAACAAGAAACGAGGCTTCGGCGGGGATGAGAAAATAAATAAAAATCAAGAGACGCGGCAGCGGTCGACGCCAAGTATTAAGGTGATGGAGCAGTCGCTTTCTCGCAATGTGAGTGCGAGAGCGATAGCTGCAATTTTCGAAATTGAATATTTCCGACAGGGTTTCACCAATAAAAAAAACCCCTGTCAGTGGATTTTTACCATCGTCCTGCGTAGGCTGACAGAGCCTTTTTTGATTAGTCAAACGACATCGAAGAATTTTAATTTCGAAAATTCGAGGTGACTGATCCATCATCTTAAAAGAAAAGCGTGGCGTTATTTATACGCGATGTATATAGATGAGTAGATGGAACTCTGACGAGACAGCTTCAAAAATCGACGGCGTCATAAGGCAAGAGGCGGTTAGGATATTCGCTGCAAGAATCTCTCGTAAGAGGGACAGGCGCGATGGTGCCTGTCTGTCGCAGGTGGGGAGATTTCGAACTGGTTTATAACAAGGCGCCCGCAAAGTCACGTGATTATCGTGTACGAATAAAATCGAATTTTGGCTTCAGTCAAAAATCCATTACTTTATTTCTTATTATTCGTCAAATTCGATGAATTATCACCGCAATTAATAATACGATGAAAACATTAATCGATCGTTAATTAATCGCGTCTTCGCTGCGTTTGTAAATTGGAATCATTGTTTTGACAAAAACAAAACCAGTTTTAATGCATAAATTTTTATTCTCAATCCGAAGGACTTTTTAAATGCCAACGAATGAATCTTTAAAGAGAATTTCTTTTGGTATTGCCGGGCACGGAATATTTTTTTTGTCGATCAAAGGACGAATCAGTATAATGGTTTTTGTGAAATGTCTATATCGTGCTCACTCGTGTAAAGCACGATTCGTAAATGTCTTCTCGAATTGAGAACCCCTCGAAGAAATTTATGTGTTCTTCTCGCGGAGGGAACGATCGCAACGGGGGTAGGAGAGACGGCGTTACGGGTGCACGAGCAAAACCACCACCATCGAATTGTCGCGATTCGAGCTGAAAAAAATACATACATATATACGTATATATCGTACTTACGTCAGTGGATACCATTTGGAGTACAAGGTGGGAAGAAAACGACACGAAACTACCCCACCTTGCAACCCCTCGCCTGAATCCACCCGAGGAGGGGAGAAATATGTTTTCTTTATTTTTTTCCCTACTTATCTTTCTCTCTCTTTCTCTCCTAATGCACAAAGGTGCACGTTTGGCCCCCTCTCCCGTGAGCTCGGATCGCAAGGGTCCCTTGACTTCGTTTTGTTACCCCCTAAGAGCACGGGAAGGTATATAAAAACGGGAACCACAGGGGCGCCTTTACCTTTCTTCCTTCGTTCCTTCACTCTCCTTCGCCATCTTCGCCTCTCACCTTAAAACTTCCCTGAGCATCTGCAGTCGTAACTGAGATTTCGCCCCGATCGTTTCAACTACTTTTGTACTATTTGGGCTCGCGAAAATCTATTTTATTCAAATTAATTCGATTTAATTCCTGTAATGATGTTTGAAGAATAAGTTGACCAGCAACGTGGATTTAACAATAATTATTTATTTACTTTGAGCGTTTATAAGTGTTTTTAATAGATAATTAATGAATCGTTATTTATACTATATTGTTGATCTCACAGTCTAAACGACTACGACTCGTTGTTATTGTTCAATTTGTTAATTATTTTGTGTAAAAAGAAGTGCAGTGACAAATTGTTTCGCTCGAATCGTTCGACGGTGCCTTTCAAGTGTATTCCGGTATAGAACGCGAGCGGATGATCTTGAAATTCTTGAAATATCGTTCAGCAAGCGAAACGAAACGTCAGTAACGCGTGACGAGAAAATTTCTACCATCTTTGCTGGCTCAAACATTATTTTATTGTATATTCTACGGAATATCGAAGAAACGTGGTTTAAATATCTCGTCGAGAAAGTACGTAGACGTGTGTAAATTATTTGCTCAAACAAACGAAACCAGGAATGTTAAAAACTTGAAAACGGTAGTTGAAAACTAACGGAGAATCCTTAATTGGTGAGAATTAACAGAAAGGCGCTAAAACTAGAGTTTGAAGAAATTCAAGCAACACGTGAAATGTTTTAATAATTATTAAACTAATCGATAATTAATTAGTGTTTTCACGAGTATAAAAACAATACAGCTAATGAAAGAATTTTCGTTATTGAATTCAACAACAATCACTGCGAACAAGTATCATCGACGATCAAACGAGAATTCTGATTAAATTATTATTCAGTTTCTCGATCACGCGAGCGTCGTTGGCTAGTTTGGCCTACTGTCGCTTCTGGTCTCGATGTGCCGGTAACACGGTTGAAGAACCCCTTATCTTGTGTGTACACACATGCTCGATAAGCCCTAAGCGTTGGCAGTGTAACTGCGATGTTACTGTCACGATAATACAACGTCCGAGTATGTCCAATCGAGCCAGAGGCGTTTAGCCGCAAACAACAGTCACAAATTAATTTTCTCCTGTTGCTGAAGAGGCGTGATAATTATTTCGAAAATCTTCATGGTAAATCGAAGCAGCAACGAAAGCAAATTGATTTAATGATCAATGGGACAGTAGGAAAAGAAAAACACTAAAATCACGAGGTCTTATCACTGGGAAAAAAAATCGATAAGATCGCAAGAAAAAAAAATATTAAGATCGTACTTTCAATCGCTACGAGAAAAAACAACTCCGACAGAGTGAAGTTTCAAGTGACCAGAAATACTGCGAAAACTATAATAGAGTTTCATGACTCGTATAAAAATTTTGGACACATGAAAAATCGTGTTTTTAGCAAAAAAATTCGTTGTAATACATCGGACCGCGTTAAAAATTGGTCCCTTTTAACAAAACGAATCAAGAAAGAACGACGCTTTACCGAGTGCTTGAAACAAGTTTTACAAAGGCTTCGAGCCT
This sequence comes from Hyposoter dolosus, assembly GCA_963921915.1. Classification (NCBI taxonomy): domain Eukaryota; kingdom Metazoa; phylum Arthropoda; class Insecta; order Hymenoptera; family Ichneumonidae; genus Hyposoter; species Hyposoter dolosus. Next base: position 10,890,126 of record OY998135.1, on the reverse strand, counting down.
CTTCGACCTATGTCATCGATCAGATTTTCTGGATCACACGCCATCGCAAAACTCCATCGATGCGGAAAAGGAAAATGTGCATGAGGACGATGGAGGATAACGAAGACGACAGAGTAGTTAACGTTATTATCAACTACTTCACGACTAGGGTAAATACAGTCGTTCAGACTCCTCGTATCAAATTAATTAATTCATCAATATTTCTTACCCATCCAAGTCAATGACCGAAATGATTAATTAATTAAGCGTTTTGTCTGTATCATTCACTCTGTCATTGCTTAACATTCGAAAAAGTTGAAGAAAAAAAAATCGATTTTCTTCATCGCTGCTTAAATAATTGTAATTTTGATAAAACGTAAATGACGTGATAAAAATGAACAACATCGATAATGTAGATTGTGTATTGGTTGAAGGTCAACGTTACACATACATGAGAACGGTAAGATTCGCGAGCACGCGTGACACTTTCGCAAGACTTTCCTACGCGTTCTCTCACGTGGCATGGCGTCCACTTTATGTAGGTTCGAGATATTCACAACGCATATATACATGTCTTGACAAATACATATTCATGGCTCACACATTGCAAGATCTTTCTTCTCACGCATTAGCGGGAGCCTTCGTAAACGCAGATAATGTTTAAGTGTTGGAGAGTATCGGTGATCCGGTAGACTCCACCTTTCACTGCAGGAACGTCGATGGAAATCCTCGGCCAAAGGCCAGTCGACAATTTCCTCTTGGTTACTCTCGACGGTTTCAAATGTTTCTTATACCATTGGGAAAATCCTTAGACGCAATGTGGAAATTCTTTTGACACTTGACACTTTGCCAGTAAATAAATAAATATTTCATTGAAATTTTTCGCGCGTTTATTAATTACACGGTGCGTGGAGTTTGTGAAAACAAAAAATTTGCCTCTTTGTCCGGAGGAAAAACTTCATCGTTCGATTTAAAATTGATTACGTGATACAATGAGATCGATCGATGCGGTAATTCCCTGTGAATGGTATACCCGCGTCTATTACTCCGAACAATCCCTTTTTGTCCCTTATCAATTTCACGCTTTTGCTCGACAACAACGAACACAACACTTTACGTTCGATAACTAATGGTTTATTTGTCGATATTTTGCTTTTTCAGAATTTCTTCTCCAAGAGATCGTTCCGCTCGAACCCCCTTAAGAGAACGAAAAGCGTGACGAAGCTCGAACGACAGAAACAACGAGGCGCCGGACTTCGTGGTTGTCGATCGCACGAATCTCTTCTTTGTGGTCAGGCTGTGACCTCGATGGATCTCGCTGCTGTGACTCCGCTTCATCCGAGTCTTCTCGGTAGACCTCATTGTTTTCAAGTAACCCCGAGCACCGGTGGACCAAAGTACTTTAGCTGTAGAAATGCGCACGAACGAGACCAATGGCTTCACAGGTACGATCTTCACACTTCCGTTTCCTTTTATTCACTCGATTGCTTATTTTTAATAAAAACATGCAAAACTTCACCAAAAATTGAATAATCGAGTGTGTGAGCCTGATGATTGAATCGACAAACTAAAAACTAGGCCGTTCAACGTCAGACACAAACAACATTGAAAGAAAAAATTATTAAAAAAAAAAAAAGCAATCCTTGAGAAGTCTAATGAACGCTCAATTGATTTGTTTGAAATTTTTCCATATCGATAACACCGAACTCAAAACAGAATGAGTGTTGATCGATGTTTCATTTTTTGATGTCCCAACAGCCTGAGAAAATCCGTACAACCCGATGCCGAACAAACACGTCGAACGGACAATTCCCTTCAGATTTGGCTACTCGAAGCCAAAGGTGTACCAATGAAAAAACGTTACTTCTGTGAGGTTTGTTTGGATAGTACTCTCTACGCTCGTACAACAGCCAAAGTCAAAACGGAATTGTGTTTCTGGGGCGAACACTTTGACTTTCATCATCTCCCTTCCGTCAATACCATTCAAGTAAATCTTTATCGCGAAGCCGATAGAAAGAAGAAACGTGACAAGAACGTATTAATCGGTAAGCCTCAATTTTCGCATCATTGTAACTTTGAAATAATTCATTTTTAAAATTCATCTTCAAATCGCTTGAAAACTGTTTTTCTAACATAAGAATTGATTTTTTTCAGGCTCGGTCAGTATACCAGTACATAACGTGACGTCACGTTACCTAACAGAAAAATGGTACCCGGTCGTGGGCGACAAGGGCCCTCTGAAAGAGCCACCTTCGTTGAGGGTCAAGTGTCGATTTCAATCGGTCGACATATTGCCGGTACAAGTTTATCAAGAATTTTTGGAGTACCTGAAAACCGATTACGCTTCTCTTTGCGAAAAGCTCGAACCGGTTATTGGCGTCAAAGCCAAGGAGGACATCGCCACGGCTTTGGTTGCAGTTATGCAACGAGAAAAAAAGGCTCCACAGTTCTTGGCTGATTTAGTAATGATGGACATTCATAGAATAGGTAAGTCATTCGAGCAACAATCAAAACTCTGCAGAGAACGACACAAATTTTATTAATTGAACAGAAAACTTACAGCAGACATTTTTTTATCATTTTGTTTATTTTTCCTGCTTTCTACTATCGATTACGATACTGCTGAGTTTTTGTTTTGGTCCAAGTTGATTGATTGATTTGTTGCTCTCTTTTCAGATGACGAGAGGCTCACGTTCCGTGGAAATTCTCTGGCTACGAAAGCGATGGAAGCCTATCTTAAGTTGACAGGTGATCGTTATCTTCAAGATACTCTGGGTGCTGTTGTCCGAGCTGCGGTCGAGGGTGGTGATTGTGAGGTCGATCCTTTGAAAGTCGCCTCGGTCGCTGCGCTTCACAAACAACAGCACAATCTTCGTGCAGCGGTCGAGCTCGCCTGGAGTCGAATACTTTCGAGCCACGCACATTTCCCCCTCGAATTACGAGAATGCTTTCGCATTTTTCGCGAACGTCTCGCCGAAATGGGAAGAGAAGACATTGCTGACAATCTCATATCAGCATCGATCTTCCTCAGATTTCTGTGTCCTGCTATTCTCAGTCCGTCGCTCTTCAATATTACCCACGGTAATATTTGCCTATCAAAATCTCTCAATAAATCAATAACTCTCCATTGTGTAGGAAAAAATAATCGCAAATTTCTTATTCTTCTTCGTTGTTTACTTTTTCTTATTGCTTTTCATTTCTATTCACAGAATATCCGAACGAGAAGGCAGCGAGAAATCTCACCCTCGTGGCTAAGACGCTCCAAACACTTGCGAATTTCACTCGCTTTCAGGGCAAGGAAAATTTCATGGAGTTCATGAACGATGTACTTGAAAGGGAGGCTCCTTCGATGAAAAACTTCTTACAACTGATAAGTGTGAGTATTTTTCTTGCAATTTTGAAAAAAGAAAAAAATGGGAATAAAAAACGAAAATATGAATTTATCTCCGTGAAACTTATTCACAGAAATGATTTTGCAACTTGAAATACGTTGAATAAACTAATTTTGTTTTGTTGTTTTTTCAGAGCCCATTACCCAAAGACGCGCCATCGAACAATTCTCTGGAATTCGACGGTTACATAGATTTGGGAAAACAATTATCGCTTCTCCATGCGCTGCTGCGCGAAAGCGTAGCAGCCACGCCGTCGTCGCCGTCATCGACGTTGCCAGAAATATTGGACCGAATATCGTCAGCACTGGATCAGCCAGGACCAAGTCCAACGCCAGTATCGCATCGTTATCCAAACATCCAGAACAATATTTTCCGTTACAACGATCCAACGATCGGTAACAGCAACACGAATCTCTCAATATCGGCGACGTCGACTTTGAGCAATCACAGTACGTTGAACGGTACGTTGCGTGACAGTAACGAGATTCTTCAATCGAATACGCTGGGTCACCAGAGCACGAGATCACCGAACGTTGTAAGAGCGGCGACTTTGCCTCGCAACGCATATTTACCGACGAACGGAAAACTGCAATTGCAAATAAGCTCGGACGACTATCATCCGTTGGAGCCAGCAGCATTCGTCTCGCGTTCACCAACTCCGATAACTCGTCAACACAGGCCGATAGGCTCGAACAGAACAGCAACGGCTGGTTATCGCTTAACAACATCGGCGAGCTTGGCAAACGTAAATAATTGCCAACAGAGTATACCAACAAGTCCAACGCGTTCGGAGAGCCACAGCAATCTCAAAGACTCAAACTACAACATCAATCAAAACAACGTGACTAACAACTCGATAGGAATTCAGCTGCAAACGTCCCATCACCAGCTCCAGCAGCAGCAACGTCACAATAACGGGAGAATAGTAAATCTCGAAGTACACGATGATAATTTTAATCACAACAATTACAACATGTCTCGATCAGGCAGCAGAAATCATTGCAACAAAGAGGAACAAAACGCAAATCAAACGCATCAACAGAACTACAACAACGTTACGAAAACAACGGTCAACGCTAATCCATCGATAGTCAATCACTCGAGCACGAATCTCACACTTTCCATCAATCATCAACCAAATAATAATTATAATATTGGCAAAAGCCACAATAATCCCTCGACGAATCAGACCGCAAGCACCACGACTACGATGACAACTACCGGCAATGGTAATTTAGACGAATTCTCAGATTTACTCAGATACGCCGATGACGAAGCGTCCGAATCGAAATCACAGAAAGGCTCACAAATTTCCATCTCACAATTGAGCAACGTTGCTTCCTCGGGATACCAAAGCTTCGCAGCCTACAGTCAGAGCTCCAGTCCCGTTGATCTTAGCAATAACGCTAATCCCCACATTTTAAATGCTGCACCTTTGGCCTTTGCCAATCCGGTTTATCACATGGAATCCGGACACGTTAGAAGCGGACGACGCGGCAGCAGCAGCTCCGAAGAACGAGAAGGCGGCGGAGTCGAAGGCGTTCGAGGTGTCGATCTCAGCCCCTCTCCACCTCCACAACCAAACATAAGAAATATTCAACGCAACGGACAAAATCAGTGGAGAAATACCAACACCTCTCATCGCACCAATAACGAACAAACTGCTAACGTTTGCTGCACCAACCTGAGGAGAAGATTGTCTCTCGACTCTACCAGAGATTTGTCTGATACCAGCGAGGAGGAAAGCTGCGCTACCAGACGCAGCAAATCGCGGAGTCATCGAAGTGTCGATCAGGTTGGAATATGAACAATATTTTCCTTTTCACTAAAACAAAATTCAATCAAAAGATTATCATGAAAACACTTCACAGAGTTTTATTCCCACTCTGGGAATTATCAACCATTTCGGAAATAGATTTCTCACGATTGACCATGAATTTAGATTTTTACCGCTTACCTTTATAATCATTTTTTCACCAAAGAGATTCTTTTCAGCTTCCAATGAAAAGGAGAAGCCCAAATTTTTCTGCGTCAAATAAAATGAAAAATAGGAAAAATATATTGAGCGCAATTGACGATGAAAGTTCGGTCCCAACGAACAAGCAATGTGCTCATTTGTTGAAAATGTATTGCGTGCATGACTCCACTTAATCTCTACATTATTATAATTGTTTTGCACTCTTCTCTCAATCTCGCTCGTTCCGTGTAAATAACTGACTAAACTTGGATCAAAAAAAAGTTAAACAAATAAAACTCTCGTTCTACTTTTCTGAATGTAACTAACACTCTGCGTGATTTATATCGTTTCCAGTACGAGGTGGAAATCGAGAGGTTGCAGAGTAGCGTTGACCGTCTCCGTGCCCGTTTGGGTACGACCGACGATACCGAAATTGACGGAATAGCACCCGACGCCAAAATGAAGAGCATCATCTCCAGGTACATTACTGTCACATTTTCTCAAAGGTGTTTAGTCTTTTCTCTCCTCCTGAAAGCTCATTGGAATTACCGGGTGTTTGTAAAAAAAAAAAAAAGAAAAAAAAAGAAAAGCAGAATGATGGAAAATATCGAACTGTCGTGTACGAAAATTGGACAGAAACTTCGACGAAACGTTTTTTCTCCCTTCGATAATATTCACTCCGCGCTGTAGTAGAGAAAAAAAAAAGCAAAAACTCAGCTGACGAGAACTTGTGGTTGAAGTTCATCATCCATCGGTCCATTGCATTGTTTCATTCATGGACATCAATCGGATTTCTAAAAAAAATTAAAAAAACATGTTGCACCCTGGTGAAAATGTACTAATCAATATTCATTTCTTATCTGACCTTTTTATAGAAAAACCTCATTAACGGAGAATTCTCTTTTTCTCTCGTCGACCTCTTATGAAAAACAAATATATATATAAAGAAAACGAAAAATGAAAACAGACGTATCGAAATGAATGTATGTTTAACTTTATTGTGTGTTCCTGTGCATTCTATCCGCTGCATTTGGTATACTCTGGCTTGATCTGGATCTTGGTGTAAGAGTCAATTATATTTCTAAGCTTTTCTCCATTTAACAAAAATGAAACAACACTATTGAATCACTAAATTCGAGATAAAATAAACTTTTGTTATCGATTAACAACGAGCTTGGAAAAATCGAGTCACACGATGACATTGTCGCTTCATTTAAAACAGAGAACAACACACATACATCATACACATCAGTACATCATTCATCGATGCTTTTATGATCCATTCATTCATATTTTTCCTTTAATGTACGATCGACATCGATAGATAATCATTCGTCTGCACGGATATGTCACAAATGTTGTTTTCTCTTCCTTTACATTTTAATCATTCTTCCACTCGTTTCTTACGTTTGCTCGCTAAAGCTTGATTTTTTGTCTTACTTATTATTATCGTTGAACCGATTATACTAGTGCGGAAAAGAATCGTTGGAACATCGTAGGTAACGGAAAAACCAACGTTCGTTTTGCACTTTTCAAGTTTATATAGTTTATAATTATTTGCAACGACATGCTATTTGCTCGAAATCCTCGAAGTCTCGTGGTTTCTTCATAAACATGAAAGAGATCGAATCACACTTCAATCGATCAATTTTATTTCACGCGCTATGGCATTGAATTGAAAAGTAATTTAAAAAAACAACAAATTATTCTGAAGAACCACAGACTCCGCTGAATTTCAAGGTTGATAAAAAAAAGGTGCAACCATTGATTGTTAGCAAAAAAAAACTACATGAAAATCTTGGAATTTCAAAATGGGAAAAATTTTGAAATTCCAAGTATTTCGCCAAGTCTGCAGATCTGCACTGAAAACTTAGTAAAACATGAGAAAAGTGAAGATTGTCTGTTAGGCTTGGAATAATTCACCGTGTCTATGTATTTTTCATTCTATTCTTGTTTTTGTCTTTTTTTTTTTAATTTTTTTCATTGTGTCCATTTATCTTTCTGATTTGAATATCAAAATTGTCCAAGTGTGAAAAAGTTGCCTTGAATTCAACGTTGAAAAATTTTGATCGCAGGTTAATCTCTGTGGAGGAGGAATTACGGAGGGAGCAACAAAAGATGTCGGCAACATTGTCGTACAAGCAGCGCGTGATCGACGCGCAAGAGCAACAAATTGCAGCATTGGACGCTGCAAATTCTCGTCTGATGTCATCAAACACAAGACTGTTGTCCGCATTGAGCACATTGAAGCAACGTTACAACGCAAAGGCGCAGCCCAATAACGAGGCTTCAGCGTTACTCCAAAACATCGCTGACATTGGCGAGCTCAAGAGTTCATCGTGTTAGACGAGAGGAGAGAAGAAAAACAAAAGATGAAAAAAAAGCTTTAAAGGAGCTTTCACTTCGCTTTAGAAAAAATTCACGAAATTCGTGTTTAATCGATGCGGCGTGTTCGTGATTTTACGATTTTTGTTGTTTTTTTTTGTTCATTCGTTTTTATATCATTCGTCGACGTAGGTTTCGCCAAAAAAGAAAAAGGAAAAAAACCAAGCCCTACGTAATTTACTCGATGAATGTTGGTCGACCGAAATATATTTCGAGATACAAAAGAAAAATAGAGGCTACTTAGCTTATAATTAACACGCGAGATAAGTAGATCCATTATTGTCGAATTATATGTCGAATTAGAAAAACAAAAATCTAGAATAGTTTGTACACGATGAAGGAGAAGAACAAAATTTCACCTGTTTGGGCTATCTTTTCGTCGGGGTGATGCCAAAGTCATTCCCTGCTGTGCGAACGTCTCCGGAAGTGATTGGAAAGCAAAAAAGAAAGTATGTTGAAAAAAATGAGTTTCCTTTGAAAACTTAAATAACTTTCGACTCGTAATTTATCCGAATAAATAACGACTAGAAAGTATTTTTATCACATTGCAATCTTTTTTCGCTTGTCAATATTTTCTGTCGATTTCGCTGGCGAAACTTACCATGACTCCCAAACGGCCCGGTAAATTCAATATATCTCAATGAAATAATAAATTCTCATAAAAATAATATATTGGTAAAAAAAAAATGGAAATCACAGCAGCACTGTGCTCAAAATTCTTGAGAAACTTGTATATTCTTCTTGTTTAAAAATAATTTGTTTTTCTAAAAACCTTGAAACTTCTCAGTACTCGCAATGACGAAATGAGATATATACATAAATATATATTTTTGTTTGCGATCGAATAATCTCAACGCGATGAATATTCATTCTCGTAATCTCGAACTCCCTTTTCACCAATCCCCATTACCCCCCCTCGAAATTAATAATTAATAATTATTTATTTAGTAGTTTCTACCAAAGATAAACGACAACAACAGCAACAACAAAAGATTTTGACAATTTGTATAAAAGATGTTTCATGACTCTGTAAGATATGTTTTATTGTTCTTTATATTTCTCTCTTTTTCTTCTTTCTTACTGCGATTCTTTCTTATCTCTAGTTTTTCCGATCATAAGTCTGGAAAGAGCTTAAGACTTTGACGTGGAATTTTCACTCCTGGCTCTTAAGTTCGTTCTTTTCTAACTCTAATGTAATATTTCTGTTTCTTCTCTTTTTCGAAGAACCGAAAGTCAAAGACAAGAGTTATTTATACTGTACCACATATTATATAAATTTGCCAAGGTCATTCTCGTTGAGATCGAATGATCGAGGTACATTGCATGAGCCCTTTAATATTATAAAACGTTATGTTTTTACATCACCAACAAGAATCATCGTATTAGCCGTATATATTATATATATGCAGCGAGTGAGCATGAGCAACAGTGAATTTTCAGATGCGTAACAATCTTGAGAGGTGAATGAGCGTGTGAATGTTTATCGAATTGCGTACGAACGAAAACGAGACTGTAAATCGAGAACTGACCGATCAGAAAGAGCGAAGAACCCAAAATCATGTGAAAATGTGCTGGAGGAATGATCGTACGAGAAAAAAAAACAAATTGTTACGACTTAGTCTTATCGTAATGAAAAAAAAAAAAGTATTATTCCTTTCGTTCTGTATATTAAGACACTCTCTATCCTCGAGGAGGATAAATTAAATTGTAATAACGACAATTATTATTTCTTTATTTTCGCACAAATATTCTTCTTGTATAGACTTTTTCTGTTTCTCCCTCTTTGAATAATTATCTCTTCCCTTTTCTTTTCTCGATTCGATTCATTAATTTTCTATGACATTCGAACCACGAGAATCACGAATTGAACAATCGTTCGTTGAGTGTTTATATTTTTCAACATTAAATTAATATATTGTCACTATTGATGCTAACGTTCGAGGACCGCAAGTGAGAAATGTTGGGGTTATATATTGTATGTCGATATGCTCTATCGTACTTCTTTCTTCTCTTTTTAATTGAAAAAGAAAAAATAAAACAAAGGAATCAACCCAATAGAGCGAACTAAGCATTGATAACGTCTTTCTCAATTATGAATCACCTGTATTTAAGCGTTTAGTAATTATTAGTACTACTATGAACAAATAAATATCGATTATAGACATTAATCGAAATTTTGTTTCACTTATTCATCGGACCTAACGCCCCGTACAGTAAAAATATGCAAAAAAAACCCAATCATTGTTGTTTTTTTGTGAAGAAAGAAAGTATTTGTATTTTTCAGAATGTGTGTCTGCTTTTTGTCGTTATTTTCAAAATTAGACGTGACTCGCTCGCGTGATGTAAATTTTTTGTGTTTTTTTAAATTTATTTTCGTCAATGGTAATATCGTTATTGATTACAGAACCAAATGAAGGAGCGATTGTGATGAAAATGTCGGAAGCATAATAATGAGATCAGCACGAAGAATCGAAGCGTATCAAGGGTGGTGGATCGTAGGTTTTTTCGAAATACCACGGGTCTTCCAAACCCCATAGGTCAGGGTGTAGGTTTTCCCTGCCCGGAGGTGGTCCCGCAGGCTGAGGTTCAGGTGGATAATTATCAACATCGAAGAATCGTTCGAGATCGTCGATATTGGCTCCTTGTACAGGTGCGGCGTTTGATGATCTTCGTGGTATTCTCATCGAGGCCTTGATTCTTGATGGACAAGCAAACAAAGTGCCCTGGTCGTCTTCCTCCCAGGAAATATCACCCTCTTGAATATCTTGCTCGAACGGTACCTCCAAATCGAAGTCTTCGATCTGTTCTCTTTGGGCTCTTTCGAAAGCATCCTCCATACGTTTTTGTTGTGCATATTGGTCCAAAGTTTTTTGAGTCTGTCGTGAAAAGCTTCTGGCAGCTTCGACGTCCGGATGATCCCTTGCATAATCGACCCTGAACATTACGTGAGAAACGTCCGGAACTCTTACGATAGTTCGTTCTCTCGTTGGCAAGGGTGGCATTGGCTGATATTCCAATTGTTCCATTTCGTCGATATTCAGTATCGAATCGCCACTCTCCTCGTGCAAATTTACAGCGTTCCCACTGACGTTCGCCACTGCTATGACGAACTCGCGTCTCGCGTTCTGCAACTCTTCCAATTTACCCTGGACCGCAGCAGTCTCGACTGCGTCCTGCTCGTCCAGAGTCTCGCTTATTGCTTGAATCGATTTATTCGCTATATCGGATCCCCCTCCGGCCCCTGCCGAAGGCAACACTACGATCGTGCTACGGTCCGGGCGCACCGCACCAGGATCTATTATTATTTTGTTCACAGGACCTTCTCCTATGGGCGTCGCCTGTACCACATCCGCGTTCATCGTCTTTGCTAGCTCTCTCGTGTCATCGGGATAAGGCGTTCCTGATGCCATTGGCCTTGGACATCCCGATGGCCCTGGCTGCAGTGATATTTTTATTAATATTTCTCACGCTCTCGAAATCTTTCCGAAAATCATTTATAATTTTTCATATTCTGGGTCAATATGACCCAGGGTATCAAGCAAAAAATGAATGAACGTTATTTATTTGATTTTTTTTTTCTATTGACAGTTGGGCGAGATAAATTTCAAATTACCATTGATCTTTTGGGTCTTGAACCCCTGGTAGCAATGTGACCTCTGCTGATAGCAGCATCGACAGCCAAGGTCGCTGGCCCCATAGTCGCGTCGTGGCCTCGATTAATGGAAGCTTGTAAAGCCCTGAGTGACTCTTGATCAGATCTTCTCGGAGCTTGAGCAGATTTTGGGCGTGGACAGGTAGAAGCTGGTGCAGAACGTCGAGTACGTCGAACAGCGTCAGGCTTTACTTTATGCTGAGCTTCGTAATCTTTAATTTTTTGTTCAGCGAGTTTTTGTCGCATTTGCATCGTTTTGGTCATTTGTGGCTTAGCAAAGTCAAGCTTTTTGGGACAAGGTCTTGAGAGAGCTTGACGAGCATAAGAAGCCGCTGTTGCTCGTGGCGGAGGCTCGGGACGAGGTTCAGCACGAGGTTGTCTCTGTACAACAGCTGATGTTTGTGCGGCTCGTAACATTTGTGTTCTGGTCATTGCCGGACGTGCAATCGAACCTCTTCCGGGTTGACGAGGACATGCACTACGCCCCGCCATTTTTCGATATTTTTTTATTTACTTTTTTCACTCCTAATTTTAATTTCCACAGGAATTTTGATTTCAAAACGGCGCGGTTATTTCGATTTATTCATTCAATTTCGAATGAAGGGAGAAGACATTTGGAATACTCTCCAAGAAAGCGTTTTCACTTCACGACGATCCTAGACGATCGAAAAATTCTTGTAGACCTTTCAATGACGTTTCAAAAAATATGCTTTCGAACATGGAGTTTGAGAGTTTAACTTTGAGGGATTTTCATATTAACGAACCTTCCCTTAAATCGAAGATGGAAAATTGGGCATTATTTTCGGAATTTTGGGGCCCCGGATCATACGAGTTTCATCAACCCTCGCCGTTTGGCCCGGGTGGCCTTCATGATTCGTTACTCTGCAATTTAATGCCATAATTACTCTCAGCTCATACGTCAAACTATGTACGAACCAATGCGAAAGTACACACGAATGATTTTCAACCACTTTCGAATCAATGTCGACAAAGATTCTTCCATACTTACGAGAATTTTGTATGCCAAATGGGAACCGGAAGCCGGTTTATTTTTTATTTTTGGTTTTAGACGACGTGACGGTTCCGTTACATCGTTTGTTTCGAAAAAAAACGTCATTGAACATACGGCTTGAAAATAAGTGACGAGCATTATTTTTCGGGGTGGTCTGCCAAGCGCGGACCACGAGTTTATTCCAACGATGACATAACCACCATCATTTTTATTCACTTGCAATATTTTTGTCTGCTGATTTTAGTTAATCAACAAATTTCAAACAAAATCTTTCAAAGTACCCAGTAAAAACGACGTCAGTGTCCTCCCAATCTCTGTCCTTCAAATGGTAACACCAACATTTTCCGTTCGTCAAACATTTCGAACGAAAACCATTTACAGAATTTTTTGAAAAAGTCTCATTTCCAATGATAACAACAACGACGAAATATCCCGTTGAATCGTTTCGAGTGAAAATGAGATGGGAGAAAAAGCCATGAACCCGGAAGCTACCCGAAATGACTTTAACGTCATACAAACGATCGTTAATGATTTTTCGACTACAATATAATGTCAGAAGAATCGACGAAAAAAGATCGAGCTCGTAGAAAAAGTAACGAGCCAACGACAAGTAAAAATGATAAAAGACCCAATTTGCAAGCTGTTCAATTATTGAAAAACAAACATCCGGAACTGTTCGAAATCACACCATTGGCTGGACACTATCATCAATATAAAGACTCATCTCGACGGAGTGGAAATGATAATTTTAACGACTCGGAACCATCGGAATCGAAGGTCCATCTCTTCTGTATTACAATTTTAAATCCAAATACGAAAAGTATTTCGTTCAAATTTAACTAATATTTTTACGACCAGAAGCTGACTCCACCACCGACACGAACTCGCACTAGAGATCGTGCAAACATCGGTGACATTCTGGAAACGACGATCCGATGTCCCGGTGCAAATAGATCGGTGACGAAAGATGATAGAAAAAATGATACGGTATCGAAATTTGTAATGAAATATTTGTCATTTTTAAAAACTTTTAAAACGTTGACCATATCAGTTACTTCTTTCCATTGCAAAAGGAATTCTTAGTGCTGAAGAAAAAAAAAGCCTCAAGAGCAATAAATTGGTTTCAATGTTTTTGACATAAATCCATTTTTTTTCCTGGATTCACTGAAAACCGAATCCTGTTAAAGGAAATATTGAGAAGGGAATTTGGTAACAAGAATTATTTTTGAAATAGGTGCGAATGTGCAGCATCGCAGTGAGTACTGTAATGATGCTTGCCCAGAAAACCTACAACGATATTACGATGGAACACGTGAGACACACTCAAGAGTATTTCCGAGGTCTGAAGCAGCCGGACGGATATCCTGCGAATGTGGGTCAACTGATGAAACTTTTAACAAATTTGAATGAAAGTGGAAAAATCGTCTCGTCGGTGAACGACCAGCAGAATTCCGACGAAGAAACGGAAAAGGAACAAGACACGGGCGAAGAGTCGGAAAATAATGAATCTCCGATAACCGATGAAAAATGAGGATGAATTTGGCCAAGTCTCGAATAAACCAAAAGTGTCATTTGGAATGTAATCGTTTTTCTTTTACTTATTCCATTGTCCAATCTTGAGGCATGAAGTCACAGAAATCTTTACTGACTTCACACCATTCAAAATTATAACCAGTTTAAAAAATGATGAATTCTGACAAATTAAAATTTCTGCAAATACAAATGTTGTCGACTTTCCAAATCGTAATTCACATCCTCGGACGATTCTCATAAGCTCGATACCATGACATCGGGTAAACCAAATAAAAAAGTTTTCATATCAAAAGATACTTTTGATATACAGCCTGTCGTATATTCGTTCAGGGTTATGGGCGGTGGACCAGAAGCTGGTTCCGTAATGACTGCGATACGTCCCCCGTTCTGGTTGTATCACGACCACGCTCTGGGCGTTATTTGGTCACTTTTTCATAGCAGCAAAAATTATATTGGTTCGTAAAAATATCAAAATAAAAAATAATCAATAAACCTCAAAATTTTAAATGAAAAAAAAAAACAAAAGAAATCATAAAAAAGCAACTTTTTTCTTGTTGTTTTGTAGAAAGAATGAATTAGTGCAAAGCAATAATTATTGAAAAAATATCTATTAAGAGTTGAGTCTTTGAGGAGACGATGAAATGTTCACGTGTATCTGCAGGAATAACGCAGTTGCATTGGTGTTTACGATTTTTAATGGACCTGAAAAATGCTCAAGGAGAATATACAGACGACGTGGATATTTGTATACGAGTGATACAGGACGACCTAATAGAACAATATGCGAAGCTTGGAACGGCGATAGAAAATGCAGCGGAGCAAAAGAATTCGAGAAAATCTAGCAAAAGTAAAAATTTCGAGCCCAGCGAAAAGCCAATTCGGGAAGAAAGCGAAATTATAACGCAAGTGACGACGGAAGATGAAGAAATAAACGATCCGATTTCGGTGCCCGAGGAAACGAGTCCGTTGTCAAACTCGACTATGCAAGATTTAACGAATGAGAATACAGATCAGGAGGCTGAAAAATCGCCGACCGAAGCAACTGAGACCGTTAGATTTTCTCATCTCAAAATTGACGAAAAAAATTCAGCTCCTAATAAAATAATATCGAACAAAAATTATTTCAGGAAAACAATTCGGCAATAACGAAAGAGACTGCTCCATCGCGAGTTAGTGAAAAAAGTGACCGAACTAACGTTCAGGAAGAACATTGCGATCGCGTTAAATGTAAAGTCCAAGAACGAGATGAGAAGGAGAAGAAAGAAACGGTTAGCGTGACATACAACGAAATGATATCACGAGGACCTGCCCCATGTGCAGAACAATATTCAATCGCAGATTTCTTTACCGAGAGTGGATATTTCGAGACGTCGAAGGATGAAACATTCGAAGCAACGAAAGAAGACGAGAATCGTCGAAGTACAGTATTTTTGCGATAATTCCCATTGTTTTCCCAAGCGAAGTCTCGTGTAGAATTCTGCCTAAAAAACAAAATATACAATTGAACTAAAAATGCAAAATTATAACAGGAACCGATTTGGCAGACCTGAGTACAAAAGAAATGGTCAACTTTTTAAACTCCTCGAGAACACAGCACATTGAAATAATCAAAAAGGAAATTGAGAGACTTTATGGTCTGGAAAGGTACGTTATATTAAAAAAATCGAATAAAAAAAATACAATGATTTATTTCGATATTTTCTATTCAGATTCATGGAAAATTTTCCTATGGATGGATTCGATGCTTTTCTCAGTAGAGATTTGGCAAAACGAATGGAAGATTTGGAAAATCAAATGGTAGCGAAAGAGACTGACGGGACTGCACGAAAAAATTGACCGAAAATTATGGCTACGTTTTCGATCAGTTCTTTCTTACACTTTTCATCACTACGAACATTCAAAATCAATAAATTCGAGGATTCAATAAAGTGTTTTTAATAGCAGCAATTAATGGCAAAAAAAAATCATTTTCAACACTTTTTTAATAATTGCAGCCAACTCTGGAAGATTTAAGTTCATTTCTCAACAATTTTTTTCAGTTCAAGCGCAAAGGTATTTAATATGTACACAAACATACAATCCATTTATTCCTTCTAGTTGTTCTTGGTAACGTATTACAAATCGACAACGATTGCTTACGAAGATGAGGGAAAAAAGTCAGAATTTTTTTTTACACGCTTATAAATAACATCGTCTCACCTCCTCCTTCTCAAGAATATTTGGTTTCGCGAGATACTTGAAACAAAAAATGAAAAAAAAGGAAACGAACAAAACCTGAGGTCTCGACTTATGACACGTAGGAATCTCAGCATGGCGTTTGAACTATGCCATTTTACATGGATTATCGATTGCTTGGCTTCGCTTTTCAGTCCTCTCCGCCAGGAGGTTACTTGTTAAATGTTATATCCTGAAATTCCATGTCCGGGTATAACATGTGAATGTGGTTATCAATTATCTGAAAGAGTTCAGGCGGTTGCGGCATTCTTCCTGTCTCTAGTTTCGACCACACAGGAACATCTGTTGAACGTCATTATTCTTATAATCAATATGTAACAAAAAACACTTCAGACAATTATATCGTCTGGACTTTAAGGTGAGGGATCAGTGCATTTTGTCAGTGCATTTTTGCCATCGTCCGGCATCCGCTGACAGAACTTTTTTCCAACTAGACAAACGACATCGAAAAGATTTTAGGTTTGAAAATTCAAGCTGAGGTTTGGGGACTGATCGATCGCCTTAAGTATCGAGTACATGTTTCGTCTTGTTTTTTTGAAATTTGACAAATTTTTTGGAAATAACATTTTTCTGGTGGAATGAAAATAACGAATATTACCGTTAAACAATATTTCAAAGGCTCCGGACGATATTAAGTGTCCCTCGACGGCATTGCACAAGAAGAATATCATGATACATCCGTACAGACGATTGTCGATGCACCATTGCCACCAGAATGGCGTAGGATAACCCAGAAATTGTGAAATATTCACGCCCGTAATTATCATTACAATTAGAATAATCTTTGCTGTACCCTGTGGAAAGAAAATTAAGAAACATCCAACAAAACTGTCGATTGGCATGGTGAATGAATGATGGAAAAAGCAACGTACCAAAAATTTGGCAATCCACATGCTATAACCAGGTGGATGATAATTTTCACCATCAATTCGAAGTTCCGGATACTTTTGTTGCAGAATGTTTACATAGTCTTGGAAAACTCGCTTATACCCGCAGGAATAGCTGAAGAGTAAAATTTCTTGGTTTATCAAACGGTAGAGTCATTGGAAACCAACAAAATATTAAGTTCTGCTGCTTAAAAAATAAGGACAGACCATTTATATTTGAAAAAAGTATAATTTATATATTTTTATATCAAAATATAGTGTTTCATCATTTTATTGAAAAACGGTTGTTGGAAAATTATAATTCATAATGTACGACGATGGGAAGATTGAAAAACTTGAATTACTCAATATTACAATTGCTTACCAGTAAAAAAACTTGAGCGTGGGTCCACTGTTTGCCCCAAGTTTGGTTAAAGACATTTCATCGTCGGCTGTTTGTGCTCCCGTGTTTACGGCGCAGACGAGCATGAACAGCGAGATACTTAGTTTTAAGGACAACATTTTCGGCCTATATCATTTAGAACTTGAGGTGAAAAATTAAAAAAAAAACACTTCACGAGATTTCAAACTAAAAAAAAAAACGAGAACTGGGTTTTGATTTCTACCCTTTCACAAGGCCGATCATACGAGAATTTATAACAAATATTTATGCGACGACAACTTTCGCCGAAGCCAGCATGAGGCAACCTGCTGATTACTTTCCAGCGTTGCCAGACTCACGTCTCGCCTCACCACCGCACCCCTGTTATGTGACGTGTCAATGAATAACAAAAAAATCTCACAATTGCATCTGAAAGTATAGAGCCTTTATCTTTGTCTTTCGATATCATAAAAATCTCCGGATGTGACTCTACTGTCTTGTCTGTCATGAAGGTTTCGAAACTACTCGGAGGGGGGATTGTCAGCCATTTTACTTGAGTGACGGCCGCTAGGATCGCAATGGGTATCACGGGGTTGTGTAACTTGAACTTTCCGGCTATTCCTTGGCCTATTTTTCAGCTGAACCCGACTCCGAGTGATCAGGCAATAGTGCAAATATATGAGTATTCTTCAAATTTGAAGCTTTTCAAATGGGAAAAAATCAGAAGATTCTTTACTGTGTGTGTCAAGAATTCTCAAAGAAAATCCCATCGCGTTACCCAATGAGAAACGTACTCGTCATTTTGTTAGTAAAGTTTGGAATAGGGAATTTCTCTTTCCTGTTATGCCGTTCTGAATTCAAAATTTGTCCAGAACGACCTCTATGGCTTCATGATATACACGAGATAAATCCGTTGGACCTTTTTTTAAAATAAATACCGCCAGCAATACTATTTTGACGTTGCCGTGAGGCGACTATAGCGCAGCTTTTTCTCCTTCTATTTTTATTAGAACGCACCGATCGATATGCACCGGGCGTGGAAACCTTTGCATAAATTAATTGTTTTCAGACAAAAACTACTACAAACGCTGTTAAAATACAACGATAAGAATGCATCGAAAGAATACTGTTGTACAATGACTCCAATTTCATGAAACAGATGTTTTTTTTTTTCCAAAAGGCCTAGAAAATAAATTATTATCAATTAATGTTGCCAGCACATTTTCATCTTACATCACGTAATTCGAAACAAGATTGCGTTATTTTGTGAATAACGTATAATCAGCTGATGGCACGCAGATAGAACATGTGTAATTTAACATCCTCTGATTCCCATCTCCCTTCAAATTCGTAAATAAAAGCAGTTGCATTATACGATAGAAAACAAAAAAAATCCATATCAAGTGCTGCATCGACAACGTGCTCTGGCTCGTTTTATTTGTATTTTTTTCATATGTCGCGGTTGTCACGGTAAACAGTCGTGTTTTTCGTCGTCGTAAATTTTCGAGTCAGACAATTGCCAAATTCCATCCGACTGCATATAAATTACTAAAATCATGGTTCTACTCGGCGAAACTTTTCCAAATTTCCAAGCCTCGACGAATGTTGGAGTGATTGATTTTCACGAATGGCTCAACAATTCGTAAGTTTTTTTTCAAACCCTTACGAAATTGACGTTTTTCTAACCTATATTCGGAAATACCGAAATACCGGTCGATGTTTATTGCTGATGAATCGCATCACGAAAACGAGGCTTTACTTCGAAGATCGCATCAAATTGTGGGATTGAAATACTCATTGTTTTCTGTGATTACTCAAAAAAACGACTACATATTATTTCAATATTTATAAATCGAATTGACAAAGACAGGAAAATCGAACCATAACAATTTCATGCGTTTACGTCGCCTTCAAAAAAAGCTACTATAGGGAAGAATCTCGTTCGAAATTAAATTCTTAAAGAATTCAACAGTTTAAGAATTTCAATGCAATTTTCAGCTGGGCAATATTGTTTTCTCATCCGAACGACTTTACACCAGTTTGCACCACAGAATTAGCTAGAGTTGTCAAGCTGATGCCAGAGTTCACAAGATTAGGTGTGAAAACAATTGCCATTTCTTGCAACTCTCTCGATTCCCACATCCAGTGGATTGAGGTAAACCTACGATCATAATTTTTGTTAATGCACAATTATCAAAAATTTGAAAGGGATTTGAAGTGTATTGAACCATCAGTTCCCAAAAAATAAAGTCTTATTTTTTATACACTACAAAACATGAAAAAACTGCAACAAAATGATAAATATGATCATTATTTAATTAATCTGTATTTTTTTCAAATTTTAACATTTTTCCAATCTCATGGATTTTTTTCATTATCAGGACTGTTATATCTTTTTGTGGGAAAAATTTGAAATTGTTCTATGAGGTGAAATAAATTAGCCATTGTTTTCAAGGACATAAAAAGTTATGCCGGTGCGACAATGGATGGCTTTCCCTATCCGATTATTGAAGACGAGTCAAGAACTATAGCGACGCAGCTTGGGATGTTGGATCCTGACGAATTGGACAAAGATGGAATTCCATTAGCTGCTAGAGCCGTGTTTGTTATTGATCCCAAGAAAAAGATGAGACTGATGATCCTGTACCCAGCCACAACCGGCAGAAACTTTGAGTGCGTAATACGCAGTTTTTTCCTAATGTAGAAAATATTGTGTGAAACTCTAAAAAAAAAACGTTGATTGGATTTTCAATATACTGGAAAAAAACGGGTGCAGATGGTGTGCGAGAGAGATTGATCATTTACTTTCACCCTCTGGATTCTTATACTGAAGTTTACAATTTTAATCTTTTTCCAGAGAAATCATACGGGCCATTGAATCTCTCCAGTTGACTGATGCTTACAAAGTCGCAACTCCCGTGGACTGGAAGGTAATTTGTTTGCTTGTACCTTTGAACAATCATTATTGACATTCGATTATGCAAAGGAATTGGATTTTTGTATATTTTGCATTAAAAAACTCAACTTGAAGTCTTAAATCAATTTACTCGGAAATTCATGGTTTTTTTTGCACTTTACAGAAAGGGGACGACGTAATGGTGCATCCGGCAATGTCGAATGACGAGGCCGCAAAGATGTTCACCACGAACATAAAAACTCTGAATTTGCCATCGGGAAAGCAGTACATGAGATTCGTTGCACAACCAACGGAGGCCTGGACCAAAAAACAATGAAATTAACGAAAAAAGTACAAATTCCGTACTCGAAATTCTTCCACTCGCATTTCGCCACAATTGTCACTATTTTTGCAAACGTTTAAATAAAAAAGTAACAGAAAAAGTTGTCGCATTCCTCCGTTTGAACAATTTCCCAAAAACCGTGTGTGGGAAAAACGTGGAATTCGTACAATGAATACAAAAAAATGTATTCAGGGACGAAGAGAAAAGAGATTTTGGGTGATGGGTTTGGATTTTGAGTGTGGTTCTCTTGTAAACACGATCGGAACCCCTTGCGAATACTCTCTCACTTTTGCAAACAACAAAAGAAGCCGTTTATTATTTCACCTAGTATAATTAAAAGTACACTGCGTTATATACACTTTTCCAAGTACACGTTGTTGTTGTTTTTTGTTTTCTTACGATATCTATGCAGATTGTATAATATGTACATTTTTCGTTTTATTTCGGTTTTTGTATTATTATTATTAAATCTTGTTCTCATCCGGTTTCTTGAATTACTTCGTTATTTAATTTATCGCTAAGATGTGTTGTTTATTTAATTCATTTTTCATATATTTATTTATTAACCTCGTCTAATCGATACGGTTATATTATTATGCGTATAATAATATATACGTTGATAGCAGTTATAGAAAACAGTCCCTGGTCAAAACCAATAAGATCAAAAAGGATAATAAATTTAACAAAATTATATTCCATTATCGTTAACTATTATTTTTTTTGTTTTTTTTTTTCATTCACGTAATTAGAACGTTTAATTACCACACAAAGTATCATTACCACACAATACTATTGCGTTCGGATTGTTCGTAAGTGTGGTTCATCACACAGTCACCCGAAATTAATCGCCGGTCGTGTAATTTGTTTTTTCTCAATTTTGTGTGTCGTTTATATTATTATTTTTTTTTTTTCACGATTACCACTGTTTCGTTCGTTTCACTACGAAGTTACGTAGTCCCTTGTAATTAGTTAGTACTTTTTAGTTTTCTTTAAATACCCTTGCCACCCCGTGCACTAAAAATTCCGTGGAGGTCACACGTTAATCACTGCATGCTCGCGCGTATATCAACGTCCGGAATGAATGAATTCGTTAAACAGGGTTTTGGAAATGTTTTGCAGCAGCACCCCTTAAACGCGACGATTTTCGTATCGTCGGTGAGGTATTTTTGTTGGTTTGGTTTTTATCGCGATTGGTGGTTGACCGTGTGTTCGCTCGGCATGAATTATCGATAACGGGTGGAGCGCTAGCAGGAGCAGCAGCAGCAGCAGCAACAGGAGCAGCAGCAACCGTATCGACATTCGTACTACGACGCGAACTCACGTTTTTTTCCCATCACTCGCCACTACCACCGTGTGGATCGTGTTGATTCTCAGCAGCGTTTTGTTCTCCCTCGACCATACGAGCTTGTCGCTCAGCTGCGGCACGAGCTTGTCTGCCAGCACTGGAACGAAGGTTTTTACGTTCTGGCGGTGGCTCGATACTCATGCGTTTGCCACTACGCGATTTTTTGCTTTTCGAAGAGGAGGACGAGGTGGAGGACGAGGCGGACGCAACGACCGAGCTCGTTTTTTGCTCATCCTCCGCTTCCGGAGTTTTATTACTATCAGCCTTAGGATTGGATTGTGGTGGTTGTTGCTGGGGTTCTTGCGTTTCCGGTTGCTGTTGCTGTTGCACCGGAGATTGAGAGGGGGGCGGTTGTGATCGCGGCGATTCATCAGGAGGCTGCGATTCGACAGATTCTTTATTGCTATTGTTTGAAGTATTGAGCGAGGTACTTTCCTCTTGTGCCGGTTGAGGAGCTGCCGGAGTCGAGGGTGACTCTTGGACGGGTGGGGCTTCTTGAGGAGGTGCCGGAGAAGGTTGACGTACAGGCGTCGGAGGAGTGGGTTGTCGTTCGCGCGGGGGCGGGATCGACGAAGCTGCGGATGCTGCTGGTTGAGATGTCTGGGTGGCGGGCAAGGCTTTACTCGGTACGGGCCGTAGAATCGTTTCGATTTCAAGGTTCGCTTCGGTCATCGTAACTTTGGGACTCGTCTCGACGACCTCGCTACGACTTCGTTTCGAAACTGGCTCGAGTGTAACTTCCAACGAAGCTGGTATTTTTTGTTCTATGGCATGTTGATGATCGACGTTTCTCGAACGTTTCGACGAGGGTCTCTGCAGATCCTCCAAGTTTCTCGTCAATAATTCTGCGCTCGTTCGACTCAATTGCTCCAGGGCTTCCTTCATTTCTTGCTCTTTACTCTTCCTCTCTATTCTCGCTGACAAATCAGCGATTTCGCTCAATTCGATAGTCTCCTTTTTCTCACTACGCTCGGGCTCGTTTCTTCTTCTATCAACTTCGCTGTGTAGCGCCAAATCCGAATATTGCTGGAGACTCAAGCTCTGTTCCATCGAGTATCGTGACTTTTTCTCAGCCTCTTTGCGTTTGAGGGATTCAGCGACGATCTCACGCTGCCGGGAGCTACTCGACGAGGACGGTTTTCTCGACGACGAGGAAGTTGAGGTCGTTGCTTGGCCACTAGCCGACGAGCTTGGTGGCAGCAATCCACACTGCGCCAGACTCTCGTAGGCCGAGGATACGCCACCCGGTTGCATGGAAAATGGATTCAAACCACCAAGACCGAGGGGTGTATAGAGCAGACTTGGATTTGGGAAGAAAAATGGGAACGGCGTCGTCGTTGGCATCGACGAAGACGAGGTCGAAGTTGATGGGGCGGAGGTTTTCGAAGAAGATTCCATCTTGTTGCGCGATTTGCTCGTGGACGTCGAGTTGTTTGAATTGGACATTTTGCCCACCGATGAATTGACGACGTTAGTTTCAGCTTGACTCGTCGCGGAAGCTCCACCTCCAAGCGCGGCTTCCATACCAGCGAGGGAGGGTAAGCCAAGACCGGCGAGATTGGCGAAAAGTGAATTGGTGAGACTCATATTACTCAAGTTGCCCAAATTTCCAAGACCGCCAAGAGCACCAAGATTGGGCAGTCCACCGAAAGGCATCAACAGCGGATTATTTTTAGGATCAAAATTACCGAGCGAGAGTCCCGATAATAGTGAATTATTGAGATTTCCGAGTGACGAAAAGTTCAAACCGGAAGCAGCAGCCATTGAGGAGGCAGCGAGATTCGCGGAATTAGCGGATTGTTGGCTGGTCGGACTGGGCATCATGGGTGGTCGACCGGGGCTTTTGCCCTTGTTACCACCGCGATCACTGCCGGGTAATCGTTTTTGTAAATCGTGAGGTAAGTTACCACGTTCTTTAACCAATTCCGCCCATTTCGGGTCCACGTCAAACATCGGGTTTTCGATGAGCCATTGACCGAGGCGTTTGAGCTGAGGAGCTTTGCTCCCGGTCACTTTTTTGCCTGTTAACCTGTTAATGACAGCGACGTTCTCCTCGCCGGTGAGTTTTTTCCAATCGAGTAAAGAAGGATCGACTCGTGGTCTGCGACGTCTCGGTGCGCTGAGATATTCCGCGCCCATTTGTTCCGACATTGCTGTTTGTTCGGCGAGCCATTTGTTGACTTTTGCTTCGTGGGAGTACGAGCCAATTTTCGAAGAATATTCGGCAACTTTGTTTATGTCGGCAATCATAGCTTCGTAACTCTTGCGATGACTGCTGGACGACATGTGAGCCGAATTGAAAGCTTGCTGTTGTTGATGCTGGTGATGTTGATGTTGTTGTTGTTGCTGTTGTTGTTGCTGTTGTTGTTGTTGTTGTTGTTGCTGTTGTTGTTGTTGTTGTTGTTGGTGCTGATGTTGTTGATGCTGTTGCTGTTGCTGCTGCTGTTGCTGCTGCTGTTGCTGTTGCTGTTGCTGTTGCTGTTTCTTCAATTCGCGATTTTGATGCTCAGCCTGCGCGAGCAGAGCAGCGAAATTGTCTTTGTGCGAGTGCATCGACGGCGGCGGATGATTCGACGACGAACCCGATGCCCGCGACGACGGAATCGACGTTACTGTTATCGAGAATGGCTTTTGCGACGGCGCTGGCGGATTAGGAAGACCAATCGGCGCTGAAGTCGGCGTTACCGTCACGTTCGGCGTTATTGGATTCTTTTTGCTGTGCTCCGGATAATGAGTGCTCTGCTGTTCCTTCGCTGCGCTCAGTCCAAGCACGATCTCGTCCAACTTTCGACGCTTCTTCTCTTTACCCACTACTGGCTCGTCGGCCGGCTGGAACGATACACACATCGAATGAAAAATGTGACCACAAAAAAATGGAATGTACAGGAATTGAGCACTTACAGAAAAATCCACAAATTTCAACAATTAAATAAATAAACGAATAATTTGACATTGTAAAGTACTTACGTAATTTTTACGCTTCATAAGTTTATCGAGCATACTGTCTAGTTTGCCTTTATTACTGCTGACTTGTTTGTTTTTACTTGGCATTGAAAAATCTTGTACTTCGTTCATCATGTCCTTGCCAGCAGGTTCCGGAGTAGCTTTCATATATCTGTGCGTCAAAAACGATCAATTAAGTATCATAAGTATTCCGTGGTTGTACAAGAAGAACCTGCGAAAAATAATCAATTGATTCTTACCCAGAGGATAAATCGATGGGAGTGAGAGTGCTGGAGGTGCCGGGAATGATGGTCGTCTTTCCAGGCACCGTGTACTTCAAATCGAAGGGCATATTGGGCGTTCTTGCCTGCTGATGAGCCGGCGGCGGCTGCATTGGCGTCGAACGTCGGCTTTCCTCGGTTTGTGACTCTTCGTTGCTTTCCCAGGACGTTCCAGGCATCGCGGCTGGCTTACTCAACGTTGGCGGTGCCTGCGGTGTCATGTGACTGCTGTTCAATAGAGCATGAAGTTTTGCTGCAACAAATATTAAAGAAAAACCGTGAGATCGAATAAAAATTACACAGAACTTTGTAAACATTTTTGCAAATCATGAAAATATTCTTTTTCGAATTATTTCGATTTTTTTGAAGGACAATACGGTGGAATTTTTTTTACAATTTTTAATGATCAATTGATAATTTGAAAATTTTTGCTTTAACTCAATTGACAACTTTGAATGAAAAGCCTCTCACCTCGTTCCGTTTCTACGTCAATGGCAATGTGTCTCTTGCGTTTTTTCGAGGCATTGGCCGCAGTGGCAGTTACGGCAATGGTGGGTGTCGTATTTGCAACGGACATATTGTTGTTGTTGCTATTGCTATTGTTGCTCATATTGATATTGGCGTTATTATTGTTGTTAGCGTTGTTGCTGATATTGCTGTTGTTACTATTGTTCATGTTGTTAATGCCGCTCGTAGCGTTGGCATTGCCAACTGCCAAAGCTCGAGAGACACCGTGATCGGTTGTGATCGTTATAACCTCCGCATTATCTTTTTCGTTGCTACAGTGCTGCGATTGAGCAACCTCGATTTCATCGCCTGCCGTGAAATTCACAGCTACTGGCCACTCCTTGTGCTCGATAGCGTGAACGATGTGCATCAAACGGGCTTCGATCGCGTGTTCCTACGGCGTGATAAAAAAAATCGAAAAATGAGTTTTTTATAATTAACAAAATTCGCCATTTATATACTTTGCTAATTTTTTATTTATTTTTTTTTCTAGCGTTTAATTTTTAGAGATTTTTTCAAATTCCGGGAAATATTTTTTTCTCGTTTGTCGGGCAAAGTTTTTAATTTTGAGGGAAGAAATAATTTTGTCGCATTTCGAAAAGGAATTATTAGTTTGGAAGTTTTAAATGCAAACGACTAACCTTGGGCCACTTTACCGAAGACTGATAACTGTGGGCGAGCAACTGCGCGACCGTTGGCTCATTGTAATCGATAGTTTTGTCGCGTAGAACAAAAGTATCGATCTGGGTTAATCGGGACAATGGCTGAATGACTTCAAGATCGGGGAACATTGCCTTGAGTTCAGCGGCCTGGACGCTGCACTTGTCTTCAATTTTCGTCGCTTTGCTTTGCTCCGAATCAATGTTGGTGGATTTATCTTCAACCGGCTGAACTTCCTCTTTGACGATTTCCTTTACTTCGGGTTCTTCAATTTTGCATTCTGGCTCGAATACAGATTCCTTCGGTTCAAGCTGCGTCGTTGTCTCGACGTCGACGGTTTTGGTCACTTCGACAGGGGGCGTTTCGGTAGTTTCGGAAGCAGCAGCCTTTGGAGTTTCACTATTTTCTTCGGTGACGATATCCTTGGCACTGCTGATTACGCCTTCCTCCATTTTTTCGGGCTCTTTTTCCTTCTCAGCGACTTCTTCGGACTCTTTTTCGGCCTCCTTTGCCTTTGGCTCCTCCTCGACGGCTGGAGCTTCTTCCGCCACTTTCTCTTCCGGTTTTTCAATCTCCTTCACTTCTCCTTCTTTCTGTTCGTCTTCCTTCGGTTCTTCCGTCTGTTGCTCTTCTGGCTTCTCTTCTTCGGGTTTCTTCACAGCGGCATCTTCTTCCAAAGTTTTTTCCTCTTCGCTGGCAGATTTCTCCGTCGGTTCCACGACAGCCGCCGTCGCTTCAGCTTCCGGTGCTAATTCGTCCGCCTCAACTTCTTTCGGTTTCGATTCAGATTCTGGCTCCACAGTTTTGTCTTTCTCTTTCTCGGTTTCTGATTTTTCTTCCTCCGTAATATCGACCACCATCTCCGTATCTTCTTTTTCTTTTACTTTCTCAGCCTCTTTTTCCATTTCCACAACTTCCGATTCATCGCTCGAGCCAGTTTTCTTTTCCGTCGTCGTTTCCCCATCCGCCTTCTCCTCGTTTTCTTTCGCGGGCTTTTCTACTTCGGTGCTTGTGGTTTCCGACGGAGTAGTATCCATTTTCTCCTCGGGTTCAACGTCTATTTCCTCGATTACTTTTTCCGGCTCAGGTGTTTTTAACTTCGGAACACTCGTGATCGTCAGGCTGTTGTTCGGTGCGATCTCTTCGACCTTTGTTTCTGCCTTGACGAGAGTTAATTGGACATGGCCTTTCTCGGGACTCGAGGTTTCCGATTTTTTCTCAACGGTCGCTGCGCCGTCCTTTTTCATCGCGACTTTTTCAATCTTGAGCGTACCTTCGCCCTTTTCCAATTTGACCAGAATTTCATTTTTATCGAATTTCAAAATGTCCTCTCTGCTCTCGATCTTTATAGCCTTTTCCGCTTTGTCAAACATCTTTGGTGGTTGCATCACACTGTAAATACTCTTGCCGAGCATTTTGTGGAATGAGAAATCAGGATCATTCAGAATTGTTATGTCCGTTCGGCCTAAGCCGTGCTTTGCCGCGCCCAGCAGCAATTCCTTGTCGTGTTTGCCCGGCTGCCACCATTCCGGGGTGTCGCCCGATGGCTGGCACAGCGATAATCTCTCCTCGAGATGAGGATGCGATAGAATTTCTTCTCGTATCTTGCTCAGTAGATCGACGCGGCCCAATATGTGTCGAGCCTTGTTCGGGGTGAGATGCTCAACTGGAATGTCCGAATGAGCTGAAAAAACAGAATTTACATATTTTATGGAAAAAAAAAAATTCGATAATTGTTCATAAACATAAAAAATCGACATCGTTTTTCATGATGAACTTTTTTTGAATGAAACTGTTGCTGCTGCTGGATGAAAGCAAATAATGTGCTAAATTTGCATGAAAAACTTGACTTTTTTAGGTTTTTCCTGAAAACTATGAGCGTGAGTTAAATTACCTTCGTCCTCGTTGGTTTTGGTGTTGCATATTTTCTTGAGCATGGCTCTGAAAGACATGTAATAGTCGGTCAAATCAGCATCTGTTTTTTTGTCGAATTTAGCGATGTTTTTGAATTTGGTCCAGTCGTATTGGGCCTTCTTTCGGTCGTAATTGACACCGTAAGTCGAAACGACACGTAAAAATTCGTTTTCTTCTCGTCGGGTCCATTTAGCTTTTTGTTCTTCGAAGCGCGTTCGTTCGCGCTCCTTTACCATTGCTTCCATCTTTTCTCTCCTTTCCATTTTCTATAACGATCAAACAATCAAGGGAAGACATTAAAAATCGTCGAGATTAAAGAGGATTTTTTTTTTTTGAATTTCGAAGATTCCACTGTGGATACTAACCAGAAGATACATAGCAAGTTGTTGCAAATCCCATCCTTGCATATTCAAAGGTGGGTCAGTGGCGGTGCTAGCATGATTGGACATTTCGACTTGGCCTTGTTGTTGTCCTTGGGATTGTTGTTGTTGCTGCAGTTGTTGCTGCTGGTGTTGTTGTTGTTGCTGTTGATGATGTTGTTGCATTTGTTGGAGTTGCTGTTGTTGTTGTTGGCCAAGATCCATTTTGGCCTTCATCATATTTTTGGCATCGTCTTTTTTGACGATGGTGCGTTGATACGAAGTGATAACTCGTCGCAATCGCGTATTGAGGTCGACCGTACTGGGCCACGATTTTTCATCATCGATTATGATTTCCGTGCCATCATGACTGCCTCCAGCTTCGGCAGGTATCGGAGTGTCGGCTTTGACGGAAATACCCGGTGAATCGGCAGGAGTTTCGCTTCCGAATTTCTCCGGCTCCTTCGAGTCTTTAGGCAACGTTGATATTTCGCCGTCGTCGTTCTCAGGCTCGACAATATTGTTGCTTTCGTCTCTGTGAACGAGAAAATAAAATTCCCAACGTTTTCAAACATTGCACTATTTTTAAAACTTCGGATCCCCGAAACTTTGCACCGAACTCGGAAACTCAAATTTTCGGGCAAACCGAGCGTAAAGAAAAATCAACGAATACATATTATTGTTCAACATCCTCACAGTACGACAGCGACCGTCTCAATCTCGAGAGATTATTGAAAAAAAAGAACACAACAATGCTAAAATGATAAATAATCCATTTATCATTCACTGGAAAATAAAATTATGTTGTCAAGTGTTTCGTTTGTTTCTGCTGTAAATGTACACTTTCGACTATTATATTTGGGGGAATATATTTCGTGTGTGAAGCAGCGCAGGAAGAAGTACGAAGGGACGAATGATGAAACCATTTTTCGTTTTAGTGATTCTTACAACAAAAAAAAGTAATGACTTCGCAATCGTTCACGTTTTTTTAACGTTTTTGCTTCTATGATTTTCATTATACGGTAAAGGTATACGTATTTGCGGGAACATAAACGTTAAGCGGATGTATTATGCGTGCAAAGAATGTGTTAAAGTTATGATTCACGTTTACATATATATTTACATGTGTAACAATGTATATATATAAATAAACAGCAATTGTATCCGTGAATGTTAGCGAGAAAAAAAAAGAAAAAAAAAAAAGAAAAAGAATATACTCACTTGATCTGGACGGTCTGAGTCTGGGAAGGGGGAGGACAGCTTGAAATGAAAGAAAGCGTGGGATCGGTCCTCATCTGGTCGTAATTCTCGTAGCCATGTTTGTAGCAGCCAACTATTAGGGACTTGTCTGCCGTCGTGTCCCACCATTTCGCTGGTCGCTCCGGTAACTGCGGAGGGTTTATCCGCAACGCACTGTAGGGCGGTTTTACTTACAATTTGCCAAATTCACAATAATTCCAATCGATTTTTCAACATTTCTTGCTGTTTTATTTCAATTTTAAATCCAACAAATAAAACAAAACAACAATTTTACTCTCTCCGATTGCAAAATAATTTTGGGTCAAAGACTTGACGATATCAGTTCTTGAGCTCGACATAATCGTGCTCGCAGTAAACTAAAATAGTATTATAAACAAAAAAATCGCGAAGCTTCGTAAAAATAATTTCGGAAATTGAGCGCAGCCTGCTTTGGAAAACTAAACCATTGTTGCTTCAGTCAAAACAAATGTATGAAGAACCTTTGTTACCAAAATTTGAGAAAACCAAATAATAATAATCGCAAAAGAGCCATAATACTCAAATTTCAATCAAAATACATAAACATCCTTGCGGAAACTCGAAAGAAAATCATAAGTTCACAAGAGGTCCCAGAATCAAGATAAAAACAAAAAAATGAAAAAAATATGAATATAAATAATAATCCAATATATACACAGAGCTAAAGTACTTTCAACTACATGCATACACGAGAAGAACTCTTCACCAGATAGTTACGTTCGGCCACTTAGCTAAAAAGTTTAACAATAAAAATAAGACTGTTTTGCGTCCCCATAGAATCAAACTACAACTCAAACTTTCGTGTCCAATTCTCTGCGTGACTATCAGCAACGAAAAATGAAAGAATACTCAAAAAAAAAAAAAAAACGGAGAATTTGAAGAAAGTGCATTTAACGAAAACGATAGTAAAAATAGAAGGAAAACAAAATCAAAGAATAGAGTAAAGGAGGTAAAACTTGTCCTGTAAGTTACGAAGTAGCACGGTTCAAGATGTGAATATCTAAAAATCCGAAGACGCATTTGATGGTAGTCGTGTCGAATATATAAGTCGCGAGTTAGAGAACCGAGATCGCCAAATCTTTATTTCTAGTAATTCCGACAAATTTGATCCATTTGTTTATCTCTTTGAAAGATCAATCAAAACCTTTTTGTTTTTTTGCCCTCTTGCCACAGTGCACTGCTCTCATATTTTTTTCTGTCTTTCGTATCTCTTCGTATTTTTCGTCTCTTTTTTTCGTTTAAAGATCCGTCTTACCACATCGTCCCGTTGACATCGCCGACCGTT
This sequence comes from Hyposoter dolosus, assembly GCA_963921915.1. NCBI lineage: Eukaryota > Metazoa > Arthropoda > Insecta > Hymenoptera > Ichneumonidae > Hyposoter > Hyposoter dolosus. The sequence continues at coordinate 10,858,922 of OY998135.1, read as the reverse complement.
TAGGATGCGCGCGTAGTGTCTCGTAAAAACATACACACATACACACACGCACACACAATGAAGTAAACAAAATGCGTGTTTTGATTAAGTGATAGAGGAACGAAGAGGGAAATCCACAATAAATTGATTAGTACAGGCGTTAATTATTATTCCAGCCTTTTGCCAATTAAACCGCGTGTGTATGTGTGTACATGTATGAAAATCAAGTTAAGGGCTAAGTGAATGAAGAAAAAAAAGTAGAACGTATCTCGGCTCTATGGAGTCATTCCTCGTATACGGATAAACAGGTCCCAAGGGTGAAACGAATACATTGCACATGCACAACTATAAAAGCACTGTATGAAGCCGTATGTAAGTGCATGATGTTTTTTCGCTCTCTCTCTCTCTCTCTCTCTCGATTTTTTTTTTCAACGTGAACAAAACGCAGGTAATTGAACGAGGCAATAATGAAAAGGGGGGAGGGGCAAAGTCGAAGCATCGTTGTGTAATCTGAAGTTTCTCTCTTTTTTACTCTGTTTTGATTTTTTGTCTCGATTTTGCTTGTTGTTTGTTTGTTTTTTTCTTTTGTTTTATTTACGAACCTGACATGTACTCCGTCGGATATGTGCTGCACCAAATCGCCGATTATCTCGTGCTTGATATAATAAAGCATTCGTACTCGCAGAAGAACTCTGAAACACAATGGACACAATGGAGAATTCCATTTAATCGATTCTTCATTCGTTTCTATTTTATGCCTACGGCGTTGGAGAAAGTTTATTACGCTCGATTCATTCTCACGCTTTTGTATATCGGCAGAGAATTCACTAGCTCGTGGACAAGAGTGTCAGACAAAAATTCAGAAATTTTGATTCTTCGGGTTATTTACTTTTTTTGGTAGAACAGATGTTCATGAAAAATTGCAACTCGATAGGAAGAAATAAAGTTTTTGTGCGTTTTGTGTTGAGGAAGTAGTAATGATGGCTCGAAACGTTCTCATACCTGTTGGCGTGTCGACTGAGATGTTTCTTGTATGTACTCTCAAGGAATATATCACCGTCGTATTTTTCAGCTTGACTCCAATGATTAGGATCCATGGGTCCACCGTTGATGGTTGATCCTCGAGTTTCTCGACACTCGCGAACTCTGCTCTTTTTCTTTTGTCGGCTGTGTCTCGACTGTAAATTAGCCGGTATGGTTTTTATTTTTTCCCCGTTTTCCAACGGGGTTACAAGGTCCCATATGAAGCTCCGAATTTTCTCGTCACCGCGGTAATAACGCAGACAGTAAAGGAGAATAACTCGGGCGCAATCCTCCACGTCGATCTCTCGCCAACCGTGACGAAATTGACTGTGCTGAAGGATATCTTCCCAACGTCCCCATCCGAAAGTGAGCAGACCACGCTCCACCTTGAAACACTCCGTTCGAGCCCAACTCCCGTAAACTACTTCACCGTCCCTTGGTACGTAATCGTCGTAGAACTTTCGGGTTCTCTTTCCAAATTTGTCACGTCTCTTCTTTCCTGTATTTTTCGATGAAAATATTGATTAACCGAACGAAGAAAAATGGAAATAAGTACATTGACATGTTTTACATTAACATGTTCGTTCATCGTCGTGTGGGCTCTTTGCCCCCTTGATTTTCGTGGTGAATTTTGGAAAAATAACAACATGATTTTTTTTCGTTAAAATTAATTGATTAATTGATCAAAATTAATTAATAATAATTAATTACAAATAATAATTAATATAAAAAATGGAAATCTAATTTATTTAATTTGGTCAATTTCTCAAATAAGAAAAAAATATTCCGAAGGAATAATTTATTCAGAGTGGAAAAAAAGTAACACGTACCTCTACCCGTTAGGCCAGTTCCTTCATCATCGCTGTTGTCATCCGAGCTGTCGAGTTCGGACATATCAACGACAGATTCATCGTGACCATACCGTTTGATTTGGGTTCTACGTCGTGGTTCTGAAATTACAAGATCTTCCTCCTCCTTCTTTTCGGTCGTGTCGATTTCGGCTTTCTTGGCCCATTTTTTCCAAAAGTCTGGATCGTCGATATTGATGTCCGAGCGATTTTGTGAGCATGCGAAACTGGCTTTGGAGAAAGTGGATCCTTTCTCAGCTTCGATAGTGATTATTTGTGTTCTCCTTTCGAGGATCTGTTCGATATCTTCTTCGCAAAATTTGTCGCCAGCGTTGTCGTCGTCCATGATGGCGCCGTACGCACCTTTTTTCAGCAAATCTTCAATTTCCTTTTTCGTCAATTGCTTGTTATTCGGATCTTTGCCACCTTGTGCAGTGTTCATGGACTGCAGGATAGCTTTGTCGAGTCCGAGCTTCAAGGAAGCTTTGTCGAACATTTCCCGTTCGTAGGTGTTGCGACAGAGCAAGCGATAAACTTTGACCATTTTTTGTTGGCCGATACGATGACAACGGGCTTGAGCCTGCAGATCGTTCTGTGGATTCCAATCGCTGTCGTATATTATAACGGTATCAGCAGCTGTTAAATTAATTCCAAGCCCACCGGCTTTTGTGCAGAGAAGAAAAACGAAACGATCGGAATCGGGTTTGCTGTAGCGATCGATCGCGGCTTGTCGCAAATTTCCTCGAATCCTACCGTCGATTCTCTCGTACGGATATTTTCTGTAAAGCAAGTAATCTTCCAAGAGATCAAGACACTTGACCATTTGACTGAATATCAGAACGCGATGACCGCTGGCTTTCAATTTCGGCAGTAATTTATCGATCAAAACCATTTTTCCGGAACTGTTTACCAAAGCGTGATAATACGCTTCGCTGTCTTCCTTGTCCGGCGATTTGTAATCCATTTGTATTTGGTCTTCAGCCCCATTGAGCAAGAACGGATGGATGCAACATTTTCGAAGCTCCATCATGGTGTTCATCAAATTTGGTATGTTCGCTGAAGTCGTGCCTTTCGCGAGGAACGAAAAGTTTCTCTCGAGAATACCGCGATAATATTTTTTCTGAATATTCGTCAATTCGACCTCAACAACGGTTTCTTCTTTGGGGGCGAGAGATTTCTCCACGTCTTCTTTCAACCTTCGCAGCATCATGGGTTTCAAGAGCAATTGCAACTTATTGACTTCGCATTCGCTGCTGAGATTTCCGAATTCTTTGAGGAAAGCTTCGCTACTGGCGAATTGTGTCGGTTCGAGGAAATTCAACAACGAGAACAACTCGTTGACGTTGTTTTGCAAAGGCGTACCTGAGAGCAGGACACGATGCTCGAGGTTCAACTGTCGCAGGCCTTCCAGCAGTTTGCAATTACGATTTTTCAATCTGTGCGCTTCGTCGATCACGCACAGTCGCCAATTGTAGCCTTTCAACTCGTTAAAATCCGTTATTATTATTTCAAAGGTCGTTATCAAGACGTTGAACTTGATAAGATCTTTGATTTGCACACCCTTGTCGTTTTTGTAATAAACTTCGTACTCCTGGAGCATCGTACGACTCGCGGCTGAGCCATGATAAACCACGACGTTCATGTCCGTCCAACTCTCGAATTCTCTTTGCCAATTCGGTATCGTGGACAACGGCGCGATAACGAGGAAAGGTCCACGGATCCCGTACTTGTAAGCGGCCTCTACGAACGTCAAAGATTGAATTGTTTTTCCGAGGCCCATCTCGTCAGCCAAAATACAATTGTGACCGTTGTACCACGAGAACAACAACCAATTGAGACCCTCGAGCTGATAAGGTCTCAAGCTATTTCCTCCTTTGTAAATTGGCGACACTTCCAACTTTTTCCACATCGCATTCGTCGGCTTTTTCTTCGGTTTCCACTGATCTTTCGGCGGCAATTTGTTGAATCTATGGAACTGCACGATCTTGTCAGGATCCACGTTCTCCTCAAGCTCCCAGGTCGAATCCTCGTACTGCAAGGAACGCCATTTCACGAGGAAATGGCGGACCGTCTCACCCGTCGTTGGATCTGTGTGCTTCGCCTCGTCCAAGACACGATCGACCTCCACAAAGTCTGGATTGAAGGGATCGTCTTCGGGCTATAAAAAAATAAAGGAAATATTGAAGCCAAAACAATTTTAGACATCGCAATTATTTTGTGTCTCTGTTTCCAAAATCTCGAGAACCTCGTGTGCGTTTATGCTGGAAAAAATCGCGAAAGTGTCCGACACTTTTTTGTAATCCCTCGAAAAATTCTCGAGCATCCAACAAATTATTCAAACAAATTTAGCAAAATGGATCGAAGTTTGTTAAAAAAAAACCTCGAGTCACGGGAAGTTTGAATTTCCATAATATTGGAGAAATTTAAATTGCAAGTTTTCAATAAATTGAAGGAGGGACAAACTGCGGTACTTACGTTTTCGAAAATGTTCGTGTTCTGCTGCATCTTTTGCTTGAATCTCTTCAATTTGGCCTGTATCCTTTTGTCACCTTTGTACATTTCTTCCTCCGTTCTCCATTCGCAATGCAGGTAAGAGAAGTTGCGATACTTGACGAGATATTCTTCCACTTCGATCATTTGTGGTTTAACTTCTTCGGAGTTGGCAGTGTCCGTGCTTCCAGGCTCTTGAGATTTAACCTCAGTTTTCTCTTTACTGGAATCTTCTTTCTCGTCCTTCTTATCGACCGCATCATTCGTCTCTTCGGGGGAGTCTTTGTCGGCAGCCACAGTCGCGATCGTTTCTTCGGGTTTTTTGTCTTCAGAATCGTCCACTTTTTCAACAATTTCTTCGTCCTTATCGTCTACTTCTTTGTTATCTTTAGTCTCCGTAATTTTCTCCTCTTCTTTATCCTCAGCTTTATCTTTTTCTGTCGCTTCTTCAAGCTCCTCGGAAGACTCAACTTCTGTGGCTTTCTCTTTATCCTCTGGAGCTTCTTCCGCCTTCGCTTCCGTTTCCATTTCTGTACTTTCTGCCACTTCCTTGACGTCCGTCTCCATTTTTTCTTCCTCGTCTTCCTTCTCCTTTGCCGTTATTTCTTCCGACACGCCTTCAACTTCGTCTTTCTCTTTTTCTAAAGATTTTTCATCCTCCTTTTCTTTCTCAGTATCTGCTTCAACTTGCTCATCCGTTTCTTCCTTTTTAGGCTCCTTGTCTTTCTCTGTGGATTCTTCCGTGCCCGATTCCGGTTTCTTTTCACCTTCAGGCTCGGTAGCTGCTTCGTCCTCCTTCTTCACTCCCTCCACGTCCAATTTCTCTGGATCTACTTTTTCGTCCGCGTTTTCTTTGACCTCTGGCTTTACCTCCACAGGCGCCGGTGGCTTCACTTCTCGCTTACCCATTCGCACGCAGAGAATGTGCTGCACAACCATCGAGTCCTCGTCCGTAGTATTCTGCAAATTAAGGTTACAGTGAGGTGCACCGAACTGAACGGAATAAAAATATTAATCGGCGACTCAAAAATTAACTTACGATGTATACGAAATTAGGCTTGTTCGGTCCAACGTCGCCACCCTCGTTTTCACGCTTCGTCGACGAAGGTTTGGAGCCACTTGAACCATCCGATTTTTTCGTAGCCGAGCCTTCCTGGACGGGCACATCGTCGTCCGAAAATCTGAGCATAACGTCATCGACGTATTTTTTGCGATGAGTATTTCTAGCTGATCGTCGTTTATTCAAATCGTCACCGGCTTCCGGTGACGGCGGGGGAGTCGCTGCAAGTTCCTCGCCGTCGGAATCTGGTGCTATGCGACTCTTACGTTTTCTGTGGAAAATTTTATCGAAAAATTGTCATGTGAATAAGTTGAGAGGAAAATATGATTTTAAGAGTTGAATCGCAAAGAATTACGACTTTTCACGTTTTTTTTTCAACGTGAGATTTCGGTAGAAATTAGCAAAAGTCGATTGACTCACTTTGAACTACGGGGCGACCTTCCTATCGACGATTTTCCAACCGATCGTTTACGCGAAGGTTTTTTCTTGGCCGGAGTCGAAGCCTCGACGGTTTCCTTCTCCGTGGTTTCCGCAGTGGCTTCCTTCTTCTCGGCCTCCTCGGTAGCAGCTTCGCTTGGCTCCTCAACTTTGGCCTCGTTGTCTTCCTTCGTGTCGGGAACAATCGGCTCGGTAGTCGATGAGTCCACGTGTTCCTGATCGTCCTGAATCGGTGATTCGCTCGGTTTGACTTCGGCGTCTTGGACAGGTGGCAATTCGGAAGCAACCGCTTCTTCGGTTTCCGGTACGACCGCCGCGGTCGCTTCTTCGTCAGCTGATTCCGATTGAGTGGATTTTCTGAGGCGGAAAAATAAAAAACTCAATGAACAATAACAAAAGGTAAAGATCTTTTTATCTGAAAAGCTCTGAACGATTCTCACTTTTTACTGCTACGTTTCGAAGCGTCCCTGGGCTCTTTGCTCTTCTTCTTTCGTTTCGGTGATTTTGCCTCTTTGGTTAGTTTAGGCTCTTTCTTTATTTTCGCTTCTTTTGGCTCTTTCGGTTCTTTAGGCTTTCTTGGTTTCCTCGGTGGTCGGGATTTTCTACTCTTGTTCCAATCTTCCTCGACATCACCACCCGACGACGGCTTGTTGTCCTCGGAGTCGGCGACGCTGTCAACAATGTTGCTGCTATCACCAGGGGTCACAAGATTATCCGACAAGGGTTGTTCGGGCTGTACACTCGGAGTAGCCACTATGGGAGGTGCTACTTCCTTGTCCGCTTTCTTCCGACTCTTTTTCGTACGTGGAGTTCCTTTACTGCGTCCTCGACCGGTTGTGCTCGAAACCTGTAGCATTTGAATTCATGAACAAAAATCTTTGTACCTACAATTGTTGAATTATCTCAAGAATGATTAAAGGATAGAAAAATGTTGTGAAACGTGAACGAAAAAAAAAGTGGCGCAATTTGGAGGATGAAAATTTGAAAACGAAGTGAATCTTCGGTTTTTTTTTTCTATGCGTACCTGAGGACTGTCTACAACAGCGGCAGCGAACATGGGAGTTTGTAAAATACATTGAGGTCCCCCGTTGCACTGTTCGGTAGTTTCGTGTTGTTGTAATGCCTGAAGTTTTTCTTGGAGACTGACGATTTTTTCCTGACAATCAGGCGCAGGAGGCATGCAGTATAATTCTTGTAGTTGCTGTTGAAGAGCAGCTCGTTCCTGATGATGAGTTACGGGTGCGCAAGCGTTGCTGAAGGGCGTAGGAATGACGGCAGTCGGAGTGGTGACCGGAGGCATGGTGTACATGTTGGGCATGGTATTGCCGGTGATAATTTCGCCACCGGCGTGATATTGTGGCTGAGCCTGTTGTTGTTGGGGTTGAGTGGGCTGAGGGGTTTGTTGTCCAGAGCCAACGATCATGTCGTTGGTGTACATGCTGGTGGGTTTTTGCATGTTTGTGTATTCGCCGAAGCCAGGCTGGACGGGTATGGTGGTCTGAGCGTTGGTCAGAGGTGGCATCGCGATATTGGAGGTTTGTACAACGGGGCTGATTTGTTGGGGAGGTATCAAGGTCGTAGTAGGTTGTGCGACGGTCGTTTGCATCTGCGGAACTTGGGGATTGGCCAATTGGGAAGGCATTGAAGTTTGGAGTGGTAATTGGGATGGGATCATTGCGGTGCTGGTCGGTATCATGCCTTGTTGTCCCATGATTGCTTGTTGTTGCGGCTGACCAACTTGCAGAGGAGTTTGTTGTGGAGGAGGTTGTTGTGGGAGAAGCGGTTGCGTTTGCGGCTGTTGGGATTGACCGATTTGAGGAGGTTGTTGTTGGGCCTGAACCATTGTTGGTTGTTGTCCCATTTGCTGGGAAGGTTGAGATTGTCCAACCTGAACCGGTTGCTGAGGCTGTGTCACTTGTATGGCTGGCTGCTGAGGCTGAACCATGCTTTCCGCTTGTGGCTGTGCCATTTGCTGAGACTGCTGTGGCATTTGTGGTGGTTGTTGTTGTGGCTGAGGTTGTCCCATCATCTGGATCATTTGCGGCGGTTGAGCCAACTGAGACTGTTGCGGCGAAACCATTTGGCTCGGCTGCGACTGTCCGATCGGCGAGTTCTGCGGCTGGACGATTGCCGGTTGAACTTGTTGGGAGTGAACCATTTGTTGGGGTTGAGTTAGACCAGGGGATTGCAGAGGCGGTTGAATCTGAACCATTTGCTGGGCCGTGTGCAGCTGCTGTACAGTTTGCCCTTGACAGACCATAGCTTGTTGCTGCTGAGCTTGCGGTTGTTGTTGTTGTTGGGGTACCGATGGTTGAGCTTGATTAGGAATCGCTTGCTGATTATGCATCGAAGCGGTAACTACAGGCCCCGAAAGGTGTTGCACCGTGTTAATTTCTTGTTGAGATTGTTCGCCGACCGTAACATCGTTCGAGTCGCAAACACTGCCACTGGAACCGACACTGGAGGTCGGTGGTTGTTGTTGCGGCTGCATCATCGGCGAGGATGCACCGCAATCGATGTTGCCGCTCGTACTCGAAGCAGGCAACGACTGGACCGTTTCGATTGGACTGGACCTCATGGAGGTCGTCGGTTCCATAGGCTGAGCAAGACTAATTTGATTATTCGTCAGTACCGAGCTCTCTACTTGGGGGTGTTGTTGCTGAATGGGTTGAGGCGGAGGTTGCAGTTGTTGAGCTTGTCCCAACATGTCATTACTTTGCTTAACCAACGAGGCTTGTTCGTTGGTCTCGATCTCATGGACAGGAGGATTATTAACGACAATTTGCGAATTGTCAGTCGTGTCTCTCGTTGTAGTTTCCACAACGTTGTGTATGACGTCGTTACCGTTTACGGGAAACATGGAACTGGGCTCGCTCGTAGTTGGAACTTGCTGCTGTTCCATTAATCCTCGTGAATCATTGACGCTGATACTTGGCCTCATTTGTTGTTGGGGCTGCGGTTGTTGTTGTTGTTGTTGTTGTTGTTGTTGTTGTTGTTGTTGCTGCTGCTGCTGCTGCTGCTGTGCAGGAGGAGGCGGAGGTTGTTGTTGCTGCTGCTGTTGTTGCTGTTGCTGCTGCTGTTGTTGTTGCTGTTGTTGCTGCTGCTGCTGCTGCTGCTGCTGCTGCTGCTGCTGCTGCTGCGGGTGAGGCCACTGCGAAGGCATCGGCATTCTCGGACCGGTAACCGGTGGCATAGAATTTTGTGCAGTCTGCTGTGGCATTATGCCAGAGGGATGTGGCATTGTTGGACGCGATTGAAACTGATTGTAATCCTGTGGTGTAACGTTAGAATTCGTAACCGCTACTCCTGGAATAACCATTTGTTCGAGAGCCTGTAAGGTAGTTTGTTGTTGTGTACCAGCCGAAGAATTCAACGACATCGAAGTTGGTGGACAAGGCGAGACGGAAAGCGCGTTCGTTGGCGGTCCCGTCTGTTGATGTGGTATTTGTACGTGTGGATGGGGCGAGAGTGTCGTTGGTTTAGCTGGTGACATGATCGGTCTGGGTGACATTTGTTGTTGTACGGGTGGTGGCCTCGGTGACATTTGTGGTCGGGGTGACATTTGAGGTGACAATTGTGGAAACGCCGCTCGATATTGAGGGCTGGTCGCATGTTTGGTCGGGGCGAATTGAGCATTTTGTCCGGGATGCTGAGGCTGATTGAACATTGGTGCTGTGTGATGAGGATATTGTGGCTGTTGGGGTTGTTGTTGTTGCTGTTGCGGTTCCATCGATTGCTGCTGACTGACCACCGGATGCTGAGGATGTTGGGGATACTGTGGATGCGAGGGTAGCGACTGTAACGTCGGATGAGGCTGTTGATGATGGTGTGGCATTCGTTGTGGTTGCTGCTGAGCTTGTTGAGCTGCTTGTTGTTGCTGCTGAGCTACTGCCTGTTGCTGCTGCTGTTGTTGTTGCTGCTGCTGCTGTTGCTGATGCATCGCAGCGGCTGTCGCAAAAGCTGTATAACCCCCCGAAGGTTGATACATCCCCGCAGGATTTGCCTGCTGATAATGCTGCTGCTGGCCAACCATGTGCTGATAAACACCCGCGCCACCCGCTGCCTGCATCGCCTGATGCGGTACACCCATCGTACCGATCATACCTTGCTGCGCGTTAAAATGCTGCTGCTGTTGTTGCTGCTGTTGTTGTTGCTGTTGTTGTTGTTGCTGCTGCTGCTGTTGCTGCAATTTCTGACTAATACCCGTTTGATCCTGCTGATGGGAATACTGCGGCATGTGCTGCCTATACGCCGCTGGCTGCGGCGCCATCTGGTTATAATGCCTTTGTATCTGCGAATATGTACCAGCCGCTCCCGGCCAGCCTTGCATATTCGGATCCATTCCCATATTTCCACGTGCCATTGGATGCTGCTGCTCCATCGAATACATATTGTCCGAATAACCCGGATACTGTCCACCCGCTACAGGATGCGGGCCACGATGCTGCGGCCCCATACTTCTCGCGGGATTCTGCTGAAAACCAACCGGCACCATCGCCGCACGCTGCGGCGCTCCCGCCTCGAAACTACCGATTCCCTGATTAAACATCGCTCGCTGCGTCGTACTTGACAATTGACTCGCGCTTCCAAATTCCGTACCGCCGAAAGACGTTAATTTTGCCAATGGCGACTCTTGCGTTATGCCGTAAGGCTGATTAATGTAACTCCCACCACCACCACCGCCGTTCGGGCCTGGATTTGTCCCATCTCTGTTCACTACGACGTTGTTGTTCGGTCCTGCCGGGTCAAAATGATCGTTACCCCCAAGATCAGGAAGAGCATCGAGCATTGAACCACTGACATCTTCGCCAAATAGATCGTACGAGTCCATGTCTTTACGCTTCACAAATCTTCGCCTCCGTCTCGGGCTCAAGAGGGCATTTTACAATCTTTTTTATCACCAGTAGTGTACCCATCATTGATTCTCTTCTGTAACTTCTGCAACAATCATCAAAATCACCATTAGATCATTTTAACACCTTGGAAACACGTTCGATATTTTTATCAACTATTATTAACATTGCTCAGCATTAACCTGAGGTTACCACGATTTTTTAAGCTCCACCCTTGTTACGGGGGGTCATCATGACCCAGGCAACTTTAAATTCTCGTAATTCCCCACGGAATTCATTAGTTTTGACTAGTATTCATTTTTCAATAACAAAACAAGTTTCCAACGACTGCAGTCTTTTTAAGAAAGAAATTTACTGCAGATTTGTCTTGCATTCGGTTTTGGCCTGGCTCAGAATGACCCATGCTCGTAACCTCGGGTTGAGGCTGAATATTGTATTTTAATATTAATAATTAACACGATGATGATGACGCTGTGAGGATACACGCCGAAGGGGAGAAGCTATACGCTTATGAATTTAATTCTCATAACCGCAATAACTTCACCCCTCCGGAATGCACTCGTATTACTTTTTTGTCCTTTTTTCGTTCTCCGGCCCATTTTTCCTCATTTTTTCGCCTTTCATTCTCAACAATCGGTCATACGAGAGTTGACAATCTCGCGTATACTCCTGTCCGTCATTACGTGGCAATATACGGACGAGAGATCGTAAATTGTTGCAGATTGACTGTAATTAATTATCCAAGAACGACTCCCACTCGGTGACTACACCGGAGACACGGCCAGACTACCAACGAATCACCATTTCAATGCACGCAGTCTTTGCCTGACCTAACACTATTAACGAATTTGACCAATTCAAGGAAACATTCGAACAAGAGAAAGACTGCTTTTTTCCTCGCCAATTATCGAAACATCTATATCTGTCTTGTGCTTTTTATGCTCACATGGAAATTGGTAACCCGCGAATCGTTCTCCAAACAGATAAGATAGCAGATGCAAAACTCACGCGAGCAAAGAAAACGATTCAAACTCCATTAAGGGAGAACAAAGACACGAAATTCACGACCATTAGCTATTCGGCCTCGACATATTGGTGTCAAAAGTTCAGACACCAGAAATGTGTCATTATTATTCCAATAATCAAGATCGAACGTAACGAATCATTGAAAATTTATCAATAATTAAGAAAATTCCAAAAATATCTAATTTTTGATTATTCTGCAAAAACGAATCGTCCAGCGAGTGCAGGCCACAGATTAATTATGCAACTCTAAATGTACTGCGGTCCAGCACCGGAAAATCGTAAACAGACAAAACTGAGATTCTCTCTACACCAGAATACAGGAATTTACAGATTTCAAAGGTTCTCTCCTTGATGTCCTATTTCTAAATATTTCAACACTGGAAAATGTAATGTCGAATAGCCAAGGATTTGCATGCGACTTTCCTGAGAACGAGGCGAAGAACCATAAAAACAAGTTTTCCTCTGACGAGGAAGAACTTTTATCGACTTGTCACTGTCTAGTGCACAAAACCAAAGAAAAATTGATGAAACAGAAACATTTTCCAGCTGCAGGTTTGCTCGTGGGAAATTTTCTCGCTGTCCTGCCTCAAAAATTTTTATTCGCTGCTTCTGTCCATCGCAGCAAGCTTTGACGGCAAAATCTCTCATCGTCGAGTACAGTTGTTTACGAATTGCAGGCAAAGCCATTTCGCACTTTCCCAAGGAATAATCCACCATCTGACCACATGGAATCTTTTCCCAGAGAGAATGCAAATCCTTCTGGTCATTTTCGTTTATTCCAACAGAAAAAAAACTTGAAAACTCCCTGGCGAAGAATCAACAGTCGGAGACTCCTGAACCGATAAAAGAATGATGAAAAATGACTGTTTCCGGCAACTTTCCCAACTTTACATCAGCTCTGTACAGAGCCTTCGCTGTGTTGGCAAAATGTGCGAAAAGTGATAAATCGTCAATGAGGTAATATGAAAAACGATGAATGTTGACAAGAAATGTTCGATGAATGACTTGTTGGATAAATATCAAAACAAGCAGGAAAGACTACTTGTGGATGATGAAAATTTCAAGATTCTTTGAACAGAATTAATGACAATTTTAGCAATTATGCACTTTGAACAAAAAAAACGTCGTAAATAACAGAGACGAAGGACAATAGGAGATTGCTCACGGATCGTAATATCTGCAAGGTCACTAAAACAAAGCTCTCGAGCAAAGTGACCAAGATCATTGCAAATCTGGCGTCCAATATTTCGAGTTATATTTTCGAATCCCACGAGAAAGAAACGCGAATTTCACGATTGTTTTCGGAGGCAAAAATAAAAGTTGAATGAGGGGAAAAAATGTGTAACATCGGGGACAGAATGATCGAGAAAATCGTGGAGTGTTTCGGGCTGGGGAAAAATGAATTTGAAGGAGAAACAATGAAGCAGAGGAAAAGTAGTAATGAGACGAGAGTGGTAAAAAGAAAAACGTTCGAATTTTTTCGTCATTAAAAGTTAGAAAGTAACGCCGGCATCGGTCAAAGTGGAACGCACAAGTCGAGCGTCCAACGATATATAACGTCTCGGAAGGGGGAGAGAGACTGTACGGAGCACGATAAGCTAGAAAGAGAAAGAGAGCGAAGAAAAAAGATGGAGGGGACGAAGTGAGACGAAGTGATTTATAGTCGAAATTGGAATGAAACAAATGATTGGTAAAGAAATCCGAAAAAAACAAAATCATGCGCTTCATTTTGAATACAAAATGTTTAAAAAATGGCAAACACGGAATATTTGCGATAAGGAAATCTAGGCGTAGAAAATAAATGCACTATTCACGAATCGAGCTCTACATACATATACATTTATCCATTTTTTTACGCGTACGATACGAAACGTTTTCGTCTGGGGAACGAGCGAGAGGGGCAGAGAGAGAGAGAGAGAGAGCGAGAGAGAGGGAAGAGCTTGTTTCTTGGGGAAACGAGCGGGTGGAACTCTCACACAATCGTAGATTTCACATTATAACACAAAACACAGAGACGCGCACGATCGTTGAAAAAAAGATAAAAAACGCCACAGGGATGGGAGAGAGCGCGCGACCGGGTGAAAAAAAAGCAATATGACATTGAATACGAGGGGTTCGTTCGAAAAAATTTGGCAATTTTCGCAGTGTACAATATTTTTCTAAATCTCACTTTTTGTCAATCCTCCTGGCGTCAATCATTTTTTTCGCTACTTTACACCACGCGACTTTTTTTGACTTCGTACATTTTTTTTCCTTTTTATAATATATATATTAATTCGTGCGCCTCTCGTGAGCAGCACCGGGTCGCGGGGGACGCGCGGCGGGCACGACTGGCGGCGGCGGCGGCTGTGTGTGACTGCCTCTTGCCTGCCTGTTTTTCCTTCTCTCAGAAAGAGTTTCACGAGGCTTTCAGGTACGTACCCATCAGTACCCAGGCCCCTCGGACGCGACACTAAAATCTCCCGCGTGCCCGTTCTCTACATTTTATTCTCGGTTTCAAACCTTTTCCCTTTCTCGATTTGCCAACCAATTAGTCGCATTTTCAATTTTTTTTTTCCATGGAACGATGGTAATTTTTTTAAATCCAGCATGAATTTTCCGATGAACGAAGAGGATCGTTTTTTATTCGGTGAAATGATTCCTTACGCCAAGTTGTTTACAAAAATTGACAGAAAAACCTCTGGATTTTGACTTTTTGAATAGTAAGGGAAAATATTTGGCAATTTTTACGGCATTTTTTTAAATTGCGTACCATGTAGTATGATGAATGACAAACTTGAGGAAAATTAATGAAAAAAATAGCAGTTGATTGAATCGAAATGTCGATCAGATAAGGAAGGATTTCCATTTTTCATTCCAGTGGCGAATATTTGTATGTCGTGACATCATCACAATTCGCAGAAAAACGGATAAAAACATAAATGATTGACATGTGCACGAAAATTGCCAACGTTTTTTAGAATCGACGGTTTTTGGACGGCAATTTTTCAATCGACAAGAAATAAAAACCCCATCGATTCGCGTCATTGCAATGAGTCGAAATTGTGGCTTTGCAGCGTTCCTGTTTGTATTATTCAAGATCGAGTTTTGCTACGAATGTAGGGTCGTCAATTGACGGTCAATGACTAACGGAGAATGAGTAACTTGTCGGTGGTGGATTTACATCAATGAATCAACAAAACATATGTTTTCTATCAAGGACGTTTGTTTTAAAACGGTCACTCTTTTTGGTGCAAAAAGACGAAATTTCCCGAAATTGAAAAAGTAACGAAAGAATTCGTTCGAAACGTGTGACAGGCTAGTCGCATTCTCGAGTAGTTTTGACCTTTTCATTTTCGACCTTTTCTCCACCGAAGGTCTAAATAAATTTTTTCAAAGTTGGCGAAAATCGTAAATCCCAGTCCAACGGTAACTGTTGTCACAGTTTTAACCGAGTTTTATTGTCGTTCGTGTAGGTGTGGAATGTCGAACGAATTTGGCATTTTGGTAGGAAAAGTACAAAATTTCGAGTGGGATCCCCGTCAGGAGCGAAGAGTGTGGAGAGCGACGCGTGGGGATGCGCAGGGATGTAGGGATAAGTGAGGACACCGAGGGCGCGAAAGGAAGGAAAGGAAAGAGAAGGGAAGGGGGAGTAGCCAGGTTAGGGTCACTACTACTCTCTACACACGGTTAATAAACGTAGCTTGTGGCTCGCGCCAGGCTACCAAACTCTTCTTCCTTCCCGGAGTTCTGGTGAAACGCACCCCAAGAGAGGAAGCGAGAGAGGGAGAGAGAGAGAGAGAGAGGGAAGGAGAAAAAGAGAATCAAGAGCAGCACTAGTCAGTGGTGGCGTGTGCGCGCGCGTTCACACGAAAATTTCCCTGACGACGGCGGGTGGCGGTGGCATCGTCGAAGATCGAGGTGCGAGCTTGTCCCTAGTCCCATCGAATTATTTTCTTCTCCTACGAGCTCAAGGCTCCGCAATACTTTTGTCTCTCTCGTTCCGATCTTTCGGGTCGCTCTTGTCTTTTCCCCCACTCTTCCATGGCTTTGCATCCATACTTTTTCGTTCTTTCATTTTCTATTTTATGAGAGGTTGGGACGAGCGGCGCGGTAAAGGCGGGGGGGGGGGGGGGGCGACGACGAGAGAGGAGAGGGGAAATAAAACAAGGGGTTCTTTAGCCCTGCGGCAATCGACACCACCACGTTTCCTATGCTTTTTTTGCATAATACGAACGATAGTGCATTTTTTCTATGGTCCCACAATACGAATAACGTACGTGTGAATTCATGTGCGAGCGTGTGTGTGTGTCGCGTGCGCGAATTCAGCCACCGGGCTCCGCGCACATAACCACAAAACGCGCGTACCTATATGCAGTAACGTGCCACGCTTGGGTTCCAACGTTCCCTCCCCCACTCCATCCCCCTCGCTCTCTATCTCTCTCGATGTGTCTCTCTAAATATGAAAAGTTCCCCTAGGCGCACTGCGGAGCTTAGCCGAACGAACGCAAAAGAGAGAAAGAAGATTCACGCTACTCCATCTTACTTCCTTGTGCAGAAAGCACGCCGCGCTTTATTGCCGAGTGGACGAAAAAGATCGAGAATTATTAGCGAATCCAAGGGAGTTTTTTTATATCCTCACTCCCCTCTCGCTGTAAACTTCTGGCAAATTCCGCCATCGCCTTTTTTCCATGTCCCACGTTTATGACGACGCTTCCCAAAATCTGTCTTCCCTTCCTCTGCCCCGCTTCCCCTTTCCGTACCAAAATTTTACTTCGTAAATTTGTTTTTTGTTGATTTTTCTGTTTTCGTCATAATTTTTCCTCCACCTCCATTCTCCTCGGCTTTCAATATTATTCAGCTGTCTCCTGTGAACCCTGTTCTTTTGCTCACTCTCTCTCTCTCTCTCTCTCTCTCCCTACACATACACCACTCTAGCCGGCCAAGTATATTGACCTCTCCTATACCTCTCTCTACTACTATTACGATACTCCGGAACGTTCGCGCTTGTTTCTCTCCCCGGCGTTTCGACCAACACACGGAGACATCTTCTGGATGAATTTGGCGATTGTATAATTGGACAAGGCGTTGTGTGCTCTGGTTCTCTTCGTATTTCTTTTTCTTTTATTTCCATATTATTTCGAGCCCCGAAACCATAAGGTTAACGCGATTCTTTTTTACTTTTTGAATATTCAAAAAAACTTCAGATTTTCAACTTTTCGTTTTTCGCAATTAACGCTGGGCTTCATGTAGAAATTTCGACATTCACCTTTAATTGACATTCTCATGATTAATTCATGTAACGATTTCAAGTTTGACAGTAATTTCAGGTCTTTATAGTTTTCTCGGAAATATTTCGCTTTGCATGAATCATCGTTGGAATACTCCGGACGAAAATTCGTGAAAATCGTTGTGAAGGGTCGAGGTACTATTGAGGTAAGAAGTTTTTGCGAAATCTAGGTAATCCTCGTCGTATAAAATGCGACGAAAGGCCGCGCGCGCGGTTGCTCGACAAGGATTTGGATAAACGAAGGGTTCGAGAGTTTCTCTCCTCTCTCTCTCTCTCTCTCTCTCTCACTCCAACGGTCTCTTTCGGTGACCCGAGAAATCCTTTGTAACGAAAGACACGAAATATGTAGCGTAAATGAACGAGAATTCGAAGGTTCGAACTGAAACGACCAGGACGCTCGATGCCTGTCGATCAAACGTTTCTTGTTATTTTTATTTACAATTCGCCATTTTTCATACGATTGCCAGAAATATTTTCGAGTGTAAAAATTCGATACAATTTTTTTTCGACACTTGCGAAATAATTTCGTGGAAATAAAATTAAAAAAACGTCCAACATCGTCGACACTCGTGCAACGATGCACCCATACATTCGCTAAAATGTTCTTCTCCATACGTGCGTTCGATGCCTATGTAGAGAGGTATGCGAAACGCAAGATTCTGAGATATAAATTCTGCAACAGTATACAAGACAAAGTATGTGTTCCGTATCGGTTGAGTTTTGAAGACAAACTCTATGCAATTGGTGGTAGCAAGGCGGAGTCCCGAATTACACCAGAATGAGAACCAATCAGATTTTACCTTATAAAGCGGCATTGAGCCGCAGGATACTTGATTAGCCAATAGCGTCCTGTGGATTCTCGCGAATCTTGCAAGTGTGCGAAAAAGAAACACTCTCGCGTCCATGCGACTATATATGTGTGTGAAAATCATACAGCACAGAATAAAACGAATGCATCAACATATACGAGCGAGGAAGATGAGAAAAAAGAGACGAATTATCAAGAGCACGAAGTTACAGCATACCAATACTTTTTTTTGGCTATATAGCCTAATGCGTACACAAGCGCGTCATGAAAGTGTCACCATCCACAAACAATACTTGCTGCTTCGTTTTTTTTTATCGTTTACGATTCTCAACGACAGAATATCGAGCGGTGCCCACCGTAGAGAGTAAATGGGAATAGAGATAATTGATTTTTGTGATGAATAATCGATGTCTGCGAATGGTAGGAAAAAAATAAAACGATGATCGTTAAGTCGCTTATTTTTATGTTAATGTTCGTATGACAGGTTTCGGTGAAGCACACGCTTGGCCGTTTACAAGTGACACGGACGAGAGCATCCTCGTGTGTTTCATTTGATCGATTTTTTAGTTGCTTTCGATCAAAAGGATAAATTCGCATTGAAATTCAAAGGTACTAAAGTTCGTTATTATTGTTTTTCAGAAAATGGTGCACGAGTATCGTGGCGGTCATTATGAAAAAATCGAGTACACGGAGCATCGAAAAAATAGTTAATTATTGGTCCGCGCTGCAATTAAGATAGGAAATATTATCGCGAAAAACGTAAACCAATTGTCACAACAATTATTTTTGACGAGGATATCGGTCACGTTGAAAAAAATGAAACGGGATCGCAATATTTCCGTCAATGCGAACTTCCAACACGTGAAAAAAACACGCACACACACGCAGAGAAAAGAGTATAAATACATGCAAAAGAAAATACACATCGAGAAATGGCTGATGAGAACGAGAATAGATGACGAAAGCATCGGTCCCTCTCGACAATGGCGAAATGGAGGAAAGAGCACCTGGTACACAACGAGCAGTGAGAATAATACTAGGTGCTGAAATTTCAAAAAACTTGGTCCGTCTCATTTCGGCATTTGTTTGGATATCCATTTGCGGAAAAAGTTGCGATGGTAAAAACGTCGGGTAGATGACGTGAAAATTTGCAACTACTAATCGAAAAGCCTGTGCGAGTCTTTACCCCATTCAAAAAAATCAAGCGACTTTTTTTAAGGTCAAAATTGAATCTCATTCGCGTTTCCATCCTTGTTTCAAATTTACTCACGTTTTACCACGATTCCTTTCCATTTCGCCGTCAATTCCATTTATAAAACAAAAACATCGAGAATATACACACTCTCACACACGAGGGGTTTATTTCGTTTAATCGTTATCTCGGGGTGTCCATTTTGTTTGGTTAATTACTAAAGAGGCGGCAGTGCTGCCGCAGGGTTACGTTGACATAACATGACGGGCCCCCCCGAGGCAAAGAGAGAAACGGACGAAACTCAAATTCAATCGATCAGTTCGAACGAACGAAAAAAAAAAAATGAATAAGAAGCATTCCCTTTTCACCACCTCTCGGACTTTCCGATGTTTTTCTAAACTCGTCGAATTTCATTCATAATGCCAGTAACAATAATAATAGTGTGACGGTAGTAATGACGATAATAATAATAATAATAATATATTTACGAGAAAACACACTCACATTTGCACAGACACAACGCGACTTCTTTTGTTTGGCGATTCGGGGGAGGGGAAAAAATAAAAAATAAAATAAAAACACACACTAAAGATTCGAAAATCACAATCGACACTTCGCGTTACTGGAAGGACTCGTTCGGCACCGTCCGCGCTCCAGCATCTTTCTCGACATTGTTTTTTTTTTCTTGCTTTCTATACTCCCGTTTTTTTCACTCACTAAATATCGACGCGCACGTACCGGCGATATAACCTCAACGACGAGTGTTTCATTGTATACCGCCGGAATGAATGTGATTTTATTTCATGACCAGATTTGTTATCCGTTATTTAAGGTCGAGTTATACGTATATTATCTATATATGTGGCTTTATGTTTATACGTGGAAATATGTATGTATGTATATTCTTTTTTCCCGTGGCCGCCTCGTCTCTCTCTCTTGTGCGTCTAAAGATAACGGAAATGGAGTGACGGCTGGTTGCCCGCGCAGTGTTGCACTCGCACGCCGTTGTGTCGCTTCTGCCGAGGAGAAAATTCACCAAAATCACTATTGCCACTCCGTTAAAATTAAAAAAATACGTATCTTCTTCGCACACCCCTACATATATTTATTTTGGCCATCGAATTTTTCCAATTTTCGCTGTTGAATCAATATTTCTGTGAGACGTGCCAAGACGTGACCTCATTACTCATGCGTATATATCGAAGTGTAATTTATATATATTTCTGATATCCGAAAACCATTTCATTTTTTTTTCAATTATTCAGAATAATTCCTCCTTTTCTCTTTTTTCTATTCCTTTGTTTGTACAACATGGCAAACCCGGACAAACAATCATGACTTTTCGCATCAATAATTATAAACGAATTTCGATTCCTTATCTTCATAATTGGTTTTCTCAAGTCGCATAAATATATATGCATTGAAGACTTAGAACAGATTCGTTACGTTATGAGAAGCCAATATCACGTAAATATATCTGCGGGCATAATAGCTCGAAGAATTGTATATCATCGTATTTTTTTATTTCACATCCAACAATGCGAAGCATTCATTCACAATTGTCAGCTTTGAACAAATGACGATCCATATACACACACATGTATGTAGTATGTAGATTCATGTATAGGAACATTGTAGACAACCGGATGTGACGACGTGTCGTTACATCAACAGCGCACCATGGAGCACTCACGAGCATCGCCGAAATTCAACTTTTGTTAAACCGTCTTCAAATGAGTAAATAAAGATTTTCTTTACCAAAATGGTTGAGCGATTGTTCTTTTAATTATTGATGTTCAATTTTACAGTTCATCATCGAGTTTATCCTTAAAAATTGTCGAATTTATTTGAACCAATGTATCCTAGGGTAATATTTGAATTTCGCGCCATTTTAAATTCTTCACGACACTGTCTACGTCGTTCTGTACCGTAACCTGTCTCGCGTCCCAAGTGTCTCTGTTGATTATATATCCAAATTTAGAAACAAAAGCGAATAATAACGATTTGTCAGTTGTAAGAAAGTTGTTGAACGTGAGCGATTTTTCGTGAGTATCAAGTTAGTTGACAGGTGGTTTGACGTTTATACGCCGCCATCGTTGTTAGTCCGTCATCTAACAGGGAACGAAAGAGTGAGAAAGAGAGGAATAGATAGAAAAAGAGAGTTATAGAATCATCTGCCATATTGCGTGGTGAATATACAAGTTGTACAACAAATTACTTTATTGAAAACGGAACAACACCCCCCTGAGACATTCCATGGAAAAGTGAAGTGATTTTTGCCTCATTTCGAATTTTTTGACGACTTGTCAACGCGTTTATTGCGACGAGTTTCTCCCTTTCGTTTGGGGCCTCATTAGAAACACACATAAAAGGTACGTGGTTGCGATCTTATATTCACATTTATTTGACATGCTATTACATTTCGTCTTTTCTTCTTATTTTGGCTCTTCAGCCTCCACCCTGCACATTTTTTACGACAAAATTCATCGTCTCGACGATGTATACATATATTTTGTAATCAAGAAATCTGGAAATAATTCCGCTTGTGTGTACATAGAGACACATACACACGTCATGCTTCGTACACCAGCGAATATATCCTCCTACTTCTTTCGGTGTCAAAGCATGATTAATTCTTACTTTTAAGTGCAATTTCCCATGATTCATGCGACATTGCTATCCCGTCGAAAAATACCATTGAAATTCTTTTTCGTGTATCATTTCCTTATCCAGAGTCATTGACAATAAGAAATTGATACACATGAGTGTCCAATTATTTAGCTTTAGGAAAAATCGAAAAAAAGAGCTTCAGCACCTAAAAAACTTTTCTCAATACCATAAAATCGTTAAATATTTAACAAAGTCATGAAAAATCAAGGGGAGATATACTTTTTACAGATCCTGTTTTTTTTCAGCTAGATTGTGATAATCGTCATTTAAATCTGTATTCCAGATTCAAAATGTCTGCGGGCCCGTACAATTACTCGTACATTTTCAAATATATCATCATAGGTGATATGGGAGTAGGCAAATCCTGTCTACTCCATCAGTTCACCGAAAAAAAGTGTGAGTAAATAAATAATTCATTACTCGAGCTTACAACAAACTTTTTTTCTTATAATGTTACTCAAATTTTACTGTGTACTATAATCAGGAACACGCACTCAAGTAAATGCAATTAAAATCTCCGAGGAATTAATTTATGGAAAAATCAATAATTATATTGACAACAATAATAAATCCAAAAAAATACAAGTAAATGCTTTAAAATCGTAGTAAATTTTTTGGTTTGCTCACAACCTTGAAATCACGATCCTGAGCAATATGCAAATATTTTTCCGCCTCAAAGCCACTTTTCCGTTTCAATGAAGCGAATTAAATTTTGTCAACAATTTAAAATCGACATAAAACGAATGGAGAAAAAATTGAAATTGCAGTCATGGCGGACTGTCCCCACACAATCGGAGTCGAATTTGGAACTAGAATAATCGAGGTAGCGGGACAGAAAATCAAGCTACAGATTTGGGACACTGCGGGACAGGAACGATTCAGGGCGGTGACCAGGTCCTACTATCGGGGAGCTGCCGGTGCGCTAATGGTTTATGATATTACTCGTCGATCGACTTACAACCATCTTAGCAGTTGGCTCGCCGATACAAGGAATCTCACAAATCCCAGCACTGTAAGTTCCTGAGCAATTTTGATGAATAATACAAAAAACAATCTGGCATTTCTCCTGGAATTTAATTACAAGCGAGTTTTCCTCGAGACGACAAAATTGTCATGTGAATTTGTACAATATTCCTTTTCATTTCCATTTCCCTCAAGGTGATATTTATGATTGGTAACAAAAGTGATCTGGAAGATCAGCGCGACGTTACGTACGAGGAAGCAAAAAAATTTGCTGACGAGAACGGCCTCATGTTTGTCGAGGCGAGCGCGAAAACGTAAGAACATTTGTTTATTCGAATCAGCATTTTTTCACGGTCGATCGAATCATGAAAACATCTGCAGAAACCGTGTATGCATTTTTGCCCCTTTATTTTCTGTTTCCTTAACAAATATTCAATTTAACTTCAAGGGGCCACAACGTAGAAGAGGCATTTTTGGACACTGCCAAAAAAATATTCCAGAGTGTCCGAGATGGACGGTGAGTACAAAATTCCACCAAATTGTGTCTCAAACACTTGCGAATCCTTTTCCGAATTTCATTGCAAAACTGTTTATACAATCAATCACTTCCAAGCAACCCGTAGAAAAAGAAAGAAAATTTCTATAACGTATTTTGAGAATGAAAAATCATTCGTTTTCTTATGCCAAACAGTTTGGATCTCAACGCAGCGGAATCCGGAGTTCAACACAATCCGAATCAGCCAGGTCGTACTAATTTACAAGGAGTCTCGTGCGAGCAGCCCGGAGGCAAGGACACTTGCTCCTGTTAGACCAACTATATTGTCTGTATATAGGCCCTACCAAATCATATTTACTGATACGCATATATGTGTGCTTAGACATATAAATACATATATGTATAGGCACACTTGTATGATTTACACCGAGAATATTAATAGTAAAAGCGAAAGGAACGTTTATACCCAGCCAGGAACACAAAACACATACACACACACATTCTCCAAACACTGCTGCCCACTTGGATCGTGATAAAAAGCTAATAACAATAATAATAATAACATTAATAACAATAACGATTGAAAAGATTGAAGATAACGATAATATCTAAATGCATCGTAAGTTCGATTACGATGTGCAAACCGGAACGACACGAGGCAGAGGTTGCAGTAACATTCGTCAATCCTTCCATTTCTTTTCTAAGTTTCCCCAAAGAATCGTAGCGATTCTGCGTCCATCAAACTTATCACTTTCCTAACGAGAAAACAATTCCACCAACTCTACGAAATACAAGAAATGCGCGTACCCCCTTTATAAAACAAAAAATGGTACCGTCTTGTATAATATTTAAAAAAAACCAAGTAGACAGCAAATTCTTTTCGCGCAGAGATATTCGCACGTCTCAGAGACTGCTCGAATATTAAACACGAAAATCCTTGGTGGCTAAGACAAAAAATACAGAAATTATGCTCTGCTCGAGTCCCGAAATCACACCTTCAGGTATAATTTTTTTTTTTAGCTACTTCGCCAGTATTTATTTTGAGCGTTATTCATATTTGACTTTTGGAAACTTGATCCTTTATCGGAATTGGGCCTAACGTAGCAGAATAAGCTTTGCTTACCAGGGAGAATTAATTTAAGAGAGAATCATGTTTTAATCACTGATATTTTTCGTTGTATCGAGTCCTGTATTTTCCTCACCGAATCGTCCTATTCTGAACTAATTATAATACTTTTTTCTCATAAGAATTTTTTTAATGAAAATTTTTTGCAGTTATCGATTGTCCATTTTTTTTATTCATGCAATTTTTTCACCCGTGGAAATATCCTTGCGGACGAGTTTTATGGCGAATTAATTGTAAGAGCAATCTGTTTTTCGGGACATGACTTAATATTTATAATATACAAACAAGAAGGGTCGGAATATTTTCAATTTAATATATATCTATATATATGAATATATGCCTTTTCTTTATATTCAAAGGCACTCCCGAGTACCTCGGTTTTTGATGTCGCAACTCAATACCAATATCTATGATGCACATCTATTTTCCCTTACATGTTGAACCTTTCGGCACCGGGTTCTTTCTTGTTGCCAGGCAAACGTTCACGCTTCAAAGCCTGTGGTTTTGCTCCACTATTAATGTTTTTTTCAGTACATAGTAAAACATATTTGTTCACAAGCTATCACAGGCTGGAGGGTCGATACCGAGAGCTCCGATTGTGGACGATATTTCGAGACGAAGAGTCTGGTACTATTTTTTCATTAGACTTCTCGATGATGAGTTTTTAATCGTGAGATTTAAAGAAAACTCTTCTGCCGCAAATACTGTCAAAACGGAGAGAGATGGAGTAAATATTCATAGGATCGATTTTGTAGCGGACAAAATTTTCTACAAAAAAGTCCCTGTAGACGTTTTCCTATGCACAATAGTTTAGACTTGAGAGCAGGTCAAAGTTGTACCTGAAAAATGCTTCCGGAAACCGGTTAATTTTTCAAACCGGTCTCAAGGCTGAACTTTTCAAGATAGAGGAAATGTCTGCAGAATCTTTTTCGTAGGAAATTTAATGCGCTACAACATTGGTCCTATCCATTTTTGCTTCATCTCCGAGCGTTCCGCGAGTGTGCATCATCGAAGATCAAAAGCAAATTTTTTTGTCTGCATTGCTAAATATTGCGGCTTAAAATTGTAAGAAAAAAAAATCAAATTCAGCGGCTAAGCGCGAAATTATTGTTACCAATTACTTATCAAAAGAAATTCTCTCTAGAACGAACAGGATGAGATTTTTTCGACGCGAAATTCAGTCCGGAACTTAAGGCGTTCTATCAGTCGAACAAAAATTTCCCATCGTTCTTCTTTCACCAGTGACTGAGCTGTACCTTTTTTTTTTTTTGGAAAATCGAATGACTGAGGAAAATGGAAATCTGCTTATCAATAATTTTTCTTGCATTCCCAAAACTGATAGAGTGCCTTAATAAAAGTATCGGTTGTTCGACGTCGCTTGTGAGACCCGGAGAATAAATTGTATAATATTTTTGTCCCGTAGATTTTGGATTCCGTTTATTTAAAAATCAAAACGTTCTCGACACTGTGCAATTTTAATTTTATCCGTCAAAAGGGCAGTCTCACATAATTTTGTATATGAAAAATGATGAATTAATGGAAAATGCTTTGCGGGTTGGAGGTGAGAGAGGAAAAACGAACCGAGAACAAGCACCACGAGCCTTATTCCGAACGGAAGAATCGTGTTGAATATCGTCCAGCTCCCGTTTATCATTTCCGCGTTCGTCTAATAATATTATTGCAGAAAAAGCCAAGAGGTCCCAGAAATAAATCATCAACGAGATAATTATTATCGCGGAGGCAAATGGGAATAAAAAATAATCAGAAATGAAGGAAAACTCGAGTAAGAGAAATCTCGTAGAATAGGAGAAGACTTTGAAGAAAAAAAAAATAACAAAAATGATATATGTACAGGCGTTGGCATACTTAGTCACATAAGAAATATCACAGATGAAAATGATCTGCTTTCTGTTAGGTGTATGCTGTATTGTGAATTGAAATTTTATAAGTGTGATTCTGTAAACAGTGAAGAATTTACCGAACCGATGAAACAAAAACAACAAGAAATAAAAGCGACGAACACACACACACACGTACAGAGTCAGGCGAATAAGTAAAATTGTTGAAGACATTGTGTATGTTTTTCAAGAAAAGAAAAAAACGGAACCAAAAAACGATAAAATTTCGAAACGAAAGAAACAACTGAGAAACATACTTGCATACATTTTTGCCACAGCGAGTGGTGCAGAGTTATAATCCATGAACGAACTTTCAAATTGGGAAATACATGTAGTTTCTATTTAGTACTGCGAATACGAATATTATTATTATTACTATCTGGTAAAATCATTGTTACAGGAACATTTAATGTAAATAAAAAGTATACTGTATGAACGGAATTGTTTTTGTATTCAAAAGTATTCCCACGAAACTGCATGGACCTTCGTCGACGCGGCAAAATGCAAGTAAGAGATTTTTTTCATTTTAGCGCGATTTTTCAGCATTTTTTTGAACGCCGTTGCCATCATATATTGCAGGGAGTCGTTTCCGAAGTTAATTTTCTGAAAAAATGGTCCAGAACGGTGTGATATAATCAGGACAATATACTATTGAATTTACGTGATATAAAAAAATCAATGAGGCTAACTAAAATCGCGATGGTTAAAAAAAAGTGTTTTGTTTCGTGTAGACCGTCTTATCTGCAGTCGATAACTGCTGCAAAAATTCCCTTTATGTACTCGAATGTTTGTGTGTGTATATTTGTACGCATATATGTTGTATTATTGTTGCGGCGTGACAGAAAATACTAGAATCACTGTTCCAAAATAATCACATGGTTAACCTTGCGGTCTTGACAGCACCGGCAACGTTTTCGGAAAATTGTTACGATTCTCTTGCAATACAGAAAGTAAGTGTTTTTTTTCAGACACTTCGCATTACATCAGGGTCTATTTTTTGATTAAATTAATTTGTGACAACCTCATAATTCAGCAATAATTCATTACATTGGAAACCGTTTTTCCTTTGTCGAAAAATTCTATTGTTGGAAATCAACCATTTTTTCTTATCCATTCACGTTCTCAGGATAGCAGCGCGAAAAAATGGATCCAAATTGCAGCTGCAACGGCGAACATTCCCATGAATGTGAAATCGGCGTGCAGTACACTTTGTATCAGAAAATAAATAAAGAAGACGTCGAGTGTCTCAATGAACGCGAAGATGGCTCCGGAGTCACCGTCTTCAAACCATGGGAAGAACGTCTCACCAGAGATAAGGTCCTGGAAACTAATTGAACATATTATATAATTTATCAAAATTGTGGAAGTTGTGGCTGCTACTCCACGTTTAGAAAACATTTGTATATTTTCTACAGACTCCATCGCCTTGTTCTAAAAAATAGAATTGTTCTTTTCTCTTCCAGTTTGTGGAAAGCGACGAAGACGACGAATTACTCTTTAATATACCGTATGTAAGATTTTTCACGAACGTCAAAAACTTTTGTAAAGATTTTCCTTCGCAATGAAATTTCAATCTTATTATTTTTTTTCGCAGATTCACCGGCAATGTGAAACTCAAAGGAATAATCGTAGTCGGCGGTCCTGATGGCTCGCACCCTCTCCGTATGAAGCTGTAAGAATTTTTCACAAAGTTCTAACACCATAAGTGCCGTAATTTCTTTTCTAACGCGCAACACTTACTATTTCATTTTGACTGATTTCAAAAGGAGGAGAATTGAACTTTCTTATAATTAAATTTTGTTAGCTACTTTTTTCCCACTGAATTTATTATTAAAATAATTATAATTCACTAATTATACTGAAAAAAAAGAGCAAAACGAAAAATAGAAAAGATTATTATAGGTTTAGATCACAAGAATGAAAATTATTGATTTCGAATTTCCCAATTTTGTCTGTTTCTTTTTTAATGGACATAATTCCGCTTAATTGCAGGTTTAAAAATCGTCCAAACATGAGTTTCGACGATACAGCCTCACCGTGTGACCAGGAATTCGAGCTTGCTGACGACCAAGTTGGAGTAGTCGAATATCCGATAAAGTACGTTTAACGATGTCAAGGTCATTGAGAAAATGCCTTGAGCTGATCGCGTCATAATTTCCTTGGGAAATCGCTTGCTTCGGCTTTTTCAATCTTTTCTCTTTCATTCCATTGAACAAACGAATGGTCGTTTCGTGTTACGGGCTGCAAAGTAGCGGGCTTCATTTCCGAGTTTCGTGGATTATTTTTAAATGAATGCGGAGTGCGCGTGTGCCAGTTTGTACGGTAGCCAAAAAAAAACTGCACCCACGTACTGTGTTTTTAAAATACAACAGTCAACGTACGAGATTCCTTGAGGCGCGGGTGCTCCTCACAATGACAATGTTACTTTTGCTCTTTCGACAGAAAATCTCTGGAAAAACCGGAAATGAACTTGCGAATTTTTTCACTCAAAATAAAAGCAGAAGAAAAATGCCATTTTCGTAGCGATTTCTACAATCTACTTCGAAAAAACAAATCAAGTTTTCATCGTATTTTTCTTCTTTTTACAGAGTTGTGAAATTTTCATCAGTTCACCATTTAACTATTTACTTCTCCGGCAACGCTGCCAATGACCGGACACGAATCGACTACATAGGCTTGAAGGGCGAATGGAGTCCAGCACATCGTCACGGAGTCACCATTTGTACATACGAGTCTCGGCCACAAGCGAGCGATCACCAGACCGATTTACTCAACAATGCATCCCACGACATTCACTAATGAGCAGAGCTCGATCGGCGCAAGAATCTAATCGATTATTTTTTATTCTCAAGCGTTTTCCTTATGTCAAGAAAATCAAATCAACATGTTGATTATTTTCCATTCTTTATGAAAGTGTGCGGCTAATACGAAAAAATTTCAGTCCTATCACGATGAAAAAAATTAGTTGCAAATATATTTTTTACTGAATTTCAATAATTTTCTCATTTATTTCGGAAAAATATTTTTTTTTTTATATCCCTTGAAAATATTTTCTCACACTTTCGTAGTTTTTCTTCTGCTTACGTTCTTCTATCAGTATCGAGTATTTTTTCCCCACTGAACAAATAATTTTACATGTGGAGGAAATCCTATGAATAGCAAAAATTATTATCGATCGCTACTCCCTGAAAAATTTCATCGAAACAAGTTCAAACAGACGAGCGGCTGGAAGCAAACAAGCATCTTAGTTTCCTCATTCGAAATTTCCTTTTTGAAAAAAAACAAGCTATTGGGGGTTCCACGTTTGTACTTGCGATGAAATTTATATTTTTCGACTTAATCCTAGCTCAGTCTCCCTTTTGTTCGAAAATTCTAGCTCAAGTTCTGCGTCTCCGTTCGGCACCCAGATGTGACTACTTCGATTTTTGGAAGCGTCGAGAATCAGGTTCGAGGATGAAAGCGAAGAAAATGCATTATGCTCGGGACTTGCGAAGGATCTCAATTTCTCGGACTTTCGGAGTAAGTTCGTTTCCGGATGTGTGAAAAAAATTTCACTAATTAATGAAATTTCACCAATTAAATGGCGACCTGAATTTTTCACGAACATTCGTTATCTGTGCAATTGCGCACTCGTGTACGTAAAATATTTTTCGAGATCGTAAAATCGTGAGTCGTCTCGTGTGACTTTCTCGTTGCACCGAACGCATCGTACGAATATAGCTATAGATGTTCGTCGTTCGTTACTCTCCAAGCTATATAAACAAACTCTTACGCTTATACTCTTTGTCAGCAGGATTTATTTTAGACTTATGGAAATTGAATACTCAAGGAGATGAAAAGCGAGTGCGCTCAAAGTGCTCGCAACGATCCTTTGTTATGGATAAAGATACTCTCAATGTCAACGCACTGATCAAACGTAGTAAAAGATTACGCACAAAGAAGTGATACGAGGAAAAATGCATTTGTATTCAAATGCGTAAGAATGAGATTGTAAATTTAACAAAAAATCATAACATCGAGAGTGTGATGCATGGCAAATATTTATTTAGAATTAAAATTCACAAATGACATTTTTACTAGTTTTTACACATATTCAATTTGATGTATTTTTTGGATACAACTTTAAGCTGCTCTTGAGGCCAAATTATTGTGGATAGAAAAAAGTCTCCGGGGAGTTTTTTGTAGGGAATTTTGTGCTGTACAATATTGGTCCTATGCATATTTGCTGTATCTCCGATCGTTTTGGCAGGATGCGCGATCAAAGAGCGGGTAGCCTCAAACTTTTAAAATTGACAACTCATCGGGGAAAAGTCTGTTCATAAAACAATACGAAACTTTTCTATACGTGGAAGATCCAGCCTGCTAGAGCTTGTACAGTTGTGACTCTTATTTGCCCAAAGCAAATAGCAAGACAATTGAATGCTGCAATGAAATAATTTCACGATCTATCGACTCCTCAAAAACATGCTTCGAACGCGAGGGACTGAGCGGGTATTCCGAAAAGCAGAATTTGTTCGAAATGTTCAATTGAGTCGTAGTCGTTGTCTATAAAGTTGGAGACACAATGACGGAGTGTGCCATTCGGTGAATATTCGCGGCTGATAAGTATATGCGAACATGTCCGATACGCGAATACGATCGAGGAAAGACTGGTGTATTCCACGATTATACGGTCGCTAGGGTAAATACGCAAATTCGCGAGAACGAGCGAGCATTCGTGTGCGGACTACGCTGGCGCATGGTATATACTTCGCGAAAAAATCTTCTCGTGCCGCGTGTGCATTAATTGTGTAGTGCACAACAGCCATTGAAATGGATTTGAACTTTCGACTGATTTCTCCCTAAAAAATTGAGTCATTGACCAAAAAATAAAATTAATAATTATCAAGCTCCGATAAAAAATATTCCCAGAGAGCTACGAAAAAGAAACAGTATTTTTTTAAATTGTGCTTCATCTTTTCTTGCACTGTTTCCCATTCGATTTTTTATTTTTATTTTCACAAAAAATCTTAAAAACTTTTTATAGTACGAAAAAAATAATTTCGAAAAAAGTTCTACGAACCGCTGCTCCGAAAATGAAAAGATTCAGGAGAAAAGTTGATCTGGTGCATGGCAACGATCCCAACGTGAAAAGTGTATGAATTGTTTTTAACAAGATTCAAACTGGATTGAGTCAAAACAAATAAATATTCCATCGATGCGAAAACCTTTATCAAAAGATTAGTGAAAAACGTGTGCTGGACAAAGAGGGAGGTACGTGTGCTCGACTGAAAGTATGTGAAACAGATTTTGAAGAAAAAAAAGAAAAATGGAATTGGTAAAAAAAGTTGTGCAGGTTTTCATGGCATTTTCATAAAAAATGTCAAACCTTATCGAGTTTCTTTGCACATTTCTCTGTGTGAAAAAAAAAAAAAAAAAATAACAAGGGGTAAAAATTCTCATTACTCATTCCTGTGCTGCGGAAACGAAAAAGAAAATACAGGGTCAAAGTTCATGAGCCCCGGAGGATAAAGACCGCTTTGATTAATCGCCCACGGATATTTTCCAGAATGCAACACCAGTGTGTATTTTTTCCTCGTTCTTTGTTTTCGTTTACAATCACAAATAGCTTTTACAGCTCGCGTCAAAAAAACGTGATTTTTTTTTTCAAAATTGTAAAAATCGGACGTAAACAATGGACGCGAGTGAATGAAAAATTGTAAGAATCTTATTATTTTTCAATAATTCAGATTATTCAGCAAGCTTTTTATTTATTTGTATTTTTACGATATTTCAAGCCTCCCTTCTTGATCTTCGCATTAATTCAGAAACTTTATTCAAAGTTTTTGGAAACAATGATCGAAAAATTTGTTTAAAAAATCTTTTAAATCCTAAAAATCTTGCTCACGAACTTTCAAGCAGCAAAGCATATTCATGATTATTGTTTGTAGACGAAAGAAAAAACATTTATTCACAGCTTTAAAAATATGTTTGAACGGATCAAGATCAAAATATTTACTGATTGACTGCAACTTGACGGTAACCCAAATATCGTTTTGTCGAAATTTGTGGTCCACGTGCGAACTCGACCTTGAGAATGGCCACGTGGTAGATATTGTGAAACGCCTACAACAACGACTGGTTGAAATTGCAGCACGTATTCATTTCGATAAATAGAAAATTTACATAATTGCATATTTCTTTGAAAAAAAAAAATCGCAAGCGCTAAGAAAACTGGCAGTTCGTAAAATGCAACATGAATAATTGATTTTCGTTGCAAATTACAGTCTTCGCACTATCACGACAAAAGCTGACCCCAAAGTTTTCGATAAATGATTTGATGTATTATTTATTGCCTTCAATTATATCTCCACGTTTCCAAAGTATTTTCCACCGAGAAATTTTATTGTAAACCAAAAATATAAAGATAAAAGTAAAAATAATATTGCAAAGAATGATTGAAAATTTAGTGACACGCGATAACGACGTTGATGCGAAAAAAAAGGATTTCGTCTTCCGATATCGCGATTTGTGTAGGCGTTGTTATTTCAGGCGAATAAATACACGATAATGACAACAATTTCTGACACTTTTTTTTTTACGTTTCACTGACTACTGCCCTCTGCCGAGTCACCGCATATTGTCGTTTTATGTACTCGGAACGTCAATGCTTTTTTTTCGTGACTCAAGCATACGTTGACCAGCTTCATCGAGAAATTTGAATCCATCAAAATGCTTATTATCAATGCAAACGCACTGCAGATGCAACGCAGCTGACGCGTTGCAATATTTTTGTCAAGTCGCTAGAAACCGAGTCGAAAAAGATTTTTTTTTTTTTCATGAAAAAATACAAAATCCGAATATTTATTCATACGTTTGGGTTGCACAATAAAAAAAAAATTAATATTCAAATTTATCACATTTGTGAATGGCCCAGGGTTTCAAAGATTTAACATCGATCTAAATAAAAAAAAAAAAAGTGAACGCATCGATAGTTCCCGATTGCTTGAAATATTTTTGTAAAATTGTAAAATTCGAATTAATGAGTAATTTGAACAATAATTCCAGAAAACGTGAGAAAGCCTGACGAAAGTTGTTTATGAACAAAAATTCGGAGACTAAAATGACTTTCTGTTTTTTGTTTGAAGAATAATTACGATCAATTGCATTCAAGATTGTAAACAACGTGGCAGATCATATGAACACTTCGTTTGCTCGTTCTACAAGCCGAGGAACGTCGCGTAGATATTTTTGCCGTGAATCGGCTCGAGTGCAGAGGGATCTAGGCGCCGCGACGCCTCTCCAACGATTCTCGAGTTAAAAGTAATCTGGTCATGCTCGGTCAAACCCACATGCATTCGGCTTACGAACTTTTTCGTATTAAACTACACAAACACGAAAAAAATAATCCGAGCATAATTTTCCCAAATTTTATCTCAAATTGATAATTATCCAGCAATTGCAAAGTCCGATGGATAAACTGAATTGTTAGAAGTTGAATAAATAAATATAAAAAAATCTCAGCATCGTGAACAACATAAAAAGTCACCGTACTTTTCCCTCTTCCAAAAAACTCTTGCGAAAAAAAAATTTAGTGCTAAAAACAAATTACGTCCTTTGCAGAACTTTAATTCGAAGAGCGATAATTTTTTCCTGTCAAAGTTTAGCGTTGACTTATTTTTCAATTCACATTCGAGATCCACGAGGTCAGAGATACGGTAGATAATAAATCCGAAAAAATTGAGTGTCGTAGTGCTTCAGCCAAACGAGTGAACCGATAATTATGGGAGGCTCGTTAGATTGTAAAACGGAAGTAATTTATCGAACGTCGTTTCTAAATCGCGGTTGGCTCTCGTCCAAAAATTAAGGAATTATTTAGAAAGGTGAAGGTATTTTGAAGAACGATCAAAAATTTATCATAATTGCTGAATCAAACGATATTATTTCTACATCATTCATTGCTCCATCCCAATATAAATATTAATCAAAATTATTATAAAAGGTCAATCGTAATCTGGAATTTTTCAGTGGATACAAAATATTATTAGAAATTGTACGAAACAATACGATTGTACGTACTCGCCTAGAAAACTTAAGATGGCGTGCCATAAAATGCGCCACACATTTTGTATGCGAGATAAGACTGCACGAAGCATAAAAAAACTCCTCTTTTTTTTCGTCCATATGCAACCACGCGGAAAAAAGCAACGATAACGATTGATAAAGGAATCGTTGTATTAAAAATAGGGAAGGAGAAATATTGCTCGAGGGAGTGCTCAGGCAAACAAAATTCAATTTTCAAAAATGCTCTCTGATCGTTCATTTATTGACAGGAATCGTATCATGAACGATGGAAAGAAGAATCGTTCCAAATGTTTGTTTTCGTGATAAAAAATATTAACCTCGTTTCAATAAAATTGTTTTTTTTTACAAACATTCAATTTTTAATCAATTAATACCTTACAAGAAAAATCTAATGGACACTAAGAGACTCTATCGATCGATGGCAATCAAGGATCCAAAACTTCCACAAGTATTTTCGTCAGTGATAATTTAATAACTTTTGATACTCATGATCGTTAATGCAAACTGATTAACAGTTTGTAAAGAATTGCTCTGTACACCGATAATTACTGATCACCTGCTCCGTTACTTATCATCGCTACCGAAAATTCTTCAGCATTCAGCGTGTCCATTTGTCGCACTTTTCTCCGAAACCATTACGAAAAAAATGCATAAACCGGGTGTTTTCTTCAGAGAACGAAAAAACAGGTTCAAAAGTACTTAGCTAGTATAATCACTATAACGAAATGACTGGTGAGGTAACTGAAGAAATCACCAATGCCATCGCTAATGGTAATTCATATAGGCGAAATGATCTTGTCATTAGTATCGTGTGAGTGTTGTTGCAATTAGGGTTCAATGTTTTCGTACGAGGGACGAGCGCTAAATAGACTTTTTGTCTTTACGTCTCGACAGAAATTGGAAAAGAAAATTCATAGCTGCTTCTGCGGCTTGCAATATACATTTTTTTTTTTTAATCGTAAAGTCGCGTAGAAATAATCTTGAGCCAACAAAGAATCCGCAAACCTGTCGTTTTTCCAGCCTCGAGCAAAGGTCTCTGATCGGGTTTGTTGTCGAGCTGGCGATTGTGGGATTGATGTAGGTCATTGAAGTGTCCGTTAATACGAACAATTCACACACAGAATTAACAGAGATTCATAAAAATCAACGTTATTCGGTTATCAGTAGGTTTTGATTGAAATTTTGGAAAAATTAACCTGTTTATCGGGAGATAATCTTCTCGAAATCGACGATAGAATATTTGTGTGATGGGGATATCGAAATATCCGCAATACCGATGAGATAAAGATTAAAAGTAAATATTCCACTGGGTTCACAGTCCATTCCACTCTTTTATAATTATCTTACAGTCCACGTGTCATCGACGCGTTTCAAGACTCGCTCCAGTCACGTGACCTCGTCGCAATATCGAGTTTTATTCTATTCCGTTAGAGGAAAATAAATCACAAAGCAGTTTTCCTTGTCCCAGAGCGAGAAGATGTGAAGTGCATTGCAATTATTCGCAAGCTTTAGAGACGATTCTCGACTGTCTTAATGAGCGCGATTTTAATGACGAAAAATTACGAAAAAAAAATGTTCATGCTCAACCGATCAAATAGTTACTTTTGTCAATTATTTTTCATTCTCTAGTAATTGTTATTTTCATCCAATTGCAATTAATCCTGAGAAAAGTAAATAAACATATTTCGTGATTAAAAAATCGATGATTCACTCACATGAGAGAAAATAATTAAAACCTGCTCCGACGATTGTGAGCGAAGGCAAATGTCATTGCAATGGCACGCTGCCACAATTTTCCTCGAGGAGGTCTCTTAATTTCTCTCTTTCTCTCTCTCTTTCTCGTCCACGCTGCATGAGCGGACACCGAGACTCTGTCAAAGCTCCACACTTTGATGCTACAAATTCGAAGGGAAAGTTCAATTAAAGAGTCCAACCGCAAAGGTCGCTGGCCTGTGGAAAATAATATGGCAGATGTTGTTTTCATTAATTTTTTTCGATTATGATCAACTTGTTATTTCTTTCTTGTCAAAATAGATTTCAGCAGCTGTAACATAATTACAGATCAAAATTAATCAATTTCACTTAAGTCAACAGTGTTATTTTTTCATATTTTTCATATCGATGTTGAGGAATTTTTAACATTATCGAGATATATTCAGCGAGACACAAATGAGATAATAATACCGGATAATTTTTCGTCTCCAGATAAAAAACATTAACGATAGCCATTTTTTCACGAACGATGGAAGCTCTCGATTTGTTCGATTTATATACCACTTAAATGCGATCAGCCATCGAATAATTCAAAAATTATTAATTGCATTTGTTGCAATGAAGTAATTCTGTGTTTGCATCAAATTCCCCGACTTTTTACGATCTAAATTTAATGTTTCGTCGTCATACAGCAAAAACTCTGATATTTGTATTGATCGTTTTTTCCCACTGTACATCTGTGCCTCTCCCAAAGCAGCCTAGAATCTAACAACCGCGAAACCGCTTTGTGATATCAACCAGCTATTTATATACCAACACCCACGTGTTTGCTTCTGATGATAGAATTGCACGTGGCAATGTCCGGTGTTCATCATTCTTATAGAATAATCCCTAGTTATGGTTTTTTACTAATCGCCATCGATCTATCGTATAAGAAAACGACATTTCCTACTTATTGCATATTTTTCGATCACCAAAAAATGCGAATTTTCTAAAATTATTTAATTGAAATTGTAGGAATTGAGTAAATGGGTATAATTTTCATTGTTATCGATAGAAATTTCGTATTTGTTGAAAAAACAAGTTGAAAGTTATTGATTTTTCGTGCGAATTGAATGAGAAATTTCACCTCCACTAACATATTGATGAATTTTGGATTTCAGGTATCGCAACGTGTTTTTTTTTTACTACAAAAATTAATCAGCCGCACGGTGGAATCCTCGGAATGGTGATAATCGTGGAGTGATTGTTGTGTGTTGATGACGAAAAATGTGACATTAACGTACTATTCGTAACGACAAAGAATTCTCAACTGAAACAATCAGTCAAGTGATTCAGCTTGAAACAATAGACGTTATTATCGGTCACAAAGCAATCGGAGCAAAGTTCGTGGCCTTGTAGTGTATTTATCTACGATTTTGATTTCGAGAGTATTCGAAAAGCAAAACAAGACAAGGAGCGGCACAAATGAATGGTTTTCCGATCGCAATTTCAAAGAATCCGTGAAAATAAACAAAAAAAATAGAAAATTTCTTTGTACCCCCATAAAGTATCCAACCATAAGTCACGTTTTACCACCACCATCGCGAGTCGATCGGCGAGCAAAACTCTGACGATAACGGCGACGCGACTGCATCAGTCGCTTCTGATCGGCATACGAAGGAGTGTCTCGCAATCGTGGCGAGGAACAAGATTTAAAAAAAAAAACACATTCACCACGTGGACTTGACTCATTATCCGGTGATAATTACGAGCATAAATTTGCCTTGGAATACAGTTTTAAAACGCGACATATTCACTGGATAATCAACGCCTTCGATTCAATTTAAAAAAAAAATGAATAACGAAAACGTACACTTCGTTTCATAAGCAGAAAAAAATGACAGCAAGTTTAAACGTTTTCGATGAATTAACCGAAGTTTAAATCCATCGCGATAAATCTTGAAAATATAAAGATTGTGCTAATGTTTATTAATTGATAAAATCCCCGAGGGATGGAGAGTTACCTTTCGAAAGACTCGAGACTTTTGAATAGCGGAATAAAAGCTTTTTATGGAAACTGCTCGTAATAAAGTTTA
Organism: Hyposoter dolosus; assembly: GCA_963921915.1. Taxonomy (NCBI): domain Eukaryota; kingdom Metazoa; phylum Arthropoda; class Insecta; order Hymenoptera; family Ichneumonidae; genus Hyposoter; species Hyposoter dolosus. The sequence goes on along the minus strand of OY998135.1, from coordinate 10,820,928 downwards.
TCTTACGTTCCAACGATTTCCTCACTCGTATATACGACTGTCTCTATATACACGAGCTTGTATCATCCCACATTGGAGTAAAAAAGAGCTGCTTCGAAAAGTGCCTTTGACCGATTATACATTGCGACATTACTTATCGAGAGAGGTCTCAATATTCGCGCCGATAAACCAAGAAACATTTGGCAAGTTTAATTATCGAATTATTGATATGCCATAGAAAGATAATTTATCTTCAATCGTTTTTATTACGTGCTCGTAAAAAACTACAGTGTCCGAAAGTGAAATATGTGATCGCGAGACTTCCGGAGAGATAATCTCCTGCACTCGATTTTTTTTTATGCTGTGATTTATTAATTTGTTGTCAATAAATCATCGATTCGAATTGAGGACATTCGACGCGTGCTCAAATTTACTCGTAACCAACTCGAGAAACAGTGAAAAATCTAATTCTCAATCATGGCTAACTCGACTACGAAAAAATTCCAAGAACATTCAACAAACAACGAACGATCGACAAACGTCCTGGAGAAAGAAGAGGAAAATGCTCTTTGCGAGGATGTCGATCTCGCGGGAAACATGGATCCTTGCTCCGGACAACCACCTCCGCCCGATGGTGGTTGGGGTTGGTTCGTCGTTTTTGGATCATTCATGATTCACATTGTCAGTGAGTACGCTTAAGAAATACTTTTTTTTTTCAATTTTAACCACAGAACTCATGGCCACCGTCAACTTGCGCATAACGTCAAAAATAAATCGAGTCTTTGTCGTTTTTTTAAGTTGTTCAGCTTTTTGAAATGGTATTTAGAGCCTTAGGAGACAAAAAAATGCCACTAGAGTTTCAAGATTATCAGTGCATTCAATTTTTCGGATCTCAATTGAATAAATATTAAAATTTAATTCCTGCAGTTATTAACCCAACAATATTGAAAACATAAATCCAAGTTACTAAATTTTCGACTCAAATTATCCACGTACAGAATGCGATATTCACGCACGAAGTTTTCTTCGTTGCAACGTCGTATCAATAGCCCCGAGTAACTAACTACTGAAACTGTAATGCGGAGAATGGCTTGAGAACTACCCAATTAGAAAGTTCGTTTGCACAAGAAAATCCATTGCTAGGCTCTGCCTATGCGAGAAAATTGCATATTCCTGCGTTATGGTAGTCCCTCGAAACTTTTGACCCCATCGATATCGAAATCATACATAATTATAGACTAAAATCGTATGAGAGATTTTTAACCAACGGACGAATTAATATTTATTGACGAACAATGTAAAAAAGTTCTTTCCATAATCCGTTTTAGAAGTTATTTTATTTCCAGCAAGGGTTTTAAGATTGTGACATCCTTTCGAGGATTATGCTCGAGCTTATCTTCGTCTATCGATTTATATTACACTTATCATTTTTATAATCCTTATCACGAGTAAATCTCGATAAAAATGATAAGAAATTGTCTACCAATGGATTTAGTTCGGAATTTTGATTTTCATGCATTCAAAATCAAAACGACTTTATTTCTCTCTAATTTTGATTAACTTGACGGTTCAAAAAATGCCAATTGACACTGTATACAGTTTATGAGATAATAGTCGGTGTACTTCCCTTCATTGCGTGACCCTTTCACTCAAGTGTTTCCGTATTTTGTGGCATGTCAAGAGTAAAGCATGTCGCTCAATGACACAATCCAAGGAAATTGGTATTTCGAGACAAAGACGAATTTTCTCCTGGAAAACAAATTAACTAGGTCAATCAATCGGGTCCACGTGTTACCGTGACTTTTATTTTCCAATATGAGATCTCATCGTTCTTTGTCACGTAGAAATAGTTGTTACGAATGAAATTTCATGTATTTTCTGTTTCGTTGTAGCTGACGGTGTGACTTACTCATTCGGGGTCTTCTACTTGGAGTTTATCAAGTACTTTGGTGAAAGCAAAGGAGCGACAGCATGGATAGCATCGATTCTTGTCGGCATTACATTGTGCTCGGGTGAGAAATTCGTTCGTGTGAATTTTTTCCTTGTAAACAAATGTTGGAAGATATCAAAAGAGAATTTATTATCTTTTGATTCGGTAGAAATGATTGAAAAGTTTCTTTCTGTCTAAAAAGATTTCTAATTAATATTTTTTTCCTCTGCAGGTCCAATATCGAGTATGTTCGTGAACAAATATGGTTGTCGAAATGTTACGATAGCTGGCTCGATCTTGGCATGCCTGTGTCTCCTAGCAAGTGTCTTTGCTCGAAGCGTTTTCGTCTTGTACTTTACGATTGGTATCGGAACAGGTGAGACTTTCTTTTCACGCACTTTTTCCTCTTTCGAACGAATTCGTAACGACGTTAAATTTTCTCTATCCAAACGTCAATCTTTCTCAAATCGATTTATTTCTGAAATGCAAACTGAAGCGAGGAATGAATTCTCAACGTGTGCAAGGTGAGAAGATTTTTTTTTCTTCCTCGATTTCCTCCCATTGTCAACCAGTCATAATTTTTATAACAATTTCTACGCGAATTAACTTTTCATTTCATTCGTTCGTGTTGCTTTGTTTTCAGGTCTGGGATTCGGTCTCATCTATTTACCAGCGATCGTCAGCGTCACTTGTTACTTCGAAAAGTACCGATCACTCGCCACTGGGATTGCTGTTTGTGGCTCAGGATTAGGGACTCTCGTGTTCGCTCCATTTATCGAATATCTAATCGGCAATTTCGGTTGGCGCGGTGCCATGCTCATCACTTCGGGAATCGTTCTCAATTGCATTATTTTCGGTGCATTGTTCAGGCCTCTCGAACCCGTCAAAGCAGTCGTCTCCGTTCCCATGAAGGTTCTTTCATTAAATCTTTTTACCAATAAGGTCATCAAGGGTTTGAGCCTTTTTTCGCAGCCAAGTTTATCAAAATTCGAAAAAAGCAGAGCAGAGTTTTGTAGACTAAGTTTCGTTTAAATAAAAAATGTTGATAATTATTCGATGGACGATTTTTGAAAGAAATTTGAAAGAAATCTCGAAATGTCGATTCGTTAACAAGATTTTTCTTTCTGTTGATCAGGATCTCTCGAAAAATGGCAAACAGCCAGTGACCACGAATAATTCGAACGAAATAACAATGACAAATGGTTTTGGTCGGCCACACAGTGTAAGCAACGTTAACCACGCGAAAGATCGTCTTCTGAACGGTTATCACGATACGAGCAACGTCATGAGAGTCGCGCTTAGTCAACCGATCCTCAATCCGAAAGGACTGGCTAATCATGGTTCAGATTCTGTCGGAAAAACTTTCGGCAGCGGGGTGATGAATCGAAGGGATATTTTTTATCAAGGCAGCATGGAGAACGTTCGCAAACGATCGTGAGTAAAAATTTTCCCACCAAAGTATTGGAGAATCCTTAAAAAAAAATGGAAAACCCAAATCTTTATAAAACGAAGGAAAAGATTAATGATTATTTATGGTTCTAGTGGCTCATTCGCCTGTAGCGACGAACATGTGATGAGACGCAGGGCTTCTGTGAGAAGTTTGCCTAACGGAACAGTTCACAAACCCAACGAAAGCACAGGCTGTCATCCCTGTGCCGGAGAAACTTTGGCTATTTTTTACGAAATGTTGGAATTGTCATTATTGAAAGATCCTCTCTTTTTATTATTCACACTTTCCAACTTTTGTACGAGTATCGGATTCAACGTGCCATACGTGTATTTAGTGGTGAGAAATCCTAAAATACCTTTCGATCTATTCCCACACAGGAACTGCGCGTCATTATCTCTCGATTATGTACTTTTATTGACACGATGGAATTAGCAAATATTTCGTTTCAGGCTCAAGCAGAGGAGCGTGGTATAAAAAACGACGTGTCAAGTTATTTACTGGCTGTTGTTGGTATCGCCAATACAGTGGGGCGTATAGTCTTGGGCTACTTGTCAGACAAACCATGGATCAATCGTCTTCTAGTCTACAATCTATGTTTGACCCTCTGCGGGCTCTGTAAGAATTTCGAACTAATTCCCACAAGATTGCAAGATTTCTTTCTGAGAATTAATCAAATTTTTTTTTTTTATCGTCCTTTCGCAGCAACAGTATTAAGCGCTTTCTGCGACTCTTTCGCTACCTTCGCCCTTTATGGAACAGTCTTTGGCTTCACAGCCGGTGCCTACGTCGGATTAACGTCTGTCATTCTAGTCGACTTGTTAGGCTTGGATAGACTCACCAATGCCTTTGGTCTTCTTCTACTTTTCCAAGGTTTCGCATCCTTGCTCGGCCCTCCGATCGCTGGTAAGCTTATGCCAAAATTTTCATTTCCAGGCTAATTTTCTTTTTTCTAGTTTTTCCCAATTTTACGATAAAAATATTGTTTTTTTTTTTTTTCAGGTTGGCTGTACGATGCGTTGGATTCTTACAATCCAGGATTTTTCGTCGCGGGTGGTATGATCGGAATCAGCGGAATAATGTTATTTTTGATACCACCGATGCAGAAACGATTGCAAAGAAAAGCAGAAGTACAGGACAGACTAAAGAGGATAGATGTTTTGTCTTAGCGAAAAATAAATACGACTAGATATTTTTATTGTTTTTATTATCACTGCAATTATTATTATCGTCGTCATTCATTTTTATTATCATGACTACACGATCGATGTTTGCTCAATTTTTATTCGTTTCAATTCAATTTATAGGATTTTTCATTTTTATCAATGAATTATTGTTTCGTTATTAAAATCGAATCATTGCACGTGGAGTCTCCAACAGAACTGCTACGAAAGTGAACAAAGTGGAATCCACGACTCACAGTCCAGAAGACGTTCCATGAAATCAAAACAACGAGCTTATCGATCGTTTAAAAAACTCAATTTCAAAAACTCTGTTATCGTGAGCCAGAAAGTTCGCACAGTGTTCGTTCGCAAAGGAATAAAAATGTGATGTCAAAATTTGTCTCGATGGAACGATGGATACGTTTTCTGTCATTTATTCCTATTCAACTTTAATCGAGTTGGAATGTTAATTAGAGAGAATTTTCGTTCCATCAATGCGAATTTTTGCATCACAAGAAATAAGATAAAAAAAGTACACTGATAATACGTTTAGTATTAGAGTTCTTTTTACAACTATTGTATTACTGCTCTATTCCTCCTCCTTCATGGGGAATAAGGAAGGCAAACGAGTACATTTCCAAGTACACAATCTAAAGGGTTTTTTCAGGATGAGGGAATAATCAATACTGTTGTATTGAACGAAATAACATGAAGGCACATACATATAAGTATATACACATAAATTTTCTATTCTCCTCGATTCCTTATTTTTCCACGAGATTCTCTATTTTTCTTTTCTCAAGTAACACCCCATTCTTTTTCAACATTAATATTTTCAGTCAAACTCAACTTCTCGCTCTGTACAGATCTACACATCAATAAATTTAGACACTTTTATTCGAGATGGTCCATAGTTAGTTTTCTTTGATAGTTATTACACTACGAGACGATCGCAACAAATTGATGATGAAAAAAATGGGCAAAAAAAACTTTCGATTTCGTGACGTTTTACCATCATTTTTTGCAATCCCATTTTTACCATTTTTACGACTGGCTCGATCTAATGAAAATCATTTTAAAAATTGTGTAAATAAACGATTCTATTGTAACACGTATTTTTAATAGTAAATACTCATATTAACGATGGAAAATAATTAGAATATAAAAATATGTGATTGTGTATCTTTCGGACTGGCAGTAAGATATATTACAATATTACGCAAAGTAAAATATATAGATATATATATATGCTGTAGTAAAATACATAATGTTATTACATCTGGATCTAAATGAGTTTCAATTTCTACTAATTACGTGGGACAAGTGATGGTTTATACGGAAAAGTAAATACAATTGTATCTACGGGTCTTCGCATCCGGACAATTTACTCGCGATTGACACACGTCAAAGTTCTAAAGGGAAAAAAATCTCACAAACTTCGCACGGTCAGTGCTTCCCAAGAATTCTTTCAGGATTCATGAACAATCGAAAAACTTGATCCTGCCTCGTTTTTTTTTACGATTCTGTCTTACACGAGTGACCTTGAAAGGGAACTGGAAATAAATGACCCGAGCATTTTCTATTCTGTACTTTTCGGGACGACCTCAGGATGTGTTAGCGCGCCGCGCTGTCTCTTTTTTTCATGATTTTTGCCTCTACATTTTTCACACGATTCACTGCATTTTGTAGCTTTAAAATAACTAATAAAAAAAATTCATTAATAATTATAGTAATTAAATTGTAGGATACGAAAAAATCATTTTCGCGGAGTACAGAGACTTTGTTTGCTGATTTTTGTGATGTGGTTTTGTTTTTAACTGCTATTTTCCTATTGCAACATTTGGCTACTGGTATGCTGTGGTAACTGGGTTATCCCGACGAGTGTATACTAAATTTTCGAAAGCACGGTGTGTATACTGAGCACTTTGGGAAACAGTCGAGTTTACAAAGTTTTCTGGGCTTCCAAAAAATCTCAAAAAATTCTGGATTATTTATTGAAGTGCCTATTACATGGCTCAGCACGTAACAAGCTCACAAATTTGAGGGTAGCCGAAGCCTGCTCCCTATCCAAAACAGAAAATTTCGAGTTTCAAATTTTGACTGTTCCTTTAAAGTCTCAGTATACACACGCCGTGTTAAGTTTAAGGTGCTCCACCCATCGTTCGGTAGGTGAAAACGCTGCGCTGTATTTTTCGTTGCCACAGTCAAATTTTCTAGAAAATCGAAAGTTACACTTTGTTCTCGTTCTCTCTGAGAATAAGGGGCAACTTTTTTTTTCATAGTAAACATCTGCACGAAAAATGCGTCTTGATCGCAGTTTTGCAATTGATGGAGCGCCTTAAAAGACACGTAACTTACAAATACATAAAAATATATGGCGTGAGGCTATTTTACGTAAGTTTCTTTTTGTTAATGACCAGGAATAATTAGGTACTGTGCATTTTGGCGGCCGTGTTTTTACTAGCAGTTATTTCTAAATAAAAACAAAAGGTTTTTTTCATCGCTCATCGCAGATCGAGTAACAATGGTGCTGAATAAATTTACAGCGAATTAAAACTTCACGACGAAATTATCTCGAATGATAAAATGAACGAAATTTAAAAAAAATAGGTTACATGATTTTTTTTCCGATCGCTTTAGACATTTTTGACAATCTATTTGGCGTGATTTAAATTTCCCATTTCCTGGAAGGTTTGCAGCCAAAATTGAATTTTCGTTCGAAATTTCCGATTTTTTTTTTTTGGATTAGAGAAAATGCCATTTGTCTTGGATTCGTTAGCAAAAAAATCAGAATTTTGGTTCGACTTCTTTTCTGCCTTTATTTGAAGATGACGAGTGGATTGAACAAAAAATTTAGAATGAGTTTGGTGCCAAGATAAAGGGTTTGCGTGATAGAGCTAACGCTGAATTCGTATCTTTGTCGTTTCGTGGGTTGTAATTCGGTAACGTGGCAAGCGATACAAGCGACGTCGTCGAGATCAACGTGCGGTCGAGCACCGCCGAGCAAGGACTCACTCTGTAGGCCTTGATTCGTTAGAATTCCGGAAAAACGTATTTTGTCACCGGGATAAATATTTAAGCTAAAATTGGTGAAAGAATGATCGCCGATCAAGACGATTTCGGCGTTGCTGCCCCAAATGTGATTTTTCATTTTGACAAAAATCTCAAATTCGTATCGATTCCATCCGAACAAATGACACTTTTCTTTCCTTCCCCGAAGATTCGTTCGCGGTATCGTTTGGCATGATTTTCGTCGCAGCTGATCAAGCATACGACATTCATTCTCAATCGGATCGCCCCACAAACAACTCAACGGTTCACTCACGAGATTCGGCAATTTTTTCAAAACCGTGCCCAGCTTGTTGTCGATCGATTTCAAACGGACGTTCGTTACGTAACCCTCCCACGATATCATCGCTCCTTCCAACTGTGCACACTGCACCTGAACTTGAGCCTTTGATGAGGTTTCCTCCCACGCTGATTGATGACAATAATTTTGATATTGCTCCCAAGTCAGAGTCGCCACCATTCCGACACTTGGATCCGATCGATCATCCTCCTTGTAATCGTGGATCAACGGCCAGGACAAAAATGTTCCTGCCACGAGTCCGAGGCCCAGCTGAAAAAAAAACGTTTCCTTTCAGATTTTATCATTTTTACTTTGAGGCGAAGGCTGTTTTCCTCTTGCACAAACATCTCGGGGTATGCAGGCCTCGCGAGTAAGTTACACTTCCGAATATCGATTCTCAACAGCAACGAAAATCAGCAGTTATTCAGACTTTCGCGGATCTACGATTTTTTATGGCTTCACGTATTTAGAGAAAAATCTGAAAAAATTCTAGAATACTCTCCATTGATTAAAAAAACAAGATTCTTTTGATGAAAAGTTGTAGCTTGGGCCGCCAAAGACCCATATGATCCGCGGAGAGTCAATGATTAGTTGAACCAGAAAAATGTAGAAAATGACCAACGAAACACTCAGTTTTTTTAGGCAATTTGTAAAAACGTTAATCGAGTTTTTCGCGAATTTAAATCCGTTTACTCAGGGGTTCAAATTCAGGGGTAAAAACTGTGCGCGAAGCTTATTCAAGGGTGGAAATGGTTTTTCGTTTTACCTGAATACACGTGATGATCCAATTGAATCTCAAGGTCCTGGCCCTTCTGAGATACCACGAAGCGAAAAAAGGCAAACCACCGAGCATCGCAGTCGTGGCTATTCGAACGATCAATTCGCTCTCGGCGAGATATTTCGTGGCCGCTATGATAGGCAAAACGATGGAAGCTAAACTGGCAATAGGAATGAAGAGTACCATGCCAACGAGAGCAAGAGCACCTCTGATGAGGCCGTACCAGGTCGCACCTTGAGAGCTCAAAATTGCGATCTGCCACCAACTGAGAGTGACGCAATGTGGAATGAGTGTTTTATAAGTGCCTCGCCAATTATCACGTGCAGCCATTTTCGCGAAAACTGCAGGAATAAGGAGATAAAAAACTGCACGAAAATTAAGACAAAATTCAATTCCATTGCCAACGACGTAGGAGGCGAAAGTCGGGACTCTAATATCGAGAAATCTCCAGGTCTGTGCAACAACGATGTCAGTTTCGTAGGGATATTTCGCTAAAACGTGAACTCCGAAACTTAGGAGAGCCAACAAGTCCGGAAGTCGTGAAGAATCTTTCCAGGCAAAATGGCAAAGAGTCGAGAGTGTGAGAGCAAAAGCAATGATGGCTAATTCCGATTGTGGTGTCCATTGGTGCGCTATGATGGGATAAACCATGAGGTTCACGAGTAACGCGAGGAAAAAGTGGCCATAGGGCTTTAGATTGTTACGACAAAACTGATATTCTGCCTCTTGAGCGTTCAAATTGCCACCGGAATAGCTGAGGAACAAACCAGACCAGGCCCGAAATTCACTGAGCTCTCGTTTACTTTGAAGCATTTGAAAGGTCGCGATTACCATTACGAGGAATGAGAGATAATAGAGGCCCATCGGAACAAAGAGAACGAGGTTTTCTGTGCCAAGCATCGAATAAACGAGAAGAAGGAGCAGCGTTGGCACGTTTGAGGCAAATATTAATTTGCCCATTGGAAAATTACGCTTTCCTAATCTTTCGATAATCCAAACGTAGAGACGTTTAAGCGATTCGAAAGGATGAACAAACGGCCGTTGAAGCAATGGTATCGCGTCCAATCGCAATTCCCGACGCTCCAAAATGCAAATCGCATGGGAAACTATCGGCAGTAAACCGCGCGCGTAACTCGTCGCCGCCGATACTAAAGCAGCTTCCGTTATCTTTTCACCCTGATTGTCCAACACATCTCCGTACTCGATTATTCCACGTGCTGTCAAACGATTACCATCCACTCCGTCCCTCCCTTCACCCTGCTCGCTTTTTCTACTCTCAGTCAAACTCTCTCCGTTTTTGTTGTCCAAACATTTTTGCTTCTCACTGCCATGCGAGCGCTCATATTCGGAGCTCGATAATCTCTCCACGCAGCTCGTACCGGCGTCACGGTAATTCGCTATTTTTCTCATCCTTCGTCCAAGCTGCTCCGTCGTCACGAAATCTTCGCCGTTCGACAGACTGTCAAAAAACACAAAAAATAAACAATCCGAAAACTAACTACGCAGAATAATTTCGATACATTTCATTTTCATATTCAAATCAATGAAATCAAAATCTACGCATACCTGGTGAACATTTCTCGGGCTGCACGCCTTGCCAATTTCTCATCTTGGGACATATCCAGACAACTTTTAACGTCGTAATAATTATGTTCCGTTATACCTCGTCCCGTTGCCAAACATTTTTTCAATATATCGGTCGCCTCTAAGTTTCCTTGTTCCGATGCTCTGGTGAGCCAATAGACTCCGAGCTTGGCATTTTCTTCTTTATCCACGTCCAATTCTACGAAAGAATCAAAAAGTTCTATCAAGAATAGCTCAAACTTTCCGGCATCGCTTTTTCGTGCCGAAACATAAACTTTCATTTGCTCAAAAGAATGGCATTGAATCGTAGGTTATACTCGAGTCTTCTAAATTACTAACCGCATCTTTCGTCCAACAATTGTTTGGCCAAAACAACTTGAGACTCTGGGCATCCGGCCTCCGCCAACTGAGAGCTAAGTCCTCGAAGGGATCCTTTAGGACCATCTAAACATAAACAATAGAAAGTCGATGGAATTCTATTGGCCCAATTTCCCGAAGGGCAAGAAAAATGAGAAAAAACAAAGTGATTTTAAAAACTTGACATTTCGAAGGTAAAACACTCGGGCTTGACAAAACTGTCAAACGGCGAAGAGAAACAAATATATTGCGCCACATTGACTCTGGCGGGTTTCAGACAAGTTCAGGAATAAAATGTTCTCATTTCTTTGTTTATTAAATAGTATGAATTCAACAATTAATGGATAATAATTACCGTGCAGTATCCACTGTTTTCTCGCTGTTCTACCGGACAGTGGCACAACGCCGGCCATGCTCTGGGATCAAACTCACAGCAAGAACAAAACAACTCTCGCCTTACGTACTCTCCAAAGAGTATTCGTGTGCGTATATAAACATAAATATGTGTTCCCTTTCTCTGTCACTCTCGCATTTCTGGCGACACCGATCGGCCAAAGTTATACACACACAGGTGAAGCGACATAACACGTACACACGCAGCAGTGCACCCAACACTCGTACGAATCAGTATTTATATCTATCCTTGCGACGAATGTCACGGAAGACCGTGATCACGGATTGACACCACAAGCTGGCACGCGCAGAATTCTAGAAGGCAAGCTTCTAGATTCCTCTGGTAATAAAGTTTACTGTCATTCTTACGAAAAGGTACAGCTCCTTGGAGTAAATCCGCTTGAGTTAACTATTTGATGTATTTTTCTAGACATGTCTTTTTGACTTTATTTGGTAGTGTACGCTATTATAATAATATTGTTCGGTACGCTTATCTTATCACTAAATATACTTCGAAATGGTATAACCTCAAAATGAAAGAATTACTCGCTTCGTGAATTTCATCCTTGTGGTCCTTGTGCAATGAGCGATCACGTGACGAGGATTTTACAGAGAGCGGTCACGTGACTCTAAGGATAAACTTTCAGTTTCTCACGTAATGGCACATCATCACAAAAGCTGGTATAGTGGAACTTTCTATTTTCAAATTTTTAACGAATCATATCGCAGTCCTCTCGTGGACATTTATTCAATAATTAACATTTCATAAATAAGTTTCAATCACCAAATCAGAGCGAATAATAAATATATCTGTATTTACTTGGTATACAACGTGCTGAAAAATACTTTTTCTATGATTAAGATTATTAAGAGTGAATAATCTTCACGCCGAACGTCTAGTTCACGTCACAGGCGTGAGTTACGTTTGTAGGATTATTTGGTTGTAGACCGTTGAACTGCACGAGCACGAGCTCGTACGTGACGATCGTTCCAGCTACCTGAACAATTAATTATTATTATCATTCCTGAGCTTTTGAAAATCGATTAAAATATGAGCACTCAAGGTCACTCGAGTTATTACGAAGCTATACTAACTGTGAGAATGAGGCTTCTTGTTATCGAAAAAAATTTCATTCCCGTAAGTCCAATGTTGTCGGTGGTGACCTGCATCAGGAATCTCACGACCTGATCGAGTGACCATAAGAATAAACAAAAAGTCGATAAATCTCTAAGGACTCAGAAAAACAGTTTTTCAACCATTTTCCACGTTGAATTTGAGAATGATTGACTTGTAATCACCTCATTGGAATAACTCGAACCTGAGACGCTATACAAAACCGGTGCCGGAAGCAACGACTCGTCGTGAACAGCTGCAGCGCACAAAGAGACAGTGGAGGCTCGTGATAACAGAAATCCAAAAGAGAAGCAGAAGTAGATAGTCTTCATGATGCTCGGGAACGGACTAATAAAATTCAATGAAAATTTTATCAAGAACCATTTTGCATGGCAAATGAAATGGAACACTTATTCACATAGAAAAATAAGTTTTCAACAGTTTTTCCATCGATTGTTGTTCGCAAGACTACTTCAAGGGGGGAAACCATTTGGAACGTTGAAAATCTGCAGCTCGTCGTGTTTTTTTTCTACGCAAAAAAATCACAAAAAAATGATAAATTTCGTCTTTTTAACCCAAGACGCCCACATGGGGTGTGACACACCCCAGGCCATTTTCGAGCTGAAATTTTACGGGGAAAATGCCCAAATCCGACACTTTTACCCCCCCCCTACAATTAGATCGAACCTTCCTCTGTAGGCTCAGGTAGTGGGGACTGTTTCTGGCGCTTTAGTCTAGCGCCTGCAGTCGCCCGAAGCGGACGATCGGAAGTTCTGGGGTGCGCCACACCCCGTGTGACCATAGTGTGAGAAAATTGTGCCGAACGTGTTTTTTTTTTTTTGCGGTTTTCAACGGTTTTTTGCAACAATGTAAGTTTAAATGTTCATTTCAGTCATCTAGATTTTTTTTTATAAATTTCATTGTGATTATCAGATGCCCTACAATCTGCGGCCACGGTCGTTCCAGCAGCAGTTACTTGAGGACGTTGAAGTCAACGATCCCGTTGGTGATGATTGTTCAGATTTTGAAGACCATATTTCTGAACAATCGGAATCTTCTGATTCTTCTACCAACGAAAATGAATCGGATTTGGAAAACGTTACGCTAAATCAAAGACTTGTCCAGTCGAGGGCTCGGGGCCGTCCCGCAACGATTCTACGAGGCGTTGATGGCTACAAGTGGGAAACAAAGAAACCAACACGTCAATCAAGTATGTAATCGATTCTTCTGTGTGTATACAAACACAGATCACTGACGTGAACGATGTAAACATTCGCTTTTGCCTTGAAAAATAATCTGACGCATGTTATTGTAGATCGCAGGAGTGAGCTCCCGCCAGTGTTTATTCCTGGGCCAGCCAACACAAATGCCTCAACTATCGAAGAATTCTGGGATTTGTTAATTGATTCGGATATGATTGACATGATTGTTGAGCACACGAATACCCAAATTGAAGACGTTTGCTCAAGGATGATGGCGGAGGATAAGAACATGGAATCGTATCACGGTCTCACGGACAAAGTTGAACTTAGAGCCCTCATCGGTCTCTTGTATTACAGTGGCTGGTGGAAACAGAGCGATGTGAATTACCACTTTTTATGGGACAAAATCAATTCGTTGACAGTGTACAGATGTACGATGCCGAAAGCCCGTTTCTCGTTTTTATTCTCTTGTCTGCGTTTCGATAATAAACCTACGCGAAATGCGGCGGATAGGTTCGCGCCGATTCGAGAATTATGGGAAAAATTCATCGCAAACTGTCAGAAATACTACACCCCCCACGACAAGTGTACTGTGGACGAACAACTTCTAGGCTTTTGGGGAAAATGCATTTTTAGAATGTATATAAAATCCAAGCCCGACAAGTATGGCATAAAAATCGTTTCGCTGAATGACGCTGTCACCTCTTACATGGTAATTACCCAATTTACTATAAATAATTATTTATATTCAGAATAATAATTGACACTGCACGTTTTCTATGCTAGTACAACGCCATTCCATATCTGGGAAAAAGCAGCACTCCTCGAAATCAACCCGTGACGGAATATTTTTTGCACGAGGTCACTGCCCCCATTCACGGCACGAGGCGTACGGTTACGTGCGATAACTGGTTTTCCGCTATCCCATATTTTCAAAAAATGATAGAAGACCCTTATAAGTTGACTTTTACGGGGACGCTGAAAAAAAATAATCGGCAAATTCCCCAGGAGATGAAGGTTGCAGCCAAAGAGATCCCTGCAGCAAAATACTGCTTTGCAAAAGACCTGACACTCCTATCTTACCAGCCAAAGAAGAATAAAATCGTACTCGTAGCATCAACTTTTTCTAATAGTACTGAAGAGGTGGATGGTAAGCCAGAAATCATTCAGCACTATAACGCAACGAAAGGGGGCACGGACGTGTTTGATAAATTGGTCTATGCTCATACCGTTAGCAGAAAGACAAACAGGTGGCCATTGCGGGTGTTTTTTGGTATGTTAGACCAAGCAGCAGTAAATGCTCGAATTTTGCTAAAATGCAAGCATTACAATGTCGGAGATTCAACCGTGGTAACGGCAGAACATTGCTTGAAAACCCTCTATTTTCATCTGGTACGGGATCATCTAACCGAGAGATACACCAATCCGACGTTGCGCCACGACCTCAGAAAAGGAATCGGCAGTATTTTAACTCCTGAGGCCCCGCTGGTTGCTCATGATCGACAAAAACTCGACAAACAGGCTAGATGTGGTTTGTGTAGCAGGAAAAAAGATAGAAAAACCCATTGGGTGTGTGCTTCTTGTGAGCGCCCTATGTGCGACGAGCATCGGGCGTACCTGTGCACCGAATGTGCACTGGGGATTGAGTGAAATTATTTGTCCAATATTATTCCATTGTGTTATTACCATTTTCACATCAATTTTTTATTTTTGAATTAAAAAAATTATAAAAAAGCATCGACATCTTGTGCATCATTTTGCCGCTGCAACCCGCATGTTCATACTGTAGAATAAATATACTTTTTAAAAAACCCACAAAAACTATTATCCTCACCAGAAAGGGAATGCATTTGCGAATCAGACCCTGCTTGGTTTTTGTCGATATGTCAAAAAACAAAAAAAATACAGCATTTTTTGTAAAAAAAGGGCTTTTTCGCGAATTTTTTTTTCAATAATTTTTCTAACAAACTTCAAATTAAAATTTTCGTTCCCTTCTTGGATAGGATAATAGAGAAACGTTCGAAATATGTTCCCAAATTTTCTTGAGCCCTCAAAACCATTTTACGGAATGCTACAGCGCTCCAAAGTGCAGGGGGTGTGACACACCCCATGTGACCACCACGGGATTTCCATGAGGTGTGACCGTCTTGGGTTAAATGTCGTTTCCCCTCCTGAATCTCCTAAATTTACGATATACATTGATTCACTTTTCTACTGAGATAAATCAAGTTTACAAAACTTTCTTGCATAAATACTTGAAGGAATTAAGCAGCTGAATACAGATGAACCAAAGATTCGTTCCAAAGGAAAGAACCACGATACCAGATATGTAAGTATCGACTTGTCTTGTCAAGGATGCGAGACGATTGTAATCGGTTCTTGCCTCGGCCCACCACCATTCCGGCATCGCCTTCACAACGAAACAATACTGAGGGGTTTCGATCAAAGATTTCGAGATAAATTAAATGCATCGAACGGTGCAGACAAATAAACGAAAATTAACATTAAAATAAAGTTAAAAAAAAAATAATTTAAATAACGTGAAAATGTATGAAAAATCGATTTTTGACGATTTGAGAGTTAAACGAAGACACACGGTTACGCGGACTTATGGACGGATTCAAAAATAATTCAAATTATCAAGAAGCAGCAATTGTTCAAAATAAACCTTCACCACCAACTTAAATAATCTTATTCACAAATAATAACAGTATTCAAAGAAAACAATACACAGAAATTAATTTTAGAGTGCATCACTCGACGCTCCATCTAAAACGAATGAAAATTTCCTGACCTGTCGAGGCAACTTCACGAAAATAATGAAAATATAAAAAATACCATCACAGAATAAAATCGAGGGATGATCTCGAATGTTGGTCGATTTAAACTGTTCAGAATGTGAAATTCCATGAAACTATAATATTAATATTTCATTTCACTTTATTTTTATGAAATATTTTGCTCAGTAAAAATTGACTAGTGTTCAAGGTCGTCCCCTATTTCCATTCTGTAACGATAATTTTTAAAATTCAATTCCCTCAGTATACTCGATATTGTTACTAGTCATTGTTTTTTCCATCTTTTGTTTATTTCCAACCGACGTCAGAATTATTCATTGTTATAATTGAACAATTTGCTTTTATAGTTTAAAAAATAATTATAAAAAAAACAAAAAATATAAGTATAAGTATAATAAGTAGCCGCACGTACCTTTTCCCTTATGGAGTAGAGACGATTGTTGAGCTGTCGAAATTGATCGGTCAGAGCGCTGCTTATGAGAATGAGGAAGAGGTCCATAAAATTCCACGAGAATGTGCTGAGAATATTGACCGATTGTACAAGTACTCCCTTCCATAAAGCGTACGAGGTTTTATTAAAAACCTAAGAAAAAAAAGCACGATATTGATTAAAAAATAATTGAATAAATTCATGAAAAAATCAAGTTGGGCGAACTAAAATATTATTGAATGAATCAAGAAAATTGAAGTATCTCGGAAATGCTAGTTTGCTCGATAATTACGTGTGGAAATTGTGATTGAAAATAAGTCGCTGCAATGTCAGTGTCACCACGAAGATTAGCACATGTAACAGAGCTCACGTATCCCGACACAATTGAAAGGGAATGTTCCACTGGAAATAACAAAAAAATCAATTCTATCGTGATCGCAATAAGTTTTGCTGATAAAAATATGAAATATTAATGAATACGTGGCACAATCTCTACCGAGTCAACAAAAACATCATTATTCATTGAAAGTCGATTGTTAGTTCATTTCGAATGGAGGCTTTTGTTAGGAACATCAATAACCAACACTTACACATCGCAGGAACCATTATCAGTGCTGTTATGATTTTGAATCTTGTTACGAGACTGTATTTGGATATTCGCCGATGACGAGGCGCCAATTCTCGTTCAACTTTTTCCCAAGCCGATGCAAATGTCGGCCAATTCATTGCGAGACGAAGGAATAGAATGTTTGTTACAAGCGAAGTTCCCACGAACATTAACCTGTCTGGTATTAACGTCTACGGTCATTATCGAATTATTTTCCACGGGAATAAACAATTGTAACGGAATATTTGCAATAATATTTGAAAAGATCAGAAAAGTTTTTTTTTTTTCACGTTAATTTTTCGGTTTTCATGCGTTCTTACTCATTCTCGACGACGTTATTCCGGCTATCAGGATACGCCAAACACTGCTTATCACAAGGAGAACTGCGCATATCAACGCCACACAGGCATATAAAATCTTGAAGCTCCGCCATGTAAATCTGTAATTTATTTTGTGGGTTCGAATTTCTTCGTATCAGTTTCATGAAACGTTTATTAAAATTGTCAAATAAATACCTGAGGTTTGACGCATCCGGTTTGTTCACCCCATTCACCGGGAACAAGCCAAAACACTGTGCCGATGTAATTATCGGCTTCAGGGCAGCGTGCAAGCTGTCAGTTTTCTGAACAAAATTTCCACCCGCTGTCAGCACGGGAGTCGTCACTAAAAATTGCAGAAACGAAATTTCCAATCAACAATCCTTAATCAGTGAAAATTCTTATGTTTAAAAATTCTAATCTCCAAAACAAAAGACGTTTTTTGGTTTACACAAATTTTTAAACTCACTTTCAGTGATTAGCACCTCCGTCTTCAGGTTTTCGTACCTCCCGATTTGTAAATCACGTTTGACTACACTGAACACAAAAAAAAATCGATTAAGCATTGAATTTTCGTCATAAAATCGTGAATAATGTTTTTTTAGGGAAAAATATCAATTCGGTTGGGGTTTTGAAATTTTTCGAAATTCACCTGAAATTTTCAATCGTGTAGACGCGAGAGTTCGGCATAGATGAGTGTTACTTTTGAAAAATGTCAATGAGCAACATTCGATTTCAGTGAAATTGAGTTGAATCCTCTAACCAATGGAAAATAACAACGATCTTTAAAAACATTGTACAAATCGAAGAAACTTAACACTCGTCCTTCGTTCAGGGAATTTCGATACGTAACTGCGTCAACCCCACCACGGATTGTTCGCACTGATCGTCCGATAGAAAGCTCGTTATTCTAGAGTATTATCCAAGCAGTCCATGATAAAATAGAAAAGGAGAAAAAAAACCATTGAGGATGCTTTGCAAACATCGAAAGTTCAATAACAAGAGCTCTTGTTGTCGAACGAACCAGCGGGACTTCCTCGTCTGGTCCTGTGGTTAACTAACGTCCTTGCCTGTCCCCCAGCGGATTATTCCATGACCCGATATCAAAGGAAACGTGCGCGATAGTTTTTTTGTGAAATGCAAAGAGTAACAAATAAATTCATTAAGTTTGACATTAGAAATGGTTGGAATTTCGCTGTCTTCAAGTTTTTAATTGGTATTGTTTCAATCGATTAACTCTTTGAGCCTTCATGGATCGTCCTTGAAATTTGGTACTCGCGGAGGTTTCAGCATTCGCGAATTTTGAATTTTGTTAATAAAATTCAAGCCCCAGACGATTTTATGATAAAATATGCGAATAATCAGTGATTTATCAATGAACGAAATAAAATAAGACAAAATAGTTGGATATACTTGCTTGATTTGTAAAGTGGGAGCAAAGGATTGCTGGCAAAGAGCCCAAACGGGTGTCGGTCCGTGTCTCGAACCACTCTGACCACCCGCAATTGCGTATGAATTCATAGTCACCATAATTCCGTGGGGTTACATTTTAAAAGTTGATTATTATCTCGCAATCCACCGTTTAAATCAGAAAAAAATTTATACCAAAAAAAAAGTGAAATTGAGTTCGGACGAGTTGGAAACTGTTCTTTAAAAGTCTCGAGTTAAATTTCGGTTCTCGTGAAACCGTAAATTATTTATTTCCCGATAAATTGTTTATTTATTTCGTTCTGTGCCAAGCACAAATCACGTAATATGAATTTTAATGAGAGGAACGTTCATGTCGTGCACAATTAATCCTATCGGAGCTCGAAGTCGAAATGTGACTGAAGTCCTGGATCGTCGTCGTCGTCGTGCTCGAGTAAGGATCGAGGATTATTTTCATATCTATCGGTACGTGGGCTTCCACGATTAATCTCGTGCCCGACATAAATGACATGTGTACCGCAGCTCTGAACGACGTGGATGTGCATGATAATGTTTTCGACACGAGATAGTCACTGCAAAGGGGAGTTTACATACTTCAGGAACAACATATCGCTTTTTTCACTTGTGCACTGCATAAACATCATCTGGATTATTACCTATCTGTATATGGAAAAAAACTACCACTATTTTAATTTAAAAAGAAAGCGAAAAAGAAATAATTAATTTTTGAAATACTGTAAGGAAAAAAAAAGTAATTTCATCCAGAGGATTTCGGTGGATACTGAATCTGGAAAATATAACGAAGATAATGCAATTCGAAAGTGAGTGAATTAAACTTCGATTTATTTGATTAAATTTAATTGGATTGAATTTTTTTTTATTGTGTTTAATTAAATTTTCAATTCCGTTTTTTTTTTAGTCAATTATTTCGAATCATTCGTAACAACGTGAGTGGTGATTGAATTTTATTATATTGAATTAGTGTTTTTATGGCGCATGAAGCATGGATGGAGCTTCATAATTATTGATATTTTCGACCCAGAACAAACAAGTATTCGCGTTTTGTTATAATCTCAAAAATTTATCTCCATAGCGTGACGATCTGTCTCGAAGTTAAGTACATAAAATAAATTGCTGAATAAATTCGTTTAGCATTTCTCTAATAAAATGTTGAGAAAATGTTTTTTTGTCCTGCTAACTTTGTTCTCGATTATCTGGCTCTCGAATTCGTGCACCAGAGTCAAGTGATGTGAAACAACGAGTTGCACCATCTTTACATCGCTATTGATTCAGTCACCCCTCTGAATAATTGATTTTGCGAGTTTAACGAAGCTTTCGCCACGTAAACAATGAGTCAGTTCAAGTTCTTCGAAGCCTCGACGTACTTTTCTTTTACACTGAACGTTCTCCTCGATCTGTAGAGACGCAACATTCAAAAAAATCGAAAAACGTGAAATTAAAACCGGAAAAATACTCAAAATTTGCTGTTTCGAAATCTGAATAATTTATTTGTCTACCTTATTTTTCTTCTATCAAAACGACAATTCCTCAAAAGAATTTGGATTTTTCTCCATATTTTCCTATCGAAATCCTTTCTAAACTCAAAATATTTAAAATTAGGCCGTCGAGACTGGGCTGTGGGTGCGACCAAGCTGAAAAAACGTGTCAAGGATGAAAAACGACGAGCTGAAAAAAAAGCGCAGGCATTAACATAACAAAACGGAAATGGTTGGCAACAAGTAACGTTCAAGAAATCATTGAATTTCGAATCTCTGGTTTGGTAAGATAAGAAATTGTATATTTTTCTACTCTCAAACTCGTGCAGTTGAGAATAATGAACGAATTATTGGTTTCCAATGCACAATATCCCGGTTGGACGATTTTCTCGAGTATGTATCAACCAGAGACTCAAACTGTATTCGTCCTTTATGAAAAT
Organism: Hyposoter dolosus; assembly: GCA_963921915.1. NCBI lineage: Eukaryota > Metazoa > Arthropoda > Insecta > Hymenoptera > Ichneumonidae > Hyposoter > Hyposoter dolosus. The sequence goes on along the minus strand of OY998135.1, from coordinate 10,800,116 downwards.
TTGCATGGAATAAAATAGATTTCAATAACATCAAATGGAAGTATATGTCTCGACTCCAGGACACTCTGGAGATTGGCTTTTCCACGTACGGACTGTAATGTGAATGAGAATAAGAGGATTGCCCTATATCTGCGTTATTGTAAAGCACATAGCTCGTGAATCCTGGACAACGGATAGTACCTGTTTACATTGAACAATGAAGCCGTCCATCATTCCAGATCGTTTTAATAACGTTTTGCACAGGACGTCAAAGCCACGATACACAAATGTATTCACACATACATTCGTGTATATTAACACCTCGAACCAATAACGACGATAACGACTTTTTCATCCAATCTCACGGTCATAGTGTACCACGAAATTGAGTGTGAAAGATAAGCTTTGAATATTTCTGCACCTGGATCGATGATTTGTCAATTTCTACAGCAGAAAACCGTTCTATCTGTACGCGGAAACGAGGACAGAGTCAAGCACTAAATTCTTGATAATGAAACACACTTTCCATTTAAATGAACATGAAAAAATGAAAAGTGAGTTGTTGAGTTAGTTTCGATTAATCGAGGTAACCATCGAGGGAAAGCCTCGTCTCAGGACTCGAAATTTTCATTTTTTTTTTTGTATTATAATATCAAAGAAACTTATGGTAATCCATCAGCTGTGTAGGTCCTTAAATAACTACCGAGAACAATGCTTATGAAAAATAGCGTTGAAAATTTTTTGTTCATTTACATATAAAAACATTTTTATTTCTCGTCGTACAATTAAATACTACACAAACAATATGTCATCAGGGAACAAGGACGGGTCTCAGAAGAATATCAAAATTCATCGTGGAGACACGTGGAACAACTTTTCAAGTGTATTTCATATTTTTTCTCTTCAATGGTTTATCGTTGTCCCTGTTGCTTGAATGTGTTTTTTCTTTTTACTGAACAATACGTGTCTCGTTGATGACGTAACGATAGGGTATTCACAACAGACTCGAGTAAACTCGAAGTTTACGAAAAATGTAACGTTTTCATCCTCAAACGTTTGTTTTAATTTAAATGTCGCTTTAACGTAGTTGTTTTTGCAAATGATTGAAAGTATTAAAGACTGCTCACAAACACTCGATCGCAGTAACTTGATCGCACGCATACACACACACACACACACACACACACGCGCGCGCGCGCGCGCGCACTTAAATGTCAAAAAAGTAAATCCTGGAGTAGTAAACAATCTCCAAAGATCGTAATTGAACAAATTTCGATCACTTGAAAGAAATGTCTCAGCTCAGCACTCGCGTAAATACGTGTTTTTTACAATAGACGTTGTGGGCTTTTCTGCGTTTTTTTTTCTTCTCTCGATTGACTAGATGCGACCAGAAAGACTGGTCACGGATTACGAAGAAATACAATTTTCGCTCCAACCTTTGGAATCCTTTTTGATAATCAAGCAACGTCCAGACTTCAATTTCAGGAAAGATAATCATTCGAAATTACAATTAAAACTTATTGAAACGAAAATTGACTGAAATTACAGTGAACGAAATACTTTAACACAATTTCAAATGAAAAGGCTGATTTTTCACTGGGAACGTCGTGAATGGACTTGTGAACGATTCGTGAAAATATAGCTCTGCTTTGTACACGACATTGACTTTTTCTTCTCATTTCATGATATGATAAGGATACACATAGATTCATGGGTCCCCAACGAATTATGGTCGCTTGATCCACAAAAAAACGTAAAATCAAAAGGATTCCATAGACAATCACAGGCCTAAGTGTCTATTTGTACTTTTAAGAAAATAAAAAGAGACAGAGAGCTGACAACGAACGAATAAGGAACATTGATAAAAAATGTCATTCCATAAAGAAAGAGACAGTTTAGTTAACCCTTCGAGTGCATGCTGGGTCGTTTTGACCCAATAAGCACTTACAGAATATGTGCACTCTAAGGGTTAATCGTACATTGTGAGTTTGGCCTCGATGTACATCGAAAATGAAGCAACTTAAAAAAAATGTCGTTTTTTTTGTCATGTTTGAATTGTGTCATGAGGAGCGGCATTTTTTCTCATACTCTCAAATCCTGAAAAGTGTCTTGCATGTTTTTTTTTTATGAGAAGATGAATATGCTTAAGATTATAAATTTGCTTCCTTCCCTTCTTGCACACTAAACATTTTCGTAAGGCGAGTGAAATTCGCTATTCCAGAAATAGCGTCAAATAATACAAATATCACGGGATCGAGCGATTTGTAATTACGCGGTATAACGAACGTATTAATTGACCGAATCGATGCGACACGTAGAACCGAATAGAATACACCGAAAAACGAAGATATTCGTTATTCGATTGAATTGGTCGATCCTCCCAAAGAATACTATTAATATCAACAACACAAATCGCTCACAACGCTCCAAAAAGCATCCTACATCGTTTATTATGTAAACATCAATCTGACGCTGTAATTAGAAAAATAAAATAGGAAAAAATGAGTAAATCGATATTACTGGGAGAATACTCGAGGTAGCGAGAATAGCAAAGAGGTCACTATTTGCTTTCTCGATCAATGGATAGAAACTGTAAGCTACGTCGAGCGGAAATACTCGTTTGACGTTAGCTGAGAGCATCAAAGTATTAATTACTTATCATCCCTCTCAATAACGAGACTCATCATTTGCTTGACGAAACCCTTTCGCGGATTCAAAAGTTATAAGAACAATTCCTACGCGCTCGAAAATCGTTAGACTCCCTAATTGCGCGATCACAATTTTCGTAAAAACCTCGAACTTCGTTTCGAAACAAGTTTCGAACTTCGAGGTACACAAATAATTATTTATGATAAACGAATGAAAAATATTCGTATCGAAACAGCAGTGATTATCGAAAAGAAAACTTTTCGATCGCCAAATCCCCTCATCAATTTTTCACCCTCTTGCAAATCATTCGCATCGATACGTATCCCGTTACGTATGTTGAAAAAAAAACTTTTCGTCATAGTGTGTTAGGTCACGAGCCTTAAAACATAATTCCTATTTGACAATTCGATACGAGAGAATAAAAATAATATGAATAATAATACTAGAAACGATAAATTTGAATTGAGACTATCATCGGCACAATGGCAATCAGACACGATCGTTGTCAACGATATGGGAAAAAAAAAAATTTCCAATAGAACTCTCAAGCAGACCTGCCGATTGATAATTTCCGAAAATTTCTTGCGAGACTGTTGAATATCATTTGATAGGGAAGAGTGTACGATAAACGCAATGTCCACGGTCTACGGTACGAAAAATATTGTCTTTAGTGACGTCGAGCCAATTTTTTTCGTCTTTTTTGTAAAATCTCCTGAGATCACCGAGAGACGATCAATTAATCAATATCACATGGATTTTCATTTTCATTAAACTTGTCTACGAGATGTTTAGGTTTATATGATTTAAATCCAAACCATCTGAGAAGTGAAACCAACATTTTTGATGAGGAAATTTCGGGTCTATCGAAAGTTGAGATATTGGTGAATGAGTAAAAAACAATATCGCCGAATTTCAGAATAAAAACAAACATTACCGCAGAAATTGCGGTAATTTTTAAACAAAAAACTAAATTTATAACACGTTTGGTTTTGCAGGGTGAAAAGGCGTTAGAAAAAAAAGGATTCGAGCCTCAAATCGATCCTGCGACTTGCCAATAACGAGTTTTTCCACTCGTTCTCGTTTCTCCTGGCTCCGGAGGGAAATTCATCGAGAGAAGAGTTGAAGAAGATTCGATCTTCTTTTTCTATCTTGTGGCAGGACGAATTTGAACGTGCGACAAATCAATTGATGCGACGTTAACGTCACAGCCGAATGTTCAATCTAATTATACAATGTGTATCCATACATATGTACAAATATATGTAAATATCACTGGATATATATATTTACATACATATATATGCATACACGTGTATCCAGCAATGATACAGCGTTATATCGATCACTTTGTTCAACGCAACGACAAAACGCGATTTCGCCATCGAGTCAACTTATTGTCTCGAAGCAACAGAGAATAATCATCGCGATGTTTCTTTGCTGTTTTTCATCTGTTGGTGCTCGCGAACAACGTCAAGAGCGATTACGTTGAGGCAACTTTGTCGATGATTTCTTACACGCGGTTCCTTCGGAAATTTACCATCGAGATTATTGAACGTACGAGAACGTCTCTCTTTCCTTTTTTCGTTTTTTTTCTTCAACCCATTTGTGGCTGTGACGAGGATGCTTCGCCCTGGTGAGCTACACCACTCGTGCCTGGTCGATCTGCGAAATATAATGTGTTTTCTTTTTCTAATTTCTATCAACATTTTACAGTTTTTAGTTTTCTTCGAATGAGGTTGTTAGTCTTGAGTTTTTTCTGAAGATAATGGTTTCTGGAGTGGATTTATATTTGTTAAAAAACGACAAAGAATTGTCTTTAGATTTTTATACCATTTCGTCGATACAAAGTAATGAAGCTAAAGTTCGCAACGTTATCCAACGAGAAATATTTCTTTTTATTAATGATTTGTTTAATTTTCAAAATCATCCGAATTTTTCGAACCGAATTTTTGATTTGGGAAATTGAACAAACAATGAATAGAAAAAATATTTTTCGTTGGAGCCCAACGTTGCGAACTTCAGTGTCATTTGGTTTAAAAAATTGAATCATTTCTTTGGAAATCGAGGAAATTTGAAAGATTTTTTTTAAATATTGAGAGCTGGGGGAATTCTTCGGTCATTCGAGGCTCGTTGTCAAGAAAGAGATAAAAAATGAGATTCGGGCTTTTTTTTACATATTACCATGCTCCTCCTCGGTCGAGAGTGAGCCAAACTTGGTGGATAAATCGGCCGTTCCCGTCTCTGCATGATGACCAAGTATGTCGGGCATCGCGTTTCTACGTCCGGTTCTTCCGGTCGAAAGAAACTCTTTTGAGCCATCCCCGTTCGAGTAACTTCCGGGCGTCACCGCTCCATTGTCGTTTCTACCTCCACCGCCTTTTGCACTTCCTTCTCCAGGTTCACCCACCGCCTCGACCTCTGGGTTTTTCTGCGATAACATTTTCAGAACTGAAACGAGATGAGTGAAAAAAAAAGAAATTTTAATTTTAATCACGCATACAAAAAGAAATATATACGATGGAAAAAACCCCGAAAAACATGTGTGAAATAATTATTCTAGGTCACGATGTTTGAGCTACCATTTGGTTTCATTGCGTCGATTGAAATTGTGCATTTTTTAGTGACTAATTATCGAGACTAAAACTACATCGTGCGTTTATTTAAAAAACTATTTTCATCAAACTTTTTAACAAAAAAAATAGAATTATTACTCAAGTTAATGACTTCGGTTAATTGACTGCATTTGAAAAGGTCGCTGCAATTAAGGAATTTCAAAGGATAGCTTACGAAAAACTAGAAAATGAGGCACCAATTCGCCTGCGATAGTTTTATTCACAAATGATTTGATACAAGGATTTGAAAGAAAAATCTTCACCATATTTATAAAATATCACCCACAAGTACACGGAATTGTACGACGTTCGTCCTTTCAATAAATAGGCACGCGAAAATATATTGCTTTGAGGCTTTCCAGAGCATGCTTAAGGTGTACCACCTTCTGTTAGTAATTCGTATGTATTTTTCATGTGCTCCAGTCACTTTGATGTAGAATAAATAAGTAAAGTCGTGTTTTTATGGGAAGATCGATGGTGTTGGCTATATTGTGAAAGTATTTTGGTCATCAAATATTTCACGGTTTTAGATTCAATTAGTTCCTCAGTTTGGTTGGGTACGTGAGATTCTGAACCACGATCTAATCTAATGGTGATTATTCATCGCTTTGTTTATCACAGCGCATACAATATCGATCGTTTTAACTACAATTTTTTTTTTTCTTCAGCTACTTTGATCACGTGCTCCAGAAGTTTGTTCTTTGAGACTTTGAGTCATAATTAAATTTTCCATTCACTCGGTAGCCTCCAGAAAAAATTCGTCTTTCGTATTTCTTTTCCCTCGGCGTTTAAATAAACTTTAGTAACTCCGCGTGCTTCTTTCTTTCTTTCTTTACATATTCACGCTGACGGAGCTGGTCCCTCGCGGTCTTGTGAACCGACAATCTCTTAACCCGAATCCCTCGGCCCACTTTATTAATTACGTAATTTCATCTCGGTGAAAAAAATATTCGTGGAATAAAAAACGGTGCATTATTTTGAAACAATAAATAATGAAATTTCCGACTGAGAAAACCAACTCTGGGGACCCTAGGATAAATTTTTTTTTAAATTCTGACGTTATCAAATTCAACAATTTCGTTTTGAAATCGTGTCACATTAGTCACATCGTGCGGTTAATTGTTTTGCAACGAAAAAGTTAGTATCGTTACGAGAATTCGTCATGATGATTATTTTCATTTTCGATTAAAATTTCATCGATAAAAATTAAATGAAAGCACGAAAAAGCGGGTTTATTTAATCCAATTTTGTGAGACTGTACCATGGCAATTAATCAACCGACGGTTGACCCTTTGAGCCATACGTTCGTCCTTACGTGCAGCTGGCTTGAAACTTTTGGTGTCCAGGGATTTTCATGGTCACACATTATGAGTCTGGACTCGAAATTTCGACATTGAAAATGAATCATTTGTCAATTTTTCTTTGGAAAAAAAAAAACTGACGCACAAAAAATGTCGGAACAATTCTGTAAAATTCTTTGCAGTGACGGACGGAACAGTACGTCAATGGCTCAAAGGGTTTAGGATAATTTGAATAAAAAGACGTTCGTCTGAATAAAAAGCACACAATGATTTTGAAAAAATCGTAAGTCGATCGTGTCGAGAAAGAAGAACGACGGAAGATACCTGCACGTAGTTTATGAGCGTTGAGTGTAGAAGCACACGACGCCTTCGAAATGACGCCCGCCGAAAACTTTGAAGCTCCTCCGGCATCGCGAACAATTTTCTGCTGCTTCACCTGCTCGAGTTTTTTTTTTCAACAAATACTTTACAAAACTCCGCCTTATTTTTATATGTCTGATTATTTCAAATTCGCCTAAAATGAATTTTCTCTAGCCAATTTATTTTCGATTCGTTTGATCTGAAGAGTGCATTGCCACAAAAATCCAGTGACTATTCGAATAAAGTCCCGTAACGAAATGAACTAATCGGTACCTGATCGATTATGAATTTTGAATTTGGATATAAAATTCAAACGTCTACATCGGCTTCTAAACTGAAATGCGTCCAAACTATTTACGACATTGAAGTTTGCTTCGTGGGAATGCAACGAAATTCTGTTTTTTCTTGAGCAGAGCTCAGGATTTTTATTCGATATTTAATCAGGACAATAGAACGATCTTTTTATTAGAATTCAAACACAAAATTGATAGGAAAATTGTGAGTGTTTTTTTTTAAATTAAACAAAAACAATGAAAGTAAAAGTATTTTTCGTTGGACCCCAACGCTGCAAACCTCAGTGTCATTTTTCATTAAATGAAAAATTTCTATCGGAATGTCAGTTCATTGTGAAGTGGAAAATTGAAGAGTTCAGGGAGAACATCTCGCCTCTGCTGAATTATGATCGATCTGAGCCGCGCAACCAAGTTTGACGTGTGTATACAGTTTAAAACTTTTGTCCCTGTTTCTCGAGCTATCGACTAAACGGAGCCGAGACAAAACCTCGAGAGAAGCCAGTCACATCATTGTCAATATTCAAGCTTCGTCTTCAATAACTGCGGATCTGACCTGTGCTTTGAATTTATTTTTTAATCCAACGAGATTGATTTTATTTTTTCTCACCACTCTCCTTAATGCTAGTCGATGTTTCTACGTGAGTTTTGCTCAATTTCAATTTTATATTCAACGTTTTCACTTTCGTGGAATCTTCTGAGAGAATAAAAAAAAAAATTTGTCGAATTTTCGAAATGTATTAAAAAATAAATTCCGAATTTCTCAACTGGAAGATTTTCATGCAATCACAATTTTGTTTTTTTTTTTCAAGACACTCGCTACTCTCCGGAAATTCTATCGCCAACCATTCGAATAGTTTTTCGTCCCGAAATAATAATGTTCAAAAAATAATAATCCAAACGGAAGATTTTAATGGCGGTAGTCAGAGTCGTGTTGCGTTCGAGCGCAAATATATATTCTGGTGGGGACAGATTCTGCGGGGCAAAGAAGCGCGAGAAAATCTTTGAAGGAGGGTTCCATCGGGAGGGTTAGAAACATGTCTTTCCGGTCTAGTGTGTTAGCAACCCCTCGAAGCAAGGACTCTAGGGAGGGGTGCACAAAGATATCGTGGACTCGAGAATGGAGGTACTTTGACTATTTTTAGCGGGTCAGGTGGCTCTTGTATTGCGGCAGTTCATATTTTCCTTATCGCATACACGAGAAACCTCGACATCAAAATTCATTCCGAGTCTCAATTTTTCGATCACACGAGCCTATTGAAAAATCATTTTCGAGATTCTGTCTTCGTAATTATGTCTACGAACTCATTCGTAATTCGAGGCAAAGAGATCCAGCAAAATAAATTGAGAGAAAAGTAAAAAAAATTGACACAAACATCGCGATTTTTTGAGTTTCTTTTTCGTCGTCATTTCTACTCAATTCGAGAATAAATAATAAACGAAATATTTCATTTATAAATTTTCTACTCGTTTGGGATTATTCATTTTCTAATTTGATAATGAATATGCAAAGCATATAATCCTTCTGTAAATTTAATCTATATCGTTCGCACCAACTTCCGAAACAGCAAGTTTGTGTTGATTAATTAATTTACGAGAACCCAGCAATTCTAATTAAGCCAACCTCGTTTCACTTCTACGGGCTCAATTTCCGCAATCGATTTTCGATATTGCCCGATTTTCACGGGTCATATATTTTGTAACGTGTGTGTGACGAACGACGGAAAGAGAAGATTGATTGATATTTCTTTGTCGCTAATAGTTCGAGAAACAAATTCCTTTCTTTTTTTTTTACATTTTCCCTTATTTATTGACTATAATTGTTGATGGAAATCACAATGTTCCATACACAGAAATTGAGCCAAAGTAGCGGCTGAGAAAGTCGCCAGGATGGGCTTAAACTTTGAAAAAATTTGCCGCCATTTTCTTTTTAAACGTGAGGACCATTTTGAGACGATTGCTTTTTCGAAAATCGCCAGAGAGAAGGTTTGAAAAAGTCGACCATTTTTATAAGAGGTCGAAATAGTTGAAAGTTTTTTTTAAAATCAAGATTCAAGGAAAAAAGATACCGAAAAATTTGCATTGTTATTATATCGAAATCGTAGGAAATCGAAACGCATGAATCATAATCGATAAACAGTTTTCTGTCCATAGCGAAAAAAAAACATAATGCACAATTGAATACTTAACGCTTCATTGATCACAATCCACAAGGGCATTTCAATATGCACTTTCTTATTAGAGATATATCGATCATAACCTTTACGTAGTATCTCCTTTTATCCGTCCACGAGATTCGCAATACGCTACCCGAACAAAGCGAAAAAACAAACAAAAAATAAAGTTCATGACGTACTTTCGATACGAGCACCGCAAACATACGGAAAAATAGAAATCTTCGTTTTGAATTCCATCTCCACTTGCCCGAAACTCCCCCCTCCGTTCTCCTTTGTAAACACGCATGGAGCTTCAGTAAAACGTTTTTTGTTGTTGTTACAAAACTCGGTATGGAATCGCAATCAATTGAATGAACCGTCCGTGTGTCCTATGAAACGAAACACTAAACTTGAATCTACATGGCAGTTATAAAAGAGACTTTGAGAATGACGTATGTGCAAACGTAACAAAAAGAGAACAACAGTTGTTTTCCGACCCGTTATTGGGTCAAGACGACAGCAATTGTCTGGTCTGTATGGGAAAAATAAATGCTTGCATATTGAATGGGAAAGTTGAAAAATTGAAATCTCGAAAATGCAGGGGACGATATAAAAAATTTGTTGGATTCGATCTTTTTCAATAACTCGAGGCGATAATTACGACGATTTGCTATCAAAAAATGCAAACGCCGAACTGCATTTAACGCGCAGGCAAGAGAAAAAGAGAAATCACGTTGCGATTGGCTGTTTTTAGGTGAAACGACCAACCGGATGTTATGAAATTTTCTTGACAATTTTTTGCACGACTGACATAAATAAAACTGCGAGAGATGCATCCGATAAGGACACACGAATATAAATCATATTTTAAACATCCGAAGTAAACAATAACGTTTTGAAAAGACTCACCATCGATAGAGATTGGAATAAAAATAAATAAACAATCAAGTTGATTCTCGTGGAGTCTTATCAGCGAGCACAAATAGTCAATTTTCGAGCGTACATGTGGAGAACGTGTGAGTCGCACAGAAAAGAAGAGAGGGATTACCGCACGTTCCCACACCCATACAAACCGATAATAACAACAATGGGAAGCGTAAAAAACACACGCGTTACGAAAATTCCTCGCATTTGTATACGTTTTATCCGCCAATTTCGTTGGCTCTGTTATTCAAGCACGAGACACTCGTGACGAAAGAGAACTTACGTTTACGGCGTGTTTCGCGTGTGACGCACAACCGTGTCGCGATTCGGGGAAACACCGAGAGAAGGAAAACGACGCGGAGAGGGGGAAGAGACCCAGCGAAACCAGAGACCAGCAGGCAATGCGAGAAACGGCGCTCTGCGTTGCTCTTTCGAGTTTTCACGAGTACAAAACATTCGCCGCTGGAGCACTCGTACAGTGGTAGAGCTAGCAGAAACCAAACGCGTGTACATCGCGCGCATTTTCGATCAAATTTCTTTCCTTTTGTGTATACATTTTTCGTATTCCCCTGCGAACGTTTCGAATTTTTATTGCCGAAATCATACAAAATGGTTCATTTTCGCGATTTACTACACGATTCCGTCGTCGTATCATCAGGTGACGAAAATCACGTTCATTTCTCGTCATGAACGACTATTCGTAAGGAAAAACAAAGAAGGTCTGGTACATTCATATTTTTCATACAGGAAATATCGTTGATATTTGTAAACCCCCCAAAACGCCGCTCACGCGATTTTTCCGGTTTTACCGAAGCGTCAAAAAAGTAAACAAAACGATACACTTGTGCTGGCGCGTGATGCACACACACACACACACACACATACGAATGTTCACATAGACATAGTTTACCACAGGCATAAGAAGATGTAGACACACCGTTTTATTGTCTTACTAGTTGCCACTTTAGTCGTGCAAAAATGAAGCAGCTGACGAAACTGTAGCTCGTCGTCGTTTCGCCATCTTTTGAGCTGCGTTTACTTATATCTTATCTAGTAACGACAAGGTTTCCTTTGTGTTTATTTCCGCTACGTTCATCAACTTTTATGAGAATACTCCGATTTTTATCGTTATAGCAACTTTTGAGTTTGCAATATTTATTTAATATCGGTGTCAAAATAATAAAAATGCGAGCCCCGCGCGCTCGCGCCGACGAGGCTGACGCTCGAGAAATATCTAACCTCTGCACGAACCAACTTTTGGTGAAGATTACGAGGAGACGCGCAGGGCGACAGTAAAAACAAATCTTGCTCGGGGGAAGCTCGTAAAAGGATATAGAGGAAGATGATGGGAGGGAAGAGAGAACGAAAAAACGTTGAAGCGACTGCTCTCGGTCGATCAAAAAGAATTTGCTGACTGTTGATGCCGCAGCGGTAGTTCGATAAACTAAACTGAGTTCGGTCGATGTGCTAGATGGCGACTGTACGGAAACACGGTAAGATGCACCCACCGAACTTTTAAACTGCGCGCGACTAGCGACCTCAGGCGACCAGTCAGCGATAAAACTGCGTGTCCTCGTGAAGAGTTCTAGTCAATCGCGTTCCCGGATAAATTTTGATCCACGATTTTTGAGAAAAAGAATATATATATGTATATATTTCAACCCCGAAGCTGTGGCTCTATGATGAGTTTTCGTAGATCTGGCAATTCGGAGTGATGGAGAAAGTCTCCCTGCGTGTCCTCGTGAAGAGTTCTAGTCGATTACCATTCAGGAAAAATGTTTACCTACCATTTTCGGAAAAAACTAAATAAATAAATTTTCAATCCCGAAGCTGAGACCCCATGACGCGTTTTCGTAGATCTAGCGATTCTGGGTGATGGAGAAAGTCTCCCTGCGTGTCCTCGCGAAGAGTTCTAGTCGATTGCGTTTCTGGAAAAATTTTTACAGACCATTTTCGGAAAAAACTAAATAAATAAATTTTCAATCCCGAAGCTGAGGCTCCATGACGCGTTTTCGTAGATCTAGCGATTCTGGGTGATGGAGTAAGTCTCCCTGCGTGTCCTCGTGAAGAGTTCTAGTCGATTGCGTTTCTGGAAAAATTTTGACACATCATTTTCGGAAAAAAATAAATAAAAGGTTTCAACCCCGTGATGCCGAGTTCCCATGATGCGTTTTCGTAGATCTGGCGATTCTAGGTGATGGAAAAAGTTTCCCTGCGTGTCCCCGTGAAGAGTTTTAGTCAATCGCGTTCCCGGATAAATTTTGATCCACGATTTTTGAAAAAAAAAATATATATATATATTTCAACCCCGAAGCCGTGGCTCTATGACGAGTTTTCGTAGACCTGGCAATTCGTTCGATTCCGGTCGATTCTCAATAAATGGACTTCGTCTACAATTGAAAACCATCGACACCTCATACGACTAAAAAATAAAAGGGCCAATGAAGTATTCGCGTGTATCTAGCAGACGAAAATCGTATGTTTTTGAGAATTGAGTATTCCTTAGAATCAACTTTTCTCGCCTCATTGAAAACTTCGCACTGACTCCACTTTTTTTTCCTGGAGGTTCAGATAATAATTCGAATACAGAATTTCATCCTCGTGTGAAAAAGTGGTAATTTCTTTCACTCCACTATGTACACTTGCTCCGTTTTGCATACGTCATATCTATTTCTTAAGAGAGTTTATGTTTCACGCGACACACGTGATTAAATTTGAAGGCGTTCCGGAATTCTGAGCTCCTTGACGAAATTGTGAAACCATTTGCTCCCACTCACAAAGTACGAAGTACGAATTTTTGCAACATTGCCATTTATCATGATGCGAGTCACAACGACTTCCAAGTCGTGCCGCGTAGGTGGCGCGTTTTAGAACCGTATCGGAATTTCGGCGAAGGGCAAACTGGTCGCGAATTTTTAATGTTCAGACGACAGCGATTGAAATTAATCACTTCAAACTTTTATCACATATTTCTTCATTCGCACATTTACGTTCGGCGTTTTTATACTTTTTTCCTTCTTCGAATCTCGTTCGAAGTTGTCGCCAACTTTTCGCCGATATGACTTGATTTTTCGGGACTCGTCACGTTTGCCTTCGTTCGCGTTTAGGGTTGCCATAATAATAAAAATCTGTCGCTATGCGGCACAGGCCTTCAAACGGAGTTCAACACCTTCCCTCGTATTATATTCATCTCATTACACATGCATCGCGCATCCCAATTGTTATACCAACATGATTTCACTCGAGTCTTGTGACGTTCGATGAAGAAGGTCGTCTATGACGGAGACTCTCGTTGATCATACAAAGGCGACCGTTGTTTTTTCCAACCATAGATTTAAATACATCGATTAAAATAAATCGTACAATGAAAATTGCTGCCTTATCCTTCGTTCACAAACGGGGTCATTTTGACCCGAACTTATATATTTTCGACGTTAATCATTCTAACCCCACAAATATTTTGACAATTTTTTTATCAAAAATTCTAATATTCAGTTGTTCATACATGAAGTATTTACGGTTCGATATTGTGTAGAAAAAAAATGTATACACGTTTGAAAAAATAACCATCTGACGAACGAATATTTGGCTTTCACAAAGAGCCACAAGACATTGAGAAAATCTTGTCGTATCGATTTTCAAGGTCATACAGCATGTGGACTTCGTGTTTACGCAATTTCCCTAGGATATTTGACTCTCAAAAATCTCGGACACTTTCAATCTCTGTTCAATATTGATACACTTCAATTCTTCACCGTTAGTTTGACTTTCTCATAGAAGACGCGATGAGATATTTTTTCCTCGTATTTCAATGACAAAGCGTACAAAAAATTTCTAAACGTTTGGAAATTACCGAGAAAACGTTTGAAAATGTAAGAATTTTTAATTTTTCCACTTTTTGAGTAAAATAAAAAATAAAGCTTTCTTAATTCTCGAGGCTCGACGACGAATAACAGTGAGCGGTGAATTTTGCTAAAGCAGAAAACTTCGATACTGACGAACGAAGTTCTGTGATCGAAAGAAATTGACGACGAAGCAAGTTTTGCATTTCCCAGCTCGTTTCTTTTTTTCAAAAGTCATTCAAATTGAACTTTCAATAAAAATGTGAAATTGCATCATTTTTTGGAAATAACACAATTGGGTACGTTTATCATTTATTCGAAAAACAACTTTTGAAACATTTTCCTTGGCAATACGAGAATTTTCGGAAAATTTCGAATTAACACACTTTGTAATTTAATATGCAGTCGAAATGTTCTTCCACTTCACACACTGCATTCTCAGTGCCTTGTTGACATTAAATTTTCAATGTGATTCGAGAATTCGTAAAAAATACATAATGACAGGAAAAAAAAATTTTTAAAATAGTGAAATAAAACTGAATGTTAATTCGACGTCTAACTGTCGAGTTAGCATTATTTAACACGTCGCTCCGTGTGCCTTACGTGCACAAAGTCACGAAGTATTCTTGTCATGAAATCGCATAATTTTGTCTCTTTCTTTTCTCGCTACAAAATCGAGAGTTCATTACGAGAACGATAGCACGAGGTTATTAGTTTTTGTACGGGCTCAATTTTTTTCTATTTTTCGATTTATAGCAAATTTCAAGTTCTTCATTGTTCCCATAAAAAAATCGCCAAAATCTGTTTGAAAAAGGCTCAAAATTATATCAAGTCAAAAAGTTTGCATTAGAGTAATAAAAAGTCTTGCTATTGGACAGTCAAAAGAAAAAAACAATATCTTATCGATATTGAAAGATTAAAGTGTCAAAATTCGTCATAAAAAAGTTCCTAAATGGAAAAAAAAGTTTCCTTAAAAAATGTTCCCAAATGCAACTTTTTTCGTCCACCTTTTCTGAAATGGCGGAGAAGTGGAAAATTTTGTAATTTTTCCAAGTGTCACAGTGATTGGTAGCGATTGATGTACCAATTATCAAAATTATGGCAAGTAAATATAAAAAAAGAGGTAATAAAGAAAACCTCTGGTCTCGAGGATAAATGTGAAATTTTAACGATGGTGTAAAAGTGTTTATTAACTCGGATGAATACTCTAATATAATTGTATAATTTACAATAAACCTCGATGATTATTGGCAATATGTATGCGTGTCGCAATTGACTCGAGTGTCGCAAAAGAATGTGCGACAATCATCAATTTTGACGCTTACCAGGAAAGTCTCTAATAATTGAGACTTTCCTGGCCTCTAATGCTCGTCTTCTGCAAGTGAGTTTCGGTCATCAAAACGTTAACGACGCTCGCAACGATGCAAATAAAAATATACGAGTTTATTTAATATTTCAATTTTCAGTATTAAAACAACAATTAATGACATAAACAAAGTTTTGCAATAACAAATGGGGCTCCAATGCAATTTTCTAAACTCGTAAATTCGAATGTTCTTGTTTAGCTCCATATAGAAATTCCAGAATACTGAAAGGCCACAGTCTCAGCGTTTGCTCGCGAGTTTTCCGCATGTTCTCACGAACATATTTACAGTACGGCTCAAAAGTTACGGAGCATCGTTGTTCGATCGATAATGTTTCTCCATATTTCACAATAATTAACCAATTAATTAGTCAGTTTTTTTTTTAATTAATTAATTAATCAATTAATTATTCCCCCAAACGTAATTTATTGAATGTTCTTATTTGTCAATGGCAGACGTTTCAAGTTATTTCTAAATATGAAGTCTTTTTATTTACATCGTTGCAAAGAGATTTTGTTCGCAATTGGAAAAAAATGTTTTTACTATTTGGAAACTTTTGGGCGCTAGTGTATACGTCAGAAAAAATCTCGTGAGTCGGGACCAAAGTACGAAAGACCAGAATACATGGGTAACCCTTAATTTCTTAACATTTTTCCTGCGCGGAAAAACCAACTTGAATCGAGTTTGCAACAAACTAATCGTTGCTTCACTATGGACACTGATTTTTGTTCTTTTCTCGTACAGCGACCAGTAGCCACTTACTTTCTTTACTCATGGCTAACGAGCCTTCGTTTCATCGGCCCAGAATTCCGGACGAATTGCTTCAACGACGTTAGAACGAAGCCTGTCTCAATGAACTCCTAAAAATCCCTAGCACATTCAATCGTATCATCCAGAAACCATTGGATGTTATCGATTTATTTACGATTTTTTCCACACCGGATCTTCCGCAAAATAATCAAATCTTCCCGCTTATTTTATACTGAAATCTTGTACAGTTTATTGCAAGTTACTGAGTACAGCATCATTTCCGACTTGAACAATAAATAATACTTCAACATTCTTGAGATTAAATCAAAGCGATTCGGAATACGAAATTAAACTCCTTTGCTGGAGGATTTCGACATCTGAATTTTCAGAGATTTTTGGACTTTGATACTCTTGGCACATATCGCATGATCCCCCAGAGAAAAGGCAGCCGACTTGGGATGGAAAAAAACCCATAAATTGACAGAACAATTTAGAGTTGCCTTTCCACTGGACACATCGAGAATAACTAGATTTATTCGATTGAAAATAATGATGATCGAATCAGTTGTTGTGTTTCCCGACTAGATCAAAAGTCTCCACACGTTTGACTTCCGGTCACAGAAAATCAAGAGGAAATTTAATAATAGCTGTGACGTGAGATGAAAAATATTTTGTTGTCTCGAAATCTCAAAAGTTTTCATTGATCATAGGGAAACTATTATTAATTATTAATCATTATTATTATTATTATCATCTCTGTAAACGCACTCGCACCGTTGACATGATCGACAATTGTTTGTTGTGGCAAGCTAATGCGAGAGTAAATATCGGAATGAAAAAAAAATACACTCACTTTCAGAGACAGAAAGAATCCCAAAGAGAATCTCGCGAAGAACTTTTGTCTCGATCGACTAGATGAATATTCATACGATTTTGACTTCAAGTCATTTTCTTCATCAATTATTCCGCGTGTACATTGTAGTGAGACAGGAAGATCCCAACTTCCGGGATTCGGTCCATCGAAGCATACATTTCCAAGGATTCCACAAACTCTTCCTGGTCGCTTTTGTGATTAATGATGGAAATTATGGAAATTGCGACGGGAGTCCTTAGAAAATTTGCACATTTAAACACTCGCGATCTTATCGTGGAAAATTAATGGTCGTATATAGTAATTGCTCCCTGGTTGATAAACTTCGATATAAATCCTGCAGGATTGCCAATTTTCCGGGGATTCTCTCGAGAACGTAACGTCCTTATTTTTATCAACATTTATTGCTCAATTACTACGACGTCATTCTATGGGAATTTCTCCAATCTCAAAAGACTGAAAATTATTATCAAACAATTTATCATATACTTGTTTCTTCCTCCTCCTTTTCTTCTTCTTCCGTGTGCAAGCCATATCCGAAGATCAGCTCGTCGAGGTGAGCTGCGTGGTGGGAGGAACGATGTATCGTTGGAAAGGGATCCTACAAACTCGACATGGACACGCTCACGTTGTCAAGTCCCCCATTTGGTATTGCGGGTTTCTGGCACCTTTCGACGACATAGAGGCCACCGCACAGGTGAATCGCGAAAGACCCGAGAATCCGATAGATCGAGAGTTTAATGTTCGACCACTTAGCCTCACTCGCTTTCGTTCAAGCGCGCTGACCGAAGTCAACCCGGATTAGATGAAAGCTTGATTTTTCTTGATTATAACGTTTTTTTTTTTTTTTTTTTCAAATTGTTTGATTTTTTCTTCAATTCCATTGATAATTGGGAAGCAATGTGCGGAGTGGAGTGAAGGTGTGAAATCCCATGTGCTTTTTCGGAACCTCAGCTTAACAAGCTATCGAAACATTCTTGTCTCTGGTTTGATTATATTTGTCGAGAAAAAATTAGATGAGTTGAGAAAAGTTTGTTTTTTGTTCTCTGGATTTGTCGTTTTTACGTAGAAAATAAAGAATTTTGCAGAAAGTTGAAAACATGGGGTGGCTTGAACAAAAACTGTGTCTCATCATTTGCGTTTGCCTCTTACATTCGAGTTTTGCCATTAAATCTGTCAACATTTTACCAAATCCTATTAAAAGTCTTACCGAAAATGATATTGTTCGGGCCTTACCACAAAACGAGGCCGAAAACGCCGAAAACTTTACATTCGTCGAACTCGTTAGTCGTCTCGCAAATCATACTATCGATAATCACGAGGAATATCGTCCGGATGAGAACGAAGCTTGGTGGGTCAAAGGACACCCTGAATTACGACGATCCAACCCTTATTATAGTGAGTGCTTTTTATTTACACGTTTTTTGAAAATCGTCGAAAACTCCAAGATCTTTTTGCTTCTTCTGGTTGAAATAATCATTTTTTCTCTAAATAGCAATTTATTCCTAATTTCCCAATAGAATTTACAAAATTTTCACAAGTCCCATTGCCTTTCCCTGTTTTGTTGCTCAAAGTCGATTCCGCCCTTCGATTTTTTAACTTCCTTCCTCGGAAGTATCCGGATTTGTTCATTTTCATTAACCTCGAAAATTATTTTCATATTTTCAATGCCACCTTTCAGAATAAATTTGCGCGTGTGTCGACACCGAAACGTGTGCCGACCGTTGGCTGGCGGGTTCCCAATGAATTTACATTTTCGATCATTCTAAAATGAACTCACTGAAACGTAAACATTACTGACATCGATACAACAATGTGCATATGACATAATAACAAAATATTTGCTTAAAAAGTTTGATTGAGCAACGGACGAGCGCGCATTGAGGGCAATGGGAAAAAAACTAAGCCAAGAATAAACTCAGTGTGTTCAAACATTTTTCCATTGCCTAAGAGACCGATAAATAATAATAACAATTGAGGAATCAAGTTTTGGATTCCGCGGCCGTAAGATACAAAGAAAAAGCTATGAAAATGAGTGTCCCATAAATATAGAACCGCATATTCGCTTTCTCGGAAGAAACGAGCAGCGCAATACCTTAATTCGAAGGAACAATCGTTTGAAATATGAGGAAGGAGGTGCGGGTGTTGACTAAATGAGCTTGGACATTTTTATACTATGCGCACGGTCCGTTGTGGCCTGAGTCCTGTTAATAAATCCATTAGAGCCGATTGCGTAAGCAATTATCCGACGCTGTATACTTACATTTTATGCTAGAAACGGACTATGTATTTATACCGAACTCTCGTCTCTTTTGAAACTCGAATTCTTCGCGAATCCGCAGGCTTCGAGTCCACAGGTTAAAAACTTCTGTTCAATATATACATGCTACTTGTAAACACGATAAATTCAACAAATTTTGAGTCGTAAGGGAATTTTGAGCGATCTAAAAATCATGAATATTCCATGAAGATGCTAATTTTTTTGCTGCCATTATTTTTTTCGCTGTGTATATTGTTTGACGAATCATTTCATTTATATTTCATCTCCCGAGCTGTTATTACAATTCAATGACTCCGAATTTTCGTTTTTTCATTCACAACTGACTGATTAACAAAAAAAATCTATGAGAGGGGTTAAAAAACGAGAAACTGAAGTTCCTAATCGATATATCGCGAGCAGGGCATTCTTCATGCTCGGAAATTCCTTTTTCGAATGGGCTTCACATATGCTTTCTTTATGGTTCCATCGAAATCGATTGAAATCTCGAGACGACCTTGTTATTGCATGTACTGCACTTAGACACGTAGACAGACGGATTAATAAATATTATTAAATAAGTTTGAACGTTTTATAGCCGGCAGCGATAAACGAAGGTTCTAACGAGTCAAACGTATGGAACGTTTGACCCAGAAGCAAACCACTTTCAATATTTCGCCACTTCTCCCCCGCGGGGATTATTTGGAATTTTTTCTGCGTTGGTTTTCGTAATAGCATTATTTTTATCAAGATTATATTTTTCTACGCTCGATTTGTTTTTAATTTATTTGATTCCCGCAATTAAACGCCGAGTTGTTTTTTCCTTTTTTGAGTTTTGAAAAATTGTCGATTTTCCAATCTGGACTTTCGAACCTTCTTCATTTCCCCGAGGAATTAATTCTTCAGGGTTAATCAATTGGTCCAACGAATTGAACGGATGTTGTAACGATAAGTTGATTCATCGTTCCTATTCCATAGATTCGCAATCCATGATTATTCAATGCCCGAAGATCCTCCAACGTTTTTGAATATTTCAGAAAACCGGTATTCCCAGACGTAATAATATTATAAAGACCGATGGAGCATCCGGTTCAAGCAAAAAGAGAAGAAAAAAGGTTTGTCTCAATCGCATGGACAAAACGAAAATAATTATATGCATAAACTGAAATAGCGATTTCGGATGTGAATTTTAAAGGAAAAGACAAATATGTGATTGTCATACTCAATTCTTACGCAGCTATATAAAAATTTAACGTTATTACTTTCCGCAAAAATTTCTCAGGCGTTGATTCATCTTCATAAATTCACCGCCTATAATTACGAAGAGAGAAATCCTTTCCGTCTAACTCTACAAGTTCATTGACACTTCATTGAGTCGATCCTCGCATATTTTAAGGTCCCCCAGGTCCATGAAAAAAACGGTGTTTTATGGCGTTGAGAGAACAATCAATCTCGCGTCACGTGTATAAAAAATTGTGAATCTTAATCGAACTTTTATCAAGTACGGAATTATTGCTTTTCCATCGAGACGAGGGTTTTCGCAAAAATGCATCTTATCTGCTTAAGGACGTTGGCTATACATACGACAATATGATAAAAATTTCATCAAATTTGGTGATAACATTCTTTAGCATGAAATACGATGACACAATTTTTTTCAAAATTTTCCTCTACATAGTTGTCGAATAATTGGAGTTTACAATATGCAAATCTGGGTCCTATGCTTATGCATGTAAACTCTAGTGTTGAATCACTCGAAAACTATGAAGAAGAAAAATCTTTAAAAATTTGTATATTCGTATTTAATACTAAAGAATATACTCACCAAATTTCATTAAATTCTAATCATTTCGAATTTCCCTATGCTTTTAACATGGCAACATTGTTGTGTGTAGCCAACCTCCTTAAGTCGAGTTCATAGAACGCCAGGTATTGGAAAACCCGATCGCACGCTGCAGTTATTTTGGTCAACCATCCACCTTAATTAAAATTCTTATTGCTAAGATTGCTCAACGAATCGTTAGCAAATAGCGACAAACATTCGCATCAAATTACTGGCAGAGACCATACGAATACACACGGGTTCTCAACCCTCATTAAAAACAATCGTTAAGTATTCGATTGAACGTAACCCTTAAATTCTCTCTAGTTCTTTGTCGTGATTAAGGAGTCGATATTAATTATTCATAATCCAATTCGGATTTCGAATTATTTAAATAACTCACAAAATCCGGCACAAAATTCACCAATTTGTAACATTTTTTTCAACAATTTCGATTGGTTCGTGTATTTTTGAATGAAGAAAGAGATTCGGATCTCCAGTGACGGTTCATGTTGGTGGAATTCTTCAGAACAAACTGGACACGCTGTAGCATTAAAGTGCAAGATTGAAAACAGGATAAAATGAAAGTATATCGCACGCACTATATATTTTTGCGTGATTGCTAAACCGTTCAAATGAGTAGTCACTAATGAGTTGCCGTTTTTTTTTCTTAAAGATTATGGTGCTAGCAAAAACGTTTGATTTTGCAGAAAGTCAAAGCAATTTTGAAAATAACAAGTTTGAATCTGACAGCTCTGTAATTATGGAATTAATCATGACATACTTGTGACAGATATAACTGAGCATTTATTCATAATTAACTACAACAGGACCATCAACGACTTTCTGTCTTGACCGCCCACTGTTTAATCGATTTTTATTTTTTTTTCAAATTTATTCGCGTATATTTTTCATTCAAAAGCTGTTTTGTAATGATTGGAATGACTCAGAGCGTTGAATCGATTTTCCAACTGGGTTAAGTCTTCCGTTCTTCTTCCTCAGGATTACGCACTTTTCAATCTATTTTTATATTTATTTTCTTATGCTTTATTGTCTTTGGTATTGACAGGATATTGCGGTAGTTTTCGTAGCCGATTTATGCGACTTCGCGTTCACTTTCATTGTATACGCGAATTGTTACGCGGTTTCCCATTTATATTTATTTTTCCTTCGTTCTTTTGCTTTTTCTTTTCGTTTCATTAGCATTCAGCTCGCAAGACATGCGCGCCCGGACAAGAGCGTTTTCTTTGACACACATTGACGCAAGAATCCATTCACGGCGTTGCGTTATATACACACATACGCATAACGCACTATTACCGGCATCGACGACGCTTTGATTTCATTCTAGTTTTGTATGAGCAAGTGGACCACCCCAAGAATTTTACGATCCTGCATCGTCCCAATTCCATCAGGACAACGCGGTTCCTTAGAATTTTTTATTTCTTGCGGCTTACTTGACACACAGACTCCTCGGAAATTATCAACTCGTTGTCCCAAATCACTGATTGTTTTTTCTTATCAATTTAATGTGAAAAAAATCTAGAATATTAAAAAATTAGTTCTCCATTTTTGACTTCACGACCAAAAACACTTTTTTTCTTGCACGTCAAATTGAAACGCTCGAAAGATTTTGTAATCGTGCTACGTTGTTTCTTCCAAACGTCCTACAGTTAGTTTTGATTGCGTTACATACACTTGCACGTCTCAAAGAATTTTCCTCGATGACTTTTCTGCTAGACCCAGTGTTCGAACTTACACGTGGAATCGTTATTTCATCCTCCGTGATTTTCTTTATCGTGTAATAGTTTTCTCTATTTATTTTCGATCTTAAATTTATAAGAGGGATATAAACTTACGACAAGTTTCGTTGAATTAATAACAACGCGTTGAACGTCTAGGATCGATGGTCAATAAATCGTTGAAATGGATTTTTTCAGCACTTTTGTAACGATTTTTATGGAACATCGATCCGACAACGAATCGGTTTTATTATCCAACCGGTTTTGTGAATTTTCATGTGATAAAAAAAAAAGCATTGAAAAAAAACATCAATCACTTAATGTTACAAAAAATAATGTCGTTTCCTGAAACATTGCCGGAAGAATTTGTCTCGCGGTTGTATACGCGGAACAAACGTAACCATGATGTTCATGGACACGGAAATCGCGGTCACCTCGTGTAGCAATAAAAACGTCCATCTTTGGTCGCACCTTACAAATCGCGTCGAGACGTAAACGAAAAAGTGCCTGATGATTATTGAACTTGAATCTCGCGTTATGTATATTTTAACATATTTATAAATATTTTATCGAACCAGTTATGCAACGACATAAGCAACGGGAATAATTTTTATGTGAGCCATTGACAAGGCCTGAAACGAAAGGATGTTATTGCGCGTCACCAAAAGTCGCGTGCTTTTTTATCAAAAGACTACATGCTGCTTCCGTTTCTGTCTCGATTCATCGGCGCGTTGTGTATTCTTCCTAATTACGTAAACTCCTTGAACCGACTTTTTTCTCAATGTTACGTAGAAAAATATTTAAAAAACAGGAATTGCAAGTGCTTAAAAAAAAAAAAGTATTATTGGTACTTTCCTGCTTGCGTGTTTTTGGGATTATTAATGGACCAGCTATTTTTAAATTCACACTTTACAGAAGTATTCTCCGAAGAAGTTGACGTCGAAGCAAAAAAGTTGTTGCAGCTCGTTCCCACGTTCGACCCTGCAATAGGATCGGTCAGCGAAGGATGCAGGAAACAATCCGAAATCTATCAAAGAGAATTGAAAAAGTTTTCACTGTGGGCTCTCAAGAGTGAGTATTAATGCACGTTTGCAGGAATTCTATTTTTCTCGACAGCCTCCATTGGAAATATAAAAACTTCGACTTCACATTTACATTGACCGTTTCACAAAGTCTTTTATTTATTAAAATATATTTGTAGATTAAATTCAACGGGTTACCAGTTCCCATGAAACTTGACACAGTGCCCATATTCTTTTTTGCCATGACGTAAGAAATTAACACCATGGTTTCCATTGTAAAAGGGAATTTGAAATTTCTCGCTACGATTTTTTCGCGTAATTATCACACGATAGAAGTTTTCAATTATCTTCATTATCGTAACCGATTTTTCACTTTTGTAGTCTCGAAATATTTGTTTTATATATTATTTAGGCATTTTGTTCGTTGCCTTTAAAAACACGACGAATATTTAATTGCTATTGTCACGACAATATTCGTCAATGTCGCGTTCGATGGGAAATTGTAATACGTGATCAACGTCGAATTACGTGATCAATTCGCTTATATAAATTGTTATGACGGTGTGCTTGATATGTTTCCTAATACCTCGTAAAAGATTCACCAATTTTAACCTACTACCAAAATGCTTTCACACGCTGGGACCTCGAATTTTTTTCTACTGATTTCTCTTTCCGCTCCTTCCATGGCTAAATTATTTTTTACGCGGGTCAACGAATATTCTCGCTGAACAAAATGTATCATTTGCTTTGCTGACACCGAAAAGGGACGTGGAAATTGGAATCCTTGCCTTGCAACGTGGGTCGATAATTCTTGATTCTCTTAATTTAATTCTCGCCTCAAAAGTTCAAGGTTTAAATTTTTTTTCACGGTCATTCATGTAAATCCATAAAGAGGTAAATTCTCTCATACGATCGGAAAAACCTATTCCCGTCGATTTCGAAAATGAACATTTAAATTTTTCGTTCCTGTAGTAATTTTGGTTGAACTGTAAAAAATGTTGTCGCAAGTATTTTCGAAATTAGAACATTTTCCACCCTTGCAAATTCTCCAGTGTTTGATGCGACTGCGAAAATTCCCTCCGGATTACTGAACGGGAATGTAAATCAATTTGGCGATTTTGACGAGTGCCTGGGAATCGAGGGAAATGACGGAATAATGGGCCAATATTGTCTCGCCTTCTTGCAACTAGACATCGATGAATCTAGACCAGATCTCAAGAATCTCCATCGCCTCCTTCATTCTCATTATGCATTCAAGAGCAACATGACAGATGTAAGTTGAAGGAATCGACCATTTTTCGACAATATTTTTTATCTGGTCTTTTTATTTAAATTTTGATTATATTTTTTAAAATATTTCTTCGACGAGAAAAAAGTTAATTGGCACATTAGTGTGTTTCCCACAAAGATCATCACGATATCTTTCAGGACAAACGGAAACGTCTGACAACAATTTTTTTCGAATTTATCAAAAGAAAAAAGTTGCAAAATGATGATTTTCCATATAAATTTATTTGCGCCGCAATTTTTTTCAATTAATTCACTTTCGAATTGCAAATTTGGATGGTGAGTAAATAAATTATGCAGGAACACAAGTTTGTGTATAACTTTATTCCGGTCGTCATGAGGACGCTTGAGAGATTTCAATTGCGATTCTGGCCCCCGTCCGGAATACCAAAAAGACAACTCCGCGAAATCACGGCGTGGCTGAAAGTGAAAAAAGTCCCGAACGCGACTTGCTCAGCTGATTGAAAAAATCTTTCATGAAAATACACGAGCCAACGACATAAACGTTTTGTTTTTCTCCAGGGAATTACAGATATGGTGAAAAGCTTCCCTATGCGGAGGTAAAAACGTGATGAGATTCTCGAGGAAGAATGACAAACAATTTTTCCTCTCGAGCTCAGAGTTAAATCGTTTCGTAAAATAACTGAGAAAATTTACATTGATCCAGGAACGTGACTTGAATTTTTATTCCCAGGATGATGCATTTGCTTCGTATTGTGAAATTTTTTCTACATACAGATCGTGAGATTTTTGTTAAACACTAAAGTTCAGTAATTATCGTGACTTTTGTTATTTGTTTGAATTAAATTCGAGTCGTAACCAGCACGAAGAATTTATCTTCAACGTTTAGCTGCTTTAACAATATTGACAGGAAACAAACTTCGAATCGATCCTCGTTAATCATACAAATTTTCGCGGAAACTACTTGCCAATATTTATAACTTGAGTCAAGACGTTGATGATCAAGAAAATATTTCCATATATAACGAGATCGTCCTAATAAAAATAATAGTTCTCGTAATCATACGACACGTTCGTCATTTATAACGAGGATCAGACAGATGGTCACAGTAACGTTTGTAACGATCCGACGACTCAAAGCTCGTCTCATGAGCCAAAATTTCCCCAATAAAAAGAACCTGATATTTATTTATGATGGTACTCGTGGTCGTCGATTAATTATGACCGTAGTAAGTGTCGGAAACAGGCATTTAAGAAAAAATTACGTATTAATGACACTCGATAATTAACAAGACGATTTTCCTTCCTATAAAAACTATTGAGGTTTGTTTATATAAAATGGCATTAATCGACTTTATCGATTTCGTGTATGTTGCCCCAAATCAATGTTTTACGAAGGACATCAATTTTTTTTTTTCCGTTACTTGTAATTTTTTTTCGATTCCCCCTATAAATGTATGAAAAACCAGCCAGCCGGCAATATTTTGTGATTATGCAGCAGGAAACGTCACAGTCGCGAATTCTTAATGACCAAGTTTTTTTTTTTTGTAAAAAAAAAAACACTAAACTTTCCTTGAAAAATTTCTTTTATCCGAATGTTTCCTGTTTTGTCAAAAATTGAATATTTTTCAATTTTGCAATGTTTAGTTTTTCATTGCATTTTGTTTTTGCAATCCATTTTTTTGTAGTTCTCCATATTTATAAATCTGAATTGATCCCATAAACTAGTTGTACGACGATGCTAATTTTTTGACCGTATTTTGATCGAGTTGATTTATTGTTTAGCCTGGTCACCGACTTCCTCGATTCACGACGGTCAACTGGGCCATTTGCACACCAGCGGCCTGTTCGTCGAAAGACGTGGAGGTGTCTCTGAGGGAAACAATAGCCAAACACACTGCGGATACAGGTCTGAAAGTTACAGTCAAAGTCGATAAAGATATGTGTCAAGTTCAACGAACGGAGCAATTGCCGATCGCAACGATAATAGTTGGGTAAGAATTGTTCAATAAAAAAAATGAAAACATAAAACCGATTTTTTACGTGTGAATTTTGAGTAAAATTCTTTTTTTTCCTACTCCGAAATTCAAGACTTTTCTTCTTTGGCATCATCGTGCTGTCGATCGTCGCTGCAGTCTGCGATCATTACGAAGCCAATGTCAGTGAAATTATTCTCTCCTTTTCTCTAAAACGGAACGTTGAAAAGCTCGTTTCACTGAAACGCGGAGATGGCGATATCGCGACTCTTCATGGAATCAGAACTCTCAATGCTTTCATGCTCATTGTCGCTCATAAGAGTATGGCGCTCATCTTCAATCCTTACATCAACAGAACTGAAATGACCGAGGTATCATAATAAAAAAGTCAATTGAACAATCAACGAGAATTGATGGAATTTATAATTTTTATAAACAATATTTGCCATGCTACTTTTTCACGAATGACAATAAAAGATTTTGAACATTCAAGTACGTCGGGAAACCCTGGACTGTTATCGGCAGAGCTGCGAGTCTCTACACCGATCTCTTCATAATGTTATCCGGGCTCTTGACGACTTATGCATTCGTCGGCAGACTCAAGAAGACTGGAAATCTCGATGTCAAAAAAGAGTACCTCTCGAGACTCATGAGGTCAAGATTTTCTCCTGTTCCCAAATAAAGAAAATTGCAAATGAATAAAAAATTAATTCAATTAAACAAATTTTCCATGTTCTGGATTTCATTTTCTCACCAACAGGCTGGTCCCTACACTCGGTGCACTCGTTCTTTTCTGCACTCACATAATGCCATTCATTGGATCTGGACCACAGTGGAATCTCGTCGTTACCCATCACGCTGAAATTTGCAAAAAAACTTGGTGGCGAAACTTTTTATTCATTCACAATTATTTTGGATTTGAGAATATGGTAAGTTTCACCTTTGATTATGTTTTTTCCATAACAACAATCCATTCTTTTGTGACACAAATTCAATTTTACGATTATCAACTTTTACTACTTCTTCGAAGTATTTTTTGATCCATTACGAAAGCCTTGTCGTTCGTTCCTCATGATTTCTTTAATGTTTATCGCAGTGCCTCACTCACACTCATCATCTCGGCATTGATACTCAACTTTTTGCACTTTCTCCACTGATGGTAATGCTGCTATACAAAAGACCAAAAATCGGTTTCCCTTTTCTCACCTTGGTCGCCCTTCTGTCCACGGTACTTCGTTATTACGTGACAATTCAGAAGAATCTCAACAACTACGTGTTTTTTGGTGCTTCGTAAGTTTTTTTTTTAAGTAATTATAAAAAAAAAAAAAAAATTCTCTAGTCTTGTTGAGTAAGTGAAATGAGAGTTTCATTCTGAGAGTCATGCCTGACACAGTAGTGAGTAAAATTCACAATGAATTCGAATCCAACATTTCAATTATTAGCACAAATTTAAGATTTTTTTTTTTCGTAAAAAATTCGATGAATTGTTAATTTATGTGATTTTCTAAATTACAGAATCCGGCAACTTTTTGACACTGCCAATTTTTCATATATCCTGCCATCACATCGATTGACTGTGTACATTATGGGAATATTCTTGGGATATCTCCTGAAAAATTATCCCCTCAAGTTAAAAATTAGCAAAGTGAGTATTTCGTAACTCGTCACATAAACGCTGTTCCCGTTTCCTGGGAAGAATTTTTTGATCGACGCTTGTCGACGTTTTTTTAGACCGCCTTAAATATCGGATGGATTGTTTCGAGTCTCATGACGCTGGCAGCCTTTTTTGGACCCGCTGGAATGGGCTCGATTCATTATGTTCACAATCCAATGCACGCTGCACTTTACTCAGCTTTTGCACCGATTGGATGGTGTGCTATTTTCGCCTGGCTCGCTTTTATCTCGCACACTGGTAACGGCGGCGGTAAGATTTCAGATTCATTGCTTTTTTTCTTGCAAAATTGAAGCTTTATTTTGTCCAAGTCTGAATTCTCAGCAATGCTGAAAAATCTCGATTAATTCGGTCAGTATTGAAAATTTTGTTCAATAATAAAAATTTTTAAGCTTTCAACGGGCTTTTTGAAAATTAAATTGTCAGCAAATAATGATGATTGAAAAATCTCTGTCGTATGACATGGAATTATGTATCGACTTGGGGGGATCGGAGAATATTTTTTCTTAAAAAATTTGTTAACAAGTATTGGGTATTATTATTGTTATTATTATTACTATGAATTGGTGGTCGCGGCCTCTCAAGGACGTCTGAAATTTAGCAACTTTTGTCGGCTCTCTAATTGCCCAAAAGCCCGAGAGTCCAAAAAATTGTTTGCTAGGGAAGATTATGCGAGAACCAACCTTGATTTTAATTTAGGACATGAAATTAATTATTTTCGTCCAGTTGGCCCGTTGAAATAAATTTGAGCATATAATTACAGGATGGCTGGGAAAACTTTTTGCGTGGCGAGGTTTTTTGATATGCACCAGACTGAGCTACGCTATTTACCTGACGCAATTTCCTGTATTTTTTTACAACGTCGGACAAACCCGAAACAGTGGCCACTACGGATTCTTCAAGCTAATGGTAAAGTTCACATTTTTAAGTTTCGACTATTCAAAATTGAGTCATTCCTATTTTTTTTTTTTTTTATCAAGGCGATTCCGGTCTTTAATACTCTCGATGGCCTCCAAATCCCGAAACGTAACTCGTTCTCACACCCATGTCGCTATACCGTTTTCTCGTTCCGTCTCAACCATTTGTCTATCATCCCAGCCATTTTTTGCCTTCACATCTTTACCGTTTTTGCATTTTGCCTACGCGCTCGTTCCAAGGTCTAATTTTGGCAAAGCGTCAGATAAAATAATCAATCAAACGTTTTTTCAATAACTTTTGGAAGTTAATTGATGAAGGCAAAAATCAATCAGAAAAAAATAGCGTGAGACTTAAAAAAACGTACATCGTTGGTGGTGAAAAAATGAAGAACTCAAAAAAAAAAAAAAAAATAGCGAGATCTGAAATTTCAAAAGTTCTCATCTCCACAATTTTGATCTTGACCTAGCCACCAAATTTCTCAATGTTCCCAAAAATTATTAAGATTGGGAAATTGTACTTTTATCCTTCTAAGTCGTACGAATTTTTGATTTTTGTTTCCTCAACATTTTCTAATCATTTACAGTTCAATATGAGCGAATTGAGTTGGATAATCGGTACATCGGCAGTTCTGACGTTACTTTTCGATACACCTTTTCAAAACATAAAGAATCATCTTCTCAAGAAATCTCCGAGGATCGCAGCCTCCACCAAAGTGGATTGAACGACAAAATCCAATAAAAAAAATGACGAAAAAGTGAAAAATATCTGAATCAACATCATTGGAACGATAAAATGATGATATTATCCAATGGATTTTGTACATAGGCCACGAGATCAAAAACTCGTAAGAAAACGTTAAATTTCATGGCAGTTTTCGTACGTACAAACCCTCATACAAAAATGAGCGTTTACATGCCGAAATATTCGATGATGTGTCACATCGTTTCGGCCCCATCGTTCGATGTGTTTATCAGTTGGCATTGATCGATCGAATCTTTGAGTTACGAAATGTAGTCATTAGAAAGTAGACATAATTTGAACATTGGACCTTGACACAATTTACCAAAATGACGACCCCATACCCCGCGAATAACAGTGACACGTTTCGTAGCTCAGCTGAAACTTAACCCTTTCGACTAGTTTATTTTTTCTATTTCTTTTTATAGCTTAAAAAAAGTCAAAAAATTCCATAAAGCCGCTTTCTTTGTTCAATTTTTCTAGGATTTCTGCGTCGGCAAATGATTTATTAAAAAGACCAATAATTTAAATTGTATATATACGTTAACTGGTCACGCCGTTATTTGACGCAGTATTTTTCTAGTCGATTTTGTCAATGAAGCCATAAACCAGACAATGCAATTTGTAACACGTTACGACAAATTTGAGATACTAACTTTCTACACGTTTTTTTTTTTTTTTTTATCAAACACAAGAATAGTGTGAACGTTATAAAGAACCAAGCGAATCTATGCATTTATAAAAATTCTAGGTAACCTGTAAAAAATATTGAATATCAATAAATTATAGAAAAAAAAAAAAAAAATTTTAAATCGTTTGTTCTTTTCCACCTGTCGCAACTTTTCAGACGAGAATTAATTGGAGTATTTCGATGAAATGCTGCAAAAGATTCACAGAATCACAAAAAAGTAATTGGAAAATCGTACTTATTCACTTTAGTGACTTGGTTCGCGAATATTTGCGAAATGAAAAAAACTTTTTTATGCCTGTTTTGATGGGGATCTGTATTAATGATAAAACAATCGGTAATTCGAACGATTACGTATGGAGTTTTATCACACGAGCATTTTACAAACAAATATAATAATTCTTTGTCTATTGCTAACTATGCGGAGTTATATTTTAATAATATACGTAATACACAGTAAGAATATGTTTACAAGCGATCTGAAACACCAAAAATCACGGGGGGTTTGTACGAAAATATAATAAATTTCGCGTAATGGAGAAAAAAATTATATGGTTGCTCGGTAACAATACGAATTGGCAGAACCGTTCCTTTTGTTCTTTTCTTTGATAATAGATCGAAATTTTGCGTTGCGAGGACTTTATTTCTCAGAACGCGAGCATTTGTCCGATGCCGAGTCTTAAATGCAATTTCTGAATAAATGTCATCGCGATCGGAAAAACTTGGACAAGACACTCGAAAGAAAAACATACAAGTCTACAGCGTGTTGAAAGCTTCGAAGGTACAGGACTCAATTGCAGGAACCACGAAACTTGAAGAATTCACGTTAAGTATCGACGGTTCATCGATCGCAGTTATTTATCGGGTTTCGCTATATACGGATTTTAATCTTCGCAATATATTCGCCAATACTTAAAGCTGCGATTAGACTCACGAGAGTTTAAGAAAAATCTCTGTTGGTAAAAACAGCTGGTGCCACGAGTGACCAAACGTACAATGAGAGGCACATCCATGAGGATATGATCTTAACCCACATCGATGCAGCGTTGGAATTTAGAGTTTCCAGTGTCGAATTAGGCCTGTAAAAAAACAACAACAAAAACCATAAATATTTAAAAAATTTTCAATGTTTCTCAAATGCTTTGTTCCTCTCCAAAACAATTTTTTTTCCGAGTAGTTTTTTAAAAGTATTTAGAAAATAATCAACAGGGAGACACTCACTCCATTTTGAGAGCAAGTATTTTTAATAAAATTGCGGGATCGTTAGGAAACAACGAAAAATTGCTGTACTCACTTGTACCAATTGGTAAGAGTCATCATGACATAAAGAGTTGCAAGAGCGAACATGAGATGGAAGAAACTCCAGCTGTAAGCAACTTGGTCTTCCTCGTTGTCCCAAACTTTGGCTTCACCGCCAGATTCTTCATCGCCGTTATGTCCGTTAACTGAAACATAGTCTGTTTGCATTTGACAAAAGATAGAGAAACAAAAAAGCGGCTAAAAACTTTGAAAGAGGATAAAAATGGAGTGACGAGGAGCATTTTGGCCAACTCCATGATTCGTTCGCTTTCACGAACATAAATTTCAAAGGGCAAAAGGGAAAAAAAAGAATCACATGCGCATCAATGTTTGACGTACAGTGGAATCCGGATTCGCGACATTACCGACCGATCGATGACGAATTTGTTGTGTCGTAACTTTACGCAACGGTGTCCGTAAAGCGACATGCCAAAATTTGCAAATTTACTTTCCACGTTGTATCAAAAAATGGTAGAAAATGATTAGGGAAATAAACGCAAGCGGTGACAATGAAGAAAGGCAGGCACACACAAAACTACTGCTAAGATTATTGTTAAACCGTAAGGATGGTTTTTCTCAATTTGTAAAAACGCAAATCTACATTCGATACTAAACTACCAACATCGATATTATCGAGCATGGAGCAACTCAATGTTTAATGAAGAAATACGTGAAAATGGAGACTCTAATTAAAACGATGCGTTAAATTCGTACTCGAATTATATAATCGTTCTAACACGTATGTGCGTACCTTCGTTATTGATGAGAGACGTGTCTCCCGTGTTCCGGACTGTATGAACAAAAAATTCTCTTCAATAAACGAGACATGCGAACACATTCGATAAAGACCAAATTTTTTTTAAATTCGATCAAGTGATAAATCACACAAATATTCACTGGATAGAATGAGGTTACCACACATTGCTTAGGCGTGAACATCATTTTAAGGATACAAAAGAAAAATCGATTAAGGGTGATGAAAAAAAGCTACGTAGAGTCCGAAAAACAAAATACTTACCAGCACCGTTTTCCTGTACCAAAACCTTCTCCGTCATTGTTATTCTGTTGGATTTGGAAGCGGTACGAAGCGAGCTGTACAAGACGCAACTGAACCAAATTACCAAACCAATAACGCTTTCTTTGTCGAACGCTACACCGTTTTGTGTTTTCACGTCATTTCCGGCAATTATGTCGAAAAGTCCTGGATTGCACTCGCGATCTAGTCATAACCAACAAGGAACACAAAAATAATCAACAACATTGAGTTTTTATTCGGATTTTCATGATTTTTATATCAGAAAAAAGTTTTTGGATTTACCAGGACTGTTGGAAACACCGCTCCAGGTCAAGTACATAACGTAAAGGGTTACCACCGAAGATTGAAGAAGTCCACTACGAGGCTGGAACTCCTGTACTTTTGGCATTATGGATATTCCACTTACGATGACGCACAAGATCAGATTGAACGTGATGAAGAATTTGTGGACAGCGCAGTCGTGGGGCTGGATAAAACGAAATTGCAAAATATTTACGTTACTCACATGCGTGGAAATAAGCTGCGATTATGTTCGTATCGTTGGGAAGCAAGGGTTCAGGTTCAAATGATTTAAAAGTTAGAAAAACTGTTTTTTGAGCTTTGTTCGAATTTTTTAAAATGAATGACGAGCTTCGAAAAATAACGTACCAGAGTAAAGTACATGTAGAGCAACACGATTCCGGTGATGGAGAGAGCATAATTGATAAACGTTGCACCCAACAATGCTGCGTACCTGTTTTTATAACAAGAAAAAATCGTTATTTCAAGAAAAAAACAATTGAATTTCTCTCCTCGACATATTTGTGTATACTGACCATCCTTTGGACTCTGTTTCCTCGTAATTTCCGACCCATGCCTCAGCCCAGGAATGAGCAAAGTCAACTATGAGTATCAATTGAATTATGATGAAGCAAAAGCCACCGATCATGCCAAAATACATCCACGTTGGCCCGAAAGAGCCCTCCGGGATGAAGAATGCACCGATTATTCCTCCAATAACGAGGAGGAACTTTATGGCCCAAAAACTGTGAAATTATCAGACAATTTTGGTCAACAATTATAATTATTCTCTTTCCTGTAAACACGGAAGCTTTGGAATTTACCCATTTTGTATAGGAGCTCGAGGATCTTTGGAACTATTGACCCGTATCATTATTGCTGACATCAGGAAGAAGAAGAGCGATAGAATGAAGCATATTCGATAAACCGCCAAATAACCAACCGCAGAATCACAATCGACTGTAAACGAGGAAGGAACGTAGCTGGAACTATTTGTACAGAATGGGACCTGTTGAAAAAATACAAAAATTAGTTTTTCCAATATCATTTTTTATTCCTCCGTGGATCGTATGCGTCTTTTTCGATCCAAGCAACAAGTTTTTTAGAAAATCTTGTTTTTTAAAACGTGGTATTTCAAAACAATAAGAACGCAAAGAATCGATTCAGAGATTTCCATAATTTTTCCAGATTTTTTTTGCTCCAAATACAAAAGATATTAGTGACAGGACCAAAAGGACCTATGTGATCCAGGATGCCCCAAAAAAACCACATGATCCACAAAGGATTAAAATCCATCTTCAAGGAGTTTTGACGGCAAGGGCAAAACTATTTTTATCATGATGATTCAATTTTTTTTTAATTCTCTCTTAAAGCACGTACGGCGACTGGTGCCGTTCGTCACGAAAGAAATTGCTCAAAATGCGAAAAAAACTTACTTTTTTCAATGTATCCTGGAGACTGGGCGCCAGGGTTATGCAGGCCGCGATGGTTCCTAGCATCAATAACAGCGCGTACATAATTCGAGCACTGGTGCTGTTGCGGCAGGTTGGACATTGCGAACAGCAGAAACTGCATGCTGTGCTTCCACACAGGCAGGCGAGCTGTAATGACGACAGAAAAAATATTGCGTGTAATTACGAAAGTTGAAGTTTTTGGGGGTATAAATGAAAAGTTACAAAAGAAACGCCTCATTTCGATGGGTTTTATTCCGCAAACAAAGGCCTAATTCCCAAAACAAATAGTTGCGATAATATTTTTTTACGGACAAAGAAAACGTAAAAAAAAGAATCTGTATTGCGGTCCACAATGAAATGCTTGAACAAGGGTGAATAAAAAAAGGCATACGGAAATCTTTGAATTTTATCTTAAAACTAAAATGATTGAAAAAGCGAATCTTTATGAAAAATACACGAGTTTAGAAAGATTGTAAGATAAATGAATTTTTTTTACCTGCGCTGTAGAACACGCAAGACCCATGATGAGGCACTCAAATCTTGATAATTGTGATTAAAATAACGCGGTGAAAAGAATGATTTTTTAATGTTGAAGTATTTAGAACAAGCCTCTTCTGAGAAGAATCTACGCGAGAATAATTATTAGAAAAAACTGACTCAGAGTATATAGCTCAGATGTAATGGCGGACTGTCACTCGACGCACTCGACGCACTCGACCAATGTTTCCCAATCGAAATAATGGTGATAATAATAACAAAGGAAAGAAACTTCTTTACCGACTTTCGATCAATATGAGCAGCTGACCACTTTACACCAGAGCTCCCCTGAGTTAGCCACCTCCACTGAGATAGCCCCGCCAAGTTGACAATATTAATTTTTTTTTTTTTTCTAATTCTTGGGGGTCGTTCAGTGGTTTCTGGTGGCGCAATTAAATCGTTCAGCGGTCAACGATTTTTTCGAAAAAATCAATTTTAAAATAGATTACAATGCGCGCCTCCTCATTTTTTATTTTTCTTATTTTTTCAAAAACGAATCGTTTGTGGGTGAAAACCTTTGCTCCAAAATAAATGACACTTTTTTGTCGTGGAAATTGCGTATAAAATTAAATCTGAAAAAAAAAAAATGAAAAATTAGACTACCTCAAACCGCGGGCAGAATTGTCAGCCGAGCCGAAGTCGAGCTGACTCCTCTCGCGTCATGGAGCCTCAGCTTCAGGATTGAAAATTTATTTTTTTCCGAAAATGTTGCGTAAAATTTTTTCCAGAAACGCAATCGACCAGAACTCTTCACGAGGACACGCAGGGAGACTTTCTTGGGAGACTTTTTTGCTCCACCATCAACCACTGAACGAACCCGCAATAGATTTGTAAAAAAAAAAATTAATACTATCAATTCGAGGGGGCTAACTCAGGTGCTAAATTGAAAATTTATTCTTTTTTTTTAGATCGTTGATTACTGAACGGTTCAATTGCGCCACCATAAACCACTGAACGACCCCCAAGAGAAATAAAAAAGATTCCCTTGTTTATTTGAAAGCCGAGTTTCACGCGGCTGAATTTCGATCCAGTCGGTGCTGCCACTCACGGTTACGGCGTTTTGGCAAAGCTTCAAGAGTCATGGTCGTGCGATCTGTATTTGTGGGCTGCTGGCCTTTTGGCTGTCAATCTGTGTGTTTTCAATCGTTGATTTCCGAGGTCGCGAGTAACGTGAAAATTAATTCCAATGACATTTATAGTGTAGTGTGAGAATAGAGTCCGAGAGTATATCGAGGCGACATTTAATCGTTCAAAGAATTTACTGGACATTGTATCACATATGCAAGGAGTAAGAGATTGCGATAAAGAATGACGAGTAAAAAAGGCCATACGGTGAGAATCGAGACGGAAATCGACAAAAATCGAAGTGAAGGAAATTGGAAAAAGGT
Organism: Hyposoter dolosus; assembly: GCA_963921915.1. Taxonomy (NCBI): domain Eukaryota; kingdom Metazoa; phylum Arthropoda; class Insecta; order Hymenoptera; family Ichneumonidae; genus Hyposoter; species Hyposoter dolosus. The sequence continues at coordinate 10,762,942 of OY998135.1, read as the reverse complement.
TATAGAATTGGCTGACCATCTCAAGGAAATTTATCCCAGTAACGGTAATTATCACAAAGTCAATAATCAACATGGCAAATAAAAAAACCATCGAGCACCGAAAAATCGTATAAGCCAGTTGAACTACAAAATATTTTTTCAACAATTATTCAAACCGCAATTTTAATCATCAATTTTCGATAACCTGTCACAGAATGTTTAGCCAATTTCCTCAGTGGCGAGGGCCGCCTGGAAAGTTTTTTGGATCAAACTCCTCCTGTAGATGCAAATGTCACCAAAGCAAAGTCTGGACTTCAGGAAACAAAACGTTTCCTGTTGCTGGCAGCTAACGAAAGCGACAAACAGGTGGTTATATACAATTGTTCTTTTTCCTTTAAATGTCGGCACAGTAAACTAATGAATAAACTTGTAGATCAAAGAGAACTTTGCAGTAAAGTTGTATCAAACGCTTTTCAAAATTCTGCGTCAATATACAGTTTTCAAAAAAGTTTCACATCTTTCTCAATAATGAAAAATAATAATAGTTTGCATCGATTTTTTCAATGATATGAAATTTCAACTCGATTCTTGTCATTATGACTTATCACAGTGAAATTGATGTCCATCGATGAATATTCTATGTTCGGCAGTGGAAATCATCGTTTTTCCTAATTCCTTTTGACACTGAAGTTTGTAACGTTGAGGTCCAACGAAAAATACTTTTTCCATTCATCATTTGTTCAGTTAAAAAAAAAAACAACAATTTTCGTACTGATTTTGGGTTTGGATCCTGAAAAAAGAACGTTTCACTGCTCTAACTAAATATTTGATTAGAACTTTGGGCTCGGCTCAAGAAAATCCAGAATTTCGTGGCATTCCAACGATACAAACTTCAACATCGTTATTTCTTTCTGTTCCCACAGTTTGAAGAGTTCAGCAGACTCGATATTAATTCAATAAAATTCTTTATTAGGCGATAGTAGTCTTGGATGCTCATTTACTGTTGGGAAAGCTCCATTATGCAATGGGAATGTACGAAGAATCACTGCAACATTATCAGCAGGCGGAGTTGCAATCCCTAACGGAGAAACAATTACCCAGTCGGAATTTGCGTATTATAGCTGAATCATTTGCGATAAAAGGTTTGTCATGCCACATAAACGTTTATGAAATTTTTATATTCAAGGACCGAATTATTTATAATTTGATCTAATGACAACATTTTTGGTACGATCCCCAAAAATTTAAACGTCGAATCTCGTTTTCTGAGAATATGATTGTGCAAATGTTGGGCAGGTCTGTGTATGGAGAAACAACTACCGACCTTGAAGTCAAAGTACAAAGTAGCTGAGTGGCACGAGCAAATAATCAAGTGCTTTGAAATTGCTGGCGATTTGACGCTGGTTTATCTTCAGGAACAAGACAAATTAGCGATGCAGCCACAAAACGGTACCTCTATCGTCAATAGCAGTAGCATAGGTAGAGTTGTTGGATTGGATTTGTATTACCGACGAAAATCATTGTAAACCCACGATTTTCGTAAATTGATCAATTGTTCCTTTAATATCGGAATCTATTTTTTTTTTTCGTTGCTAGGTTCTTACTCGCCACAGCCTTCGCCAAGTTCGACCAAACATGTAGGACCTATTTTGGAAACAGCTCTCCAACGTGCCCCTCTGTTACACATACAAAGCGGAAATACCCAAGCCGCGATAAATCGTTACAGAGGGATACTCTCGGCTGTTGAATCCACCGCGACTCAAAGCTTACGTCTCACGCTTACCAGACAATTGGCCGAAGTTTTATTGCGTGGAGTCAGCGGTTCGCTCTATCAAGCTCCCGAAGCACCTGCTGTTTCCTTAGGTACTGGAAATGATTCTCCAATGAGTGTAGACTCAAAATTTAATAATATTGTTTTTTTCCGCATTTCGCAGTTTTTGCCATTACAAAAAAGCCATTTTCTGTGATGATTTTTGGAGGCCTGAATGGAAACTTGATTAATTTGTAGAAAATCACTGTCGGAGCCTCGAAAAACAATATTTCTTGACAAACTTTGTCCTTCGCTCTGTAAATATTCATCTGTCGCAAAACGCAGGAACTGGCACGACAAATCGCCGACTGAATCATTATTCGTCGAACACCGGAGCGGCGGAATCACCCTGGAAACCCAAAAAATATGTGGGACCAAATTTGTTCGTACCACGAAACGAAAACGAGGAGATGATTCTGCTTCTGCTCATAAGTGAAGCAATGGCTGTGAGAGACGCAGTTCTGAGTCAATCGCCAGAGTTCAAGGAAGCTAGATTGCACGCCTTTGAAAATGCAACTGCGGTCTATGATCTTCTGACCGTTGTTGTCGTACGATGGAGCCAGGTGGAACTTTTGTTTGAGGTAAAAATTGCTCTCGTGGATAGTTGATTCTTTTGCTGAATGAAATTTGGAATTCGCTGTCGAAAGGAAAAGTCTCTTTATTAATCACGATTATCGTTTCTTTTACAGTCTTTCGAACGAGCTATGAAGTTTTCCCATCAGGAGGTTCACGTTTGGACACAGTATGCTCTTTGCTTGATCAATCTTGCAAGATATACACATGCGTATGCCGTACTTAAGGTTGTGGCGAGATTGTCGCCATCGAAAGTCATACCGTGCTTATTGGCTGCGAGGCTGTGCTACGAACACCTCAACATGATAAAGGAAGGTGTGGAGTGGAGTCAAAAAGCGTTGCAACGCGAGACATCGAGTCCTCAGGGCTTACAATCTCGCTGTCATCTTTATATCGGAATTGGAAACAGCATTCTATCGGCAAACACGATTCTTAAGCAGGACAAAGTCCACCACACTACTACCGCTCTCGATTGTTTCCACAAGTAAGTCAACAATGCTTACACGCTCTTAATAATTATGAGCGAAGAACCAAGTTCGGAATTCCTATATTCTTCGATATTTTTGCTTGAATTCGATGTTTACATTTTGTGTAAATGGAAAAGAGCACCGAAGAATGCTGAAACTCAAATCATCGAATTCAACGAAAAATTCGTCTTGTTTCATTCTTGGTTTCTTGATTAAAAGAAAAATAGAAAAATATGTTTGATAATTAATTAAAAAATCACCAGAAATTTGGACCAGTTGTTGAATTTTGAAAAAGCAAAAAAAAAGAAGAAATTACGTGAAATTATCGGAAATGAAAAAAATCTGTAATGTTGAAAAATTGGATGCCGAGGAATTTTTCAAAATTTCATCCTAATTTTCAAATATCCATACTCGAATAGAGTAGAAAATTGTAGCGTCAGCATCGTCAACGATTTTGAGAAGTCTCAACCGTAATGTGAGCAATTAAAGAATTATAGTAATTGAGAAGTTGGGAGGAAGTAATCATGTCCATTTAGTGAACGAATCAATTGACGTATTGGACTGGGGAAAGTCGGCTGGATTGCATTTAGGCTTCTTGGTATTCGATCATTGCTTATGTAATGCTTGCGCATCCCGGACGGGTTAATTCTCAAGGGAATAAAAAGTCAATCATCAAAAATATCCACGTTTCAAAAGGAAAATTAATGGGTAACGTTCAGAAGCTAAAAGATCAAAATTCATTCGATTCCCTCTCGTAAAGCTCGACATTTGTTTGCACCATCAGATTTTGGAAACAGCTCGTTGTTTTTAGTACCAAAAACCTAATAAAAATGTAGAAGAAATTTAAAAATTGGATGAGCAACTAATGCTTCAAGAAATATACATTTTTTTTGTTTACAATTTTTATCTCTTGATAGTTTAATATTGACGTTCTATTACGGAATACTTAAATATCGTTCCGAGGGTAATTACAGTAAATTGAAGATGGTGACGATTGAAGAAAAAAGTTGGTTGAACTTTGATTCGATTAGTGGAACGGTAGAAACGTGTGTTGTTTATGAGCTTGTCGATCTCGCTTTTCTTTTCGCTCGTCCACTTATCGGATTAAGGTTCGTAAGCCGTCTCGAAGGTCTCCTCGGGTTTGTAGAATGGTTCGTCAGCGACGCATTGCGGATGCAGACGAGATACCGCAGTGATTGATCCTAGTCCGTCGCATTTCCCTAGTTTCAATATTTTCCATTTTATTTTTGTATTGAAGAAAAAATGAATGAAAATGAGCAGAATTTTAGTTTCTTCAACATTTTCCTCGTTCATATGTTTTCAACTTTCATCGATTTCGATATATTTTGAAGAAAAAAAAACATCCTTGGATTTTTTTCAGAGCACAACAATGCGATCCGAATGATCATCTTGCCGAATACTATCTCGCCCATGAATACGCTGTAAATAGACAGATAAACGATGCGATGGTGCACGTAAAAGTCGCCTTGAATCTGCGAGCCGAACACATACCGTCCTTGCATTTATTGGCACTTTTGTTATCGGCACACAAACAATACAGCGATGCTCTTCATCTGATAAACAGCGTGCTCGAAGAATATCCTGACAATCTTAATTTTCTCTACGTCAAGGCTAATCTTGAACTTCATAGTTTAGGCGGTGACGAAGCTTTGTTTACAATAAAACGCATGTTGCATCTTTGGCGAAACTTGTACGAAGATCAAACCAATGTCGATTGCAATGATCAACAAAGCGAGAGACGCAGCGAAACTCGAAGCGTTTTTCAACTTTACACTTCGGAAATGTCCGATAAAGATTCCAGTGAGTTGAATTTCTATTTTCCATAACTTTCTCCAATTTAATTTGGAATCACGTCAAATTCGGATGTAAAAATTTGTTTAATCCGAAGGTTCTCTGCACGCACAATCTTTGGCTGCTTCGAGAATCGAACAGGCGCTTTCAGAAGTTGCTTCATCGCTGAGCTCATTCACACCCAAACCAGGACCTCAAAGGGCCTGGCAATTGCAATTGCAAATATGGCTTTTGCTGGCCGAAGTATTTTTGGCCTTGGATCGTCCCGAGGGTGCTACTCTATCCTTACAAGAAGCGACAAACATTTTTCCCATGAGCCATCATATTATGTACACTGTGAGTATCTTCCCCGAGAAAAATCAAACTCTTGATTAGAAATTGAAAAAAAACAAAAATGCATTTTATATTGAATCTGTCATCGATGTGACATTTTTTTTCTTTCCAGCGAGGTTTGTTACACGAATACAAGCTCGAATACGCCGAGGCTAAACAGTGCTACCAAAATGCAGTCTCCATAAATCCATCGCACATCAAAAGTCTTCAACATTTGGTAATTTCATTTTACAAATTATTCATGGCAAGAGTGAGGGAGAGAGAAATAATTATTTTCAATTGAAGAAAATCAAAGCCCATATTCATGGGACAAAAGTGTTGCCTCAAAGTATAAAAATTCCAAGGAAAGCGATAACGAAATTTATTCGCAATCGAAAACGAATTTCCGGCTCTGGGGTCTGGTTTAATATTTTTTGTAAGGAAGATTGTAACGATCCAAATAATTGGAATTTTCAATATTCGAAATTGTACAGCCCGTTTATGAGAATATCGTCCGAACGATAAATCGTTAGAAACATTTTTAGAATCGTATCTCTGAAAAAAACATTGCAATGGAAAACGAATAAGATTTTTTTGTTGATCTCTTGTTCGGCAAGATTCCATAGAAAAACGTGGGAAATGAATGTTCCGAATTTTTTCAGGGTTTGATTTATCATTACCTCGGGAGTCAGCGGCTTGCAGAAAAGACTCTCCGCGATGCGGCGAAGATCGATCCGAACTCTCACCAGACTTGGTACAATTTGGGAAAGGTTCTCGAGTCGCTTGGCGAGATGGAAACAGCGAATGATTGTATGGCAACGGCCCTAGAGGTCGAGACTACGAATCCGATTCTACCTATAATGTCCATTCCAATAACCTTCGAGTGAACCCAAATATCGAGACAATTGAAAAACTGGAAATTGTGATAAAAGAAAAAAAGAAAAAAATGAGCCGTTACGGAGATCAAAAGGGAAAGGTAAAATCTTGCAAAGGGTTTTTCCTGGTTCACGTCGATGGAAAACTGACTAAGGAATTTCCTGTTAAGCGCGCAATCGACTCTGATCGGAATATATTATCTACCTATCTGCCTAATGTACATTATTTCTTCAAATTTGGCTTTCGAATAATCCACTTCCACGCCGGTCGTAGAAGTCGGATTTTTTCGTACGGGTATTATTAATCGGTGTTGTGGTCGTTTAAATTATTGAATTCGAATAATCCATGAATATTCTTGTAAATTACAATTCCTGCCAATTCGAAGCATTCGGTTCAATGTCGCAATCGTATGCAGAAATATCTAACGTTGCAGGTTAAAATAACACGTTCAGGCAACTTTCAATATTTATTTTTCTTCTTTTTCACTTTTTTTCATCGATTCGGAGAGACACGATTCTAGAAATTTCTCAGACTCTTAAAACTCGACTGCTCCAAATCGCAATCGTAACTTTGTTCCCAAAGATTTTTTCAAGGGACTTGGACTCGGAAAACTTTCGAACTATTCATTCATTTCTGAAAATGGCGGAAATTCAATTTATTTAAAAATATCATAAGGTTAATAAAAAAACGTTTTATTAAGCGACAATTTTGCCACCATAATGGAATTGGGCGGCTCCTGAAAAGTTATAAGTTTACGGGAGTTTTCATTTTGATCGACACACAAATACCCGGGAAAATGAGAGGCAAAGTTTCATTGGAAAAGTTGAAAAAACAACATTTTGAAGAATATAATTTTTCAGCTAGAGCTGAGAGAGCATCACGATTTTTTTTCAAGATTATATTTCAAACTGATGAAAAATCGAAAAAACAATATCGAACGTTTTTTTATTATAGTTGATTGTGCAAGAATGAATTATTGAGTCGTAAAAAAGTAAAAGTTAAGCATGTCGAGGTGAAAATAATTGCCCCCTTAATCGGCGACGAGGAAACTTACAATACAAAAGTATTTTTGCAATAAAATCTTCCATTATTTCGAAATTTGACGATAAGTCGCAAGGCAAGATTCGCGAATGTATTTTAGTAAAGAAAAATGCGACAAAGGTTGTGAATAATTGCATTTGTCGACGAAATAGCAGATAGAAACTTTTGAAACGAAAACATAATGTAAAAGAAAAAGACTGAATTAACGAACCAAGTCTTCTCGACAATAACATCGTATTTGCGGATAAAAGATAATTAACTGAATAAATGTGTCCTTTGTTCGAGTGTTATAATGAAATCGAAATTTGTTGCGAAGGGTAATTAATATTTTTCATGAATCAACACTCGGTTAGTTCGGAGCGTGTTATTTTTGCCTGAGAACGATTTACGATTGTTTCGTGAGATTCAGAGAGTCAATAAAAACGTTGAAAAAGTCGTGTCGAGCGATCACTCAAAGAGTCTAGCAGCGAAAGTGGGAAGCGTCGAAATGGCAGTCGTAAATCCATTTTGATCACCAGCGCCACAATAAATCCTTCGTTTTTTTATGTTCAATTTTTAACAAACGACTGGAATCGTGTCATGACCTTGACTGACTGTCTAGGAATTTGGATGCACATAAAACTAATACAGGAAAGAAGCGAGACGAAGCTCTTCGGGAGAAAGAGCCCTTCGCGCTCGATTTGTCTATTATGCTAAAACACGCAGCAGAGAGAAGCGTCGTTTTGCTTTACTATCGTACCAGTAGTACCTGCTTACTTCATTGCAGTATTTCCCGAATGTATAAATAAAACAAAGATTTTAAAACACACAGACGAAAATGAAAATCGACATGTTGATAATGTTTGAATTGTACAAATCGTTTAATGTATAATACATTGATATATATATATATATATTATATATATGGTGTAAAAGAGTTTAATAAAGAGTTATGCATTTCGATGGTTCGAAATAAATGGCGACTGTTTGAAAAATATGAAATTCCGAAAGAGTCCAATTTTCAGCTCTTTCGATGTTTAAGTTTCCGCCGTCGGACGGTAACGAAGTTACTGGAATTTGCAGAGCCTGGAACTTACAGGCTCAATAAATTTTCAATTCGTTCAATGAAATTCGATAAAAGAAAAAAAAAGGTAAGCGACGATGAGCATGAAACAAGAGTTGAAACAACCGTTTCCTTCGGGCTCATGGGGGTGCATGGGGCCTATCTTAATGGTAAAATAAAAATGAAAGCATTATGTAAAGCAAAGAAAAACTACTCGACGTATTAATTGAGCTTTTGCATAGAAATGAGAAAAGTTTAAACTCTAATGTCTTTCGCTGACGCAATAGAAAAGGGAATACAGGATAAAAGAGAAGGAGAGCGAGAGAGAAAGAGGAGCACAGAGAGAAAAAGAAGCGATAGAAATCGCTGCACGCGTTATAGAGCTTCATTCGCTTCATTGTCGGGTTCTCGCGCGGATTTCCTGTCATTTTCAGACCCGGTTTTACGGCCTTGCCGCACGAAACAACCCCCACCCCAGTCGCCAATCTTCACCCTCGTTTCCATCGAGCGCGAAAGCGTTGTAAAGAATATTTGTCGAGCAATAAGAATATCACAAGTCTTCCCTCCCTCGAACGTCTTTCCCAGTAGTTGTGACCGTAGAACAGGTAGAAAATGTACAGTAAATCGATAGAAAAAAGAGAAAAAAAGTGATATGCGGGATAAAAACGAAATACAAAGTAAAAATGGAATAAACAGACGACACTGTCGATGTCGCACGAATGTGGCACAAAACGTGTGCAATATAGGGCGGCTGCATATTACGAGAAAGGGCATTTATGCACTAGCACGTGAATATATATTTGACTCGAGACGATAAATTATCCGTCTCTAAACGAGAGACATTTGCTTGAAGGAGTATCTCGTGTGACGTCAGAATTTGGTGTATAACCGAATAGAATGTTTGATCGTTACTAACCGCAAGACCGCCGGAACACGTACATATGTCTGACCGTACAGGAGTACAGCATTTATTTGCGCATAAGCGTTTAGCACTGTGTACCATATACAATGATTTTCGTCTGAAACGACGTTAGAGCTATTTGGACGAGAAGTTGAAACTGAAATCAGGGCTAAAGCAAAGATAATAGTATAATCGCAGGCTACGTTGACCTACTTATGATTTTAATTAGTCTCTTAACTTTCGTTACTGTCGAGAATTCCTTCATTTTGATAAAAAACGATTTTCGAAGATCGAGCTTTCGCATGTGTGGCAATCGTTTGAACAAATCGAGATTTCGAGGTTATGGCACGATTGGGCGATTTTTCATCGCTTCCGACAAAATGAGAGGGGAAACGCGTTTAATATTCGTTCTATCGGGGTCAACGGGGTATTTGTCATTTTGTTTAACGAGCTGGAGGTCATATTATGCCTTTCCAATTTTATGGGAATAGTTGTTCGAGCATTGTATTTTGTGGCGCCTTGAACGTTGATCTGAAATTTCCAAGCGGGCATGTTGCTTTTTTTATTTTGAACGCCAGATTCGCAAACAAAGGGTCGCGCAAAAGCGAAACTCAGTGATCCTCTCGAAGGATACCTATTTTTTGATAGCTAATTAAAAATCATTTAAAAGAAAAGGCGCTAGCCAATCAAAAAATATTTATTACTTACGTTCGATTATTCCGAAATTACGGAAATAAGCGGAACAATTTATCCGAACGTCTCGCTTTTTTTCCGAGAACGCGCGTGTAAACGAAAAAGTGACAGCAACATTTAAAGAGACACCTTTCGTGCTTGAATTTCGAGGATGTGGACTAGGCCTCATCCAAGGTCTCGGGTAGCAGGGCACTTGTATCGGCACTCTTGGAGTCAATATCCAAGTGGGCTACCTGAGACTGTCGTAGCGTGTTGCTTCGGGATCTTCGGTCAAACCTTCCCTTTGCCACCCCTTACGTTTAAGATACATCCTTAAATACTGTCCTTGGAGTCTAAAGTGCGACTATAGGCTCGCTCTACAAAAATAAAAAACGAACTCAAGTGTTTTTGAATTCGACCTTTGGTTTTTCTTATCCGTATCCTTGAGGCGCACTTGAGACTCGCTAGACGAGAAATGATAAAATGTGATCCCTTTCTTCCGAAAAGCATTGTCTTTTGTTCCATATGCTTGACGACGATTGGCTGCGCCCTTTTCGGTTTCTCGGTGGCGGTGACTCGGAGAACTATTTTTTGCATCAGCCAATTTTTAAGGGAAAATAGACACAAAATGTAGAACACGTGTGAACCTTCCGCCATTTTTCTTCTCGCTTTCGGACGATGGAACTTTTTTCCGAAATTTCTAGCATTTCAATTCCATTTTTTAAAGCAGCACAACTCGTTCTTGCTCAATTAAATTTCGAGAATATTGGTTTTTAAACATTCTGGCAATGAGTTCTCGAGTTGGCTGATATATTTGATATAATCATGGAGGCCGGCCTCTGCTAATCCATTTGAGAAACCACATTTACTACGTGCTTCCTGTTTAGCGGTTACTTGGGAAAAGAAAAGTAAAAACGTGGCTGTAATACTGAGATTCCATCACGGATGGTATGAACGGGTTATTTGCGCAATTCGCAGGCAAGATTGCGTCTTGCATAGGAGTGAATCGAAAAGATTGAACAAATAAAAAAGGGAGGTGAACATAGGTTCGATCTACAGTTCAATAATGTAAATGAAAATGCGGATGCACAAAATTCCGCAAGATAATCAAAACGAGCCTAGGGCTGCGTTTGTCGAGACATTGTGTTGTGTGTGTTTATGTGAAAATGCAGTTTCTATAATCCTCGAGTGGTGGCTCTGGCAGATACATAACAAATAAACGAGTTACAAAAGTCTAGTATCCAAAGCGAGTGAAGAGCTAAAGAGAGAGGAGAAAAAGAATGAAAAATGAAAGAGCAGTAGGTGCGCTTCTTGAGCGTAATAGTCATAGGCCTCACTCTTAACTCAATTCTATTTAACGAGATTAAGTTTTCTCGCAAACCCCCTCGGCCCTTTTTCAGCGTATAAAGATACACGTATAGATATGTGTGGATACAGGCAAAGCAGAAAGGCATGGTGAGCATCGTTTTCGTAGTGTCAACGCGACGGTGGCTCCCTCTCATCCCTCCAATTATGCATCTATAGATATAGAACCCGGTGTCTTGGACGTCCACCCCTTCGGCCCACATTGCCGGGTATACTTGTACCATAAACCTACAGCATAGAGGAGGAAATCCACCTCTGGCCTCGCCTGCTTGCCCCTACTCCGGAACCCCCCTCACCCACATATACTCCTCGCTCCTTCTAACGAGATTACAGCTCTATCTCCGTCTCCCTTGTTCGCGTGTCGCATTGCGCGTACATTCGCGCACGCCCAATGGATTTTAGGCATTCGCGAGACTTTTCGTTTTCTCCTTTCTTCTTATTCTTCTTCTCAGTTCTCTACATTTTATTACTTTCCATATATAAATATATCGTTGATTTCGTTAACCTCGCATCGTTATCTCGTGACGATTAATTTTCATGTTTAAACTTGAGTGACCGGGCAACAACTAAAATATATTTTTTTACACTCACGGGCACGCGCGATCGTTATCATTTTTATATTTTCATGCGTCATTTCAACTCTTATTGTCGATGTATATATAAATATACTGCATATATGTATGTTTTACTTTCTACGGTGCCTGATGAGAAATTCGTTGGCTCTTACGCAGCCTCGGCGTCGCAGAGCGGGCATCGCATAGCGTCGTCGCCGCACGCCGACGTTACCGCCTAGCCGCGTCACTTTTAGCGCATAAAATGCTGCATCGTAGGTAGAGGCTAGAGGCGGTATAAACCTCTCTCTTTCTCTCTCTCTTCCTTTCTCATACACATATACACAATTATACGTACGAAAGTTCTCTATGCGTAATACAATCGACCAACAATAACGTTTTTTTTTCGCATGCATATCCAAACCACTGCAGCATGCACTTCAACGTGATTCCCAATACCCTCGGAGCAAACCACGTCGAGAACGCCAATTGGAATTTCTTCGGAACGGCATATTCCATCGGATTTCAATTCCATAGACTGTTAAGAATTGTAGAAAAATCCAACTGGATATTACATTTTTTTGGAACAAAAGACATCCGTCGTTTTACCGAAATTTTAAACTCCGTTTTATACGAATTTCGTTTTCGGCCACACCAAAATCTATACGACACTGCGCTTTAAGGTATTACTATCACAAAACGATTTTATTTAGGGTTCTTTTAAAATTTTGTATAAACGTTCTTGGTACCAAAACTAACAGTTTTCTCCTGTCGCGCTTCTTTTGTTTTTGTTTTTTTTTTCTTGCAACTTTTTAACGAAACGTGACTTTCATTTACACGCGTTTAGATGGGAAAAATAAAAAAATGGGAAATTGAATATCTCAAATTCTAAACGTCAGAAAATTTTTCTTCGCAGGAGAAAACTGTCAGTTTTGGTGCCAAGAACGTTTAGACACACTTTGAAAGAATCCTAAATAAAGTCGTTTTGTGATAGTAATACGTTAAGGATGCATGGGGCCTTTATTTTCGAAATAGTACGAACACATGAAACTTTATGAGGTTTCAACGTTTTGGCCGATAAAAATTTTCATTGAATCCATTAGATAGGCACGGCATCATAACGATTCATTTTCACCAATTTAAACGCAACCTAATGGAGCGAGTTACGACTCTGGCCGATAAAACAAGCACAAACCTGCAGCCTTTCAAGAAAAATAGTATTATCGATTCCAATTTCCCGTCATTTCGAAACTCGCGTCCGTGAAAGGGAATAAAAAATATTTGCCAATTTTGTAAGTTCCTTGATGGTTGCTCAGCATTTTTTTTTCTAGTTCCCACGTAAATTGCGCTGAAGCGAATGAATAAATTGATCCTGCCGAGAGATTTCCGACCAACAGGCGAAAGTTGTCAATTCAACAAAGCCGTTCGTTCTAATTTTAAAAAATCAAATTCGAATCCTCGTAGGATGGACGAAACACGTTTCGTCGTTAGCCACTCGTCACCGCAGTAGAAACTGATTCGTCGCAACTTCTCGACGAAGGATTCAAGTATTTCGAAAACTGAGACTCGGAGGGACATAATCTGAAATAAATTTCGCCACAAAGACAAAGAATTTGATAGAGAGTTCCCAGTCGATCGTGAGGATATCCCCATCCTGGATGAGCTAAGAATATGGAAGATTAAATGGACGAATAGGTGCATGATCCTAGTGATCGACACACACACACACACACACATTGACTGGTACAGCCGGTATAAAAACTAGAGACATAAATAAGGGGGATAAGGGGGAAAGTAAGTGCAACATTCATGCAGATGGCGCTCATGACAAAATACTGCGAAGGAAATATACGTCCCTGTCGGAGATTCAAAGCTCGTATGGCTCGTATCAAAGGTAGAAAAATGTTGGGTTAAACAGAGAGAACGAGGGAATAGAAATAAAAAATTGAAAAAGAGTAAAGAGCGTGCGAATAGGGTATAGCTACAAGAATAACGGTCGAGGGGGTGGTGAAGGGATGTTTTAGGGTTGGGTACAGAAAGACAGAAAATTGTGTCATCCCCACACGCACGCCAGACCAACGGACTGCAGCACAGAGAGTCACGGTCGGCCTTTGACTTTCCGGGACTCTCTCCTTCTCTGCTTCTCCAACCCTCTCGTTTCCCGGGCTAGAAGATAGCTTATATATATATATGTATACATATTGTATATATGTTTATATCGTGATGGACGGTTCGGAAGGAATATCAGTAACACGATATAAGAATTACTATATATGTGTATGGAAGCAGGTTATGTGCATATGTAGAGAAAAGTATGGATGTAGGTTAGCTTTTCTTCCTGAGTTAACCTCTCGCTCTCTTCTTGGTCGTTGTTCGTAGCGAGGAGCGATATAACGCAGTCAGTTGGCAGAGACTGGTACAGATCAAAGGGAGAAATCGTTGATCGAACACGTATATAGCAGGCAAAAGACACAGAGCGAACGCAAAGAGGGACGAAGGAAGAAGTGACAGATATATCGAGGAAAGGAGGGAGGGAGAGAGAGAGAAAGATCGTCTAACACTATAACCTATTTTACGTCGACCACGTAGTTGTGGTAGTAGTTGTTGCTGTCAGGTTCGATCGAATTGAGGTGGAGGGGATGACGAAGGGAGGAAAAGAGGGAGAGTAGTCTCTGGGGGCAGCGTGCACGGGGCGTACGGTCATAAGGATGAAGATATACACCGTAACGAGGCTATACATATAAAACATATGTATATTTTAGTGAGCACTAAGGGTCTCCCAGGAACTACCTTCACTTATAGTCTTAAATCGAAAAAATCATCCTCTATTGCGTAATGATTCTTTTGCATATTTCCTGAGGTCTCGAAGGCACTCGAGCATCTTACTTTTTATCACAAGCAGACCACGTGATCAAGTTGTAAAAGCTGAAATATTCAGACGCCTCCTAAACGCTAAATTCACGGAGAAACGGCGTGCTCTGTCGTCACGTATCCAAACTTTACAGCAACATTAAAATTCATGAAGGTCCTCTCTACTCTGGAACATTCTCCTTTGTCCTAGCAACAAAATGACAACAACCAAAAAATTTTATCTACAAGTTTGCCGCCCCTGTGACTTGGCGTGACTCGTTTTCCTAACAAAATTATAATCTGGCACGCCACAGCCAACCCACTGTCACATACGCATTGGTACATTAAGTTGAAGGGATGTATCGAGTGTGTAGAATCGTCAATTTTACGCTTTCCTAGTCGACGCTCTTTCAATATTGTATATGCGTAAATGTATGCTCAATAACAACGTAGACGATGCCACCTGTGGAACTCCAATTTTTGCCTCTTGTCGTTCTTCTCATTTTATATTTATTACACGAAGCATTTTTTCTTTACGTTCATGTTCCGAACTACACTGCGTTTCTAAAATCATATTCAATTATTTTCGCTCATTTTATTCAAGTGTTTCCTCGCATGCTTCGATATAAACCTCCCCGATAGGGAGGAACTGTCATTATTGCATAAACATCCGACGAAGCCAGTTATTCACGAAGGACATGAAAATTGGAGTTTGATGTCGGATTCCGAAAATAAGTTTACCCTGTAAATAATCATCACGTATTTGGGGTAGGTTCGTACCGGAGTGGTGAGCTTATATAAGCTCAAGATTTCAGTCACAGACATTATCCCATAAGACTGTAAGATGTTGCTGGCTATAATGGTCGATTATACAATGGCGTGTGTACAAATAGGGAGGCAATGAATAAAAGAATTCTCGTGGAATATTGTTTTTTTTTCTGTTTGTAGGACATTCGTTAACATTAATATAACGAGGATTCCTGTCAAAAAATTTGAGAAGAAAGAGCGTTGACGATTGTTTTTTTTTTCATTTCGTTGGTTAAATCGCAGCAGTCGAGAGGCGATAGAAAAAACGAAGAAAAAAGCGGGTGTCCTAGGGCGCTGACGATAACCCCCGGACAACGTTGACGTGGGCAACTAGGGGGATTTCCCGAGGACGATGCATACACGAACGATTAACTTCACGGTCGTGCGCGGCGCTGGCCGCGCGCTGCGTACACAGCATTGCCGATGCGAGCGCTAGGAGGTAGCGCCTACTAGCGAAGGCGCGCGTGATGAGCTGCGCGCTCTGCCGATAGTACAAAACGACGGAGACGGGTGGCTGGCTTTGACCCGGTAGCCGGCGGCAGCAGCAGCAGCAGCAGCAGCAGCAGCAGAGGCAACGCCAGCCGGCAGCGGCAAGCGAGCGAGCGAGCGAGCGAGCAGTCCGCGCGGCCGGCCTGACGCATTGCAGGTGCGCGCCGGCCAATCACGAGAGTCCGCTTAGTTCGCCCGGACCCGTCCTGTAAACAAGACCGCACCCACGGCTTATAAAGCTACCCTACACGCGGACGCACACCGAAACCCAACTCCACATCCCCCTGTGTGTGGCGGGCAGGGAGAGACTCGCGCGCAACATCACACAAAAACCAGGGTACGCGCCGATTTTCCTCGAAAGAGGAGAGCAGAGAGGGAACGAGGGGGAGGGGGGAGGTAGGGAGGGAGGTAGAAAGAGAAAAGCCAGGCGAGAGAAGAAAGCAAGAAAAAAAATAAGCAGGGAAAAGAGCGAAAATAAACCCATTCTCCTCCTCTCCCCCTTAGCGTATTTTTTTTTTTTTTTTTTGCCGTGTTTAACGGCGAGCCATCGACGCGCTAGCTTCGCGTCGCGTAGTAAGTGCGCGCGGCGTCGGTTCCTGCCGTTTCCCCTGGTACAAATCGCGATTTTCTCTCTTTCTCTCCGATACACAGAACACACGCGTCGTATATACACATATACACATTCAAGACCCTTTGCCCCTCTGCGCTATCCCTTCTCCGCGCTACACCGCAGCAACGCGCGCAGCCGCGACGTTTTTTTCTTGTATTTGTGTATCGGCACATGCCGACACTCACACACACATTCGACCCCCTGCATCCCGCTCGAGACTGTCGCGTTCGTTACCCCCACCACTCTATACCGCCCTACCTCTTTCTCTCTCTTGCTTCTGCTCTTGATCGCTTGGTCTCTCTCTCTCTCTCTCTTTTTCCCAATTCTATCTGCGACTCTACGGGTAGATAGTGCTCCACTGTGCGAATCCCAACACAGTGCGAAACCCGTCGCGTGGCGTAGTGATACCAGCGAGCTCGGACGGTTAACAAGGTGGACCTCCATTGCTGTCGCTCCTCTAGTGCGTTTACATCGTTCGCTCGTGTTCACCGTATTTATTCGTAAATAAATATATTTGCTCACCGGAAGACGGCCGCTTTCCGCGTACGGTTGATCCGCACGTTTTTACCATATAATACAAACTTTATTCTCGTCGTTAAAAAATTTATTTCTTTCACATCATCCCAATATCTCCCTTACAAACCCTTTAAACTCAGGGGTTCCGAGGAAATAGTAGTCAGGGTAAAAAGGGCAGCCAAATAAAAAAAGCAGCATCTCTTTTCCGCAAGCTTCGTAAGCCCACGAAGCAGTAATATTGAAGCCGCGCTTGACCGAAAGAAAAAAACAACAAACGCTCCTTCGCGTTTCGGCTTTTCTAAAACACAGGCCTCGCGCACGTCAGAGACACCTTCAACGCGTCTCTGCGAAGTAGCGACAGAAAAAACATAACTATTCGCATTCGTTGCTCCGTCGCGGCAAAACTTGCTCTTCGGAGCAAGAGATAGCGAGAGGAAAAGAGAAAAATAACGAAGATTGTGATAGAGAGCATAAGCCAGAAGCATCGGCGACTGGCGGTTAGAAGATTCGAAACGAAGAGGTGTGCTGCTGTTTTTAAATATTAAAGTCATTGAAATTTCACTTCTTTCCCTGGTCAATCACCCATCTTCCGTAATGAATTTCGTTTGTCAAATTATTCCGTCCGATTGCTTAATTTTTTATTGACGCGAACGATTGTTGCGGTTAATCCATAGCCGCGCGCATATCGGCAAAACAGCGAAGCAAATATCGCTGCTATATCGATCTCGCTCACGGTGTCCGAGTACAACTTATATATATAAATACATACATATTTATACACATAAGTGTTATTCGCATTATTAACTATATATACACATAAATACATCGTTATATATGTGTATACATAGATTTTCTTGTATATTATAGGACTTAGTGAACCCCTTGCTACGTGAAAACAAAAAAAAATTGTTATAGTGTGCGACGAGGCGAGCTAGCGGGCTATCTCGACACTCACGTCGCCGTAGAGTACCGCATACAGCGACAACCGACACATACACACATACAAACGAACGGAGAAACGGCAGTCTCCCCGTCGAGACTCTCGTTTAGTTAGACGAGAGCACCGAGCACCGACGGGTCGGCAAACGCGGCAGCGGCGCAGCTCAACTTCTAAAAACTCCAGGAGAGTGATAAAGGAGTGCGAGAGAAAGAGAGAAGGAGAGAAAGAGAGGGAGAGGCTAGTGAAGCAGCAGAGCAGTAAAAAAACAGTCCCGCAATGGTGAGTTTTATCATTTTTCTCAAATTATCATATTATTTTGATTTTTTTTTTCATTCCGAATATATTTGTGTGTATATATAGATATATGTTGGTCGTGTGCGTGTATATATAGTTGTATATTTCACGGTATTCCGGCAACGGCTGCCATTATATGCGGCGATTCTTCGAGCCACTGACGCACGGGAGAACACGCGTGTGCACACATTTCCCCCATTTCACTCTCCCTGCCCCATCGATCTTATTCCCTTTTTCATAATCTTCCCCGAAACATTAATTTTTTCATCACTTACGATTTTTCCTCGTTTTCCTTCATTTTTTTTCATTTCCCGTTTCTTTTCCTCTGCCTGGCATATTCTCTGCCTTATCGACGATGTGTCGCGCGCGCATGAATCTCGCGGTGTGCGACAAGGACAAAATGTTGAGGCACCTCTCTCGCTCCCCGTACAACGACGACCAGACCAATCGTTCTTCCTCGCTCTTTTGGCCGGATCTAACCAACTTTTGTACCCCCCACCCACTCTGCCTCGATAGCCTAAACCCAGAAGCTCAAGAAATGTTGGAAAAAGT
This sequence comes from Hyposoter dolosus, assembly GCA_963921915.1. NCBI lineage: Eukaryota > Metazoa > Arthropoda > Insecta > Hymenoptera > Ichneumonidae > Hyposoter > Hyposoter dolosus. The sequence continues at coordinate 10,744,483 of OY998135.1, read as the reverse complement.
GCGAATGCCATCCAACCCCGTTAATTTTCACGTTCTAGGCGATTTTTGAGAGGTTGGGAAATGCCGTACAGCCAACCGGCCTGCTATCGTCGCACGAGGTTTTTCCTCGTCGGCACAGCGCCCAACGGTCAACTTCCACGATCCTATCTCTCTCTCGCTCTCTTCCATATTCGCGTTGATCTGTGCTGCTCCCTCGTGTTCTTTTCTTGAAAACTCACAAGACAACTTAACTTGTCCCTATTGGCGGGCTGAGCTCGTCTTCATGCGCACTCTCGTTTTATTTATTTCGTTTCTTGCTCGTCGCGTTGTGAATTTATTGTATTTTCTAAATAATTTTCTCAAGATTAAAATTCATGTCTAAAGACTGAGATTATCGAAAGTATCGTACACACGCGTTCTCGCTGCTCTAGCGGTGACTCCGCGAACCTTTTTTCTCGCTACAAACGACAAGGGCGTTACGTCCGGCATATTACTTCCGAGAATGTCCAATTAGCATACGCGTATTGCGGAATACATAGCGTTACACATGTGCAGACAAAGACACACAGACATCGAGAGGATTGGCGTGGCAGAAGAAAACTGAAGCGCGAAGAAAACGCCGAGAGAGAAGCCTGTACGCAGAAGACTCGAGTCTAAAAATCGATCAGCCATTCTATTTTCTTTTCACCCACCATCATCGCGTCTTTCAGCCCCGCAAGGGACTCGATGCTTTTTTTGTATATTTTCCTTTCGATAAACATGAGCGATCGCGTAATTGTGAAAATTTTTTATCGAAAGAGACACGAAGCCTCGCACGGTGGGGAGGGACGAAAGTTAGCCCTGCCCGAAAGAAATATTCGCGCCCCTGGGAAATACACCTTGACGGAATTTACTAGCGCGATGAAAATACTATTTTCCCATGATTCTCCGTGTATCCCCGTGTCTCTGTGTGGGTTATGCTCGCGTGTGGCACCTCGTGCCTGCCTCCCCTCTCTCTTGGATCGATCCATTTTCTCACCATGTCTCCAAAATGTCGTCGAAATTTTGACGATCAACTAACGGCCCCCCGAACCACCGACAGCCCCGGAAAACACATAAGACGCAGTCATCGTTGAAACATGAATGAAGAAAAAATATGATAATTAAACAAAAGCGAAGATCGAAGGCCACGAGAGGATCCCGAAGACGAAACTTGTAGACTCGTCGAACATCGAACACGTCGTTTCCCACTTTTTTTTGCTTTACCTTCTTTCACATCGGTGTTGATATGTCCATGTCCACACAACACACTCATAAACATGTATATTTTTCATTCTGTCGCTCTCCAACTGTTCGTGTTTCCAACCGAGCCGGCTTTTCGAGCGTTTCGACGTACGTCTCCGTGTGTGTGTGCGCCTTTCTGATCGTCTTTATGGATGACGGTTTTGTGTATGTAGAGACACGTTCGCAAACTCAAGTCAACCGCCTCGGAGAGCCCACTGGGAATACACGGAATTTATTGATAAGCCGTCAAGAAGCGTGTCTATACGTGTGTGGCTTTCTCTCTCTCTCGTTTTCTTATCGTTTTCAGCCTCGAGAATGAAAAATTGAGGTTTTTCCCCACCTCGAGATCGTCCCCACTCGAGGGGGTGAAAAAATCATTGCGTTTATCGCTCGTTATGCCACATCGTCCATTTTTTTCTTATACCCGTGAGAGGGGGTCGTTGAAAAAGTGAGTCAAGGTATCGTCACGGCTTATTATCGGCGTTTACTCCATCCAAGTGCGAACAGTATTGTTCCTTTTCATTTTTTTCTCATTTTTTCCTCACCAAGCCTTGACAGGTAGCGACCAATTCGTACTGAGACACTTTTTCCCCTTTTTATCTCTTGTGATTTACGATACAATATTTACCATCGGAGTTATTTCATGTAATTTGTCAAAGAAACATTTCCGTGAATGATTCGTCATGACGAAACGTCGCTATGACGGATTACAAAACGTCGAGACTTCGTCACGATATTCTTTTCGAATTTCTTGTCCTTTCCAACTCCCTCTGTTTCTCCTTCTTTTCGTAACGGTTGGTTAAAGAATAAACTTTACCAAATCGCACATTTGCATCGAAAAAATGACCTCAGCTCATTGCCATGTACTTTACCAAATTCGCAACATACTTTTGCTCTTTTCTGACACTCGGCTCAGAATTTCCGCAATTGGAACGATAAAAAAACTCATTTTTTTCAGTTTCGTCACGGGTTTGGTAATAATCAGATAATAACGATAATCTGAGATAACTTCGATTCACGTGGGCACGCCCGATGACGAACAACGTGAATTGTGCATATTTTTGCTGTCAAGGGATGCGCGCAGATCTTTCCTTACGTACGGATATTTATAATGATAACAACCACGCCTGTCCAACCAATGATTCATGTTGGACTTTCGTGGAAGACGATCGAAGATCGCTCGAACGTGATCGTATCGTCGTATCCCAATCTCTTGGTACAGCAGCTTCGCTCGAATTCACGAAATATTTATATGTGCAAAATCTACACTCACGGATATGTACATACATAGGTTGACGTTGGTCGTCGTAGTCAAGTGGGTGTCGATAGTGCTGCCCCTCTGGATGGTACAGTAACTATATATACACATGTATATATGCTGGAGAAAATTTCCCACTGGCCTACATTCACCCTTCTCGTTTCCTCCCTTTTCGTGTTCACCCCCTCCGCTCGGCGGTACACACGCATACACACAGTGCTTTTCACCATGAAATTACCTACTGCCGATTCAATTTCCCCTTGTATAACTTTTCTAGATTTTACTAAAACAACAATGAAGAGAAACACCGAATTAAACAAATTGCAGCTCATTACAATGTACAATGCAACTCTTTAATGGGGTGTTCAAAAAATCCTGGTGCGTTTGTATCAAAGTTTCTTTGTCGCGTGCACGCCACTTGGCCAACATGCAGCACCGATTATTCTCCAATTGTCCGGGCATTATTTTCATTGAATTTTTTCTCTCATTTCATACGCAACGAAATTATGGTCCGATTATCGAGAAAAACGTTTCATGTTTCTTTTTTTTTTTTACAATGAGGAAAAACGTGGATTACGATCTAGGCAATTGCCACCATGATTTCCAGTGAAAACTGGTTCAACGAGACTTGGAATTACAAAAAGACGTTTTTTATCGATCCACCTATCTCGCAGTTTAATTGCCTCACGAAAAGACGTTTTTGTTCCGAAAAGTTGTTTCGATAGAAAATTGAGTCGTTTGTGAGTTTGTTTTTATACGAAAAGTTATAAAATCACGTTGTTTCTGTTGCAATAAGTTTTCTTATCTCCGGTGAGATTCTTACGCGAAGCTGGGGCCGCGTTGCGGCATTCGCCAATCAGCCATTGTGCTATATACGTCGCTATTGATTTTCGCAGTCTCCTCTTCCTCCACACACATACACACCTACGTATGTCGACAGAGAGAAAGAGAGAGAGAGAGAGAGAGCTGGAGAATAACCCTGTCCGACTCGAGTTCGCCCTTTCTCCCTCTCTCTCTCTCTCTCTCTTGCTCGTTCTCGTTTCATCCTCCCCTCGGTATCCTCACCCTCCTGCGTTTCCTTCGATCTTCTATCCACAATCTTCATCCCTTCTAGCTCCGCTGTGTCGGTGCGCGACCCCCGGTGCTCCTGGCTCTTTTCATTCTCCACCCTCCCTCTCGCACTGTCTCTCTTCAATTTTATTTACACGCGAGACCGCAGAGCGTCCCCACAAGAACTCTTCATCACATTCGCTTCTATTTTTCTTCACTTTTATCCAACAACAACAGTCCCAATGTTTTCATTCTCACTCGATCGAAAAATAAAACAAAGAAAAAATGTAAAACCTCTGAACAGTTTGGTGGACATGGCCTGCTGCATCATCTGGCAAGAAATTTCCATAATATCGAAAATTTTGAGGTTAAAGATTTCTACCAAATGGCTAAGCTTGAGAGACACAGTTTTTTTTTAGGGGAAATGAAATTTTTCTCATTTCGTTCAATCGCTGCTCAAAACTTTTCTTCTTCCGGAAAGAAAAGGTCAATAAATAGTCATGGGTTTCTGGCGAGCAAACAATATGGCCGCTGCTCGGAAAATGGACGCAAATACGACTTTTAATTAATGAAAAGAAAAAAAAAAACAGCGTACGTTTCCCTTCACGAAAACAACTGCAAAAATGTGTAGCTTTAGAAGAAAATTCTATACGAATCAATGAAATTCCATGAGGCTACGAAAACATATACGTTCGTACTTGTTCCAATAATAATAACGATGATAATAATTTTCGAAAAACGAATACGCACGCGCGGACGTTGCTTCTTGCACCTGTCGTTTCCAGTTTTGTCCCGCTCGAACGATCGCTACACTCGACGTCTCTGCTCCCCTTTTTATTTCTACGCCGTCTCTCCCTTATCCGACAGATCCCATCGTATATCTTCCTCTGACATTAATTCTCGCTGCACCCTCTTTCGGCTCGTTCGATTCGTAGAGGCATCTCCGAGGCCAGGGCTCACCTTCCGGTATGCGTTTATCAGGGACCTTGCAAACTTTTGCCGAAAAAACGCGATTGCCCTACTTTCTCTTCGGGCTGAATTATCGTCCTGGATAAAAAGGAAAAAAACCATTTGGAGCATATCAGAAACGAGGAGTTATTTTTTGTCTATTCATTCCTTGTCATTCCTCGTCTATTTCCGGACACGAGGTAATCACATTTGTCAACCTTGGTCACGTGATTGTAAACGGAAACTTGTATTGCGATATACTGATGATTATTATTGTTATTATTATTATCATCCGCACGTCATAGTGCAATCGAGTAAATTAAAAATAATCAACTCGTTCACAGTATATGAGAAACCTACCCAACTTTTTGTATTTGTTCCGTTGTTCCACGATACGAAAAAGAGAAACAAGGACAAACACATTCGCGAGTCTTCCATAACGAAATGTTCAAATGTCGTTGTGTCCATGTGTCAGTGTGTACACGTTCGTATAACGAGATTACGAGAATTGGAGCAAAAGGATTGTTCGAGAGGATCCAATAAAGAAAGAGAGAGAGAGAGAGAGAGAGAGAGAGAGAGAGAGAGCGAGAACGTCAATCCTATAGACGCCTTTCACTCTGTATGCCATTAGCATGCTTCGATTCCGGTATGAAAGTATATTTCGCCATTGAGCGATAAACCAATACGTATGTATGTACGTGTACACGTTTATACACATCCAGGGCGAAACTAGAATAGCCGGGGTCTCTAACACACATCCTTCCGACTCTTCCACAAGCATCGATGCAGACAATACATTCTTTTTTCACGATAAAAAATAGATACTATAAAAACGTCTCTTTTTTGTATCGAACGGCTTCGTTAAAAATTGTGCAATGCTTCGATCGTATTCGTCGCTAAATAATATCCAATGAAACGAATTCTTTTAATTGATTGCTTGATCGCTCTGAGATTATTACTGTCATCGTTTCATTACCGCCGATTGATCACTCGACTGTATTTTGAGCTCATACGGTTTATTATTTTATCATAACGTTGCATAAATTCCAATTTGTGTTCAATCACTAGAACAGAACTGATAAAAACTTTTTCCCTTCCGACAAATGTTCACCGAGTATCGAGCATTTTTCGGCTCTCGGAATAACATTTTTTTTTTTTTAATTTTATGCAACGTCGAAATATGATGACAAAGTCCTCGATTTCGTGACCTAGAATCAAGCTCGAACGTTTTGATAAAGTGTTTCTGAAGAATAAAAAAGTGGCCCACTGTCAGTCAAACAACATTGCGAGAAAAGTTTGTAGAATATCGTTAACTCTAACTAGTTCGGTTAGAGGGTAAAAAGGGCGAGAGGAATTACGTATTTAGTTGAATCGCATGCACATACATTACTTGGGAATAAAAGTTTGTGAAGAATATCAAAGTTTCTGCGAAGCATAAAAGTGCCCGATTCCTCGGAGTTTTAAGCTATATTTTCCACTCGTCTCCGAGTGACTGTTACGCTCATTTCAAATTTTTAATGAGTGGGCGTGGTTCTCACTCGTCTGTCTCTTTCTCTCTCTGTCGTGAATATGATTCGCACCATAGGCGAAACGATCAGAAACGGTGATACAAGACTTCTCTAGTCCTCCCCTTCGCCCTCGTTCCGCTCCACGCTCTGTCAAAGCTTCGTGAATAAGCTACCTGAACGACCGCACTACGTCGTACTTTAATATGAGCGATGGACGAACCTCGCGACGTGCTTTTTGCACACAAAAAGCTTTTATTCTCTTTCCCTTTTTTTTTTCTCATTAAATCTCTATTCAAACGTCCACTGGATATCGCCAGCCCCAGATTACTAACCGATAAAACAAGACAAAAAACGCACATTTTATCAGAAAACATGTCCGGAGCAGATAACTCGATCCCAAAGTTTCTAGAAAACATTCTTCCCTGTTTTCGCTTCGAAAGAAGTTCTACAGTTTTTGTAATTTACGAGAAATCTTGTGGAAATTTCTTTCCATCCAAACGATTATTCGTTCCTTCGTCTCTTACTATTTGACCCCGTCGCAATGTTCTTCGATTTCGAGTCCGATTCCAGTCGAGATTACGAGTTGCTAGAATCGAGTTTAAAGTCGAAAATAAAACAACAAATAACAATCCGGTGTTCCAAATCGTCGAGGAAGATTCAGACGAGATTACGAGCGATATATTATCGGCAACATTTGAGGCAGAATGTTGCGATAAGAAAACTAAACAACGGGCATCAGTGACTAAAGTTTATCGGAGCGAAATAAGACAGAAAAATCAACTTGGCGATAATAACGCTTTATAATAAGCTTCGAGATTCGTTGAAAATGAAGATTACTATCGGCAGCAGTGGCAGGCTCTTACGACAGCAGCGAACGAAGAATCTGCACACCCGTGTGAATTTTTTCTTCATTCACGCTTCGCAGCACCGAATAATTTTCATGAAAATCCACATATCCGACTGCATAAGTAAAAATCCTTTTTTCTTTGTTTTTCATCTTTCAAGGCTGACCAACTCACAGAAGAACAGATCGCAGAGTTCAAGGAGGCGTTCTCGCTATTCGACAAAGATGGCGATGGCACCATCACCACCAAAGAATTGGGCACAGTCATGCGTTCCCTTGGACAAAATCCCACAGAGGCTGAGCTCCAAGATATGATTAACGAAGTAGATGCCGATGGTGAGTGCAGCTTCCAAAATTAACTCATTCCCCGACACCAAAGACAATCGCGTCACTGGTGAATTCACTGACATTAATAATTAAGAAAATCATATGAAAAAAAAGAAACCAGAGAAAATGAATTTCTATCGTTGAAATAATCGTAAAATGTTAAAAAGAATTTGGTCGAAAAAATGGGAAATGGAGAAATTTAAAATTCGTGTAAAAGAGAAATGATAATGGAGAGAAATACAGGAATGAAACGAATAACTGACAATAATTGTGAAAAATATTTATCATGGAGGACGAAATGAAGTGAAACACATTAAATGAGATAAAATCGATTGGTAATTACAGGAAACGGTACAATCGACTTTCCTGAATTCCTGACTATGATGGCGCGTAAAATGAAGGACACCGATAGCGAAGAGGAAATCAGGGAGGCCTTCAGGGTGTTCGACAAGGACGGTAATGGTTTCATATCTGCGGCAGAGCTCAGACATGTTATGACAAACCTTGGGGAGAAGCTGACTGACGAGGAGGTCGATGAGATGATTCGGGAGGCCGATATCGACGGCGACGGCCAAGTTAATTATGAAGGTAATAATCAGTTATTAAAAACATATTAAAGATTGACGATCCAGCGAAGAATTGGGTAATCGGTTGCACTCTCATTTCGAGCGCTGCATTATGCTCGTGAACTCTAAAATCATTAAAGCGCAATGGAATCTCACTGAAAATAGTTTCGTCCATAGAGAAATGATCGATTTTTCCTCCTCCGGAGGCTGCATAGCCTTTTTCTCATCGAATATTTAACGACAAGTCGAAAATCTTGTAATTCCTGAAAAACCTTCGTTCCTCATTATTCTCTCAGGCCCGCGATATTTCTGTTTATTTATTTTGTCTCTGATTTCATTTCGCACCCTCTGTATTTACCTTCCGTACAAATTCCCTTCCGAATTCAATGGTAAACAGTCTGATTGGCTGATTCATCCCCAAGCTCGGACGTGTGACAAACGATAATTGAATGACTTAATAGGGATCTTGAAAAGTAAAATGGGCTCCGAAGCAAATCACTTATCAACACAGGCCAGCATTCCATTATGCAGTTTACCCGGGCTGATTAACATTTCAAATTAGTGTCGAGCCCAGAGGAAGATTCGTTTTTTTTTCTCCTTTACGCGACGGCCCTGGAAGATCAATTACTCGGTTTTTTTTTTTTTTAATACTCTGATCGAAGCTTTGCGTTGGCTTACGAATTGTTTTATTGCAACGATCTGGTCATAGTTGACGATACGAATTACGAAGCTGGCTAATCCGAGCAATTTCCATTGCAGAATTCGTCACAATGATGACATCAAAGTGAATGCAACCTGTGCTCTGGGAAAACTCGCGACTCGGAGTGGTGTTGACGTACTAAACCCAAAACAACAGCATGACGATTTGAAGAAAAGCTACAACAACAACATCAACAACAACAACAACTAAAAGAGAAAGAGAAACGAATCGAATGAACAACAACAAAGTGAAAAAAAACCTTGTACCAGGATGTAAAGAAGTCTTAAGCTCGAGAGGTCAATGTCTCGTTTGACACGCATTAATCATCGTTTAACGATAAGTAATAAGGGCAATTAATTATTTAATTAAAAACAAAAGAAAAAGTGTATACCACCATTACCTACTACTCTTCTTGAACATGTGTAATTTGCGCATGCGTGCATATTTCCAAACACCTACGCGACGTACACACGTTGTTTGTTTGTTTGTTTTTTTATTCTCTTCTTTTTCTTTCACAAAATCCACGATGAGTGATGAAGGATTTAAAAGAATGAAAGTAACGAGAGAACCGTGCTTTCTCTTGTTTAATAACTTTTCGTATTTATCGAAAATTCACCCTTACTCTATTTCCTTGGTCACGTTTTTTTCATAATTTTTGCTCACTTGAAAGCCATCTTATATATTCGTATTCCTGCGCTATCTCTCGTAACGTGTCTCTCTCTCTCGCTTGCTCTCGCTCTCGCTCTAGCTCTCCCCCATCAGGCTATCTCGTTCGTTAGCTCCAGAGTCGTCGGTGCAAATTTGCTATCAGTTTTCAAAAGATAAGTATTAACATCGGAAGGACAGCTTCACAAGGGGGGGAAAGGAATAGTTGCACAAAAGACGAGAGGAAGTGAGACCGAGATATTAAAAAAAAAAAAAAAAAAAAAAAAAAAAATTTCTAACGGAGAAGCAAGAGCTTAGGCTAAGAGAAAGATATTATTCTCATGTTTTTTCTTCTTTTTTTTTTTTTACTCTTCTTTCGGATACTCGGTGAACGAAGTTTGACTGCGAAATTTTCCACGAACCCGAAGGAAGATCGAATCCGATCCAATTTTGTTGTCTCGCAATTTTGTCACACAAATTTTCCCCGGGCGCTCGTCAAATTTTGTTCCAAGGGTCCAACTGTACGTTTTGTTTTATCCTCGTCATGAGAAATAAAAAAAAAAATATGTATGTGTACTAAATTAAATTAGGATCTTTACCTACGTATTGTACGATCATCGTTGTTACGTCGATCGGACCGCGAGACTCTCCAATGTTCCCTATTTTCGCGTCAAACAAAAGAAAAGATAATGAGAAATAATAAGCAAAACGTTAACGCGCCACGGAACGTGGAGATAATCATATTTGAACGAGAAAAAAGACGATCATCGATGTGCAAAGATAAAGGGAACCCTCATCTCAATGGTATCGCCCAACTTTACTTTTATTTCGTGCAGGCAACCATTAAGTGGGTTATTCACAATATATTCAATGCGCCGGGACTTCCTAAGAAAACAACAAATTTCCACTTCTCCCCCTCGTCCCTCGATGTTTCATGATAGTAATAACTAAACGAAAAAAAAAAAGTGTCTAGCGAATCGTAATTTAATTTATATAAGTAATGCACAAGAAAATCTGTAAAAAAAACAATAACAGAGGTCAAAAAAATTGTAGTAGAGTACCGTGAAGCCTTGAAGAGACGAGACCTTCATTCTCTCGCTCTTTTCGTACGTGTCTTTACGTTTCTATGGATTTCGTCTACTTTTCATCACAAAACGTCGCGTCTTTATATGTGACGAGGGAGAAGCTAAATGCGGATAAATATCATGCCCTTAGTCAAGGTTTAACAAGAACTAAATCACAGAAACGAAAGAATGAAACAACAACAACAACAACATCGTGTAAACGAAATCCTCGACATTCCTATCGATGAGAATATGTATCTTTCAAATTCTTAATTCATCTTCGCGCGGCGTGATGCTCTCCACCGAAAACAAACGAAAAATATCACAAGCACACACGCACGTGCCGAGAGAGAGCCTCTGCCTCCTGGTCATTAATCTAAAACGAAAAAAAGACAAAAAAAAAAAAAAATACTCTCCTCTTCGGATCCTGCCTTCCAAGGAAAAAAAATTTCATTGTATCTGCAAAGAGAAATAAGAAAATCGAAGAAACTGAAAAAATAATAATAATAATAAAAATAAAAACGTCGACACCACTTTTCTTGAATCACGAAAGACAGAAATTTAAATTAAAAGAAAAAAAATTTTGACGCAAACGAACGCGCGATCGGTGTGCACTTCCCGGGGGTGCCCCGTGCCAGTCAGACGCAAGAGGGAAGCTTTGTCGGACGTAAACTGGCGTGTGATTCGTACGATGTTACTTAAAAAATAAATAAATAACAAAAAAATGAAGAAAACAAAAACTTAAGAGCAAGTAAGCAAGTAATACACCGAACGATTAATGAGATAACGAGAGAAAGGGGAAGAAGATATGAAAGGAGAACATGAAGCACAGAAAATAACATCAGACGTGTCGGTGGTTCAGTCATAATATATATGTAATATATATTATATATAATTAAATTTAAAAAACAAAAAAACAAAAAAAATTACAAAAAATTAACAAAAAAAAATCAACAAAAACAAAAAAAAAAACAAGAAAGAATTCCTCCACAGTCCTTTATTATTTAATATGAAAGAACGAAACGAGAAGTACTTGTATTTCTGGTGACCTAGATCGCATTGATCATAAAAGACAAAATAAATGTATCCTCATTTTTAGGTCACAAAAACACGTTATTGTTATAGTTCTTTACCTTCTCGTAGTGTCCAGTATTTTAAAATATATATATATATATACATATTATTTATGCACTTACATTAATGTGTATATATGTATGTGCTTGTAAATGTTTATGACGTCCTCTTTTCGTCAGGTCTTTGTACGAGGTATTTAGACAACGAATTATCGATTTGCCAATGCTTATAACAACGGAATTAACGCTCCAATATTCAAAGCTTCGTCCGTCTCTCTTTCTCTCGCTCGCTCGCTTGCTTCCCGTATTTAAAAACACAATACGAGGGCCCGAGGTCACCGGTCGATTTTGGGGTGGCGTCGCACACGGATGTTGCTCGATTATGCGGGGCTCTCGCCCCTAACAGAACATCGTTGTCGACGCATGCGTGCTTTTTTTTCTTACACCACCACCGTCACCAACTACACGTTCTCGTCTCTCTATCGCCTCATCTTTCTCGTCGTTATTACTGATTAAATTTTCAGACGTTTCATGTGGGAGAACTCGCACGAAACACTACCTTGTTTCGAACGTGAAAGGCGAGAATACCTCCCTCGGGGCTCCGAATAAATTTTATCACACGCGATATATCGCTTCTCGGCCAATCGATGTCTCCGGAAAATCGTCAGGCTCCCCTGCTCATTTTCCCGTTTTTCTTTCAAATTATTTACGATACAAACTTCCTCGTGCAGTCGAGAACAAATATACATCTCATCCAACTACCCGGCGCAATTAAAACTTACACCGCTACACTGCTTGCAGTTTAATCGCCGAGGTCGAGACCATTATAATTATTGTTGTAATTCCAACTATTACAGTCCGCCACTATTTTCAAGAAATATCAAATCATTTTCAAACACGAGTTATTTTATTTTTATTCTGATTTCATTTCTGCGTTTATTTTAGGATGAAAATTCAGTGCGTCAGGTTTTTATAATTTTCGTCGTTTTTCTATAAAATATTCGATAACGCTGTCGGGTCGATTGGACATTCATTGTCCTCTTTTTTTATTCCTCGCTGTAAACGCCGTGATTCAGCAGGCTGATGGAGATCACGATATTCCAGCATAATTAAGCTATACCGATAAGAAAACAATCTCTGTGTTGTACAGTTTCCCGTAATTTATGGATCACATTCCCAATTAGTTTGTTGATCGAGTTGCGTCACGTCTCTGTAAACTCGAATGGCAAGGGATTTCTCAAGTCTGCGTGTTCGTCGCGCAATTACGCTCTAACGCGTTTATCGATCTTCAAGAAACTTTAAACGCTTGTTGATTAACACTGCTTAAAATCGTATGTTTATAGCAAAAGTACACTGGATTGCTGTTTCAAAAGGTCGCGGGTCAAACTTCATTACCTGATTGTAGAAAAGAGTTTTATTTTAATGGAAATTGGTATTAGAAAAGTTTTGATGCTGTTGATTACAGCTCCGAACTTAAAGTCGAACAGCCTGAAACGCCAAAGTCATGAGACCGTCGAAAAACTAGAAAAACTCGACACGTAATTAATCAAATTTTTAATCGACAATTGACAAACAGTTGACGATGCTCTACATAATTATTTTGAAAAAACCATAAATCGTTCGGTTCGTACAATTATAAATGTGGTTGATGGCAAATTTAGCCTTCGTCTTGAAAACAGTTTATTAGTCCAGTCGGGAAGCGCAAATAGACAGACGCACGAACGTGTTAAATCTTCGTCTATTTCCATTCGATTGTACAATTTGGTAATGCCTCGGTCAGTTCTTTCTCAACGCCACTTTTATCCTCCACATACGGCATACCTCCGAGCTTCAATATCTTCAGGTTCCTGGAAGAGTAACAACAAATTTAGTGAATTCGAGAAATTCAACGTTCTGCCAAAATAAGCTGGAGTGAGATACACCGCGTTTGGCCGTCAAGTTCAAAGCGAAATGCAATTGTATTTTGAGCAGAACACATCTCAACGTTTTCCAGACTCACGTGAGATTCTTTAAACTCTTAACCGCCTCGTCCGTCAAGTTTGCACAGTCGATAACTTCGAGGTGTTTCAGTGTGTCCTTCAGCACCTCCAATCGACGTAGTGCTGGGTTTTCTATGTATCCACACTTGATCAGCTTTATTTCATCAATGTATTTACATCCGGCTGGAAAAAATAATCATATTTGTGAATCTGAACGAGCATCTTTATGTTCGTGGACAAAAATGCAGTCGAGAAAAAAGGAGAAGAATTGAGAAAAATACTTTTTCAATGGAAAATGCTCGTCAATTAGTAACCAACGAGTTTTTTTCGTAGAATCAACTCGCATTTTTATTACGATTCTTTGCAAATTTTATGGCTTTTTGTAGTTCGAGTCTAAATTCGAAATAAACTTCTGGACTTTTATAGTTTCCTTTAAAATTTCAAAAGCTTGGAAGCACCAGGGTCGCTTAGACCCCAGGCAGCTGTTTTCTATCGGAGGAAAGTTTATTCCTTAAGTTCAGAGATATATATTCGGTAGTGTAAAGTTGTTTTTCAATTCATTTCATTAATCGAGTAAATTATTGAAAATATGAGAAAATTGGTACACATCCTAAGAAATATAAATATCATTAAAAAGAATACTAACAGAAGTATGGAAACCCAATGTGACTTATGGAAGCGTCTTCAGCGTACACCGCTTGTATGAACTGCGAAGTCCCTGAGACTTGCAAAATATTGTAATTGTCGAGGAAAGTCTTGGCGCCTTTCCATCTGACGGAAGCTCCATTTCTTAGTAACCATTCTGCACAAGCTCTGTCAGGACCGAGCTCTTTTATCCTGTCTTCGTCAACGCTACAAAAATATGACAATTTACTAAAAACAAAAAAAAAAACCATCACACTAAAAATCGCACCATTAGGGTTCAACAAAAAATACTTTTTTTATTTATTGTCTAAATTGAAAAATCATGACAATTTTCGTACTGATTTTGTGTTTGGATCGTGAAAGAAAATCGTTTATTGTCCTGAGCAAAAATATTGGAAAAGAACCTTGAGCTATATGCTCAAAAAAAAAACAAAATTTTGTTGCATCCCAACCATAGAAAACTCCAACATCGTAAAAAAACTTCAACATCGAATTCAACGTGATGAATTCGTAAATTTGGGTGAAACTTGAAAATTTTGGGTCTATAACCTAAAAAAAAAAGTAATAATGAATGTTTACCTGTTCCATACGAAAGTTAAATACTGGAAGAATGATCTTTTATGCTGGACATTGGTGTTTCTTAACAACGATGACAATGACTTCTAATAATTGTTGCAATACGAACGACATCGAAATCATAAACAGAAGAAAATATCGTTTATTTCTTGTTTTTCATGATTCACGTTGCAGTTGACAAAAAATTCTATTCCTGATTCATGTGATTAATGAATAATGAAAAGCAGATCCGTACATGGGAGTTCATTTTTCGTCAGCCGGCCGGCGATTCACGCAAACGTCAGTTGTTTTGTTGTTTCTTTTTTTGTAATGAATAAGGGTGTTGTTTTCCATTTACGGTTTGTAGATGCTAGAAACGGCGGTCGCGGAGTTTTTTTCGAAGAAAATATTGAAATTCAAAATATATAATTGATATTCGAGGAACTCAACTTCACGATTTCGGTGCATGCCCTCTGTTGTAATAACAATGATAAAAAGTGGGGATGCTGTTTTACGTCGTTGGATCATATGGCACATTCAGGAATGATTCGGATTGGTCGGCGCTGCTACTTGTCTGAGGAACAACAGTCTAAAAAAAGAAACCGATTCGTCGTTCGAAAATTTGGCACAGTTCAAGCTGAATATCATCTTTCAGTATTTTTTCTCATAAAGTTAATCGAATAATTCGTGCGCTATATGTCAGAACGACTCAAGTTTTCAAGATGGCAAATTATTGGCAGTAATATTTCACCCGTTCATCAAACTTTCGTTAGTTCAGGATTGTTCACTTCATTTTCTATTACTTTTTCTTATTCCTATCCTTTCGGAATAAAAAATAAAAGATTGACAAACAGGGGTAAAGAGAAATGGAAAAAATGTATACATGTTTGTGTTTATAAAGCCTGACTTTATTGGAAAGTTGGTACAATGTGCTCCACAACGTCACGCTCATGTTTAGTTTCTGTGTTGGAATAAATGTCACGAGTGTTCGTGCTCACGTGTTATATCCGCCCTTTTAAAATGTATTCGTTGTTGTTTTGTTTATTTACGATCAACGACTGGTTGGATCGTCTCGCCTCCGCGGATCTGTCCCCAGCCGATAAGACGCCAATGTTTTTCGACACGTCGCGACAACGCGATCTTTTCGTCGATTTCCGTGCAAACTGGATTGGTCAAACTGATTTTAGCTAAATCGACTCGCGTTGCTAAAACCCGCCCACCGGTACTCAGTGACCCAATGTTCACTAACAAAACCTCGTTCCTCGATAACTTTGGCACCTGCAAATAATAATTAACATTCAGCGCATTGAATACACTATTTCGTATTGAAATTTTTGTTTTTACTCGTGGCAATCTGGATTCGTAATCGACCTTACCTTAGCACCCTTTTTGTCCCCCTCCGTTCTAACTCCCAACAAACGCTTGAGAAGATAATACGAAATTTCAAGCTCGATAAAAATTTTTGGGAGTGCGCCAACGGCTCCCAATATTTGACCGACCAAACGATCGGCACGACACAATGTTGGCTCTATCTTGGTTCCAACACCGATAAGACCACCGGGCACAGCAAATTGCAGCTCATTTTGCTCAGCGAATAGCGACACAATGCGCGAAAATATCGGACGACAAGTCAGTTTTCCTTCGCCATCTTTCGACACCAAACCCGGGCGTACTTCGATTTCCATACCAACCTGTAAATGCACATTAAATATATGTAGATACGCAAACAAATATTCACCGTAAAATACACGTCCACGAGTCCACGGCTCATTTATTTATGAGCTTCTAGAATGATAACCGTGCGCAGGCACAAATCATTATGATAAATGTTATAGATATGCATAAATTATGGTGATTTATCATAGTCGCTGCATTGTTACCCACAAAAGGCTGAGATAACATTGTAGTAGTTTATTGAAATTAATGCAACCAAGTTTCGCAATTTCACGCTATTCAATTGCTGTAATAATCAAAACAGTTATTTGCGACTCGGAAAAATTGATATCAACGATTCAGCGTTCCCGTATTTTGTTAAGATTTCAATTTTTCTTTCAATCATGACCGTGACAATTGTGAATGCCAAACGTGTGCAAAAATTTTTCATTTCTCTAACCATTTTCGTCGGGTCTTTGGTTTTGTAAGAATTCGTCAGTTTTTATCGAATTGTTTGGCTGGTTGCGAGATTTTTTGGTTGAAACTTCAATTGTTTTTTTTTTTTTACCTTGAGTACTCCTTTGAGAATACTTCCTCCGGCTACTCCACCCTTAAGGTCGTCGACCTCGCAACCTGGCTTGTTAACGTCGAAAGAACGGATTACGATCAAACGAGGCTCCGAAGTAAAGTCTCTCAGGGGCACTGGAATCTTTTTCGTGATGTATTCGCACAAAACTTCGATATTGTACTTGAGCTGGGCCGAAATTGGAATCACTGGCGCACCCTCTGCCACAGTACCTGTAGAACGTTTACAAAAATTGATTTTTGTTCGGATTATTAATGTCAATTAATGGATATCGAAGAGAATCGTTGACGCTCATTGCGTATTTGAAAAATTATTATTTACCTTGAACGAATTTCAAGATCTGCTCGTACTGTTCTTTAGCTTGGCCTTCTTTCACCAAATCGATCTTGTTTTGCAATATCACGATATGTTTCAGTTTCATGATTTCAATAGCAGCCAAATGCTCCGAAGTCTGAGGCTGCGGACACGATTCGTTTCCAGCTGAAAAATTGTGCAATATTTATGGTTAATTGTTCCATCGGGTCGGAAGTTTGCAGAATCCAAGTTCTCGGAATCTCTTTTGTCAATTTGAATAGAATTTTGTGGAAGAATGAAGGCAAAGATTATCATCTGTGATTAACTCGAAAATATAATCAAAATCGTGTATTCTTGCGAATTGAAAACTTGATTTTTAGGGCAACTCGGTTGAACTAATCGAGTGTCAAGTAAAAAGTTTGCCAACCGATGAGAAGAAGTGCTGCGTCCATTACAGCTGCGCCGTTCAACATGGTAGCCATAAGAATATCGTGACCGGGGCAATCGACGAAGGACACGTGACGGACGAGCTGGAAACGTCCCGGACATGCTGGGCGCAAGCACGGGAAAGCGTCGTCCTTGCTCGATCCACCGGAAATGTAGCAAGAGGGTCTCGGACATTTTTCGTAGTCGCACTTGTAGATTTTCGCATTAGCGTATCCTGAAATTGAAGAAAATCAGTAAAAAATATCTGCCGGAGAGTTTTTACATAAAGCCCTGAATGTTGAAAGAACAAATTATTCAGGAAACTGCTCTGTAATTAGGTGCCAATTTTTCAAAGGATTAATTTGCAAGAATCATTGAAAAATTTCACAGAAATAAAAGAAGAACATAAAAACTTTGATAAAATGAAACTCGTCCTCCTTTTATTCTTTTATCAATTGATTGTTTGGGATTTATTTGAACTTGTTACAATGTTTTTGTCGATCACAGTGATACATCGAGCATTATATTACTAAATTGATTTATTTTGGAGGCAGTAATAAAGTGAAAGTGTGGCTGTGATTGCTACAAATATCGTGATAGGAATATGGTTTTTCCTCGATTCATTTGATTCTTTATCACGAGCATACTTGACTTTCCTCCGGTAGAAATACAAAACATCCCATTGGCTTTCTCACTCTTAACCTTACTCACACTTTTTTCGTTATTATTATTCGAGTCCAAGAAGCGAATTTCACTCTCGGAATAACGATGAAAATTGTTTCCTATTAATTTCATTTGCAAAACAAAATTCATATCAAAAATTCTGTCGAGCCAGTGAACGAAGAGAAAATAATTGGTGGATTGCGCAAGAGATGCGACGGATCTTTGGTATTGTGAATATACGTATTCTCTGAACAGTTTATGAATTCTCCGACAGCCCGTTTGGGCTTAGTGACGTCTATAACGATGGGGTCAATTCGACCCTGTATTTTGTTATATTACAATTTTTTTTTTAAGAATCTCGCGATATTTTTTTTCGTCAATTAATCGTATGTCCGCGTATTATTCCTCTTGGGTATCCAACTCTGAAAATTGTGAAGTCAAATTGGATGCAGTTCGAGTTGAACACCATTTGGCAAATTGGTAACATGCATTTTCGGGCTTTGCTAGTTCTTTCTTTTTCTCCGGAATTTTCGACATGATTTTTGGCTGCAAATTCGAAAAGAAGAACAAGCTTTCCTCTTTATTGTTTGATTATAACTGGTGGCAAATATTCAAACATTAACAGTAAACAACGACCACGTTATAAAAATACAATATGGTGGCACGTGAATAACTAAACATATACATATGTATTTATATTTAATAGTTGGGTGTAATAGTTCCATCGAATATTAATATTCAAGAATAATAAATAATAATTTCCATCGAACGTACTTTAGTTGTAAAAAATAGACTCATGTATCGAATGGAGAGAAAATGGTAAAAGAATGAACGAGCGAGAAAGTGTTGATATCGAAATTTCGAGCGCCCATCAAGTGATACAATCAAAAAAGATATTGTCTACACTGCTCGGCACCGCATTTGCATCTAGTCTTGTTCTCCGTAATTTCGTTATTGACAACCTGTTGAGGCAACTCGAGTCGCTGGCGACCTTCGGAGGTTGCAATAATCGTGGAATTTTTGTTTTTCTCAATATTTCTCGACGTTTGGCACATGTAATCGAAGGTTATTTCTTCGTCTTTTGGTATGTCCCGCGTCGCGAATAAAGCGAGTTTCGGTAAATTCGGATCGAGGCAATCGACCCAAACACCATAAACTGCGCAATTTGGGGCACAGGAATGATTTATAAAGTGGGAAACATTGCCGTACAGAGCGGCGTCAACGGTGTAGGGACAAGCATCTCCGAGCTCAGAAACGTTGTAATCAAGATCGAAAAGATAAGTTCTGCCAGCGGCGTCGTAGTCTTTGCCACGTTTTTCAGCCTCTTCGTTCGTTATTACTTCCCCGACGTACTGCGTTACGAAAGTCCCTTTTTTTATGAGCTTGAGAGTTTTCACGCCCCAGCCACGTCCGTTGAAGGTACGAAATACGCACAGCCTTACATTCGAGCCACGTTGTACGACTCGATTTTTACAGTCGGCCGGACATTTGCAGCGTTTGTTACATTCGTAGATCGGCGTGCCCGGAGGTACGCGCACTCGGCAACCCTGTGTGTACGGGAAAACACCGTCGTACTGGGCGAAACAACATTTCGATCTGGAATCGCAATTTTCACAGTCGCAACCGATCGGTGGTTCGTCCGGAATAATCACTCCGTTACCCGGCAAATATTCCTCGATGTACAAAAAATCTTGTGGCGCGCTTTCTAAATCGGCTAAATTTTCTACCAATATCGTGGGTTTCCCCTTCGTTATACTATTTATTTCGGACTCCCATTCCAGCAACGACTCCAATTGGTCCCTCCGTATTTCGCTGAACATCGCTTGCAATATGCCACGCTTTATCCATTTGGTAAGTTTTTCACGTTTCTTCTCGGACGTTCGAGTATGAAAAAAACTCTTGAGACTCCGATACAGATCTTCCTGATCTGTGAATGTACCGTCGATCGGTTTATTATTCTTTATCAACTCTTTCATGTGTTTCTCCGCCTCTTTAGTATCCGGATGAAAATTGGTTTCCTGCTTGAAATTATCTAGCAATTGTACCCGTTCCTTCTCAAATCTATCCAACATTTCGGAACAATTAACAAGATTCTCTACCGGCTCCCAAGTGTTACTGTCGCTCGACCAGTTCTTCCATTTTATAAAATAAAGAGGCACACCGTTCTTCATTCTTTTGTCGAGTATCTTTTCGACTTCGAACAAATTAGTCTCGTTGCTCCATTTTTGAGTACCGTTGAAACGTGAATTCGTCAATTTAATGTCACGCAATACCACTCGCAATTCTTTCATTTGTATTTCGTCCTTTGTTGTTTCGTTTTTGTCTTCGGACGATAACGCCGTCGTAGCCGATTTTATATTCGATGATATTGTTGTTGTAGGAGTTTTCGTGGTATCCTTATCGACGTATTTTTCCATGTCTGGAGAATATTGATCGTCCGATGTTGGTAAAGGCAGAATCTCATTGGACACTTTATTATCCTGATCGCGCGTAGAATCCTCGCGCTTTGGTCGTTTCGCAGGAGGCGTTGTTGTTAATCCTGGCGATCTTGACCTTTTTTCACAATATGTCGGCAGCATTTCACTCATATCGCCCGGTACTTTGGCCGATTCTCCGCTGGAATTCTCCGCCGCACGAGCCTCTGCAATGCCAAACATTTATACGGCGTCATTCTCTCGGCTCACATCCTTCTGGACTTTTTTTTGCTTCCTATCAGTACACTCCTTGCTTTCTTTTCTTTTGTTTTTAGCATAAGATCATCGGGTGTGCTCGGTGCGCGCTGGGTGCCTTTTTTTTTTTTTAACGTTTTAGTTTTTTTTTGTCATTATCACTCTTTCGCTCTCGTTCTCCTCTTCGATCTTCTTCATTTTCTCACCTATCTCTATTTCGAATCTGTGACCTATGACTATCGCAATTTAACATTGTGACTAGGGAGACTGAGTTGAGTCAACCGAGCTCTTCGGAGCTATTGAAACTTTTTCTTCCCCCATGCATCTTAGGCTCTTGCAGAAAAATAATTATTTCTGTTTATTAGAGATTGCATTCGGAAAAATGGGCAAAAACGCCGGCCAGTTTGTTAGTTTTTCAGAAATTAGGTTTTATAGGCTTGCCAAACCATGGACCCTATGAAATCCCAAATCCACCTTTCGAGCTGACTCGTTTGCCATTGACGAGATCTTCGCATAATACAAATTTTTTATCATACCATTATTATGCTTTCGTGTATTTTTCTTTGCATGCTTGTGTTTAGGCATAAGTTGGACAAAGTAGGATTCACATACCCAGTTTAATGGTGATGTTGCGCTCAAGTTCATTCTTAAAACGAACAGTCTGCACACCAGAAATGGCTTTTACGATCGTTGATTTTCCATGCGCTACATGACCGATCGTACCTATGATTCACAATAAAAAATACATTTTAGATGAAGAAATGATTTTCCAATTTTTTCAACAACAACCAAAAAATATTATCTTTACCAATGTTAATTGTCGCCTGCCTGCTGATGACTTCACGGGACAATGCCGTCAGTTTGGTCACATCCTGAAGAACATTGAAAAGATGAGACAACAATTCTTTGCATTTGCCGTTTATTGTGATTTAAAAATATGACAAGATTTCTTCTCGAAGGAAATACGCGAGGAAAACAGAAAGAAGGAATGAAAGTAATTTTACAAATTTTAGTAATTGGATTGCAAAACTAGAAACCGCAAAAAAATTATACAGAACAGTTGTTTTCTGCAAATTCAATAACGTGAACTGGACAAACGTTTCTTATAATTATCATATACACACAAAATGAGATAAACGATGTTCGATACGTTTTTAAATAACTAACGGTAAGAAGTTTCAATATAATGGAGAGCTAATCTTAATTAATAGAGAAATAGTCTTTTTGTCAATATTTAGCCGAGCATGGACGAGAGACACTGGTATCCACGTGTGTACCATTGTTTATATATCATGAACAAAGTGATCCGGGTTATTCATAAAAGCGTTAGGTACCGAAGCTATAGAATTACCACAGTGAGTTGCGATCAGTGGTCATAGGAATATAAATGCAAAAAGGAGTAAGAAAATGTACAGTTCATATTGAAATTTTCGTATTTTTAGTAATACTTGAAAATGCTTATTCGAAATTTCGATTTGGATGTCGAAGTAGTACTCGGTAGAAGCTGACGTAATAACAAAAAAAAATAGCTATAGATTTGTCATGAAAACGAAGACATGACAGTTGAACATGTTGAGTTGTTCAACAGATTTGATGGGAAGATGAGCAAAATACTGAAAACGTTTCCTTTTTTCGAACGTAGGAGAGACTCATTAAATTTCAAGGTGAAAAAGATGCGGAAATCGTCGGGTACGCAATGGATGCATTTTTGATGGAATAAAGCCCGCGGAAAGAGTCATAAAAGGAGGGCTTGCAACTACCGAAGATTGAGGTTACCCCAAGCGGCACGGGTGAGCGGAGAAAAAATTGGAATATAAAAGACGCCACGATTCAAATCAACACTTACCAATTTCGATAAGTCCTGCTTGTAAAGATTTGGTTGACCAGTTGTTACTCCTAGACCTTCTTCGCCCCCCATTATTGCAGGTCCTTATTTTTTTAAATATATAAAACTGCAAATAATACACGCGGTACAGCTGCGGTAATGGGAAAGGAAACGATTCTGGCTTCACCGCTTCACACCATCAACCGGGCGAGGGGAGAACGCGATGACAGCGATGATGGCGGCAACTCGGTAAGTTTTCAATTTCATTTCTCAATTTGTTGCACAGAGAGCGCCACCGCCAAAAGCCTGGACAACTTAACCTTAAATTCAAATCGTATTTCACCTTATTATTACAGTCTTAATAAATGGAAAATCAATCCTGTGACTAAAATATTTATTAATTGTTAATAAAAAAATGATTGGTGGTGGAGAATTACCAGTGACCGAGGAAAACTTGTCAACGATATGTCAACAACTACAAGAGGCTGAGGTAAAGTTGACACGTCAATTCATCGTATTATTATTGTTATTGGTGTTGTTGTTTATAAAAAAAACTACGATGTACCTGATCAATTATCAAACATTATGAAAAGTGACTATTTTATAAAATGTTAACGCAGCTCCGAGTAAACAATGAATTGGAACAAATGCTCCAACGGCACTGTCACGTAGAAGCAAAATTACAAAACATCAGCAAGGTCCTTCCGAATGTCGTTGTCATCAGGGCGGAGAGTGAAAAATTCTGTGCCATGATCGACAGAACCAACAAATTGGCGGAAGCCGTCAGTGCCAAAGTTAGGCAGCTGGATCTCGCCAGGGTATTTATCGTCGTTACAATACACTAATTATTTTAAGAATCACTCTGTGGAAAATAGACCTATTTATCTTGTGATTAGGAGATCCTTTTAGAAAATTTAGTACAGTAGTAAATTAAGATAAGAAAAACATCCAGTCAAATTTTCACGAGACTGCAGAGAACCCGAAAAAAGATAAATTCTTATCAATGCTCATGAGAAACCAAATTTGAGTACTAAATTTCATTAAATTCTTAACTTAGAATTAACTTAGGGCTTATTTTGAGAGTTTTTCCAGCTGCCAATGACGAAAGAATAGATACAAATTTTGATATCCTTTAAATTCTTGCTTCTGATAAAGAATCAAACGAGCATAAGAACATGAACAAGATATTGATCATTCACAGAGCCGGGTATGCGAATGTCAGAGTCGTGTACACGACATACTGGATTTGCAACTATGCAGCGAGGGTGTAGCAACAGCATTGAGGAACGAAGATTATGAGCAAGGAGCAGCGCACGTTCACCGTTACTTGTCAATGGATCATAATCTTTTGGAACGTACAGCTCTGGATGTGTCCGGGGATCGTACAAGTATAGCAGGTTCACTGGTAACTCTTCAGCAAGCCGCAAGCGAGTTGAGAGCCGTCGTGACGCACCGATTTGACGAGGCCGTCAAATCCGAAGATCTCGCCTCGGTCGAGCGCTTCTTCAAAATATTCCCACTGTTGGGCATGCACGACGAGGGGCTCAAGAAATTCTGCCAGTATCTTTGCTCCAAGCTTCAAGATGCAGCGCAAAAAAATCTCAAAGCTGCCCTTGACGTTAAAAGTAACGACGGCCGAGCACCTGTTATTTTTGCTGATACAATAACCCTCCTCTTCGAAGGCATTGCCAGGATAATCGAAATACACCAACCGATTATCGAGACGTACTACGGTCCAGGCAGACTCTTGAAAACCGTCACTATTTTGCAGAAAGAATGCGATCGGTAAGAGAACCATTGAAATTTAACTAAAAATTTTGCAAGTACAATTCACATTCCACTTTCTTTGATCAATTAAGATTCCATTTGTGAATCCTCCATTGAAACTGATTCTGAAATTATGATTCAGAAATGAGTTACATAATCAATTCGCGTTTCGTTTGCGCAGGCAAATAAAAAAAATTCTAGCAGAATTCATGAGACATCGGGGTATACAGAAAAAGGTGCAACTGATAAATGATTACATGAGAAAGCAGAGTTCAGACAAGGCGGATCCAAAAAGCCTCGATCTCTTGCTCGGTGAATTGACGATAATGCACGCACGATCGGAATTGTATATTCGATTCTTAAAAAGAAGAATAACCGTAAGTCACTAAAATCTTCATGATTGGTAAAACGATTGATGCGAACGTGTGATTCATTGATATTAAAAACTTAACAGAACGACTTGGAGATCAGTATCCCCGACGAGAATCAACGTGAGCCGCAATTCATCGAGTTTGAGACACTGGTTAAGAATTCCGAACTGTCGCATGGGATGCAAGAATTATTAGGCGCTTACCTCGCTCTCGAGAGATACTTTCTCGAGGAAAGCGTGAACAAAGCTGTCGGAATGGATACTCTTGACCACGAGCAACAAACCTCAAGCATGGTGGACGATGTGTTTTACATTGTGAAAAAATGCATCAGGTGAGCGATACTCAGAAACTTTTATATTTCCCAAAACAAGCGAACCAGATATGTTATGAAAAAAATCATTATTTTACATTTGCAATGACGAAGGCGATCGATATCGAGTTGGAGCGTCGACGGTGTTTGCGCGGTCGTAAACATGGCATGTGGAATATTAGAGGGTGAATTTGCAAATCGTTTGAGAGGACGATTGCGACAAGGGTATCCAGCTGGATATCTCGACCTCGCCCAAGCCTATAGTGCCCTTCAAACCAGCATTCAGCAGGGTCGATTGCAGGCTTCGGATAATGAGCTCGCTAGACTGATGTTTCTCGTGAGTTCTGCAAATTAAAATCTTATCGACTTCTAATTATATTTTTGCTTCGCTTTAAATTAGAGAAAATTTTAACCGGCTGTCTGTTTCGCGCCGATGGAGCTTTGCCAGAGTTTAAAAGATGAATTCATTTTAGGCTTATCTCAACAACACCGACGTCAGTATAGAATACGTTGAGACTCTTGGACAGAGTCTTGCGGTTGAAATAGACAACGCTTTTCCGCATATGCAGAAAAAAGATCGAGGCAAGGTCGACAGCTGTTTGGCTGGACTCAGAGCCGTGACGACCACTTTGCGAGCTGTGATTGATTACGGGTTAGAACAATTACGCGCGAGTGCCGTTAAGCCGCGGGTAACGCCATGGGTCGATGCCTTTTTGTCCGTAAACCATCACGTTAACGAGGTACGCTTGTGGAAATTAGGAAAACAATTTGTTTTTCGTTTTATCGTTATTTCTTTCGTCAGTTTTTCTACTTTTGCCTAGTAATTGGCTGACAAAAAATGATGTACATTAATTGTATCTTGCCCACAGGACGAGTTACTCAGATACGAAACCGATGAGCCTTTCGTTCAGACTTTAGTGATGAATCTTGAGGGTTTGCTGCAAGCCTTCAAAGGCAGTTTGACGGCAGCGAATTACGACGCTCTGATTGGTATTCTCACCGCGGAAGTTACCGCTCGATTGGAAAAAGTTGTTTTAAAATCGACGTTCAACAGGGTAACAAATTTTTAAAAACTCCCAAAAAGAAATTGTTTTTTAAGCTGGGATCGTTGAGACTCAGACATGAATCTTGTTTTTCCACTTATTTGGAAGACAACAAAATGAATTTTCACATAAAAAAATAAAAGAACAATATGTCTATTTCAAGAAAAACAAAGGAAAAAATATTATAATACGTTTTTGTTGCATCTCAACGATTACAAGTTTCGAAACTTTTTTTGGAATCAGGCAAGTAAGGTTTCAATCGTTATTTATTCTTATACATTTCCAACCAGGCTGGCGGATTAATTCTGGACAAAGAAATTCGTTCACTCGCCAGTTATTTGGCTGCCGCAACTTCTTGGTCCGTACGTGACAAATTCGCACGATTGACGCAAATAGCGACAATACTGAGCGTGGAGAAGGTCGAAGAATTGTCCGATTACTGTGGCGCGGATGCGATAGCATGGCGATTGACGCCTCCCGAAGTTCGGAGAATAGCCTCGCTGCGAACGGATTTACGGCCCGAAGACATCAAACGATTAAAATTGTAAATTTTCCTTAATTCCCAAAGGTTTAACGCATAAAATATATGGAGACGAGCTTGTTTATCCAAAAGTGTATCGCAGCGTAATTCAATGGGCGGTTTCCTTAAGATCAGTGAGAATGAATTTATATTTTTCATTCAAAAGGTATCAGTGATTCTCGTAATTTTTGCAAATTGAGAAATTAAATGAGCCGAAAAAAAATGATGCTTTATTAATTTTAGAAAAAATATTCCTTCGTACATATTTTGAATGGTTTGACCAACTTTTTCCGGTAAAGTGGCCTTTTCCCGGCGCATTAATACTTCAACTTTCCCAGCTGATTGTGCACGCGCCAAATTGTTTGAAAAACGGTGTTGCGCGCGCATTCGTAGCAAACCTCGAAAATGGGATTATCAGCTTTCTGCAGCCTGATCCGATTACATACTTCCGGTAGGTAAATGTGTTATTCATAATCGAAAAGATGATATTTCCATGTTATCAGAATGTTTCATTGGTCAGTTAATTACCATTCGAAACAACATTCCAAATGTTGGTTCTTTGGGTCTTGCGCGGTGGAAAATAATTATAATAAAATTCACGGGTATAGCTTCTGATTACGATAGCACCGTTTTGCAGTAGTGGGAGAAAAATATGTCAATATACTGCGCGTGCGTGTAATTCGCGAGATAGCGCCACCTGACGTATGTTGCGTGAATCGGGGGTATAACGAGACCCGCAACCCGCAACAGGACAAAGCCCGTGGTACCCTCCCTTGTAATGCCGCACAGGGACCGGTGGTGTACTGCGTCCTCATCGGTTCATTGTAATCGCGATAAATCGCGTACGTGAAGTACCGTAAACCGTAAAATAAATTAAAAAGAAAAATACTCTGTAATGGAGTGGAAACTGTGACTGGAAGCTGTTTAAATTTTTCGTTTATCTTTTCCCCGATCATTATCATTTTTTATTTTTGTTCGTAAACGATCTGAGGACACGCAGAAATGGTGTATGTGAGAATAATTGATCACGCATAAAAACTATTAAAAGAAACAACACTAAATTAAATAGTGCACTTTCTGGTGGGAGTGCATCGTCGAGGAGAGAAGAAGAGAACGTGTACATCTTAGATGGACGCTATGACGAGCAGCAGCACTTCCGTTCACTAATTGAGCGTGACTTTTCTCTCTGTCTCTCTCTCTCTCTCCTCGGGATCTCTCCTGCACTCTCTCCCGTCAGTAGATAACTAACAAAAAATCGTAACCTCTGTTCTACGCTGGCAGTTTGTAGCCATAAACAAAACGCAGTGGAAAGAGGAGAAGCATTATTATTTATGTTTTATCCCCCTTGCAATCCTCTATATTTTTTTACTCTTTCCCTTGCTACTCGTTCCGGAAAAATCTTCGATTTGCAAGGTCTGAAAGTAAGGTGGAGTCCGAGACTCAGTGAAAGAGTTGCAAAACCGTGATCCACGTTCGTTCAATACAAAACGCCAAAAAAATTCGTCTGTGCAGTGTCTGCATGACTGCAGTTTTTTTTTCTCTTTCTTTTTGCGTGAGGCAAAAAATTGAGGTGCAAAATAAATCTGGAAAAAAATAATAAAAGTGATCCCACGAGAATTTTACGAGCACGAGGATGCTTCAGCTGTAACTCGCCGGTGTTAAGTGCGTCGCGAGATTCCGACGAGTTTCGTGAAAGTCGAACGGAGGATTAAAGGGAGAGAGTGAGAGAGAGAGAGAGAGAGAGAGAGAGAGACGGAAGAGCAGTGCTGTTAAATCGCGTGAATAAAAAGAAAACGTCAGAAGAAAAGAGTTGAATTTTATTTAAAAAAGGAAAAAAGATAAATTTAAAGTACGAAGGCGAGAGAGAAAGAGGATCGGTCATCGCGCAACACCTGCGGTGCGGGGCCCCGATGCATTGTTGGTGAGTGTGTGTGCGTGTGAGTGTGCGCGCGCGCGTGGTCAAGTAAAATTGCGTGTGAGTACTCGCTGTATGCATACATATGGGTATACAATATTATGTGAGCGTGTAGGGTCGACGTGAGAGAGTGCGTGGTATGACAGTTGTCCTTGTGTCTGTGAGTGTGCGAGCATCTGTGCAAAAGTGTATGAGCGATTTTGAAGGTTCATCCACAAAGGAAAGCAGAATAAGAGACAAGAAATCGAATTTCTCCAATAGGTAGAGCTCCCATCGACTCGAATTGAATCTTTTTTTTCTTTGTTACCATTTACGATCGGTACAATTCTTGACACTTAGTTTGTCACGTTACAGTAGCGTCAAAAGTTTCGGGACGAATCGATAAAAACGGTCTTCTATTTGCAGAGAAAATCATCGCGTTCGATATCAAGAATAATGCCTTTTTTTTTAAGAGGCTCGACATAACCTGGAAGTTGTATTTTTCTTTCTTCACGTTCGTTTCAGCTGTCAATCGCTGCTTATAATTGTTGGATTTGGCGATTAGATCGAAAGCCTTCCATTCGTCGGTTCGTCGCTGGCGGGTGTCTTTGATTTTTTAAGTTTGCATATTCTTCCGTTCCTTGGACCGTTTTCTCGCCCATTATGCATTCACCTTTAAAGGAGAATACACGTACATACGTGCCCATGCATAAACTTGCGTTAGAGCCACTGTACATTGAGGGAGAGAGATAAGTGTAATACATGAATATATAGATATATAAAAAAACGGAGATGTGAACGCCGCGCGATTTTGGTCGCTAGTTATCCCGCGAGAACGCCAATATATACATGTATTTTAAAGCCCTCTTTGCGTTCCCGACGTTTTTTCCTTTTAATCGGTACGGAACAACTTTATGTCATTTTCGTTGACATCCTCGTATTAATGGAGTTTTTTTTCTCTTCTCGGCATCATTTTTCTTTCTCTTCGCGCAAGGCACACGTTTTCTCTGCATGTATGTATGTATGTATGTGCATAGAGGTGACGCGCGCGCGCTCTCCTCAAGAACCCGTGTGAAAACGGGTTCGTCGATTTCGTGGTTAGACCGATTGGTGGGAGAGTCGAAATACACACGAGTTTTCGAGAAACGTTACATTACAATAGAGTCCAACAAGGATTTTTACATTTTTACTTATAAGTTTTGAAAAATGCAACGACTTAATCACATCGCGCTAATAGCTTGATAGGTAAATTTTTTAAGATTTGGTTACGCGCGCGGCCCGAAATTATTGCAAGTGAACACTTTAAGTGCGAATAATTATTAAAAATATGTATATATATATAAACATATATATATGTGCATACCTATGTACTGAAATGGTGGAAGAGAGAGACTTATCGTGGAAAAAGTGGGAGTGTCGCGCATGTCGCACCCGAACATGCTCCGATTTCTCTTTTTTTATTATTTTGAATTGCCTGCTGAGAAGCAAACCTATACACCCGCGATCTTTTTTTTCTCTCATATCCCTTCTTCCGAGTTTCTCTGTCGTCGTATCTCTCTCTTTCCTTTTCTCGGTTTTCTACATAATCCCAGGTCATTTCTCGCGCGCGTTCCTCCCGCATTTGCCTCGTCGACGCGCGCTCGTCCTACATCGAGTAAAATCATCGCGAGTTCGAATTATTTCTCGACCGCGATTATAATTTTTTTTCAAGATAAAGAAAGTCATGCGGGGAAAAGAACTTTTCTCATCGGAAAGTATTTTCATATTTCGCTTGACACACGGAAAACCGGAACTAAATAAACGGGGATAAAACGAGCAAGAGAGAGAGAGGAACGAACAATGAAAGGAAAAAAAGTTCTAGGGAAAAACTAGGCATCTAGGGGATCGTGATTTTTTGGCGTCAAGAGAGGCATTCCTAACCTCAAAATAAAAGTACGCGCGACTCTCGTTCTTCTAAAATCGTCAAGTTTTACTTTTGTTTTGTTCCCAGCAATACGAGATTTTTACCATCGTTCGTGAGTTTCAATGCCGAACAATATCCAGCAGTGAATCAAGAAGAGTTCTTACGCGAAGATTTTTTTTTGTCAAGAACATCGTCGAAAACGTACGGAATGGATGACACGAAAGTGTGAACGGAAATTCGAGGTTTTTTCCCCTTTCAATCGTATTTTGTCGTTCGTCGAGTCTCTATCTCTTTCAATTTCAATCTGTCTCGTCGTTCGTTTAATTTCATTTCTCCATTTTGCTTGACGAACTTGCATTCCTCATGGGTTTCTTCGACATGCGTTCAACTGCCCCTTTTCTTTCTCTCTCGACCACTGTTTCGAACACAATTCGCAGGAAAACTTTTTCTTCAAGTAGATAGTTGTGCTGATTCAGGCCATGTGCAAATCCTCTGCCAGAACGTTGGATGAGTAAACGGAGCGAGAATAGAAACTGAGAGAATGAAAAAACTTTAAGCGGCCTAAACGTGATTGAATAAATGTCGCGCTGTTCATCGCCAATTTTGTTACATCTTACTTATGTGCTCTCTGAATAAAGAAGAATGCGCAAAGATCATTGGTTATGGTGCTGTGCAACCTTGTGCTTCGAGCGTACACGCGTTAGCTTTGGTTCGTCGAACTGTGCTTTATTCTTTCGTCTCTTTGTGTTTTTTTTCCTTGTATGCAAAGTTGGTGGCGGTAGTGAAATCTGAGTTGTTTTCTTAATGACTGCGTGTGTGAAAAAGAGGAGGGAAAAGAATCATAAACATTTGTAAAAGAGAAAAAACGTTGTTTACAACGGATATATACACATATATAAGAAAATGTGTTAATATTTGTGATATTCTCTGATATATATGTATATATATCTATGAAAAATTAATATTCATACATTTATGCATTTGGAAGAGAAAGAAAAAAGGGACTTTCGTCAAGATGGATAAGATCCATGACCCATGCTCAGCGAATTGATGGGTTTATGCTTTTCCTGCAGGAGACCCTCCAGCAGTCGGCTGAATAACAAAATTTCTGAGCACATATCGGCGTCTGTAACACCCCTCCATGTTTGTCTGGAGGAACAGGGAGGACCAGAACTGGGCTCGTGTGACGCCTCGGCTCGCAAGCCACAGGTAGATTAGAATTTATCGAAGGAAAACAAAAGAGAACACAAGTAACTAATTGTTCTTTGTCAAATTGATTCAATTTTCTTTTCTTAGGTCAAGGGTAGTCAAGAATATTGGGAAGACAAGACAACGTCAGCGGTGTCGAGAACAAACGAAGCAAGATCCACTACAAGCGGGTCTGGGGAGCTAAGGCATAGCCAGCCAAGCATGGCAAATACCATAAGCAACATGAAAATGACTAACCCCATAAAGGGGCTTGTCAGTAAAAGGCGCAAACGCTTCACGGAAGATGGCTTCGATCTTGATCTCTCATGTATCCTTTTTCTTCTCGCCATCGTCACGAATCTCATTTCGACTTGAATTCTGAAGTTTGAACGTTGGCCTAATTTTTGGCATATTTTTCATGCCACCCGTGATATTTTTTTTCCTTAATGCAATATTAAAAAAAAAATAGATATACGGGATAACTTGATTGCCATGGGTTTTCCTGCGGAAAAATTGGAGGGTGTTTACAGAAATCACATAGACGATGTTGTCAAATTGTTAGAATCCAAACACAAGGATCATTATAAAATTTACAATCTGTAAGCATAAAATCTCTAATTATCCAAACAATACTGCTTCTTCTTTTTCCCTCGATCTTTGAACATAGAAATAACGAAATTATTTCGACAGCTGTGCCGAACGAACGTACGACTTCAAGAAGTTCAAGCAAAGAGTCGCGATCTATCCTTTCGACGATCACAATCCACCGAAGCTCGAAATGTTGAAACCTTTTTGCGAAGACGTTCACGGGTGGTTGTCGCAGGACAGAAAAAACGTCGCGGTTGTCCACTGCAAAGCTGGCAAGGGAAGAACAGGCGTTATGGTATGCTGTTATCTGTTGCACATTAAGCAATTTACAACAGCAACGGAGGCACTCAATTTTTATGGGACTAAGAGAACGCACGATAGGTAAGCTCCAGTTTTTTTTGCAAAAATAAAAACCAAGAACAATTTTACAAAAATAAAAGCTCTTTGTAACTTTGTAAGCTCCGCCACATTTACACCTAAACAAAAAGTATTTAAATCTTTTGAAATGTTTACAAAACTGTTTTCACACGTGATCCAACTATTTTGATATAATTTTTTAATTATCATTGTTGTTAACAGGAAAGGGGTGACTATACCTTCGCAGAGGAGGTACGTTGGTTATTACGCAACTCTCGTTCAAGAGGGTCTTAACTATCAACCTGTTACGCTGGTCCTTCGACAAATACAACTCGATCCAGTTCCCAATTTTAATGGAGGACAAGGCTGTAAGTATCCTCGTATAAGGAAAACGCGTATGTGTGTGTCGTTCGCTATTACAATGCACGGGAGGATAAAACTCCGAGTATCGTATCGCCACTGCGTTATCTCACGTTGATGCGAGTTTCGCATTCCATGATCGGTGTAAAAAAGGGAGCGAGAATGAAAGAGAAAACGATAAATATTCTAATGTTTATTTGCTCTAATAAAGTCGCTTTATCGTTTGTTACAGGCTTGTATTTTGTGATATCGGAATCTAACAAGAAGGTATTTAGTTCGAAAATTTACGAAGTGAGAAAAGGAATGTCATCGATATGCATTCCCCTGGAACAAACCATAGCCCTTACTGGTGATATCCGCGTAGATTTTTTCAACCGACCGAAGGTGAAGAGAAAAGTAAGTGCATCAAAATTCGCTTATTCTTTTTATTGAAATTTATAATTGAGTTATTTTCCTGTTATTGGACAACGCGCACTGTCGCTCGCCACTTTTGTACCTTACAGAAAAAGGGTGGACGTGTATTTTCGAGTCGTTGAAAAACTATGAAATTACGCAATGAATTTTTTTGTTCAAAATCTCGTCAATGGCTATGAAGCATAAGAAATGATTCATGCGCCGCAGTATAAAGAATGAAACGTAATTGTTTACGTTAGACTGACGTTCGATTTCGTCAGCTGCGTCTCGAAGAGTTTCACGATTTTTTGTATTTATTGATTTTCTCTATTTTGATGCAGGAAAAAATGTTTCACTTTTGGTTCAATACGTTTTTCGTGCGAGACCATTTGACGCCCGAGTACGAAAATGGGGAACTACCTGTCGAGAGATCGACGAGGGCATTGAGTTGTGACGGTACCGCGATGGAACTTCCAATGGTAACGTCACACGCTAAGCCAAGAGCCGGCTCGTTGGCGAGCCTCGGACCTATGCCACCGGCTCTCGTTCTCAGTGTAGATAAATGGGGCTTGGATGGTGCGCACAAGGACAAACATCACAAGGACTACAGTGCAGATTTTAAGGTACGGCGATCGGCAGCCGAGGTTATACCGGTATGATCGATTTTTGTGACCTTGAGCAGTGTGTTTCGATATTTTTTCCACAAAATTTGTCCAATCAAGAGAAATTCATCAATTTCATCAAATTGAAAGGAAGAAAGAACGATTCTTCATCGTTTTCAAACGATACGAAGGTTAATTTTAAATTTGAATTGAGCCTGGAGTTAAGAGCTTAAGATGATGGATCAGTCACCTCGAATTTTCGAAATTAAAATTCTTCGATGTCGTTTGATTAATGAAAAAAAAGGCTCTGTCAGCGCACGCAGGACGATGGCAAAAATCCGCTGACAGGGGCTTTTTTTTTAATTGGTGAAACCGTGTCGGAAATATTCAATTTCGAAAATTGCAACTATCTCTCTCGCACTCACAGTGGCGAGATAGCGACTGATCCCTCACCTTAATAATTGAATGACTAATTGGACGGAACAATAAAAAATTGCAGGTTAGTTTATTGATGCACCGAATGGGTGGTGGCATGACGCAGGCAGTGCCAGCGAGTGTACCAAGGCCGGGTGGTGTACAAATAGGAATGAGCGGTCAGGAAACACCGAGTGAATCAAGCGAGGCTGACAGCAGCGAATGTGACACAACGGGTGACGAGGACGGTTGGGAATCAGGTGAGTCCTCTGCATCTCTGATGGCGAATCATCATTCAATAACACACAGCAGTAGTCGTACACACGCAAATACGAATCAGCACCACAGATCTAGTCTAAGGGAATGCGCCAAGGGTTTTTTATCACGCGGTGATAAAGAGCGAAATAGTCAGAGACAAAACTCCGGTACAACGAGCGCAAAGCGTTCGTCGACCTTTTCGCGTCCGACGACTTTAGACACATGAGAGCAAGAAAATTTAATGCCCAAACAATTCGTAGTGTCTCGTCTTCTTTTCCCTTCGAGCCTCCAAGCTGTGACTTTTCTTTTATTTTTCATTTTTTTTCTCGTTCAATATCGTTCGCTCCCGGATGAGCGTTCGCATCGTGACGAAAAGAGAAAGAATATATAACGCAAAAGCGACACAGATCCAACGATGGCTTAACTGTTACTTAGGATATTCATTGATTGAATGTAAACAAAACGAAAAAACTGAAAAAAAAAAACAAAAAAAAAACAAAAACGATTTATCATCGATGGATAACGAATATTAGTACGTCTGTGTTCTTCATGCATCGTATGTTAGAATTGTTCTCTATATATATATTTAATATATACATGAATGTATATACAAATCCGTTAACGATCTGACAAGATTTTCATTTCTTCTCTCTTTTTCATTTTAATACCTTTTTTTTTCCTTTTTTTCTTTGCTTCGACCAAAATGTATTATTGACAATCAAATGTTACAAATTACTAGACTATGTACGAGAAGCTTTTCTCAAAAGTGTTTTTTACAAGTGTCAACTGCGTGGAAAATTATCGGGTCGATGGGAAGAGGCGTGCTTGAGGAAAACACACAAAAGAGAGATCGTTGGTTTTTATTTTCCTCTCGTTTTCTTCTTTCTCGATCTCTATGACTTTGGCATTATTCAAACAGCTAGTTTTTCTTTTGGATATAGCGAGTAAACTTTATTCTTCGAGCATGCCACTGAAACATCGAGAGCCGAGATTAATGAAAGTGGAATTTAACGCGGTTGCCAAGCTTCGCGGAATAAGGAGGGAAGAAAAAGAAGAGACTAATGTTCCGATTTCATTGTCGTGCGTCCAAAACAGTGCCTCGATAGATATGATCGGATTTTCAACGATTCTTTCTTTCAATTTTCGTTTACTCTGCCTCTTTCATCGATCAATTATCATGGGTAAATGATCAAATATCCTTTTTGCTTTTATGACGAAACTGGTCCCTCATGTTCGCCCGGAGTTTAGGGAAAGAAAAACAGAGTTCTGATCGAGAGGAGCGACGATAGAGAGAAAACGACTTTTCTTAGTGAAATTAAATGAATTTTTTGGCAATGTCAATCATCGATTTACGTCCCGCATGTTTTTGTTACAATCGCACTCTCTGTTCTCTCGTAAGGAAAAACAAGAAAAATATGAATACACTTTGCGTCGAGAGATCTTCGTGGGATTGCTCGCATGCTTTTGTTGAAAAATTGATTTTCTCTCGTCCTCCTTTATCGCACTCATTTTTTTTTTTTTGGGAAATTTTAGTTTTCTTCCTTCTCTTCTTTTCTCTCCTTCGTTTACGGAGCACCTTTATCCCCATATTTTCGATGTGCACTGTCGCCCTATTTAGTTATCCGTATGTGTACTGTGACACTCTCGACGTTCCGTGAATCTGTACTCGTGGCTATTCTCTTAGAATAACAGAATTTATAAAGAAAATAATTTACAAAGACATTTTTTTCAAGATAATTTCGTATCTTGGACGATTCTGAGAGATTTTTATGACGAGAGTTTTCTTCTTAACAAGTCGATGGTAACTCGGTAGAGATCGTATGTTGTTTCTGTGGGTTTTTCAAGATTAAAAAAAAGTTAAAATTACGTTGGAACGAAGGAGTGTCGAAAGGTGAAAACCAATTTTTGGAAAATCAATATTCTTGAATATCTGGTCATGGAGCACGTTTCGGGGTCGTAAAATACACGATGCGAAACGTTTCGTAACTTGCCATCTTCTGGAGCAAACAGCATTTTGTCTTCTATCGGTTTTTCGTTCGTCATGTGCGTTTCAGTTTTATAAAAGCGGTCGTAAAATTGAAACGTCACAGTGGTGATGAAAAATGTTTAAAAAAAAGAAAGAAAATTGAATTTTCATCTATGGTCAATCGAGTGGAACGAACCAAGTACAGATTCAACACATTTCTTTTTCTTTTCTTTTTTTTATAACCTACTAGAGTGAAGTAAAAGTTTTTTTCTTTTTTTTTTTTTAATAAACTAGCCGATACTTGTAATTGTTATTGAACGTCGAATGTAAAATATTGTTAAGTCGTACGGATTATTGAAGAATGAAAGAGTTGGCTCGGGACTACAGAATACCTTCTGTTTCGTCGTTCAAGTATTCTTCGTTGCCGCGGATTAGCTTTAAAAGGAAAACTTGTTTTTTGGAGCAATTCGAAAGTTTGTTGAAATTTAGTTGTTAGAAATAATGGGAAAACGAGTCCCCGAACACTGCGGTATTCTGTATTCTCAGGGCTCGCTAAAAAGTATGAAGAAAAATACGAGTTACATGAATACAAAACTGAAACAATTCGGATATGCGAATTCTTGTAGGAATAAGTAGCAATTAATTCTCGTTCATGTATCGATTACGCATAATTTGACAAATCTTTGTAGAGAATTGGAATAGACGGTGCCTCAATGTTAAAAGCATAATTACGAGAAGGATAAAGAAATAAAAACACACAATAATAAGCAACTGGATAATATCTCTATCGTAGTTCATAATACATGTTCAATTAGTTTCTTCTATTGGCATTCGTAGTTCGTCTATTGAGAACATGAGAAAATTCACATACACAAACGCGTGCAGACGTTACGGTGTTCGGTTACAAATGATTTTTAGCTTCCGAAAGGCTCGACTACTGGTTGAGAGACAATTTTTTTAAACCAAAATCATCGAAAACTTAACAGAACCTTAAATTTTATTTTCCAAACGAAATTCACAATTTTTGTTGAGCCAACTTTTTCTCAAGTCCACTAACTTTCGCACTGTTTTCTTCATCGAGATTCCCGGCACCAATCTTGAGACGATTTATGAGTCTCACGGTCGGTATTGATCTCTCTTCACGTTTTTTTTTCGGTGAGGCCCGATATTTGAAGGAAAATACAAATTGTCCATTGTTCTCCTTTCATCCGAGAATAAGTTGTGACTTCGAGTTTCTTCAAAATGTCAATTTTCTCCGAGAAAAATGTGGATTCCCAGCTGTTTCTCTTGCATTCGCGTGGAAATTGACCGACTGATAATTCGCCTTAAGAGTTGGTTCTCGGTGTTTCTCAATCTTATCCCGGCGAGTGTCCTACCCGAACATTTCGATCTTCAACAGTCGCTCTACCAACTCCGCTGTCAAGAACCGCGTATTATTTTGTTTTTAAAAATTCTACATCTCGTCGAAGACTAAAAACGAATGTCGCGACTAAGTCCGCAGTAAGCGCCTTTTTCAATCGATCCTCATCCTTCAAGGTTCAATCCTGAAAAATTGCCTTACGACGCATTATTAGCGAATTTCTATATTTTCTTCCGGATCGACGACGTTACGTGACGGAATTTCTTCTTCACACGTTGATAATCAAACGGGAATAAAAGTGTAACATCGTAATACAATATAAGAAAGTCCATGCCAGCGCACGTCTCTAATTTATTAATATTTTAATCTCCGGTCGTTGAATGAGACAAAATTGTTCGATGCCACCTAAAAACATAGTAGGAGAAATTTAGTAAAAAATTCCATTTCCATTCGCCCATCTGAATGCGACTAAGGATTCCATGCATCAACAAGAGAATAATAAACTTGTCAAACTTTCCTTAACTTTGGCAACTTGCAGGAAAAAGTGTAAAGCTGAATAGGGCATTTGCGAAATGTCCAACAATTTTCGGACCCGCGCACATGCACACCCACCCACAAAGCACACACACACACACATACACATCTACAAAACATGTAAATATACAACATGCATTTATTAATTCTCTGAGCGAAAATGGAATGCGTTATATTTTTAACAAAACTCAGTATCTCGGAGGATTGATCGATTGAAGAAATACACTACCGCCATTTCACGTTTCAAGTAAATATCATGACTGTGTAAATTATTATAGTAGCGTAAATTTGAATTGGATTGTGCGTTGATGAACGTAACGAGCGACACAGAAAACAGATTTATTGAAAGTACGAGCGCGTACATGCGGCTGTATAGTAATAATAGTTTAATCGTTGTCTTGAAATATTTGAATTTGTTTTTTATTCGTACTATGAATATTTTTCTTCTGTATGGTTCGATAATAACGTGAGAGAAAGTGTGAAAATTAGAGAAAAGTAAAGGGCGTTAATTTACGCTCTTTTTCACAATTTGGTACAATTTGCATGCCGTTTATTCGTCGAAGTATGAGCAAACGATAATTGTTTATTCGATTGCCAATTTAACAATTTAATTATGGCGAGAGTCTTATGTACAATTGCTACTGTATTGTATATCTATTATTTTGTGATATTATACTTATTATTACTATTATATTATTCTTATACTATCACTATTTTATTATTATCATGATGTCATTATTTTCGCGATTATTATTATTGTCAATATTGATACAATTAATATTCATTTTGCGACTATTATTCATAATATAGAAACTGCTACTACGGTCATTATGGTTTGTCATACAGTTGTTAATGTTTTTACGTTTCTGCACTACACTTAAACACTGGGAAACCGCTACTACATTCATCTGCTACGAAATACACTCGAATTTGGCCCTTCTATTCACTTCTATCACTTCCGATTTCGCCGTGATGTTCATTATTCCCAGGGAAGAAACAAAATATACCATTTTGTTGTTACAGCTCTGTACGTTTCTTATTTTAACTCAGACTCCAAAAAAATTCGGAATCAACAGTTGAAATTACTCACGATGTTATAGTTCGTTATAGTTTTCCCACGTATGCCTTTTAGCGAAGTAGGCTAATTTTCTGAGGCGAGTTTTTAACGAGTGTCGAAACATTTTCGCAGAACTTATTTTTTCAAGTTTCTGTTGCGCTCGTTTGCACCCTTCACCGCTGTTGCTGTCTCTACACACTTTACTATTTTATTGCTCTTTTTAATTGATTGCCCTTGTGCCCACACGCCCGTCTAGTGAATTTGTGTGTGAATGATTTTCCAAAATTTTGTGTTTTGTATGACTGCACGTGAGTTTCTCAAGTTTTTTCATTTTGTCGCATGCTCCAAACGTTTGAACTTTACGTTGTTTGTTGATTCTTGTTTCGTAGAGGGAGTTTTTCAAATCTTACATTCAAGTATCGCGTTTTCTAGACAATTTCGCTTAGTCTCGGTTTCCAAAGGCTTGTTGAGGACTCGTGATATTTTTGGCAATTTTTGAATCTTGTTACAGAGATTACCAGCTGTTGCAAGTTCAAAAAAATTCTTCGTTTCGTTGTCTCACGGAATACAACAGCCGATACTCAGCCAGGAACCAGTAGTCGACCTTACACAAATGGGAATAGTGGGAAATATATCTTTCGCACTCTTCCCACTCTTATAAAATATAGGCAGAGGCCGATTACTGGTTTCTGGTCAATTACGGCGGTTTTTCATTATTTTTGCAGATCATTCTCAAAAACTCTCCTTTTGAATTTTATATTAAAGTTTAGGTTTCATGGCCTTTGGGGCACGAAGTAAATGGCTGCTTATTTTTTAATTTACACCATTAAAATCGTGACCTTCGTTTGCAATATTTCCGGTTTTATGTCTCACACTTACACATTTGAATTCTTCAAAGGACAGGCCTTGGTTATTTCTGATTGTCAGATTAAATCCATTGTTCATATTCATTGTCATTCATTTTTATTCGACAAATAATTCGTTTTTTTTTTTAATAATTTTTTTAACTCAAAAAAATTGGCTCATTCGACTTATTCACCTGTGTATC
The DNA here is from genome assembly GCA_963921915.1 of Hyposoter dolosus. Taxonomy (NCBI): domain Eukaryota; kingdom Metazoa; phylum Arthropoda; class Insecta; order Hymenoptera; family Ichneumonidae; genus Hyposoter; species Hyposoter dolosus. Next base: position 10,704,030 of record OY998135.1, on the reverse strand, counting down.
TCTCTGTGTGTCTGTTCGCCCTGCCAGTGGACATGGATCAGCGTGTGGGCCGGTACCGCCTTCTGTCCGACGGAGGGATGATAGATGTTTTGTGAGAGACCCTCGTCGTCCATCATCTTCATTCATCTTTGAGCCTTCGATCGTATCACTGAGATTTACAAAATCTCGAAGGTCTTACGATCGTGCATTGTCGAGTCGTCTCATGTGTGAGCAGAAAAAAAAAAATAGTCCAACCAGAAGTACTATCGCCCGCAAAAATCGCTAACATCTTCGACGATCATCGAATAATTTCCCCATTTTTTCGTCTCTGAATCTCGATTATCATTATCATTCAGGGACAAACATTTTGTGGCACACTTTGCGTTACTAACTTGAAAAATAAGTTACATAGTTTTTTTTTTTCTTCAAGGAAACAAACTTAGCGAAGTAACCTTTTTTCCTAACAAGTAAAAATGAGCTTTATAAAGAAGATTAAATTTATTTCCGCCACGCGGATTTCTCTAAGAAAATATTTATTCAAATTACACTATTCTACAAGAAGTTTATGGCAGATATACTTAGAAATTGAATTTTTGTACATAAACTATTATTCTCACAGCTCGTTTGGAGTTGAAACAAAATTTTGTACGATAGTTTTTCAAATTTAAATTTTGACTGGAAATACGCAATGAAATTTTTTAAAAACATTTCTCGCAAAGAATTCTTCGGTGTAATTGGAAAAATTGGTTTAAAACTGTGGTTAACGTGATATAAAAATACTTGATACAAAAATTGCCCATCATTTTTCTCCTCGTTCGTTTTCATCTCTTGGAGGAGCTATGTCAGTTGATATTCAACGATGGCGATGACAAACAACGGATCGAGAATCTCTGCAATTTATTTATACATACTGGCGAATTCTTATTTTACAAATGCTCAGCGCGCACAGTCTATTACTTTCTTTTTGTTGCATGACATGACATGAAATCGTCAGCGTTGCGCACACTGTCAATTTTCCCATTATCACTTTTTCATGAAAGCAAATAATTGTGGTAATCTGTAAAATTGCATTGTGTCGTCCATTCGATTGGAACAAGAGCATAATCCTAGTGGGATATTGTCAGTGTGGCGGTTCCTGAAAACGCTTAAATTGTGTGAAAAGCAAAAAAAAAAATGTTTCTGCGACAGGCTTTAAAAATGGTAGACACTTAGTGTCAAGGCAATTGTTTTTTGATGGGCTTCGCAAATTCTCCGTTCACACTGAAATGTGTTAGCATTTTCATTTGGATATTTGTCGTTATAGATAAACTATTTATTATTTCGAACAAGTTCTTTTTGAGAGAATCGAATTATCACCGCGACTTCCAGTCGCTAAATGAGAAATATTAATAGATCGTCAACGAAAAAGTCAGGAAACCTGGAATGTTTAGAAGCGCAATGGAACTTTTTACTCTTCAGTGGCTGTATCATTCTCGAAGTAAATCCTCCCATTCCAATTTTTCATTCACATACATTTAACCACTTTTAACACTTACTAATTTTTTTTTTCTGATAGATTTTTTCCACAGTACCAACGCTACTAATTTTAACAGTAAACCATTTAACATTTTCCATTTCTCTGCGATGCAACCGAGCGATATGGGGCAAACGATGAATTGCGAAGACGAGCAAGGGTTAGAAAAAGAAAACGAGAATAGCGAACATGACGAATAAACGAGCCACGTAATTGTAACTTACCATAAAGAAAAAATAAGGACAATTGATCGAAGGACGAGAGGAGGGTGTAGAGGATTCGGGAGGAGGCAAAATGACGGTGAAAAAAATAAGGATATACAAAAGCAAGACTATTTTCATAAGTGATAAATTATAAGTCAATAATATGCGTAACGAAAGGAGGAATGAGAGTGTGAGAGAATGTGATCGTAATTTGATTAAGTAACAAAAAAAAAAAAACAAATTAGATACAACCCACCATGATAATTTCTCACAATGGTTTTTCGACGCCCTGATCGTGTTACATGATTACATGGCAATCGATACAATCTTGGAGGGCAGATTCAAGCAACAGAGAATAATAAGAAATTTCTAGTGTCGTCCAATTGATTGTCGATAAGATTTACGGATTAAAACGCAATCGTTCTCCGTACGAAAATCTGTGTGTGTGCGTGTGTGCGTGTAGGTCCGTTTTGTGAATTAAATTTACATCCACCATCAAGAGAGGGTAGAGATTTAAAAATAATGAAAAGCTCATATGGAGGTGAATTTTTGTTATTGTTCATTAACCCTGTTTGAGTAATTATCTATTTCGATTGACGACCAATTATCATGCACGTGTATGTGTAACGCATATGTATATACATATATCTAATTATTTATGTATATTTACATATGTGTTAATGTTTCTAATATGTATTCAAACAGTACAAAGGCTTCATATGAATGATTTATCGTCCTAGGCAAGAAAATCTGGTGTAACAGAAAATAGAATATCTTTTCGAGAGAGGAATAAACTTCTACCATGCTCAAAATTGTGTCTCCATCGTTGATGAACATATCTCGTTACTTTAAAGAGACGATTATATTCCACTTTGTTTTCCTGTTAATTCCTCATTGTACACAATCGTACAAAGGGTTTTTGTGATTCGTATGTGTCCTTGGTACTTTATGGTCAATTAATAATCATATTAATCACACAGTTTGATTATTTCATCGTAAAAAAACATTTTTATTTCATTTGGCGTGATTTTGTAAAAGTTTTCTAAACTTTTTCCTTTTGGAAAATAAATGAATAATCGGTAATTTTGAAAAATTTTTAATCCTTGAAATATAATGGAAAAGTAACGAGAATTTCTGAAGTGTAATCGTGAGCATGGTCAGCCTCGCTCTTGCCACTTACCGGTGCTAGCATAAATATACATTTTTTTTTTGCAATAATGCGGTCCTATCCAGAAAATAAAAATTGACGTTTTATGAGAATGAACGGACGGGCGTTTTCATACATTGAACAAGTATAAATGACAAACATTAATAAACCATAAACAAGCATACAAATAGATACATATATAGATACACCCGAGAAATAACAGAGGAAGGAAGAGAAACGAAAAGAAATACCTGTTGAGCAAGCTCTCCCTTCGAGACGAGAGGAATTTGTCCTCTTGTTGAATGTCTCAGTACTCGCATTAGTTATTGACGAATAAATGTTAATATGCGGTTCGTACGGCTATATACTTTCGTGATGTATTTCATTGGACGCCAACCCTTGTGATTTTTTCGTATGGAAATTTAAGAGAATTCAATCAAAACTTGAATCAAAATAAACAGACGTTAACACTGCAACAACCAAGCGTTTACGAAGCAACATTATTCATTTGACGTTTCGTTTTTTGACACATCTCATCTTTATTATATTTTTGTGACGTATGTATTATTTTTCACCAGGACGTTAGAAAGTGTACAGTTGAACTAATATTGTGACAATAGTAAGATTGATGCTGAATAAAAGCGATCGAGCGAGAGAGAGAGAGAGAGAGAGAGAGAGAGAGAGAGAGAGAGAGAGAGAGAGAGAGAGAGAGAGAGAGCGAGAAAGAACGAGAGAGATATCAAGATTATTTATCTATGTCGCGCTTGTAAAAGATTATTATAAAATAATCAGCGAAATTTCAACGAGTCTCCGAATAGATAATTGGAGAAAAGAGAAATAAAAATACGCGGATTATAAGTTCGATTATTATTCTTCTCTTCAGATCATAAAATAAAGTTTTCTTATACAATTTAATTAAAAAATAAAGCATTAAAATGATTGTAAATAGGAATTTTTGAATTGTAATAGAGCTACATAAATCGCGATAGGAAAGCAACATTTCCGTGTCGCCAAAATGAGATTTGATTCGCTTTCTGTGACTCTTCGTTCACGGTACATTTATAAATCTATATATATCTATTTTTTTTTCTTTCGCATGATAGTAACTCCGAATCCAGGAACTTTCGAAGTATCGTCATCTATTATATATACATGTATACATATACGTATATATGTATACATTACAAAACAAAAGAAAAATAATATGATACAAATGAAACTTAGAGAATAAAAAAAAATCGAACGTTACTTTTCAAATATTTATTTCGAACGAATTTCATACTTTCACCTTTGTCTTTCATGCACTCCTGGAACCATCAATAATATTTCCATACGGTGCTTTTGTGTAAGTTTACGTGCGGCTAGTTGCATGCAATTAAATATATCTTCATCGATTTAAATAACGCATTAACTCCTCGTGAGCAAAAACAAATATCGACCTATCGAGCTTCAAGTACGGTAGCGAAATTTTCATACAATATGTGGGATTCTTTTTGTTTGCATTTATTCTCCTTCATTTTTCTAACATAAATGCGGTGTTGTACATGGGAGTGAGAATCATTTAATTAAATGTATTATTCAGTTTCAGAAAACATGTAATTCGTTTGAATAATTGATCAGCTTTTTCGAGGAGAAATATTTATTGAAAATAATTTATGAACAGCAATGATTTTTATCATAAATTAATTGGTACGCAGCTCCATGATTTTGAATGCGTTTGAAAGAGAAAAAAGTTTTTTATGAAAGTAGTAATTTAGCAAAAACCATGACGCATTAAAAGAAATGAATGATTGAAAAAACAAAAACATGACTGACACTGGGTCTGCTTACAGGGGAATCCACGTATTTGTGACTTTGAGACATGACTGATGGCGGGCCAATCAGAGCTAAACTCCTCACAGACGATCAACTCCCGACTGCAACACAACGCTTGATTACCAATTGATCAATCGCAATACATCAATCATCGCATCTCCCGCCTGCCATCCGCTAAGCATGATTTTTTAAAATTAATATATTTTTGTTTCTTCTAATTGGCCAACCGCATCCCTTTGGTCCTTCCCTAGATAATCGATTCGATAGAATAACGCATTCGGATCTTCGTTGTCGTCACAATGGATCGCGTTATTTACGTTCCCGAGATTTGAGAGACGTGTTTGAAACAGAGAAACTATATTTTTCCGTTTTCCGAGCTATGAATGAATCTAGTTTTGATAATCAAAAGAAAAATCCCAAAGAGTCGTGATTTTGAAAAAGTAGAAATAATAATAATTCAATAATTCTCGATGATATTTGAGTGAATGCTTTTTTCTTCCGTTCACCCATCGATATTTTTTTTTTGATTCCTCGTTTTTGTCATTTTTTTTCTATAAAACATGTCACTCGGGTCTCTGATTTATTGAATCGTGATATCATTTCCGGCGAAGAAGTATCCGGGCGTAAAAGTGGGATCTGAGATGAGTTTTTGATGACAAAGCTATAAACTTGCACAAGAATATTAAAACTTGATGAGATTTAATCGATAAGTAGTGTTTTTGTGTGCTGAAACGTGACGATAAAGCATATCACGTTAAAGGTCACTGTGATTGGAAACGTCTTGACGTTAGTGAATTAGGGACATTCTTTATTTATTTAGCAAGATGAGGGATAATCGAAACATTAATGAGCCCGTACTTCGATGTGATTTGTTGTGTATTACCCTCCTCGATAAACGCCGATTATAAACACGCAAATAACATTATGTTTGTGAGCCAACATCTCTGGCACATTCGATTGGTTTTGTTTGATTCAGTTGTTTGTGAATTTGTAACTATTTCGAGCAGACTGGCAGGTGATAAAAATGCTAATCTCACGAAAGACGATGGCCTTTTTGATCGATTGACAAAGTTTTCTTTCTGCCCGTGGACCATAAAATACTAAAACATAATATAACATTTTTTAACTTTTGACTCAATCTTTTCACCATTCTTGTACATGTTTTCTTTTTATCTTCGATATTAACACAGTGAACTATTCGGATGGAGTGTCGTCCAAAAAAAAAAAAAAAAAAAAACACAATGATTTTTTTTCCCCAAGACAAAAGCATTATTTTACAATAATAATCGATCGAGAGTAGTCCCTGAACCGAAACAGATTATGACCAATGAGAAAAGTATAAATACGTTTTGAAGAAATATTTCTATATGGTATACTATTTAAAAGAATAATTTCGCATTCAACCTTAAGAGTACAAAGATGTTGACTTGATCTCAGATAGGTTAAAAAATGATGAAGAAAAAAAACGCGTTTTCGTAGTAAGTTGAGTCTTCGCGAAAAGAATTTAGCATAAATTCATTAGGTGAAAATGATGATTTTTGTTTGTTTAATTCCTTGTAATAGAAACAACGAAAAAGATCTAGCGCATATAATGCACAATTGACCTGTATGATTTTTCGACACTGCAAACGGGACGAATTTTGCTTGCACGCTATTTGGCATCGTAGAGCCCAAATTTGCTGTATGCAAAGATGACAACAAACGTACTTGACAACATTCTAAAGTACTATGTAGTACCGGCCCTTTTCGTCAAACTACGGCCTAATTTATGAAAAGAAGCTCCTGCATTCGAAGGCACTTTAATTTATTTATTATAGTTAATTATAAACAATGTTTTTTTTTTTAAATATATCAAATCTCTTTTACAGTCGAAAGGTATCGGCAATGAATAATCCTTCGGAAAATACGAATAAAAAGTTTATTAAATTTATGAGCTACAATTCATCGAGGTTTGTAGTTGTTCCATGGCGTTTTGGCATGCTAATGCCGGATAGTGTGAAAATGATATTTTTGTCAACAGCAACGAACGAAACTTAATGGCAATTTTGACGAATTCTTGTCAACTTGAATTGCGAACAAGGCGAATTCAGATGGATCCAAGTTTATTAGAGTCGATGAATTATTTTTCCCTTAGGATTTAGAAGAACGAGAGTGCGATAATATCGTTGCTTTTGAAATGAGAACCTTCGTTTATTGGCTATGTGATCTTAACTTTATAATTTTACGTAGGATTTAATAGGCTCGCTAGATAGAGACAGCAATTATAAATTTATACTCTTGTGACTCGCATTGCGTTTCGTTTTTTTTTCTCTTTATTTTCTTTTGTGCGACGATTACATTTGGGATGCAGTATTGTCGAAGAAACATTTGAAATTGTGATCGAGGAGGCTACGCCGAGAGTGTTCTTATGTGCGCGTGTTTGTGGCAACGAAAAGAAAAAGAAACAAACCAATTTGTTCATTCTCATCGACGACGATAAGAAAATTGTTTAAAACATTTTCAAGAGTCAATTATCATTGTGAATATTCCGGCGATCTTTGAGATCTGATTTAAGAGATTTTTATTAAATAATATCATCGCAAAATACACAATATGGAAGGACTAAAAAAAACAATCCCACGTTAAAGTTTCTTTCTGTTTTTCTTTTCATTATCTCTTCACACTTACGGAGTTTCAATCTTTTTTTTTACTTGTAAGGGGACATCATGTATCTACTTTATGTTAAATATATTTAATAAAAAAAGGACAAAATATAACGACACGAAATAGACAGTGAAAAAAAAAAGTTTATGTAGAGAAAACGTTACAGAAAATAAAACCTTCGCGTCAATATTTTCCTGTTGAGACAAGTTCATGTAAGGACGTCGAGGGACTCCTTGAACCTGGCTGGAAGCACCGTTTACCAGTTCGGTGCTTCATTTCCAAGGTAATGTTACAATTGTGCGATTCTCGTTATTAAAATGTTTCTTTATCGAGGATTTTTACCTTCCTCGTCCGCGTCCACGATTGAAACCACCTCGTCCACGACCGGAAACTTTTCCTTTCGGGGGCGGTGATTTCGGCCTCAGAGCCTCGATTCTCTCCGTACATCCCGTTGTTATTTGACCGGAAGAAAAATAACTGCTGTACAGATCGGAATTGAAATTCGTGTTTGTCAGCTCTGGACCCACCGTCAGCCAACCTGGACGGATCGTGCTGTCGCGACCGAATAGATGGAGTCTGAAATGTCAAAATCGAATCAATTTAAATAGCCAGCGTTCAATTACTTTTTTATTCTGTTCGATTGAGTCTTTCGTCCTTTACTCTAGCGATAACTTTGATGCTGAACGAGGTTAATGAGGTAAGTCCTATCAACTTTATTCTTCAATGTTTAAAGAAATATTTCGATTGTTAAGATTCCGCTTTTTTGAAATTTTTTTTGAGTTTGATTTTTTGAGTGAATTTGAAATTCTGTAGAAATAAGTTTCAGCACTTGAGAAATCGTGGCAGCTGTCGATGATTATTTACCTTCTTCGGCCGAGACAAAAATGTTCGATGATGTGAAATATTTCTACCGGTTTTTCGATGGAGCCGTATTCGGGCTCCTCCGATATAATGAGATCGATGTCGACGTTTGCATGAATGAAATCTCCATCGGTTGATCTCCTAACTGTTCCCTTGATTCCCATGAGACAGTGTTCCTTAGTTCTTTGCAAAACGGCTTTGCTATCAAGATTTTTACTGTGTCCTGGATTGTCGATATTTGTACGAATCCAGCAAATGTCCTCGCAACGTCTGAAGCCCCATTTACGTAAACAGAAGCGTCCCATGTCGAGGCCATCGCTGCTGCCGCACCAGAGGAACACGAAGCTTCGATTAGCTGCGATTTCACCGATATCCAGCTCCATTATCTGATCCCAATTCCAAAGCTCCAAATTTGTGGCGCCGCACGTTCTTTGATATTCCTCAAGCGGTGGTTCGATCAGTATAACATCAAATTTGCAATTGAGCTCTTTCAGATTGTACTTGAGCAAATCCGTCTTCAGATACATCGGTGGAGTTGCTGTTTCCGATATCAAATCGTCTTTCAATTTAATCAATTCACGGAGTTTTGGGTATTCCTCGAATCTGTCCGCAAGTCCTACGTCTCTTATAAAATTCTGCGGTCTTTGACCTGTGTCAATGAAATGCTGACAGTAGTCATTGTGTGGATTGGATGATTGGGTGCCCTGGACAAAACAAAAAACATTTCATTCTCCAAATTAAATTAAATTTGAACCATTTTTCTTTCTACGCGATTGAGCTCACTTTCAAGAACGTAGACGAATCTTTGTAAACTATTTCGTCAGTGTTATCTTCTTTGGAATTTCTTGCATCGTCGTCTGCCTTGGACGATCGTGTGTCCGTTCTTTTTTTCTGAACACTGTCCAGATCGGTGCCTAAGATTTGTCGGAGTTCGTCGACATTGGCCACCCCCAACTACGAGTGTCAAAGAAATGCAGCATTGCAAGCGATTTTGTGAATTGTGAGAAAGAAATAAAGATTTTGAGTTATTCAACAAAGTTCTGAGAGAATTTTCTTAAATTTTGATTAAATCTTAATCTCAATTGACAATTTTTTATTTCGCTTGCTTTCAACATTTTGTAAAAAAAATACGAAAATTGTCGTGAGAATGGAATTTGAAGTTTGACAAGTATGAAGAAGTAAATCGTAAATAAGCTCACGTACCGTTTGTGCGAGTAGTTTTTTACGTTTTTGGGAACGCTCACGAAGTGTCTGTAGCATCGTCAAATTATTTAATATATAAAATCGTCGAAATAGTTTCACAAAGAACAATATAATTATTTAAAAAGATAGTTTCTTGTTCGAGCTCTCGGGACGCTAGAGAGGTTAGGAAATGCACTGATTCGTGTTATAACCCCTCTGCTTGAGAGAACAGTCGTCTGTATATTATAATTTCGTTATTTTAAATCACCCGTAAACACTAATATCACCGTAATTGTGCGACAATACATGGAAGACTAGCGTTCAACATTTTTCTTTATTTTACATGAGAAAACTGTGGAGAAACTTTGTCGCGTACGAGGTTAAAAAAGCCATGTTATGTTTTGACTGAAGCGAGAAGCCACCCGTGCGTCTCGCTTCTATTCATTCACGTCACTTGCATTGGGACATTCGAAGAAAGGAGTCAAGTGCGCTTTCATTTTCAATGTCTAAAGCTTTTCAAATCTGATTCAAGGAAATATAAAAGTCATCATTTCTGCAGGATGGAAGACGACAAAAACGTCATTATTTTCACTACTTCTGTAAACCATTCGAAACAGTGACGTCGCGATACGAAAAGGTTAACAATGGTTTTTTGAATTTTACCCGCATCTGGCTCCTGCCGTTGTTCCAGCGCCTAATGGTAATGTATTTGGAAGATAATATCCTGGAAAATGCGATACCTAAAGTTTCTCCGATCATTTGCTTTTAAAATAAATCGGCATATCGGTCAAGTAGTCCCTTATAAAACTCATTGTGAACAAAAAAGAACAATGAGCCCTAATACGAGACCCTTTTAATCATGCTCTTAATGTGTTATATTCGCAAGAACCCATTACTTGGAGATAATTCCGCCAGTACTTGTGTTACAATGGAATCCCTAATAAAATAAAATCCCCAATAAAATAGACACTCCAATGGTGCTATAATCCATTGATCCAGGAAGTTACATGGTCATTAGCAGCCCAAGTATCCTTGCAGTCAGTACTCAGACGTTCTTTTTTATGAGGGCGCAAAGTCGAGTAGGTAATTGGTCGAAAAATGAGTTGTAAAAAAAACAATGAAAAAAATAAAATATTCGGAAAAATGGGAAATCGACGAATGAACGATGCCAAAATATCTGCTGAATTGATAATGTATAACGAGAGTACTTACGGGGTTTGGTGTCGGCGACTGCAGGTGAGGTGCTGGCGGGGTCTGGGGAAACCCGCGTGGTTCTTGTTGGTCGTTGATCATTACGAATGTGATTCAGTAACGTCGAAATCGGCGTAGCGTCGGTGGCGTTATTTTCTCTGCTCCGATAATACTCTCATAATTATTTATTATTTATTAATGCATGACAATTGTAATTATTTATAAGAATAAAAAATAGAAATAAAGACGAAAAATTCTTAGCAAACGCGAAAAATCGCGTTATTTTTTCGCGCGGAAAGAAATCGGGGGTTATTCAACCGCCACGGTGGGTGACGAAATTGGCGCGCCTTTCTTTTCCCAGCGCTATCAACTAAAAATATTTAAAGAAAATTGCGCTTTTTCTTTAACTCGGGGAAATTGAAAATTCATTTATTAATCGCCGCTCGATTTTACACCCCATGTGGATCCGGACGCCCATTTCTTTCCTCTTCCCATATCGAACGAATCTTTCTTCGCTCCGTTTTTTTCTTTCGATGGAGTAACATCGTCGCAACATTAATTATCACGAAAAAGGTTGGTAAATTATTTTTAATGCTTAATCACGATTTTTTCTCATCTAGCTTCGTCTTAACATTTTCTTAAATTAATTTATTTCCAATTTACGGTCAATTCGAGGCGAAATTCTCAAATCTCGCTTCCAACGTTTTTCCAAACAGTTTATTTTAATGATTTTCTACTTTAGTATCAGATTTTGTCATTCATTCGATGCGGCAGTCATTGCTGAAAATTCTCTACTGAATTTATCGGAAATGTACGTTAAAAAGATCAAATAATTTATTTTTATTAGATTTCGATTCATTGTCATTTTTTTTCTCAAATTCTATGCTTTTATTTTTACGAAACAATTTGTTCGTCACGTCGATAATTTCAAAATTAATTTTGAAAGTGAACTCGTGTTAAATTAGTGTTTCAATGGGATTTGAAATTTCTGGCTTCACACGTGTGTTTGAAAACTGTTGAGACAAGAACTGTTGAAGCGAGACCCACGAGCTGAGCCGCGGGTTTGACGGGTAAACATCGTTGTAAATCGAATTCTATTGTTTTGTCAGAGAAGCAAGGTGACTTCTAATAATGTACAAAGCCAATACTTGCCATAATTTTCAGAGCAAACTCCAGGGTGAAAAAATAACATGGACCAAATTTCACTCGTGGGAATAAATAATTTTGATGTAAATCATGTCCTTGGATTCAAAATCCATACAAAAAACGATTTTATTTTTTGATTTAGTTTATTTTATTAGTTTAGAATTTAATAATTTAATGTTTATCATTTTTGTGGTTCACGATTCCGTTAGTTGGTACAATTTTTCGCAGTGTCTGAAATTTACTATTTCCACAAATAGTTGATTTTTCGTTAACATGTAAATTGCTCCAAATTCAACGGTCGTTCCCCGATCAATTCGATCAAATTCGAATCCTATAAAGTACGCGTGTTCCTGACAGAAATTCGGAAATTACTTAAGGCACAAGAATCGTCGAAGCGAGCATGCGAAACGGTAGCGCGTATCTCACCGGTAAACAACGTTGTAAATCCTCTTCTATTGTTATATGACGAAAACAAGGTGACTTTCGATCGCGCGTAAATTCGATAATTTTGTCGATATTTGGCAGAAACTCCAAAACTGAAGAATCACCAAATTTTGCGCGTGATAATGAAAAACGACTTTTTTTTTTTTAAAGCAATGACCTCGAGGTTGAACGAAGATCGATTCATTTTCGCGTCGCCTACAGATGCAGCAGAAATGACGATTCAAAAATTTGCAAACCCGATCATGGTCACGGGATGCATTTTCGTATTCTCCCAATTTTCTTTCTTTGGATTTTCAAGTAATTGTTGAAATTAATTGATAAGTTGGTAAGATGAGGTCGTTCGTGGTAAATCATCGTTGATTGTAATTATTTAGCAGTGGAAAGTGAATTTCCAACTCACCGGAATCGTAATGAGAGAGAAATTAGCATTGAGGGTCTGAGCGTTTGATTGGGCGATAATTAAATGAATTCGACGATCGCATTGTTCGATGCAGTAGATTAGAAAATTGGTAATGAAGATTATAGACTCGAAAGGTTCGAATACATAGAGCTGTAGAATTGGAGAGACGAAAGGTTTGAAAAAGAAATGAAGAGAGACGAAGATCGATGGAAAAAAGATGCGTAGTCCGAATTGTTTTGATGAAGAGGCCGTCGACACCGTTCACTGCAAAACGGTGAGGAATTTCCTCAAAGACACGTGTCCGTGACCGACAAGATTGTCTTGTTGTTGTTTTTTTTTCTACCTTTTCTGTTCTCGCTTTTTCTCTTTCTTTCTTCCTTTCCTCACGTGAGTCCTTAATGTTAGAGGACCCGTCTTTACGAGCTGTCTCTTGAGCATCATTTTTTTTTCTTCTATTCGCTCGTTACACATTGGAACACGATATTCTTCGTTTTGCCAATCACAGCAACCCAATAAGGCTCTTTTACGGGCAAAGACCTCTAACGACAACAAGGGGCACTTCCGAAGGGTGCAAATGACTTTAGCGGGGGCTATTTGGAGTGGGAGAAAGGACGATTTCTCAAACGCTATTGGTCGTACCCCCTCCTTGAACCTACTTCCGAATTTCGGATAATTTCGAAAGAATAATTTCCAAGTATTCACTCATTGTCACAATTTGGAATCGCCCGCGAATGTTCCTTCCGACACTTGCACGCGTCTTTCGAGGACGCGATTGAAAAGTATATCTCACAACCGTGCCCCACAAAGATTATATATATCTGCATGTATATACATTTGTCTGTGCGTGTATTATAATCTATTTGGACAGTCAAGGATCAAAATTGACGATATTGTCGCGAAAGAAATAGAAAGTGAGATTTTCCCGCTACGTGAACCAAGGTACGTTGCTTCTTCTCGTTTTTTTTCGCAATTCAAATTTATTCCGACCAATAGTTTTCTCGATTCGGTTTCATGTACCACTTCCATTCGAATTTTTCTTCATTTGAAAATTTCAGATTTGACGATCCATTGAAAACGGGAATCCTTCGATAATAACGAAAAGAGTGATGAACGTTTGTTGGTTTTTTCGATTATTTAGCCATCTCGAAAGTACGATTATTGAATATTCGAGTTTTCGTGGCAAAACCCTGAATCGCTGCAAGAGTGCTTTTTCGAAAATAGTTTTCTGTAGGTTTGTTTTATTCTATCTTATTCCGAACCGAGGGAGCTTGGAAGGACGCGAATCGTTTCGGGGTCGGTGTACCATCGTCCTTCGAGTGTCCTTAAAGCCGCGAAACTTCTGAAACACTTACGAGAGATAAACGATATATACAAAGTACACTCTAAAAGTATTTTTAAACACGTGGGCCATGCAATAATTATATATTAATCGGATTTTTTTTGCAATTGAGCAATAAATTTTAAAAAACCAGTATCTGACGAATTTTAAATTGAAATTTTTTCGATTTCGGTCAGCCAGAGATTTTCATGTTATTTCCGTTGCATCATTTTTTAATCAAAAGATATGCTACGTAAAAACATTTTTTTCTGCGCCAAAACACTCGAGTTTTTTTTTTATTTTTTGTTTTTCATTGAAAGTTTGATTGTTTCCTTTAAACGGAAGATTTAAAAAAAATAGACCCTGGCATTTGTGTTGCTGATACTCTGGGAAACCAGAATTGTTGATAATAATTTGGCAATTTCTATTGAACACGAAATTGGTTTTATTCATTCGGATTATTTGTCGATTTGCAGGATTTAGAAGATAATATTTTTTTTCCGAAAAATATAATCGATCGTTGGAAAAATCAAGAATCCTGAAAGATGAGGCCGGACGAAGTGACACAGTACGATCGTCGTGGCGTGGTCGAGACGATGTCCGAGACATCGGAAGGCACGGATACAACGAGCGTTTCCGGTGCATCGGCGTACGAAAGTCGTAAAGAGCTTCACGAACTCGTTACTTTTCTCGGACTAGCTAGTCTCGACGATTTACACCAGGAAAGATTTCGTGTTGATCGTCGCAAGCTGGAGAACATGCTGATGGGTAAGTTATCGTGTGCGATTCGAAATTGGAATGATTTTTTCCCGCCCATCAGAAAACTGTAAAACACAAAAATGGAACAGTAAATATTTTGTCGATCGGGAATTACGGTGATGTGAAAATGTTGCCTGCCAATAAAGATCATTTAATTATTTAAATAGACACGAAGAAACTTTTCGCTCGTTGGGCTCCTCCGTGTTAGTAAACGCGATTATGCTTATTAGTAAACTGTCAAACTGTCCCTTGTTCGGACCGGTATACACCAACGATGTGTATGTGTATTAACGCGATGCTTGTGTGCTTATGTGAAGCGATATGAGGATCAATATTTTGTATTGACACGCAAAACTGTTGGCTATGTTTAATCGTGCTGTGAATATCACCACGTGTAAATGATCGATACTTTCAATTCAATTTTCATGCACGAATAATGGTGTTGCCTTCGGAAAAGCTTGGAAAAACAATAAAAAATTGTCGATTCATTTATGTTTTTCCAAAACGACTGCAAAGTCAAGAACATTTTCATCGAAATAGGCAGAGCTTACGACTAGAACGTGAAAAAAACTTTCCTTTTTATATTTAATTGTGAGAATATTTCACTTGAACTAAAATTTAAAAATGAAATAACAAAAAGTTTGGAGGAAAAGGAAAATTGAGTTTTAGCGATTTGATAAAAGATATTTTTTCGTGATCAGGATTATCAGGAAATATTGCGGGGGGCGTCACTCCCGTTTTGGAAAAGTTTCATTTCGACGGAATTTGAATCGATGATATAAAATTAACGCTCGTACTCGGGCGTACGTATTTGCGTAATAAAATATCTCGAAACATCTTTTTTGATGTGCATGATGTTTTTTTTTTGCAGGTGACCGAGAATCCGGAGAAACGGCTGCGACATTTTTCCACACGGTGAGTTGACTAATTGCGATAAATTAAAGTTTCCGAGTATCACGGGTTTCTCACCTCGCGGTTGGAGTTCGAATTTCTAATCTCTTTTCAGAATCCACAAAGTCATATCTTCCCGCCCACGTGCGTGATTTTTTTGGGGAAAACATAATTTTCAAGGATTTGTGTATGAAGCGATCGTATAATTGTTAATTTTTGGGTTTTATTGGAAATTGATCAGACAACATGTCTCAATAATATCGAGCTGTAGCACAAAATGAAAAACAATATTTCATCCGTGTTTATCTGGGTCTCGTACCCTACGACACTCCTGCACGTTACATCATCGTCTTCGTCATCGACGTCATCGTTTTACATTATCTCATTGACATCGGAATATTGCGATTGGACGAGACGTTTACATACAGTTCCGCTAGACAGTTTACATTTGTGAAAAAAATAAAATAAAAATAACAACGAAAATATTTTCGGTATTTTGAGAGCGATCAATTATCATTGTCGTTGATGGGAAGACGTTGTCTCACACCTGTGCAAACGCTCGTCACTGAATTAGCGTTGTGCAAAACTCGTCGCAGACAAGAGTATAAACTTGACGTCCGCGCGATCGCGTCAATTTATCATCGAAAACCAAAATTCTTTCGACATCGAAAATGCCCCAAATAATTAAACAAATGATCAACCAAGTTTTTCCTATTCCAAGGGTTAGTTCAGTTTTCGGATTCACTCCGATGTGCAGATTTCAAATTCGATAAATAATCGAATTTCAATTAATTTTCGCGAAGTATTTTCATGACGAAAACGCCAGAAGCAATTTCGATTGAGAAATTCAATGCAAAAAAAAAATTGACGAAATAAATAAAATAAAAAATGAAAATTCTACTTTGATACGTTTGATAGAGAAGATTTTTGAATTCGCAGGAGATAAATTATGTTTCGGGCAAATGAAATTTACATAATTCTTGTCATTTTTGTCAGCTGACTTTTTCATTTTTATATCAAGTACGATGACTTTATGAATATGATGTTACGGCTATGTCCTCGTCTAGGGCATCATTCTCTCGCGTTATAAATATCTCGGACTTGCTATCTCGCTCAGTGTGTGGAGGAAGCACGAGTGACTGGAAGAAAGTCTTTCGAAAAATTCGAGGCTCCGCGTCAGCCGTTTGTGTCGTTGATAAACGAAATAAATTGGGAAGAAATTGGGAAAAATACAAGTTTCGGTTGTTGATTTTTTTCTTTTACATTCTGTACACGACAAAATAGAACTCGATGTGGTGGATTTAAAAAAAGGGGGTTGTGGTGAGACCGTCCTATTCCGGAGTTCTAGAAATACCGAGACAGTCGAGGATATAGTTGACTCGGACTGCACTGTGTAACGCGACGTGTGTATAACGTATAATTTTAGATCGAGTCAGTGTACCCCGATGTCGTCCTAGTAGCCGAACCTCCATTGGTCAAAATACACAGATATCCTCACGGACAATTACGCACGTACGAAATCGTCTTCGATATAAATATCAAAATTCCATCGCGATCTTTCGTTTTTTTTTTCCCGAATTATTTTGGTCGTTCTTTTTTATTACACATTTTTTTTTCAACGAGGAGGACAAAACTTTGTCAAAATTCGCACATGGCAATGAGGCGGAATCAAGGGAACAGGTGGGACATTTTGCATCATTGATATTTGATGCTATTTTGAGGAATTTGTTTGCGAGATTATTCGAAAAAAATGAACTTTCTCCACGGGAAAGTAAAAACATGTTTTAGTGCAAGTCTCGGAGGGGATAACATGGTTTTTATTGAAAATAGGTGTGGATTAAAGTAAGCGTCGTTTATCCGGTATTTCCTTTCACTTCAACGACAAACGACACGCAAATGTATAGCGGAACGCAAATCTCGTTTCTCTCGTTATGGCTTCCACCTTTCGCGAACTCTGAATAAAGCTTCGATTTATGTTTGAGCAGTGAAAGAAAACGAAGTTTCCTCGATATGCAACGGAAATTGATTTTCTATAAATTCATGCATTCAGTGTTCATCAAATCACTTATCTATCTTGTTGCTGAAAACGACCCTGGACCCTGAGGCTCTATTTTTTCCATCGTAAATCCTCCACCGGATCGAAAAATCTTCTCTTTGGCACCAAATGTTCTTCGTACGCGATAATCAAGTTTTATCGCCCACCGTTCTCTTCGTTTTATCATAACGAAAACAACCATGTACCCTAAATTAACATTTGATAAATATTTCTTCTTGGAAAATCCATGAAAAGAAAAAAGTTAAAAAAATACAAAAAAGTCCGTTTTACACCAAAAAATTTCCCCTTTCAAAAAATATTGCCTTTCCCAGACTCCGTTGCAAGGATCCAGGGTAACGATCGTTATATTCCATTATGACACTGCATTATCATAAAAATCCATAAAGGTATACCTGTTTAGAGAAAAGCTATGTAATCGTGTTGAAAAGCGAAGGAAAAAAACCGTGCGAGTCGTTTGTATAGAAATGTACGTGTTTGTGTGAATGTCTGGATACATGGTGAGTCGAGTGGGAGGCGGTTACCGCCGCGCGAGCACAACCCGTTATACATATTATCTCGAATTAGTCAGTCAGTCGAGCGAGCGATTCCGTGGCGGTACGGCACTAAGTTCGCTCTCGATCGATCACAAATATTTCCAATTGTGATACGGAACATTGACCATTGACTTTTTTGGACCGCCGCGCGTAGGAAAAAATAAAACGTTAAAAAAAAAATCACCGGGCGTTTAAGAAAAGTAAACTTTTATAAAAAGAGCGTAAGATTTCCCATTTTTCTTGAAATTGTCAAGAGTTTACGAAAAAGTGAAAAGTCACGCTGACAGATAAAGAGAAAATTAAAAGAAACAATATTGCTGCGAATAACCGGATGTAGCGGGTGTGATAAAATGGATTTGCAGTGATTTAAAAATCAACTTTTTTCCCCATCGGAAAGTCACGTAGAACCTTCTGTATGAATTATCATTTGCAACTGCAAGATCGTGCCCCCGAATAAAAAGTAAAAAGAGTGAGTGAGATAAAGAGACGGAGAAGAAATTTTCGTTGGTGAACGTAGCGATCTCACGAGTTGTCTCTTGCCACTTTATCCTCGATCTCGACGTGGACTGACCGCCAAACAATAAAAGTGCAAATCATTTCGTAAAACAACACAGTTCGGATGCGTATGTTCGCACGAACGCGGATACGGAAACAGAGACGATAACGCGACACGGATTTTCGAGTAAATCCATAAAACAAATTTCTAAGCAACACACTCGTTGGTGCATTTCCAAGGTCAACGAAGTATTCCACGGATCAATAAATGCTCGAATATAATTAACGCGGTTAATTGTTAATTCTTGATAAATAAAAATTGTGGGAGACATCGATGACGATCTGAAGTGCAAGTGACGAAATAAGTCGAATTCGGTAACGTGTTTTGACAACGTGCAATTACGAAGAATACGAATCGCGGTACAGCTGAGTGATTGACATTGAACAATAAAGTGTTTAGCGTAATCTAGAAAAGTGGCGGAGCTTCGAATCAAAATTTTTGATTGAAAGCTCGAATCTTGGGCGATCAAACAGGAGTCATTGAACTTTGTCATTTTGAGGGACGTTCCCATTTATTCGAAACTTCAATCAGGGCGTGAAATCATAGAACGAATAAGTAAACGTGTGACAACGGAATATTAAAGTGCGTCTCGAAATAATTGAATTTTACTCAGACATACTCAGATCGAGATTCATCCAAAGAAACGTCGTGTCCCAGGAAATATATAAAAAATGACTGTGGTAAAAATTATTATGATAAGATTTATTTTTACGACAAATTTTTATCACATATGGATTTATTTACTCGTATTGATCGAAGATTATGGCGATAAGACGGAAGTAACCAGAAGCAGTAATTGCTGTGAGATTTCCTCAGCAAATAACCATTTTCATTATTTTTTGTTTTAATCAACGAAAAATAAAACTTTCGACGATTTTTTCAACGCGCCAAAATCGTGTTTTTTTTTTTTTCTCGTAATTCTTCACTACTTCATATTCTCATTCTGATGCTTTTTGTCTCCGTACTGATATGCTTAACTCTGAATACGACCGATAGTACGTTCACGGGAAGCCTGCGAAGACAAATACATATACATGTCGTACGATTTATCGCATCTTTTATGTAACGCTTGTGTTGGCACTTTTGTCATTCCTTTTTTTTTTCTTTTGCATTTTTATGCCGCATATACATTCCAGCAACATACGCGCTTTGCTATAACGTACGAAGCGAGAGGGTTATCCTCGTTCGCAAGATCGAGAGTACAGTTTACTGCTCAATTCGGACGAAGACATTGTAACCAGTCGCGATAAAGTTCACTCATGAAGCGAACAAGATAATATTTTTCTCTTTTTCACTAAAACCCAATTTTTTCATTTAAAAACGTTCATACTTTCGTGGTTGAGTGTCGATTCATCTACTCGATTTAAAAACGTCACATAAGTCATGGACTTGTCGTTATCGAGACTCGTGAAAAATATTTCATCAAACAGAAAGAATAGAGAAGATTGTTTTTTTTTTTCTGAAACGTCATGACTAATTATTCATTTTGTAACAAATGTCAATTGCACGTGTTTCAGTTATCTCGTAAAAAAATACGCTGTCGAATTCTTCAGAGAGCTACTTAATGTTTTTTGGAATACAATTGTCTAATTGCTGTTTTGGTGTAACGTAATAAATAGCAAGTCACTCATTGGCATTGAAAAGTTGACAAAA
This sequence comes from Hyposoter dolosus, assembly GCA_963921915.1. Taxonomy (NCBI): domain Eukaryota; kingdom Metazoa; phylum Arthropoda; class Insecta; order Hymenoptera; family Ichneumonidae; genus Hyposoter; species Hyposoter dolosus. The sequence goes on along the minus strand of OY998135.1, from coordinate 10,683,740 downwards.
ATCGTTGAAACTTTGGTTGTAGATGATTTTTCTATTGCTAGATTCAACTAATCATCTAAATTTTGATGTTTTCAATGGCTTTGATTTCAATGAGAGATTGTCATTTGCTCAACGTACGTTCAAGAAATGATTAGCACATTTGAATATTCCTCACAAAAAAGGAAAGATAAATGTACTATTTTTTTGACAGTTATATTGTGAATTATATTAACACCTGTTAAAATATTTCGAGAGTATTTTTAAACCGTGTTTTTATCTTTACGAAGTAGACGATTACGTCGTCAACTACATTTATTTTGTTTCCTTCATTATGTTCCTCATGGTGCGTGTATATTTTTTTCTCACGTTTTAATTGCTGCTCTGATGAATAATAAATAATTACGACCAAATGATAGATCGATGAATCGATTATTTATGTATTGTTGTATGTTCTCAGGTAATGGACGAGACTAGTACCTTCGTCACGTGGCCATCACGATTAAAGATCGGAGCGAAAACGAAGAAGGGTGAGTAATCGATATTTTTTTTCAAATCTAAGTGCAATGTTTCTTTTTCGTTGGCATGAAATTTACTCCCACAAGTTACGGTCTGAAGTAGATTTACCACTGTTAATGACAGTGACTCGGTGAAAGGATAGGCTTGTGTTGTGATAATATGACTGCGTGTAATACGTTGTGTCAATCAACCTGACCGACAGGTGCGTATCTTCCACTTATTCCATCGAGAATCAAAAGGTTGAGATTTTAATGGAAATTATTCTTTGATCTACGAATTATAAAAAAAATTATGCCCAAATCGTGAGCTGCTTCGATTTTTCAAAGTTTCTTTAGAAAAACTGGTCGTGAAAATTGTCAGGTTCTGCGCAAACGATAATGGCAGTGATTGTGTATTAATCGTGATCGTCATTCGAAGAAAATAGTTGCAATCGTTTTTTCACAGTGTTTTATAATCATTTAAAATGTTATCTATGAGATAAGAAGCGTAATCGCAGTGTAGCTTCAAAAAATTGTTGAAAGTGATTACGATCCTCACATATAATTATGCTTCACGTTGCTCGATCATTTGTTCATCCAGTTGTGGCATTATCGAAGCATGACGACTAATTCGAATGGCGCAAAAATGCTCCGGTCGAACGCTGTGGAATCAAAAAAAAATAAATGCCAAACTGGAGCGAGTGTGTGAGAGAGAGAGATAGAAAAAAAATATATAGCATGCGAGCGGAACGAAGAAAGTTGAATGGAAAAGTAGAGACTCACTAAAACTTTTCCGTCAACGAAGATATCGTCTGGAAGAAGATGAAATCATTTTTTCCCGTGTTTTTTTTTTCGCCCGATGTAAATTATTACACAAAAAACTGCAGAACTCGTTTTTTCTCCATTTTTTTTGTTTTCAATTCACATTTTTATAATTAGCAACAAATTTCAATGTTGCCACAAAAGAGTTGATTACGGCGGGGACTCTAGCAAAACTAAAACGTTTTGCAAGAATGAACATTTCTGTCGTATTTACTCGGTGGCGAGGCGGGAGGAGAGGGTCTGTCTGATTTCGTCGTGGTTCGATGTTGTGTGGAAATTTTTGAGTCATTCATTTATCGCATCTGCTTTTTTTTTTTTTTCCATTGCTCCATCTCATAGGGAGACGCATCTCTGTAACTATTCGAATATGTAAAGACTGTCAAAACAAATTATCACTGCGATCCTAATTTATAGTTCTAAAAATAGGAAATGCACAGCGAGTTTGATTTTTTTTTCCATGTTCATTTCCGGAAGTATTAACATTTTGTGAACATGATTTTTTTTCGTTAAACACGTCAAGGACGTGGCCATCGATATGCTAACCATTTACCTCCGCGCGGTCTGTTCAGCCACATACTTTTACTACTGCATCGCACTCTGCGATTTCCCACTGTATATCGACTTGTGCGTATGTCAGAAGAAATGATGAGGGGCACGTGCTATTATGGAAGGTACATTTCCACTGGGTCAACACTCTTGACTTCCGGATTATTAGACGTTACATTCGATCGATAATTTGTTACGAAGCACTGAATGAAATATGTGCTCTCATGTTGCTCATTCTCGTCAGACTCTCTATCATTATCGGTAAAGTATGAAATGAGCGCTGTCATTTTCTAAGCAATAATCAATCATTTAGTCACGAGTTATGTTCATGGTAAAATTCCATAATACTCGACTTTCTTTTCTTTATTCTTTTTGCCCCTTTTATCGAAATCATAAGCAACGTTGACTTGTTTCAATTTGCAATCATTGACTGAGCTCTTCTTTCGTTATTACAAAAATTATTTCACAATGACGTAATGGAGTCTTTGTTTGGAACTGCGCAAAAAGGGTAACGATGATTCGTTACCCTTTTTGCGCAGTGAATCAGGAATATGTAGTTTTTAATTTTAGTCATCGGTTTGTTAAGACGTTAGAGTCAACGAATGGATAATTTCGTACGAAAAAATGTCGTTTAATGTTTTTAAAATCTCGAAACTGAAGGCACAGAAAAAAAAACACGTCTCGCCGCAGTTAAAAAGCAGAATGGATTTTAATTAATCTCGCAAGTCGAATAACTCTCATCCCTGACCATCCTTAGTGAAAGATTGCGTTTATGGAGTGTATATGAGAAGCTCTCTTGTTCCTTCGGCACCGACCTTTGTGCGTAGACATCGTACGATCTCTGCTCGTTAACGCCGTCGCGTGTCTATCATAATGCATTAAATATTTATATTCGGCTTGATCCTGCATTCCCATTTCTTTTTTAGTCATTATTACACTCCATTTATATTTTTCATTCCCTTTCTCTCTCGGGAGAAATCAGCGGTGCGAAACAAGTCAACCGATCCAATCGTTTTCGTAATTTTTATCGCGCCGAGTAATTCGGGCTTACAAAATCGTTATCTGTAAAAAAAAAACAAACAAGACATTTGTGAAAACTTTTTTCTGTTTAGAGATCGCGATATTTTTTCCATGTCTGCGAGTTCAAACTTTTTTTGTTTCCTTGACTTTTTTTTTTTGACAAATCCACAGTCATTTCTAAAACGATTCCCTAATTTTGTTGGTTTTCGTGTGACGATACGCAATGATCGACCAGTTTGAAATGTGTCTGTGATTACGAGTATAGAAATATTCGTAGAGATGATTCTTACTCCTCGCAAATACAATATGCAATGAAACTATTTTTATCGACGAGGAGCCTTGACCACCAAGATTGCGACTATAGGAATACTCGTGTCTGTATATGTGAGTAAACGTACAAATGAATCGTCTTACGAATCAACAACGACAACGATTTTTTTTTAAGGACGCCTGTTCATCGAGCCTTTTAAAAACTGTGGAGAAAGGTTCGCGTTATTTATTCAAATATCACCTGCAAGTTCGTTTTCGCTTTTCATTCTTTTCCGAAAACTTTGATCGATCCATTTCGATTGCACGTTTGTCTGGTCAATGTCTCAACGATATTTTCTTCATTTATTATTAATTTTTTTCATGCCGACTCATTCCATGCATAATGACGAAACGTTCGTTCTAATTACTTAACGAAATTATTGACAATTCATAAATTTAACGAGTAGCCCTGAGCTTTTGCATTTCTCTTTCCTTCTAATTTCCCGGCAATAAAGTTTTGCATCGATAAGAAGGACGTTTTGTATGGAGAATATGGAAATGGATAGAATTAATGTTACAAATATAAAATTGCACGAAGCGGAGCTACGCGTTCGAGGCTTTCTCTCGATTTCTGCACTTTCGGTATTTTTTTGATCCAAGGAATGGCATCGAGCTATTTTTATCAGTTAAGCGTTCTAATTACAATTTTGTTAAGACTACGTCGAATTTGGTTTTGGATCTTTTGGAGTCTCCGGAGACGAGGATGCGAATCTGTTGCAGTTTTTTCAGACTGAATTGCTCGACGAGGAGGATTTTTTTTGGGTCTCTATTCCGGTCTCGGTGAAATGAAAGAATTTTTATCCAGAAACCCTTCCACTTTGGCTACGCGCTCGCGACAGTGTGGAAATTCACGCGAGCTGTAAATCTCGTCGTTGACTCGACAAACAACGACATAGGAAAATATTCGTACTTGTCGCCGTTGACGTTGACGTTGACGTCGTCATCGTCACCGCGCCGGACACTTGTTTTCCAGACCTTCTGGCAATTTCCACGCTGTCGAAGTTACGCCTGACTGAGAGAGAAACGCAATCGTAGTTCATATTTACTCACTAGCCCACTATCTTTAAAGGTCTTTTACTCCGACGATTAAAACTTTCGATTGCAATCTCATGTGATACATTGACGAGCTTCGTTTATTATTGTTTCTTTTCTATCCCTATAAATCAATGATTTCAGTGGAAAACGCGATGAAACCAACACAAAAACGATCATTTTACTTCGACTAAGGAGGTTGGATCCAAAATCAAAATAATCAGAATTTGATAAAATTTGGTAATAACATTCTTTGGTATCAAGGTTAGAGACACTAATTTTTTCCAATTTTTTTACCACATGATTATCGAATAATTGAGAGTTGAATCCAATTTTTTATGAACGACGTGTTGACCTGTATATATGTAAACTCTATGCTTATGCACGTGAACTTTAGTGTCCAATTACTCGAGTACTACGTGGTGGAAGAATTAAAAAGAAATTGGATTGTCATATTTATTATTAAAGAATACATTTACCAAATTTTATTAAATTCTTATCTTTTTGAATATTTTTTAAATGTTTTTAACATGGTTTAGCATGGCAACATTGGGTCGTCGTGATCCAACATCCTTAAAAGGAAAAAAAACATTTATTTGACGCCCCACGGTTCTGTCAGCTTGTGAAAAATGATCGATAACCGCAAATTTTGACGAAAACTTTTCGAAACTAACTTGATGAATATTTAGCCTCGATTTTTGAGCCGCGGTTACTTACACGGGAAATGACGATTCGAAAAAGTTTTCTTTAAATGTTGAGTTTCCGGGGACTCGTGATAAGAATTTTTATGCACGAACCTGACGTGTAATTTGAAGACTCGAGAGTGATAAATTTTTAACGACAACCTTACGACAGTATTGACAAAATCAAAGAAAAAATGTCGACCTTGAGCGACGCTACAAAAATAGGATTGTTGAACAAATGTGACTTTCATTTTGCTAGAAATAAACTTCCGAATCTCAATACAAGTTCCATTTAGCTGGATGTTAATTATTTTTCTCTTTTTATGCTTTTAGATCCTCATATCAAGGTTGCAGGTCGACCCGATGACGTTCGAGCGGCTAGAGAAAAGATTATGCAAATTTTGAACGCTCGTGTAAGTTGTAAAAAAATTTACTTGCTGCAACTCTTCTATCGATGCGTTTATCGCTAATGATATTGAAGTTTGCATCATCGAACGGCGTTTCTCTGCACCGATCATATTCTCATATTTTTTTTTACTCATTTTTCACCCGTTTTCTATTTTTCATGCTCACAGCAAAACAATAGAGTAACAATGAAACTGGACGTGAGTTACACTGATCATTCGCACATTATCGGCAAGGGTGGCTTGACGATAAAACGAGTGATGGAGGAGACTGGATGCCATATCCATTTTCCCGATAGCAATCGCAGCAATCACCAAGAAAAGAGCAATCAAGTTTCCATTGCTGGTGAAATGGACGGTGTTGAACGAGCTAGAGCGCGAGTCAGGGTGAGTACAAAGATTTTATCTTTTTTTTTTTCAAAATTGCAAAATTAATCTTAAAAATATTTCGCTCCACAAATTAATGTTTTTTTTTCCGCCAATCCAACTTTTCCCACTTTTACGATACACACGTATGTATTGAGAAATGCTCGAAGCGATTTTTTACAATTTAAAAATGGAAACCGATCGACAAGCGTATATGCAGAACGCTGCAGCACTGAAAATGAAATTTGTCAAAAAACGTCGATATTTTGTTCAAGACGGTAAACTAAATATTTTTGGATAAATTCAAAATTTTCGTAATTTTGACAATATTTTTCATTTTTAACGGAACCGTCAGCTAAATTTACGATTGGAATCACAAAAATTAGTTTTTCCAAGAAAATTTCTAGAATATTTCTTGCTGCAATGACAAAATTTTTGGAATTAAAAAAAAAAAAAAACGTTTCGTCGAACGTATCCAATAAAATTTTCTTTTCAGTGTGACAAGAGAATGGACGAATTTGGATTCCTCATCGAAAAAGCTTAATAAAATTTTTCGATTAGCTTTAAAAATATAATTGGCTCGTTGGACCGAAATAATTAATAGATTCGCATTAAAAATTTCTAATTTCTCCTGAAATAATTGTGCACTGAAAAAAACGCATTTATTTTGCAGAATCTCACGCCTTTGATATTCACTTTTGAGCTGCCGATAATGGGATCGTCTCAAGCCACTCCTGATTTAACTTCGCCGTACGTCGTGAAGATTCAAGAGAAGTACAACGTTCAAGTGATGTTTCGAACGCAGCCAAAGCTTCACGCGACACTCGTAGTCGTTAAAGGTTGCGAATGGGAAGTTACCAAAGCTAAGGATGCTACGCTCTTGTTGATTCATTACATGTGCGAACACCTCGCGGTAAGTATTTCACCAAAAAAACTGAAAAAACTCCAGAAATTCTCTTTTTTTTTATAAAAAATTTCGTCACAGGATCGAATCATAACGACGATTTCGCCGCTGCAATTTCTGCATCGACAAAAATGCTCAATTACGTCGGCACCTACACTTTTATTTATCAATGAGATTTCATACGAATTTCTAAAAAAAAAACGTCAATAGAACCGCGAAGAGTTGTGTGTTTATCGAAAGCAAACACGCGACCGCGATGGTTTTTGGTCCAAACAGATAAAGCAATATCGAAGCGAAACGAAAGGCGTTCGGACGAAAATAAACGTTTGGCCATCGTCGACACCGCGTCGATATGACGATAGCGATAATATTCAATGAAAATTTGCGAGAAACAGAGAGAGAGAGAGAAAGAGAGAAAATGAGAGAGCAATAAGGCATTTTTTAATAGTCCAGTTACGCTTCAAATAAAATTATCTCTCGAATTATCACCGAATTTGAGTTCGGACATAAAATTGTTAATTTTCATTACGAGACTTTTTCTTTTCTTTTTGAGAAACGTTTTTTTTTCTCATTATTTATCACGACGATGATTGTTATTCGTTTGATTTTAATTGATTTAATTGACAACACACAGAACCAGATTCAAGTACAAATGTCGATGGAGATTTCGCCGCAGCATCACAGCATCGTGCTGGGCAAGCAAAACACTAATCTTAAGATGATTATGCAACGCACTGCCACGCAAATAATGTTTCCTGACGCTGGCGATCCTTATATTCCGAGTCTCAAGAAGAGCAACGTCATCATTACAGGAGCTATTCGTAACGTCTACCTGGCACGTCAGCAATTAGTCGTGAGTCTTTAAAAATCCGTAATACCATATTAATTACAATCATTATTCACCCAACAGTCAAGGTCAATCGATCCATTCAATTATAAACGTTTTTGTTCGAAAACTATTGTCGAGTGTCCTCTCCGAGTGTCAACGAATCACTCTGCATTGTTTCTCGCTCCATTGTATCGACAATGAATTTTGTGGCAAAAAATAAAACACGAAAAACATTCAATTTTTGGCAAAAGTGCGGAGTGAAATTCAAACGAAATTTCGAGTCAAAATAAAGACGTTCCTGCATTTTGGAAAGGATTGAAAAAATAACTTATAATCAGCGAGAAAGCTTGATTGAAAATTATCAGATATTACGATGAAAAAAACGTCTCGGAGAGGGCGCGAGTCTCAACACTTAACACTTAACAGAATGATGATACAGTGTATCGATGCGATAGAAAGATTGAAATGTTCGAGGATGAGGTTTTACTTAGTTATCGTTTTACTGTGAGAATTTGTCGTTCAAGTGATCATCGATCATTCTGCAAATTGAAGTCATGGTCTGTTCGAATCTAGGGTCAAGTGCAGTGACATGTATAGTTGGCAACGACCAGTTTTCCTACAGTCGTGAGCGCACTTATTTATTCCCTTTCGTGATGTACCAACATATGTTAAGTATTAGAACACGATGAAATCATTGTGAATGATTTATGCTCAATTTCCAACAAGACCAATTTTCGTAAACTAATTAAAAACTTTAAGGATATCTTGTTTTTCGAAATTCTTCACTCACGAAAATCAAAAGTTTCGAAAATTTTTCCAGTTTTCATTAACGTCATTAATTTGAAAAATCCTGGAGGATTTGTACGAAGAGGGAAATTAATTTCCAGTGGGAATACTCGGTGATTGGTTTTTTGAACTTTTGACATTATTTTCTTTGGTAAGAATATGAATTATCCAGGGAATTCATTGCGAAGAGTCAAAGTCACGGTATCGAGTACATTTTGTTCGAGGTCGCGTGACGATCGAGTTGTTAGCTCCAAGCTTTGACAGAAAACCACAAGCACTATCGTTGGGTCAGGGTTGGGAACGTCAAACCAACAGTTTGATGTGAATTCGTTCGGTCAGCACGAAAGTATCAACGAACAAGTGCAATTGGTAGAAAACTCAAAATGTCATCAAGTGTCGTTTAGTAATGCTTTTTAATGGGAAAAAAATGGTAAATTTCGAGGCAAGCACCAGGCACGTAATAAAAATTTGATTTTCCATAATTCTCGCAGGGTTCTTTGCCTCTGGTACTGATGTTTGATTTGCCGGAGAATACTACACCGAGTGTGGCCACGGACAGTGTATCGCAGCTCATGCAGACTCTGGACGTTTTTATAAACGTAAGACCGAAACCGAACCAAAGTACGCTCTCGGTGATAATAAAGGGAATCGAGAGAAACGCCAGTAACATTTACGAGGCAAGGAGGAGACTTTTGGGTCTTGATGAGCCGAAAGTTAACGCCGAAATACCCGAGACTTATCACGTACCGAATGCTGAAAATGTTTTCCAAGGAAACAACGCTGGAAATGGTGGTGAGTGGCTTTTTTTTTTTAGCAAGAATATTGCGACCCGATGGAGCATTTTTTTTCAGTAAACTTTTTTATATGCGACGGTAATATTTTGTTTATTCTTCGTTTTTTTCTGTTACGATTGAACGAAAGCAGGTAACGCGAATTTGTTGGGATTAGGAGAGAACTTTTCGAACGTTCTAACGATAAACACGCAGAATTCGCCTTTCTGCATGTCGCCAATGTCCCACTCGCCAAATCCATTGGGACTCTCGCCTCATTGGACTCTACCGCCGTCCTTGTTTTCACCGGTACCGATGGCCCATAATTACCCATATCAGCAGATCAATCATTTGCTGGGAACCGTGCCCCAAATGATGCAGACAAATCCCTCGATCTCTCATCACCAGAATATCACCGGCCAAAATTTACTCGGGATTGGACAATTGCAACAACATTTGTCGGCGATGAGAGGCTATGGCAACATGAGAAACTACAATGGAAATTCTCAGTACGATAACAAAAACAGCAGCGCGTATTCTTCACTGAGTAGCGCTTCGAGCTCGCTCTCCAGTCCGGCAGTCAGTCCACGCAATATTTCTCCGGTCAATCCATCGGACAGTGCTTCCTCGACCATGGATTTCGGCATGATGGATAAAAACATTATGCTCACGGATCTCGGGGTCGGCGATCGACGAGCCCCTGGTTGCGAAAAAAAAATCCTCGAAATGGCAGCTCAGAATAATCTCTCCTCGTACGACTACGATCAAAAGAGGATCATGGCAGTCAAAGCTGTTCAAAATAGACCCAAAGCCTCGGAGCACAGGGTACCAACTTCCGCCTGGTCTGGTTATGGTCTCAGTCAGTCTATGCCACCGATCACCGAGACCAACGAGCACGATAAGGTGAATATTCGATTATCATCATTCGAGAACCTTCAAAAGGTCTCCAAATGAAAATTCTATCAAATTTTTACAATCCCACGTTCTCCTCATAAAAACAAAGAGAAATTGTCGATTTTTAATTTTTCTAAATTTTTATCGAACATAATAAATAAATACGCAAAAAGAAAAGATTCGAACGAATGAAATTTTGGCATTATATAATCACAATTTAATGGCATCAATTTATGGCAATCATTTAATTGAAAATTATGTTTTTTAGCAACATCTTGCGGATACTTCCGATTTCTGGGACGAAGATCTCACACCGGTCGCTTACAAGCCGTTCACTTTCAGCATGAACGCGAGCAAAGATAACGCACCCATTGGAATGACGTCCAATTATCTTGAGCACACGCCATCGGCGCAGCTTGAAAAAATCACGTCTGAGAATTACACCGAACTCGTGACAATGCTCACGAGCGTTAATCTCGAAAAGTATATTCGTGAGTACAAATTTTTTATTCTCCATAAATAAATAAATTAGTCAATAAGTCGCTTAACACGAGTGCATTTGTGTTTATCAATTTTTTCACCATTTCAACAATTTTTTTTATGCGTACCTGAACGACTCATTCTTCAACGTTACGGGGAAAGAAAATAATAGAAAAAAATTAACGATATTTAAGTTCGCATCGTTGGGGCCCAACGAATAATATTTTATCCACTCACTATTTTTGGAATCACTTCAATTTTTCTTCGACACCCAGTTCTCCATTTGCAAATAATTGCCGGAGACGATCACTGCTTATTAATTTTTGGCTCTGCTTCGAAAAAATAGAATAAAATAATAGATTTTGTTGCATTCCAACGATGCAAACTTCAAAATCATAAAAATTACCAGGGAATTATGATTCCCTGGACCACGTCGATCCTCTGAGGGATTTTAGCAAATCCATAGTCATTTTTCGTTCATATTTTATCGAAAATAGCGGAAACTTGATAATTTTTCGCCCAATTTCAAAAGAAAAATTCGTATGTATTTGCTAAAATCTCTCAGAGCGACGATATGATGTCATATGAATATTTTCTATTATTTTTTCTCCGTGTATAATTTAAAAAATGGTGTGACATTATTTCGCGGACTCGGAAGATTGATTATTCCGATTAATGATAATCACTTGGAAGGAAAATCGTTGAAATGCTTTTTTAATTGCTCGTTGTCGCCTAATTGTGCTAATCGGAGCTACAAACATCGCTAATTGTTATGAATTCACGCTTTGATTTGAAAACGCACAAAACAAAAAAAAAACACTTTGCTACAATTATTCGTAACTGGGAAAAAAACATCATCAGGTCTGTTCGTTGATCATGAAGTTGATATGGCTACGTTCCCGACACTCACGGAAAAGGATCTTTGTGAAATAGGCATTACTGCCTGGGGCGCTAAACGCAAATTGCTGCTCCTCATTTCCGGTATGTAAATTGCTTTGTTATGCTTTGTTGCTGCTTTTCTCGTTGCTGCTTGTTTAATCGCTTACGTTTTTTCTCTAATCTCTCTCGCAACCGCTGCAAGTGTCAATCTACCCCGCTTTCTCTTTTCGTTGACTTTGGCACTGCTTTTTGGGATAAAACCAAAAAAGACACTGCAATGAACACCTCCAGCCATTTTTTGTATTTATCGAAATAATATTTCAAACGATTTTTCGAATCATTGAAAAATTATCAGGTTTTTTCTAAAGATCTGACTATTTGGAGTTTCCGGATTTTTCAAAATTAAGGGAAAATTATTGGAGACAAAAGATTTCGGCAGAGTCCGGGTCTATTTATTTCCGGCACGAGTCGAAAAATATTGTATAAATATCGTTGTTGAAAACTCAACATTCAAAATTCTCAAATTTTAAAGGAAATAACAAAAAAAAATTGTATTTTTATGGAAATAGAAAAAAGTTGGTTTCGATAATTCTAGTAGACACGAGAAGACGGTTTTAGCTTTGTAGGACCGGCGTGGAAGGTTCGTTTTGTTTCATGAGATTTTCAATTTTTCCTACAGAAATGAAAAAGCGTTCGAATCCATTTCTGGGTGCAGCGGCGCCGGGTGCGGAGAGAAAAATCAACACGAGTACGAATGCATCGGTGGCAGTGTCGATCGCGCCGACGGGCACCATCACAGATCGTACATGGTGAAAAAAAAAACAAAACTTGAAAAAAAAAAAAAAAAAAAAAACTCAACGTCAACGAATTAGAAACGCCATTTGGAGAGCGTGGGAAAGTTTTTTTTTTCGTTCAAACTGCATGCAGCTTTCCTCTCGTAACCATAGGGTGTGTTTCCAGTTCGAAATGGAAATCTCGCACGAATGATGGAAATCCACCGAGCCGATCGATTTTTTTCGTATGTCGAAAACAATTATTTTTTTTCTATTTTTTTTTTGCGCTCGTTCGCCTCGTTCTTATTTTCTGCGAGTAGTCTCGTCGTGTTTGGTGCATACTCGTCGGTGTGGTGGATCACTACGACGTTTTTGTTTTTGCGTTTCGTACCCATCGATGGGGGCGATCGACCATTTTTTTAATAACCATTTTTTTTTATATTTTTTTTTTTTTGCATTTCGCTCGTCCAATCGTCGTCGAGGACCTGAACACGACGCTCGAGGCTCTCGCGAGATAGGGAACACGTCAATTATACCGTGATGTCTTTCGCTTTCTTTTTTTATATTTTTTTTTTTCAATTTCACTGTATAATCGCAGAGGCTCGAATGAGAGGAGAAAAAAATCGTCGACGGTGGATCGACCGTCGTTTTTTCACACAAAAAGTAAACACCCACGCACACATGTATACTTATATGTATATGCGTGTTTGTACGTTCGATTAATTATAATTATTTCACTTATTATTGCAATGATTATTATGGTTAACTCCGTGCGGAGTACGTTGAATGTGAATGATGCTAGGAAAAGAGGAGAGATAGAAAATGTATCTGTGTACATGGGGCGAGAATCGTCCCGCGCTATATATTCAAACAAAACGAAAAAAAAAAAAAGAAACAAAACGAAATGAAAAGAAAAATGAGGAAAGAAAAAAAAACCTAGAAAAATAAGAAAACAAATGCATAAATAACAACCCGTGCATTCAGTGGACTCGCAAAGAGTTTTGATTTCTATAGGGGAGATATTTAATTGAGACTAAGCTCGAAAGCGCCGGATCGACGTAACGGGTATATATTTGCATTATTTATAAATTAGGATACTCACAAAAATCATAACCACGTTGAAATAATAATGAATATATTTTAGTTATGATATTCAATCGGATGTGCACGTAGTACGAAGCCTCCCGAATCCCGTAAGTGACGAACTTAATCGCTATTGAGATTTAATGATAATAACAAGAAGGAATAATACTAATAGGAAGGAATAATAATATTCTACGAATAAACCCATGATGAGGGATCTGGGTCTAGAAATACTTTCAAGTTATTAACAGTATCCGTTCGTCCCCCCGGAAGTGCATTTCGAGTTTTACATAAACACACACTTATTATATATTGTATTAAAATATGAGGTAACGATATAAGAATATTTATTATATTGAATTTCACCGGAGAACGCTGAATGCACTCGTTGAGCGAGGGGTCCATTTTTTTTCATTTTTTTTCACTTTTTTTTGCTCTCGCAACATCGATCTCTCGACACGGACACTGCGTCGTTCATAATAACACACTCTTTGTACCTTTGCCCTCCCGAGCACGTCAAAGTTACGCAAACAATCATTGTTCCTTGGCATTGAGGAGGCCAAAATACAGAAAAACAGAAAAACAGAAAAGCAAGCGAACTAAATAAATTCGTCAACGCGTCTCGGTATCATACACACGCCGCGTGTTGAAGAAAAAAATTCACCTCGAATAATTTGTAACGCAGATTTTTCTCAACGAATTGTATTTTATCTTATTCGGGAATTTTCGAAAAATCCTGTCAAACGAATCGAATGATGAGAGAAATGCAGTTCCTGTTTACAAAAATTCGCACTGCTACGTTCGATGAATTTACTTTTTTCTTCAAACACTCTTTCAAGGTCACGTTCCACCTGCTACGTATCTGTTTATGTGTATTTGTTTCCTCTTGTCGAAACACGACGATGTAAACAGACGTCAGAGATCAGGCGTTCCTCCAAGACAAAATGTCCAATTTTACGAAAGCAAGAGTGTATATATGTCACTATATTTACACGACATATATATATCTACATATATATTTATATAAATACGTGTACTTCAAATTTTTCCGCTCTGTAAATTATTTCGATTTTAATAGTCTTTTTTTTTCTTTTTTTTTTTTTCACAAGTTCCTTTTCTCTCGAGAATCTCTGTTCTGAAAATAAAAGTTGAATTTTGGATCGTCGTTAATTTTTCATTCGTCTCCAGTAAGTTTCGAGTTTACAAAATTCGACCTTGTGGCAAGCGAGAACCGAGTCGTCTCGTGTCGTGAAAGACAACAAGCTTTTCTAGCAGAAAACAGAGATTGCGAGAGAAACTAGAAATTCCGTGTCGAAATATCCGACGAATCATCTTTTTTTTTTTCTTTTTTACTGCTGATTACATTGTTGACTAAGCTTGTGAAGTTTTAAAGCCGTATATAAATTATTTAGTATCCCCCTTATTAATAACCGGATCAATACACGTGATTTATGTATGCACACAGAAACTCACATATTTGCATATATATGAGAGAAAAAAATGTATGCTTGTATGCAGATAGCGAGAGTGAGAATTTTGAGAAAGAGTGTAATCAATGTGATAGTCCGAAATTTTGTTCTGCTATACAATGTTCTTTTTTTTTTTTTTTTTCATTTGTCGAAGAAAAGTTCTATTTGTCAAGAATTCTCTCCCATGGAAATATATACACATTTATATGTTTACATAAACGTGTGTAGGTGTGATTATGTAAAAGGTGAATTTGCTGAAATGCATGTTACGTACTTTGGTCATTTGAGTAAAGTATTCCGCGTATAAAAAATTGAGTTTTCGATAACAACGACTGGTTTTTATACGTGAAGAGAATATCGCACGTACGGAGAAAATAAAGAAAAAAGTGACGTCGCAAATGAAGCATCACGATCATTTTCACACGTAACATCGTTCGCATGCAAACCCCATTTATGTTTGTATATTTCTATGGGGGTTCCTCACGAGACACTGCAGTCTGTGGTTGGAGTCTGATAATTTATATGCCGATAACGTGATTAGCGAAAAATCGAAGGAATCAAAAAGAATCGACTGCTCAAAACAGGGGGTATTGAAAAACCGAAAAAAAAGTTTCGAAATCATGAAATAGAGATAAAAACTCCAGCCTTCTAAGCCCTCTCTATGTTCCTATGTAATCGTAACGTTTAGAGCCAAAAAGAGCTTTTTCTTAGGACCAAATATCATTAGTGTATTTAAAGCCCACACGAGCGTCAGACGTGGTAGGAAAAATAATGAATCAATAAATTCGTGATATTTAGAAAAAAAAAAAAAACCTCGGGAAGCCAACGGATACTTTTTGTAAAGAGATTTGAACGAAACAACGAAATTGAAAAGACGAAAAACATGAGGTTACCACGACGAATTATCCATCAACTCAGTCTACCTCGATCCTATTATTCGTCATATATATTCCTCATCATCCCATCACAATATACTGTCCCCATCGTTACACCTTCTCGCAGAAACCTCAATGACACACTTTCGCGAAACATCGAAATACAATCGAAAAGATAAACAAAGAAAATCCGATGAGAAACAGAAGACGAAGCGAATAACATGACACAACTGTCTCTCTGAACTATAGCGATGTGAACCAACAGAAAAATGCGAAACATTTCCATTGTTCGTTGGTTTCGAACCGCGACTCGAACAATTTGGTGTTCCCTGTCGAGCGATCGTGTAGCAACTTGAAATTTCAAGATAAACACTTTAACAACAGGAAATTAATATTTATGTCGGTGATTCATGGAAAGGCCGGTCCATCCCTGAAACGACTAACAGTTATGAAATTATTGTTATTAATAACCCACGTACTTCGACATTTTTCAATCGACCCCTAACCTCCAAACGTCCAATTTTTCTTTTTCGTCAAATTTCGCCAGGAGCTAATGAAGCAGGAATGAAAAAATGACTTTATTTATTAACAAATCCGAAAGGAAAAGTTAACTCAGGCAATAAATAAGTACAACGATCCCTTCGTCTCGATAAATGGCGAAATTTGTGACTGGAAATTCAAATGAACGAAAGAACGAGATTGTGAAAGAGAATGAAAAAACTTTGGAGCCTCAAATAGGGAGAAGAATGAGCAAAACCCGTGATAGGGCGAATTCAACGTTGCGCTAACATGAAAACAAATAACAATCGAAAATAATGAAATGCGCAAAAGCGACATCGTGTTGCCACAGAACACTGCCAAGGTCAATGAGGACATGCTTCATCGCGAAGCATTCGAGAGCCACTGTTAAATATAATGTTAATTGTTGTACTTTTCCACCAAAGAACTACGATGTTGAAAATTCCAGAATCCGAATATAGACAAAATAACTTTTTTCTTTCTGCAATACGTCACACTTTTTTTGCAGATTTAAATCACAAATATTATTAAAACAATCGTGAAACTGATTCTGCAAAAAAAAAAATTGACTATTTACAAAAATAAAGACATTGAAATGTAACAAAAAAAAAAACAAGAATTTTCGTTGCACGTCAACACGAGCCTTATGTGAAGTGGGAATTTTCGGTGATAAAAATACAGTCAACTTGATTTCAACAACGAAAATACGTAGTTCCATATTTCGAATAAGACACAAAAATAATCCGAACCGAAAATTCCCATTAGAAGTCAGCTGAACATCAAGTCGTTCGGACCAAATACTATGTACAGAAATGTTGTGTTTCATACTGGGGTTCGTTTGATCGAAAATAATGAGCGGTTGAAAAGCTTAATTCTGTAAAGATGGGATGATCGTTAAAGTTGAAATTCAAATGAGCTGTTATTAACTTTGCTTTGTTTCGAGTAAAATAATAAACATTCCAAAGAGCCCAACGTCAAGATTTCGTAAAGCGAAATGCAATTGGAAACTACGTTCGATTATGTACTGACGTGTGGTTTGGGTTTTGCGGGATGATTTTTAGCAATACAAACAAACGACGATGATGACGATGAAGATGGATAATATAATGATGATAATAGTTTGGAACGTGCTCGCCCATCAAAATCATGCAGAAAAAGAAGTAACGATTATTATAGCGATTAATATTACGATTAAATATGTCAATGTGTTATAAAGGAAAAATGTGTCTTTTTTTATAACTTATAGTGCAGCATGATATTTTTTATATGAAATAATGTACTAAGTATTTTGATAAGGAACGTAATTGCACGATTAATTATTACAATACGAGGCCAAATATCCGAACGCGGATTCATATGTTGTATTAAAGTTCGAGGTGATAAACCTGGGGTTTGTGCCTATAACGGTGAAAATGTTTCAAATACGAAGAATAAAGAAGAATTCATTTTTGTACAAGAATTGTGTTGCTCTGATCGAGGCTAAACTCTTTCTCCCACGGCCCCACTCCGATTCCAATCAATTTCATTGTCAATCTTAAGATTTACGAGGCAGGATCGTTTGGAGTTTTTCATGTTTCGTTAAACTTGAGGCAAAGTCCGAAATTCAATTTAAATCAATTATTTTGTTTTTTTTTTTTTCATTATTTACTTTTTTTATATTCAATTTTATTTACGAAGGATAAACGATCAGCTTACACTGTTAATACTAGCTAATTGTACCCATAAATATATTTCATTTAATTTATTTTCCCTGAGATCACTTTGAGCGATTTTTCAATAAAATTTCGTCGCCGTACGAGTTTTTCTTGGATTTTGTTTTATAAACGCTCAATCGTACGGCTTCGGAAATTTTTCACGTCCTTTGGTGTTTGTTTAATTAAATGGTTCACAGATTTAATAATTAAGACTCTAATTCTTCGTCAATGAGGTCCAAAGCGTTGGGTTTGTTTACTGGAGCGTAAAGTCGAAGATTTTCGGAATGTAGTTCGTCGCCGCATTTGAGACACTGGAACGTCTCAGTCGCGGCAAAGTGCGCTTTGATACAGTAGTAACAATATAGATGTTTACACTCTGCATACCTTGGGAGAATTGGATTTTCATTGCAGTAAGAACATCGTGTATGAACGTCCATGTGCGGATGCAAATCCTCTGCACCGCCGTGAACATTCTGTCGTTTTTTCATCCAGAAACGCAGGATCGTTTGTTTGAGACTGTGAAAATTAATCATGGGTAATCCAATGCTGAACAATTCCATGAGACCGTGCCACAAGAGTTCTCTCGTCATGTAAGAATAGCCAATTTGTCTCGGCTTGTGTTTGCTCGAATTTTCACTCGATACACCCAAGATTCTTTCCACGAGGCTCGGTTGTTTTCCCTGGTGAAGAAATACCAGCAGGTTGACAAAGCTCAAGAGGTGGAAAATATTTCCCAATGTTTCCACCCATTTTCTCAGTCGTTCTTGGCTCGACGAAGAAGTCGCTCGTCTACGATCCAACAATCTGTCTCGCAGGTAAACCGGAACGACAGTAAAAATGAGGAAAAAAACAGCTTTTCGTCTGTTGAGCTTTGCGTAGTTAAGGTCCAGGAGACGCTGACCAAAAGTCGAGTTTCCGCTGCCCAGAGAAAAACTCCATATGATTAACTTGAGAATCGCGTCTATTTCTGGCTGCCACGCTTCCACTTTTTCCTGGGGACATGATTTCGTTATCTCCCGTGTCTGTATCTTCAAAATCTTGTAAATCTCTTCGTCTAACTGGGCGGCGTCTATTTGGTTTATTCGAGACACATAACTTTGTTCCATTATTTCCTGGAATGTAACGGAAATCCGCGAATAATACAATTGCACAAGCGTCTGGACCAGAACATGGTGTTCTGCCAAATATGTATACGTCGGTGTGAAATAACGATTGAGGAACTTTTACGAACACAATTGAGGTTAGAAATTTATGTCACGCGAAAAGGTTAATAAAAAGTGTAATGATGCTGTGATAACTACCTTAAACAGAGTGGATTAGTCGAGAGTTGTTCGTCTCTTGAAAACTAAAATATGACTCTGTAAGAATAAAATTTAACCGATATTTTTTGGCATGCAGTCGATGCTCTCGTTCTTAGAAATTTTTCGAATTTTATTCACGAGTCCAAACTCCAGCCCCTTTTTAAACGTTAACATTTTACATACATATCGTTCCACAATTATGCAGCCATGTATAGCACTCAAAGTAATTCATACTCAGCAAATATTGTCATTATAAAAAGTTGAAAAATGAGGTTAGGATCGGACGCTTCGGGATATGTTTATATTTACGTGTGTTAAATTACTGCAGTATATTACCTGAGAAATGAAATTCGTAATAAAAGCGCGATGTCCTATGAGAGGACAGCAGAAAATTTTAATAATGACACATCAGTGATTTTTTTCGTTTTTTCAAATTTTACTTCGATGTTTCTTGTATTTACGTGTTTGTGCCATCTCTGTGTTGCAACCACTAACTAATAAAATGTCAGTGAACATCATTTTTGTGTATTGTTTTGTTTGCTCCTAAAAAACACGTCCCTTTCAATACTTCGCGGCATTATTTGATTTATAATTATTCAAATTCAATAATTTCGTAATAATAAGTAATTAATATGAATTTAAACGAAACTTTTTCTTAGATACCACGAATATTATTGATAATTTTGTTATAAGGCAATGGAAAAAAGCCAGAAAGTTATCGAGTTGGCGTTTTGAATCTGATAAGAAAGTAGATTTTCTGAAAGCGAAAAATACATCTGTTGCAAATAAATATTGAGTAAAGCTGTGCCCTGTACAATTCCCTAATCAATTCGTTGCAAATTGTCGAGACCCTCAGGTTATTATCATTTTCCGTAATAAATCATAAAGACTTCAAATGATTATTGGATACGCATTTTTGAATTCAGCGACCTGGTACAGGGGGAGCTTTGTTCGTTATCTAAAATCTCGAAAAAGCCGGAAATGTATCAAAGTCGTAAAAATAAAGTTTTCGCTAGTAATTTCAATCGAAACACTGCGAAAATCAATAATAACTTTCATTCCGTAATAAAATAAGAAGGCTTTAGTAACGCAGTCGGTGTTGTCGAATAATGCGAGTGACAAAGGTATAATGTATATAAGTAAAGTAAATAAACAGTGGTTGAGCGGGACGTGAGAGATGGGTCCGTCTCTGCACGAAAAAACGTTGCCGGCTTCAGTCGTCGTCGAGCCACGGTCGCGCGTGTAGTATCGTCAGAGCGCGACTGTTCCGTAATTTACGAGTAGGTCGCGAGTGTGATAGACGTCAGGGAGAAGGAGAAAGAGAAAATAATTGGATCGAACAGGACAATATAAAAGTGTCGATTGAATGTTTTCGGAGCATAAATAAATATTATTTCTAAAAGGAAAAGCGAATTTTGGTAATGACCAGTGTATAATAGCGTAAATACGTGTGCGTGTATAGAAGGCGTAAATATAAGCAGGTCGTAGCGCGCACGATCGGAGAAACGCGCGCACCGCAAAAGAGAGGAAGAGAGAGAGAGATAGCTGCCGGGATCCATGTTGCTCGACGGGGCGAATGACGTCATCAAATGTTGGTGCAAGTGGATTCTCGTACGGTGTGTCCCCTCGATGTTTCCGATAATGTTTTCGTGATAAAGTTTGACGTTCGTACGGTGGCAAAAAAACTTGAGTGAAAAATTTTTTTGTTCCCTTTCTTTCAACCTTTCTCAAAGAACCGTGATTTAATTTGTTGTTATCAGCAATTTGGTGCTTCGTGTTGCGGCAAAGCGGTGTTGAAAAAAGAATAGGAAAGAAAATCGGGTTTTGACGTGGAGCTAAAAGCGTGTGTAATCTGACGTGAGTACGAATCCACATTATGTCACTCTATATTTTTTACACATTTTTATGCATACCATCGTAGTTAGTTTGCGATCTTCGTACCTCAAGCGACAGTGTGACAGGATAACCTACAAATTTTCGCGGCTACCAAACTTTTCAATCGTGTCTCTTTCTTTCTCGAGTCGATTATTGATTCGAGCCTCACGTTTTCATGAAATTTCAATATAAATTCGCGTTTTTTTTTCCAATCATATCGTCGCACTAAACACCCTTCATTTAAATGAATATTCCCAATTACGCGAATATACACTTACGGAGCTAATATGTATGTGGTCGGCTTATACAGATAACAGGAACGTTTCGTATAACCTACAGCGGTGGGTGACGACAAACGACCAGTTACGTTTTTGCGATGTATTTTTTCCTTTCACTGTTGCGGAAAATTCGGTTTTCCCACCCAATAAATAAAAGTAGCGAAACAAAATTGACCGTTTTTTTGCAGTGAAACGTAAATGTGTTCGAACGAAATGAGGAGGCTGATACGTTGTGTCGGAGTAAATAAATCGTTGATCAAGAAAATTGAAATGTGCTCGCGCGTGTGATACGATTTGAACGAGTTTTTTTTTTGGCGTTTCCAATAAAAATCCGTCAATTTTGATCAATTTCATAAAAAGCTCATAATCCCAGAATTATTGTTGTTATTATCGCGATGTGGCATCCGAGTGTAGCAAAATAGTGGGAAGGAAGAACGATTCCACGAATTTCGCTCCGGTTTTATGTGGGTTTCTCGGAGACGAATTCTAGGAATACTGACTTTTTTCTTTCGCTGAATTTTCATCGTACGAACGTCTTGTTGTTATTTTGAAGTTATCAAGCGAATCTTCGATTTCTCTGGGACTTGCTCCAGATATTCGACATGTTTATAGATCCAAAAACGATATTAGCTTTTTTTCAATTGCAAGGAATTTACTATGGCGGAAAATAAATCTACATCTATGGGGTTTTTCATGCAAAATTTTTTGATCTTGAAAAATGATTTTCTTTCCACGTCACATTTCTGGACTTTCATAAAGCGATTCAAATGATTATTCGCTAATCTTCGACTTTTACTCTGATTATTCTTTTTATTCGTTCTAGTCGAAATTTTCAAAATCTCGTCGGAAGGAAAATCCATTGATAACATAGAATTCTCCGAAAGGATTAATTTTTTTTTGCATGCTTAATCCTTTCGCCTTCATGCCCGTGGCAAATATTCTCAAATAACTTGGAATCCAGCATTCCCGGAATGCAACCAAGTTTCTTGTCGTTCTTTCTGTTGGGTTCGGAATCTACACACCGCGTCTGACTACGATAATTCTTAACCTACTTTTTGACCCATGAATGTCTAATTATGAAAATCGAAAATACTTCAAATCGCTGATCAGTGAAAACTTTGAAAATCTTATCAATGAAATTAAATTTGAGGAATTTTCTTGAATTGAGATTTACATCGACGCATGGATAAACTGAGTTTCGAAAATTCGAGCTATTACTGTTCAATATAAATGCGATCAAGAATGTATTTTCGATGATTTCTTCGTCGCATCTAAAACGATCTGTGGCGCGTAAAAACGTTTAACCTTTCCCTAAACGCGTTTAGACGAACAGATTTGAAGGGGACGGAAAGTAAAGGGAATGAAAAAAGCGAACGAAAGAGAAAGAATTCTCGAAGAAAACAAGGAATGCACGGTAGAGTGAAACAATTGGATTTACATTATCGACGCAAATATCGCCCAGGCTCGCGTACATCAGTCGATGTCGTGAGCAGGGCGAAACTCACCCTCCTTTTGCCACCGACCTCAATTTACGAGTCGCTCCGTTCACGTGGAAGACTCTCGTCAACTTATTCCCTCCCTTACATCCATCACTCCTTTCCACTCTCTCTGTCTCTCTTTCGTTCTCACTTTGAGCTGCGAGCATTCTGTTTTCCATTCGGCCTCCTCGCAAATTCACGTATAAATATATCAAATAGAACGTTCCACTTATTTGCCCACTGAACCAGACCATTTTCACTAATTACCATTTCAATCGCAATATATTTTTTTTTTTCTTAATCGATGTACAAAACTGAGGAAAGCTTTTTTTTTATAAATTTTAAATTCACGTTATTACGACCTTGCGAAGGATCCTCTGTTCGGAACATCAAAAAAAATTTCTCGGGCCCATTAAGTCCTCACGAAATATTAATTTCATTACAATTTTGTTTTTCAAGTTTTCATTTCGAAATCTAGCGAACGGTATAAAGTTTTCGTAGCTTTCAACGAGAATTCGGCAATTTTCTTTTCTGATCTTCACAATTTTTTAAAATTTTGCTATCGTCCCTAATTTTCTACCGTAATTTGTTTTCGAATTGCCAAAAATGCCAATTACGTCAATTTTTTTGGCACAATTAAGTTTTCGACTTGATTACAAAAAAAAAAAAACTTTATTTGGAAAAAAATACACGATTTTCAAGGTCAGCCTTCGGCTCTATCCCGTGACGGTAATTTTTCGATGTTCGTTCTCTTCCCGGACATCGAAAAAAAAAGAATGCGTGATGATTTATTTTTTTTTTACGTTTTGAGGTCCTCGATCCTATTCTCCCCCGACTGACTTCGTAACCGACCGATAAAACGATGTTTACACAATTTCAATGACCCTTGCTGCATGTATTTATACTTATCACAGTAACAATCAATCGATCTGTATTTGTTTGATGTGGAAACTAAATTATAACCGAATCATACAATATTGATGATTCGTCGTTTATCGTTTGGCGACGATCAACTAAATCGTTAATTATAGTATAAATATTATACGATGTTGCTCAACTATCGGATCATGAAATTTGGTTTGATTTTCATTTCCGGCTCTAAATAAACGGGAAATTTTATTTGAACAACGATTGACATCGAGATATCGAATAATATTGAGAAATACAGTATCGCGATGGACGTGAACCGATTGTAAGAAAAATCTGGTTATGACATTGAAGTTCGCGACGTTCGAGTCCAACGAAAAATACTTTTTATTTTCATTGTTTGTTTAATTTAGAAATCAATTACAATTTTCGTCAGGATTCTTTGTTCGAATCCTGACAAAATATCGTTTTATCGTTCTATTTAAATATTGAGTAAGAATCACGAGCTCGGCTCAAGAGAAAACAGAATTTCGTTGCATTCCAACGATGAAAACTTCAACATCGTGATTATCGTGAAGTAGGAAGTTTATTTCCAAACATTTTGTCATTTTCGTTCCCGTGGCCCTTTTCATTGAAAATTCGAATTAGTTTCTCCAGTATTTTGAGCAGTTTGTTCCAATAAAATGGTCTCAAGGGATCGACCCTCGGAAAAAGGCCATCGACGGTTCCAAGAATAAGCACGTTGTCATTTTCGTCTGTTTTTAAATTTCCTCCACCATAATTTCCAATCGTTTTATATTCTTTGTTTTTCGATGCCTCCCTCTGCTGTTTCTCTTTCGATCGTCGTCGTCGTCGTCGTCGTCGTCGTCGTCTCGCGAAAAAGTTGTTCTCGACCCTCCGTCGGGTCGTAAGAGTTGCTCGTGCTTACAGGCCCGGAGTGGGGGGGCCAAGTCAAGTTTCTTTCCTCACAGGTTATCCATACAGGCTCGCGCTGCGTCTATCTCTCGGCTAGGAGAGAAATGTAAGCAGTGGAGGTGAGTGTGCCGGTGGTGGTGGCGCGAGGCGTGGCGGGAGTATTGATCGTAGAGGTCGAGACGGCGATTTCTCCGTCAGTGCGACGCGCACACGCGCCACCGGCGTCGACGTTGGTCGACGTAAAACACACAACCACCATCGCCGTTATTCCCAACATCGTTATACACGTACCGTCTATATTTTTCGACTACCCTTTCCGCCCATTTTCAAAATTACGTCCTCTCGTATGAAGCTTAGAAAAAAAAAAAACAAACAAATAAAAAAATAAGAGAAACCAGGACCGAAAGATTGTTCAAAAATTAAATAAGCCGCTGAGAAAGGCACGAACAAGAAAATCATTGACTCTAAGAATGTACGAATAAGGGGAGCACGGCGAAAATCATTTTTAAGGAAACAACGCGTTGGAACGTCGCGCGCGGAATGAAAAACGATCGAGGCAGTTTGGAGCTCATGAAATTTAGATTTCGACTGAAAAATTCATTGCCACGGTGTATTTTATTTATTGTTATTATTAGCGCAGTATCCATCGTAATATTTCCTGTTCATTTGCCCGTGGAGGTGTTTTCATTACAGAGGGAATTCTAGTTCGAACGTATTTCATTCAAATGGTGAAAAAAAGGCTCGAATAATTTTTGAAGCATTTTTTCAATTGCTCCTAAGCGTTATCACGAGCTCGAGTAACTAGGGACATAAAAAGCGTCGGAGTGATTCGAATCGCTTGAGAATTCGCGGGTGGAAGAGAAATGCAAGATTCTGCAATGGTCCAAAGTTTTTAAGGACGATAATCGTTTTCGTTACACCAAAGTCATTCCAAACGCCAGTTCCTGCAGAAGATACACTTTTTTTAAAATTATTCGTGTATGTATTCTCGTGTATAAGTCTCGGGGCTCGTTCGTCCAGTGGCTGTATTCGTTGTGATTCACTAGCCACGACAACGACGTCGACTCCGACTCCGACGACGTCGACAAGGGGGTTCACATCCCCCGAAGATTCACCACCACTGGGCTTGTCGTTGCCAATTATCCGGGTAATTGCTTCGAGCAGCTTCACAGAGTCTCCCTCTTCCACCCACTTCTGCTGCTATATAGTTCGCTATCTCCTCGTTCTCTCGTTTCTTTCGCTTTTTTTTTTTCTTTGCCCAGCAGCACAGTAGGATATCCTACGTTTTTTTGCTCGTCCCTCGAGCTCGCTCGTTCTTTTTGTAACTATTTCTTTTTGCCCCATTTCATTTATTTACTCTTGTTAATTTTCGTCCATGCTGCCAAGTACCATACGCCAAATCGTAGATCATTCCTTGATCCTGCTGATGCGCACGCGATGTTTTTTTTTTCGTACGAAATTTCAAGACGAATGTTCAGCAAGAGTTTCTGATTGAATGACACAGTCGGAAGCACCAAGAGGAATAAGGAGGGGACGTAATTTGGTTATCCAGGATGCGGAGAGTCGACGGTTGGTTCATGGGTTAATTGCATCGTCTTGAGATTAGACGTAGCAGGTCTTATAACCCTCTCTAACGTTGCGATACCTCATCCTTGCCCCCTGCTTCCTCCTCCTTCGTCATTGTCTATATATCGCGGTCACGAAACGCCTACAGCAGGTAATAGCTATCAAATGGGATAGGTGTTTAATGGCTGTGTAACAGTCCCCATTATACGAGCATCTCTGTGCGTATAGAATTGATACACGTTCCTCCCATTATAGAACGTCTCGGTTCGGGTCCAAATGCATCCCCAAATTAACATGCATGCACTTTGTACAGGGTGCTCTCCATGCCTGGCTAAAATAAACTCTGTTTCGCGTCAAGGATATTTATAATGAGTTGGTAAATTAGTCGGCACGAATGCCAAGCAGTTGATTGATTGATTAATCGATTTATTAATTAATTAATTGACGAGCTCGTCGATGAACGATGACACCGAAGTTTGCAATGTTGGGGTCTAACGAAAAATACTTTTTCTATTCATTATTTGTTCAGTTTTCTAAACCATGACAATTTTCGTACTGATTTCGCGTTTGGATCCTCAAAAAATATCGTTTTGTTCGGCTGACTAAGAATTTCGAGGTCCGCTGAAGAGAAAATAGAATTTCTTTGCATTCCAAGGATGCAAACTTCGCGACGATGTAGCAACGCAAATCTGAGATTCGAATTTCCTTTGAAAATCTTCGATCGAACTATTTTGTGGACAAGTCCAACAATTTTTTCATATTTCAATCGTATACTTTGTTGAGGAGATCTAGGGAAACCGTATTTGTTGTTGGAGCATGAAATATTTCGTCTCCCTATAAAAAAAAAAATTACTTTATCTTTCTCAACACAGTTCAATTTTCAGTAAAGATTTCCGAAAACATTTCGTCTCAGTTTATCGCTTCCTGGAAAGTCCTCCAACGATACACACGTCGATAAATGCTGCATTGCCCGTTATACCGACTCTTGCAGCTTAGTACTTAGTAATTTTTCGTCGATCGGTTGTCTTAATTTTTAGTTTCCAATACAAAACGTTTTTGTTGAGAACTAATGACCATTTTCATTAATTTATCCTAAATAGTGTCCGATCGAGTAACTTTTCCAGTGTTCACGAACAAATCGCGCACTAACTTTGACTTAACGATTAACCTTCTTTTTCAAACTCAGTTTTCCAAGTTTTTGCTTCGCTGGAAATTCTACTGGCTATGGTCCCAATTGGGTATACAAGTTCGTTAATTTCTCTTATATATATATATATACGTATACGTATGCCTCCTAATTAGCGATAAGGTCGATCGAGTTCTGGCTACGACCGAACTTGATATCGCTAACGCAATTCCAATACCCATCACGTTCACACACAGGCGCACCAACGCTCCAAGAGATTTGCTGCATTGTACAGAATTAGCTCCTCGTCGTAATCTCCTCTAATATACAACTGGTTTATTAGTTATTAAGGTATCGCGAGTCTTTGGTACAGCAATAACAGATACAACCAAGTGTTATAATTACTAGAGAAATACATACACAATCGTCATGGTTATTGTTGTTATACGCGAGA
Source organism: Hyposoter dolosus (assembly GCA_963921915.1). Taxonomy (NCBI): domain Eukaryota; kingdom Metazoa; phylum Arthropoda; class Insecta; order Hymenoptera; family Ichneumonidae; genus Hyposoter; species Hyposoter dolosus. The sequence goes on along the minus strand of OY998135.1, from coordinate 10,656,270 downwards.
ATTCTCGATCTTATTGCCTTTACACAAAAGAACAATGAAATTTGGTATTCATCCACAGAGTCTCTCCAAAATGGCAAAGTTTCGAACTCATTCAGCCACAAAGTGTTTAATTTTCTCTTCTATTTTTCAATAATTCTAAACAAACGCTGTTTCGACGATGTTGAAGTTTGCATCGTTGGAATGCAACGGAATTCTGTTTTTTATTGAGCAGAGCTCAAGGTTCTTATCGAATAGGTCAGGACAATAAAACGTTCTTTTTCTAGGATCGAAACGCAAAATCGTTAGGACAATTGTTATGGTTTTTGAAATTGGAGAAATGATGAATAGAAAAATGAATTTTCGTTGGACCCGAACGTTGGGAACGTGTCATGCTTTTTCAGGGGTTTGCGAAAATGGCTTGACACTGAAAATTGGCCAGAATGAAACGTTATCCCACGATTCTTTCTGTAACGACAATTTTTCGGAAACTTTCAAACTGAACAGCGGGACTCCAAATTCGAGATTTCCAAGCAATCAATCACAGCACGAATAAAGAGGCTTCAAAAATTCGATATTTCGATATATTCGATACATTTGAGCCCATGAACTTTTTATTAGAGGATTTTCGATATAACGACCGCGATGCAAATAGAAACCTCTTCGTAAATTGCCGCTGACGCGGTTCAGAAGGTTTAGGCTAAATGTATTTGCGAAGCAATTTGGAGTCTTCCGAACGTTGTCGTTTTAGTCTCCCTTCTGCAAGAGTGTATATTATGGACAACGAGATTAGTCAAACTATATGCACTTCTCGTTACGATATTCCCTTAAATATTGTTATGCACATACGAACTCGATACTGCTCGTAGCCATAACCGTGAAAACACTGTTTGCGCTTCACCTGGCTTCGAAGCCTCTCGACGATACATCGAGAGCTCTCATCGATTTTGATAAATAACTTGTCAATTCGCAATAATCGTCAGTATGTTCGTTATCATATTTTCTGCAATCTATACTATTAATAGCGATTCACCTCACTGTCCCGGCAACCGTTCCCGTTACGTGTTATCTATACAAATATTTACGTCTGTATACACAGCATGCCCAGTCGGTCGCTTACTACGCTGCCTTTTGGCTGAAGAATAAATCCCAATAATAACAAGATAAACCGGAATTCCAGTGAAAACCTCGTTGAAATGTTACAAATCATTTCGTTGTTTCTCTCATTCTTACGAGGTCGCCTCTCGTCCCGATAACTTTATCGCTTTGTTGATTCTCGAGATTCTCCAAAAGTTCGTCTTAATCCTTTTTGTACATACGCTCTGCGGAATTTCATCGACGATCCTCGCTTCTCGGTCATGATCATTTAAAGTTCAAGGTTCTTGGGTTTTTTTAGAATTTTCGGGATCAACGTTTTTTTGAGAAACTTAAACACTACTCGGCAAACAACAGGAACTTAGAATTTGATCAGACACACTTGTCGTACGAAACGAGGATTAAGAAACAAGAAATAATCATTTTTTGTGTAAAAGTTTGGTGTCAGAGTTTCGGGAAAAGGAACGGATTTCCGAGCCAAAATTGTACATCGAAATTGGCTCATTTTTCAAGCTCTTCTCAAAAATGAAGGGATTTTCCAAATATTGTTTGAAACTTTGTTATAATTTCGTTTGAACACTCCGATATGATTGCTCGGAGAATTAAACGATAAGCATAACGTTTTGATAGGCTAAAATCTTTGAAGTTGACGTTTCATTAGATTCTGGTGGTTAATCTACACTTTCTTGAAATAAACTCTTGCTAGTGGTTAATTACAAGCTCTCGTATACCTCTCTCCACTCGACCGGAAGTTAATACGCCAGACTTTGATACTCGCTTTGCACTTTCTATCTCTCTCTCTCTCTCTCTCTCTCTCTCTCTCTCTCTCTCTCTCTCTCTCTCTCTCTCTCTCTCTCTCTCTCTCTCTCTCTCTCTCTCTCTCTCTCTCTCTCTCTCTCTCTCTCTCTCTCTCTCTCTTTTGGCGTCTGTCGAATCGTCGTGCGAACGGGTGGTTGGTCGGTTGTTGGCCTCAGTCGGAAAAGCCGGGATTCGTGTTGAAGGCGATTCCTCCGGCGGACCTTCCGGAATCTTCTCATGAGAGGGACAGAGAAAAATACAGACATCTGTCTCCCTCCCCTTTTTCTCTCTTGGGCTCGCTCGCTTAATTAGAGATCGCGACGCGACGTGGCGAGAAATGAACGGCCAGGAGGAAGTCGCGCCTCTCGGGACACCGAACTAAATTCTCGCTTATAAAACTCATAAATTCAGAATATATTTATTTTTCTTGCAACTCTTCCCATTCTATAGTATTTCAAGCATTCCACACTCTGTAACGTGTAGAAAATATCAATTATAATATAAAATCTCTGAATCGTCAGAGTCCAAGTTCTCCCGTCGAGGAATTACCACGTCGTCGTTCACATCTTTAGGAAGGAAAGAAAATTTTTCGTTTGTTTTTTCATGATCAGGTGATCGGTCAGTCGTTTGTCATTTGGGTGACGAAAATCGATCAAACTTTTCCTTCTACTTGAGAAACTTGAAAATGTTTAATTGAAAAACCGTTGAAATTTTTTAAAATGTTCACATGCTGCGTTTTTTTTTGTTTTTATTTTTTTTTTTCGTAACACCGAATATCGCAAAGCGACATAGTTCCAGTGGTGGGGAAAAAAGATAACAAGTAATTGGTTGCTTCGTATTCCCAGGTTGATAAAAGTGATAAGTGCCCGTTACCGTCACAGCGAAAAGCAAGGAACGGAAACTGTGCGCGACGCGCCGGTGGTTGACAGTTCAATTTTAGATTGGCGTCTGTGCTTGCATCTCGTGGGGGGATACCTCGCATCGCTTTGCCTTTTTTTTTTTTATTCCCTCCTCCTATGGACCAATTTACTCGCTTCTCAACCGCGAGATGCTGCATTAGAAAATTTATAGTCGAATCTCCCGTAATTTCAGGCGTAATAATCGTCCTTGGCAAATTAATAATTGGCAACAAACAAATTTATGATTTTTTTTTTATTTATCAATCTTTCGAGCGTTCCAGAAGAAGACGAAAAATATGATTTGATCTCTGACTCAAATTGTATCGTCATCAGCTTCCGAAAAGGAACTGATTTTGATCCTCCATCAAGATGCTTTGTGGTTTGTCGAATTTTTTACCTTTTTTCCATCTTTTTTGACTCGAGGTTCCTCCTTGAATGAACTCTATGCTCGCTGGTTAAATTTTCAAACAAATTTGACTCATCGTCCCTCTCGAGAGTTATATTATTCCAACTCCAGATGAAAATTGGATTCGATGATGGTTTATGAGGTTTTTGAAAATACACTAAAAATGAAATTTTGTTAAAAATAGTCGATATTTTGTTGATTACGGTAAACTAAATATTGTTTGATAATTTTAAATTTTTCGTTATTTTGGCAGTATATTTGGTTTCTAATGGAATTATCAGAAAAATTTACGAGTGGAACGACAAAAATTAGCTTACGAAGAGACTTTCTAAAATATTTCTTGCTGCGTTGACACAATTTTTGGGTTTATTTGAAAAAACGTTTAGTCGAAACGTATCGAACAAAATATTCATCTTTTTCAACAAAATTTTGTTTTTAACGTATAAACTTGCTATTCGCGTCGATGAGAAGTTGCGAATAGATATTTTAGAGAATTTGACTGTCTGTTTGCAAATACGGGGCCCCAATTTAGTTAGATATAGTTTACGAGTTTTTAGGTGCGTGCGGTGGTTCGTTTACACGCTCTACGTTCCTTTTCATGCCGTAGCGGTAACGGGCCGTGTATACACGGTTTATGCACTATATTTTCTCTTTCTCTATCACGTTTCCACGATGATTTTACGACAGCTGCGAGTCCCGAATAATTTACGAGATTTTCGGCCATGTATCACACACCCGCTCGTCCGCGTATATTCTCTTTGTACAATTTTTATTTCACATACATATCCGAATTTTCGTATATTTTGTAAGCACGAATCCCTGCATTTCTCGTTACTTCACGACTTTTATTCCCCAGCAAGTACCACTATTTCTCTTTTGTTCGTTTCACACCTGAGCTGCCATTTTATCTTATCTTTCTCGTTCATATACCTCGGATACGTGACCAGAGTTTTGTCCAATTCGCTTTTTACCTTTTATATTTCTTCAGACTCGGCACTTTACTCACCAGTTTACTTTTTCTTTTTCTTTTTTTTTTCTCGTATTTTTGTTTGTCTTTCCAACAATAGAGAACCATGAACCATAATGGTTTTGCCATTTTCGCATTGTCTTTTGAGTCCATCAAAGCTTCCAGCAGCTTCTACGAACCCATTTCCGGTTCCAAGTGGTGTTTTTATCAGACCTCTTTCTCTTTCGTCCGGATCCTTTTTTTATTATTTTACCGAAAATTCGGCGTTTTGTATTTAATTTTTTGTTCCTTTCGTCGTCGACGTGAAAATTTTTCTTTACGTGGATAACTGGATTTTGAATCTATGAATTTTTCATCGGTTTCGAAACTCTTGAAATATGATTTTTCTACCACTTCGGTGTGGCGACACCTTTTCTGTTTTTTTTTTTTTTTTTTTTTTTTTTTTAAATGCACCCGGCCGTTCTCTTTACCCACTTTTTCCTCATCGTTCGCAGCGCTCCCGGCGTGTCGACATAAATAAATATGTAAGCCGGAGCGTATGCGCGGAAAATATGCGAAAATGCACTGTCGGTTGAGATAGCGGGCTCGTCGTTTTGAAGCTTGTGTGAAAATCGTGCGCGGGCTCCCGGCGACAGCGTTCTCGTCGAATAACATCGAACATCCGGAGACGCCGTTGCTGATGCAAAAAGTATTAAAAAATGCGAAAAAAAAAGAAAAAAAATGAAACGTGTTTCGTAGCGGCTTCTCGAGAGGCTTTCGCTATATATTACCTCATCGTCAGATGGTAGAACGGGGTGGCATAAGGTTTTGCGTTTATAAACGTGGAATATGGCCTCTTACACGCCCGAGCAAGCGCGAGCCCCACGAAATTGGATTTAACGGAAGGACGCTCGTATATCTAAAATGTCGTTCTCGCGTTACACACAGACACACACGCGACACGCGTCAGCGATGAGAGCAGAACGAGCAGATGATATATTTCTCAGCTCGTTCAATTTATACATACACTTCTTTCTCTCGCCACGCTCTTCCTCCTTATATCCTCCCTGGCTATTTTACACTCGGCTTGAAAAAATTTCATGTAAATTTAAGCCGTTTTTGTGTTGCATCTCCTTAACAGGCGACGATTATTCTCCACGCGCTACCATGCGACTTGCCTCTGCTACCGCTCCACACTTTTTTTTTACTTCATCGTAGTTGAAGCTCCGGAAAAAACCTCCTGAATAAGGTCCTTGAGCCAATGAAAATTCGGATCGTGCTCTATTTGCCCAGCCAGGCGCCTCGACTCCGTTCAACCATTTCCATGTCGTCCTTGTCGAGCTGCGCAAACGAAACCCTAAAAGGTTCTTTGGTCCTTTTGGTAGCTTTCTAAGATTCTCGAATGAAATATCGTAGGATCGATGAAAAAATTTGGAAAAACCAATTTGTTTTGATAAAAACAAATTTGAATCTTCTTTTTGGTGTTTCGTTTGAATAAAAATTGTTATCTTTGCAGTTTTGAAACATGAAATGCGAGCAAGACATTTATTCTGTTGCTTTCTGATCACGCGATACCGTATCGCTAATTTACTCGCGTCCTCGCGCGTATACGCGTTTAAGCACACTGTCTCTATCTTGCAGCATCGCGTCTTCGCATCCTTTTCCCTCGCTCCATAGAGTGTCGCGTTGGCTTCTATCGAATCGCGTTCTCAATATGTTCGTTGGCAACGCTTCTCGATCGTCTCTTCGTTACATCGTCCATGCCAACACCATTTATCTTGCTCCCTTAATCTATACACGCGTCTATATATTGGCATGGCGTCATGCTCATGGCTTTCCTTCGCACCTTCTGGACAGGAAATTAACTAAAGCTCTCGTTTCCTTCCGCTCAATGCTGAAGCGTCCTTCGACACTTTGCTTTCGATCCTCCAAGGTTTCACACTCTCTCTTCCCCTCAACCCATTCCACTTTTTTTTTCAAACGAAATACCAAATTGGAACTTTGCCTGATGAGTCACCGGATTTACAAAAATTTCAAATATTTACGCGATAATAATTGTTTTTTAGAATTTGAACGATGAATCGTCGAATTCATTGCAAAAAATTGTTTCAAATATCGTTCGAAATGATTTTGAAAAACGTGTGTACAAAAAAAAAAAAGTAATAAATTATCGTCGCTCGCGGGGTCGAAATTTAATAAATAGATAGAATGGCAAAAGGTGGAAAAAGTGAATCTCATTTGAAGACTTCTGTCTTAGCTTCGTGTTACTCATGGCCATGAAGGTTCAATTCAGTCTCATCCTCATCAGCGATACAAAGGACTCTGTGCTTCTCATTAGGTTTTAGGAGCAAAAAGGAGAAAAATTCTGTGTGCTTTTTCTTTGTTTACGAACGAGCAGAAGAAGTACCAGCCATGGAGAACAAAAGAGCATTAATGTTTCATCATTTGCTCGCATCTGTTTCACGTAAAAGAAGAAAAACATGGCGGGTATATAAAAAGTTTTATCTGTAGGTGTATATACAGTATGTGTAGCTTTCGTAAGAGATGAGTCAAAAAGATAAAAGTCAGCTATAAGGGCGTCAGGTGTTAATGGCGAAATAAGCGTCTTGTCGTGTTTCTCGCCACTTTCTTCCTTTTTTTCACTTTTTTCCCGATTGCTTCTTCCCTTTTCTCTCTGTCTCTGTGTCGCTCTCTCTCTCTCTCGCTCTCGTGAACTTATAAACAAATCGGAGAAATTTTATCAGACAAAGCTTAATGGGAAACAAACTCACGTTTCCATTTTCGTGAATAGCAACAGATTCTTTTTTTTTTCTTATTTGTCAGTGCAAGTTTGATGAAAAGTGGAACAGCAATGGTAATTAAAAAAGAAAAAAAAAAAAAGGAAATTTCATCAAAAATTCCTCGGAAGACATGAGTTTCTTGCCCTGCGGCGCAATAAGTTATTCTTTTGATAAAGTTTTCCGTACGAAAATCGGGAAAAAAAGGAGTTGCGGAAAAGAGCCGCGCGCGTCCGCGTCGAGAAGAGAATGAGGCGAAGAAACGGGTCGGAGCAGATCCGCGAACGAGAGAGTGAACATCAGACGTAATAACAAGGACCCAAGAGCCCCATTGTGAAACACACGACTCGGTGAATGTGTTCGTTATATAACCATAGCAGTTTTTACTCTTCCCCAGGAAAGTCCACGTGTTTTCTTGCTTCTTTTTATCACCGCCCTGTTCGTCCGGACAGCGCGTTTAATCAGGGCCGCTTGGAAAATTAAAAAATTTGAAGAGCTCGTCAGTAGCACTGGGTTCCTTCGTACAATACATCCACATTTTGCAGTACACCTACGAATCTTCGTATTTTATTATTTTTTAGCTTCCCCTTTTTTCTCTTTTCATTTAATAGACGCTCGTCGTCCGCTTTGACTCAGACTCCTTCCGGCTGAATGGAATAAAGGGCTCTTCGTAAAAAGGATCCTTCGAGACGGCAGTTTTATGGAAGAAATTTACTAAGGCATTCCCTTGAATAGAAACGATTATTTACGCTCACACACACAATAATAAAAGCGAGTGACCTCCATAATCCTCCCTCGTTCTTTTTTCCAAGAATCTCAAAACGGCCATGCCAATATATTAGAACATAGAAAATCTTCCAATTTTTTTTTAAACCCATCGAGATCCTTAGCTTCCCTGTATAGGTACACGCGGTTGGTACCAAGTTGACTTATCAACTTGAAAATCTTATCTGGCTCGAGCTCTCGGCCCAATTATATAGGATTCCGGGCCCTGTTTGCTCCGTTTTTCTTCACTATCCTGCCTGTCAGCTTTTTGGGGTTATTTCCTAGACACCATTTTTATGTTAGACTCGTTTTCGCTCGTCGTCCTACCGAATTTTCGCGGTCTACTGTCCACCGATCCCATATGGGATAACGGAAAGAGTTTGCTCGTTCGGACATTCGAGCAACATGCAATCCACTGCAAGATGAATGATATGGACGTGGGGTTGGTAACGCGAGAACACTCGACACGCGGCAATCTAAATAATTGCTGCGATGTGGGTAGCCACTACCATTCACTGCTCTACTGAAATTTTCACTGGTGATAACTATACTCCACTCAATATTTGTCCACGTTCGTATATTCTTACAGGACCTTTCATTCGCTGCGATACTAACTTTCCTCACATCCTGCTCAATTCTCAAGCTCAAAGTTCTCGCACGTCTCTCTCCCTCGTTGATAAATATTTTTCTCTAGTTCACAAAAGATGGTTAGAAATATATCGTGCTCTTTAGGATTACATAATTTCCGTGTAGTCCACGGTCTTGGAATGTCACTTTTGCGACAACCTGTTTTGAACCGCTTCAGCTATAGGAACCAACTTCTCTAATTGACGTTGCATTGTAGTGGTTTTGTGCCAGTTTCGCACGACCCTTATTCCTGCGATGAGACATATCTGTGTGATGTCCATAAACCGCATAAGAGCGACGTATATCGACGTGTACTCTGCTGGCTTAATATCTCAACGGAATTCTGGCAATGACAAATTAATCATCGAAATATTTCAATGAGCACTCGAATCAAATGATATTCTTTGCAATTTTCACACTCGCAATTAAAAAGTCAATATTAAAGTATTGCAATCTATAAAAAGACATTTCTTCGACCTAGAAACCAACGTTGAGAACGACGTTGAAGTTTGCATCGTTGGAATGCAACGAACTTCTGTTTTTTCTTGAGCAGAGCTCAGGATTCTTATCCAATATTTGGCCAGGACGATAAAATGATCATTTTTCAGGATTCAAACAGAAAATCGGTACGAAAATTGTCGAGGTTTTTGAAATTGAAAAAACGATGAATATAAAATGTATTTTTCGTTTGATCCCAACGTTGCGAACTTCACTGTCATACTTTAAGGGAAATTTGGCTGGACGGGGTTTTGCGAAAGTCTATGAACAGATTACAAACGAAAACAGTCGCAGTGTCGCTTTACGCGGAATGAGGAATACGTTTTTTTTTCACAATCTATACGTCCCGATGGATCTATATCTTCGTCTGAAGTTGAAAGGAGCCTCTCGAATCGCACGGACCACTTCAAAATGTCTGTGATGAGACAAGGGAGTGAGAGAAAGCGAGAATAATGCGAAACTCATTCTCCCCCGCATAAAAACCGCGCAAACCTCACGCACGAAAACAACCCCTTGTAGACAATCTTTTGGACCCCTCGGCAACCTTAGCATCCTTCATATTATCTATAGACATACATAACAACAAAAATATCCTCCAGTTTCATAACGCTTCAAAGGTCATTTACTCGTTTGGGCTTCTACGCCTTTTTCCTTTTCAGTAATCAATCCGTACACATCCATATTTAGATGTAAAAAAAAGCGCTGATGTATCTCTCGTTTTCCCCTTCGTTATATCGCAGTTTTTATTCTTCATCTTGCTTTATTTGTCCCCATCTCAAGTTCTTCCTGTCATCTCTACTCACTTATCCACCCCTCGACACACATTCATGTATTGTCAAGATAAAGATGATGATATTCGCGCACTTGTAGATCTTTACGCTCGTACACAGATACAGAGCTTCACGTACTTACAGTTGTTTGTTCGGGTATGGGTCCACGTGTACACACAATGAAATGAGGAGAAACCACAGATATAGATGATCATCGTTAACGAGAAGGAGGGTCGTAACGTGAAAACTTGTTTTTTTTTTTTTTTCGTCGTTTTTCTTCTTTCAATTTGTTTCTCTCTATCTCCCGTTTCTTTTTTTTTATCGTTGCATTATTCCTTTTGCTCCGATTCTCTTTTTCTACCAACTCCGCGGATCCTTTATTTTGATCCTTTTACCTCTCTTTCTCTGCTCTCGGTCTCTTTTCCTTTTTTTGTGTTATTATTCGATTTTTATCCGTCCGCGAGTTTGCAGAGAAAGGCAACGTGGGAGACTGAGAATCAGCGGGGGAGATTCGGCTCGCGTGAGCCTCAGGGTCGAAACGCTCATCCCATATTCCACGCTATATATCTCTCTGTTTCTATATATTCTCAATTGTACATGCGAGCACATATATATCCCATTAATTACATTGTTCCTACGACCTTTGTTTCAGTAATTGTGCTGCTCGTGCTACTTCTACTGTTGCTTACGGACCAACGAAGATGTACATCATGGAGGACTTCACGGCGTCCTGAATCGGTAAGTGGATACTTCGGATTTCCTCATTCGTATATATATTCGCCAAACTCGAATATCCAATTGTTCCTTCACGTTGTTTCCTCTTTTTCATTCGTCGATATAACATCCGCCAAGTTAACCTCCGTGTGGAATTACTTTTTAGAAATCCCCCCCCCCCCCCCCCCCCTTTTTTTACAGTCATTCAGTGTATTTATAAATGTATAGACACGTGTTTGCTGCAATCGATAGGGCTTGACGTTTTTTGTCGCGTAAACTTCGCAAATAACGTGTGTAAAAAACTCGGTTCGTTATTTTCAACAAGGGCACGTGTGGAGCATACTGGAATCTCGAGAAACGGGTTTTCGTATCGACAAAGTGTTAAAGCTCGGAATTAATTATACTGAAGCAGTTTGCATCGTTGGAATACAACGGAAAATTATATTTTTTATTCGTTATTTTGATAATTCATGCACTCGTTGCAATGTTTTTTTTTTTTTAGTAAATTCAGTTTTCGAATGGCGAAGAAAACTGAGCAGATCGTTGACAAATACTGTAAGAAAATGTTGTGCTCTGCTATAAAAAATAATGATTCTTTGTTGCTTTCGAACGGTGCAAACTTGAACGTCCAAATTACTCGTGTCTCGTATCTTGTTCGGAATATTCAATGATTTTGCTTGAAAATCGCGTCGGATTTTTTATACCTCGGAGATTTTTTAAATATCATCGGAAACAGAGTTTGAACTTTTTTTTTTAACGTCCTCCAGACGCTTTTTCCGCGACATATATGCGCACACGAAAGTTTTTCGAGTGTAATTATATCGTGCGTGTATAATTGCTCGATAATTACCAGGGCCATTATATCAACCTCGTAATAAGAATCGTGCGTTTTATTAAACTCGGGAAAAAGTTGCGTGCATGTGTTACCGATTCACTTGGATCCACCGCTAGCCAAGAATGGTTCTCGGTATATTAAACGAAGGAATTTCGCAATTATAAGAACGACAAAAGTCGTAATGCTACAAGCGGCAAATAAGCGCGCTGGAGACGAGGAACTCTCAGCGTGGTTGTTGGCCGCTATTAAGCTTGTTCCTTTTCCTCTTCTCTCCGCGCCTTCTCTCTCGCTTTACATCCTCCTGGTCCCTCTTAGCGCCCCGAGCACTACTTCCTTTTCTTCGGTTTTCACTGCGGGATGAAGGGGCAGGTGGAATATATACGCAAAAGCTCATTGCGAAGGAGGGCTGCCAAAGAGAGACGGAAAGATAGGGTAGCGGAGGGTGCGGAGGCGCAAGCGCAATGCTCTGAAACGCGTGCAAAATGTTATTCCGTTGGGGTTGAAGGGACGAAGCGGGGCAGCTACGTTCGGAGTGTTAGTAGAGGGTGGTTATGGATTTTCGGGCTCCCGAGCCAGCCAACGACAGAAATTGAGAGGGAGAGAAAGGAAACGAGAGAGATAGACAAGGGATTCCGACTTTCGCGAGACTCCTTTTTCGCTGTCATCCTTTTGCCCGCACTTTCTCCCTCGCTTTTCCCCGAAAAACTATCCCGCATTTCAAATCGCCCCACCTTTATATATTTATCACTGCCATATATCCAAATTCATTTTTACACAACTTTCACCCTTTGCGCCCTCCACGCACGGAGCCACCATGACGCGTCGACCTCATAAAAACAAAATAGAGATAACGATGAAGAATCCGGCGATCGATGTATGAATAATGTGTCATTGGAACTCGGAACCCAGCAAAAAAAGTTGAAGAAAAACTCGCGAGTAATCGCGACACGTACCAACTCCCAAAGGTTCATTCAGTTTGGCAGAAATTTGAGTTTCAGTTGATGATCCATTTAGTTTTCTTCGGAGAATCAAAACTTTTAGCAAATAAAAACTTCAACGCGGAAAGATCGTCGTGGATTACGACGTTACACCTTTTCGTTTCCCAAGATTTTCAAATATTCCAGAAAATAGTTACTTTTTATTGATTCAACAGTCGTTTTTCATGTTCACCACGTGAAACAATGAAAAAAAAAATGCAATAAAACGTGTAATATAAGCGGGCAAAGCTAGTCTGTCGCGTACAAAGTTTCCCGATCGAATTCTAGCTCGTAAATCGGTTAAACGATTCAGCTGACTGTATAGGTATCGAGTGCAAACGTCGCTTGCAAGCTGACCTTGACTCGTGTCACGTATACATAGTGTGGGAGTAAAATGAGCGATAGATAGAGAGAGAGAGAGAGAGAGATAAAAATACGGAGGCAGAGAGGGAGTAGGGATAGGTCATCACGATCGTCAGCCAGAGTAACGAATTGCCTGACGATAGTACTTTCAGGTTATCGGCTAATGACGGTGAAAAAAAATTTATCGTTCGGACCTTTGGGAAACAGTTCCATATATCTCGACACTTGCCCATAATAATAAAAAACCATGCAACGGGAAGACCGTCGTCATTCGTAATTGTGAGAAATAACCGACGAAATCGTTCCACAATTTCGATAATAAAGTTTGTATTTTTCCTCGTTTGTTACATCGACAAAATTTCGTGTCCGGGAGACACGGACGACAATAAAAAGCAACGCTATAAATTTGTACAAAGGATTTTTGCCTATTGTGCACGTCCAACGAGATCAACAAAATGACTCGTTATGAATATCGAGTCGAAGTATTTGTATCCTCGCGTTCATTATTCCTTTGGAACAGTCGAGCCCGAAATAGTCGCTGATCGATAAGACGGCAAACGCATACAGATAGTACCGGCTAAAGACCGCACAGTAGCCCAGCTGTATATGGAATCGTTGTAACGAAATGTTGGGAGAGCCGTTGTGGTCTGCCAGGATATGAAAGCAGGAAGAGGAGAATCGGCTGCTTCTGCGGTTTTCGATTTGGTCCTCGTAAACAGCCCCCGGGCAAGTTATCCGTTGTCTCTTCACATATACAGGGTGTCCGACCATCGATCGTAGGCAATGTTGCGAGTTCAATCTTTCGTTTAAAAAATTCAGTGAAACGTTGAAAAATACTTGATCGCAGAATATCTCTGAAAATTTCGCTCGTATTCGTTTGAAGGAAATTCAATGTTGTCAATATATCTTTAGCAGGCTCAACTGATAATCGCAAAGTGCGCTCATCGTCGTCCAGTCTCGTTGGAAATAGGGAAAATCAGTGGAAATTGAAATTGAGGTTTTATTTAATAGACAGATCGTTGGAAAGTCTGTCTCACTGTTGGCTTGCCATTCCGTTGTGCACTGCCGACCATCGTGGCGACGAGATATTATGTAAAAATAAAATATATCGTGCGAGACAAATAAATAAGTAAATATATATTTTGTGCAAGTTTTTTGCGCGAATTGGTAACATTCGCTCGTCCAAGAATCATTATTGTGACGGCAAGGCTCTCCACGTAGAATATTGAAAGACGTGGTGCCAAATGAAGTTAAGTCCGAAGCTCAGAGCCGAGGATAAACGACGAGATGGCGGCTGGCGCCAAGAGCATTTCTTTGAAATATTCTCTACGCATATATATGTATGTCAACGACTTTTAATAAGATCTCTGTAACACTCTCGTACCGTGGGCGTCTTTTCTGGTTGTAAACAATTGTGGCAGCATCACCGGTTGAGCAGCCGTCGAGAGTTATTTCTGTATAGTCAACGTCAAGGAAAGTTATTCGAGTTCATTAGCGGCAGAGAGTTCTCTGGTTAAGTCCTCAACGGCTGAAGCTACACCGAGCTCTGTTACTCCGAGCTGAGTCGGACAGAGACAAGCGCAGATATTATAAAACGAAGTAACGCAAAGTAGTTACAGTCGAGGTGTGATCAGACAACATTCTCCTTGCGTCACTTTGGCTTTTCCAACCTGTTTTCTCTTCTTATCCTGAACGTTGTGACTTTATCCTCTTCCTATCGTTGAGCATTCTTCATGTAACGCAGGAAATTACAATGAGTGCGAATAGTCTTTGAGCATGAAAAGCTTTCTTAAGTGAAGATTTTGATGGATTTTTCAACGAACAGCTAATTGGATTTTCGATATTCTTTTGAGGGTTTCCGGTTTTCTTATTTTTTTCTTCATTTGTTCGGAAAGCTTCAGATGCAGCGAAATAAAACGCGTACGAGAGTTACGTACGGGAGTTGGAGTGTAAAGCGAGGGTTTATATCGGTAATATGGTTATAGGAAGTTCATGTGGATAATTTTGTGCGGTGTGTGCAGGTTTTGCTTGGCTGCGGTACTCTGCGGCACTCTCTGTCCCACCGCCATCTTGCTTTATCGATTCCAAGCTCACCCCCTCCCTCGCTCTGTCTTTCTCCTGCCTGGCCGTCCTTCCCTGTCCTTATGTTCCTCTCTCCCTTTTTTACCATGTTTTTTTTTTTTTTTTTTTTTTTTCTAATTCTCTTGCTTTTTGGTTCTGTTCTGAATCCAACTCATTCTACTTGCTCCTACGTTTCGACCTCGCACTCGCCTTTTTTTTTTACCTCTCGAATTGCCAAATCCATTGTCTGTGATGTGGACAAGAGCTTCCCATGCAGTGAACTGGAATCCCAGCAGGTTGATTACAGGGAACAGATGTTTAGTTTGGTTTTTACGGTATTTTTTCAAAAGCCTGGCTTAATGCCTCGGCCCACGAAGAATCTCCATTTGGGAAGCATGAATTTGTCCAGGCTCGTTGGTTCGAACCGTTTTCGCATTTCCGGTCCAAAAGCCTCCGAAGGACATTATTCGTCCACGGTTCGCTTGTACAGCTAGAGAAGATATACAAGCGGCTCAAACGAGAACACTGTTTATGGTTCATTTTTTTGTTTCTTTCCTCATGTGCAATTCATCTTCGTTTCGTTTTCTTCCTCGTTTTTTCTCTTTGAATGCATCCACCGTTTTCGATTATTTTTTATCATAACATATCTTCATTTCTGTTATCGCATCAACCTTTGCCTTTCTTCTACGGAAAGCATATTTTTGTTTCACGACTGTTTATCTCTGCGATGGATAAAGCCAAAACTTTTAATATTCCTCCCTCGGAAGCTCGCTGAGCCCTGTGGAAACATGCCCTGGAACGATATTTTGGGGTCCCTGGAGACAAGATACTGCAAGAAAATTTATATCAGCTCCTTAATCTTTCCTTTGAATTTACGATTATTGTCTTTTTTTTTCACCTCAGTATCGTTCGCTGAGGATTCAATCGGCGGGTTTGGAAAAGTTTACAGTCGATTGGTTGATCGAATTTTCGCGAATATATTAGAGACAGAAAAATATACGAATCGAGCTTTTCCAACGAAATTTCGGTTTTCCGCGTTCGCTACCGCAATCGCATTTTTTTAAGACTGGTGTGCTGAAAAATTCATTGGATCGGAAAAAGTAGTGAGAATATTAAGGTATAGAAGTAAGTCGAGTTACAGTGGAGAATTTGCGATTTTCTAAAGCTCTTACCATTTCAATCAACGTCGGCACAAATGAAGATACAGATATTCTTGCCAAGCTTGGACTTTGCTGCTTCAAATTCAGTTCGCGTTTCTCGACGGTTGCCGCTATTGACGATTATTATCATTCGCGAATGCCGCGTACCGCGCGGCATGCTACGAAGTGGCAGTTGTGAAAGCCCTTTGCATGGAAGCTGGAGAATCTGGAATGGGGAGGGAACGTTGGGAAATGCGGGAGAGAAGTATTTAGGTGTGCTGTGGAGTAGAAGGGACACCGGAGCAGGGACTCGTCCTGGAGAGAAGAACGAGAGAGAGAGAGAGAGTCGGAGTGATAGAAAGCGCTCTGTGTACCGACTTTGGTGCGATGCTCCTTCATCTGAGAGGCAGCACGGGGTTTCAGCTTAGTTTAGAACGTCGACGGGGGTGTTTATTAATTAATGAAGCCTTGGGACGAGCATGACTCGAATCTGAAACGAGAGGCCGCAGAGAAAGAGAGAGATAGACAGGGAAATAACGGTATGCAGCAACGAAAGGGCGAGAAAGTTTGTGCAAAGTGAAGTACAACATTCTAGAATGGATCGCCTTGCTCGTGGTTGGCAGAGGCCTAGTATGAGAGTCGCTCGTGTACGTTAAACCACCGGGAGAAAGCCCTCGAAACCCTGCGGGAAATCTCTCGGGTCCTCTTTTCTCTTTCCTTCCTATTGCTCTTCTTTTTGGATGGTTTCGTTACACGATACTCAAGGGATGACTTCGGTCGGCTCTTCGCGTTAGAAACGAATGAAAATAATAAAAATAATCAGCTCGTCGATTGATCCATCTTGATTTTCTTTTTACCCTCGAGTTAAAAGTTATCTTTTTCGGTTGGAATTGAAACGCAATACGTATATGTATCGCGTCTGTGGATAACCACCGTCATGACGGATAATCGAGGCAAATTGCTCGGTCCGTTGCTCTTTCCAATGCTTTCTATACTACGAGCAGAGGATATATTTTGTTAAGTCCCGAGATTAAGATTCGGACCACAAAGAGAGACAATCCCTCGAGCTCAGACGATGCAAATTCCCTTCCCTAAGGACCCCAGCACCATATTGATGGGTTTCGCATCGGATTTTCGTCTTAGTGGTTGGTTCTGTGGTTTCCTGCCAATTAGATCCTCGGACCTCAAATCTCTGGTATTATTGACGAGAGGCTTCTCGATTTCAAGTGAATTTTGTTCACGCCGTGTGTAATCCTACTTACAATTTTACTAAAAATTACCTGCAACATTTCACATCCCAAAATAAAAATTTTCCAATCGAATTTACCATTTTCGTCTGAAAAATACCCAGTCCCGAGTCCCTTGGGGAAAAAAAATGTCCTCAACGAAGTTTGTTCCTCAACAAGGAGTGAAAAAAAGATTCAGCTCCATGGCGAGGCATCTGCTTGCAATATTTCGATGACTCCACATGCCCGATTTATTTTTTACCATCTCGATTACATACCTGCGTACGTTACACATTGGCCCATATGCCATACACCATTGCTCCCTTGATAGGCAATGGATTTATTCGCGCAAATTGAGTTACGAGCATGCAGCCTGCCAGAGTCCCTTTTTTGTCGTAAAGAGCGCGACCACCGAGACTCCACCAACATGAACTCAAACACAGACTCACACTTGCAATAACCTTTGTATAAACTTACATATTTATATCTATACATATATACGCTGACGTTCGATCGATGCAACGGAAACCGATGCATCCATCGGTATATATAGAAGAGAACGTGCAGAGGAATATCAGTGCACGACAGCGAGGCAAACTATGTACAATGGTGCATGTACACCCAAAGTGCACTTTATACGCTCTCGATAACTCTCGAGACTCGAGAAAACTTTGTATTCCGCGTATACGTCCCAACTCGAATCAATTCAACTTGTAATGAATAGACTCCGCGTATATAAAACGCTAAATATTATGTCGTAATAGATTTTAAATGCGGTTCGTTCAATGCAATCGCTAAAATCTTTTGTGTATTATGTTTCTCGGTGCAGCTTTTTTGATGAGTCCACGTTAAGGACGTTGTATAGAGACGGTCGAAACTAAATTCTTGCTTTCAGTTTTTCTTAGATAAAAAATGGTTTGCGAGCCTAAGTTTATTTTAAAAAGTTGTTACAAATTGTCTAAAGAACAACATACTCTAAATTCAAGATTGTCCGAGGTAATCTGCATTTGTTATGTAATAAACAAAATTTCGACAAAATTTTACGAACAATTTTTTTGAAATATTAAATGAAGCTTAGACGTTACATAAAAGTGTATGCAAAGTTTTAAAAGGCTTCACCATTTAGAAATTGAAATATTTAATGTTGAAAATTGCAATTTTTAACACACGCTTTTATGAGAAACTACTGAAAATTGTCATTTTTATAAATAAATATCTTGGCTTCTACATGGTGAAACCTCTTAAAATTGCGCGAGCTATTAGCTCTCTGGGTGGTGCAAATTTAAAGGAATTTTATCGATAGAATATTTTGCATACAACGTCCTTAAGACAGCAACTGCATCGTTTGCAATAAAAAAAACTAGCACCATATGTTTCCACATCGATTTAGAAACCGAATATTCTTCGGGATCGTTTCTAATCACGGGCAAACGAAACTGTATGTGAAAAATGATTACGAGTTGTAAATTTAATGATATCGATGTTTGGACACGGGACTCTCAATTAATTGGGTTAATTACAATCAGCAATCAAAATCCTGAAGCTTATTCATCTACGTACTGCTTCTTGGTTGAGTATATGGTTATTCGATTAATTGCATAATTAGCTAGGCTTACTGTTGATCATTATCGTCACGATGATAATTCGCTGATAAAAAAGTTTTTATTTGTTGTGTTGGGAACAACGTATTTTATTGGGAAGCCGAACGAAAAAAACGCTGACGACGAAACCGAATGCGTATGAACGTTGAAAGTTGGGCGGAGAGCTGGAATCTATCTCCCCTGTCATGACCCTTGGGAAATCATTCCAGTCATCCTTTTTTTTGCACTTTGACTAAAACAAAAAAAAGACTGATGAATATGCATGTTGTATCAACATGTACGGACCGTTCTGTGTCGATGCGATTTTCCATGGAATTGTTGACGTATTTATTTCTATGGGATATTTTCTAATGGTGGGATATTATGGCGAGTTTGTAGAAAGGTAAAATACAAATCTTTTGATCCATGGAATTTAGCCATTCAGGAGCCATACGAAATGTATGAAGACCCCCCCCTCACGTATCTGCCAACATTTACACATTCAAATATTCCAGCTTCTCCGCGTCCATGTTTTGACGTTCACCTATTCTTCTCTATATATTTGATTCAAAAGGCTTTTCTGTGTCCCTTCCTCCCTTCGTTTGTCTTGGATCTATAAATTGTGTATACTACGTCATTATAATACGAACAGTGAGACTATGAAACGCGAAATTTCTGTCACAACTGTCAGGCATAATTTCACGTTGGAGAAGTCTTCGGATTAACGTAGGCTAATGTGGCAGCTGAGCTAGAAAGCCTGCCAAAGCACATTCTCCTTCGTTATTCACTCTCCGACGCAAAACGAGCTGGACCGGCCCGTTGATACTTTCCCAGATTCACGTCTGCGAAGTTAGCATTTCAAATGTTAGCATCTCACAAATAAAATCAAGATAAAGCGGCATCCAGCATAGTTCTACAGTTCTTGATAAGTTTCAACAATAGTTCCGGCGATTAATTCATTAACATCGAGTTTTGAAAAAATGAGATGCTAACTTCGCAAACACATGACATTCCGAGCGCCTGACTACACAAGAGTCTAAATCTCTCGAGTTCTATGTCCTCGACTTTTTAGAAAAATGATTTTAGTTTTTGAGAAAGTGTCGACGAAATTGGTCGGAAAAAAATTGTCAAATTTCGAAAAACTCAAACATTTCACACGAAAATTAGGAATCGCCATATTTTAGTCACACTTTACCTTTTGTAGACAATTTATCTTTCGTACAATTTTTTTCAGTGTCATTTTTTTCGTTTCCTCTCTTTCACTGTCTTGGATCTCTCAAGCAATTGCAATGGACCACAACATGACGTCCTGGACGTTTCGTGCCATGTTTTCCTTGGCTGGTAACGTTGTTGAATATTCGTTAAATAGGCGTTACAGATATTACGTTTGCTTTGAAGTAGCCTTCCTTTGATGTTCGTGATAATCCTTGTTTTCTTAGTCGGTGTAAAATTGAATTATAAACACATTTTGAAATCGTTCTCTCACGTTGCCTCACAAATAATTTTCGAAGAAAAAAATTTTGAATGCTCGCAGACCGACGATCGAGTTGATTCACATTTTTTTAAAATATCGATTTGTTAATCTTTCGTCGTTCAATACCTTGAAAATTAAATTTTTTAATTTTCGAAAATACCGGGCCAAAAAAGTCTCTTGAAAAATATTTTGATAAAGAAAACGCGCGGGTTGTTTGTTGCAGCGTGCATTATTCTTTTTGTGACATGCAGTCACAAGTGGGCGAGATTGGTTTCATTATTTTTGGCCTCTCGACGTACGAGTCAGTAATTTCGATGTAACCTGCGGTTTTAGTTTATCCTCGAACGAGAAATTTAATTGCGAGAGCAAGAGTAAGGCGGTTTTAATATGATGGACATGTACTATGGATATCCAGCCACTGGCAACAGCGGCATCAGCGATATAGTTCTCGATATACATACCCAACTGATACTGATGCTCGTTCATCCGCGCTAAGCCCGGGTTCTCATCACGCCCCAGCTGAGATTTTCATCGTTCGGGCGGAAGTTTCCCTTCTGAGAGCGGTGCACACATGACGGATACACCATCATATGTGTACAGTGATCCACGTACATTTCTATGCAATTTTGCCCTGCGAAACTTTTATTTTTCTAGTTTTTTTTCCTCACACCATATCGAATGCCATCCATTACACTACGATATCGATCGCAATCGCCAGCTCTCAACGTCATCTTGTTTATTGTTTCCATAAAAAAAAGTATGCGACACTGAAGTTTTCAGCGTTGGGATCCAACGAAAAAAATACTTTTACCTTCATTATTTGTTTAATTTAAAAAAACACTCACAATTTTCGTATCGATTTTGTTTTTGAATCTTAAAAAAATATCGTTTTATTGTCCTGATTAAATATCGAATAAAAATCCTGAGCTCTGTTCAAGAAAAAAAAACAGAATTTCGTTGCATTCCAACGATGCAAACTTCAGAATCGTTGATAAGTTGCATAATTGTTGGAATTGCAAAAAACTGTCAACTATCAACGTCTTGCTTCAGTCTCGCGTCAATTTTTGACATCGAAAATTTATCCATGTGGGAAAGATTTTGAAAAAAAAAAAATGGATAGAGCCGATGGATCGTCAGGATATTCACCGGTGGATATAATGCGCAAGAGTGCGTTCACATCTTTCAGACTCTCACCGTCCTACAATCGCTCTGCAATCCGACGAACCCTCGACCGGTTCCTCCTTCACCGTCTATGAGGGTCCATATAACGCATTGCATAATAGAATACACGTTGATATAGTTATATGCAAGTGTGAGGTGAGTCGTCGAGCTTTTCCACCTCACGGGATTACCCGTGTCAGTCGCAAGCGTCCCGACGACGATGACAACGACATCGGTCGTCCCGCCTCGAAGCGAAAAGGGGAATATGCGACTCAGTGTCCCATACACGAAATATATACAGAGTGTCTTGAAAGCAACGTTGACGCTTTTGTCGATCAGTAGATCGTGATAATCCAGGAAAAAGGATGTTGGAAAATATTCCTTTCTATTGTCGTTGGAATTACGAGCTTCCCGAGCTGCCACGAGCTCGTGAATTGAAGAAATAAAAATCACCAGGTCCCTGGAGATCTGGACCAAAGTTTGAAAAATTGAATCCTCGTAGAAAATAAACGATTTTTCGATTTTTTTAATATCATATCAACAGTTAATCGTGATCTTTTCAAAATCAATGCCATCGAGATTATGATGTTTCGTTTTTCAATAAAAAAATTGCTTACATCTTAGTCTTTCTTTTCTACTATCCAACGGACTCGTAATACGAAACCCAATTACGAGTAATTGCACTCGGAGAGCACACCGTGTGTGCAGGCGTGAGGGAAATGTTGTTCGAGTGACGTACGAAGGCTTCACTTGTTCTTTTTTACCTTCTCTCTCTCTCCCTCTCACCCTCTTTCTCTATGGAGCGGTGCACCTTCAAAGAACTTATTTTTAGGACCAGACGATATGCACATGCGTCTTTTTTCTTTAACCTGACGCCATGCAGCCTGCTGCTATAGTTTTCTGTCCTATGTTCTTTTTTTTTCATCGATAAAATCCATTTGTTCCGGAGCTTTTTCGTTATCTCGGAGCCCTTGAGCCCCAGTCAAGATCCTCACGAAACAATCTCGTCCTCGTTGATCCTTTTAGGGCTCAATACAAATAACGAAAATCCAAAATGTTGTACATAAAGATTCCAAGTTTTCACACGGTGTAGAGGCCAAAACAAATGTCCGTCGCTTTTCATGATTTTATACTCGGACATTGAGGTACAAGTATCGGGTCCAACGTATACGTCGTGTACTTTCCTCTTAAATGTATAAACCTCTGTATATACATATGTGTGCTCGTACGCCATAAAACCGAGGTTGGGACAATGTCTCTTGAGAACTCAAGAACTTTCCCAGAGCCGTTGCGACGTCGAAGACGTAAAAGATGATCGCATAAAACTCGAATCGAGATATTACAGGGTTGAAGAGACGTAGGGATAAAAGAAATACTGCGAAAGACTTGAAGAGCGCAGGAGGCGGAAGCACGGACAGACGAATGAATAATAAGAAGAGGAAGTCGTTAACGCGGGGACAAATCACAAAATGGGACTTATGTAGGCATTAAACGCGTCTGCGTGTTCTTTTTTGTACTAAATTGAGAAATTTTCTTCCCAAGGAAAATGAGCAATGTGCTCTTGTTCGAATTGAACGTGGGAATTGGAGGAAAAATTGAATCGCTACAGATAAAGTAGGAATGGGAAGAAATAACACATTTGTGACAAATAAAAACGAACGCGACGGTAGCTTTGAGAGTTTTTAATGAGAAAAAAAATGATGATCGTACTTTTAGCAAACCAATCTTCGCTCTCGACGTTTCTTGCGCTCTCACCCTTTTTTAAGTGTTTCCCTTAATGGCCACATGTGACTTATTCATCGGGGAAAAAAACATGGAATGGGAAGTTTGCAATCGTGTACCATGGCGCTCCGACGGACGTCCAACTCTTCCCTTAATTAAGTTTTATTTAATTAACGCTCTCGTGAGAGAACCTCACTAGGCTATACGTACTCTCGCGTATTTCGCGGAGATTCAGCTTTTCCCTTCGAAGATTAAGAGGCGCGCGAGATTAATACTCGACACCGCGATGCAGCCACCGCCTCCGGATATAACCACCGCTACGTGCGGTTCAACCACAGCTTCCGTTTTCTCCCTTACTCGCATTAGCTATCCCCTCCTATAAGTAATATTCTTCTCTTGCTATACATACATATCCACGTTGATAAGCGAAAGCGCGTCAGCTTGGTCGTTTGTTTGCTAGCCACATCGTAATATCCTGACCAGACTAACATAACAGATTAACGTGGTCCTTTCGAGTTCAGCGGGTGATGTTCGTAAAAGCCGGAGGGAACTCACTTAATTGAAAAAAAATGACGATCATAAATTGTCAAAATCGAGTTGTTTGATTAACCTTTCAAGAAATTTACCCGACATCGAGCTCTCGTCGAAACAGCAGAAAACTGATTGAATGTTTGAAATTTTTCTCGAACTGTTCATGCTTTCGAATGCTACGCACATTGATGGAAAAAAAAAACACTAAAACCAACGAGGACACGGTATTAATCGAGGAAATCTGTTTTTATTCATTTCTCATGAACGAGGCAGTCTGAAGGATTTGCAAGGCAACTTTGTAGATATCGCCTACTGCGTATTCAAATTTTTGTGATCCATATCTATTCGTCAATCCCTTAACCAAGCGAACCCTCTTGACCCGTGGACGACGATATCAATGTTTTCATCGCTCAATACCACCGGATTCTTGTCAGCTTAGCAAAGTTCTGCCTCAAAACCTAAACATCCATCGCATTTTTATAATTCGATTAGATTTAAAAAATCAAAGCCAGATTTTCTTTTGAACGACGTCATAATTAATTCGTCGGATTTATGCGGAATCCGTACACGTTGTATCAATAATTCTGCGAAGACCGAAGTTAACCGCAGCATATTGATTAGAATGCTCCTCATATTTTCGAAATCTGAATGACTTGGACGATTTTCTTATCTTTTGCAAATTTCCTGTGCGTCGGCGTGTAACCTTGGAACGCCCGGTTATAACAATGATATGATTCTGCCCTTTCTCCGGGTGTCGAATAATTTCAATAGACCGATATAGTGCAATATCGAGTGTCGAGTATCGAGTTCTGTCAATTCTGCGGTTAATACTGAGCTGGGCTCCGTGTGCTTTGGTGCTCGTATGTATGTGCACAAGGAAATGTATACACACGAAGGAGAGCTCAACACTCCATGTCAATTCACACGTTCACCAGGACTCCGGACACACATGCACCTCGAGTGCGGGGCTCATTGCGCTCTTCTGAATAAATAAGCTACATACATTCTTCGACACTCATACATTTATGCATCTTCATATTTACACGTATATATACACGTCGCACCATGGCTTTGTGCTCTCTTTTGTATTTACACGTTTCCGTGAACATTCGTTCTTTCGCAGATTTCGATATTCTGGAGCATTACCGTTGAAAGCCCGTTGGCTTATGTGTATGTGCATTTATTCGCGATTTCATGTTGCAAAACTCTCGCCCTGCTTCATGTACAGGTTGCTGCACCGCGTAATGTATTCCTAGCGTTTCTCTCTGGAGACATTCGGTTATTTACTTTGCTAGGGTGCATGACGCTCGGTTTTCTGGTAGCGCTGCAGCTGTGGCTCTATGACGAGTTTTCGTAGATCTGGCAATTCCCAGTGATGGAGAAAACCTCCCTGCGTGCCCTCGTGAAGAGTTCTAGTCAATCGCGTTCCCGGATAAATTTTGAGCCACGATTTAAAAAAAAATAAAATATATAAATTCTAATCCCGAAGCTGTGGCCCTATGACGAGTTTTCGTAGGTCTGGCAATTCCCAGTGATGGAGAAAGTCTCTCTGCGTGCCCTCGTGAAGAGTTCTAGTCAATCGCGTTCTCGGATAAATTTTGATCCACGATTTAAAAAAAAATAAAATATATAAATTCTAATCCCGAAGCTGTGGCCCTATGACGAGTTTTCGTAGATCTGGCAATTCCCAGTGATGGAGAAAGTCTCCCTGCGTGCCCTCGTGAAGAGTTCTAGTCAATCGCGTTCCCGGATAAATTTTGAGCCACGATTTAAAAAAAAATAAAATATATAAATTCTAATCCCGAAGCTGTGGCCCTATGACGAGTTTTCGTAGATCTGGCAATTCCCAGTGATGGAGAAAGTCTCCCTGCGTGCCCTCGTGAAGAGTTCTAGTCAATCGCGTTCCCGGATAAATTTTGATACACCATTTTTGAAAAAAAAAAAAAAAAAAAAAAAAGCAGAGGAACATATAACCACGCCCTTATCTACGCAACTAGCATACCGACAGCCGGAACTGTCAAACTGATAGCGGCACTGGAAACACGGTGTATAACCGGACCGACCAATCACAGAACGAATAAAATAGCAACAATTGCTATCGAAATATATCGTGATCCATGAACTTTTTATTAGAAGATTCCAAAAGCTTCAATTTTCCATCGAATCTCTAGGAGTATAGGTTATTATTGCTCTATGAAGTTAATGTCAATCAGTTACATATCAAAGTCCTCCCAAAGCATGCACGATTCGAATTGCGATAATGGAATCGTCCCCTCTGATTCGATTCTGCAAACGTCACTTTTCCATTTTGACTTTCTATATATGTGAATGGATCTCGTTTTTTGTTGACTTTTTGTATTTTTCGTAGAAGCAGCTCAATATTTCGTAATCGTCGATACGGAGCTCTCCGTATCTCTATACAATGAATTTTACAGCATTGCACGTGTTTGTGTGCAATGCATTTTCTTTATTCTCTCGTTCTTTGCACTTTGTTCCTTCGTCCCATTATCAATTCCCCAGACTCTTTAGTTCGGCGCCGAGTCGTATTACTACGCTATGTTGCACTCGCATCTCCAGGTAATCTGACATATCACGTATCGACGATATGTGATGTATTTCGTGCGCCAATTCGGGTTGAAGTCTTCGGGCTTCTTGAGATTTAGTCCGCAGTACAGCAGAGGAAACGAAAAGTATATAAATATTTATGCGTTCATTCGTTGACGTATTGGAGAATCGTTTTTCGTCAGAAAATTGAAGAAATTCTTAATGTTTTCGTAAACAAAAAAATTCTGTCTCGTTTTTGAAATGATCGAAAAATCACTGAATCGTATTACTTTTCTGCTCGTTTCTTCGGGAAGCCCGACGACGTTGCACGTGTCTGTATTATCTATATGACACATATACTCGCGTGAGCGAGCACTTACGGACGAAAGCGCGCAAGCGCTTGCCACGAAATCCGGGGGGCTGTTATCGGCAGGCCGGCAGTCGCGCGCGGCCCTTCAAACGCGCTGCATCACTCTCTCTCTCTCTCTCCCGCTCTACTCATTTTTCTTCTCTCCTCGTCTTCCTCTCTCTCGCTCGCTCGCTGGCTCTTTGACATACTCTTTAATCGTATCGTGGTGTGAGGCTTCGAAAAAAATTCACGTGTTCTCTAAAATGTTTGGGAAATATTGAGAAAAATTTCTGCGTGCATGGCAACAACAAAATACTAATTGGTGAATATTTTGTGACAAGTTTAGTGAAGCCCTAAGAGTAAGCGGAGAGGCGCTGTAAATATTGCAAGTTTTTATAGTTGCTAAGATTCTTACAAATGCCATTCATTTGTTTACCGTTCGTGGCAGTGATTTAAAATTATTCATGCAATCGATCAATCGATCGCAGTCCATGTCACCGTCTCATATGAACAGTTCTCACGAATCAACAAATAATCAACAGAACCCAAAGATAGACCGTCCGATTCTTTTTAAGTATCGATCGTTCGATCAACAATAGAAACGCGAATAATTTTCAGAGATTTCTGGTGCATGCGGTTCGACGCGAAACGAGCGTCATTGATCGTCGGGATTGACCACGTGGCTTATCGGCGTTAACTAAACAATCCTCATATTATTGTTGTGATCGAAATCACAAGGAAAAACAGCAGTGAACAAAAAACTTGTCAACAAAACTTTTCGATTCTGGCACTTTTACTTTTTCTCTCGAAGATCCAGTGAACGAACTTTATTTTTCGTTATTATCGTTTTGACGTATATGCGAAATACAATTGTGATCCTCTTTGTGCAAAACGTTGGCAAAAAGCGTTGTCAATGACGTATTAGAGTTTATTCAAAAAATAATAATAATTAAAACATTATACAGTCTCAATCAGTGAAAGTGTGTTACTTATTGATCAATCGGTGCAATTGATCGGAACATTAATTCTGACGAATGTTCTGTGCCGTAAGTTCCGTGGCTAGTCGTTTATAACGTTTATCGCTGCTGTCTGACCCAACCCGGGGTTGTTCCACTTGCGACGCTTTATCGAGCTCGTCTGACCAGTGCATCGCGTCGCAACTGCACTTTGCCGCTGCAACTCGTCCACTACAGTCGCGCTCGGGCTTTCTTTCTCTCCTCTATGATCCCCTAGTCGTCTTATCGCTACTTTTTTGTCTGAAATTCATTCGCCACCTTTCCATTGTGCATGAGAACAGGCCAATTTTATCGAAATCGGGTTCTCTGGATTCACGAATATCTTCTATAGACTATCGTGTTCCAACGACTGCAAATAGATACCACGATCGATCGATACACGCGCGGTGACGAGGTACGACAGAAAATTTTATTACAAAAATAAAAATTGACTTTGAAAAAGCTTCTAACTGCATGTGACATTTTTAGCGGAGCCTGATTTTTCGTTCACTCGTACGCGTTTGAAAAAAACGATTTTAAACTTTGCATCGTTGCGGAATGCAACGAAATTCCGTATTTTCTTGAGCAGAGCTCAAGCTTTTTATTCAATATTTTATCAGGACGATCAAACGACATTTTTTTAGGATCCAGACACAAAATCGGTTCGAAAATTGTCAGGTTTTTGAAGTTCAACAATCAATGAATGGAAAAAGTATTTTTCGTTGGGCCCCAACGTTGCGAACTTCAGTGTAGCGTTGAAAATAAAACTGCCAGGATTTTTCATATTCAACGGTGTATCTTTCCACGTCAGCCTTCGGAATGTCGCAAAATAACTGCGTTCAGTATCGAAGAAGTCTTTCGTTTCAAATGAAATACGATAACTTCGATATCATTTTTCTCACGCACTCGTTTTTGACACGAAAGAAACCATTTAGCTTTTTCCATATTTCCCTCACTCGCTTATGTTCATTACAGAATGACCTACATATAATATCTTCGTTGTAACCTTCACGTTATCTTACGATCGAGTATGAACTGCGGAGGCATTTTTCGTTCGGTAAAGATTGAGGATTTTTATTTAGAAAGCAACAGTTTCAAGATGTCAGATTGAGTTCCTTCTTTTTCTGTCAAAAAAGGCGATAACACTAGGCCTTTGGTAATACATAATCCAAGCGTGTAAACAGGCCGGATCCAATTACATCGGCACACGAGGGGGTTGTTCGCTTCTGGCCTCGCCAACTAAATCCAAGTGCTTCGTGCTGTTGGTTGATTGTGCTAGGGCTACCGTGTATTTCCCTATACACACCATATATATATTACCACGCGATAAAGCCCGCACAGCCAGCACCCGACGTCCTGCTGTGTATTTCGTGGTATTATCCTGACCACTCTGGGTCTCATCCATGGTCAAATTTCTTGATCTTACTCGTGGTATAACAACCATATCGAAACATCTTCTTTATAAACGTTTCTCTTCAACCACAACGATCCTTCGCCCATTTTTCGAAAGTTTTTTTCATGCGAGAGCTTTAAAAAAACTTTGATATGTCGTTTCTATACTTTGTGGGTCATGATTTTCAAAAACAGAAAATGAAAAATTGAATAAACGAAAGAAAATACGAATAAATAAATAAAAACGCTGTTGGCCCATGCACAAAATTACCATAACCGGAAACAAAGATTCGATGTATCTTTTTGGAGACAAAACAGCTGTAACGACAAGATGTCACTTTCGACGGATAGTAAAGTTTTTTGCAAAGACCGAAAAAACTTGTGGATGCTGCGCGACATAATGGATACACGATAAGGGCGGAGGATCTACGTTGGTGAAAAAAGTGCTGTATCAGCATTATCAGGATCTCTGCCTATCTCTCTCGATATCCGGATCCCGCACGATCTTTGAGTGATAAAAAAAAAAACATTTCCCCTTTACGGGTGGAAGGCATACATGCAAGCAGGATGAATTCTTTGGAAACAAAAAAAAAATGAGAACACGTCTCGACGCTACAAGATCTATCGAGAGCACAGCGGACAATGCTCTTCGGTCTCTTTGTCGTTCTTTTTTCTCTCCCTCACCCTCACAAATATACTCACGCGCGTACACATATATTGTATATGTTGTTACGTATTGTTATGAAGCATCGGACACCCAACTCACGTAGTTCGCTCGATTCCCAAACCAAGTTCTTTAGACCTCTTTCGTTCTTCCTCCCTCTAGCTCTCTCTCCCTCTTTGGCTCGCTCCTAGTTTTCACCCTCAGTTTTGGCGACTTCGTCCCCTCTTCGTCTCTCTATCATTCCCTTCCGCGGCAACCCCTTAAAAAAAGCACCAACCATGGCGCCAAGGGCACTCCTGACATTATAGTCACGTGACATTTCACCAGAGGCGGCGTATAGGGGTCGCTGCTTTTCCGTTGCTGTTTGGCCGAGGTTTACATACGCCTATATGTATATATATGTGTGTGCGATCGTTTATATATTCAGCTGAACGAATATATCAACCCAGATCAACCATCGTAGGTAATACCAGCGCGGACGGAGGTGAATGTTCGCAAACTTCAGGATATAGAGACTAAAACTGCTCGTTGAAAGCTTCGGATGATGCTTATTAGAGTTATGACCCAAGTTCCGTGAAAAGCTTCACAGATCGATCTTCCCTGACACTCGGGTGGAAAAAAAATTATTGGATGCGATAAAGATCACTGAATCTGTAATCGGATATCGTTCGGACTTCTTCAACGATCGATGCGCCGTGCAAATCTTGAAGATATTCTAGAAAGTAAACGACTTTTTCGCTCAGATACCTCGCTGCAAATTTGATTTTTCTTCAAATATTTTGAAAAATCTTTGGTTTCTCGTCATTTTTTGCTTCCAGGCGAGAGATCGCGAGTTTTTATGAATTAGGGAAAACGCTCTCTGCGGAACGTTGAAATCACGATTCGCGTGTTCTCCAGCTCGTGAATTATTTGACTATTTTTCTTTCCGCTGAGTAATTTCATTCATAATTTTGATTGTGAATTATTAATATCCAGTTATTATTGCGGAATCTATGGAAATCAGGCCTGATATGTATATTTTCCGTGCAGTATGGAACGATAAGCAACAATGGGTTTTGAAGTTAAAAATGCAAATATTAAAAAAGTAAATATAAAAAAATGTTGGCTTTATCCGCGGTGTTCTGATCGTTTCGGGCCAATTGAGCTTGAAAGAAGAAATTTGCTTATGGCTATCTGAGCTTGTGTGTTTTCTCGCGGGCGCGTTCGACCCCGTCGGGCGAGGCAACCACGCGTAACTCGACACCCCCGGTGTGGTGTTGCGAGAACCGAACGTCAAGGGGATGAGAGAGACCTCGTGAGAGAGAGAGAGAGAGGCTTTTCGACGTCGTCGACACTGTTTCTTCCTATATACGACGAGAAGGTTTTGCAGATGGCGGTGTGAAATAATACTAACACACATATAGCACGTGATATTGATTTTTCCTTGCCGCGTTTCAACCTTTCTCTCTCTCTCTCTCTCTCTCTCTCTCTCTCTCACTCCCTCTTCGTCTCTTTCCCTCGCTCTTGGCTGTTCATACCTCTCCATTTCGCTCGAGAGTGTGTCGGCTCGTCTCTCGTCAGTCCTCGTTGATGTAGCCACCCCTCTCACGTTCCGCTTTCCTTACCCATACAACCTAAACACATGAATACGATATACATAAACTTTCTATACACCCGCCCTGTTTACTACTCTTTTTCTCCCCTTTTGCTCTTCCCCTCTGTAAACTCTGTCCATTCTCCTCTAGCTAATATCTGTTGGTCGCTCGCGAACGTTATTAGTATCATTGGTTTACCCGAGATATCAACGAGACGCGCGTAGACCTCACGATTTCGAATACTACCGACGGAGAAATGGAAATAAGAAAACGCGAAATACAGTTGTGCAACTTTTTTTTCAACATCCTAATTAGTCCTCGCACGCTCCAAACTTGAATCCGTTATTTTGCGTAACCTGGGAAATACTAACAAGCGTATTCCTCACGGTAATTACATTGTCTGCCGCGTTTCTTTGTCGAAACGCGGCGGATGAAATTTATTCTCGACGAGCTCGAGTCGTCAAAGACCCTTGACAAATTTGTTCAATAGTTGTAATACTATTATCTTAATACGATCAAAACTTCAGCGGATAAGGAAATTGAGAAGAATTCTAGGGAGCAGCATGAAAAGAAACTTTTAATCGCTGTTATCGACAATATCGAACTCGAAATTCAATTTCAAGATCTCCTAATTATTTGATTATCATTCAACGTTCGGCAGAAACAGGTTTCTCGCTCCACGAACTGTAGCGCATGTTTCAATGCAATTAATCAACTTATTCATTGCATCGAGCTTTTTTGATTAGACGATCGACAAATTGATGAATTATTTCTTCCCAACGTCGATGGTCTCTTTAAAGAAAAAAATCTGATTGATAATCAACGAAACATTGAAATAAATTGAATGAAAATGAAAAGTGTTTTAATTGATCGTTCGATAATATTTCGGAGACAAACAATATTTTGTCTCGTCGTCGTTTGACGTAACAAAGTTATTCTTAAATGGTGGTTTATTGTTTGCTTTTAATTTGTTATTTATTTAATGTTTCTCTGGTTCAGCGACCAAGTGGGTTCTTGTTGCCACGTTTATCCTAGGGTAGACTCTCGAGCAATGAATTACCCGTAGAGCTTTGTAAGCCTAGGGATACACACGAGGCTGGCAGCTCTTCGCTTCGCTATTTGATCCATGCGAGTAAAGCTCGCACCAACATGTGATGTTAATAATGGCTTGACCGTTTGATTTAACAGCGTCATTAACGAACGAGGCCCAGCTTTCTCTTCCTCTCTTTCCCTATGTGTATCCGTTTTATCTCTACAAGTACGAATTCACGGATAGTCTGTTAGAACAGTGTTTGCTCCGACGGAAACCGCGTTTCTGTGGTGACTTGGAGTAATTGCTCGTATTAAATTTAATAATATACCGACCAGAGTAAGCGCCGTTTGCTTTGCGATGTGGTCACGCCCTCCACCGACACAGGCCTGTCCCATTTTACGCGCCATAAAATTCCTGAAATTTTTCACCCTCCGCGTTCCAATATTTTCTATCCCTTTTCCTTTTTTTTCGAGTACCACACACCGAGAGCACATTGTAATATTAACTTTGAAGTAATAACCGTTTATTACCCACTCTCCGCTAAAGTTCTGCTCTAACATTTTATTGTCATCGCAATCTCATCAAGCAACAATTTCGTACAAACATTTTTCACGTTTTTTTTCTGCATTCTTCTTTCGTCACCTTTTCCAGTCGCATCGCGTTTTCATTGTTTAAACCGAAGGCGAGAATCATATTTTTCGTTCCAACAGTTTGGAACAGTTTTTCCGCTTACCTTTGCCAAATAACCAACCCTCGAGTGATCCTTGCTCTATATCCCGCGATATGCATTCATACCCTGTGGCTGACTCCTTATCGTAAGATTTTGCCACTATATGAACAGCTCCGAATTGCTCCTGCTCCCCTTCCGTAAAATTCCGCTTTGCCAACGATTCGAAATAATCTCTTTAACCACGGTTAATGTATGTAAATTCCTTGAACGCTCGAGTTTTTAGGTCTCTTTGAATCCAATTGAATTTTTCTTAACTTCAGCCGTTGAAACAAAAATTATGATATTTTTTATCATGTGATTCGAAGGCTCAGGGTTTTCGTTTACCGAGTGTAACGAGAACTTGACTCTGCAGTTTAAAAACGAAATTCATTTATTTCGTTCGTCCTCGAGCCTTGGTCGGACTTGGGCGGGGATTTAAAAAAAATAAAGAGATTCACGACAAGGGACGAAAAAATCCGTCGAGAGAGAAAAAGAGGAAAAGCGAATCGGAGAGCCTTTTGCTGGAAGCTCTCTGTTCTCTTCGTACTTCCGGAATCCGTTAATTCGTTGCATCTCTGTAGGAGCACAACGTGCGTCCCTGAAGTATAACGAGCGTTGTTTCACGTACCAGCCGTTCCGCTACGGCGATACAGAGGGAGACACTGCTGTCGACTCGGTGAAATTAAATGATATAAATCTATCGCGTTTTCCACGTGAAATTGACCTCAAATTTCGAGACATTTGTAGCGGCATGGCCGAACGAATCATTGGCAAACCGGTTGACATGAAAAATTTCATTGAATCTCGTCAAGTTCCGAAGAGCTCGCTAACTCTCGCGATCGTTTTTCGTTCGCTTAAAAATTTCATAAAGTTTTGGATCGTTTCTTGACTTACGAAAAAATTTCGTGTTTTCGAATATTGAGAAGTTTGCTCATCGACAAACATTTGTGGCTTTTCTACGCGATGCTCGAGTCCCCTGCGCCGTGCAGAACGATTCCCCATTCAATGTCGAAATTTTTTGTTTATTTAATAACGAAGCCCATTCTCAACCGCGTCCTCAAACGCACAACAAATGTCGTTTCATAAAAAAAAAAAAGTTTACCAAGTTTATCCCTGCAATCAGATCATTCAAGCGGACTTGATAAAAACTTTAGTAAAAACTTGTTCGAGTTGATGTCGAAGAGTCCATGCACGAGATTCCAAGCACGTGAGGGTGAGAAACGTAGAGCTCGAACGGGATGAAAAGGGCGGCAGGATTGTTATATACGCACAGACGACGAACCACATCGTGATATGCGGAATTCATGAGAGAACGGAGGAAAAATAAGGATATACCAGAAAGCCACGTATATAGAGAATGTTCTTGTTTTTTTTTTCTCCTATTTTTACGATACTTGCTCTGTGCACGTACCTACGGCTTATGTATATACGTTTACCGAGTTTAACGAGATCGTATTGGATGTACGCGAGTTGCGAGCGCAGCCTTTATTACGTTCGAACCACCTGTGCGCGCGTGGACGTTGCTTTGTTTTCTTTTTTTCCCTCTACCTCGCTCGCTTTTGCTTCTCGTAATTCTCACTAATTCTCTTTTCAACAAAGAACCCTTTTATTCTTGAAAATTAAATGATTGGCTTGCTTATTAGTCACAGAAGTATTCATTACGGCTTCAGAAAACAAAAAGAAAATCCAACTGGAAATATCTTCGCATGATTTCACATTTACTCGGAATATTCGATTCCAACTTTTATTTTCGTAACATTTCCGTCTCTTCAACTTCGTCAACTTTCATTTGCTCTCCGGTCAGCATTTTTTCGGGGTTTAGTCGTTGCTCTAGCGTATTGTTTTCGGAAAAAAAAAAACACAAATTAGAAAATTCGCGGTTTTCGATACTTGAATATTTTTGAATCCATTTCAATTTTCATGGAAATATGAAAAATGCAATAAAAATTGTTTCAATCAGGATATAGAAGAAAAACAGAACTTCATGCTGATTCGCAGCCCCCGGCTGGTCATGCGTTAGTAGCAAGTAGCTTTCTGTCGGCTCTGTATTTGTTCGGCGCGCAAAGAGGGAATATTTGATTTACGATGGTTGCAAGATTTCATACAGTTTTCGAGGGTTGAGGGTTGCCCGGTGGGTTATCGACTTGCTCGTATATTTTATGCTACGCGAGTTTCAACGAATTTTCTTCATTTCGGCGCAAACTACCCTAACATCCCTATAGTTCGGCCACAATCGACCCTTTTGCGATCTTTTTCTTCACCAACTCTCGGGACGCGTTGGTGTAAAAAAAAAGTGGAACAAAAAAAATAATCCACCTCCTTCAATTTCGAGCCTCGCTGCCTTCGGCGTTGGATCATCTTTTTTCTTTTTTTTTTTTTTTCAAGAAACTTTCGAGGGGCTGAGAAATAATACGGACAGCTCGAATCGTAAAAAAATCAATATGACTGACGCTACAGAATTTATACGCGTGTTTTTTTTTCACGAGCTCCGAAAAACAAATTTTTTACAATATTCGAATTTGTTTTTTGTTACAGGTATGTGCGGTTTATCAATGGGATTCGGCATGTGGGCAAAGGTAATTAGTAAGACTGCGATAACTAGAGTTTAATTTTTAATCCCTGGAAAGCCAACGCAAATTGATGCTCGAAATTTCTTTGATTTTCGTATTGGCAACTTTTCTTTTAATTTTGCTACACTAACTCGTGAAATTCGTCGTTTACGATCGAGTAACACGAGAAAAATGTATGAGAATATAAAATTGCGTGCAACTTTTGGGACACTCGGTATACATTGCAATGTGGGCGTGTGTGTAGCGTGAAATATGCGGCCAAACTCTTTCCACTGGGCCGTTCTCTTCCTTTCGTCACATAATACCGTGAACGGGATCGGGGACGAAGAATATTGCATTGAAACTTTGCACTTATGGTGCGTCGAGAGTCCCGACATAGGCAAAGCTTGCTTGCCAGCAGCTTTGTCGTCTCTCCGCCATCCCGTAGTCTCCGAGACTTTGGAACTAGCTTCTGAATACTAAAGAGCCTGTATGCCTCAAAATCTTGGCTTTTACGTGTGCGTGCTGTCTGTGTGTCTCTACGTTTATATACAAACAGAGAAAAACGTACGTGAGCATTGGTCGGTGTGCGTTCATGATAGCCCGAGAGACTTCCAAGACGTAAAAACGTTTTAGCCTCTCACCCCTCGGAGATTTATTGCCAGTGGAGTGGAGGAATAAATTTGTGGCAAAATACACTTCCCTAAACGACTTACGCGCACACCAGAACACACACGCGTCATAATTTGTCCACAAACTAATTTCTCTATGCTCGCAGTTACGCACCAAGCAGTAATTACACGATCGTAACGATATTGTCAATGTTAATGAAACGAGAGCTCACGGCAATGTCCATTTATCGCAAAACCACCAAGTGTCGAACGTTCATTTTAAAACGAACGGCCTATATCGCTTCAGTGGTAAAACAAGACCGGAGGATGCGAGCGACAGGTTATTACAGCATGAGTGATACTCTGATTGGCCACTCTAACCGATGAGATATAACAGTTATTGACAACTCGGTGCCTCTTCTTGTTCTCAATGACTCGAAGCTCCGCGATTGCCAATCACCGGGCTGGCTTGGTATACGTACCGGTTCCCTTAAAATTCAGTAATTCATTTCATCTTTTCGTCTCTCTCTCTCTCTCCCGTGTTCATCCTCTCACACTTTTCACAGCTAGGGGCTTAATTAACGCAACCGAAATGGAAACGAGTCTCGGTACTAGACCGTACATTTAGTACATTTCGCACACTCCCACAGAGAGGGATGAATTCTCGTTCCTAGCGTCTACCCCATACGCATGTACGGAGATTTATCTATTCAACGTTTTTCCTACAGGCTCATTCACAAATGAGCCTGGAATTATCAACTCTTCAGCTCACGAGAGTGAATATTTTCTCAGGTCTCCGTAACCCGGTTGTTTGTCATTGAAATCATGGACCCTCAATTGTGATGCTTGATTCTACATAAAAAACTAACAGATTTAAGTTGATTTGCCACATTTTGTTGACTCGGAAAATTTGGATTCTCCGGCTCAATTTTCGGAGCAATATTCGCTTTTGCAGTGCTCGGTATGCACGCTCGAGGCTCCGCGCAATTCCATTCTAAACGCGTGTATGTGTTTTGCTCACGCGGATAATTTTCAGAGCTCGTAGAAAGCACCCCCTTGCTCGAAGGTGGGATTCCCACATTCGCATATTCTCGGAAGAGAACAAGAGCCGCCGCAAGCTCCATAAAGCGTCGGAGAATTTTACCGTAAAAATGTTGCGTACGCGACAGGGACCGTGGGAAATCTCGTGAGAATGATGAGACTTTGTTTTTATCCTCTTTTTTTTCCCTTGTATTTTTATATTTATGCAAATTCGCGGTTGCGAATTACTCGTTGATCCATACACTCCGACACGCACGTACACGTACACGTACACATTTACACACATAAACATGTATTTGTACGCTTCGTAATGCTCCTTCTCGATCCCCCGTGCATTCGCCATTTGCAATGGAGATTTATCATCTCTCCCGCATCGTAAAAGAAAAAAAAAAAAAAAAAACTATGAGCACGAATAATAACGAACCCTAGAGATTAACATTTTTCATTCCTCCATCAAGACGAGTTACTCGTCGACGAGTCGATGTATATAGTTTAAAACTCCTTTGAAAAAATATACATTACATGAAAATTCAATCCCGTCCCTCCTGATCGATATTTCGGTCACGAGATTACTTTCTAAATATACTCCTTTCATTTGCTTCTTATACAATATAAAAATCAATACGATGAATACTACTCCGTTACCCTCATTTTATATTTACCCTTAACCCTTCGAGCCATCGTGAGTGTGAACCAATCATTAGACTTTTGAATTTTTCGAAAACCAAATTTGCAGGCCCAACAATAATTTGTTCTCACAATAAAAAATTTCATTTTTATTGCCACAGTGAGCATTTTATTCCACCCAGTAAATAGTGTTTTTTTTTTTTACTTTTTCACGCTTTGGCTTTCATGTAAATGAGTGAATATTTCATTGACGGGGTAACGGAGTGAAAAATGCAGAAAGATTTCGATCGCTTAAGAATTTCATTCTTTTGCTCAACGTGTGGAAGACTC
Source organism: Hyposoter dolosus (assembly GCA_963921915.1). Lineage (NCBI taxonomy): Eukaryota > Metazoa > Arthropoda > Insecta > Hymenoptera > Ichneumonidae > Hyposoter > Hyposoter dolosus. The sequence goes on along the minus strand of OY998135.1, from coordinate 10,618,512 downwards.
GAACGACTTTGGGGACACCTTGTACGCAGAATCGATTTCCGGTTACTTTCAGGCTCTGCGGATTTAATCGCGAGGCATTTTGTGGTGAACCATGCATTTTTTCTTCGATTATCCGGCTATAAATTAAACCAACAATTTCCTCTTTGGAGGAATCGTTGGATTTATGCGTCGAATGACACATTTGAATCGTCGTCGAGAGGTTGGATTTGTACTCGAATTTACAATAACATGCGCACACATAACTTGCTGCTTGTCCTCCCTTTCGTCTTTCGCCTTCTGTCACCCCTTCTCACTGCGACTCCGTTAGTTCCTATGCAAATTTGCTAATTGGAGTCCTCGTCGAGCCTGCCCAACGGATTCCCCATAGAGTCTATACTGCCAACTCGTGCTTGGACGTAATCTGTCCTTCCTAAAAACTAGACACGTCTATCTCGATTGCTTATCGCCAGAAGGGCAGATTCCGAGCAATTCGAACTGGTCAAATCACAAGAGAGCGTCTCGCCCTTTCTTCTAAAGACGGTCTAATTACGCACACACGTGCCTCTCGTCTTATCTACGCACATTCATTTTCCATTCCATCTCAACGTTCATCAGGATTTATTGCTCATGAAATAACGATAAACGGACCGCGGTATTCTCAAGTCGGCGCGGCGTTCCAATTCAACGAAATATCTTTTTTCTGATTATTTATTTATCCAGAAGAAAAACAACACGAAATCTCAATCTCTATCACGTTTGTTTTCCTTTTTGTGAAAATTGTAATAGTTTTTTTTTTCTTCAGATTTGGGCTTTGAGAATTGTTTAAATGAACGTTACGTCCTTTTTTTTCTATCGGAAATGTAGAAACTTTTGTGACAAATCAACAAATTAAGGAAAAATTCTCATTATTTCGTAATATGTCAGCAAGAGCATTATAAGTAAAAACAAAATGAATGGCATTTCCATCGATTTATTTTCGTCATGCAACAAATCAGTAGGTGCGCTGCCTCATAATTCTATTAGCACGCCCAGTAGTAAATCAGTGAATAATAGTCGTATAGAAAAGCGAGGGATGGGGACAAGTTGCAGGGATTATTCGCTGGCATAACGAAATGCAATCCATTAAGTATCGGACACAAACCAGGAATTGGCATTTCGGACATTTTTCCAGGAGAATGCGTTCCATTGATGCACCTGTATGAGCTTTTTGTGTACCTCTCTTTTTCCCTTTTCTCTCTAACTCCCTCGAGCTCCCTCCCACTCTCGCGTGGATCGTTCGTTCATTCGTTACTATCCACTATCAAATTTATGGCTCCATGGTTTATATGCCATGACGTAATGTTCGAATCGCAGCTATACACAGTGCTCTCTTCCAATCTCCTGTGTTCACCTCCACCCCTGTTGTCATTGTACCTCGCGACAAATTTGTTTCGTTTGTTTCTGCTTTCTATCGCTCCATGCTGTTCCAGAATGATATAAAATGGATGGTCAATAAATATTTGAAAAATATTAACCGGTAAACGAGACTATGGAAAATCGTCCAACCAGAAAAAACTGTACTATGCGAATAATTAAACAAAATAGTTTAATACACATTTGTATTTTTTTTTTCTTGAACAAAAACCCTTTTATCATACTTTTCAAAGTTCATTGTGAAGGAATGAAGTTTCAGACTGGCCTAGAAATTTTGTTTTTTTTTTTGTTATCCACGTATTCGACTCTTTGACGACATTGTGGAAATAAAAAATGAAATAATTAAGAGAGTCTGCTCTAAATCGTTATATTGGTGATGACCAAATCCACGAGTTCGTTTCAGACGAGTTGAGAAGTTTTGGAGTAGTCGTTCTATAACCCGGCAATTAAAAGTTTACCTCTTTGTACACGAGGCTCGGTTACGTGTATGACGAACGACTTTTTACTAGCGCAAATGTGTCGCGGGGAGGCTCGCACTTGGCAAAAGCTCGTATCGCTGCCCGCGTCTGTCGTGGTTTTCCTGCGCCATACGCGGCGAAATGGTAATTGGCTCTTTCGGAATAGTTGTCGTTGATATCCGGGGACTCTGTGTCTCTCTACGTGTGCGTGTGTGTATTTTCCAATTCGTCGCTGCCAATTTTTATCTCCAGTATTTTCATTGCGTTGGAAACCAATTCCGGAGGATTCCAAGGTAAATGACAAAAAAAAATTACGGCTCACAAAAGAAAATCTACGATAATACGTAATTCCTTTATCCTATGCAGCAACACAAAAAATTCGCATGAGTTATTAAAAATCGCATCTGTATAATCCGTCGGACTGGGTCCATGTTTTTTCTTTCACATTTATTTCAATCGCGTTTTATTTTTCATGTAGTCATCCTAGGAATTCGCGAACCGTGGGTTGTTGAATACGAGCGACGAAAGTATTTTTGATAATAATCAAAATTTAGATCCTTCCTATAGTTCATTTTGCTGACTGTCACCAGAGAAAAGATATTTTTGTAATTTTCATCGTACACATTCTGTTGAAACGACAGAATGTTTGTTATTTTCGAAAAATATTGAGTTTACCGTATTCAACGAAATATCAACCATTTTCAGCAACATTTGGATTTCCGTGCGTTTATCTCGATGTGAGATTGCACGATGTTTGATATTACAATCAAGTTAATAATGGCAGAAATTGTTTGAGGGTGATAATATTGATTTTTTATTATACACAATAATACAATGATTATTAATATTGTTTCGGATGAGTTGATAATCTGTACAATACGTGAAACAGCGTCTGTTTAAAGTTTATACAAAAATATTCTGTTTTTACAAAGATTTTCATCGTTTTTTATTCTTTTTCGTGGATCTTTTTAAATTGTGCTTTTTTTTGTTTATAAAGTCAGGCGTTATAATCGTATGTCGAAAACATTTTTTTGTTAATTTTTTTTTAGCTTATATAGTGAGTTTATGAAAATTGTGCAGTTTGCTTCGATTCTCGTTGCCATGAATATTCGTCAGGTCATCTAGGTGTAGAACTTGTCCTCCGATCCAAGTATCAGGCTTAAGCCAAATAGTAGGCAGAGTTGTAACCCGCTGCGTAGTAAGGGTACGTCGAGTACGCGGAATATGCGTAGGGGTAGCTGTAGGCAGCAGAGTATGCGAGCGGTGCGGTGTAAGCGCTGTAAGCCACAGGTGCTGTGTAAGCAGCACCGAGGAGGAGTCCTCTCTTGTCACGAGCAGCTTCCGGCGCTTCGGCGGCTTCGACCTTAACGGGCTCAATCGAATCGGCCTCGACGGGTTTCGAGTCGGCGAGAGCCACAGCGACGATGGCCAGAACAACAATAGCCTGTGGGAAGAGATTATGTTACTCGAATGTTATAATTGCGAAGTGATGACGTGTTGAGGGGTAGAGATTATTATCGATTATTGTTGCTGATTTTCATTCAAACTTTATTTTAGGATGAAATTATTTGGTTACACTGAAAACAAAATTTTGTTGAAAAAGATCGATATTTTGTTCGATACGTTCGACTAAACGTTTTTTTTTTTTGAATAATCCCAAAAATTGTGTCATTGCAACAAGAAATATTTTAAAAGGTCTCTTCGGAAGCAAATTTTTGTCGTTCCACTGGTAAATTTCGCTGACAATTCCGTTAGAAACCAAAAATACTGCCAAAGTATCGAAAATATTGAAATTATCCAAAAATATTTAGTTTACCGTATTCAACAAAATATCGACGATTTTTAACAAAATTTCATTTCCAGTGTATTTGCAAATTAATATCATTGGACAATTTTTATGGTTTTTAGGTGTGCAATTCTTGTTGCAATAGTTCCGAGAGGTTTCGAGATTTCATGTCAATAACCAGAAAATTTTGTAGAAGCAAATCTGGGAATCGATCGATCCGTTTTATCAAGAGCGTTGCACTTTACTATGAAATTTGGATTTTACGTCGTAGACCAGCACTAAGGATTATGAAACCCATTGATTAATAAATTGTAATTGCTCGATTAGTGATTCCAGAATTAAGTGATTTTTATTCGTCGAAGATTTGAAAATGATTGATTGATTTATTGATATACTCACTACGAAGCACTTCATGTTGATTGAGGGTTTTGGTTTTTCGTTAGACTGGTTTGTCTTGTGTGTTAACACTGAGTTGCTTGGAGAGCGAGTGATGCTTTGACGTCGTTTCCAGCAAGCTTTTATACCAATTCGATAGTCGTAATCGTGACGAGGAGGCGCTACGTGCATCGATTATCAAATCTAAAAAATCCGACACTCGCACGTATCGTCCTATTGTCTTTCGTGCCCCAGGTTGCGATGTTGCACGCATTCGTTGCTTTTACTATACATATAGCTTACTCGTCTACGCACGTAATACTTTGTATACCGCACAAATCTATGGGTTGATTCGGGTCACACCAAACAGATTCGCTTGTTAGAAATTGTTTTTTATCTTCTTCAGCTTCCTCATCAAAAAAATCAAAGAAACTTTGATTTCTTAACAATGTTTCGAAATCCAGAGACTGATTACCTTAAAAAAAAAAAAAAAAAACAAGAAACAATTATTTCTCGTTGCATCTTTTGCCGCGTGCGTGACACAGTTGTTCAAAAATGAATTCAGATTCGCGTACGTCTAAGCGACGAGGCCAAAGTTTGCTTCGTTTGAATGGAAAAAGGGTTTTCTTATATTTTAGAATATATAGCTACATGAAGGGATAAGAAATAGAGATGTTTAAACTCAAGTTTTTCACCTTTCCGTACAAACCTTGTCCTGAGAATCCAAATGTAACGATAATTAGGAAAATATTTTATTTATGTAGATATTAACAAATAAATACTCTTTTTTATCTCTCGCAAGATTTCAGGTCATGCAAAAAATGGTTTATCTTTGAAAGTAAATGTTTGAATTTACTAGGATTTGGTTGAAATTTTTTTTTTTAAATAATTGAATTTACCTTAATTGCTAAATATTTAATTGCGACAGGTATCAATTTTAATTGAATTTTTATTCGCATTAATGGATAAAAAAAACTGTGGGATCGAATTGAAGAAAATGTGGGACATGGGCTCATTGGCATGGAATGGCCCGTGCCGAGACTATCGAAGGTTGCACACGTTCTTAATCGTTTCGTCTTCGTCGTCTTCGTGGTCTTTTGGTCGCGTGTGTTACACGATTCCATGCCATAACTATTGCCATTACCTCGACGAACCCGAGACTATGCGTTTATTGAGTAACGCGTCCTTGGACGAGTGCCAAATACGAACGAAAGTGTTTTACAATAAAATTACGATTCTTGGACACAGACAAGCGAACTTCTGTCCCTCACACCTGGATAAATATTTTTCTCGCCTTACATCTTGCCAAATTTAAATTTCCAATTTTCGAACATAAATTCATCAGCTTTGTGACAAGTTTTTGTCGCCTTTGTCTCAAGATCAAAGTGACCAAAATCTCGACTTGGATTATTACTTTATAAAGGAAACCAAAGGGCGTTGAAAAAAAAATGTTGCTGTTTTCGCGTACGATCGAACGAAAACTCTAAGTGTCCAGCTCTCTTAACTAACGTCATGCCTAATTCGTATAATGTTATTCGAGAATTTCGTGCATTGAAATTATAATCGATGTGTAAATAATAGAAGATTTGTTTTCGCACTTGGACGACGCTTCGGAATCGTCAAATGATTAATACGAGGCCGACATCGCGTAGACTTGGATTTGATTTTGTTCGAAGGGACCTTGTCCTCCTTTATAAATTAACATCAAGTTGAATTTTTCCGAAATTTTTATTTTCGGACTCCAAAAGGAACCATCGATCTTTTTTGCTTCTCGGTCACTCGGTTCATCATTTTTTTTCGAAGAGATTTCGTTCGATCGCTTAACGACAGCTGTGATTTATTTTTGATCCCATTCGACTTTTCTCCTCTTTTCCAAACTCTGTGATTAAGTGGAGTCGTCGTTTGTGAAACGCTTTTTTTTTTACAGCCCGAAAAAATTCGTTTTGTGACATTGCACAGTGTATAAACTTCTCGCTCGATAATATCAAGACTTTTCGCACTTGCACCAGAGAATTTTCGCAAGTGAGGGAAACCCGTTCCCAGAATAAGCTCCGCAGAAATATCGTTTGGTTCACCGGTGGCCTTCGGCCTCTCTCGTATCATTAATCATCTCTATTCGTTCTCGTTTATCAGTCGCGAAAAATATGGAAATTTTTCTCGTTCGCCGTGGAAAGTTAACTTGCGAAGGATGGCGAAAAAGGCGAGAGCAAGAGAGAGAGAGAGACAAAAAACGAGTCTACTTACAGTCGCCACAGCCGAGACATTTTTCGTTCCCGCTTATTTTTCTCCTCACCAGCGTCAGTGCGACTTCGAACTCCACGGAGTTTAACATTTTTTACTAAGTCTAGCGAGGCCTTATTAGCAAAAAAATCTTCAACTCCATTTTTTATTTATTTTTTTATTTTCTGTCGTTACGCCAATGATGGGAGAGCCTCAAATATATCATTAAGATCCAAGCGAAAAAAACAGAATACATTGCGTTGATGTCGTCTCCTAAAAAGTACGGAAAAGCTAAGAGGAAAAATGTTGGGAACAGGTAAAAAGGATTCGAGTTGCGCATACGGTATTGTTTCGAAGTTCTTTAGAAACTGTAGGCATTAGTGACTTGAATTAGTACAATGGCAATGCATTTTTTCAGGTCTTGCTCTCGACGTGATACTCTCCCTTCGTTTTTCAAAGTTCCAAACACATTTGCTTCCATTTCGTTGCAAAGAGTCTATAGACTCGACACACAGAATGTTTTTCTGCTTTCCTCGGTGTCGCTTTTTTTTAAATACTTTTTACGTTAACGGATCTGTTGCTAGTGTCGTTTTCCGCTTTTAGTTTTTTCTCGAATACTCGCTCACGGGAGCATCTGTTTTGTCTCAGGATTCAACAACACCCGAGCAGGGGTGGATTCTTCGCGACGTGTTAAAAAGCACCACGTCTATGCATATTTATTCTCTATGTATACGAAAGATGAATATGGCAGATAAAGGTATACGCGTACGACGACTCTTGAAATATGGTTTAATTCATGAATAAACTCGTTCAAATAATTAATGCGAAAAACGTTAATTTCAAGTGGGTATGACGATTATATACAAACGAATCAAATGAGTGTATTCACTCGGTGTGCTGGTTCTTGAAGTACTTTATCAGTTGACTGGTTTTCATGGAGTGCACAAACAATCTTCGCACAGTTATGAACTCGTTAGACTTTTTGTTTATGCTTATTTTCTTTTACGATCAACTTGAAAATATATTTTCAATGCGGAAAACTATAAATTCGTTTTTCTTTCGTTCAATTATAAATTCATTGAATATCTCTGATTGGTAATATGGATTTGAGATTTTTTGGAGAGTTTGAAACTTTAGAATTGTTGAATAACATAAAAAAATAATAGAAAAAAAGGGAATGAAATGGTGAAAATATTTTTTGGACGTTTTCGTTGATGCTGTCGCGATCACACCTGCGCCATTTCGCTGTGCATATCAGCAGCGAGTGTCAGTCAAGATATGTCTATATTTACATATGGGGCAAAGTTGAGGATATAACTTGGTCCGTCCGGTAATCCGATCGACCAGCAGTTTGGTCGGGCCGGTGATTCGATTTGTGAACCCTCGCCCTGGCAAGAGCCCGCCGGGCTTTTGGCTCGATCGTGTGTGGCATTGGGAAATGCTCGGAATCCTCGAGTGACAGAGACAGCGACTGGTTCAAAAATCTTGACTATTCTTCGATAACCACTGGCATCCCATTCGAACTGTTAATTCGGTGCTCTCGTAGCAATTCCAGTGATTTTTTTTTTTCTTCATTTTAATGTCAAACTCTCTGTCGGATAGGCGTTTCGACAGATCGAAATTTCGTTGAATTAAAAGCACTTTTTGAAGTTTTAGTCAATAAGAATCGATGGGACGAATCGTCAGAATTCATTCTTAACTTTTTTACAATTCAATACTCTCAAGAATCGTTGAATCCAATCTGTTGGGAGAAAAGCGAAAACATTCGTGTACTCATTCGAAGTAGCAAATTTAAAAAAATGAAGATGATGTTTAACTGTGCTCTGCACTGTTTTAAAACTATTGAATGAAACCTCTGAAGCGAGGTCACCGAGTATATTCGACTGGGACGCCAAATGGGTGAAAAAAAAGAAACATAAAAAGGGCAAAAAGAATCAAAAGCTTGGGGCGAAGGGTAAATAGAAAAAAAGGGATGAGAGAAACGAACAAGAGTTATAAGTGAACTGGAACGAGGGCCACGGTAAACAGACTCCGAAATTGCAAAAGTTACGCTACTTGAGCCAGTTCTGCGACCACATTTTCTCTTTCTACGTCTCTTTCACTCTTACCATCTTTTTCACTCACACGAGGGAATGTCGATGTATATAAGATTATTGCTGTGCTTTTGAGGATCAGAGAACTTGCTGCATGACTGCAAAGTTAAACTAGACTACGTAGTCCGTAAGGAAACTCTCGCTCCGAGCTTTCCAGTCAAATTTAAGGACAAAGGATAGCGTGGCAACTTTATTAATGCAAGTATAGTGCATATTATTAAATGGCTCTTATGCTCATTTACGAATTCATTCATTCACAGTCTACTTTTGAATTTCACGCCGCTCCTGCTTAAATCCTGTAAGAACTTTCATTTTGTTTCATTTGGATATTGCTTTTTGAACAGCCTGTCGATAATTCTCGCGTGGAAAGTATTTAGAAATGTTCAAATTGAATGAATTGTTCAAATTCATCAATTTTAACTCAACGTAATCAATAATTTCGCGAGTATACAAAACAAAGTTTCGTCTCCATTTAAAAGAGGTTCGTCTGGTTTATGAATTAATGAATAGATATTGATCGACCAATGCTGATTGGTTGGAGATTGATTATAATAACTGTGTGGGTTATGTCCTCACTGACCTGCCAGATTCACTCAGTCAATTAAGCTGGGCGCGATTGGTTTTGTTTTGACTTACTTGATAGCGTAATTAAAATTTTCTATTGGTTCTGGATCAGTCCTCCAAAGTAAGAAGAATTTTTGGTAAATCTGTCGAACCAGGGCTGCAGCTTAAAATACACTGAATTTTTTTCCTAACGTTTTTTATCACTCAGTGAAGGTATCAAATGCAAAATTATGGTGGGGTATGAATTTTTTTGCGAGGAGATGAAAAAGTGGTGGAAAAATGTTGGATGCTTCGTGGGTAGATTTTTGGAAATGCTGTCAAGTCTCGATGGAAATATACTGTTCAACGCAGCGAAGTATTTTACCGCGTACAATACTCGTATGTGTGGAGCATATCAAAATCGCATCCGTTTCAATTTTATTCAGGATATTGACTGGGGAGATTTATTCTCCATCGCATAATTCGTATATATCGCGTGTGTACGGCGAGGCAGGAAATGGAAAGTTTTGTTGAGAAGCGTAGCGAATGAAAATGGAATGGAAGGAAAATTCAGGCGAAGTCACTGGGCGTGGCTCCGGAAAAATGGGATTTCAGTATGGTTCTTTTTTTATGAAGTATTGGATTTGGAGCTTTTCGATCTTCGGTAGCGGAGAAGCGATGGGCTTTTTCTCGGCTTCTGTTTTTTTATTTTTATTTCTTTTTCTTTTCTCTGTGGACTCTCGACGCAATGCGTACTTTGGAACTGAGAGGCTGTGGCCCGGCGAGTAAGCAGTAGTAGTAGACGAAACTCGAGACTATCGAGACTTCGTGGCATTTAGGGCTTGGCTGGCCGGGTCTTTTGGCGCCGCTTTTCTCTCTCGACGCTGCCGTCGTCGTCTTTCGACCCTCTGCTGCCGTTTCACTCTTCGTACGACGACCCTCTGTCTCTCTCACTTTTATATCTCACTCTCGCTCTCGTTCTCATAGTCTCTGGACCTTTCTCTCTGTCGCGAGCTTCGAGACTAGAGACCGAAAACGAAGAGATGGCAAAGGATGAATATGTCTGTATTCGCAGGCTTGTGTGGGTGTCTCCGTGAAGGTAGAACGAGAGAAAAGAGAAAAGTGAGAAGGCAAGAGATTGAGAGGCACCAGGAGGCTTCTTCTTCGTCGACGACGGTTTCATTGAGGGAGAGAAAGCGTCGAGGCGCCCGGCCGTCAAAGGTCGCCACGGGGATATAAATACCCGCGTGGCGCCGCCATCCTCGCCCTCGTTCAATCTCAACCGCTCTCTCGCTCTCTCCAAGTCCTCTTTTTTCTGTTTCCAACTCGTATATATTAATCCCTTCACCTTGATATTAAATCGCCAAGCTTTGTCAAAGTTATTTATTTTACAAATTTTAATACTCGACAATGCTCGAATACCAACAAAAATCAGGCGTTGATGGGACATTGCGATCGATATTATTCTACGGTTTCTCAGCAGACGTTATCGTTCGTATGTTTTTTTCTCCTATGGCCATAAAAGATGAACAAATTGTCCACCATTTTTTGCGACATTGCAGCCATTCGCAAGAAAACAAATAGACTTTTGTTTATTATTACAATGTATCGTCAACGATAGCCACGGGGCCAGCGATCCGGTTTCTAAAAATCGATAGGTTCCAGTTTACATGAAATGTTTTTTTTTTTTGTTTTTTAAATTCATTAACTCGTTCCAGAAATTTCATGTTTTATTTCTCCCGGAACCGGAAGTTGAAATGCGTGTTGACCCATGAGCATGTTGTTTGGTTGATAGTTTTTCAGGGTGCAGCTTATTTTTCTGGGCAGAGCAATATTTGCTTGGAGCTCGTTCTCTTCACCCGTTAATTAAAAACTCATCGTCAGGTACGCATTTCATTTGGAGATGCGCAAGCGAAAGAGGAAAGAAAAAAGTGTGTATATGCATGTACACAGTTCATTCGTAGTCCGTTACTGGGCAGCCAGCGGCCAGTCGAGCACGCTTTTGTGTGCACCTTTTGAATCGAGAAACTTCTGTGTTTTACTTTTGCCGGAGCTTTTTTCGAGCTTTTCTACATAAGCACGACCGGAAAAAAAAAAACGGTGGGGTCTCTCGTGCACCAGAGAGGTCCAGTGAAAGCATTAGCTTCTCTTTTTTGCCTCGTTCTCTCTCAACTGACCCAGAAATATACAAAGGGCCGCGGCGGAAAGCGTAGGCGCAGGACCGCTTATTTCTGCTCTCTCTCTCTCTCTCTCTCTCTTTCTCTCTTTTTCTCCCTTGTCCATCGGGATAGCGTATAAGATGTTAACCAGCTACAGAGCACATTTCTCTTTATTTCTCTCTACCTATCTGGCTCTTAGACTTGTATGAACTGCACTCGAAAAAAAAATGTAAAAACGAGGCAGAGAATAAAATAGAAATATTAATGGATTGCCTCCAGGAAGTTCGAATAATAAAACCGAGAGATTTCGCACGAGGCTTCTCGCAAATACACGTAAAAAAAAATTCATTCCTCCCTTTTTTCATGTTTCGCATCCGAAAACCTCTCGGATCTTCGGAGCTGTATTCTTCTACGTCAAGGGAGTATTCGTTTGTGTTTCTCTCAAGAAGAGATCCTGCAGGATATCACTTTTTGGCGATTCCTTGCACGATCCTGAACGCTTCATTAGACGTTATCCTCGCTTTTTCATTCCATACGTGTCTCTTTGTTCAACTTGCACACTCGTACACGATGATTTAATCCCCATCGAATCAAACGTATCAACTTGTTCCTCTTTTATTTGGCTCGCTGCGATGTGAAAAATCTTGAAACATCCTGAATCGCAATGTTCATGCATCAGCACAGAAACTTGCAGCTTGTTCTGACCCTCCCTCTGCTCTTGTCTTGATCCGTGTCCATTACCCTCGGAAAAAACCTCTGACTCTACGATTATTTTTATACACTGCCCGCTGTCGGAACTGCCCATACCGCTTTTCATCTCACGTGACAAATCCTATCGATTTGACTTTTCTGTTTGCTTCCACTGAATACTCGTCCAAAGCTCAAGCAGCAGCTCTTCCGATCTACGATTTGCTGGACTCTTCTCCTTAAGGGCATCGATTTCTTTACAATTCAATTTTACTTGTGTTATTGTCAAACTTCAAAAACTTGTTTATTCTTACTGCAGAGTCCAAAATATATAAAACTTCTGATTTTTTTGTTGTTTTTAACTCTAGCATCATTTACGTTGCTTCGTCACTTCTGAATTCACTTTTTTTTCGGTCAAACGTGAATTATTCGATGGATCGACATTTGCGATCGTATCGCATGGAGTGTTACCGTTCGAAAAAAAAAAACGAAAATAACGAATTCCACAATTTTTCGAAAACTTTCGACTCGTATTTTATTGATAACACAGAATATAGTTCTCTTAAGTGGTCGATGTACGTACTTTACGGTCGCTCTCGTGGCAGGAAATACGAATTTTTTCGGCAATCCAATTCGCTCGGTATTGGAACACATTCGAGAGATGAGATAGGGACGGATGGGATACATAATTGGTAGATCTAATGAGCACACACACGGATGGGCACACACGTACTTTACGTCTCGATAGTCAAAGGAAAATTTGTTGAACGTGGCGTGAATAGAATGTGGAGAGACTCCCAATCCGTACCTATATCAACACATTCCCGTGGTCATTGATTTTCGATACTCTAAAACTCTGGTTCTGTATGCATGTAGATATTAAGGGGTAGAGCATACTATATACAATATATAAATATAGCTATATGTCGTCCTGTAATCTTGCCCTTTCTTTTCTTTCCTTCCCGGTCGTAGCATCGAATGTACATCAAAATAAAAACCGAAGTAAAGTTATTGTGCGCGCTTGTATAACCGGAAGTTAAGGAGAATTGTACATAGGCTTCGGGATACGGATAAAAGGATTTGGAATAGTATGATCGTCGTTTTCGCCTTTTTTCTTTACTGCGCATACGCCAGCATCTTTATCGGTTTTTATTTTTCGTTTGCGGCCAAGAACGTGATCACGTTGTGCCTTTTTTGGTTCGGTGGACATTGAAACTCACCCCACGAGCTCCAAACTAATTGTCTCTCATGTAAACATGGAACATTTTTGCCACATCGTCATTTTAATTTACGGCTAATTTTTCTGATTGAGCACCTACAAAAAAATGACTTTGCTACTTTTTAAAAATCTTCGACGAGTTATTTTTGGGAATAATGAGAATCTTATGGATTTTGACCAAACGGAAATGAGCTCAAGAATTTTGAGCTCAAGAAGAAAGCAAGCGATTTTGGCACATAATAAATTCATTTTCGGAACTTTGCTCTGCTTGCTTTATTGAGATATTCGGACAAAAGGGAATAAGCGGTGACCGGGATCTGCTGTGGTCTAGCTTACTTCTCTGCATTCGGTATTTGAAATGAATTATTCCTTGTGAGAATTTTGATGCGTTCGCTCGTCTTTGAATAAATTTCCCAAGAGTGGAAATCTTTACTCGTAAAAGCTCCTTTGAAGATTGTAAATTCGCAAATTTGGTCGAGTGGCTGAGAGTACTGTGTATCGATCGTAAGATGCGACGACGCGACACTGCCGAGGCGATGCTAGCGGTCGTGTCCCATTTCTTGTGCTTCCCTTCGCCTCCATTCAGCTGTTATTTCTATCATTTTCTTAAGAAAATCGTGGCTTTTTTTTTTAACATTTGATTCTCTTCTGATCTGTGATTCATTTTCAATGACACACAAATTTTATTTCTATCATTTCTGTTAAGGTAGTACTGTAGATTTTAGAACAAGTGTTCAAAATTTGATCAAATTTGATATGGTAGTAGATGATGATTAGAAAAGGATCCAGTCAAAATTTCAAGAGGCTACAGAGAACCAGAAAAAATATATTCGTATTGGTGATTAAAATTGAGTTTCATGATAAATCTCAGTTTTCATTGTATTTTACAATGAATTCTTATCAATTCTTAGGAGAAATCACAGTTTTCATTGTAAAATGCAATGAAATGTATGAAATCGATGTTAAATTCATGAAATTACCAATGCGAATATCTTTTTTCTGGTTCTCTGTAGCCTCCTGAAAATTTGACTGGATCTTTTTCTTATCATAATCTATACTACTGTACCAATTTTTATTAAATTCTGAACGGTGATTCTTAAGATGCTGGATCAGTCACTGAACCTCCCCTCGAATTTTCGAAATAAAAATTCTTCGATATCGTTTGATTAGTAAAAAAAAGGCTCTTTCAGCGTACGCAGGACGATGGCAAAAATCCGCTGACAGGGGTTTTTTTTTTTATTGGTGAAATCGTGTCGGAAATATTCAATTTAGAAAATTGCAGCGATCTCTCTCGCATTCACGCAGTGGCGAGATAGCGATTGATCCTTCATCTTAAGACCCAAAACTGATTTATAATCTTTGGGACGATTCGAAATTGGAGGTTCGCGAGATGTTAAGAAAAGAGACATTTTGGCTGTCGATTCAATATTATTTATTTATTTTCAACGAACTGCATCGAAATTTTTCTCCCTCTTATTTCTGGATTATTCGTTATCTTTTCATTATCTTCACAGCATTGTTTTCCTTAATATTTTTTCTTTCTTTGGAATGTTTCTTCTTCTCCTAGAGCTGGTTCTCTTTTCTCTAGGATTTACGGGAGAATTCTATCGAAACTCGAGAAAGTTTACGATCGTTTCATCCGGAATGTTTTTATGTCCTAAAAACGGTGACCAAAAGTACACGGTTCCAATATCCTCAGTTTTTCCGTGTCGTCTTTTTGTTCGAAAATTCTTACGCGTTCAAAGATTTTCTCTGTTCGTATAAAAGAAAAAAATAAATAAAATGCGGAACTCGTTAAACTTTCTCTCGCTTTTCACGATAAATCGGGGATTCGCAGGAATGGAAAGATTCACGAGCGTCAGTGTTTATCGTCAGGGGGATGAGGAAGGAATACGGGTGGAACAATAAATTACATTCTAGTCTCTCTCCCTCTATTTTCTACCCCTTCGTTAAACGGTTCCTTAATTATTCTCTGATATTTAAAAAGAGTAATTAATACGTTGAGCATTGAATTTATTCGAGTTTCGGTAATTCCCTCGGTAATTCCTCGAATTGTAGTTCCATCCGGAAAAGAGCTCGATGTGCAAATCACCATACTAGCTGATGCAATTTCCATTAACTTCTCCCGGGGATTAATTATTCTCGTTTTTTTCGCAATTTTTTACCCGCGAAAAACAACTTTGAGTCAGTTTTTTCTATGTGCATGCAAGGCCATCGTTAAGCCGTCACCTAACCAAGTGTCGGGCTCATCCGAGACTGCTAGTCAAATTTGTTATTTCGATGATCAACGAGTTTTCATATATTTTACATTATTTAGTGCAACAATGAACGATGACGTCGAATTTTTATCCATTTTGCTTATCAAGGAATTTCCCGAAACCCAAAAAGCTTCAGGCGCTCCATTCAGTTCCTATGCGATTATTAATTATCGTTGAATTTTGCATACATGGGAAAAGCCATGTACTCCCGGCTCAATCCATTCATTTTACTATTTTATCAGTACAATGAATTGCATTATTTCCGTTCACGCTGATAATCGATCATCTCCAATGGGTTGGCGGAGGATCTTCAGTTCAGCAAAGTGTGTGAAAGTTGTGCCATGACCTCATTCGCACGAATTTCTTTGAACATTCATATCGACAAGTGATGAGTGCTGTGTATGCAAAAAAGGAAAATGGTCTCGAAAGAGTGGGGCTGTTAATGGGTGCAATTCTAACTCAACTAAGGGGAGAATCGTGCTCATATAATGGCGTAATCTCGTATTTCGCAGACTAGGGCAAATTATCTCTCTCTTAGCGTGGCGATGAAACGCCAACGGGAGGAAAGCTCGCGCGCTCTTTAATACCACCGATAATTCATTCTAAATCCAGCAATGAAGCCTCCGGAGTTTCCCTGTGTATACCCAGTGTTCGGAAACGTCCGAGAGTCTATATAATGTGCTCTATAAAGCATTCTGAGAAATGATGTAGCGTGTAAATCTTGAAGTCGTGAAAGATATATGAAAAAGGAAACTCTCGTCACGAGGAAAATCTTCCAAGATTTTGAACAAGCCATTCGACTATTTACTTGCTAGTTTTTTCTTATTTTTATTTTGACGCTTAGCAACTTTGTTGGGTGCTCTTGAATAGTGTGCTCATAGTTCTTCTCGTTTCTTTTGGAGTGAACGCTGAAGTTGAACTTTTTGTTATTAAATAGTTTAGAGTTGGAAGAAAGTGTAAAAAAGGGAAACTCGCACACTTTCGTTTTGCTGATTTTGTTTTTTATTTTTAATGTCCTTTTCCTTTTTATCACGATATGAAAATATTTAATCAAGAGTCTGAAGGCGGAACCAAAATCGCTCTACGTTTTTTTGCTTCGTTTCCTTCTTCTCGAACTCGCGGGAGAACGAACAGAGGAGAGGACGTACGTACGAGTGTTCTGCATTCTAAGCGCATAATCGATTACGCACGCTCGAGAAAACTAGACGTGGGTGAGAGCTTGCACATCCAAACCTTGCCCGCGCGACTTCCTGGTCCTTTGATCCCCTAGCATAAAATATATATCACCTCCCCCTTCACTCCCCTTTGCGGATATGCATAATACACGATAGCGTCGAAATAATCTCTCGCCTTCAGTAGATGCTTCATAATTTTCACTCAAACCGACACAAAGTTTGCGTTCGTCGGCTGCCAAGCTCAAATCGTATTTCTCTTTTCTTCATAAACATTTTATGAGGTTTTTATTCCATTGAGACAATGAGGAAGCTGTGTAAGACAAAACGGGACGATCAAATTTGTCAAATGATGATTCAGTCTCTCGGAACAACTGATTACAATGATTTCCTACTTCGTCATTTTTATTGACATTTCTATCCTGGCTCCAAGAATTAGAATCTCTTTTACAAAATTATTTGACAATGTGCTCAATGGTAGTGGATGGCAATCTTTTATTTGACTTGACGATCTCTAAAAAGGGACAGACAGAGAAGAGTGTAAGGAGCAGGTAATGTCAGCGAAATTTTTCACGATTCAGCTTGAGTAATTTCGACCACTTTTTCACTGTCATTTTCCTTGGTTCGTTCTGGATTCACGGAATGCTGGACGAGAGAATTTCGTCGAGTGATCGACCCAATTTTTGCTGGCATTCTCTTCTACTTTGTCAGCACAATTTATTGATTATGTAATAAATTATTTTCGCTCAGTCATCTCTCGGTTGTTGCGCCAAATGTTGCTGTAATTTATTCGAGTTTGTAAAAATAAAATATATTATTGATTCACTCGTTGATTTGACTGAAACGCTCCAGCGATACAACGTCAATCAAGTTTTAATTAGTGCTCTTTTTAATTGAGCTTCCTGTCGAGGAGTTTGCCAACAATAGAGTAAAAAGACAAAACAGAATGTTTTCAATGTCGAGGAAATATTATTTAATGAAGTTTTTTTTTTCTTCTCAATGCAGCCGATTCATTTTCCTCGCTCCGGGAAATTCAATCACTCTCTGAAATATTGTAAAAGCGTACGAATTCACAGTTAACACGAAATAGCGTTAAAAATTCTAGCGCATTTTCTGGTTCTACATATTCCCGGGAATATCTGCTTTCATTTGTCCGCCCGCGGCTAATTTTCGGGCGTGGAATTCTGTCTAATCAGCAGATGTTGAAAATTGAAAAAAACTGCCCACTCTTTTACATTTTGCGTGCGAACGTTGTTTCACACCCACATGCTCATGAAATTTTCTTTTTAATCAATCGCACGAAGAGAAAGAGATTGGATATAATTTTTCAATTTGATTTTTTAAGCTCGACAAATTATTATTTTTTTAATTATCGCCAGACATTTCGTTCCCTGCCAACAAAATAGTTTATCTTATTTCATTTTTAAGCAATTTCCTGTGAATTCCATGAACTATGTATGAATGAGGATTTGTTTTCCGGAAACTTGGCGTATAAATTGAGTAAATTTTTTTCTTCCGGATAAATGTCGTTCTCTATGTTAAATTTGCCTTTTTCGAAAAATAACAGCCACTCCTTTTTGTTCCAAATGGCTCATCGTTGATGATAAATCGTATTGAACTCGTAACGCGCTCGTTAACCAATCGATGATCCTGCCTCGATAAGAAAAGAGTGATTAAGGAGGCTCGAGAAAAATCGTTACTGCTACAGAGACATAACACGAGAGAGAAAGATATAAAAAAAGAGAGAGAGGAAAGTAACTGTTTGGTGTTACGATATATCCGCCTCTCGGATCGTCTCCTATCTGCAGCTGCTATCCGATCCCTCTTCTCTTTTCTCTTGCTCTACAATGTGCTCTTCCTGTGTATTTTACGACGGACGGGCGATACCAAACTCCCCATCAGCATCAACCAGGCCTCATGCTCGTGAATCTTCTCGAAGCTTAACGATATACTCCCCTCTTTCGCTCTTCCCTTTCACTGTTATGTCCTATCGTGAATTTCGAACTTTTCCGACGTCAAAGAGAATCGGAGATTGTATCATCCATTCGCTAAAATTGATCAGAGCAACGAAACATTTTTTTGTATTTGTTTACCTTTTTCTTTCAATCTTTTTTTTCCCTCCAAAAATCTTTCGAATTAAATTATCATTCGTGTGTCACTTGCTTGTCACTGACTCCCATTTTATTTATTTTATTTTATTCCACCACCAGTTTCCCGTTAAAATTTTGTTGTTGATACAAACTTTGGAGGCTCTCGGAGATGATAAGACATCGTAGCTACAGTAACGAACTATATGAAACGAGAAACAACTATACAAGGTGGACGACACAGCTCACGCGATCTGAGCTTCTGAACACGCGAAAAGAGAGTTAACACACAAGACCCGATTATCGTTCGACAGAAAAAGTCAACGTTTCACCTGCATGACAACCTCGTACCTTCGGGATCTTGTTTGGTCGTTTTTTTGTTCCAGAGGGTTAATAATTAGATATAATAAAGGCCCAGGCATGATGGAACGATTTTCAAACGATTTAGTGCTATACGCATAGATTTTATCATCGATGACGCCGAGCTCTTGCATTTACCGGTTTAGAAAAAACCATTCGCAACATTTTATGTATAACGCGCACATCGATGCTCGATGGGAATTATCTCGGGAATTACGGCAAAAGCGGTAGACGAATGAATGAAACTCGCTCAATCCCAATCTACCATTCATTCGTAGATGCTGTTCAATTTATAATGTCTGACGAATGAAATAAACGCTGTAGAGTTTTGCTCAAATTTTCTATTTTCTCCCAATTGCTTTTCCTGGTACAATGAATTAAGAAATATCGGAAATGCAACTGAATCCATGGCCAATCCTTTATCAAGGGCTTTCCCAAGGGACTTGCTCGAGTAATCAATCATGTGACTGGTTTTTTCCTACAACAATTAAGCTTTTCATAAAATGTCATGAAACGTGCGATTAGAAGGAAAAATGTGAAAAAGTGATTGCTAGTGCAGTTTCAGATTAATGATTGAGTAAGAAAATTCTATTTATTCGAACGATCGATTCTTAGAGATTTGAGTCAGCTGTAATTTCTCCATTCGTCGCGCCGGATGTCCGAATCGTTTATATTTAGATTGTTATTATGATAATGGGAGAAATAAATCGAGTGTCACTGCAATTCCGACGAAAAAACCGCGTAATTCGTTGCGGGGGTGTATCGAATTTCGATACGAAAAAAAGGGAATATCATCGGGGACGATATGGTGAGAGAGAACGTGGCAGCTTTCAGCCGGAGAATATGAGGTTTGTGGTTACCGTGGTGCGGTAGGATGACAGGACGCCACTTCGCAGTATCTTTTTTTTATTTTTTATTCTCACGCTGTTTTGTGCATGACGACGTCGTTGCTTTTTCATGAGTCTCTATCCTTGGTATGTTCCACAGCAGTGCTAAGCCTTTCGCACAGGTGTGAAGCTAACGATATTCTCTTTTGTAATCCTGAGCTTCTCCTCTTCGACATTTTCTGCAGTGTTGACGTTTTTTTATTCCTGATTCTGTTCTCCGGTCACTTTGCTTCGGATCTCCATTATAAATAGGAAACGTGAGAATTTCTCGTTGGATAAGAAACGGTAGCAATTTCTTCGACAACAATAGAGAATATTAAATTAAAAATATGCAGCTGGGAAGATCGAGGAGAATGAGAAACTAAAAGCAGCAAAGCTTTCAAGTTTCCTCCCACGCCTCTAGAAAAGAGGAAAGAGAACGAGCCTCTAGCGTAACGGTTGCAACGAGAAGATTCTACTTCGCCTATTCGATTCCGATCGCTCTGAATTTGCATTTCAAATTAAACGGAATCGAGTCGTCTCCGAAGAGTCTCTCGGAGTCTGCGACATTCTTTTTTTACTCTCCCCTATTTCCCGCATTTTCTCTCTCTCCCTTTCACACTGTCCTTCTTTTTTTTTTTTTTACTGACTTAGTCCTTCTCACTTTCGTACATCTCTAGAGGCTTTTGATATTCCTTCGTCGTACAATGCAACGTTTTATAGATTTCATCCCCTTTCTCACCATCGGCTATGTGTACCTTTTTCTCCGAACTCTTCGATTTTCACTTTGTCCTTTTCTTTATTTATCCTCAACTCTCAGGAGCGTATGGTCCTCTATATAAGGATGTTCCAACGGCGAGTAAAGAAAGGAGAAGCATGAAAAGGGTGGGGGAGAGCAAGATAAACCGTGAAAGTAAAAAACGAAACGAGAGGTTGAACGGATCGATGTCATCACTGTCCAGGAAATCAGAGCGTTCATTTATTCTCGAGATAAATGTTGTTAACGAAAATTCCTTATTCCGTTTTATTTCCGAATGTCAAATGCTCAGCTCTCTGCCAAATTCAACGCCGAATTTTGCACGTTCCATACATTCGTAATTTTTACTAAAATCTCTTCAGCTAAAGTTTTCAAACATCGGTCCATGACGTACGTGTACTTTTAACACACACGAGAAAGCAATTCAATGGACTTATGTAGTCGCTCTTTTTGGTATTCAAATATTAAAAAAAAAATATTTGTTCACGTTGAAGATAAATGAGAGAAATGTGCAAAAAGATAAGGATAAATACACGTTCAAGTTGCGAAGAGCTTTTGAGGTTCGGACGAAGAAAGGAAAGGAGAGA
Source organism: Hyposoter dolosus (assembly GCA_963921915.1). Classification (NCBI taxonomy): domain Eukaryota; kingdom Metazoa; phylum Arthropoda; class Insecta; order Hymenoptera; family Ichneumonidae; genus Hyposoter; species Hyposoter dolosus. The sequence goes on along the minus strand of OY998135.1, from coordinate 10,597,493 downwards.
AAGGAAGTAAACCGAATCGAGAAAAGAGCGGATTCCGAACAGTTTATCCGGCTACTCTGGATACTTCTCTCTCTCTCTCCCTCCCTCCGTTTCTCTCTTCTCGACCCAACTACGAATAATCTCCTTCAAAGGCTCCCAAAGGGTCGCGAATGAGAAAAGCTCGAGCTGCCTCGGTTTTTCGTTTATATATATATTTATATATCTATATCTGCTTTCTAAGATATATAAACTCGATGGCTCATTCCTTTCGTGTTCTTTTCTTACCCTCTTTCGCTTCCTATATCTCTTGGGCTGGATCTTTTATTTTTATCGACCATTCGATATCTCCAGGGGTAAGCTGCGTGCTTTATCCCCTCCCTTACTCTCCCCTTCCTGTGTGAGAGGAATGATAGGTGGGTGTTTTCTCCTGCTACTTGGCCATTTCTGAAGAGCAGTCCGATCTGACTCGACATTGAAGGAAAAGGCGTAACCTCTTTTCGGCTCTACGTCCCGAAGATTGAGAGGAAACGACACATATTTCTCGTTCCCTACATGCTCAGGGAATAGCCTAACGGACTTCCGCATCGATTGACCATTCGGAAGACAGAACGAATAACAAAATTAAAGTCCCACGAGATAGATTGCACAATAATCAATCATGTCAATTCGCATACCCCAAAAAAAATCATATTTTCTCAGTCGCAAGCAATTTACCGTTTTTTTTTCCGTTGCCACGAATTATCATAACGGATTATTGACTTCTGATGATGGCTTTTCGGAGGACCCATTAAAATATATTCATGTAATTATCATATTAATCGTTCACTCAAACTGTCCACCATCACCGTTCCTACCCCTGCGGAATAGTAATTTTCTTATCTTAACCATGACGTCGGTTCAGCTGTCTGACCAGTCACTGACATTTCTACTCGAGCGTATATTATTCGAGGGATCTTAAAGCTGCTATCGCGTGTTTTCGACGACGCAACTTTACGACTGAGACCAATCTCTTTGGCGATAATGCCCTCATCGATCGCGTACACTGACATTTTTCGCTTTTATCGCACAGATACACACGCACACATACCCAGCACACAAATTAACGTTTTACGCGCATTCTCACAGAATTCCAACAAAGGAATCCAGGAAGACGATTGAAAAAATGTCACGCGATCGTAGCGTTATATATTCATACCAGCCTTTATTTATTCGTATCCACATTCATCTGTTTATACGTAAATAATATTTATATGCACCGATGTACAACGTTGATATTTCATTCGTTCCTACTTTTTAAAAAATATTATTTATCTGACATTCCGATCGGTACACTGACTCGACCGCACCGTGCATTTTCATTGTCCTTCGTGCAGTCACGTCAATCGATTTGGACATGAACCAAAAATTCCTGTTCGCTGTAAAGCCTCCTTTTGATGCTTAAAAATCTACAGAACTATCAACGATTTACACAGCGATCAGCACATATTACACGCACGTTTTGGTCGGGGGTTTATTTCTCGGGAAGTGCAATCAACCTGCTTCGCTGCATTGAATCTTGGCGGACCAGTCCTTTGCGAATACCTCGCACAATTCCATCATTATAAATCGACATTGATTAGTTTTCGTTCATTTGTCGGCTGCCAAAAATTTCGCAAAAGTATTCTGTATAAAAAGGCAAGAAAAAAAAATGTTCATTTCCATGTCAAACTCTGAAAATTCGTCGGTCATCGAAAACGGCGATCGCTGAACAACTCGAATGATCAATTGAAAAAAGAATTAGCAGCTTCAGAGATTCCAATTCTCGAGAAAATGCAGTCTCAACTCGTTTTGTGAAATCCTGAAAAATTTCGTAATTGTTCATTTTTCATTAAGCGTCTTTTTTTTTGAGTACCGCTGGGGAAAAGCCGCGAAAACTGCGTTCACAACGCCAGAAGAATGGCAACATACGTTACGAATATTGCCGTGGCAGACACAACGATGTTTTTCACTGTGGGCAATGCCTCAAGAACAGTTGGTTGACAATAAATAAATAAATAAGTAATAAATAAGTGAATCGCACGACAAAATCAATATATACGCAGTATTGATGATTGTAGAGCTACGAGTCCTCATGGTGCACGGCATATGATTCATAGCAGCAGAATTATTTCCATCTCCATTGAAATTGCATTTGCCCAATAACATCGTTTCACAAAGATTTTTTTATCATTTTCGTTTTTCTTTGCGAAAGATCGCGATGTACGTATTGTTATGAAGAGGAGAGTTGTGGGAAGGGACGGAGCAAAGCTGCTATATAAGTGTGACACTGAGACGAGGGGAGGGCGAGGGTGCATATCCCGTAGATAAAAGAAATTTACATTTTAATAGCTTGTCGTGCTACAGTCAAGAGTTCAACGATAGAGCATTCTTTGCGTGTACGACGCTTGGGGAATCGAGAGTTTCCAGTTTTTTTCCTCTCCATATGCCTGTAGATATGAGGTTAACTATTCAGCATTGTACACTGAAAATTCTTCCCAATAACTCTTCATACCAATTCCTCGATGTCGTGTCCGTATATACATATTTTTATTATCTATATCGATATAAATATGAACGCAGTTTTTTTTGCTTTATCCCAAGTTTTCTTTCTGTTCGGCAAATATTTGCACGAGATATATTTCAATCTTTGCTGGGCCACGGTCTACGTGATCACGAGGCACTTTGTGAATCTATCCTCAATTTTTTATTTCAAATTCCATGTGATTTTTGCTGTTTAGTGAACAACTCACATATTCTTTATTAAAAAGTAGAAAATCGTGGATCATCGAGAAATGGAAGCTGCAGAAATGCGAAGACATTTTGCGACCCGTTACCGAAACGTGTCTTTCGTTGTTATTTTCTTTCTCATTTTTTAGATGCTTACAGAACCTCACACTAGCTTCATAAGAGCTTCGCTCTTCTCTGCGAGAATGAATATTTCATAAATTTTCGAGAAACACTGAAGCAGCCCAAAGTATAGGAAAAGGAGAAAATTCCGAACCTTTTACGATCCCATGGCGCCTCTGTTTCATCTCCACTCTCACCCTCTGTCCGGCACTTTCCGGCTTATTTCTTTCACCCATCTGGATAGCTGCGAAATTTAGCGATCGTCGTTTCCCCGCGCAGCCATACACAGCTATAAAGGAATCCACCATTTTTTTTCTATCCCCATTTTTCTTCGAGTTAATTTCCTCAAGCAAGCCCATCCTTCCTTTCATAACCGCCTTATCCATTAACAGTTCGTATACACGAATTGTACATGTAATAAATAACGAGAGTCAAGCATACGAGTAAACCGAGCTTTGCAATGAGCTTATTCGCCAATCTCTGGCCTCGAGATTATTAATTATCGTGACGTACGCACGCCCGAAGTAATTAATTGCCATTCACTTGGTCCTGATGTATACCGTCTTCGCTTATAACGCTCTCGTTGGGCCTAAATCTAAATCGTGGCAGCGACTGGTGCTCACTAGTGGAAATCTGAAATCGTTACGTGACTTGGAGACAGCGTTTCAAAGAGGCCATTCAAACATTTCGCTACGTACTCTATAGTTATGTATACACGAGCAGCGAGAACAAGACACACCAACGTGGATGAGTTCTTGCATTTCTGCCACGTGCTTTGCTCCGCAGTCACAGACCGACGTTGAGCTCCGAATCCCTCCGTTAAATTTACATCCCGTTATTGCATCTCCGCTTCATATATATTACCTTTCTGTCAGGATACAATATTACATATATGACTATGTATATATGTGCAAAGCTGAAACAGAAAGCAAGAGCGACGACCGGAATGCATCGCGTTCGAGCTCAGGGATCACATACGGATACGATAATTAAAAGGTGAATTACGAGCCTGGCTTAAGCTTAAGTCTGCTCCCCAAACTCTTCAGCTTCCAACTCTTCCTCCAAATGTCGTCTTAACGTCCGTGTGCTATTTTATTGAGAGACCGAGACGTTAACGACTTGCCGACATTCTCGAGATCTCCACTCCTTCGAGTAAGGACTTGGCTGGAGTTTCTTTCGTTTAATTATATACTTGAATGAACGTTGCTTCACTGATATAGTAGAAAAAACTCTTGATTTACTTCGTAACCAACGTTTTCCAACATTCGCTCTTGATTTTCGATTCTCATTCCGATTTTTCCATCGTCTAAGGCTTTTCCATCAAACTTCATTCACGATCTGACTTTACGCGGTTAATAACAAAAAATATGCTCAATCGTTGATACATGAAGATGTTTTTCGAGGATGAATAACTTGTAGAATTATTATCGCTTCGACTAATCTACTTTCTCATGACTATAAACTTTGTACGTAGTTCCTATTTCGTTGATCCACAAACTTACCACACCCCCTCTGCCATTTTCTTCTGTACACTTCTGCCTAACTCTCCCGTGTACTGTATCCCTTGGTTTTGACTCATTAACCAGCCCTACTTCAGTTGGGATAATTAGAGCTCGGTACATTTGGCTTTAAACGTCACCTTTAGTTTCCACTTTCGCCATGCTCTCCAACTTGACTCGTGGCATTGCCAGAGTTTTGACGATATACAAATGGTGCGACTGGTTTCTCAAGTTCTCTTGAATTTCTCTGACTTCTGGTCTTTTGGAAACCTACTTCGTCCAGGATCTTGTCACGAGATTATTAGCAACAGTAATTCAACAAAACTATTCACGTTTCTCAAGATACGATCTTCGTGTACGATGTTGCAGTTCGCATCGTTGGAATCCAACGAAAACTGATTATTCTTTATAACAGAGCGCAAAATTTCCATCGCATTGATTATCAAAATATAATCAATGAAAAATATATTTTTCGTTGGATTCCAACGATGCAAACTTCAGTATTGTCTCCGTGTTATGGAAAGTGCTCGGTTGGTGAAGTCCGTCGTTGGTGATGAATTCCCTCTGATTCTATCGAGGACGCAGCGCGTCCTGCATCCGAGTAGTGTCAGTAACGAATGAAAATTGAATCAAGTGTGCGATCTCTCTCGGTCTCGTGTGTTGTCAGTAAACACTCGAGGTTTGTGATTCAGTGAAGAAGGGCTTGAGACGAGGCATGGTCGAGATCCTGCATGTGTCCAGGTTCACGGTCGGCGGTCATGCCGGATCTGTGACTCTATAGACATAGAGAAGGTCACACCGGTGCGCTTAAGAGAACAATCTATAGAACATGGCACAATGAACGTGTATTGGGAGGAGTGCAGCGTTGCTACTTGACCAAAAGTACACGAGAAGATGCATGTGTCCCATCGATCAATGTTTGCAACCAAAGTCATTTCCTAATCAAACAGCGCGATGGCCGAATGAACTGGGAACACCGCAGCACTCTTGTAAATCCTGCGTCAACAATGTTTCCTGAACTCTATGAATGCCACCGACCGAGAGCATGCGACAACAGGATCGCTCGAAATTTCTTTAAAGGTGTCAATGCGTTTGCGGAAGTCGCAGTATATAGCGAGCGGAAAAGAGGCCGTGAAGGAACAAGGAGATTCCAATGGAATTAGAAAAAGAGTGGTTGCAGGGAATGAGACGAACGTAACTATTGGACGATGCGCTGTAAGGCAGAAACCTAAGAAAACTCGACCTTACGGTAGCCATATGAGACGTGAAAGCTTCTTTCTTTGGAGAAGATCTTCTTGGAAGAAACATGGTTTGGTTTACAGCTTTCAAGCACCGGAAATGGCTTCGTTCTGTCCTCTTTTTTCTTTTTGTAAAAGTGGGATGTTATCTTCGAACGACGATGTCGTTATCAGGCGGAGCCAGGTGCGAGGAAGAACTGGTGTAAAGTCGAAGTTCGGTGGACACGCGAGTGCTATTCGAGAGATAGTCCCGCCAACCTCTTTAATCGTAAACTTCTCAACCTCTTGCACTTTTTGTACTTTGTCGTTGTTTGAAAAAGAGAAATGGCGTCTCGATGCGACTAGGACGTTACACTCGACACCTTAATACACGCGGTTCATGGTTTTATATCGTAATTTATAAATCAAGATCGATGAAACATCAATCGTCATTTGACGAAAAGGTCTATAAAATTTATCGGAGTTATCCGATCGGGAATCCTTTCTCGTCCATTGTCGTCGTTCGTCTTTGTCCGCTCCTTCATATTTCATGGTGAATTTACGAGTATACGGGTGAACTTTGGAGATATCGCCTCACGGAGGTGTGTCGCCTCGTATTTTATCCTCCAAGCCGGAAAATTCCAGCTATGCTTGAGATCGAGCTGAAAAGCTCAATCGTATAGATATTCATCAACGACAAGATTATAAGCGTATTGCCGGAAGAGGATTTGTAATTTATGTCTGTACTCGAGGTCTTAGCAGGTCATGGACTTATATGTTGAGCAAACTTGAACCGTGACGACTCATTTTTCCCTCTTAAAAAGAATCATGACTTATGATCGAGTCCTTGTCACCCAGTCATTTACAACGTCACTTTATTTTCCCCTGAAAAACGCAACTTTTTTTATCCTCCAGAGAATTTAAAAGGGTTGCGACGTAATTGCGTATTCCGCTGTATCATCAGCTGCGATATTGTTATTAATATGCAAACCAAGCGTACAGGGCCCGCGAGACAACCTTCGGAGACTTTCCTGCTTCTATATAGACGATGTGCCCGTGGACGTACATGAAAACGGTCTTCCTGTTTAATGACACTGTGAGTTTCATAATACTAGTGTCTGTGTATTATCATTTTTGTCTCCTTTGAATTTCCATCTCCATTTCCATCGACCTGTACTCACTGTACTCCTGTCTCATGATAGCCATTTCCAACATCGTTGAAAACTTCGGCTATCCAGCAATAACGGAATTCTCATATAGGTGGCAAGAGCAAGCACTCTGGGACTTACGGGAATGGTTAAATTATTGCACCAATTTCTACGTGTGTGAATTCTCCACGGAGTCTGCGGCGCGTCGGCACGTGGCCAAATAATCTTCACTGCTCTTATTCGCTGTTTTATTCCCTCGAGTTTCCTTTTCTCATGCTTTATTTGAAATGGTATCAATTCCTGCTGGGTAACTTGGTTCCTCCTCCTTGGAAGATATTTCATTTTTCCCCCACATCGTAATAGAAATCATAATAATTTAAATATTCGTGCCTTTAGTTCGACTTTTCATTCATTTCCGGAGTTTCGTTCAAATCGACAGGATCAGTTTCAGATTTTCGGAAATTTCGGAAAATTCACATTGCTTTTAATGATAATTTTGAATAAACAATTGATAAATAAATAAAAAATTTGTTTCGATCATCTATGAAAAAATGAATAAAAACAATTAAGAAGCTTTTGGCGGATTTTTATTTCAAAAATAAAGTACGAGTTGTGGATGGTGTAAAAGAAGCAAAGTAGAGGAATCTGACGTCAACGCCAAAGGGTGTACGTTCCGTCGTACGTAAATCATTCTCCGGTCTCGCTGTAACTGTCGTCACGTGAAAGCAAAACGTCCGCCTCACGATCTCACGTGAGGAACGAGGATATATACTCTAACGTTGTATAGACGAGATCTCTACGATGGTACTACATCAATTTCACTATCGTCCGAGCGTACATCCCTCTCCTCTTAGGATATGATGCTGCTGCGCGTCATGTTTGCGTACAAGCTACATTCATACCAGGATTTTGATTAATAGTTCATAACACAAGTACACCCATATTTTCACATGCATAAACATTCTAAATTGTTAAACGTACACATATTCTTGAGGACAGGATGCAAATTTCGTAAATTTTTGAATTTATTAGCATGTTCTCGTGCTGCAAAATACGTTGGTAATGAAAGGGACGAAACGAGTGAGTGTAAGTGGAAATAAATTCAACTTTAATCTTCCAAAGGCCCCGTTTTTAATTTTTTATTTATCTTTCGTGTCCAGGATAATACCGTCAGTATTGATGGTTGGCAAAAATTGGAAATGAAATTGAAAAGCTTCCGAGGCGCATATTTGCTTATAGGCGATGCAGGAACCATTTGTTTGACCTACTGTAATGTATTTGTGACACTAGACTTCATGTGGTTGATGAAAACTAAGTGCAGTATGTAACAAATCCTTTGAAATCTCAAATTTAATGATGTATTCATTGAGGCATAGGGAGGAAGAGCAGAGAGATCATAGGAGAGCCAACCTCATGTGGATGAGGAAGGCGAACGCTGCTCGCACTATCCTCTCGTTAAGCCCCGCTGATGCTCGCTGCATGCTTGTGCATACCTCGACGTGGCATCTATATAGTACTCCGGGCTAATTGCACTTAGCCCATAATCTATTAGAGCCGCGCGCGTGCCGAGAGCCAGAGTTGTAGGAGAAGAAGCGAGACGGTGAGTCCGAGAGAAAAGGCAACGTAAGAGGAGGAGGGGAAGTTTGGGTATCTCAATGCGAATAGCACGACAAGAGGCTGGTGCAGGGAGCCTCTTAATCGCACGTCGTAATTAAGAGGACGTGTGGCGTGCGTGCCTTCCACCCTGGTGCTTTCTCCGCTGCAACCTTCGTACTCAACTCTTCTTCAACACTTTCGCACTCGATCGGTATTTCTGGATTAAGCAATTTGTAACGCCATGTCTCCACAGTTTTGCCTCCTGGCATTCACCATCTGACCGCGAGCATATGAAAAACCGACACTTTCCATTCCGACATCTGTACTTCTCGTAAGTCACAGATATTTATTTCATTTTTTTCTAAAACCCTCCGCGAGATAATCCATTCAAAAACTTATATTTTTACTACGAAAGAATTTCCTTCTGGATTTAATTTTTATTCGTTTATTCAGACTCAGCAGATTCCATTAAAATTTTCAATTAATTGATTTCACGTAATTGTATTCCCACCATCATTATATGTGCATATTTGAATATCATTAACAGCCGTTAATTGGATTCTCTATTATTTGGTGTCGTAATTGTTCAGAGAAAATCATGCACCTGATCGTTATAAGGCCGAATGCTCGTATGCTTATCATGGCAAAACAATTGAGACGGAATATCGAACGATATAATGTGGAGAGGGGGTCAATTTAGGTAGTGAGTTGGTTTAAGAATGGAGCAAGATAATGGAGCAATTTGAATAATGAGAAAAGCTCCGCGAGCTGTCACGCGCTCTTGCTCATTTTCTTCCAACATGGTGCATTCATTTTCGGCCAATTAGTGGCATTCCTTCCGAGACTTGGGAAAAGCGAGTTGAGCTCGTAGCAGGATGAGAACTCGGTGTGGATCTTGGAGTCCTCGTGGTCGAATAGACATCTATATGATTGCGTGATGCCGGCTACAGAGACAGAAAATTTAAACAGCAGAGAGGAAAACGTAGAAAGAGAAATGCAACGAAAACAACTAACCCATGGAACACACTGCTCTCGCAAAATAATCTCAAGCTTCGCCACCTAAATCCTCCTCTAGAGCCGAGCCAATAAAAACAATTCTTTAGGCCGAATAACTCAAACTCTAACCGCTATATTTTAAGCTTCGTTATCTTTTGCAACTGTGCTCTATTTCCTCCAAATAAACGAAGATAAACGGGCATCAAATAAAACCGGAAGTTTAAAAAATCGATTTTATCGGTTTTCATTATTAATCAGTTATTACTTTATAGTAATATTTCAAAACTTTGCATCTCCGTTACAGAGTTTGGAAAAAAAAAACAAAAATATTGAGTGAATCGAAAGAGAATACGCTTTCATTGTTTTTTTTTTTTCAATTTCTCAACTGATTTTAAATAATATTCACGCTTCATGCAGCTCATCACAAAATTGTATGAATGCAAAAGTTTCCATTTGCGAGGATTATACTCGAGAGTCGATAAATTTGAATAACACCGCCACCGCGAGGGCATCTCTGACTTTTTTCTATTTTGTTCTTCCACACTGTTTTACTCCTTCGTTTTTCCATGCTCGCTCATTTCCTCTCAGACGACCCGGAATGACATCGTGCCTTTTATAAATAGAGTCGAAGAACCCGTCACTGCTCTATCTCACAACTCTTCTGACATCGTCTCTTATGTTAAGTGTACATATAGACAGACTCTGTATGTTGCTCGTACAGCGACGGTAAGTGAGAGATATATAGAAGGAAAAGAACGAGACGTCCGTGACATTTTCAGAATTCACCGAATACCGGACACCAATCTCTTCTCCCCAGACTTGCTCAAAGACGATGTCGAAAATGTAGTCCGACTAAAAAGGCATACAGTGTGGCAGAATCATTAGACCGAAGTATCCAAACCTTTACAACTGTTACCAAGACGTGGAACATTTCCTTTGTTATCAGTGACTTGTCACCACTTGTAATCATTCCGTCTAAATCATCAAATAAATTTACATTCGAAATAAATAAAATTGCATTCGAAAAGAAAACACTGGAAGAACTTTTATACTTTGCACTTGAGTTCGGAATCATTTGAAAATCTGCCTATGCGAGTTTTTTGCAATTGGAAAAACTTGAGAAAATCGTGATACGTATTGGCAACCTTCTGTGTCCGGGAGTATCGATAACGTAAAAATATGTATATACGTGATTGCCCGATTTTTTTGCTGGACTCGACAGAAGCTGACGGTCGCCAGATGCTGCGGCGGGCCGAGTCAAGATTTTGTTTCCACTTGTCTTCTGCCTTATACGTTTTACCTCTGTCCCGTAAGTCGAATCTCCGTTTTCCTTTCTTACTTTCATTTTATTTTTCGACTCAAGATCTTTTTCCGTTCTATTCGTAGCAAGCGGTCTCCTTTCCTCTTTGCATTCTGCTCAAGATCGCATTTCGTGTCGATTTTTTTTCCTGGATAACTTCCGGGCACAAGTGTGTCTGATCGTGTTATGGATTTTCCACTTATTCGGACACTCGGAGTCCCTGTCCAATCCCTGACGGATCTACAGCTTTCTGGCTGCTATGTCTTCGCTGTATAAACTTCCGGTTCCATTTGATCCGACATTCGCGTATACCGAATTTCTTCGCCGCATCTTTATGTACAAGAAGGTAGTTCGCAAGTGGAACTAGATTTTTTCGCAATTCCCTACGATGATCCCAGTTTCTACGAAGCTTGTTCGCATTGATATTTATTCCCTCGCTACGACGAGATTTTTTTTTGCGGATTAGGTTCAAAATTCATCGTACGATAGTTTTTGTTTGGATGAAAGACGAAAAATTGAATGTCAATTTCGAAATTTTGAGGTCGAGTTCGCTCTATGAGTTCAAAATTTGGAGGCGATTGCACGTGAGAAGAATGACATGTTCTAAAAATTGGTTGAAGAGCCTTCAAAGTCTTTGGAATTTCTTTAGTTCTTGCGGGGAGAAGCATTCAAGATTCAGGACACCTTGTAGATGATTCGAGTAGTCATGAGCGTCAAACGATATTCTGTAATTTTATATATACGAAGATATATAGAAATATTTCGTTATGTATAAATGTACAAAAACGTTACTCTCTCATGAGCGCTCGAATTCTCGAGTCAGCTCCCGTGGGACACCTGTCGTCTTGAGCGCCATACTCGCGAGAACTTTTAACAAATTGCCACTCTTCCCCAGTCGTTTGACGACGTACTGCTGCTGTTGCTGCTGCTGCTCTTATTCGCTTTTTCACAGTCTCTCTCTGCTCTTTTTTCTCTCTCTCTCTCTCAGACTCTTTACTCTCGGCAAGTCTCGACGTTCCTGCAACGAGTTAACGTTGACGAATCGTTGCGATTTGCGAAATTCCAGTTGCAGTTGGTCCTCGAGCCTGCAACAGTCACGACGAGTTGACGAATCGTCGCGAATTCGTATCGAATCTCTTTCCACATTGAGGTCTATGCATGTGCGTGCTGACTTACAGAGCAGGGAATTCGTCGACGTCGAGCGGAGCGTCTCCGACTACTTTGCACCGAATTAATAATCGACGAAACACATATAGCCCGCGAAGATGGAACATTCGTGCTAACGTCACTAATTGGCGAGACGTTGAACGCGAAAATATTCATCGTGTTCTTGCGATTCTTTTTTTCTCTCCACTTCTCACACAAAATCTGTCCCAATTACTACTACTTGTATCTCACGCTTCATTAGTTAACAAACTGGACAAGTAGAAAGAAGAAAATGTGCTCAGGCATTGTGCATCGCATTTATCGTCCTACGAGCCTCGAAGTTGTTGTGTTTATTAAAAAATTTTAAACTATCAATGAGCCTTTCAAAAAGAAATTACATCTCAATAAAATAACTTTGCAAGAGAACAGCTCTTGAATAGCTCTAAATTTTGGAGTAAGAAAAATTATAATAGAGCAAAAAATGTTGTAGCGGCGCCAACTTTAAAAAATTTGAGCCACGGTTTTCACTAAGAAAAAGTGGTGAAAAACGGGTCAATCCGTAGAACGATCTCTCTAGCTTAATAAAAATATTTCTTCATTTTGGAAAGAAATTTTTCAGAATTGATCGAAATTTTGTTCCTACTCAATTTTCGTAGTATGGATAACAATTGTGGTCGGGGAATAATATGGACGTTGTTGTATTTTCTACTGAGTGTTACGAGGCCAAAAATGTAATTAGTCATTCTACGCTGGGTTATTGATGGTCCGTGATTACGTCAGTAATGCATTTAATTCCCTCAGACTTTGTTGCGGAAGCTCCGACATTAATCGAAGGACTTTGATGAATAATTAGAAAGATTCGGGTTGAGGGATAAGCTCGTTGTTTTCAAGCGAATTTATCGTTCATTGAGCAGGATTGGGAAAATAAAAATACCGGTAAAGGGAAAATAAATAATTATAACGATGGAGAATTGGCGTGTCGGACAAAGTCGACGAGCACGCAACGACTCCCGTTCATGACGGGGACAAGCGTCGCGTTGCGAATATTCCTATCTGACGTTTTAACGCCAATTACCGAGATGATTTATTCACGGGCGAAACGACAGATGTGACCCTTTTGCTTGGAGCCTCCTCCATCATCGTTGGTCTTCACGTCACTCAAAATTGTCGTCTCGGTTCATTTCAATTTATTCATGGTAATTTTTCTCTCTGTATATTCATGTATTTTTTGATCAGTTGAATAATTCTATTGACAATCGAATAAAGAAATGTAATAAAATCATTGGTGGTTTCTTCGTCGTAAAAAATATTTTTGCGTCTGCCAAAAATATTGCATTACCAACAATTCTCATCTCTGTGCATTTATTTATTCCTCGTCAAATATTTTCATTGCGATAACAAAAGAATGAGAAAAAAAAACAAAAATAAATATTCAGGAATGCAGGGAAACCTTTGGCACCAAATTGAGCCACTCAGGCCGTTGAGTGCTCGGGACCAACGAGGCTATATCATCGACCTTCACAAACCCTTTGACCATTATAGAGCGAAATCGCGTTCCTGTTCCTCGGCAAGGGAAAGAAGACTAATTCAATTTCTCTTGACCGCGATTCGCACCTTTGAATGAAATTCCATAGAACGTCGATCGTAAAGTCTATCAATGGAATATCATGAACTTAGAATACGAAGATGCACAAGTGCATGAATCGTTTTCCGTGTTTAGGCAATACATTCTTCGCTTTTTTTTCATCCAACCAATTTGCATAAATCTTAGAGGAAAAATCAACATTCGATTTTCTTTGCTTTCAGATTCGTTCCGTTGGTCTACAAACCATAGAGTAAATTGAGCAACCGACAAAAATGGCCAACAGTTTATGGTGAGTATTCGTTCAAGGACGATGTTCATTTCCATTGAGAAAATTTAATCAGCCAATCCTTTATTATTTATATTTCTACGCGTCTCTTCAAATAGTTGTTTCCGGGCGAAAAAAAATTCAACAAGTGGAAACGTTGTTTTATATCTTCAGAGAAATATATACGAATAAAGAGAATGTCAAGAATACGTTGGGGAAAAATGTCTTGAGGTAAGCAGAGGAAGATAGGGAGAGGGAGGGGGAGACAAGTCTGTCTGACAGAACAACTTAAATCACATGTGATGTCACCGTAACGCCATCAGCATTTTAGAGCCCGGCGAGCGACTCTAATGTTACTGCTCTTCGTTTTTTTCTTCTTTGGGACGTCGTGAGATGCGCCAGGGAACCAGACGACGATGAACGTTTTCGCTTTTGCGAATACATGAGACTCGCGAGGGTGGTTGCAATTCTCGTACGCCCACACACTTTCTCGCCCCTTTCACTTCTCTCTCCCTCTCTCGTTATATTTCTCTTACTTCGTTTATTTTTATGCACTTTCTGTCTCCCCGCCTACGTTTCTCTCACTCTCTCCTTCAGTTTGCCTCCATCTTCGAGAATCTACGACTCACTCTTCATTTTTTTTTCCTCGTTTTTCGTACTCGAGCAGAAACCTCTATTCCCTCGCCGTATTCTTCCTCTCGTATCTCTTGAACTAGCCGCTTCCACGTCCATCCAACCCTCTTTTCTTCGTCTGGCTCTTTGAGGAGAAGCGTAAACGCGAGTCGACGACCGTCATCAATCTTTCTTTCCACTTCCTGTTTTCTCAGGAAGTCTCTTTGACGAAATACGCAGGCGCTTATTCGTTTATAATTTCTTGTCATTTTTTCCATTATTAATCTATTTTCTATAATCCATTCCCTGTTTTTTTTTTTTTTTTTTAAATCCGATATCGTTTCTGTAATAAATCGAAATTCGATTGAGAAAAAGTCACAACGAATCAGAAGCTTTTTTTTTTGTTATATTCACGTTACATTCTCGTTATATTTCACGTTGAAACCGAACTATCGTTTTCCATCTTTGAACTCTTTCATCTTTTTACTCGAGCGATTTAAATTTCATCCACAAGAACGCCCATAATATTGAAACGTTGCTCGAATCCGTGTTAGATTTTTGGTGCCGAAATTAATTTCTCAATGCAGACGACATTGCGTAATGTACGTCGTCGTGATCGTTGTTGTAACGTCAGGTATTCGGGTACTTGAGCAAATATATAACGAGCGAAACGACAAACGAGAGTGAAAAAGGTGGTTGGCCCGCGTGAATAGGAAGAGAGAAAAAGGAGGAATGGGAATAAGAAGAAAAGTCGGAGGCAAGTTGTCTGCACGACGACTATAAATAATCGGGGGAATCCCAAGGTGGTGCCAGCCAAAGAGCCGCTGGCTCCTTTCCCTCGATCTCTGCTCCACCTTTTCGCGAATCTTCTCGCGCCACACGTGAATCTCTGCATTCTTCCACGACTATATATCACGTAACAGCAGCGGAGAACAGAAAGAAAAAAAATCCCGACAGTTACACAAATTTTTATTTCGGATGTTCAGCTCTGTCAGGACGGATACGTGCCAAAATATCATATAATCCGTTTGCGCAGGAAAAAAAATCCCGTTACGTTCTACGCTATGCAATCAATGCGAGACCGTCTGTCGCCAGACAACATTTCGTATTCGATTCCCGGGCTTTCGACTACATTCTCCCGGTCACCTCAACCGCTGCGTTTTGCCACCTGTGGTCAGTTCTGCCCATTTTAATTTACAATGTATCGTATGGAATCACGTATACAAGCGATTGGAACTTGGGAACCGCCAGTGCCGACGAAATTCGACTATTCATTGATAGGAGCCTGCATTCGCGTTCGATTAACGAATAATTATTGACCATATTTTTCAATATTTATCAAAATGTGTCTCAAGGCCCATGCGAAACCGAAAAGCTCACGATTTTTTATTGCAATCGAAGTTCAAGTTTGTTTGCGTAAAAGTTTCAGTTCCAGTTGAAATATTCCAGTAACTCAGCAATGTTCTTCCTGCGCGACAATTCATTACAAACGCAATGCCAATTTAATCCGCTGCGAAATGGTTATCGAGCATTCGTCAATGCCGACGAAAATCAAAATCGTCTATAGAATGATAGAAATTGCTGCAGCGACAGGAGAAAATTGTGAAATTACGAAGAGGAAAAAAGTCAGCTCTTAGCTGACAAAAAGGATCGTGAATCGTGTCGATCTGGCAGTTCGGCATCTGTCGTTCCAACATTGAAAACAACCTTCGAGGACATTCACCCTATCGATCCTGAGTTGTTCTCTGCATGCGAAGTCAAATGGAAGAAAAAGACGGCGAGACTTTTCTCCGCAACGATCGTATCATGTGTCCTCGTTCTCGAACAGAACGCGAGTCCTGCAAACAAAAAAAAACAAAGAGCTAGGGAAAAAGCCAACTGAGGGAATAGAGCTCGAAATTTGCTCCAAATGTGTGGAGAATACTAAGATCGTGAAACTCCAAGGAGAAGAGTCTTTTGCCTTTTTTTCAGGGAAAGTCTGTTCAAATGCATTAATTGGAAATAGGCAATTCGATCGTTCGACACGAAAATGGCAAGGATGAGTGTGACAGCTCACTCGTCCCTATTGGACGAATAAACCAATTAGTATCTGATGAATAGTGAATCCGAATGAAAAGCGATTCAGACCATTCTCTTAATATTTTTGGAATCGTCCTGCTTCCCTAAACTCGGAGTTGAGTTCTGAGACACTCGGTGTATATGCGAACGATATATCTGTATAAATGTATAGAAGAATATATGTGTATACGTAACATTGCCTGACCTAGATAGCCTCGAGCTAGCATCCCCTCTGTTGAACCCCTTTTCGTTGTAGTTACCTTTAACGATTTACAGCTGCTCCACCCGACCCGTAGCTCGGCCGACTTGGTCGTAGTTGAGTAACTGAGCAAGCGAGCGAGTACTCCAGGCCCTCCTCTCTTTATCGAAACTCTAGCTTTCCAACTCAAACACCTCGTGCCATATGTAGCTATAAATATATATGAACAGGTCCTGCTAACAAACAGGAAGGACGTGCCCTCCACAAATTAACATCTTGAATCCTCAAAGGGTAGAGGCTTTCCTGTAGCATGTAGAGCTTATAAATTCAAAACTTTTCTCAGACCAACGACGTTGTACGTTGGGATAAAACACACTTTTTAGCCACGAGCTCGAATAGCATCTTGAAAAATTCATTAAACCGTTCTAGTAGCTTATTATACATCCTCGAGTTACCTCGACCATTTTGCTGTACTCATTGTACCTTCCGTTTCCACGAATGACGAATGAATACAATGTAAAAGAAAATGAGCAATGTATTTGTTCCGTTTATGCAGAATAAAATATTCAGCGGTTTTTCATCACGAACGTCAAATAAGCACGTGAATGAGAATTGAGCATTTTTCGTGGCACAAATTTTGCTGTAGAATACGAATCGTCGTCGCGATGGTACGCCATTGAGATTCTTCAATGATAGCCAGCCCCGCCGCTAATGTTAATGTCTGCATCATTTATGCGTAAAAGCACCCCCAGGACGTATCAAGAGTCCTAACACACAATGAGACACCCCGCGAGCGTGTGTATACCTATTCGACACTAATCGACGAATACTCTCGTCGATAATTGCAATAAATGTCTGATTTTGTCTTCGTCGCTTGTACACGGGATCGCTGCTGTCCATATATCGTCTATTTAACGTTGAAAACGATGGTAGCGATGCTTATAGCCCGAGTATACGAACATAATTACCATTCGCCCCTCCAGGCCCATTAAACCATAGAGCACGTATCGCCAAATTCTCCTCTTCGCAGCTACTCTCGATCCATTTGCAGCGATCTAGAGTGACGCTCCAATTTCCATAAAGAGAACCTCTCACCCCTCCCCCCCCCCCCCCGTCCACCGCCCCTTCCCCATATATGTTTATATTTACATAAAACATATATAGAGTGTGTATGTTCGAGATCTATTGAATCCTCATTGAATTGCATTCAACGTGAATGTCGTGTGCGTCAACTATCGAATCACACGTTGACGTTCATTTAGCAATCGTTAGTGGCTGGAGGGTAAAGTAATCAAGAGCGACGTACCGAAACGATTTAATTGTGCCTAAGGTCACTGATTGCCTTCGAGCTAGCTGATTATGTTTTTTTTTTCTTTTTAGCAATTCCGTTAATTTTTGGTCTCGTCCATAGAAACAAAAATATTGAACCACCATGTCATTCCATTTCTGTTGCAGACGAATCTGATTGTTAGACCAATTAAATAAGGTCTCGTAAGTGAAAGTTCACCAGAGACTCGAGTTTCGACGGAATAACGAAAATAGAAAATATATTTTCGTTGGCCATTGTCGTTGTTTTGGACCGGAACAACAACAATAACAAGACGCTCTCATCAAAGTGGCTAAGAGCGTAAGTCCTCGTCGAGTGCACCAAGAGTGCTCCGGTGTTGAGATACAGGTGAAGGAGAGGCGAGATTCACCGAGGCGCATGCCTTATCTGTGGCCTGACATGACAACCCGGCTATTCGCCATGTTCTACACGGTCGAGGTCGGAGACACCAAGTTCACTATTCTCAAGCGTTACCAGAATCTCAAGCCGATTGGCTCGGGGGCGCAGGGCATCGTCTGGTAAGTCTTGCATTTCTCCAACTTTTCGTGAATACAATGAGCACTGGGAAAAATGGGAGAATTCCCAAAAAAGCTTTTACTCGTTGTATTTCAACGATATGAATTTCAATAAAATTGAATTCCATGGGGATCGGGTATTCTATTAAAACACTGTGGTAAATTGTCCGATAAATATTTTTCGTATTAACAAAACCATGAAAAATGAAATTCATCGATTGGGTTCTCTAAATTTTTGTATTTTACTTTTCAGCGCTGCATACGACACCGTAACGGCACAAAATGTTGCGATCAAGAAGCTCTCGAGACCTTTCCAAAACGTTACACACGCCAAGAGAGCTTATCGGGAATTCAAGCTGATGAAGCTCGTTAATCACAAGAATGTGAGCACTTTTTTATCGTCTTTTTTGTCACGATACATTGCCCTAGAAAAATAATGAAATTCCAAATTCAACGAAGAAACTCCGTGGATTTTTCATAAATGTTTCTTTTTTTTTTACAGATAATCGGTCTTTTGAATGCGTTCACTCCACAACGCTCGCTGGACGAGTTTCAGGATGTATATCTGGTCATGGAGTTGATGGACGCCAATCTGTGCCAAGTTATCCAGATGGATCTCGATCACGAACGCATGTCTTATCTTCTCTACCAAATGCTTTGCGGTATCAAGCATTTACACTCCGCAGGAATAATCCACAGGGTGTGCAGTTTCAAAATTTCACTTCGATTTTCATCATCAGCTCAATTCGAATTTGAATCAAATTAAAAACAAACAAAAAGCCAATTTCCTTCAATCTTTCATTTTTTTTCTTCGTTAATTAGAATGATTAATTATTAATAAAATTTACTAATTTTTACTGAGCAATTGGATGCAATCAAGTGCGTGAAGAAATAAACTTATTGACCAATTTGTTTCGTTCAGGATTTAAAACCAAGCAACATTGTCGTCAAGTCCGACTGTACCCTCAAGATTCTGGACTTTGGTCTGGCGAGAACCGCAGGAACGACGTTCATGATGACACCGTATGTCGTGACGCGATATTATCGGGCGCCAGAAGTGATTTTGGGCATGGGGTACAAGGAAAATGTGGATATATGGTCGGTCGGCTGTATAATGGGAGAAATGATAAGAGGCGGCGTTCTATTTCCTGGCACTGATCATATCGATCAGTGGAACAAGATCATCGAGCAGCTTGGCACACCCGCGCAAGAATTCATGCAACGACTTCAACCGACTGTCAGAAATTACGTCGAGAATAGGCCACGATATCCTGGCTATCCGTTCGAAAGGCTATTTCCCGACATATTGTTCCCTACGGATTCCTCGGAACACAATAGACTGAAAGGTGATTTTAAATTTCGCCCCACACACATTTTTCTTCCACCATTTCAATATTTTCACGAATTTACTAAAAAAAACGAATATTTTCAGGTCAGAAAAATAATAACGTTTGTAAATTTTGTTGAATCTTTTCTAAAATAATATTTTTCCTCCATTCCCTGCAGTATTTTAAACTTTTACTAATTTACATAAAGTTTTTTCCTCAAAGACCGAAAAAAATGCAGTCTAATTTGTTGCCAGTGTGAAACTAATATTTTTCACCAGTAATACTAAAAAAATAATCTGTTTCATACAATAAAGCGAGCCAAGCCAGAGATTTGCTGTCCCGAATGCTCGTTATCGATCCGGAACGGCGTATTTCCGTGGATGACGCTTTACTGCACAATTACATAAATGTCTGGTACGACGAGGGAGAGGTCAATGCTGTAAGGATATTATTATAAATATTTCAAGACCCGAGCGAATCTCATTGACACGATGAAAAATTATCGCAACTTTTACAGGAAAATATAACTCGCGCTTTTCAATCGTTCACAATTGATTAACTTCCAAATTTTTTGAACAATTCAGCAAACATGGAATTCCTCAGAAGCGGTATTTTACCGTTTCGCAAAATTTTTAAATATTCTTTTCGAACATGTAAAAATTTGTAAATTTATATTTTTTTAATTCGAAATAGTGAAATCTTGTAAAAATTTCGTACAAAGAAATTTCGTATAAG
Organism: Hyposoter dolosus; assembly: GCA_963921915.1. Lineage (NCBI taxonomy): Eukaryota > Metazoa > Arthropoda > Insecta > Hymenoptera > Ichneumonidae > Hyposoter > Hyposoter dolosus. The sequence continues at coordinate 10,577,123 of OY998135.1, read as the reverse complement.
GAAAAGCGTTTTCACTTGAAATTATCTTGAAGATTGTGCGATTATTTGGACGCAGTAAAAACGTTGTTTTTCGTGTTTAATAGCCCGCACCGGGTCCATACGATCACAGCGTGGACGAGAGAGAGCACACGGTTGATCAATGGAAGGAATTGATTTACCAGGAAGTGATGGAGTACGAGACAAGTCACAATCCAGCGACCTCGGCTCAGCCCTCGGAAAGCGCAGGTTCACGGTAGACGGAAAGAAATTCGTGTTTACCCGTTGACACGTCATCGAACGCGAACAACTCACCGGAACGATGAGAAATATTCGCTGAAACGAGTTTCGAGATGTTCGAAATATCGTTCGATAATGCAAGAAATATAAATGAGAGGAAAGAAAAGAATATCCGGTAGAGATAATTTGCCGATTTTTGGCGCCTCGAGTTGTATCGTGGCGTGTTAATACGACGAGGCCGGGAAAACAAACAAAAAACGGAAAAGGCATGAAGTTTAATGCGCGCTGATCCTCTTCTCCGTTTCTTGTTCGATTGGTGGAATTTTTCGAGGGCAATTATACACAAAATAAATCACCCACACACACACACACAGCACACACATACACACAAACGTATACACTTTGATAAAATAAACTAAAAGGTTAAAATCAATAAAATCACCGCCACACGCGGAAAAAGAAATTTCGATCGAAAACGAGACGACGATATGATTTTTGCAACAACACAAAGAGACAGAGAAAAATCCCTGCGGGGCACTATCTTCTAGGCTAATGATTCAGAGTGTACCAACGCGAGGTATACGATATTTTGATAATAGATACTTATTCCTTCTCCGAAGGGATGACAATAGCAACGTAACCTACGATCTTTGATATGGTAGAAAGAGAGGCCGACGGAGTACGCATAGAGATTCGAAGTAAAACGGTAACGAAGTTTTTCCGAAACGAAAAGAATTTGCTATAAAAAAGAAGGAGAAATTTTGAAAAGCATAAATTGCAAATCGGTCCCGAAGGAATGAAATTCAACGGAGTGGTCAGAAAGATGAATATCAGGCAAACTCGTAGGTGGGCGAATAAACATGTGTGTATGACGCGTTTGAGATAATCCTTAAGCCTGCAATAGCGTCTCGTGTTTACGCGTGCGTCGTCACGCTGCCATTAATAGCTGTACATTTTTTTACTCTTTACTTAGATACCAAGTGTGCAAAAAAAAAAAAACAAACAAATAAATTGAGTAACAATAGCGATGATCCGCCGAAACGATGAATATCACATTCCCGCGGGCGTTGACATTACCGAGTGTATGAATCGGTGAATTTCGATGGATTTTTTGTTTTTATTTTTTAATTATTATTATCATTATCACGATTATTATTATTATTGCTATTATTATTCTTATTGATGCATATATTTTGTTGGAAAATCTCCTGCCTCGAGGGAGAATTTCTCTGAACACTATGCCTGTGAGCCTGGAGAGTGTGTGCGTCTGTGAGCGAGTAAAAACATGAAGCTACACGTAAAGACAAAAATAATCACTGTCCTCATTATGAACGTGAAATTCTTAATTTTTTTTTTACTTCCGAAAATAAGAAGGAAACGGAGGGAGAGAGAGAGAGAGGAAAGCTGCGTGGTTTAACACTCGAGCGCGAAAAACTGGGCGAAAGACACTAAATAATGAGTTTCTCAAGCTCCCAGATCATGAGATCATGGATTAGCTGGGAATAAGTGGGAATTACTGGAGATGATTGGATCTGGCGAACAGATGAAAAATATGAATTATTGTATTTATTATGAACTACTGGAGGAGAGAAAAAAAAAAGAGGGAAAAAAGAGAAACCACCAAATAAATGTACGAAACGGCCACTTGCGATGGGCGAAGGGAAATGAAAAATTCAATAATTGAGAAATATGAACGTGGAGTGATTTGTAATTGTAAACGTTGAATTTTTATTTTCCACGATGAATAGTTATGTGAATATATTGCTACAGTCCGATCCAAATAATCAAGCTTTTGTAACACTAATTATAATAAATAATAAAAATACAAATAAAAAAAAAAAGGTAATTGTAACGATAATTGCTAATATTACGTAATCGTATTGCGCACGATATTTACAATTAGGTATGAGGCAAGGATGCGAAACAGTTGCTAATCGAGTTGCCGGTGAGAATGAGACGATGCGAGAGTGCTAGAATTAAGATTGCGAGGAGGTATGATCATTTTGCGTGTGTTTCTTTTTTTCTTTTTCATTTTTCAACATGTTTAGTCAAAGTGGGTACGGGCTTGACCAAAAATCTTTGAGAATACTTTTCACGAAGTGGGATCATTCGTTTTTTCAAAGCGACGTACCGAAAAGTACTTAAAAGGGCGAGAGGCAATCCATCGAAATATTTTCGTACGGAATAATTCGATAACGAGAATATATCGCAACTTTGTTTTTTCTAAATTCCTATGAATCCCATGAATGGCTAGTTTTCGTTTAAAATTCACCGATTGCTGTAAAAAAAAAAACCTTAATATTTCGATGAACTCTCGTGCCCAGATCTTCCGAACCCGATAATTTTTGAAACGCTATCATCGCCCAGCCTAAGAAATTCGCAAGTCAAAAGTCAATTATCGCTAATTACTAAAAAATTTCTTTTGAATCTACCTTACAGGGTATAAGCGATCGTTAAAGTTTTTTAAACGCGTTAACTAAAAAACTTTTTCCACGTTTTGACGCAGCGATTGAATACAAATCTCAGAAGTTCGTCCAACTTTTTGCTAAACATAATATTTTTTGAGGAGCAGAAGACTCCGAGCACATTTCGAGTTAGCAAGAAAATGAAATTTCTATGATAATTAATGAGCCAACGTTCTTACAATTGCGTGAAACAAATAACGATACAATGGATAATGAGAGACGGTTGTTTGTTAGATCGAGGAAATATTTTCAAAAGTAAACATTTCCCCAGAAATTTCTGCATGAGAACGTTCGATTTCGTTAAAACGAACTGCATAAAATTCTTCTCGTATAAACGCTTTTTTTTTCAATTCGTTAAATCTGTTTTGCTCGGAGTCACTCCCCCTCGAATCGTCGAGCTTTACCAGGGTTCAATATCCAATAATCTGTAATAAAATATTCAAAAGAGATTTAAAAAACATTTACCTCGATCTCATAAGAAAAAAAAAAGGAAAAAAAGAATTTTTCGAATGAACGAGCGATCTTCGGATACAAACCACATCGCGGTTTCCCAAAGATTTTTGGGGTCCGTGCTTGGCGCACGTGGGAGGGAAGGGAAAGAGGGTGAAGTGATATATCCGAGTAAAATTACAATGCAGTGTGTATAAATACGACGGTCGCGATTGAGAGAAAATATCCAACAGACAGAACAACACACCGAGATAACAAATGTAATAAGAGAGAAAGAGAAAGAAAGGAGAAAAATGCTCTAGCTGTAAGAATAATGGACTATAAATTAATTGGTTAACGAGAGAAAAGAAAAAAACAGCGTGAAAAGAAATTAATAAACGATAATTCTCTTATTAGAGCGTTGAGAGGTTAAATGGAAGAAAAAGTAATATTGTCAAAAAGTGAGTTTACATGTGCTGCGAGATAATGACGTTATGTCAAAACGATGAAAATAATGAAGAAAAAATAAAAAAATAAAATAAAACCGAAATCAGTGAAAAAATGAATAAAACTTCGCAATCGATGAAAACGGAGAAAAGAAAAAAACAAAATAATTATGTCCATGTTGCTAATTTAGTGGTGAGGTAGTTTCGCGCGTAGTAATGACGTTTTTATTAGCGACTTACAGTTAGAGATGAGTCGAGGCCCGATTAGTCGAGGACAAATTTGAGAAAAACACTTAATAAAACGTGACAACTCACAGATTCAATAAATTATTACGATACGACAAACAACAACAACAACAACATCAATTACAACAAGAGTTTGGAAATAAAAAGAAAACACGTGTAGCTTCTAGAATAACTTAGGCTAGATATTTATAGATCATCATTGAGAGCCCGTTCCTTCTCGTTAGAATGTGTGTAGGATCGTTGACAAAAATGAACGACAAAATCCACTAATTCTCATGGCACCGAAGTGAGCTCCGTGTAGTTTAACAAAATATTTCAAAGCTGTCAAAAAAGACGTTGCTGCTCATTTGTAAATTCGTGAAATATCTCATTTCCATAAAAATGAAATAATTAGTTCATTCCGATTGAGTCTTCAATTATTTTGCCTCGTGTCAAGTTTTCAAATATTGGAAAAACCATTTATCATTCGACATGCAATTTTGAATATTTTTGAAAACTGGACACAGCTTAGAAAAACAATGTCTCACTTCGATGGATGCCTTGACGTTTGAGCATTTTTTAAACAGAGTTATTTCTTTTCGATTGTGGTGTAGTATTTCGGTTTCATCCTGATCGCGACGTCGAGATCGTAGTGTAAATTATAACTTCGATCGATGTTCGTGCAAGTCCTTAATTGTACAGTTTTTCCCGTTATTCAACTGTGCCGATCGACGATGGAAAATTGATGGAGGGTTCCACCCTCGAGAAGCGCAAAAAAAAAAAAAGATCTCGATCTTTGAGTTGATTGATTGAAAACTCACGCGTTAAATACGTGGAGGAACGCTGTCAACAATTTTTCGGAAAAAGAGTGTGGAGCCCCTCTGGTTGATTTTTATTTTCATACGTTTGAACGTCTGTACCAAAAATTTCCTTCTCCTCTCTGTCTCTCTTCATGGCATTTTCTCGATGAGAAAAGAAGCGAGAGAAATAAAAATGGTCGGATTGACTAAACGATTTTTTCTAGACGAAGGTTCACAGAGACACAAAGTTTGTCACTTCTGGTAGAGAGGGAGAGCGAAAAAACGAAAAAATATAAAAAACAAAGAAAAAAAAAATAAATAAAAAAATACATAATAGTAATAATAAGTAAGAAAAATGAGCGCAGTGTAATCCTAATTTATTATAAATATTACAACATTAATATTAACTGATATATACCTCTTCTGTAAATACGTTTAACGAATAATCATTACGATTATACTCCTTAACGATTAAAATAATGAAACAAGAGAAACGAAAGATTTACGAGCAACATGATAACAACTTAAGTTTTAATGGCATCAATAATTGTGAGAACGGTTTTACAAAAACAAAAACAAACGAAGAAGAAAGGGCGAGGGAAGGCGAAGAAAAAATGCTGGCGATTTATTTGTGAATACGATGAGCGGCGATGTGGGAATGCAATTTGGGATAATGACGGGTCCTCATGAGTGACTCGACGATAATCCTTTATCGTTGTATTTTTCAAAACGGTATAAATATTATACATAATTTCTATTATATATTGAAAAAAAAGAAACAAAGAGAAAGATGGAAAAAAAGATTGACTACGGCTACGGAAAAAGACGAACGCTAATCTTGAATATCGATCCTGACGACCGAAGCTCCATCACCTACGGAAATACACGACAAGAATCACGAATTAGCGAGCGTGGAACGAACCGAACGAATTAACAAGTGTTGAGATCTGTTCAATCGAAGAAAAATCGTTGATTCAATGTTATAACGAATACCATGGGCATGGAGTGTAATTTATTATCATTTGACGAGTTACGTTCATCCTGATGAATGTCAGAAAATGGTAATAAAGTGTGAAGCCAAGAAAAAAAGGGAATTGCCATGTGTTTCCTTCGTGTACTTTAATGAGAGAGAAACGAGCAAATTTCAATGGCTTAGCGTTCAGTAAGAACGATGATGATGATGATGATGATGACGTTAGGACAGATACTTTAGACGTAGACTGACTAAAGGGGTTCCTAAATTTCAAGGTGAAGAAAAAATAATTGCTTACCGTTGTATCGTGGCAAACGAGACGATATTGTTTTTCTGCTATTGTCCAATTAATCTCACTTATAAAGTTTCCAAACGAGAGCCACTCTTTTCGTTTTTCTCATAGTGACATTCTCCCATAAAGTTGGTGCACTCGATTCCATCATTCGTATCTTTCTCGTGCCATGATACGTCGGTACGAGGCGACGGGAAAATTAATATAACACGAAAAAATAAGGACGCTCGGATTTCCGTCTACCAGTATCCCTTCCCGATACGATTAGATAAACAAAAAAATGATATACAAACACACAAAAATGAAACTGATGAAACTATCGTAATTGTATAATCATTTATCGAGAGTTGGGCACAGGTTTCAACCACACACCGCTAGCGATAACAAACGAAAAACGATCATTATTTATTGGCAACTGAACCAATGCTCAATGACGCTGTTGGTTTAAATTAATAAAGAAAAAGCTGATAACTTTTCTCTTTCCTTTATCGATTCCGTTCATTCCACATACTATGTTTTTTTTTCTTTTTTTTTTTGCAGCATAATAGAATTTTTTTTAAGGACAGCTCTATTTTGTTGCTTAACTAATTTTTTTAAATCTCCCAGGTCCGAATTTTTTGTGATTCACTGCCCACGAGACTGCGAAATAGAGAGCTGAACGTGAATTTCCTTTTTTCTTCGAGATGATTGGAATTTAGGGAAGGAAAAAGTTGCACCTCATTCTTCGATGAAAAGAGAACAACGTCCGATTTTTATTTGTCGATGAAGTGCGTCATGGCAAAACTAAAATTCCATCAAGCCAGTTGACAATATTGTCTGGCCTGCTAGAACAAGAGAACGTTGTTAACCACGTTAAGTTTTTTCGAAGCTACACAATCATTTAGTTTTGAACTTTTTCTCGGATCGAAATTTCGTGTTCTAATCCTGACGACGTTATTTAATAAAAATAGTGAAACGAACGTGCTCAGGCGGTGAAGATTCGCAGACATATTTATCCGGACGCAGTATCGTGAATTAAAAAATACGGAACTTATTCCCGGGCTATCGTGACAGCTGGCAATATGGCGTTTGACTGTCCATTTGACAGAAATATAAATAATGCGAGATATCGAACGATGTACGTAGAAGAAAACGAAGAAGAAGAAGATTACGACTGCTTTTTCGAGGACGAGGAAAACGACTGTGCTCCGGCAGCGTGCAAAGGTGAAAAGGGCATACAGTGTTTTTTTTGCGCAGTGGTTAGCCACAGCTTTTTTTTCTTGACTGAATTAACTTTCTGTCACACGCTCCATGAGCAAAACGTCATTTTTCCTAATATTTCCGTCGTTAATACCAAAAAATACTGAACGATGCATTTCTCAAGTGATCACGCTGATTTTCATGGGGTTTGACGTTCACGCTTCAGTTTTAAGTTCGCGTGCTGCGGAGATAGAAAATATATATATATGGGGCCCCAATTTCTTTTTGTAATTTTGCAGATGCGGAATCGAACGATGAATCGAAAATTTGCAGAGTTTTTGTAGACGGTAGCGAAGCTGATTATGATATTTGTGAAGACGAAGATTGTCTCTTGGAACGAGTTGGTTGAATCCCTTTAAACAAAAGCCTAATATCGATCTCCGAGCTTCGATTTATTTAGAAAAATTGTTTTCAAGGTCTGGAGAATGAGCAAGCCACCGAGAATTCCAAAGAGAACGTGTGTCGTATCGGCCCGAAGAGTTCAGGTCAAGAAATTGAATAAAAAATATTGAATTTCTATTTTTTCAGAATATTTTCAATAGTGTATCAAAGATCAAATTTCCGACGGTTTCAGGTCATGAAAGAATGCTTATCGTCGACGATAAATGCTAAGCGAACTTTGTGCGAACTTATGCGTGATAAAGGGCTCAAACATGGAAGAAAACACATCGACGGTGGAACGCAATACGCAAAAGTTCATTCCTTCAATGGAAAGTCAAAGGCATCTTGTCAGGAAGAAACGCACAATATTATTCCAGCCTGTGCACAAACGCTCGACGAAATATTAAAAACCTAAGTCTGCGCTTCATTAACCACCAATCGATTTACCAAATAATGACAAGTTCAAACTTTAGTCACTTTGACAAGATGGAAATGATTGAGATTCTAATGAAAGTTTCTATATCGTGATTTTCAAGATTTTTATTAAACTTATGTATAACTTTTCTTTATGCTAATTTTTATAATCACACGTTAAACAGCCTGAAACAACTTAATGATAATGCACGTCTATGGATATTCATAGAGTCATGAAACTCTAACGTTCAGGATTTTTTATTATACACCTTCCTTTTCGGTATCTACGATCCATTTTTTCGTCAATGATCTCGTTGCAGCGTAGCAGTTATTTTATTTTCACTGTATTTTTCAGCTTCCCACTTTTTTCGATAGCCCCTTGGTCCCGAATGTAATAATCCATTCGTTCCTATATTTATTTTATTAAAAAAATACGAAGCATCACTTCAGCGTATTGCTGGCCAGGGGATCAGAGAATGACGCACGTTTTCGACTGGAACAAAAGGTGGAAATGTGTTTAGAATTCTATTCAACGATAAATATTCAACTAATCAGGTTCATTTAATTTTTTTATACGTACTTTTGCTTTGGGATCTACTGTGCTTTGGGCTTTGGTACCGTTTTCCACTTCTTGCTTCTTGGTTTTGAATAATTTTGCCATTTTTCCTGTAAATTCAACCGATGGTGATTGATAAATGAATTTTTACGTAGTTGGTTAACCGAATCGATGAAACTTGATTATTCAAATTATAAACGTCACTGGATTCGCAATGTACCAACTTTGATTGTTTATGAAAATTAGAAAAAACTTTTACTTTGAAAAAAGTGAGCATTTTACCAAAAATGGCTTATATTTTTAATATCTTTCGAACAAAAAATATTGTTTGACACGATTCGCTAGAAAAAAGTATTTACTTGAATATACAGTAAGCGTAGCTTATTTTTCGAGTGAAAGAATCGTTATTACTGAGGAATGAGTGCTGATTGTTCTCGGAGTCGAAATGATCCAGTGTGTCGACGGAAGATTGATTGAAAATATGGAAATTGTTACCTGTTCTCGTGATCGGTGAGTGCACGACATCCGCATCGTCGAGAGCAATTTTGGCGGTTTGCTCAACAATAGTAGGAATTTCTTGGACATCATCGAGTATGTGTCGTTCATCAGCTTCGACAGTTTCATCAGTTCCTGCCCTTGATTTGGCCGATCTACTTTTTTCGCTACTAGCCGATTTCTTCGTCGAGCCTTCCTCGCTTTTTGGCTCTTTTTCTTCCTCGTGTTCCTTCGGCTCGTCCTGTTGAATCGTAAGCTCGCAGTCCGTCGTTTTCATGGGTTTTTCTTCCAGGTCTTTATCGGCACTTGAGGCTGAGCCCATTCTCGAGGAGGAAGAACCTTGCCGACTCGATTGGGAATGTTCCGCGCTGCCGATCTTCTGACGAGGCGGTTTTGGGGGAGGAATTGGAAGTGGAGGTGAATCAGGTTTTTCCATAGTTTCTGTTTCGGCGTTATCGATTACAGATTTTTCGGGTATTTCTGGGTTTTCTGATTTTTCCGGTTCTTCCACTTGAGGCGCGGCTTCTTCCAAACCGAAAGACTTCGGACTGGTCGCTCTTCCTGCTTCTTCAACCTCGTCCATTGTATGATTTTCTACATTCACGTTTTTTGATGTTTCTTCACTATTATCGTTTTCTGGCTTTTCAATGTTTTCATCGATTTTTTCGCAGATCTCGCGCGATTCTTTTGAGATAGTCTCTTCGTAATCTGAAAGTTTTTTGGGGCTTTCTGGTTTTTCGACGATATTATTAATCGTTGTTGCAGTACCATTTGTCGTTATAGTTTCTTCTGTTTTCTCGATCATCTCCGTCAATTCTTCTTTCGCATTGTTCTCCATGTTCGTTTGAACTTGTTCCGGTTTTTCAACGGTCGTGTTCGCACTTGGAATCCTTGATACGGGAAGTTTCAACGGAGGCAACGATTTCTGCTTTTGAATTCCGTTCTGTTCCTCGTTCGTGGTTTCATCTTTGTCCGGCTCGTGTCTTCGACCTACCAAAATTGTGTGACAACCTCCGCATGCAACGTCCGAAATTATGAGCTCTTGGTACTTCGTAGCCAGTGTCAACTCGTGCACGTTGTTCTCGTTTTCCTCCAACCCTAACTTACCGTGCCTTCCATCACCACAAGTAAATAATTTACCGGACTCTGTAACACGAGATTTATGTTCAAAGCTCAGAAAATCAATATTATTCATTGTTCCGTTTATTTAGTCAACGAGCACAGTGAATAATTGCTTTAAATTAACAACGACAAAGTCCCGAAATTGAAAAGTGTAGAGTTTCTCGATTTATGCGCGTAATATCGATTGAGGGCAAGAAATTATGTACATGACTTTTTTTTTTCTAGAATGTCAGTGTCCACCGTAATTATAGTGATGAATGTTTGATAATAATCGAACCGTTAGCACTATATAATTAGGTTTAGGCAAACATCAATCTGCACATTGAATCGTAAAATAAAAATTCATCAGTATCATCGATTAAATTTTACGTTCAGTTTGCCTTTGAAGATTTAAAATTTTCGAGTAGGATTGGTAACGTCAAGTTAGTTTTTTTTTCGCTGACGTACCAGTCAAATTGATTGACCATTTTCATCCAGAAATTTTCTCGGGGGAAATCATTTTAGGAAGGTTTTTTCTTGATTTATTCATTTCGAATAAGAAAATAGTTCTTACCCGTAACGATCGCGACGTGACTTTCACCACATCCAATTTTTTTAACAGTTTCACCCTCCAGAGCAGCAGGTGGTAACATTTTTGGAGTTGGAATTTCCGTAACGTTGGAGCCCATACCTAACTGACCGCTCGAATTGCTTCCAGTGCAATAAATATTTCCATCCTCTGGGTGCAACAAAAGTGGAAAAAATATTGAATAATACTAATTGAATCGTAGGAGAAAGCAGATAAACATAATTTTCGTTGATTTTTATTTTTACATGCATGAAGAGAAATAAATTACCGCCAAGGATGAGAGTGTGATGTCCACCGCAACAAACAACTGCACTGGGGCCAGGCAATTGCATCTGTTTCGGTGCAGCTTGAGTACTAAAGTCTAATGCAATTCCTAATTTTCCGCTTTCAGCCTCGCCACAGACGTAAACGTTGCCACTTTCTACAATATTGCAATTTGTAATTAGTCCCATTTTTCATTTAGATTATTCAGTCGAATCGGACGCTTCGAACAAACTTTTACGAGGACGATCTCGCGAGAATTAACAATGAGAAACAAATACAGCTGCGACAACAAAAGCCTCGACTAGCCATCGCGCATGAAATGCGATCGAGAATGATTAATTATTTATTGAAAATTCTGAGGACGATATTGTCGGTCGATCAATCGATCGGTTGTTGATTCAATATTCTTACCGGTTAAAAATGCCGAATGATAGTATCCGGCACTGATTTGCTTGACCGGTTCGGGCAATTGAACCTTGGTGGGTTTGTTGACGAGGCCGGAAGTGCCAGGAAGACCCAACTGTCCCTCGAGATTGCTGCCCCATGCCAGAATCGTACCATCTGCCAGAAGAGCCAGTGAATGATGAGAACCAGCAGCAATTTCGACGATTTTTGGTCCGGGGATTCCGCAATCGTAGACCATGATTGGGGAGCTGGAACTGTCACCGATGGCTTGACTGCCTCGGCCAAGTTGAGATTCTTGATCGCTACCGCAAGCAAAAATCTTCTGTTCGCCTGTGCAGATGAGCGTGTGAGCTCGGCCACAAGCGACATGTGTCACTTTTTCCGGTTTCAGTACTGCACGTACGCAAACACGATCGAGAATTTAAAAAACATGTTACGATTTAGCCGTGCTCTTGAAACACATAAACAACGGGGATAAATTAAAGTTGAAAAAATCAACCACATGTAGAATAAAATAAGAAAATATGATGGTTAAATTGCGTGCCCGATTGGTCGAGCACGATTACCTACTCTTAACGCACGAAGGCTTGCTAACGTGATTCTTATGGCCAAGACCCAGCTGACCCCAATCGTTGCTCCCGAAGACGAAGAGCCTTCCACTTTCTTCATTGCCACCAGAAAAGTAGAGACGTCACGAAAACGAGAATGAAAAAAAATTATCGAATTGTCGTAAACGAAGTGAGAAAAAGTGGTTTTACTATTATTTCGCACTTTGGTATACTGCGTGCTTTACGTCGCCGGGCAGCACTCGACTTTCGTCATTTTCTAGAATATGTGGCTTAACTGTGAGAAATTCGAGTGCACAGAAGCAACCTCGTTGTTATCGTCACACCTTATTCTTACGGTAAGTTGACGATTTCGAACTAACACGACTGTTTGGAATGGAAAATCCATAATCCGACTAGTATCTTTATCGGTAATTTTTGCATTTTTTAAATTCAGGCTCTCAGGATCGAGAGAAAGAGATGCAAATTGAAGCAGCAGAAAAAAAAAAAGCAAAAAAAACGTCACGGGCTAGATTTCCGATGTTTATTTTAACGACACGAAGAAACAAATGTTTAAAATTGCAGATTTCAGTTTTATGGAATTCTCGATTTTTAGTCTGCAGAGGAAGATATTTTCTCCGGAAGCTTGTGATACTTTTTGAATGATTATAATCCTGGTATACTAAATGAGGAAATCGCATGGGACTTTCATTGTACATTATTATAGATGCGCTTGTGGCGTGTATGCGTATCGATTCGTTGGACAGTGGCTATTCCCAGGCGTATGTTCTACTCGGACAATATTGCATAGCCGGTCGAATGCAGGGATACGAAGTTTTCGAGCTTCTCCCCTTTATATCTCTGTACAATAACGTACAATAAATAATCAGAACTTCGATCTTTGTCCTCCATGTTAGTTCTTCTTGCTCGTATACACATCCCTCGTATGCTCAGATACATTTTTTATTTATACGAATATCATGATCGATTAATAACACATTACATTTTTATGACGCAGTCGTGACATGCAAAATTCACCAATTCGTCGTTTTGCTTAGCTCGTGGATTCATCGATCAGTTTTTACAGCTTCCTTGAAAAATAATTCCCCGCGAATTCCACATTTTTACACGTCGGTCACTGCATTATACAACAGTGTATGAAATAGTAAAATTTACAAATTTAAGAATTTCCTACACGCCCTACGTGGAGACGAGAACAAAAAAGTTGAAAAAACGATAATTCTATCCAGAGAAATGGAAAAGTGTATTGCATGCTGGCATGCTGCCAGTATGGTCTTCAACAATCCGATACGGTGGGGACAATGATAAACACGAAAGCACGTGCTCGTCGAAGTAGTAACAGCGAGGGAGGATAGTTCATCAGGAAGTCGTTCACATATTGATTTTCGCATAAATCATTCATGCTCCTTATGATGTCAGAATCGATACGTACATGGATAAATATGTGCATTCCGCACACATGGATTCAGAGGAAGTACATACGAGTGCTCATCGATTTGTTCTCTAATCTTTTATCTCTCGTTAAACCGATCGATAACTCGTTCTGCATACTTGGAATAAGAATTTCTACATAAAAGATAAATTATCGAATCACGATTTTTTCAAAGCTCGTTTCATTCTCAAGGGCTATGGAACAGTCATCCATTCTCTTCAAACTCTACAAAGTAAATATATTCCACACCGTTTAGTCCATTGGAATAAACACACAATTTGCAGCCCTTGCAGAACAATTGCAGAAATGAGTCAACAGTTTTTTCATGGATAATTTGCAGATATCACCGTTGACACTTGACCTCAATCTTTCTCGACTTACTATTTACAAATAAATGGAAACACTTTATCGGACGAAAACGATCCGAGTGGTTGATGTCAGTGGTAAACTTTGACGTCACTGTTATTAACGAAAAGATATAAGAAAAATACTTTTTTTTATCATGACCCATGGTCGTGCGTCAAAGCGTCACATCTATTTGAAATAATTGAGGCCTGCTTCTTGCATGAAACTGAACCATAATTAACACTGAACCAAATTTTAATTCCAATCCGACACAAGAATCTAGCTTGTAAAAATATTCAAATGTATGAATGAAACGTTATCATTTTATTTTGCAGATTTGATTCCAATTTGAAAAAATAAAAAATGACAATAATGAGAGTAGAATTGATAGAAATTGCTGTTAATTATCGAACCGATTATTAATCGACATGAACGGAGACCCTCTAAGAGCGGAATTACATTGAGAGATGTATATATAGATTGGAACCGTATAAAATGATGAAGTTTTCGAACGAGGGGTGAATGTGATAACTTGTGAAAGTAGCACGCATATTGGTCGCAGGCTAGGCGTGACGACGAAATAATAATGAGAGGAAGGGAGCGAGAGAGAGAGAGAGAGAGCAAAATGCAGAGTCATTATAGTTTAGAGGGTTGAGCCACCGATTCTATCGATTTTCCGCACGCACAAAAGACGAATGCGAAAGGTAGAGAAAGTTTAAAGGCTTACGGCAGACAACAGCTGAATGTTCATCACCGCAGGTCACACTGACCACTGGATCTTTGCGTATGAAGAAATGTGACGCTATGTTTTCTGCAAATCTACTACGTCCTATCGTGAAGACGGCTCCGGTTTCTGAAATCAAACAAATTGAAAAAATGCAATGGGTGCATGTTAATTTTATTATAATACAAATTTACATTTCAATTAATTGGATTTGCTTAATGATAATGACAAAGTCCGCCGTTTGACGCTATGCAAAGTTCATCTTATGAAGCTACAAACATTAACATTGAAAATTTCACGAAACCACCGTGAGACAGTGAATTAAAAAAATTCTTGGGTTAGTTGTCCATGCAGTTTTGATAATTTTGCATAAAAAATTTATCAGCAACAGTTGAAGAAAAGAATTACTGATTATTTCGGTGCATGAGCCGTTGCATCGTTATTCTTGATCGTCTGAGTAGGAAAACAAGTTCAAGAACGAAGACACAATTTGCTCTTAGTAAACATAAGCATATGTTTGTAAATGCCATTAACGATAGCCACTGAGCTTTCTTTTTTTTTTCAAATATTGATTAAACAGAACGTGTGCACGAGTGTAGTGGCTACTATAGAACGATGCAGTTGCCACTTCAATCGAGTACGAGTCGATTATCCATAACGTCTTTAAATATAATTGGCAGATATGTTCCTTCTCTGTGAATTATTGTAAGAAAGATCGTGGAGTTATTGACGAGTTGTAAAGTCAACGACCGAACAACCGTCAATGACTATTTCAGATATGGACATAAACTATTCATCGAACTTTATAAGCTAAAGGCCAGGGAATAAACTTGATTGGCCTTTGTATATGGACATAGTAAACTTTTTTTTGTCTTTAAACCCGTTCACTATTATTAAAGGATTACAGGTATTATATTTCTTGTGGCCAAATATACGAATCGATCTGGAAAATAAACGGTTCTACACGTTATGAATGTATTGAAAAAATGATTAATGCTGTACTTGGAGTAAATTGAAGGAAGTAATTTTTTTCGTAATGATAAAACAACAAAACAACGTACTGCGGGGGGTGACGAGAGAGGGCGAACATTTGGAAAGAAATTCCAGTATCAATGACGATGTTTTTGAACTTTTCTTTATTTTGGAATTGACTGGGAATATCGAAAAATGTGTTGAATGAAATTGGATCGCGTTGAACAAACGTGATTTTTTTTTAAAATCAGATAACGAGTTACGTGTAAGCCATGTACACGATCAGAAAATGTCACCTCTTCAGAATTTTTTGCGAGGCATGAATAATTGATGAGTTTATTTATGGTGAATTAATTCCAGGGGAAAAACGATGTTGTAGTCGGAATTAGAACTGTTTTCTGTGTACACAAGAATACGTTGCGAAGTATATAGATTTTTTCGCCGATTGGCCGCATGGCTAGACGTGACCTTCGGGATGATGACGTCCACTCGCATCGATGTTACGGTCTCGGACGAAAAATTTCACGAGTTCTTGCAAACCTGCTCGTATATCGGTAATATCGCGTACCGGGATCAGCCTTTATTTTAACGTGACGTTTTGATGCCCGAGACTTCACGTGGAAAGGGAGAAAGAAAGGGCTTCACACGAGAGTTCGTTACAATTCGTTTAAGACTTTATTTTCAACGAAACTGTTGGCAACTGTTTTTTTTTCTTTTTTTTTTTTTTATCGTCTCAAGTAATCTCTACTCTGGACTGGCACGAAAAAGGAATATAGATTTTCATTGTTAGCTCATTATTCTCGCGGTCAACGAAGGAAAAAGTTCAAAGAATGAGAGAGAAAAAAAAAGGAGAAAAGAAAAAATGACTATTAAAAAAAATTGCTCGCAGACGATCATGTGGGCGTGCGGGGTGTATTAATGAGTACAGCGTGAACGATTATTCTATAGAACTTCGTGTATATTTGATAAAGCGAATAATGTATATCGTCTGCTTCTTAGTCTCGAGCTCGAGCAAGCAATTTGCAGACGCTTGCTATATTCCTCAGGTTGTTGGTCGAGGAACACGCCAATTTTTGCATAGCGATCGAATTATTTATCAAACTCGATTTCTTCACAAATTACTTTTGATAGAATTGTGAGCTTGTGTTTCCTCCGATCGAACAAGCATGTACATTTGTAATGAACTTTAATGAACTATTCCTTAAAATCAACTAATCATGTGCGTTAATTTATCGCTTCATTTGCACTCCGAGAAAGTGAAGAAAAAAAAATTCATTTGTTGAATGCGAAATTGAATTTCTACGCAGTAACCAAAGTGCAAGGCTACTCCATTAATGAAGGGAAAAAGTGATTAATGAGTATTTTTCTTTCTTCTTCGAGCTTTTTTACCTTCCGCGGGTTTGTCGCTATTTCTGGATTACCGTTGAAACACCGGTTGAGGACAGCAATGCAAATTTCGACCGTTCAGAGTCGTTTGACGATCATGAATCAAGCTGGTATTTTGAGTTTCGTTGCCTCAGCGTATAAATATATATATGAACGAATCATGTATCACAATGCACAAATGTACTGAGGTCAGTGCAATGAAATTCTCGGTGGGTGCAAGTCTCAGGGTAGAATTTACGCTTTCGAGCACTCTGGCTTATCAAAAGTTCAAATGTCCCTTTGCATAATTCATCGCACATTCATCCTTCGAGTCAACGCGAGAAAACGCACTGCATGTACATCTAAATATTTGTTTCGCACACGGTAATATTTTGTGCTTGTATTTTCTGAGATTCTCTTAAAACTTTGTGAGGAATACAAATATCTGTGAATAAGTTTTCAATTTCACTACGTGAACAACGAAAGTTCGAGCATTATTCTTATCAAACTGTAAACACAACTCAACACTTCGTCTGTAAACCTGGGTCATTCGGGTCCGGGCAAATACGACGGATCGGTCCATTTATTGGATCAAAAATGGATGGAAAAATTTATTTTTCTACAATTTTATAATTGAAATTCCAGGATGAAGATTTCGAACAGTAGCCTGCATTTTGTCAGAGTTTTGGAATGTAATAACGGGCTGAAAGAACGGTGTGTCCGGGTTTACAAACGGAAAGTGCGGAAAAAGGCAAGATAGTTTTTTTTTTGTTAACGTGATAATTTACTGAAATAATGCGTGCTAAGAAAATCGAGGAATCGACGTTCCTTCATATTTTCTCCACAAAATCCTGTTAATCTTTTCCCGCCGATGAAAAAGATTGGTGGTGAAATTTTTCTTGAAAAATTTGTAGTTGCGAGGGTAGTAAATTGTGATTTGTGAAATTGATACCGCGCGTTTTTTTTTTTTTATCGTGGGTTTGACGAGCGCGCGACAACGCAGAGGTAACGTTTACTTTCTGTGGAGTAAGCGCTCCTCGGAGAATTTTTATATTCACGAAACTTCCAGAAATGTATTGAAGAATACAAACAAAATAACACTTTGGGCCGACGACCTGGCGGTGTGTTACCGATCGATACTAAATGGCGCTTTACTTGGGAAATAATGAAAAAATAAAATAAATTGGTCAGCCCGTTGGTCAGCCTGTGGCTATCGGGGTCACGAGAGAAAAACACGTCGAGGGTAAAAACTCAAGCTCACACGAAGCATCGATATTGTTTGTGCAACAGAAATTACTCTTCAGCGAATCGAACGAAAGGGATGAAGAAAAAAAGGCTTTCAAGCATTGTGATTTTTTCCAATTTAATTAAATGCGCAATTAAATGTTGAACAAATTTTTTAATTCAATCTTTTTTGCAGCCGGTGGGACGAACTTTGCTACTTTGTAATTCAGGGTTTTACACACAGTGACAATCGTGCGAAAGGTCGAGTGCAGCGGTGATAAGTTTCATTCGTTACCAGCCACTGCTAAAAAAAAGTACATTCATAAATGTGTAATTGGAGAAATGCCAGTGCTGGGTATGGAATAATTTTTTTTCTTTCATTCATAATGCGAAACTTGAAGGAATTATGGGTGTTGCATTATTGTGCATTTAAAATATTTGTTGTTTGTTTATAGAGTGTTTACCGGGTATGTTGTCAATGTCGGGGAGACCCATGTTTACACCTTGCGCCGCGAAACGAGCAGACTAACTGCCGGCTTGAAAGACGGTCTAGCGTGGTGGCAACTCGAACTTTCAGGTTGCCTAGCAACTAGAAATCAATTCTGAACAGTACTTTATCGCTCCCTATATGTGAGAAATTTAACAGAGGGAAAGGGGTGAGACTTTTCCCCATAGTAAGAAAACGTGAACAAATTATATGGAACAATATTTTTTATGTGTTGATTGTTTTATTTAATCTTAGCAAACGATTATTTTTGCATTGAATCTCATATGCAGTAATTTATCTTTAGCTCAATTTATAATTAAAATAATTTCATTCACGTGGGACTAATATTTTTTTTCGAAAAAACTAATCGATCAAATAAATATATATTTGTTCAAATTTTGCAATCGATTTTTATCATCTTTTTTATATACGAAGCTTCATAATTGCTTTTTGGAACGAGAAGCTCAGTATTTCGTTGTTCATATTTTACTGATACACTAATTATTAATTATTATAATTAAGAATATTTCGTATTATTTGTGTATATCTGCAAAAAGTTGGATTATCGAAAAAAAAAATGGAGCCTTTTATAAAGCGAAACTTTTGTCCATTATCAAGAAATCTATAAAGACGAAATAATCATGCGATTTCTCGAGAATGTCATGTGTGTTTTTTCGTAGCTGAACCGAAGCGTGTCGCGTAATTGAATTCAATTTTGAGAAACATTCAGAATCTTTGAATTTAACTTTGCAATTACGGCAAAGTTAGTTGAGGGATTGACGCGTGAGTGGCGCTGCAAACTGGCGAGTCAACGAGTTCGCGCGGTCGTGGTCGTACGTTGCGAGTGTTCTGTCAACAGAGTACGGAACGGGAATAATTTTATTATCGAATGTAAATGCAGAAGTCAGTTTGCATCGACAAACTATAAAAATTGATAAGAGCAGTGCACAAGAGTTAATTGCGTCGGTTGTAGAGCATTGTCATTGCTAAATATCAAGCGTAATCAAAACAACCTCGTATCCTAACCTCAAAACTTTGTTTACTTCCGAACTTGTTTACGAATTTCGTCTTCGAAATGAGTAGTAAAGATGATAGTAAAAAACCCGGAGTAGTAGAAAATGAGGAAGAAGAAGAAGAAGACGAAGAAGAGGACGAGGAGGAACAAAAGGAAAACGATGAAGTGCCTGCAAAAGCGGAAGACCCCATGGCGAATTATGAGTTCGATGGAGAGACGTACATTTACACAGACAAAACTTCGAATACGACGTACAGATTTGATCGAGCGAAAAATGATTGGGTTGTGAAAGATGGAAATGAGGTTGGCAAGGACGCCGAGTCAAAGAATCCTGCAACTTCTGCATCCGAGCCTATTTACGGTTTTGAGAACGACACGCACACTTACACGGATCCTACCGACGGCAGCGTCTACATGTGGGACAAGGAGAAGAGTGCTTGGTTCCCTAAGGTAACAATATCCAAAGAAATTATTCAAAAATGCAAATGCCAACTTGAAATTTATTCAAAAATCTGTAAAGCCAGAAACCAAAATTGATAAAACGATTAATCGCAAATTAAGAATCAACCGAAACGACACGGCTCCGGAAAAAAACATTATTTCCAAATTATCTTTGTTGTAACGCAGGTGGACGACGATTTCATGGCAAAATATCAAATGAGCTATGGCTTTGTTGACCCGAACCAAGGAATTGTCTCACAAAAAGCCCCGGAACCTATAAAAGTACCTGAAAAAATGGACAAAGAGCAAAAAAAGGCAGAAGCAAAGAGAAAAGCTGCGGAACCACCCACTTGGTTTGAAATTGACGAAGCTCACAATACAGCCGTTTACATATCGGGGCTACCACTGGATATAACCATGGATGAACTTACCGAATTGGTTACAAAATGTGGCCTAATTGCACGTGACGAGAAGAACAAGAACAAGATCAAATTATATCGAGATGCGAATGGTGAACCGAAGGGCGATGCGCTTTGCACTTACATAAAGGTGAGTACAAAGAATTCATCTTCCATTCTGATTGTCAAGCAAATGTTCGTGAATCCCAAAATTTTCTCCAGTCTCGACGCTTCTATTTTTGGTAATTTCATGAATTTAGCATCGATTCCATACGTTTTTTTTGTATTTCACAATGAAAACTGAGATTTATCATAAAATTCAATGTTAAATGTATGAAACTACCAATGCGAATATAGGCTCTAAAAAATTTGACTGGATCCTTTTCTAATCATTATCTACTAATGTACAAAATTTTATTAAGCTACAAACGGTAATTCTGAAACCGACAGTACTACCTTAATCGCGAATATCACTGCCAAAAAATGGAATCGTATGTTTTTTCTGGCCACCGGTGGTTCGGGTAATTTGGACACAACACTACCATGAACTCAGCTGTGCGAATTTCAATTAAAAAAAATGTCTACAGCCAATATTACAGAATTTATGCCACGTATTTGCAAATAAACTTTTTCACAAAGTTAATTCACCGCTAACGAAACGAAAATTAAATACTGGGCTGGATTTTTCAATTTATTGAAACAATCTTTTTATAAACTGGAAACGGTGTGCAATGAATGAACTCGAGAGAACTCGTTCGGTTTGTTTACATTCTACGAATTCTTCTTTATCTTCAACGAACAAGAAATATTTCCGGGATAAATTTTCTTAAATTTCACATGGGGAAATAAACAAACGAAATAAAAGGCGCGTTCGTACTTCCGACTGCGAGAAGAAAAATCATTTTTCATCAGAACTTGTGTGGCTGAGTTTATGGTATCGATTCCGTTTTGCCAAAACCAGAAAAATCACCCATACACAGAAAAATCATATGATACAGTTTTTCGTTGGAAATATTTTCACGATTTTCGTAAACAACTTTCACTTGAATATGGTTTTTATTATTATTTTCTAACACTGTGTATTTGACAAATTTGAAAAATCTTCAAACAGCACGTGCACATAGCGAACTGTGGGAAAGGGAACATTCTTAATTTCATTTTTCGGATCCTTCGCACTGAAGCTCGTTCCGTCTGCGATATTAAAAGTCGAACAGGGAAAAATTTGACTTAACGGAATGGTTTTGGTTCGGTTGAGTTGACAAATGGGAGATTCGTCGTAGTTTTTCCCTCGCTGCAACAATTTTGCTTAGACATTCTTGTTGGCAGCGATCGATAAAAAAGAGAGCTATTCAAAATCTTCTCGATTCTGAAGTCAAGTCTCAGTCAGACTGAGTCACTATACGTTTGAGGAACATAATAGTTAATTTCAAAAAGTATCTAATTTTCTCTTTTGGCTGAAACATCGATTAAACGTAAAATTTTCACATCTACTGGAATTTAAATGGACGATTAATGTCTCGGACAAGTTTATTTTGTATATTGTACATTGTTCGTCGAACTCATTCGAACTTGAATAAAACAAAAAAATCAATTATATACATTAATTTTACATCAAGCCGTAAAATATAAGCAACAATTAATTTTTTTTAAATCCTGAAATACTCTGACACAAAAATCAATAACGTTGTTGTTACTTAATTATTGAAATAGTATCGAGGCTGAAATCAGAAAAGTTCGACTCATATTTGAAACCTAAATTATTATAGAAAATTGTTTCGTTGAAGAAAATAAATTCGGTAGCATTCCAACGATCTACGTCTCAGCAGTGTTTTTTGTTTTCTTTTAATTTAGTTTTTTACTTAAAAGAATAAATATTAACGAATGTCCGATGACATTGTGGATCTTCTCTCTTCTAAAGTTACGAGAAAGAGGGAAAGAGAGAGAGAGAGAGACGGACAGAGAGAGAGAGAAAGGAGAGAAAGATCGGAATCAACATGAGCGATTCGACTAGATCGATCGCTGGCATGATTTTTTTTCTTCTTCTTCATCTACATAAGTTATGAAAGGACGACATAGTAATTAAAATTAATGCAAGCGTCTTAGGCAGACAGTTGAGAATAAGGCTGTCTTATGATCAAAATATCGCTCGTTTTTGTTGATAAAATTTAGCGATATGTTTCGAATAATAGAAAAAAAAAAAAAAAAACATGGAAACAAATGACATGGCACAAGAATAAGTCACTGGTCTTACATAAAAAAAATAAATGTTAAAAATTGAGGATTCTGCGTTCGCGTCCCTCGTTGATTTTCTTCTACAAAGAAATTTCACAATTTTTCTCTATTTCTTTGCGCTTTTTTCTTTTTTAACCTAAATTACATGACGGACGTTCGACTTTCAAATAAATTATATTCAGTCGGTAAAGAAACAGAGAGTCCTTACGGAACCGATTCGTTTACGATTTTTTTCGGCCCTTTATACTTTTCACGCTTTTAATAGTATCTCCTCGAGCGAGAGATCATTGATTTTTGCATGAAATTGATTCATTGCCGCATTGTCATCGGAAAGTGCTTGGTGCTGTGGTCGAGCTGGACCATCGCCCAAAAATGAACCGTACTCCTGGCCCTGAGGCTTTATTTGCGTTATCTTCGGTACTTTCTTGTCAGTGTAAAGTCTCGTCGATGTACGATGTCTCTTTCGATTTCCTCTTCTCGTTCCGTTCACTCTCATGCTGTTGAAATAACAGATCGTAAAATTCAAAAGAAATTCGAAAAAGAGACATGACATTTTTTTTTTTTTCAAAATTTCAATTATGACTGTGTGTCGTTTATTTTTTGAAATTCGATTTTTTTGACTTACTTAAGGGGTGGTCGTGATCCCAATTTCACACCATTTGCCCATTGTTCGTTTCTGTTCTGCATTTCTCGATCTCCCTTCCACTCGGTCCGCACACGATTTCTCCGGCGAATTTTTCTCTCAATGTTATTGTATTTCTTGCCTTTTCTCGGCTTGATTCGTTGATTCTGAGGCGCGAGGTTCGGATCGAAACCGTATCTACGTCTTCGTTCTGCAAAAAAGTTGAAACAATTTTTTAATAATATCGTCAAGTTGTGAATAGTTGAACGTTGATCGATAAACAATCGTTTTCTTTTGAATATTAATTTTTGGTAATTTTTTAACCTATTCGTCCTGCAGGAACTTCGCAAATGTAATGTTTTCTCTCGACGCAGCTGACAGGTTTCCACTTGTACTCGATTCTTGGGTCCATGACGATGCAATGCCATGCATATTGCTTGGGATCGTCATGTTGCAGTTTTTCGAAATTTTCGAATACTATTTTTTCACCCGATACTCCCCATTTCCAAGCCATACCGTGCCAATCGTAAATTCCACCGATCCATCGCTCCAATTTCGCTGTAAACAGTTTTCAGACATTTTTGGACAATTAGAATCTCTATGGAGACTCGGAAACATTAATTGTCAAGAATGAAAATCATCGTTTATTTTTCCCTTCGATTTTACTTCCTTCTCGATCAACTTAATTGATTATAGGAATTTGTTAATTCGGTGTGTCGTTCGGAAAAGTCGTTGTGGGCGCGACCCACACGTATTGCTTTATTTCACGATCGCTGGATTCGCTATTTTTACTTTCGCACTTTCTCAGTAACGACGCGTTGGAGTTGAGTTTTAATCAAAAATTTTTTAGTCAACATTTTATTGTGTTTCGATCTCTTTGGTTCGTTTGACAAAATCCTCGTTGGGATAGCTTCGATGATAAGAGGACGAAAAAGAATATCGATCAATAGAAAAGTTCAAATTTACTCACCGAATTGTTCGCCCATCAGGTATTTCCTGAGTTTTCTGTCCTTTCCCTTCTTGTCCGGGGCTGCCAGTGTCGAGTTTCTATCCTTGCAATGGAAATGGGCCTGCTGCCAGTTTGCAGTACCCGCACTCAAATAGTAGCATTTTCTGTTGAGCCGGAAAAATCCCACGGGACATGCGAACCTGAGAATCGTTGTTCCTGGGTTTCTTTCACGGTTTCTGGATGGCGCATCGATGCTGATGCTTTGTGGCTCGATGACGGTGCAGAATATTCCTATAAAAAATTTTACACTGCAAACTAGAGACATTTCTCGAATTTTTTACCAAAACATTCACTTTTTCAATCGGTTCAATTTCTCGCCAAAAAATCTCGTAAATTTTGTAATAAACAAAAAGGATTCCGGTTCCAATATCGAACATTGCAGAATTAATGACCCGAGACTTTCGGTCTTTTGCTTTCCTAGTCCAGCCTGTTATCAGAGCAGACCGTAGAATTCGCTTCAAGCGATTCTGGTGTGTTGAGTGTTCGAAATAACTGCCCTCTGGGTTCAAGTTTATCCGTCTATATATTTTTTAAAATAACGCTCACGATACACATCTCCGAAAGATAGAATCATCCAATAAATCTTGTTTTTTAAAGAGCATCTGTCAAAAAGATAAATTGGTCGAATCACTCTTGTCTCTTCTATTGGTCTCTAGTATGAGATCACGATTTTAATAGCATGTGTGCATATAATGAATTTTATGATAATTAATGGGGTGTCGAAACTGAATAAACTAACAATTTTGATATTTCTATCGAATTTTCCCTCAAATCTCATGTTTTCAAAAGGTTTAACAAGTCTTTGTTGTTTATTTACATTTATGTACGAAAATAAATTTGGTACTGGATCAAAGTATCAAGAGATCCGAGAGCTCTTGCCAGTGGCTGAAATCGTTACGACCGAATGCGCTTTCGTTTCACGACCTTGAGCGGAATTCGAAGTGCATTATGCAACGATATTAAGATGACTTCACCGCACGCTAATAGATCGGGTGTCCCATGGGTGTGTTTCTTTTGACGCGAAATTCAAACACAATGCAGTGTTTTGATGAGTACTTATTATACCTCGGGGAACATATTTTCAAGTAACGTTGAATGACGTTGGGAAGTGTATGCAAGAAAAGCTCATTCTCGATCGTTCAGTGACTCATTGAGTCTCGCGATTATTAACTCGCTCTTCGTTTCCTAGTGTCGAGACTATGCATCACAATTGAACGTTCTTGCAATTATGTTTCTAAGCAAATGTACTCCGTCGTAGTTTTAATGCGGAGCAGTGAAAAATAATTGTGAGACTTTTTTCATCTTGTGAATAAATTATTCAGAGACACGTGAGCCTTTGCAGCTTTCGTGGTTATTTTCTTTTTTTTTTGTGGAGATCGCATCGTATCGACTAAAAATAGAAGAGCCATGTTTATGTTCGGTAATTCGAAAGGATCCTCCTGCTGTCGATCCTTTTGGAATTCGGAATATCGCGCTTCGAACTCATAGGAACGCGATGATGGTCTAGCAGTGTGAATAATGACTGAACACGTGATCCCTGTTTGTCATTCGATCTCTCTGTCATTCGTTCTCTCTGAATGTATTTCTTTTCGAGATTCAAGGTCCCCCTCTCGTGTTCTGTGCTCTTTTATTATCGATATTCTTTCGGTCCTCCTACACGTTTATCCTTCTCGTTTGCGTCTCGTCACGATTCAACAATGAACTCCTAGCGCGTATGTGCCTTTTTTTTTGTTTTACATCTTATACCCTCGCTCCCGAATGGGAAAAAATCGAACGCAGATGTGTTTTTTTTTCTGTGTTCTCAAATAAATCATTATTCCTTTCCGTGAACTGCCGGTTTTTTTTCTCCATTGTTCTCTTAAGCCTGCCGCGTTACGATCGATTTAAAAATCCAAATATTCACTCAAAAACGAAAATTATCTTTCGAGAACCGAATCCAAAGACGACCTTGAATTTCAGGCAAATTACACTCTGCATATTGCAAATGTTTGTAAAAATAAAATCACGTTTTTTCAAAATATTTCAAATTATTTTTATTTTCACGAAAATTTACATTTTTCGATTACGAACTTCTCGATTTTCTGGTTTTCTTCACAAGTTGGTGTTCCAAACTTCTTAATTATGAGTTCTGCACCTGGCGCTGTAAATCGTTCGATTTATATGGTTTTTTGCTCCTCCGTTCGATCCAACTGACGTATCACGAGCGTCCAGTAAACTTGATAGGTTATGGGAACGTAAGACTCCGAAGGAAAACGAGACGAGATGATAGGAAAAATAAATGGTTGTAGAATTGCGGAAACACGAAGAAGAGTACTCGTGTCAAGTGTAAGTTGATCGTGAGCCTTATGTTTATATACATGAAGATGTACGTGTTCGTTATACATTGCCAAGAGTATTCTTGAGAGGAGAACTGAAGCGATGCCGCTCGTGTCTAGGGTTAATGGTCTCTGGTATTTATCAGTTGCATTAGTACCGAGATTCTCTTCTCTTTAAAACTTAAACATTAATTTATAGCTCACGCGATTGGACCGCTATCTGTACAGCGTGCTACTTAATATTTATTTGTCGCAGCTGGTCTACCGACTGCCAGAGTTCGTAGTTGTTCTGATCCTCTTAGGTAATTAACTAGGAACACAAAACTTGCATCAATTCTTACACCAAAATAGCAAATTTCAATCTCATAAAAAACATATTACCCTTTTACGTGATCGTTACAAATATTTTTTTTTTTTACAAAGCAATTAAAATATGAAATATGAATAAATTCATAAGTTCGAATGACCTGAACACTTTCATTATTCTCTCGAAAGATTAACAGGACTCTGAGACCATTGTGATTGAAACTGTATCAAAGATTTAAATGGTTTATGGAAATATCATGGTTTCTGACATTCAGGAAATGAATGCATAAGACAGTTATACTTGTTTACATTCGTATGAAGCCTTAAGCGGTTTATCGCATTAGACCTCCCCCAATCAACATCAGATGTGTGTAGAGCAAGAATCACAGTGAGGTCTTCATCACGTTCGTCTTAGCTTCTCGTAGATACATTTGTGCTCGCGTATATGGATGCATGTAAATATATACATAAAATGTCGAACTGTTAAGCACTTGGAGATTCATCTTTGATTTTTTTTTTTTATACTTCGTTATCTATTTGTCAGATGGTTTGTGCACTGAGTTGCTCCAATTCTATGATTAATTATGGCCAATTACGAGTGCAGTACGCTGCACGGTATAGCAACGTAAATTTAACGTCTGCACGTGCAGATTCGCACCGGAAACGAAGATTTCGTTGCATTTGATCGTTTGATAAATCGCTGTTTTTATCCACAAATTTTTTCATAACCAAAATCGAGTTTTTCTGTATAAAATTCTCTTAATTGGACTTTTATAATTACGACGAAGTTGCCTGGATTTTTTTTTATACTCGCGAAATATAGAGACGGATTTGTGTAGAAGGAGGAATACGAATTCTTATTGCTTTTTGGCCATTCGAGGCTTTTTTTCTTTTTTTATTAGTCTATGGGGTTTTGTGGTCGGTTCAGAAATTATTGTGCGACTAAAGAAAACTGGGACAGGTGTAAGCCATATCCGAATGACAAAGAGACATAAAAAATGACAGGAAATGAATATAAAAGAGACGAGATTACGCGTGGCGTTATTCATTGCCGTTTGGTCGCGAACCGCGAAAGCTTTATCGCTGTTAAACGTTCCTTCATAGACACCCGATATATATTTGCATCTGACACAATATCACTCCGGGCTCGGGCCTTGCAATCGCTTTTTCTATGTCGGACACTGTCCATATGGGTATTGAATGCAAATTTCATTTGTCCACTAGTGAGCTGTTCGAACATATTGAGGAACCTGATGAGAAACATGCGGACAGTGTTCGTAAGAATATATGTAGATTAGGGTCTTTTGTCGATGAAAAATCATTTCAAAGAAATTCAGTTAATCTGCACACGTAATTCCCGATTGTACGAAACTATGCATTCTAGCAGCACTTACGATTCTCGAAATTTTCAAATTTTTGCGTCTTTAAAATGCAGCGAAATTTTTATATTTTTGTTTAACGAATGTCAAAATTCTTATGCATTGTTTGTTTTCGATATTACGACAAATAATAATGAATGAAACAAGTTTTTCTCGTTGAATTCAAACGACGTAAACTGCCCCAAAAAAAATTGGTTTTTTTTTCTCAATATTTCGTGTTTGTAGGCTTCTGGAAAAAATGACAAGATTTTGTCTCGTTATATCAACTTTACATCGAGATTCTTTCTCATAGCTGTGCCCATTCCACGTTAATGTTTTGCTGTTTTTATTATCAGGCGGATTATTAATGTGATATATTCATGAAATAGCATATTGCGAATTAATTAGCTTTACCGTTGCCTTTTCTACGTGACATAGCACTCGTCCCAGGCTCGCGGTTGCAATCCTACACATTGCACCGGAAAATGACCGATCTGCATCGACAACTTACGAGAAAACTTTCATTCATACAGCTGCAAGGCTAATGTTTTTTTTTTCCTCCCATTTCATTATTTAATTTGTATTTAATAATGCGCGGGATGGTATTTTATTGGAAAGACACGATCGCGATAGATCGCGCGGCCTACGTACACTCGACACTCGATTCGAACGTGATGATGAACCCGACGTTACAAAAATTCAATTCAAGATTATACTATCGAACAAACTATTCAACCTTTCTGCCACTGATATCCAATTTTTTCGAGACTCGTCTTCATTTTTCGTTGCGTATAATATTTAAAGAGTTCGATAAGCAATTGATGTCCGGAAAAGTTTAATCAAAATGCTTGTTGCGTGGAAAAAAATAAAATTAAAAATTGTATTCTATTCCGAGCCAGTTGGTTAGAGAAATCGGAGCTGGAAACCCGAACAGATTTTCTGACGAAAGAATGAACTCGATTCTCTTTTTTTTTAATTTATAAAAAAAAATTGAGTTCGTCATAAAAGTTGCTGCCATTTTTATTTTATTTCCAGCGACGAAATTGCAGTAAAATATTGCAAAAAGAATCTTACATCATTGCAAATTTTAGAGTGTGGGATTCGAGTTAAAAAAAAAAATGTTCTCACGTTTGCAATATTTCGTGGATGATGTACTTTATCGACACAATTCGATATCGTAGTCAAGGGCATTCGAGTGTTGAAAAAACACTTTCAGTAAATCAGGATCCTCTCGGATGACAGATTTTACAATCGATTTTGAATAAAGTTGAAGGTTGTCTACAGACTAGTTTTGCGAATGCAACATTCTGAAGAAATTTGCGACTACTTTTCACACATACTTTTGTGCTACTTTATCGACAACGCCATTAATAATTGGCCAAATTTATTCCGAATTCGAATTGAACTCGACACGAAATGAAACATTATTTTTCTCCGAAACTAACCCCAGAGCAGCCAGTGACAGGCAGATAAAAAACGCTCGGGGTCAAATTGACCCAGTGCGTCAATGCCCCGGCGAAATTGGAAAATCTTCACAATTTTACGAGAAGAAAGGATTTTCCAGGAATTTCGGACAAGTTGTTCCATTAAAAACGATATCGCCGCATAAAAAATGCTTGAAGGTCACTCGCAAAGCCAACCTCTGTATGTCCGATCGGGGAATGCAGTTGTCGCTTAGAAATTTTAATTCGATCGAAGGGTATGCTAATAGTTCGGAAGCTTTGAATGAAAGATTCGGAAATCCGATAAAGCTTTCAGACGGGCGATTACGTGGGGAGAATTTATCGCGCGGCTACCTGACACTTTTAGAACGCCAATACTCGAACCAGTATTTTCTCTACCTACATCTCTTCTAACCCAGAGCAGACAATGTGTATATAACTATACATGCATGTGTTTCGGTAGCTCGATTAGCGTGGCTCCAAAATAGATTTCTTTCACCCTCTTCCTCTATCTTTCGGGCTGCAATGTACCCGCGCAATCTGATGTCTTCCTCACTAACTTTCTCTCTCCCCTTTCCTCTCGGTCTCGATCTCTTTCTCTCTCACGGGTGGTCCTTGTCACGTCTGGTCGATTAATCGAGTTATTTCTCCGGACGAAGTTGAATTAATTAAGTCGCCCCTTTCCCTCACTGCCAAATTAGGATTTGTCGTGTAGGTGAAATATAATTGTTTTTTTACCTGTTGCACAGAGTATCAGAATCCAACATTGCCACATTATTCGTATTTTCACCATACACGCCGTCATCTTTTTCGGCTGTGCTCGTTTTTTTTTTCTCGTTCGAAATTCTTCACTCACTCACGAGAAACACCGAATTTTGCTCGTTCCAGGCACTCATTGATCGATTTTTTGAATTCGGAATTAAAAAACACAAACAAAAAACGAAATGAATAATTAATCCTTGGGACTGAGAAATTTGCACTCGGGTGACACGAATTTTCAAACAAATTTTTTTTCTTCCTTTTGATTCTCTTAGTCAAGGGTTGATGATTTATTGCCCATCTCACAAAACACGATGACCGCTCCTCTAGAGTGATATTATGCAAGGAACTCGCTACGGTGCAGGCTCGCGGTAGACTGAAGCTGCCTTCGCTCCGCTTTGCCGTGTTATACCCACAGAGCTTTGAATCTCGCCACCGG
The DNA here is from genome assembly GCA_963921915.1 of Hyposoter dolosus. Classification (NCBI taxonomy): domain Eukaryota; kingdom Metazoa; phylum Arthropoda; class Insecta; order Hymenoptera; family Ichneumonidae; genus Hyposoter; species Hyposoter dolosus. Next base: position 10,546,382 of record OY998135.1, on the reverse strand, counting down.
CTGCAGCAGAATACGCACTTCCCTTTTTCTCTCTCTTTCTCTCTCGCACTTTCTTTCTTTCTCTGCTTTTCTTTCTCTCAGCACTATATACGTGCATTGGCGCGTATTATATCGTTTCCCTTTTAAACGAATTCCAGCAATCTTCCTCCTTGGGATTTCCCAAACGATTCACCAGTCCTGTTGCAATCTCCGAAAATCCTCCCTTGAGTTCATTCACAGAAATTGAAACGTTTCGAGGTTTTTTTATTTCAAGAACTTGCAACCCTGCTGGAAAATGCATCGTAAGAACTTGTGGAAAAAAGGTTACAGCCAACTTCTAAAATGAACTTTTTTTACCATCCAGCAATTTAGTTACGTAGGATTATTGCCGCGTGTACGAAAAACTTGGAATCATTCTGATTATTCACAAATTTCAAGTGAATTCAACGCGATTTCTTTCTCAACTGAATAACACTTTTGCTTTTTCACGCTATCTCAAATATTCAGCTGGAAATTCAAAAATTATCGATCAACTCGTGAATCCTTTTAAATTGACGGTGTAGGTGGCGATATAAAATTCGACGGTGTCAAACTTTGCCGAGAGATAAAAATTCGGTGTGGATTAGTAGAGCAAACTTAAGGGGCGGTTACTCATCGAGATAAAAAAAAAAATTCACGTTCTCGTCTACCTTGACGGTTATGTACTTAACAGTAGCGTTAGGCTCGATCAATCTTCTGTACTCCTCGCAAAATGTGATGATTCTTTATATATCGGTGTGTAAGTTAGCGATTATTAGATTTCTTGTAATAGAAGTATCGCGTTATCAGATAAAACTTTCCGAGGATGACGAACACACTCGTACGTGTATATTCTTAAATAAAATATTCATATACAAACGTACGTATACATTTATACGAATGTGTGTAAATAAGGAATCGATTCGTAGTTGCTAGTGCTGCCCACGTCGATGCATCATCCTGCAGGAGCGGCGAGGTCGCCCGTTATACCATCTCTGCCAGGAACTTTGTGAATATCGATGTACACACTGTCTCAAAAGTTGTCCTCAGCATTTACACCTCATTCGATCTTTCTCCTTTGGCAAATAGCGATTGAGGGTTAATCAGTGATTAACAATTTACTCAAATTTTTCCTTGCGAGCCTCTTAGTTTCGTCGACTCCGTGCAAATCTTTGATTAGCTTTCGGAAAGAAAATTAATGAAGAATTTTGTTCTTTGAATCTCATAAGCTCACTGTCCTTAGGGAACGCCATACCGAGCTTCGGAACAGCCCGTATTCGAGCAATATTGCGCTCCGTTATAGGCACTGTGTGTAACTATTCATATTTCATTGGCTTTTGTGATAAGGGCGTAAACTCAATGCTCCTGATCGATGAATAAGTCTCTTTGGCTCCAATAAAACGATTCATGTAAAACCTCATGAATTTACCGCGTCCATATTCCTTGTATCACCCATAATAGGTATTTATACCTGGCGTGTTCAAACTCCATGTTCAACTTGCTCGTAAATATTCGTAACACGCACTATAAACTTTGTTTATATATGATAATATTGGTTTTCTAGCCTTAAACGGGGAATCGATTATTCATACGATGAAAAGAATTATAATGATGATAATAATGAAAAAGCTCGTTCCATTCGCTTCGTGTGACACTAGACAATTACCATGATATTCATTATTTATTGCCAACTCTTCGAACCGCGTGTACACAGCTGATCATTTCCAGTATTACTTCATCGACCTTAATAATATGTGAAATGACGTCCGGAGACATCGGAGAACGTTGAATATGCCAAACTATCTCGTGCGAGTTTCTCGAAATTCGAGCATTTCGATCGGGATATTTCTTTTTTTTTCTCATAACTCACGTAAATAGTTTTATAAAAATTTATTTTTCATGTTGAATTTCTTCAGTATTTTACAACGGAGAGAGTTTTTGATTCGAAAAAAGTTTCATTGGGTTTTGTGCGAGAACAATAACTCGTGAAACGAGCATCCGTTCGGATCAAATTGATCAGCTATTCACAAACACATAGTCTCTGCATGGAAAAAGTATTCTGAACCGTGGATCTCAAAAGAAATGTACATCGAACGAATTTAGCGTCTTCCAACTTGCATGACGATTTCAAGGAGCTTTTTTCACAGCTCTTTTTCATTCCATTGAAGTTTAACGTGGCCTGAAAGCATTTTTAAGGCTCCACACTCGATATATACTGTCCGTTCTAGCGAGCACTCAAATTGCTATTTTCGTAGACGGTTTATCCTACGCGTGGAATCACGCCGAACACACCACCTATTCTTGAATGATTAAATAATCCAAGTCAAGTCCAAGCACATTCCATTGCTTTCATCTTTTTTTTTTTTAGGGCCCATCTTATTAGAGTTTTCCAAAGTAATCGAATTCCATGAAATTTTGTTCAAGAAATTAGTCGAATTAGTGCGTCCTTCATTTGTTTACACGATGATAAAGTTTTTTTTTTCAAATTTTCTGACTAAAAACGAGCAGTCATCACGTCCGTGGAATATCAAAAAGCAAATGTTTGTCGAATATATTTTATGACTGGTGGGAAACGGATTGGGAAAATTGTGAGTAAATCCGCTTCGAGTTTCGTTGACATTTCAATTTAACCTGCTTCCACTTCGATGCAGGATTTCTAGGCTCTAAAAGTTTAGCAGCTTGTACGTGGCGAAATAGGACGATGTACGTGTGCCTACAGTTACCTCCAACTTTTCGTGGTTTGTTATAATACCTTAAAGCACTATAGTTTGACAAATATTAGTCAGAGAGTTTGACAACTCAAGGATGCACGTGAATTCCTTTGGAGTTTCTGTTTCGAGCGGTTATCCATCCGAGAGACGAGCCAAACTCACCCATGTAGAATGGATCGACGTTGATACATCCAATTGGCACTCAGCCACACACCACTCGCCTCTCGTCTCACTTATTCCCTTGTTTTCTTATCCTCGTAGTCAAAACACATTATGGAATTGGGTTTACGCTACGATACTCTATCCAGCTTTGTGAATTCATCCTTTAAGGACGCTTTGAACAAATCCTCTTATATGTAGCGAATCGATGTTACGAAACTGGAGAAATGTCATAATCCTTTGAGATGTGAGAACTTAAAGAAATTGCTTAGAGAAATATACAGTTCATTGACCGAACAGTTTATCAACCTTTCGGTGACACACTGGGCCAATTTGACCCAGGCTCATTTCATATATATCACTAATTTTGTTTTTTGTTGAATATTTCAGGAAATATACAAAAATGTTTAACGAAGGTTTTCAAATTTTTTTCCAAACCATTGAATTCTGTATTTTCCCAATTTTGGCAACAATGGACGATGGCAAATACATAAAGATTGTTGGGTCTGGAAAATCAGAATAAATAGCCGACTCTGTTGTTCGGACACGATCGTTCAATTATGCAAATCGTGGCTATTCTGGGGTGCACATAAGCGATCGCCACTCTCTCGTAACGTTTTATATATGCGATCTCTCGGGTACTGTATGCGCTCGGTGAGAAAAATAAACCGTCTAATCCTTGTAATCGAATACGTTCGCCTTGGTCGGCCCTTCTAATAATCTTCGGAGAATTCGTATGAGTCGTGATTCGATTGATTGTCGATAATGATGGTTATAAATAATCGTATTTGTTTTGGTCACGATGCTTTCACTTTCTTCTCAGATGATTGATAATCCAAGTACAATTAATTTATCAATATACGTTGTTCTTTCTCGCACTCATTTATTCATCAAAATCTAATGACATTTCCGAGAAGCAGTTATTCGTTTGAAAAATAATTGTGACCGATGCTATTTCAATTATCGCTGATACGTGTCCTCACGATGCAACTTTTATCGTTAGAGGTCGCTCATTGATTAATTGGCTGCAGTTAACATTATCTGCCCATGATTTTTATTATTCCGATAGCCACGTTTTAATAAACATGCGAGCCACTGTCATTCGAATCCCTTCGGAGTGTTATATTTGATGATATTGAACACTTTTTTTACTCCCAGTGCAGACTCCCATCTCTCAGGCTTTCGTTACTCTCTGATTCGGTGATAAATATTTGTGCAACTGACGTTGATATGATTTCGTCAGTCAGAAATATATTTTTCGTATTTAATTGTCCGCACTACTATGTTTCGATTTATTTTTTTTTTCTGTCAGTCAATGCGCATTTCTGTTCATAAAATTCGTGATTTACGATTGTCATGCGCTCGTTAATTGACTTAATAATGTGCTCGGAATTGCGGAATGAGCGATAGTGAGCGTAAGAACGACGCATTTAACTAATCGACCAAAACAGGCTGTTAAAAATTGAATGTTAATATTATAAGTGAAAGGTCAACACGTCGATTGGGGGAGATTGTTCGTTTGATTTTTACCAATTTTCTATTTTAATTAACCCAGTTGACTATATAATAAATCACTCAGCGTTTTTTTGTTTTTTTTTTTAGAAAAATAGAGCAAATAGTTATCATAAGATTTTCTACTACAATTACGATAATTCTCATGATTCACTTGTTACTTGTGAGTCAATAAACTTGATGCTAATACCAGATCCATCCTACGATAATACTCTGCATTCTTAGGCGATTGTTCTATCAATAAAGATCTCCAAGTATGTGAACGTCAAGGATCTTCATAATGGGAAAAATATTGTTACTATCGAGACTATAGAGCGCCTCTTAATAATCCGTGGGATGGTGTGAATTTAATCAATTTCGATCCATCTTTCTCAGACTCCTAACTAATACTTCATTTTTTTTTTGATTATTAATGGAATAATTAAAATCTCTTTCATTTTCTTAGCTCTTAATAATTATCTGGTGCTTATGTTCGTGTAAAAACTCTTTTTTTAGTATAAATTTTTTCATGCATTAAAATTGTCGGGGGTTAAGGGTAAAATCTTATTAATATCTCGAATTTGAATTTTTGGTTTCACGAATATTTTTATATTTATCAAACATTATCGTTTTCCTTCGTAGACCAAATACGATTTTTATTATATTTTTTTTACCCATTGAAATTGTCGGGTCAAGGGTTAAATATTAATATCTCAATTTTGAATATTTGGTTTCACGAATATTTTCATATTTATCAAACATTATCGTTTTCCTTCGTAGACCAAATACGATTTTTATTATATTTTTTTTACCCATTGAAATTGTCGGGTCAAGGGTTAAATATTAATATCTCAATTTTGAATATTTGGTTTCACGAATATTTTCATATTTATCAAACATTATGATTTTCCTTCGTATGCCAAATACGATTTTTAGTATATATTTTTTTACGCATTGAAATTGTCGGGTTAAGGGTTAAATATTAATATCTCGATTTTGAATAGTCGGTTATTGACGAATATTTTAATCGAGCCGCTGCCGCGTCTCTTATTGATACGATGAAAATTATTGTGTTCTGCAATAATTTTTTATGTACCCCGATGTGAGTCTTTTTTCAAAATGTTGTCGAGGATTCCTCGTCATATTTCATGGATTATTATTTATCGGTAATTTTTAAACGTAATCCTCGCGAAGCCGAATGGATTTTCTTTTATCGACCATCCATACGAAAAATAACGGAATTGTCTTGCAATTTTTGTGAAGTACGATCGATTGGCTTGACCTTTGGCTTCGAGCAGGTTAGAGGGGAAGGATTTACTTCTCGTCTTTGTGGACATCCAAACACGCAAGAGTTAACGCTTCTGTACCGCGATTCGTCACGACTTTCCTCGTAAGGCAACAAGTGTACCGCTAGTTCCCTCGGCGCGATTATACACCTGCGCTCGCAGCTTCCAACACTCGCGGTCACGAGTACGAGCGAAATTCAGATTTTGCATATTAACTGCATCCGCAGACGCATGTGTCAATCGTCCAGTTGAAATGATTTCGATTTTTTTTGCATTATTTTTTTCATGAAACTGACTATTAAGCTTGTAGTATTTTTAACGAATGACAGCGTCGAATTGTCCCTGCGGAAACTTTTCATTCCTCCCATATATTCTCCCTCAAAAAATCTACTCTAAATATTCCTATACATTTCGTATGTTGTGTATGTTTGTAAGTTACTCATGCAGCCCGCAGCTAATTCGATCCACTATTAACCTAAACTCGCGAGGGAGTCTCTGACGTTTGTATGCGTTCGAGAGACTCTCGTTTGAGATCAAAGCGCACATAATCTGAAATCCTTTCATCCTATTTACATCATAATCCTCTCTCTTTCTTCCGGAGAGCGAAAAGGGCGTATCTGGTTGAACGTAGCATCACCTAACCTGCGAAATGCATTCTCTCGTCGGTTTATCTTACAGTAACGATGGTTTTATGATAATGAAAGGATATTTTTTCATGTATAAACCTTGCAAGCTCTCCGCAAAAATTCTATAGGGGGAAAAAGAGCGATTATTTTTCCCTTGCTCGTTTCTTTTGCTCTCTCATGAGCATTACATGGGAGCTTGCTCCATATCCTGTAGATATATAGAACAGAGCCCGGGAAAATTGTTTCGTATTTCATTTTACTGGACTGCGTCGAACGATTCACATTTTTTACAATCTTTGTATTCGCGTTTTTGATGCTACGGCGTTTTTTCCCCATAACTCAGTGATCGCGGTCATCATTTTGTAGATTTGTTTGATCTTAGGGTCATGAAGCGAGCACAGAATTCCTCGTCCACCAGAAAAAAGAAACGAATTTACTTTATGCATAGATCGATGCATAGAAATTTTTTCATCCTAATTTTTCTTCGAATCGATCGACGAGCTGTCGTTTCTGATACAAAATTTGTAGGGAAATTAAAATTGAAAATAATATATTCGCATCGGTCTATTGCAGACGTTAACGAAAGTGGATTTACAGGTGTGCTCGATGATCGTTTATCAGCTATAAAAATGTGAGCCCTAGAAATTATTAACGTGAAATTATTATTTGATTTTATATAAAATCGCTATTTTTATCGATTGTATCATTGAAATATTGCTACACAGAATATATCTCTTCGCTAGCCGTATAAATCGATAGGGAAAACGGAGTACGTTCATGTGATAGTGATGATTGAACTTTTTGGTTATATGAATTATTAAATTTAGGTCATTAATTCAAAATATTCGAAAATAGTTTTTAGTTGAGTTTGAAACAACGCACAGTACTTTTCATTGGCAATTTCTCCAACGTATTGCCGATTGTTATTCTTTCGTGTGTTTCAACAAATTTTATTTCTTTCACGGAACACTTGGGCAGCTGGCGAGTTCTGGGAGACCACATTTTCAATTATTAATAGAAATCCCATCTGGAATTCAATAAAAGCTAAAAAAAAAAAAAAATGTCTGGTTAATTGCAACCTTTAGAGAAAATTGTCAAGTACAACGTTAACCGAAACCTCGAAAAAAGGTTTTTTACAGTATCCCAAGGGCGGGAATTGTGGATTATTTCGAAATGGCGTTCGGTAGGAATTCGCGCTGTAAAATCGGAAACGATTGTTTTAAAATAATCTTTAAACATGTCGTGTCTATGTGTGCGTGTGCGCTTGTAAGTCTTTTCTGCGTAAACCGTTGTTAACAGGCTGGAAATAAATTTCTGTACATAATTCACTCAGCTGGCTGGTTGACTTTTGGTCCGGAGCTATAACGTTAGTTTCGCGTTTTTTTGGATTTTCTGAAAAATGCCATTTCAAACTCCGTCTTTTGTTGTAAACAATCGTTTGGAAGTATTCCGAGGTTCACAAACCATCCGCGCGATCTATTAAAATTTGAGAGTTCATGGAAAAAAAGCGCTTACGCTTTGTTTTCATGCGAAATTCTTTTTTTACGTAAACAAAATGGATGTTAAACGTGTGAGCTTCGAAAAATCTGCGCTGTAAATTCGTAGAGGAACCGGTTTTAAAAATGCAGATCGGTCTATGAAAATCGTTAGGAATCGTTGAAATTTGCATCAATTAGTCGATGATTTCGCAAATCTATGGGTATTTACATTTTTTCGGATTACGGAGACATACCGCGGCGCAAACTCACGAGCATTACTTTTAATTGATGCAGTAAACATTGCATGAAATTATCTTGAAAACTTAACTCGTGGTTGCGGATTCCAATCGTTACCTTAACCCGAAAATATCGTCCAGTGTCGATCTCACCTTTTTTATTCTTACTTTATTGCACTGATTGCTCAAAGCCGCGGTTTTCTAATTAAATTAACGGTAACCACTGCGCGGATGTTGGTATCGAACGCAATTACCTCGTTCGCATAAATTCTCTGTAAATCAAAAGAAATTAATCATTTAGTCTGCATTCCTGATGGACAGTTTCTCAGGCTTCGATGTGTGTGCATAATATTTTTACTATACATACTCGTATCGGCTCTAATCGCTTAGATTGATCTCGTGAGACAAACCCCCACCGCAATGGAAAATTTAATCATACGCGCCAAAGTCGAACTCGTCGTACTTTCTTTAAATCTGGTTACAAGCTCCATAGTCGAAGAAGAATGTCGATCAATTATGAGAATTACGAAATTAACAATTTTTACTGAGGATCCGAAATTTTTTCTTTACTAGGATTTTCGTTGAATAAACAAAACTTTCGATGGATCTTTGAAATCTGCGGTCAGCCAATAATTCCATTAATTCCAACGTAAAATTGATCGTTTTATTCGCTTAATTTGCTGGGCGAATAAACGAATCTCGTTTTTTTTTCGCTGTATTTCAATGACTGCGTGAATTACTTTTCTCAGTGGATCGCTTTGAGGATGCTATTGTAGGAAATAACAATAGTGGGCACGTGCAAACTAGGTGCTGCGTTCTATCTGATGAGTCATTGTGTAGGATTACCGGCTAAACCCAATTTATCAGGACGAACTGGTTTATCCTCGACCTTTTCAGGCTCTCGCAGTCGGACGAAACTAGTTTCCCTTCGAAAATCGGTAGGCGTAACCAGTTTGTCCTGAAAAGCAGTTCAGCAGGCCGTGAACTATGTACCGGATTTACTCGTCACAGTGCTGATGGAACTTGCGCTCTCGCGTGGACTAATTAGTGGAATTGGTTGCAATCTGAAAAATTAGGAATTGTTCGGAATATCCGTCACAATTATGTGTACCCGTTCTGTTAAGAGGATAGCGTCTATGTATTGGAATAATTATATAGACGAGTACGCAGCATCGTCGCAGTCTCGTTCTCTTAATTTTCCAGTACACAAGGTGGCCAAATTTTCACTTTTGATTCTATCACAGAACAGACTCGATTTTGTTTAGAGTGCAACGTAAAGTTCAGATGAAAACTGGTTTCTGCCAACGATGTTGGAATTTGCATCGTTGAAATGCAACGAAATATTTCTTGAGCAGATTTCAAGATTCTTATTCAATATTTGGTCAGGACAATAAAGCGATACTTTTCGAGGACCCAAACACAAAAACAGCACGAAAATTATCATGGTTTTGGTAATTGAACAAACAATGAATAGAAAAAAAAAAATTTCGTTAGACCCCAACGTTGCGAACTTCAGTGTCACTTTTTGACGATAAGCTTTGTGAGAAAAAAATTGTTTCATTTTTGGGAGGGAACCGTACAGGAGAAAACGTGGTTACCGCGCGAACAGCATTTTGCCTAAGACTCCAGTCCCACAGAAACTGTCATCACAGCTCATCTGCTGATGTCCATTTTTTATGGTGGCGTTAAGAATTTTGAGATAAACGAATAATTTATTGAATCGATACATTTTTGCAGTATTTCTGAGAAGTATTGAAAATGATTCTCGTTTTTAGGCCTTTGAATGAAACACACAGGCCCTTGGAATGAGACACGCAACAGTTGCGTCTCTATAATACTCGTTTATGTACAATAGTACGGATTTTATATGGTCCCCTTGTATATAAACATGTTTTATAAACGCACAGAAAGTTTTGTATGTATAGTTAAAGATAAAATAGGCGGTAGAATAGAGGAAGATAAATTTGGCTTGGCGCCAGAGTCCTAACGATGATAGACACGCAGTCGTTGAGCTGCTGGTATTCGACGTCAACTAACGTCTCTATTGGCTTGCTGAAATTCCGAAGCTTTCTAACAAGCGATGGAGCTTCTGTACACACGGTTAATTAATATTTAATTAAGACTTTTCCGTAGTCTTGTCTTCGCATTTACATTTTTTCGGTCAACAAAACGATTAGGAACTTTTAAAAATCACAGAATACGCACACTTGTGCTTGTTGCGAGAAAACTGCATTCAACGTCGCTACAACGCTTAGTGGCTGATTGTAGGATCGCGTATTTTTAAAAAACTCTAAATCGAAAACTTTTTGTTCTGTTTTGAGAGAGTCGAGGGTGAGAGATTCGGATACGAGGCGTTTTATTGTGGTAATAAACGAAATGTCCCAAGGGTACGTATTAGGCAGTTAGGCCTCCCACGCTGCTCGAGACTTTGATATGCTAGCCGTCCCGACAAATTTTCTGACATTTGATTAAATGCACCTTGATCCGGATTTTGTGATCGCTCCGTCATTTCATGGCAACTTGCCATTTTTGAAGCTTCAATTACTCGATGTTTGCATCGTTTCCTACAAAGTTAACAGCTTGTTCTAACGATTTCCCCAAGCTTGCTTGAAGCAGATTAATTCATCTTTTAATCAGCAGCTTATTATGAAAGTTCTTGATCCATATATGTACGAAATCGTACGAGCCTTTGATTTATTACTTCAATGATTAAACGTCTAATCCAAACAGCTAATTATGATGTTTTATCTCTCATGTACATGCTTTTTGCTCTCCTCGAAAAGCAATGCCACGGCAATTTATCAATCGATTCTGCACTCGTGCAGCTCGTATATAATTGATAATATCACATCAACGATTATATGGCTTGTGCAGGAACAAGTTGTACTCTGTATTTCGTAATCCTCGATACTCACCATCAATTCTGAGAATACTCATTCATATTCTTAGATCTGTTCGCATCCATATATTCACTGGATCCCCTTATTCAGAGACTCGTTCAACTGGGTTGATCACATTTCGTATTACACAATACATTTTATAAAAAAAAAAAAAAAAAAAAAAAACATTCTCGATTTCCATGGATGTTGATATTACCGCCGTACTCGTCAACATCGAATGTCGTTTAGTCACAACTTTGTGAATTCAACTCGTGCAGGTTTTTCCTCCTCAATAGAGTTCTGTCGGGATCGAAAATTTAGTTTCTTTTCCTATGGGAATTTTACGATGGAATATGCCGAGATTTTACTTCACTTGACATTTATACGACGATATTGGCTTTTGAAATTCTGGAGCGAACAATTTCGAGCCGGGGACTCTCAGCGAAATAGCAAACTCTTCGTATTACGGCCTGAAATGCAATTTCTCCGGCGTGTATGCAATTTAATGCAAAATTATTATGCATACGAATTTTTTTTTTCAACATTTCTTTGATTTTTGAATAGAAACAAAATTTGAATGTAAAAATAAAAACTTTGTTTCGCGATGGTATGAACTGTGAGATTGGGGAAATGGGAATGACGTCGAGCTCCGACGATGTAAACTTCAATAGTGTAATGAACGGATGTGTTTTTCGAAATCTCGATGATAAATCATAGTCGCGTCTTTTGACACGAAACAACCAGTCGTTTGTCATCGTGTAAATATACGCTTCGTACTCTTCTACACCATGTCGCTACCGTCCAGATCACACCAGACTTGTGAGAGATTCTCTCATTTTGCCTCGCATATTTCGTTCGTGGCGTCCTTCTCCATCACATACATGGAGACCGCTCCACGTCCAGATGCATCCAGTTTCCGTGATTACGCGATATACCACAACATATTTCGCGTTCATCGCCCATCGCTCTTTCCACAGGGACACTCCTGAGTACGAACGCGCTATTTCTCATCTTGAGTCATTCTTTATCAGCGATCTTACGTGTGAACCGCAGAATGGAGTCAAACTTATCTCGTTTGACTTAGTTCCGCCGCTAGTTTTCTCTATTTGCGTCACGACTGAACAATAATGAATCGTTTGTGATTTCTTGTAAGAATCGTTTCGAAAAATTGGAATTTTCATGTTTCCAAAATGTCGTACGATGAAAATAAACAATAAGAGAGAATCGTCTGTGGAAGTTTTTTCGTTTTTTCGTTCGTAAGGCTTACATGCGTTCGCTGAAGAGCTTGGACAAAATACGAAACGTTCTTTTTCATTCGAATGCAGTGTTTATGCAAATTTTTTGAGGTTTGATGATTTATCTTTTTCTTTTGACGCTTTGCTGTCTCTCGATCTCTGCTCTAGCTCCGTCATTCCTTCTCTTTTTCTCTCTTTTCTGCAAAGCCCATGATCCAGGGATGCCAGGAGAGTAATTACTGTAATTTAGAATGTTCTGACACAATGACCACTAACGTTTTGCTTGGGTGGTCGAAATGATTAATCTCTTCAGCTTTTATAAGCTAATCCGCGTCCCAGCATCCCAGGCCAGGATCAAACGAAATGCATTTTTTTTTGTTCTAAATAAAAATTGTGGGTGTTGAGGTTTTTTTTTTTTTTTTTTTTTTACAAAATAACATTTGATGAAAACATTTTTCAGTCAGCTTAATTTTTTAATAAGCAGAAAAAACTTTATAATCTTTAAGAGCGATCCCAAGCTTTGAGGCTATCGATCATTCGCCTCAACTCACCTCGAACCCTCGAAATTTAAAAACTTGAATCCACTCCGGAAACTACAATCGCAAAAATGCACTCAAAGGTTCGACCGGATAAGCTTACTGGACTGCTCCATAATTTTAAATATATATCGCTCGAATTATGAATTATCATAAAATATTTATTTCACTTCCCTCTCATCCGTCATTCTTCTTTGGTTTTGTTTTCATTTTGCTGATTTGACCGATTTGAACGCCCTTTCGTTCTCCGAAACGTGAGATTCGTGATAACAAACAAAAATTTATTTATTCTCGTTAAAATGCAAGTCTCTGGCTCAAGAAAGAGAAAAAGAGAATTGGATTGAGCCTGGACGAGCTTCGAACGAGCAAATGGTCGTCATGGATCAACATGGAATGACTATTATAATAAACAACATCGACGAGCTGTCCCAAAATTAAACGTCGATGCGTTATGATTTTTTCTTCGTCGTGGAATGAGATTTTTCTTGATCTTCCAGCCATGTATTCTTGGACGTAGAGTTTGTTGCGTAACTCGCTGATCGACCCAATTTCCATGGTCAATAACTTATCGAGAATTTATACGAAATCTTTGATCGCCTAAATATTTACTGGCTCGAAATTGTATCGTCGATACGTGTTGGCGAAATAGTGTTTTGTTTCAAGACACCCTGTATTTCGTATAGACCGTTTGAGTATATAGAGATGCATGCACCGGGGTTAACCGTCGTCGCGTCAACATCGCGCAATGCACGATCGTTAACCTATTAATGCTCCACTGTTGAGTCTCGTTATGAACTCGGTTGACCAGATCGTCATTTCCTGTTCTCCATGAACGTCAATTCACGTTCACAGAATCACCCAAATTTTCGTCCACCTCGCAGTTCGAGAGAGTAATTTTGGAATGTTTCAGTATATCCGGTGTGTGTGTGTGCACACAACATTCATACTGTGTAACGACTGTTTAATGTTCCGATTCTCTTTACTCTTTTGTCGAGCTGAATCGACAGTTTGTTCAATAGTCGAAATTTTAATCAAATTTGTGCAATAACCAGACTCACCAGAACTTGCCAAATAAACTCAGACTTTCTAATCAGCTGGTAAAATGAGGAAATAAATTATTTTTAATTCGTCTTGGAAAATATTCTATTTTAAGGACTTTGTATGGGCGACGGTCAAATCGAAATTTTTGTTTTCAGTTTTTCTTACATACGAAATGGTTTACGAGCCTAAGTTCACTAAAAAAAGTTTTTACAAATTGACTAAAGAACAACATACTCTAAACCCAAGATCGTCCGAGGTAATCTAAATTTGTTATTTAATAAACAAAATTTCGAAAAAATTTAACGACCGATTTTTTTGAAAAAATAAATAAAGCTTCTTCGATGTTACATAAAAGTGTATGCAAAGTTTTAAGAGGCTTCGCCATTCAGAAATCGAAATATTTAATCTTGAAAATTGCAACTTTTAACACACGCTCTTATGAGAAACTACTGAAAATTGTGATTTTTATAAATAAATATCTCGCGACTTCTACATGGTGAAACCTCTTAAAATTACTCGAGCTATTAGAAGTCACTATTCTCTTTGTGTGGTGCAAATTTGAAGGAATTCTATCGATAGAAAATTTTGCAAACAACGTCCTTAACACGCGTCGTTACAAATAAAATATCTATAGTTGCAAATAGTTGCGAATAAATTTGAGTCCAGCCGGAAATGATAATGTTGCGTTGATCGTTATTCCATCAAAATATTATGATAATGATTGAGAGAAAAATTATGTCTTGTCAATACTTTCAACCGATCGATAACTTTCGTGCATGTCCCGAGGGCCTAATTCAATCGCTACCGTGTACTGTGCATAAATGTTTTAATGGCAAAACAAGAGCATGGATATTTGTTGCTGCTGCTGCAGGCTTGAGCAATTACCTTAATCTCAATGATGCCGGCGGGGAAATGAATCAGGGAAAACAGGTAGAACTTGATTAATACATCGATCGGTGTAGCGGACCGAGATGGATCGTCACATGTTATTGATTTACATGCATCGTCGCCCCTTATCGACCACAAAGCTTAACACCGTCATGATCGTTTATCCGATATTCTCTGTGCAAACGTGCCTGCTCTTTTTCTTCTTTCTCGTCCCCTCATTTCATGTTTCTCTTTATGGAAGTGACGTATCCAGGTTAAACGGCTTATGGACCTCTTGTATAATCAAGAATCAGCAGCAACGAGCTCTGTTACGTACCGAATGAAAATAATTCGTCCAGTTATTGTCCGTTTACGTAAAAACGAAATTTCCTCACAATTCTCGAGCATTTTTCTGTTGTACACAAAGGAAAAATATTTATTTTCATTGTTAATAAAAAAATGTCTAGTGTGTCAGGAACAATCATGGATACGCTGAATATTTCAAAATTTATTCATGAATTTCTAACGTTTTTCAACCTCATGGAAATTCCATGGCAAATGGTGCCAATAACTGGGAGTTTGCGATGCTTCAGCTTTATTAATGTGCCAATTGACACACTCGTGGTTATTGCAATTTCTCTGCAAACATAACAATTCACAGGGTTGGTACAAAATGAAGAGAGGATTCTGCGAGTCTTGAAATTATCGTCCGCGTGCTTAGCTTTTTCAGTATGAATAGTATCTTAAAAATTTGCATTATAACGATCTTGCAAGTTTTTCCCATAACGAATTATTCACGATAATAATGTTGAGTTATCGGATTTTTTTTCTTGCGTCATTTTCATTATGAAGGAAACTCAAGGTCGTCGATGGAATGCTCGTATTCATTCATTACGGACCTTCCTTTTTGCATGTCGTCATAACATATATTTCATTTTTATGGGATTTTTATGCTAAACGTTCTCTAGTATGTCGACACCACGTGCGGAAATATATCAAAACTTGCATATTGTGCACGTCAATAGCTATTTCCATGGGTTACCTATGTCGTTTATAATCTTATTCGATCATGGCTATGACACAGAAATTTGTAATTTTGTTGATAACTATGTCGCGCAATTTACGAGGAAAAGTGACTTCGTTACTTTTGACGAAATTTCATTTTGTTTCGAACAGGAAAACATTGCAAATTTTCTCGCACAGAGTCTCTTGGAGCTTTGCGAGATTTTTTATGTACAAAAAAAGCACGTGAGCAAAAATGGTTTCTGCCCCGAACAGTTTAATCTCCTGATGACCTTGAAATTCTGCGAGACTTTGCATTTATTATTGAAGACGGTTTGCACGATTATAGCCAATGCGATCGATTCAGAGGATTTCGCGAACACTCAAATTATTCGCACGGAGTGAAGTGTCCCCGAGCGTTCTTTCGGTCTCTCTCGAGTTTCCTGTCGAGTTCAATGTCTCAAGGTACTTTCAAGTTAAGAAGATATGCGTCTGTGCCAGGCAGACATTGGTGGGCGTCTCTCGTTTTGCGAATACCAACACGCGTGGCTTCATGTACTCGTTCGATAGTTTTGCACTCCGTGTGCAAAAAGACTCGTCTCGCAATGAAATCGGTTTTCCATTTGTGTGCGCTCGCCTGGTTCGTGAGAAAGGGAAAGGGAGACAGAGATAGGAAGATGGAGAGTTGGCAGGCTAAGATTTCTCTGGTGTCCGAGCAGATCTCACCGCGGTAGACAAAAGCCCGAAGAAGAGCTGCTTTCGGAAAAAAAAGGTGAACCATCAGAAAAAGTGCGAGGGCGAGGGTGCGCCCTTTGGCAAGAAACGATCGTATCCGGTTCGCGTGGGTTCATTCAGACCCAGTGTCTGGCTCCGTTTCTTTCTCGCACTCGTTCTCTCGTAAAGATACGATCGAGACAAGACACGTTAACACTTTTCTCTCTTTAATTTCCGTTATCGACTTATTTTGTCGCTTTACTCACTGGAAGAGTCGTCGACATAATATTCTTTCTCACCTGACGTTTGTTCATGGAACTTTCTATAAGGGAAGCCTGCAGAAAGTATTGACAAAAGAAAACTTGAACAAAAAAAAAGAAACAAAGTCTTAATATAATGAAAATTTGAAATTCATTTACTCGTTCCCGATTAACCGCGCGGCAACTATCAGTCCATAGAATTTACTGAAATGATCGATACACAGGGGTCGATGAGCTTTTCCTTTTATAGAGCTCTGCCAGCCACTGACCTTCTTGACGTTTCTTATAAATCCCATCGAGATGAATTCTTCGTGTATAGGACATTGCTTTGTCGTTGTAGAAAGAATCATACAGAAGATCGCAGCGCTTCTCCAGTCTATAGAACAAAGTTGCACATCGTGGCGTGGTTGACGAGTCGCGAGAGATATACCGCGATATTTATAATCGATTGATCGTGATCGTTCAATAATACGTACCGCCGCCGCGTTATTCCGTCTCTTCTTTTCCTTTGCTCTCGCGAAGCTGCTCGTGAGCCCGAAGCAATTACGACCGACTACTTCGTCTCACGAACTCGCTTCACATAATTACGAGAAACGAGAATTCGATGACCAATAAAAATCATTGGAATTCATATACGTGAGTTACGATTTATGTCTCGCTGCCGGAGAAATTCATTTCTCGGGCTTATTCGCGATGCAAACGTGTCAAGTATTTGATTTGTAAAAAAATTATAATACAGCTTTCAATTCCAGGCTCGGTTTATAATTCCCTAATGTTTTATGCATTTTTGTCACACTTTCAATCCAAACATCATGCAGACTTTCTTTAGTATCGTTTTTCTAATTCGTATCTCCTGAAAAATCGTCCAAGCTTTAGATGCTCATGCCATTTAGGAATATTCCATCGCGACCCTTCTTGGATAAAAAGAACCGAAAAATACCAATTATTTCGAGAGATAACGAATTATTTTTCAAAAATTGTCAATTCATTGTCAACATTTATTCGCTATGTTGCTGAGTAACCATTGAAATCTCGCTTTTTCCCGGCATCGAAAGTTGAATCTGTTACGAAGCGTGGAAGATTTTACCGCGGAATTGTCGAGAGTAAACAAAAGGTTTTTTGATGCGTTACAACAACGCCAATTTCGGTGTTAAAATTTCATTCCAATCAGCCTTAGAAACTTTGATGCAACTTTTGTTACATTGTTTGTAAATTTTCTCTAGATTTACAAAGTGAATTCCCAATTATTGCACGCATAAGCACAGAATTGTATGAATTCTTTAATATCGACCTATTTTCTGACAAAAATATACACGTCGGAAGTTTTTAATGTATTCGCTACAATGTTTATGATCATCCATATTCTTTGAGGAGACAAAAAATCCTCGTTGGAAAAGTGTCGCGCGCTATAAATTATTAACGATCCCCGAGATAGAGGTGCAGGTGCTCGTTAAAAAAAATCTTGATCTCCCGTCGTGCGAAGCGCGATTTTTCTTTGAACTCTTCATGTTTGTTCGACTTTGTTCCTGGTCGAAATACAGAGTGTCCGAAAAGTCGTATAAAGCGAGAGCTTACGATGACGTTTTAAGGGGCTCTATCAGTCGCGCGAGATTCGGAGCGACAACCGAAAAACGCAGGCAGTGCGCTGATCAAGAGTCTGACAAAAATGATTGCTGGCAGAAATAACGTTTTTTTACAGATTTAGTCCCTTAAAAAGAAAAAGAAAGTAGGGCATCAAGAAATACGAAAAATAGGATTCTGATTCGTTCGGATACCGCGTAAACTTTAATTCTGTGTTAGGTTTATATTGAGTGTCAATGTGTAGGATGTACGCTCATAAAGTCGGATAGAGAATGTATCGCAAAGGATACGCAATTTACACGCAGATAACGTTCATTCGTTGCGGACAATGGCGACAGAACGCGGTGATCAGGAATTACAGGCCATTGAGCGCGCTCGTGCAAATTTTTACGGCCATGCTTAATTACATCCACGATGTTTCTCCGCTCAATTCCATTATTATCTAGTCACACTAGGCGTGAATTTTACGACCGAAGAAAGGATACGGATGTGCAAATAG
Source organism: Hyposoter dolosus (assembly GCA_963921915.1). Lineage (NCBI taxonomy): Eukaryota > Metazoa > Arthropoda > Insecta > Hymenoptera > Ichneumonidae > Hyposoter > Hyposoter dolosus. Next base: position 10,527,784 of record OY998135.1, on the reverse strand, counting down.
AAATGATAAAAATTCATCCTGATTATCCCCGTAGGCGACTATCGTGCCTTTTTATTTTTAACAAATCGATTGTTCGCAGCGACTGATAAGATTTACAGCGCGTTATTTGTGTCAGGAAATCTGCAAATTGAAAATTACCATGACACGCAATTACCACGATCCTGTTGCGATAAAAATTTATCATTAGGAAATTATAAAAATAAAACATTTTTTTTAAACATCGAGATTTCATAAAAAAAACTTTGAATAATCCGATCAATTATTTCGTTTTTTTTTTTTTTTCAATAACAGAATTAATTGGAATAAAACATTTGAAAATACTGAGCAGGATGTAATTTTTTCTTTCTTGACTTTATTTTTCAGGTCGAATCCGTAGAGCTCGCTTTGAAGCTCATCGACGGTTCTCAGTTACGTGGCAAAACATTGTCGGTTCAGAGAGCAAAGTTTCAGATGAAAGGAAAATACGATCCGGGCTTGAAACCGAAACGGAAGAAAAATCAAAAGGAACGACAGAAAAAAATACAAGAAAAGTAAGTGAGACTCATACAGATTTTAAGAGCTTTGACATACTTTTTCTTTGCGAAATCGATATTACTGAGCAATGGAAAAAAATAAAATAAGTAAAGAATCGCTATAATTGAAATATTCGACGACCCTCTGTAATACATTTTTTTTTCGTAATCTACAAATTTTTCAATTTCTCAGTTTATCCATTTGTGGAAATGTCAGTTTTTAAAATAGATTCTTGACAAAGCTACAAATTCAAAACTGCTTATTATCGTCTAGTTGTTTCCCTCAAATTCCAAGCTCGGAGGTGAGAAGCAAGTTTTAGCATTTCTAGCACTCATGCAGTTGCAGTATCTCGCAGTTGATTTCCCAGCGTGATAAATCGAAGTAAAAGCAGAAAAAAGTTCCGAAATTATGGTGACTTTTGATGATAGTCGTTGATATCCCGTTAGCCTGGATTCTTGTGTGTCTGCAACTGAAAGATCAACACAGCAAAATGCTTCTTTCGTAATTCACTGGGATACTGACCAAGCAGACTGCCTGGCGTTCACTCTTTCTCTTTTTATCTTTTTCGTTCGTTCTCTCCCTTTATTCCGTGTCTCTCCCAGCTTCTTGCGATCTTTGAGCTGTTGTGCGTCCCGGTGAATGCAGCTGTGGTGAAGACCGATTAGCCGGTACGGTGGACTTTCTGGCACAGCTGCACACTCGCTTCTTGTAGAGTAAATTCTGCACACATATCGTCGTATTGAGGACAAAAAGGCGTATGGATTATTCATAAACGCTGGAGTGACTGCCCTGCAAGGTTCACTCATTAAATTGTCTTCGTCTTACGGAGTTAGATTTGAAAAGGCGAATACCTCATTATTTTTCATTCATAATCGTATGGATTGTGCCTTTTCACTTCTCCATTCTGTGCTGTGTGTGTCAACGGTCTGCTCTTCCGATCGCAACGATGTATCTCTCACTTTTTATGTACAACGCGTGAATCCTCATTTCTTCGTCTCTCTTTCTTTTTTTTACACAGTTTTTCTTGTACTCCCTACTTCAGGGCTTCTCCCTGTAAAATGCCCACTGTGTTCTCTCATTTAGCATTCACGACCGAGACGTGATCTGCCAACACTAAAGTTTCATTTTGCTCAGGAAAAGCAAAAAAAAAAAAAAAAACACCCGGCTGTTCGAGAGAGTAGCTCGTGAATCAAATGTCCAACAGAACAGATAACACTTTGTGTACAGGCTTTTCCAAAAGTTGACCCCAAAAATCCGTCAATTTGGCTAATTTTGTATCGACAATTGAAAATTTTTGAAAAATTGAAGTTACGTTGTGATTTATCCACAAAACTTGGAATTTATTGGTTAGGTGAATATTTTGGATGTCGGTAAAGCGATTTTTTGAATGAATTTGCCATTGAAAACGAAAAATTGAGAATATTTATCGTCTTGTTTTTACACACAGTTTCCAGTCTGCATCGTTGTTAACATTGTTGAAAAATTGATATTTTTCGGCGGAAAGCCTTTTTTGATAATTTCGAAATGTTTCATTAAGAAGCCTCGAAAATTTTGGAAAAGTTGCTCGTTATTGGAGCAAAGAAAACGAATCAGAAAGCTTCGCATTGTTTTAGCGTTCTCATTAAAGTTTCCTACTTAAGCTAAGGAGCTAATAAAATAGCAATAACCTCAAGAGCGTAGTCCTCATGAATTTTAATCCCTGATGCACTGTTGATGAGTTATTAATTAATTAGTACCGGCGGAACCGACCAGAGAATATTTCTCCTTAGGAACTCGCGATCCTTGACCTGCCAAAACTTGAGACGAACTTTTGGGACATTCGGTATATACCGAAGATAATCGTGGAACACGAACACGAAGACATTTTTATTTAACTTCAGTATTTTTATATATGCACCCGGGGATCCACTCGACTAATTAGCGCGATGTCCCATAACGAGTTTTTTTTCAAGCCAGAAAAAAAGTTCGTGGTACGTACTTTTAACGAGGCCAGGAATTCAACTTTGCCATTTTAATTCAACGTCCCCGTATATTTGTTTGTTAGTTTTTTTTTAGGAGATAATTTATTTACCTTGTAATTGTTACTCCTTTTCGTACATCTCGATGATTTCTCTTACGATTGTATTAATTATTTTGCTACTGCCCTCGTGGTGATTAAATGGCCGCTCGATTTATCGCTCTTAATTACGCCCCCCTGAGTATCTTGTACTTCCATTCGCTCACTCTCTCTCTCTCTCTCTCTCTCTCTCTTGCTCCCTCTGTCATGTATCCAAGATCCTTCGCTGCCACTGGAGAACGCGGCTTTTTTTGAACTCAAACGATTCCCTGCGTGTTTTTTTCCGAGCAAAAAATTCATGTGCAAATATTATTTTTATTCGGCAAATAAATTTGTCGGAAAAATTTGTACAAATGATGTTTGTGCTTTTTTTTTTTTTTTCAAATTCTTTCCACGGATGAAAAGGCGTAATTAATTCGGTCGCGAGTATTTTAAGTAGGACTTGGTGTTGCCAATCAAAATTCTGCAACTTTGGCAACGTAGCGAGAACATTAATGAACGCCAGGAAAAATCTTTCGATGAAAGGTGCTCATTAAAAAAAGCAAAAGTTGCAGTTTTTGATTTTGCTCATGTTTCAATTCACTTTTCCACTTATTTGCCGGAGTAATGGGTGAAACTTTGCTCAGTATGTTGTAAACGCTTGAATACTGATTTATACCATGTCCAGGATTGTAAACACTCAATTCAAAATGGCTCCCAGTTGGTCCGTCCCGTAAACAAGCACCAAAGTAAAGAAGGTGCCAGTCTGCTCGTCGCAGAAATGATTTTGCCCGCGGGCGAGCACGACACAAGTTCGATGTCCTGTTCCCTTGCCCTTCCCGCGTCAAAACCAGTTATCTACGAACTGTCTCTCCTCCCTTTTCTCTTCTCGTTCGCGGGAAACCAACCATTTCGCCGATGAGTACAACCGGAAGCACGAAAAGGGATAAAATATTTTCTCAACACTTTCTCCACGAACGACGCTACGCAATTAATAGCTCGTTATTCTTAACGATTCGCTTTCAAGCTGACAGCGTCTTTTTTCCCTTTGAGGTTTGACCGAGCTCGATCGATTACGGTGCAAAAAAATCATGTTCACAATTTTTATGTACCGCTGCCAAAAAAGCTTTCGTCGTCGATTTGCATGAAATTATACTTTTTTTCATCACTTCACGCACGTACACGTTATTACGAAAATTCTTTGTTTTTTTTTTTCGAAATTTCACGAATTTTTGCATTGCGAACTGGTTTTCGACACCGCAACAAACGTCAGGACTTCCTGTTGTCTCGTAAAGAATGTAGGATTTGTGAGAAAAATGGTAACTCATGTGGGTGACTATCCAATCATTTTCCGGGTGAATAATTTCCATAAGGCGTTTACGAATTGTATGGGGAATCGCCCGAAGGCATTGAAACTCCAGAGAAATAATCGTAATTCATCGTAATTGTTTCTGATTGCATGGATGATGGAAGGTATGCATTACGCATTCGCTGTGATTTTATAGCCAACGATTACTCCGCAAGTGTGTAAGACCAACAATCCACCGTGTTTATATGAATGACCATTCATGATGCAAATCGTTTGATCGCGGTCAAGTGATCGCACGAGTTTTGCTGTCTGACTCAATCGCTATCGATTTGCATGGACCCCACAGTGTGAGCTTTCAATCAACGTTGCACAAGATTCCTGCGTTGCTTCCCTTCCGCGTGGACACGAGTAATGACTCAATCGTCGATGAATTATTTATCCATTCTCACCGAATTGAGGGCTCGGCTTGGCTTAACAGAGAAAAAAAAAGAAACGTGTCTAGAAAATTTGAAACTTTCATCATTTTCGAAAGAGGTCGATATTTTGAGAAAAACAAGAATTCCACGTTATTTTTCAATAAAAAAAAAAAAATATCCTGTAATCGTTACATTTCATAACACGTCGACTGTGTGTTTCGAAAAAAAATGGGCAGCAGGTTCTTGACCGAGTGGACGGCGTATAGTCTCGGAGGTTATTTTTAAAGTCTAAACCCAATCCCTCGTTTCCTGGAAATATTCTCTTTCAAATTCTTCGCGAAAGTTCTTCTCAAAAGCTCTCTCGGAATCCCAGCACCTGTATTTCATGGCTTCCTGTAGCAGAATCGTTTATTTATCTCAGAATAACTGAACATCGTACAAGCAAAATTACGTGATAAAGTTCCACCGTTGGAATGTGTAGATTCCATGAAATGGTCACTGTTATCCAACTAGAAAGTATAAGAATACTTCGATAGAATAACTGCGCGTTGTATAATTTCGTATAAAAAGCATCAAACTAAAAATAATTGGATCTATAAAATCTGGTGAACGTGGAATAACGAAAATAATGTGCAAAGTTTCTCGTCGTTCAAGAAAGGATTTGCAACTGCTTAAATTTTTTTTTTATCGCTTGCGATAACATTTGAGAACGTCACGCATTGTGCATCTCGTAGCATTACGATATCGTGAACGCGTACGAAAGAGCGCCGTCATTCCTGACGTCGTCTGCCTCAGCCCGCATTACAAAGTCGCATGAGTGAGTCACGCGTGTCCTTATTCTTGGATGTGCTGATCAAAAGGCAAAGCGACAGCATCCTCGTCCTTATGATCTCATACGTGAAACTTGCTCTCTGTACTTTTGACACGTATGCACAACGCTCGGACGTTTTGTATGTCGTTTGTGCAGCCCATGCGCTCCTGCTACTCGGAATACTTTCCTCTTGCGTCGTGCACCACACACGTAGTCATAAGAGATTGTCATATTTCTCGGTGGATTAATGGCCATTCGCGCATTCAGAAAAAAACAAATCGAAAGACAGGGCAGCGTCAGCACAGAGGCGCAAGAAAATACGAGCAAAGAAATTTATGCGAATCATCGTAATGCGATATGCTCTGCAGTTTGTGCAGGCGCAGCTTCCACAGACTCTCACTACTTCCATGTAACGTCGCAGTTCTTCGTTACATATATACAGGGTGCCAAAATTCACGAGATGATGAGAGCAGACTGTAAGTCTACACGATGCCGGAAAATTGCTTTCGTGCTAATCTCGTCCAACACGCCATTCGTAGCTTTTTAATTTCATCAAAACCTCCAGGCCGTTAAATCCACGAGGAGTTCGAACGTCAAATCTGGAACAAACACTCTTCCCCATTGGCTATGACCGACTAATTAATATCTCACGAACGATTGTACTCAGAGTCACGCTTCCAAAATGTTTTCTCTTCCAAATTTTGCATTTCACTTTTATTATACTTGTTCAATCGCAATCGTGACTTTCTCGACACTTCGTACATGTATCTGCATATCTGCATATAGCACGCAGTGCGAGATGAAGGGCAGAGTAAAGAGAGCTCTCTGCCAGGCGATTAATCGTTGTCCTACTTCCCTCGTAAAAATTAATGTTCACAGGCTGTTCGACTGGAGGCCCGAGCCAATGCGCGGCGAACCTCTCAAATGCGAGAGAGTCGTTATAATCAAGAACTTGTTCAGCCCCGAGGACTTTGACAAGGACGTCGCGCTAATTCTTGAGTACCAACAGGATTTACGCTCCGAATGCACCAAATGCGGTGACGTCAAGAAAGTCGTCATCTGCGATGTAAGTTCTTATTATTATTATTATTATTGTAATCCTCAATAATGCCGCATCAATGACGACGTTCCTCATTCCTCGGAAAAGCCCGAATACTTTTGATTTTTTGACTCCAGTAAGAAAATTATTCCGTAAAAAACATTTTAAAAACGTCGCTTTTGATTTTTTGAACGTGAGATTGTGAATTCCCTTGGAATTTCGTACGGCATTACACGATAGTGTCTCCAATGTGCTCGTGAAATTTGTAAAAGTTTTGTAGAAAATCACAGTGACGAGAATATTTCCCTGATGAGCGATTTAGCGATAGAAATGAATTATTAAATAAAAATTCGTTGCTATTGAATTCACGTTATTAGAGATCGGTCATGACAGGCTCGTTTGCAAAATGAACGAAGATTCGAATGGTAATAGTTTGGCTATTAAAGAACAACACGTATTTACGTTGGAAATTTCCATGTATAATGAAGCCCTTAATTTTTTTCATCACGATATACAAATGTGAAATGTGATATAGTGATAAAAGAATTTGAGAGTCTCTCCAATATCCTCCGGGCTCGCACGTTCCTAATTTAAAAAGTCTGGAGACCCGAAGGTTCGGAGTGGAGCTCGGCAAGGTCCACCGGGGGTCGGCGTGCTCGTAAAGACGATTCGCCGTTTTGTGTTCTTGGGCGAGTCACGCGTCACGCTTAAATTGTGCTTTATACGCTCCGAACGTTACGAAACTGGCGCCAACGAACGATTGTTTGGGTTCACTCCGAACCGTTCTTGCCTAGCCTCGAACGTGCCATCTCATGTGCACAAAAATTTGAAGTTTGCAATTCATGCTAAACTGAGTTCATTCGGAACCAATTTCCAAATGTTTCCAGCTGCGGAAATTCGTCGTATGAATCATTTTTTTCATTGTTTCTCAATCGTCTTCGTTTTGCGTTGCATTTTCGTAGACCTTGAAGCAGTGCAGTCGATTTCTTAAACTTTTCCTCAAGTTCGAGTCACGTTTTTAATAATAAGAATTGTTTTTCGAGCGCGAACCGTAACTTTGGAATTTTGTTTCTTCCGAAAGTTCTTTACGTTGTGTTTTTTTTTTTCAATTTTTACCAGGAACAAACATTTTCATGAATAATATTGTAACGAGAATCGAGTGAGGAGCAAGTTATCGGTAAGGAATGACGGTTCCACGACAAAAATACTTTGCGGGCACCTTAAAGGATGGTGAGCAGATTGACGTGTTGCGTTTTAGATTCGCGCGGAGGCGCGACGCAAAACTGGGAGTGGTTCCGAGACGAATTTATGGGGCTGGGTCGTAACCCCTTGACTGATTTATTTCCATCGAACATCTCTTTTTCTCCCGTTCTTTTCCGCTCTCGTTTTCCTTCCACTTTTTTTTTGCGATCAGTCTTCTTTCTTCTTCACTTGGCCCTCGTGCCTCGTTCACGATCCTTCCCTTTATTATTTCGATGAGTTTTGGACCACGAGGGGGGAGTGTCCTCGAGGTCGAATTTTAAACGAGACCGTCGTGCGTGCTAGATACATAATGCTCGACAACAAAGCGAAAAAAAAAAACAAACTTCTCGGGGAACACTGTCTCCATATCTTTCGAGTTTTGTGGAAATCTCAAAAATTGCACGTGCTTCCGAAATCGCTTGCACTTTTCCCAATTTAAATCTGTCTCGGCTTCTTCACGTCTATGAATAAAAATTATTAAAAAAAAAAAAAACAATTATTGAAAAATGAGAAATTTGAATTGAAATTCAAAAAAATAATTGGAACCGAAATAATAATTAATTTATTAATTATTAATTTATTAATTATTAATTTATTAATTATTAATTTATTCACCGTCATAATTGAAGCAACGAACGCTTCGTTAATGACTGAATGGATTCATTAATCTTGCAATTTTTACAGAGGCATCCTGAGGGCGTTGCACAAGTAACTTTCAGTGACCCAGCCGAAGCTCAGGCCTGCATACAATTGCTAAATGGACGATGGTTCGCGCAAAGAAAACTCTCTGCCGAAATTTGGGATGGCAAAACTAAATACAAGTAAGCAATCATCGAATCAGAGCGACAGTCGCTTTCTGGCTTATCGTCAGATGTATGATTTGCTTTATCCCTCAGTCGACGAAATTGCTTCAATTTTTATTGTGATGTCGATAATTTACCGATTGCTGGTCATTCGAACGACTAAACTTTATGGGCATGGACGCGAATTGCTTTCAGTCGATAACGTAACGATTGCCAGTCACTCTCCGGCTTAACGTAAACTCCCTTCAATTTTTTAAAACTCTTTGGACAAACTCTTGGACAAAATTTAGCCCCTGAGTTGACTCCCTCGTATTAAGTAATTCATGTTTCTTTTTCGTAAAATTTCGGAAAATCAAATTTTCAAATTACCCGTGAAAAGTACTTTCCATACATCCGATCTTTGCCAAACTTTTTTCCTACTATTCTTGTTATCGTACTCAAATATTCGTAAAACGAAAAAATTGACATTTCCCATACCGCGAGCTGTGGAATTTTTTCGAGTCTTCAACTTGCTCGAAAAACCATTTTTCATTTCTCCGATGTTAAAAAACGCTTCCCGCAGCACCGATTGTCAGTGCCTCTCATTTTCAATCATTTTCTTGTTTTCCCAATGAACTATCCGTGGAATAAAAAAGTTTAAACTTTTCACTACTGAACGATCTAATTGCGCCACTGCGAGTACGACTGTCAAGAGATTTTTGTAAATAAAAAAAATCAATATATTGAACGTCCAGTCCATCAGGGCAACTCCTTGGCCACTCTGTCGGTACGACGCTTAACGTCAAGGCGATCGATCAGTTGTACGGTCGGTAAAAACTCTACTGTAGGTTACAGTCCAAGGGACTTGATATCTCAAGAAAATAAAAAATCAATTACTCGTCGTTCTCGTATCGCCTGAGAAAAAAGTTTATAAAAAACGTGTATTTGCTTTTTTTTTTTGCTACGTACTTTACATTTGCCCAATTGAGAGATCGCCTTAAGGGCGGAATCGTTTCGAAGTAAAAATAATTATTGTTTGCATCGAAAAGGAAGTAATTCGCATTTCGTTCCGTTTATCAGGCTCGAGTCTATTCGACAATGTCTGAAGATGAAATTTGTTTCAGAATCGTTGAAACGGATGCGGAAATCGAAGCCAGATTGGACAAATGGGACAAATATCTGGAAGGCGAGGATGAGAGGAAAGAAGCTGAGGAAAAAAATGCCAAGGCCGGTATCGTCGAGTAGCCAGATTCAATGTCATATTTTGGTGAAATGAATCGTGATCCAGATTTTCTTGGATACAGTGGAAACAGGTCCATCACAACTGAAATCTGTGGCCCCAATCGACGAGATTAACAGAAAACTGTTTTATCCATCTCTCCAGGCAACGTGGTACGATTTTCTTTTTCATTTATTTGTCAACATTGTTGATTGGAACGATCGTTGCTATATTAGTAACTTCGCTGTTTGTGGTCTTGAAGAATTTTCAAATAAAGAGAAATAATTTCAGATTATCTTCTGCGTCCTCCACACGTTCCAATGTTCCTTCAGCTTCGATCTAATCGACTTGGAACAAGTTCGTGTAACGTTGAAAAGTTGGAGAACGCTGTAGTCTAAACGAAAATGTTCAGTCGTTCAGGTTTCGTTTCTTACTTACAATCGAATGAATTTTAATTTTATGGACAACAAATTTTTAAACTCGTTGCAAAGATTTCACAATATAAAGGATCGTCTTTGCTTCATAAATTGAGGACAAATAATTATTCATATTTTGGTTAATGAGCGAATCAACGAATTATGACGAATTGACTTTCACTCTCCTTTGAATTATTTTAATCCTCCGGTGGTCGATGGATGAAAAAAACAATGGAGGGATTTTAAACGTTCACAAACACTCAGAATCCCGCGAGCTAGGGAATCATGAGTCGGAGAATAACAGGCCGAGCAATAGCTTGTAAGAAATGGTGGTCGAATTTCCACCATTTGGTTGATAAAAAATTTGTCAAGGCACCGTGTTTATTCACGTCCAGATTAGAGTAGTTTGAATCGGTGAAGAAACAAGGATCGGATAAGTAGACAAGAAGCGAGGAGAATAAACGTCGAGAGAAATTGGCCGTTGCGGATGAGTGCGAGAAAGAGAAAGGTGGATGGATGAAAGATCTTGTGGAATCTCCTAATTTGCTATTTCAACATTCCTGAGGATGTCGCATGTGTGTGCGTCTTTTGGCTCTACCTGATTTCGCTCGTTCTCGGTGGTTGGCTCGTTTTCATTTCGTGGGACTCTCGTGAGACCCTCTCGAGCTCCAGTCATGCCGAACTGTCAAAAAACGTGATTCCCTCGACTCGGCCTCTTTCGCGGTTTGATCTTGCCACCCGACCGAGATACTCCACTCTCATGCCTTCTTATTCCTTTGCCCAAATAACCCGAATCAGAGAAACGCCGAACTCTCCACTCCCTACGAACTCATACCCTTGAGAGGCTGAGATAATACTCTCCACGCTATATCGATGCTCAGAAAACCGACGAATTCTCGATAGCAATTTGCCCCCGTAAATCGCAACTCTCTCGAGATATTATCCCAGGACATTGTGAATTTCTCGGTCGGACTGACGAAATCATCCTCGAAAGCTCTTCGGACTGAAAAAATCTTGGAATATCGTTTTTTATACGTTTCGAGCGAAACGACGTTTTCTTCCTCGCCCTTGATTTTCGTTTTATTTCCCTCACATTATGCAATGCGTTGAGACACTTTAATACTTTAACAATCGTCTTGAATAATGAGTTTTGAAAAAATCGAAACTACAAAAAAAAACTGTCGACGACTTGGAATTCATAGAAAAGTCAAATTATTTTCGACAAATTGGAAATTTGGATAGCGATAACGATCTCCTTGAAAGAATCCGGAGTACCAAAATGTTTTACTCACAAAATTTCGGAACGCTGCAGGTGAAAAGGAATCAGTGATCGGAAAATGCTCTGGATCCTGGCACTTGGCAGTCCCTTTGCGAAGATATACGCTTCGGAACTCTACAATAAGTTTTTTCTCCATACGTTCACGCTCGAAGGACAAAAAGCCTCTGTAAAGTTTGCGTACATGAACGAAACGATTATTCGGATCGATTTCCTCGCAGTTTGGCACGCATGCTTCGGAGAAACACACAAGCAAAGGCATCAAGCATATTTCGTTCATTTTTCCCATTGATTGACGATGAGCAGCGCGTGTCACCCCGCTCGTCGTACAATATCACGGACAAATTGAATGCTTCGGCTATTAGCATCCGCGGGGTTGGCCCAAGTCGACGATAGATACGTGGGGGATGTTGGGGCATTGTCAAGTGGAGCCACGTGCGAGTCCGTGGCTCAAAAACATTAGGTCGAAGGTCCAATTCGCAGCTTCTCTATGTGTCGAACGTAAAACCGTATCAGGGTGTCACGAAGAGGGTGTAGCAGCCCGTTGCACAACGGGGTTAACGCAACGTGAACGCGGTCCATGTTCATCCTGCTCTAGAAGACGATCGAATAAAAAAAAACCCAGCACCCGAGCATCACCCCCTGTCACGCTTGTCCGGAGCTTATTGGATTCGGCACGGCAACCCCAAAATCTACCCATTCAACTCTTACCCCTCTGTGTAACTCTCTTAAGCTCCTACTCCGCGAGACCTGCTACGTGGATTACACGCAGGATCATACACCGGCTATTGCCTACGGAAATTCTACTGCTTGCCCAGCACTACGCCACAATTTTATACGGTCAAGTGTTCTTTTTCGTTTATCACGTATCGCTCGCTCTTTCACTACTCTGTCATTTCAACATTTACGTTGCTCGAAAACACGAGGTTTCGGATTGTTTCACATTTCGCCTTTTCCTAATAATTCCTTCATAAAAATCAACAGCGAGAGTCGCCATTAAATCGTTTGATCAATTACGCCGTTCACGAGCAATCAAAACTTTTTCCATCTCATTTTTCTGAGAAACAACAAATTTCGGTAGCCACGAGTGGAACAATCTTTGTGCATGCGAAATTGAACATTCCATCGCCCAACGAAATTTGAGGGTGTGAGTGGCGCGATCGATGAGACATTGAATCACGAAAATCCATTTTGTAACGCAGGCACGAGGAAACTTGTTTTTTTTTCTTTTCAATCAAAATGGCAGATTCTGAAAAATTGCAGAAGCAACTTTCTGCCTTGTTGGCATTGTCGTTTCACTTTTCCAGTTCAGAATTTTCGAGACGAAGACTTCTCGATCGAGGATTTTATTCCGAGATTAATTTAAACAAGTTTAGCGGATTTTGTAGAAAAAGAATAGACCAAAAAGGGAGATTGACTCTGCAGTTCGTTCTAGCGTGATATTGGATGGTGAAGACGGCAATGTAGTCCTGGAAAATGAAGGTTACCAAAAGACCGCGAAACTGTTAATTAAGACTCATTATGCGCGTGGGTTGTGCAGGGGTTGTCGGTGGCTCAGAAACGGTCTCCCTTGCTTCTTCCCTCGTACTCTCTTCTCCGTGCTTGCTCGAGCTGACTCCGCTATTGGTAGTTGTGTAGCGACGTTGACTGGTTGCGAGAGCGTGAACGCAGAGGATACAAACGAACAAAGTTGTTAGGTGCGCGAAAGGTTGGTGGTTTATCGTCGAGGATTCGGAGCGTTGGGAACGAAGGAAACGTTGGTAGAAGAATGAGGCAGAAAAAGATAAAATTGGCGGGACGGCAATACCGGAAGAATAAGTACAGTGGAAAATAGGTAGAAACAGCAGCAGAGTATTGGTGGCAGTGAGGAGGCTTGTCAAGAAGAGGATGGCGCGTCGAAGGTCGATGAGGATGAGGAAAATGACTCAAAGGGGGAAATGAATGAAGGTGGATGGTTCGAAGCTGAACAGGAACTTCTTAATACCGGTGTACCGTGGTGGCGAGGTCGGGGCCGTCAGTGGTAGTGGGTATAGTGGCGCGAGGTCCGGGGGTTCATTGTGGGATCAATACCCACAGAGAATGATAGCTTCGGGAGAGAGAAAGACCGAGGGCGTCAGGAGTATGGCGAGGAGATCGTTGATTGGACGTGCCGGTAGCTCTACCCGATTGGCCAGAAGTGGCACTGCCAGGAGGCGTTTCCCTTCGCCTAGCCCCCCCGAGGTTTCAACAGGCAAGCCTCTTTCCCTCTTGGTCGATCCTTCCTTCTCGCTCTGTTTCTCAATCCACGCGAGTCCCTCTCTTCCCTTGTTTCTATCGTTCCTCTTCTCTCATCCAGGTTCTCACTCTCCCTCGCATTTTATCGTTTCTGCCTCTCGGTTGTGTCCCTCGACCCTCGATGACGCAGCCGGGGGCAGCGCTCGCCAACCAACCAGTCAGCACTGAAACAAGTACAGAAAAAAAAACCGATCCCCCCGACGGCTATAAAAGCCACACGCTAGAAAAAGATAGTAAGGGTGAACCGTGCCAGACTGCAAAGAGAAAGAGAGAAATACGTATACACTCACAGGTCGGTGGAAGAGGGTGACACCGGGCTCGTGGTTCAGTCCGTGTTTGCCCATCAGAGACGCTATACCAGCTCTCTCACTCCCTGTGGGAATTATCGTACGAACCAGTATCGTACCCTGTCTGTGTATGTGACATTGCTGTGTATTAACACCCGGTAGTTAACGCTTTGTGACTACATAACAAAACATTTATCAGGCGATAAAGAGCCCGCCAAATCAAGCTCCATGGATTTGTGTTCGATTTGAAGGCCTCGTCTAGCTGTCAACCCAACTTTCTGCAATATCAGCGCCACACGAGTTTGACAGCTTACGTGCTTTACCGAGCCACACACACACATACGCTGTGTTCAACGTGATTCGATAAAGTCACGTTTTATCAGCGCAACATTTATGAGTGATTGTGATTTTTATTTTGAATCTCCTCATTACCGATCTGTGGATTTCTTGTGATTTTTCCTCCCGAGATTCGTTGATGACGGAAGTAAACAAAAGATTGGAATAGAGAGTCGTGGTCTGACCTCCGGACAAATCAGATTTCCAGGTTCGTCGTTAGTCTCCTCTAAATCCATCGTAACCAGTGCACCTATCTTTGAGCTCGAAGTGACGCTAGTTCGAAGATTGTCAGTGATTCCGCGACGCCGAGTGATTAGGTACGCACGTGGGTGTCTAAACAGGGGTACATTTTGCCGTCGGATAAGCTCTTCGGAATTGGCGCGTGACTCGGGCTCGCTCGATTGCGAATCGAATACAATTCCAACGACGAGAATCTTTACGTTTATGATTTATGAAGAAAGGATTATTTTGCCAGCGATTTCATGAGGTCTTTGACAATATTTTCTTTGGCCTGCTCCCTTGAACTCAGAGACAACCGATAAAAGTGCAAAAATTATGATCGTTTGTTAACGTCGAGGTTTGTCGACCTCCGAACTTTAAAGACACAGCAGCCACCCATCGATTTTCTTACGTTCTCCAGTCTCAACTCCCATTGATTTCTATAAATTCGTTCAACACTTTAAAATCAAAATAGTTTAACGACGGAAAATTAAAACGGAGTTAACGCCGCGCGTTAATCTTCAGGACGAGATAAAGAGTGACGGTGGAGTTTACGGAGGTGGTGGTGCAACGTTCGGGTACGCCAGTCGCCAGGCCGGCTCTGGGGTGCCGGGCCCGGGGGGTGTGATGAGCTGCTCCGAGGTGATGTATCAATATTATCCTTACCTCTATCAGAGGCCACCACCGCCCCCTCATCCGACGCATCCTCATGCTGCCGCGCACACACATCCTCATGCGAATCCTCACGCGGCCCATCACAGTCCCGCGAGGCCGGCGCCTTTTCAACCTTTCTCAGCAGCAACGGCCACGCATCAATACGACAGAGTAAGTCCAAAGAAAACATTCAAACCGGTGCATATTTCCCGGGATTTAAAAAGTCGTAGGCAAAGTCCAAAAACGTCGAGCATTCGTAAACGTTGCTCTGATTATTTGACTTTTCGGATAAAGGCTCTAGGACGTGTGTTCTGGACTCTTTGTCGATATTAAATAAATCCTCGAGTACAGAATAAAGTTTTTTAAAACCATTTCCAATCGAAAAACTCGTACAAGCTGGCGATTGTTTAGGAAGAAGCGCTCGTTAAACATCCTGATCGTAATTACGTTTTTCATCCGACGGCAGATGACCGAGCTTAGGTAACAGAACCATAAAGTTCAAGTTCATTGCAGTCCCTTGTACGCATCGTATACGTCGATTGTCTCTTAAAATCTTTGACTCTACGAGATTCGATGTGCAAACACGCGTATACAGAACAAAAAAGAAAACAATTCAATGGTTTGAGCTCGAGACACGAAGAACAGAGCTCCGGTAATGCAAAACGGGGCGTGGGCGACCCTCGTTAGCGATCCTCTTCCGGTTGCATGTCACGGAGACTCTTAAAATCGTTTTACACGCCCAATCTCAGCCTTCTTCGTTGCAGTTTCGATTCTTAACATTCAACCATTGGTGTACACACGTACGTATCCTGTTTCAACAGTTCAACACGTTCTTTCGAGCGTAAATAATTAATCGATCAATCCCACATAATGTGAACTTGGTCATTTAATGAAATAACAGTCCGACTATGATTGCAAGGATCGTAAATCTCTTTTGAAAATATTCTGAGCCTCTTATCAACTCGGATTATGATAATTTATTATAATGATGTTACGATACACACTTATCGATGTTGTGCAACTTGTAAAGAGAAGCATCTCGCGTAACTAAGCGGATTAACACCTTTCGGTGAATATAATCGAGCATATAAAAGGAGGATCCCCGTGGTGATCGTCCTCTCGGGATATCCACCTGTGAGACAGGTATACGACCGGATTATGACGCCCCTCATAATTGTATCTGTCCGAAAGCCCCTTATACATGGATTTTGGCATGCTCGCCGCCCTGCTATCGCTTTCTTTCTCATCGTTCTCTTCGCATGTCCTAAGCAAACAGAAGCGACGGTTCGTTATTTTTTCTTTGCTCCATCCATTTAACCCGCCCGAATGGATATTAACTCCGCCTTTCGCGCCCTCGTAATCGAGATGAAGAAGTAGATCAAAACAAACATCGGGCCGCGGTAATCCTTTTCAGGCCTCCTGGTTATTTGAAACGATCGTTAAAGGAACTCAGTAATATCGAAAGCTGATATGGCTGAGGGAATTCATTCGAGTATGCTTCTCTATATTAACCCCATGGTGAACACACTGGGTCAATTTGACCCGAACTTATTCCTTCGGTGCTAATTATTATCTCTACGCGTATATACATTTTCGGAGCTTCTGCTAATTTTTGGAATCTTTGATAATATTCGAAGTTGAAAAAAAAAAAATGTAATTTTGTCACGAAACGTAGGGAAACGTCGATGATAATTGAGACGAGAAAGATCAACCTCTGAAACTCGCTTTTCTTGGACATAATTTACGATCTATCCGTATGACAACGGACTAAGAGGAACGAAAAGAAAGAATATCGAATGACTATAATTCACGTTAAAATAACCATTAATCTTTTTCAAATCGGAAATTCGATTATCTGGGCTAATGTGTTTACAAACACTTGAGCATTGTGGAACAGTTGTGGTGTCTCTTGGTTTGTTTCACGTTGTGAATACAGCAGGACAGATTGTCCCGCAGACTGAAAGAAAGAAAGGAGAAGGAGTAAAAAAAAAAAAAAAGCGTGAGCCGTGTGCTAGTCTTTTGGACTTTTCTTAGGGCTCGAACCCTTTTACGCCCCTCGAACCTCGTGAATTCCAATGTTTGGACGTATTCTCGTTGTATCCAAGATCCTGAAATAGTTTTTTTCAGTTTGAGGCCGATGGGGACGCACGGCTTGTTCGCGGGGGCAGAAAGCACAACTCGACTCTGTACGAGGACTATTATAGCTAAGCGTATATAACGAGGCGGAGGGATATACTCATCTTATTTTATTTTTTCATCTTCTCTTTACTCTTGGCTTTTCTTGGGGCATGTGCGTCATTTTAATACGTCTGGCGCGAGGTCAGGCGTGCCGCTGTTTCTTGTTATACCGTTCGCCTTGCTTATTTACCCTCGAGTAGAGCAAACGGCACTTGTGCTTCGAGAAATCCTGTCTCTCTCTCGTTTCTGTCTCTTCCTATTCCTGCAGGGTGTCGAAAGGACCTTTCTTTACCATTTTGCACCGATGTCCACGCTCTGTTTTCCTCGCCTTTCATTTTTTTTTCCTCTTTACCTTCTCCTCCCTTTTTTTTTGTTTATCTTTTTGTTCCTTCCTTCTGGTGGCTTACGACGCCTAGCTCGTTCGTGTCAAGTAGTGCACCATTAGCTCTCTGACACGTCTCACATCTCACGCCACCCGATCGAGCTCTCCAAAATATCCGTATGGTAAATGAATACACAAGAGTTTCCTAAACGCCGCTTTCGAGCTTTGACACCTCGTCGAAATGTGGTAGGAAATAGCAGCAGCTCTTCAACGTCAGAAATATATTTTCTCACTTTCGATTCACTGCCCCGACAACGATTCACCATATGCAAACATTTCTTCTTATTTTATTTTATTTTTTTTTTTCATTCCTAACCGATAATCGAATGAAATTATTCTCAACCTTCATTCATGGAGACCAAAGAAACAAACGATTTTCTTATCTACTGCTAAATCGCCGCCCCATTCCCCTCGTTTCGTCTATCTCTAATGTCGTAATAAAACTCGCGCACGCGAATCATCGACCATTCCTCGCTGCTCTCCCCTATATCACTTCTTTACGCGAATCAACATTCTTCAGAGGTGATAATAATTTACTACACGTCGTGAGTAGCAATCGTAATACAGAACCTGATTCAGTCTTCAAATTGTTATTACGTGTTCGTGGCAAATTTCATTCGTTTGCAAAATATGATTGATACCATGTAGGGAAATTTTTTACGTTGTTCGTTCGTAGCTGCAGTCCTGCATTCACGTCCATCATTGCAGGCGATGAAGTTTTATGTAAATATAAGAAAAATCTGGGATCTCATAATCGTTTATACAAAAATAACGTTTTTTTCTTCTTCATGGATTTTGCACTCGTGTTTATTGTCAGTTTAACAAAAAATACATACAACTTTTTGGGAACATTATTTCATAGCTTTGTATGATTTAGTAAAACTACGGGGAAACAAGTTTCGATTCGAGCGTCATTTGTATGAGATCTTCGTATGCAAAAACAAACATCTTTCTGTTAAACGAGTGTCGCGAATTAATCGCTCTGAGTTGCGGCTAATTAATAACAGTTTCTTTAATTAATTTCGTTGAGTATGTATTTACATAGTATCTTGAAACTGAAAAGCCTCCGACCGGGCACGGTTTTCGAATGCTTCGTTATATGGAAAGAGCATGTACATATATATATACAACTAAACGGGCGACTGAGACCCAAGAAGATGAGCAGGAGCAATAAAGCACGAATGCAGAAAACTTTCGTTCGCCCAGATCGTCGCTTATTTCTCTCGTGTTTCTTTCTCTCTTCTCTTTCCCGCGGTCATTTCGAGCTCCAGACGCAAAGAGAAACATTCTCATCTCGCCGTGAGAAAACGGGTTGATCGTGCCCACCTTGCTCTCTATCTTTTTCTCTCTTGCTCTCTCTCTCTCTCTCTCTCTTCCTCGCTTTATTCTGCTTCGCTTTTTCTCTTTCCCTTTCTCGCTACGAACCGCGCGCGACTTTTTAACGTTTTCAAGTCGCATGCTCATGTTCCCCCGTCCATCCCTCGTCCCGATACAAACACACGTTAACTTTCTGGCATTAGTGATGCATCTATTGACCGCCTGATTGAAAAATCGAGGAAAATCAAATCGCACATGATCCCGTTGATAATTGACCGTGAATTATTTCACGACTTCAAAGAGTAATTCGTATAAATTCGATAACAAATCGTATTCGTTCGAGAATTTCATTGGTCATCGTTTATTTGAATGAATTAACTGTAAATATCATCCGGAACCGTTGAATTTATTTATTTCTCCAAAACGATTCGTCCGAGTCCACGCAAATATTTTCTAGCAAGTATCGAACTAAATAAATATATTAATCGATCGATTCAACGCGATTACTGAAAAATGAATGAGAATTTTTCATTGAATCGGTGACATTAAAATCGCTGGAGATATTCTCCTCGAATGACCAATGAGAGCGGCGGTTTGAGCTCGCGGTATTGCGGAGAATATACGACCCTGAGATTTCGCGAGTTGCCTCGATCCTACTTAATACAAGTATAGCACACTTTTTATGCGTATAAATACACGGTGCGAAATTGGTACTGCAAGAAGAACATATATTAAGCGTGGTTGGATGGACGTGTGCGCCCTTTTGGCACGAAGCGATCGATACAAGCTTATGTTCCTTGAGGCGAGACCGCGGGCGCACACGGGCCGCGGAATACGCTCGGCTATTAATTCCCCGGGCTCCGGTAGAGTTGCTGGTAGAACGGGGAACCCCGGGAGACACCGGTCAGGCTCTCTCGCTCGTTCCCTCTCTCCTTTTCTCTTGTAACAGGATCAGGATGGTCGAGCGCGGCTTGCGGAGCGAGAGCCAAAGCGAGAGATGTCCGAGGCCCGGCGCGTTGGGTCAGGCCCTAAATAAAAGGAAGGAACGTTTAAATAAAAGTAAACTCGTGTCGCGCGGCAATCCTCCAGTTGGCTCGTGTGTTGCTGCTGTTGTCGGTGCTGCCGCTCGCGCGTTTCGTTCCTCAGGATACACCGCCATATCCCCCGAGCGTCCGTGAACTCTCACGATCTTTCTTTTCCCATATGTACGTATATATATTTGCGTGTTCCAAGTCCACAGTGAGATGGAACATCCTTTCTCCCCTCCCTTTTATCGTTGAAGAAAAAATCATTCAATCGTCGCAAATTCCTTTGTATTATATGAATATAAAAAAGATACCAGAAGATACAAGAATAACCAGTGATTGCCGTCGATCACTAATCGATCAATTCTTCGCCCCTATTATCGAGTGAGCCGCACGTATTAATAAATGCATTTGCATTTAATTGATAGTTCAATGAGTTGGGAATCGACTAATAAGCGGTTTCCATTTTTTGTAAACACATCGCTCGGAGCGTCACTTGTGAATAAAAACTCGGGTGCTGATAGTTTTGGAGCTTCGTATCCACGTGCGTGTCAGAAAAAAGTCACAAGAATACAGCAGAGGGAGGAAGAGAGAGAGAGAGAGAGAAGGAAAGGCAATAAAAAAGAGAAAGAGGGAGCGAGATAGCTCGCGATTAACGCGCGAGCCAACAGTGGCGAGAGGCTTCAATTTTTTTCGTTCTCGCGACGCGACTCCGTGACACGTGACGAATGTCTCGTCTTGCCGATCGGTGTCGACAGAAATCTCGTCACTCTTGCTTCGGGAACTTTTATATGCGTGCGCTCCTCGACGAAGACTGCTCACGAAACTCGGAGGGAAAGGAGCGAAAAAAACTCGCACGAAAAAAAAAAAAAAGATTCATGTTAGAAAAAAACGAAAGTAAGAGAAAAGTCTCGCGACGTTAAGACGCGAGGAAAGACAGAAAAGCACGAGAAGCCGAACATCTCATCACACGTCACTTCCATGCACCGGAAAGTCGAAAGACACTGAAGGAAGAAAAAGTGCCTGCTGGTAAAGCGAAGGAAGATAGAGCCACAGAGCTCTGCTGTCAACGCTGTCTACAAAACCCTCTATAACGTGGTCCAAGTATCAGCATCCAAAACGGCGAAACCGCAGTGAAGCAAGCCTGGAATTTGCGCGTACAAAAGAGAAAAGCAACAAAAGTGCCGTAGGCTGAAAAAAATCAGTAGAAAAATGCCAAAAAACGTGTACTTCGCTCGAAAAGTCCCGAGCTTTTTCTTTGGCTACTTTAATTTTGCCGTCAGACCAAAGAACACAGGGCCAAAGCCTCATCCCGATACATTCACCAGCAAAACACAAAAGGCAACACACGCACACACTCACATATACTCTCGCCGTCGTCACTTGAGCCTTACCATAGAAACTCGAGAGAGATCGGGGATGCAATAAAGTCATAAAACGCGTTTTCGTATCCTCCTCACATCTCCGGTTCGTGAACTCGACGATCGGAAAGATACGAGTCTCTTGTTCGATCCATCTGTCTCATAATCATTTTTTTTTCTTACATTATCTCAACTCTATAGTTCATTTCAATAATGACGATTTCATCAGGATGCACCCGAAAGTTTAACGAGAGCAATGAAATTAATTTGCAGTTAATTCGAGTCCGTGATTAATTGAATTGAACAAAATTTGAATTTTTTCGTATCGTCCACAATTTTAATTAAACGGTAAATTTTCTGAATTAAAAAAACCACCAGGGCTGATTAATTTCCAGTGGAAAAAACGACGAGAAGAGAGTACAGAATAAACACATCTTAATGGATGTTAAACAGTCGATTTCATACACATGTACGTACACGACAAGCAGTAAATGCACGTTTCACTCCAATTAGATTTATTTCAACTCAGACAGTGAACTAACAAGTTTGTAACTATGTCCGTGTTTCGAGAGAGTGTATGGAGGCTAGAAGAAAAATAAAATATTACGTGCTACACTGTTCGATGTAGAAACAGCAAGAGTTTGTATTGTGACAGAGAAAGAAGAAGCCACAGCCTGAGAGGGAAAGACAAGACAGGTGTACGCAATGCCATACCATCTTTTCTTCCATCTCGTTCACTTCACCTCATCATTGTTTCTCTCCCTTTTTTATCGAGCTGTTTACTATCTGACTAATACAGAAACAGTCGTTAGTTAAAGACGTTCCCTAAAAAAGCAGGTATATCCTTTCATTAGCACTCTGGTGTATCTCTCACCGAGAATCCGCTCCTTCGCTATATCGCGAGAACTCAGCCAACCAAACGGTGACTCCAACACTGCTTCTATATCGTTCAAGTCTCGTCGGTTTTTGTTGTTGTTGTTTAGGTTCGTAATGCATAACGCTGCACCGGTCTTTGCTGATCCATATGCACTAATCTCCGAGTATCCTCGATTCTGTAACTTTGTTCGAAGTTTGTGCATGAAGCGAGTTTCCACTGAATCTCCATCCCAGAACCTTTCTCTATCGCGTTTTTTCGGCATCGGGGAAAGTTGAAAAAAAAAATGAAAAAAAAAGCAAGATACCATGGCTCGAAGGGTTAGGTAAAGGTTACGGAAATGTTGAAAAGATCGATAAAAAAAATAACTGAGCAAACTGTATCGTTGAAAAATTGTATTGCGTAGTAAATTCGAGAATATTTAATTCTGGAGAAATTGCGTGACGATTAATTCTCTTGTTTTTTCCTTTGGCGTTTTTCGTGGAACGCGTTAAATTTGTTTTTCTAATCGGACGCTTCCAAGATTCGTTATTCTCATTTCGTAATGTAGCGTCAAGTGTGAGGTGTGCGTACACGTGCCTATTTTGTTCATTTGGCTTGGTAAATGAATCGGGGCAGGTTTCTCTCTTTGAGCTCGAACGTCCCGGAGTTGCTAGAAAAGCTGAAAACGTGGAAAACCTGGAGAAAAACGTAACACTTGCCGTTACGAGGTCTCGTTTCCGGTCTCGCTGCCATTTGCAATGTACACGAGAGATTTTCTTCGCGACACTCTCGCCTCTAAATTAATACGATAGAAAGAAAAGAGACTGAGCATGAAATCAAAAATTCAATTCAGTCACGGACTGTAATGTTTTGGGATTTGTCTCGCCAAATTTTGTTTTAACTTTAAAACGAGAACAAAATTCGTCGCACACACTCCTTTTGAAAAATCTCCGTCAACAATGTAAATTCGCATGTATCACGGAAATAAACGAAAAATAAAAGAAACAGTCATGAACCACCGCTGCGACTCATCGTCGAGATTTGTCTCTCGTTTCCGTTTCTTTTTTTTCCATCGTTTATTTCATTTTTTCCCTCATTCTCTCCGCTGGTTTTCTGCTGCGAGAAACTCGTCAGGCTCGTAAAGCGCATTTTTTCACCGCGGGTATCCCGCGGTCTCAGCTAACGCGGTATCTTTCCCGATTAATGAACCGATGTCTCGCTTGAGACCACCCCGAAGTATAGAACACACGTATATGTATGCGAGTTACGTTTACCTGTGCACCCTCGCTTTTTTTTCGATAGTCTCTAATAAATGGGCATTCCATGATAGTTTCCAGGACACTTCCATTTATACGATAGTAGCTTCCAGAACACTTAAAACATCACTGTCGACAATATATCCTCATTGGAACATTGCAAGCCCAATTAGGGTGGCATTTATATTCCAAAACGATTGCCATAAACCATTATTTATTTTTATGAGCTCTGAAAATACAAAAATGTCCCTTTTTTTTCGAAAATTCCATACGTTGCACAGTTCGTGCACAATGAACAGATTTTTGGGATTCGTGACTCGAATTTTGTGTACGGAATAACACATCAAGATGTAGGTCAAAGGGAAAAAAATTAAAATTCACATTGAAATGAAATTTCTTTAAATATTTTTGAGCTTTTTCCTGACGATTCTTTTCAGAATTTAGATTTTCTGGGTTGCTCCCAATACTCGTGCAGTTTGAATTCAGACGAGGACGATTTTACGGGGCAAAAATAACGAGGGATGAAGATCGAATGAAGTGGGTTCGGATGATTACAGTGTGTGAGGCTTGATCGTAAAAATGTCTTAAACTATAATGCCTATAAGTCACCGTATAACCAGCTCCCGTTGAAGTGCCCTTTCCATCCGAACAAGAACCCAAGGAAGTTGGCGGAGGACGAAACTCACGAGACAAACCCCCTTTTCCCTCACCTCAATCTTCGTCCTGTCCCGTTTCTTCCTTTCCGCGTGTCCTTTTATTCTTCTTCTTTTCCTCAAACGTACCGCACTCACGCGCGCGAACGTTTTACCTGACCAAGTTTTACGATCGTCGCATCTCTTGCGAGGTGGCGATGTGTCCTCGGGTTATCGTACCGGCGGGATCTTTCACTCTCTCTTTTCCCTTCTTCCCCTCCGAGAGAGCAGCAGTGGAAATGTGCAGGAACATTCTGCTCTCAGTGTCTTTTCGGTTCACACATAACCACCAAATTTTTTTATTCCCTCAACTCATTCTTTTTCAATGTTTTTTTTTTTTTTTTTTTTCAATCGTTTTCGCTCGGTCTATCGTTGAAAAATCCCGAAAAAAAATGGACGCGTTGAGCATTTGTGATCCTGAGCTAATTTTTCTTCGCAGTGCCAGCACAAAGTATCGACAGCCATTTCGAATCATTTCAATTTTGGAAGACAATGTACAAACTTAAAAAATCATCGAATTTTAATTAATTTTGCTTCACATAAAAGTCCAGCCAAACCGGCTAATTAAATACATTTCCAAAAATGAGAAATCACGTGAATTTCGATGAAAAAAAAAACTGGTTAATTATCACCAAATCCTTTAATTAATCACGATTACTTTTTATCATGAAACATATCAGTTCCATAACTCTTTTTTGTCCCTCGGTGGACGTTTGTTGTGTCTGCACTGTGTGCCACGTGACAGATCGAGAGAGCCTTTCTCGAGTTAGAGAAGATACGAGAATCAGCCTGCTTAGATATATTGTATACTATAAAAAGCAGAGAGGCAACTCTTAGCGAGGATAGAAGGCGTTTAGAGTATAAATTATAACGGGGAGTGCTCTTCGAGTCTCGGTGTGGACTATACGGTTCATATGTATTTTTTCCATTTTACATTCACCCTCACATGCTGGTTCTTTTTTTCTCTCTCTTGCTCTTTTGTGGATTCTCTCGGTTCCTTCATAAATTAGAAGAGCCAGCGACACGTCGTTCACCCTAGAGGCTCATGATCTTTTCGAGACCTTGCGAGGATTATAGTACGCAATACGTAGAGGGTGTCCTGAAACTTGATGCCGAAGCATATATTAAGCAGTCGATAGTTTGCAAAATTCTTGAAAAAAAAAAGAAAAAAATCGTTCACTATTTTTCTTATTCGATTTTTCTAAACTCTAGATTTTTCATAATTTTCAAACCGTTATTAACTTTCAGGATGACAACCCTTTGGTATTCTTTCATTGTGACTCTTCCGGAAGCTCAAACGAGAAGCCGAAGGTATAAAAAATAAGCGCATGCGCTTGTGCTTATCTCGAACCCTCCGCGTGACGGGAAAAGGGAGAGGGTAGCACACGTCAATATTACATCACGTTTGCTTGTATGTACCTATGCGTGCCTTTTTCTCGGATCTCTTCCCCTGTCTCGCCCTTTTTCGTCGCTACTTCCTCCATTTTGTGGTTCCATATCACGAGTTCGCCACCCCTATGAGACGCCAGCTCGATACTCGTGCTGCGAGCGTTTCACTTTCTTGAGGCACGTTAATCCCCAGCACGCCAGTCAATTCTATTTGCCGTACGTTTTTTTCAATATTATCCTAATGTCTCGTCGCGAGTACGACTAATTACGATCGGATTCATAACAAAGCTACGAAACAAAAAAACTGCAAGAATTTTCGAAAATTAGATAAAACTCAGAATCACTAGCGACCCCGTGAATCGACACGCAACGACTCATCCTATTTTTCATTTACTTCGGCCTAAGAGATTTTCAAATGACAATTAATCGGACTCATTGGTGCACAATTCATTCCGAAGAACCGCAAATTTCTTCCCTATAGGAAAACGATTTATTATTCTTTTGCGATGTAACGATATCGCGGAGTAATCGAGACTCTTCGTTAATCGATCGGGCTTCGTAATACTACGCATTTTATTCGTAC
Organism: Hyposoter dolosus; assembly: GCA_963921915.1. NCBI lineage: Eukaryota > Metazoa > Arthropoda > Insecta > Hymenoptera > Ichneumonidae > Hyposoter > Hyposoter dolosus. Next base: position 10,501,917 of record OY998135.1, on the reverse strand, counting down.
AGTAGATTCACTTGAGTAAAAATACACATTGAATATATATATGCACAGTATTCTATAGAGCTGATGCACACATCGGTGTGTGCGGACTTGTGGCATTCCCGGAGGGCATTTCGCGTATTAGGAAAGATCGACTATACTCTCTCGCTACTTGGTAATTTGTTGTTACCGTCGTTCATGATGCCGGAATAAATTTTCAACTCTCTCGTCGTCTCGACATGCGGCGTTTCTCGTGAACTATATATTTCCTAATGCACACTTATATACGCAACGGTGCATAGTCGCGAGCGCATTCCTACGCGGGACACACTGTCGTATAAAATAAATCTTTGGAGCTGCCGTTGCATCGATCACCCTCACATATTCCCTCATTTCTATGCTCATAGAATCGACATATCTGCACACGTTGGAGTGCGACTTGCATCGAAAAAAAGTCCCTGCAGTTCTCGAACGTTCGCCATCTCGTGCTCTGCGAGAGACTCGAAATTATTATTCTCCCGCAATTCTCAAATTCTTTTATTCATACAGGCACGAGCCCCCTTTCACTATGTTCCACTTTACACTTCTCTGACACTCTTTTTTTCTCCATTCAATCGCCTGTTACATTCTACTCTTCAAAAGCTAATTATTCGACTTTAACGTATTCGATTATTATATTATATGTCGTCGCTATCGTCATCGTTAAGGGACGGTAACGAGGGGATGCTGCTCGGAGCTATATTATCCGTGAAAAAAAAAAATGTAGGCATCATCGACATTCGGAAAGTAACGCTCTTTAACATCCTAATTAAAGCAACAACAAAAAAAAACGATCTATTAACATCATCGTCGTTCATTATCGTTGAAAGTGAAAATAAATCAGGCGTCAAGAACGGTATGTAATTATCTCTCGAAATCGTTGTTTCTCTTTCTTTCTTCATGACGATCTGGCCATGCGGTCGCAACGTATATATACAGAGACCCAAGCCGCGCTTCATCACCCGTTCGAATTTTCTCGAAGCAGCACATCCCATAAAGATGGGGAACACGTGTCGGACGATAGATCACTTTGGGAGACGTTTACACTCACATGTACAGCGAGCTTGCACTTTGTCAGAGTTAACCACGCCTATATACTCCGGAATTATGTTCTGTAGATATACACATATATTGTCAAGCTCAAGCTGATCGTCTCTCGCTCGAATAAATTAACCCGAAATAATTGAATGAATTAAAAGAAAAATAAGAAAAAGATATTCGATGCTGTAACCTTTTTACTTGTCAGCTTTCGAGACGATCGTGCGTCTCGTTCGACACTTTCATTACGGAGGGTGCTCTGTCAACGCTTTTCGGCATGTTTCACGTACTTCCAGTGACATTGACATGTACTTACCTGCCAGCAATCTTCCATTCCACTCGACATATAGTGTTTGCTCCACGTAGGGTACGTCAACGGTACCAGCACTGCAGCGGAATACAACACGACCTTTATGTACATTAGATCCAAAGATTAAGATGAGACGCAGCTTGATGTGCAGCTTGTACAAATCCAAAATAGTGACAGTACACGGTTCCCTGTCTCCGGAAAACTCTCCGCTCGACTTTTTATATTTGCACATTTTTACCTTTTCAGCTCGGACATCTCTCATGCTTCGATAAGCGATCGTATAAAAATCGCACCAAAGAGTTCTTTCTGTACATGTCGCTGCCACAAGTTTTTGTATATAGCCACTGGGTGAATCTTGTCGCTTCGCACGAGACCCTTTTACTCTTTCTTTACCTCTGTTTCCTTTTTTCCCTTGCCTCTCGCTTCCTTTTTATGCGCTACTCTCCGCAGTTGGTGCTGACTGCAGGAAGACTTCGACAAAAGTGCAGTAACCAGAACAGTATATATCAACAGACACGAGTAAGTCAGTATATAGAAAACCACAGGACTGACGACGTGTCCATCTGTCCCTCGATCCTCTCGGCGTTTCAGAGGGCGCGCGACCAAACAGTCTCTCTGTTCTCTTCGTCCCTCAAAAATCTGCAATTCAATTAAACGTCACACGTCTCATCGTGTGTCATGTCACGAGCCATTTATACACATAACATTTGGACAGGCTATTCGACATTGTTTTATTGAATGGTGCATGCGCAACAGTTTCAAATCTTGTTTTCGATCTTATGCAGATTACGACTTTGCGAAAATCGACGTTTTTTCTTTTCACTTTTGCATTTTATTCTCTTTTCATGACAATCATAAGTTTCCCTCTTTTCATTCGACACATTTCGAGAGATATTGTTCTCATAGTTTCAATATCTTTTGTGCTCAATTCTGTCCACAAGATTCTTCATTTACGGAAATTTGTCTGAGCTCCTTAATCGGCTCCAAATCCTTTCGCCGTGGAGCCGGCGTTCAGAGGCGCCCATTCACTTATATATATTCCCCAAAGGCTCCGGATGTGTCCATCTGGGCTGTCTTCGATTTGCAATTCCAAGCGATATTCGCTTGGGTTTGTTGTTGTGGTTTTTCTGCATCCATGGAAAGTTTCGATCTTTGAATTTTTTATCCCACGATTGTTCTCGGCAACGACTTCCTTCTTTCTCGTCGCGGCTTTTTTTCACGCGATTGTTTCGTATAGGCTACTAGAATCAGGAACTTCTGCGAATACCTTGGTATCGCGTTTATAGGACTTTTTTTTTTCAAGTGTAAATACATCTACAAATATATACGCATATAGAAATGGAAGACGCTGCGTGATGTACGAGGTTACGTGTGGCGCCTGAAGGTTGCTCGAACAAGACGCGCTGCGAAAGAGGACCGAAGGACTTTTTCCATTTCCGGGATCCTGATTCACTCACCTATTTTTCCATCGTTTTTTTTCCCCATCTTACAATCTTCACGATCTATTCGTATTCTCCCGGCGATTTATTTCTTGAAAAAAAAAAAAATTGCAGTATTTACCGGATCTGGGATTTCCACTGACGTCCTAGACGGCCTAGTGTCACAATAAATATTTGTCACGATCATTGCTGAAATCACTACGATATCCAAGCTTCTTTCTCTCGAGATCGCAATCCGCGATGATTTGTCCATTGACGATTTATTTAATTAATTGCATTCACGTCCCGTTCATCCCCAATATTCTGTCTCGATTCTTTCCCATTAATCGCGCATTTTTTTTCAGTTATTCTGTTTTATGCGGTTTTTGATAATCAATTTCAAAATTGTATGGATTTTGTATATTTTGTGCATCGCTGTCGAAAATTCTTTAGAATACACCGATAGAGACTCGCATGCTGCCGAAAAATTTGCGGGCCACTGCTTGGCTGAACGGTCACCCAACCAAGTAGTGACCTCGGCTGCTCAATTTTGATGAACGCCGAAGCCACACACTGGACAGGTACTCATCACACTATGGATACTTTTATATTCATTTGTATATATAGAAATATATCGAAGAGTATGTTTCTATGGTTGTCGGCTTCTCTTTGATACGTCAGCTGTCCTTTTGCTGTCGGAGCGTAGTTCCTCGAGCAGGGATGGGAAAGGAGCCGGACGAAGTAAGATTCTCCCTTTGCTGTGGTCTACGAGTGGTCACTCGAAGGAATAACATGCGACCCTGCGACGCAACCGTTTAAGACCCCAAAACGTTATGGTCATCGATAATTACAAAAACAAACTTCGATCAAAAGGACGGAAAAAAATGATACTGGACAATCGAGAATGGCCTTAAAGAATAACCAAAACCGCGGCGATACGTTGGAGGAATAATCCGATACAAAAACTTGTGGCTTTATCGTAAATGTTTGTTATTTTTGTAACGGGATTTATTCGTGAATAACATAAAATCATTCGTCGTCAATAAACAACGAAGGACAATTCGAATTTTCCCTTGCTACGGTCTTGCCTCAAAGAAGTAGCGAAATATGTGAAGTAAGTGGCGAATTAATAACCCACGGTTATTTCCCAGTTTACGTGAATATATTTTATCTATATATAAATATATATACAACGCTGAATGCTTTTTCCGGTGCATCGTGTTCTTGGGGTATCTTCCAGGATTCTGAAGTTTCTGCGGTAGCCCGAGATAAGCCTCCATTACTGAAATACCAAGGGCTTGACTGGCTAGTTTTGCTGCCGATTCTCTTTTATTCTTACAAGCACACACGTATACAAATCTGCAATTAAATATCCATACGGTGACTCGTTGCTAACAAAAGGGCTGAACCTAACCAGTTCGCTATATACAGGAACGTAACATCCGCCATTTTGCTCAGTGATATCCGATATACGTACATTTGCAGTCATACCTTTTTACCATAAGAATATAAACTTGCGAAGAGGAGAATCTTTGAGATTCGAATTGCTGGCTATAAAATCCCATGCCTTGTCGTTGAATCTCTCGCTTATTTCGTTGCTCACTATTTCCAGAAAATCATGATGTTTTTTCTGTGTGGATGGTGAAATTATTGGGATAAATACGACCAAGGCTTCGATGACGTAAACTGCAATTTGATGATGCAAATGTGGGTCCTTCGCTTGAGCGTGTGGCTGTTTCTTATCTTGCAGGGAAAATACAGTTATAAAGGAGATAACGAATATCTGGGGAATTGAGAATCATTGAACTGATGAATTATGGAAATTTGCGCTCTGTATTTTTCGTATTTGGATTGGATGTGGGCCAAATAAATAATATGGCGAATTTTATTAAGTGGATGGTGTGCGTCGTACAATAGGCCGATGGGAAGAGCACAAATGAGTGAGGATATCCGAGGTTGTCAAGCTCGTATGATTTGTCGCAACGTCGACCAGCTGCTGTCCTCGTGTGTGTTCACGAACGATGTGTGTTACAAGAAACGAAGAAACTCACGATCGGCCATGCGAGAGAACCTTCTAACTGGGTTATCGTGTGTTCGACTGCGAGTTGCTTTTCTGTGCTGGACTCTTTTCTGACGAGAGCCGCTCGAAAGCTGGCCCAATGCACAGCACACATTGTGTCTATGTCTGTATGTATGCGCCTGTTCGTATGGCGAAGCCCTTCACCGTTGCACCAGAATGCAATATGCTCAGCGATCCTGCGGTACAGATATGCACGGGTTCTGCAAACCAGCAACTAAACGACAATGACGTATTACCCTCGCACGTCGGAAAAAATATCTCATGATAAATTGCGCCAACGTACGATTTATAATAATTAAGTAACATTTGCAATATTTTATAGATACTCAATTAAAATCGTCGTGACTATAAATCTATTTTCATTCCATTGAATAATCTATCAGCCGCGTCCACTGACAAGTTTCTTCCTTTCAGTCAGGATCTTGAATTCTGTTCTAAAGCAAGTTTGCACGGAAATGAATCTTTCAAGGACATTTAAACATCGTCTATCGATCATGATTCACGTCAATTTTGTCGAGCAACGATACAACAAACGACGATTCATTGTATTTCAATCGAACCACCAAAAAGTGTATTTTTCGGGATGAAAAACTTGAGATTGATACTGACCTCGAATGCACTTGCAGAGGTCAATGTCGTAAACCCTTTGCGACAGTCTACGCAACGTAGACCTTCTCCAGGGCGAAAATCTCGAGTCTTTTTCCCTCGAGCGTTTTATCCTCAGTTGTTGAAACCGAGGGCAAGGGGGAGTTAAGAGATGCACACCACGCAATGTCTTCTCAAAGTGATTTATGTTGACGTGACTACTTATCTCCTAACTTACGATGTTTACCGATTCAATTAGAAGCGGCTGAATTCAACGAGAACTTAGGACCACGATGATCCACGCGCGATATGTGCACTTGAATTACGCACTTTTGAATGTGCATCCATATACATGTATAGACTGAGATGGAAGTATGAGAGCCACAGATACATTTGTTTCGACATTAATTTACCGTAACGGCTTGCTGTCATAACAAAACTATAATAAACCGTAACTCCTTGGCTTCGAGCCAGAGGTCGTCGGATTGTTCCAACATTCTGAATTTGCAACCGTGGTGGCTAAATCTTTCAATATATACGTATATACGTAAAATCTGCATACATGTCTGCACGACTGCATTGAAGCTTGCGAGTTCTCTAGAGGTGGCTTAATAAAATACTCGGAATGGCTCCGGACGACATTGTTTTTCAGTCGAGTAGACTTTTGGCCGGCTTCTCTAAAGATCTGAGTGATCTACTCGCCTGACCAAAGTACATGGACCCGGTCTCTTAAAGTTCTCCAAGAGTTCCATAACTTCAAATTCATTATTTGCTCCTATTTCAAGTTCACGCGGGTCCATTTTATCAATTAGTGCTTTGGTACACGATCGTTAAATTCCTTCTCGTTTCCAAAAGAAAACAGCACCCTAAATCGAGAATTCGAGAAGAATGTTTGAAGAATTGAACAAAAAAATTGGTCGGATAGCGATAAATTTTCGATACTATCGAAAAGTATTTCACCCACAAAAATGTAGTTTTTTTTTTCGATTTGTACAAGAATTTAATTACAACGTTCTCAATAACCCGAAAAATCTCTTTTTTGCATCTTATGGTGCCAAATACCCGAAGTAATTAATTGATACGAAGTATCGTTCAATTAGCAACGAATTAACTTGCATTTTTGTCACTAAAAATTAACGACGTTCTTACGCATCTTCGTCTTACGTAAAATTTATTTCCATTAAGTGAATTGGAACAAAAAAGACGAATGAAATGTGAAAATTGAAAATTCTATAAAAGCAAAAGTTTTTGACGTAGGTAAAGATGCAGACGAGAAAGTTTCGATGGATAAACTCGTATGCAATGTGGTAAGATCAAGAATGCAAAAGTGTTTTAAGATTTTTTCATCAGGCGAGGAAAACTCGTGAGAATATAACGATCACTTATGCATTCCTCGTTCGTTCTCTCCCTCGTTCGATCGATTTACCACGAAGAAACTTCTGGACGAAGGTAACGGGGTCTTCCCTGTTAAAAATGAATAACACAGAGACGGTGATTTAAGCCGAGCAATTCTTGCAGGCTTTTTCTTGTCAGAGTGAGTCTCGACGAAGCTGCATCGCGAATGGAAAGTATAAGTTATCACAACCAGAATGGACGAGTGAACTTACTACCATTTACGCGAGAGCCACCTCACGGTTTTATAATTTATACAATGAAGCATCGACATTATAAAGAGCAGCCCGCTTCTATTAAATTCCAATAAGGTTTCAAGAATTGTTCTACATACTAGTACTGACACCCTCTTCCCTATGTGTTTGCTTCCAGACTTGACGAGCAAGCCAGCGATCGATGCTTACATATTTTTTGTTACTTGTCAATCAACACTTTTTGAATTGAACTTGAGAAAAGCGTAACGACAGGTTTTTTTTTTTACAGAGATTCTATATACATGCACGACAAATATTAAGTTCATAAATAATGAAAAGATATTCTTGATATTCGTTTTCCTTCGAATGAATATTCATCGCTACGTTGTATAATTACAACATCGTACGTATGAGATTTCATTTTTCTTCAACACGAAGATTCTTTTTTTTTTTATTGACGCTACGGCGAACCGCTGTAAATTATCCTCATTCATCTAGAATTGTTTACCTTCCGCATTTGATTCAACAAACGACTAAATGAATTGTCACTAACCAAATATGCTATAAGTGTGGCTCAACACTAGTAGGCACGTTGATTCTGACGTGAGCGATGTAAAGCTGGTCGGCTTTTCTTTCTCGACTGTCATAAAGACCCTTTAAATATGACAGTAGATCGCACTTCCACGTCGTCTTAAGTCATTAACTCCGAAGAGTGCGATGAACGAAAAACACACGTTTATCGTATCTGCGAAGGCACAGCGCGTGTATAAAACGTTTTTTTCCCTTTTTATCTCTCGCTCTTTCTCCTTCTTCTCTGAACCTCGTGTTCCATCAGACGAACGATGACAACTCAGCGTTTAATCACTTTGCGCCCAACGCCGAATTCCTCAAATCGTTGAATACGTACACGGGCGCGTGCTGTGTCGTCAGCAAAGTCATCGTGATATATATTGAATATGCCGTTCGGTTGTATTAGTGGGGCGCCGGTATTTCACAGTAACTTTGAATGACGATCCAACCGAGTGTAATGACTTTCCGCCTCTGTTCGAGTCCAATATTCTGGCTGTTTTAAATATATCACTATCCCCGATACTTTTCGACCACGAATTTCAAAATTCATAATTTTTAGTCGTTATCAAAGTTTTCATAAAAATCCATAAAGGAAATCCAGCTTTCCAGTATATTCGTAAGCGTTAGATTTCCAAACAAACTCGGAAATGTTTCGTTACGAGTGTTCAGCTCAGTAACATTTGAATTTCTTAAATGTGAGAACAATCTTCAAGGCTTTCCGAAAACCAGAAAATTCTGAAGTTCCACTCTGAATCGAAAAGGTGTTTGGCGCTGAGATGACGAATCACAAGCTCGAAAGGCGATCTTGAAAATCGTTGAAAAGAGGCAAGGAGTTGAGAAAAAACGTTTGAGGAAATCGGTAATAATTTTTCACTCGAAATCTACTTTATTTAACGATTGATATTTTTCCTTCGATCAAACGCCAGAGCACGCAGCTAGAGTGTACCTAAGCTTGCAGATATTTATTTTTATACGAAACGAAACGTATAGGTGGTCCAGTAACGTTCGTTAACTTACATCGGTAAGATTTGAAGATAAACAGAAGTTACACCTCGTGGTAACACGTACGAGAATTAACATAGAGGCAAAAAATAAATGTGTATATGTGTCAGGAGGTAAGCGTTCGATCGCAAAGAGTCCGGCATGCTGGAAACAAAACGGAGTTTTGAAGAAAAGAGAACAAAAATGAGGCTGGCGAGCTGTGGAGATGCCGATTCGCATTTCCATACCGGTGCCATTCTCGCGACGCCAGTTAAGGGTCGCTCATTCCCTCTGCTTCGTACTCTCTTCCTCTCTTTCTCGTTAAAAATCTCTGCGATCATCCTTTCACACTTCTTTCCGAGACTGCATACGTATACGTGCGTTAAATCTGCATATGCACTATGGAAAAGGTGACAGTGGTCTAAATTCGCTCCGCGGAAACCATCAGCGCAGAGGAACCATTTATTTCGTTTCTTATCCGCTCATCTTTATACCGTATGAACAACAGAGAACTCTGTCTCTTCGAGGACGGAGTCTCGAGATAAAAAACATGCATATGGATACAGATGATCTTTGATGTTGGATCGAAGGTCACGAATCTACGGTTTTTCAAGAAGATTTCAGTTGACCAAGTTCAAGGTTGAAATGAACGTAAAATATAGTTTATGGTAAATCGTTCTTTACATTGTATTTGTTCTATTCATTAAACGTCAACTGGACGACTGCGAGTTAGAAAATTGGAAAGCATTGCCAACAAATACAGGAGTAAGCAATTTTTTTGTCCATCACTTCCAACGCTCTACCGTTAAAACAAAAATCAAATTAAAAGCAAACAGCATCAATGTAATATAATGACGTTAATAATCACTCACGATTAAACGTGAGATATTTACGACCTGTCAGCTATTAAGACTGTTAGAATCAATAGATAACCAGTGCAAGGTACTCTCGAGCGGTGGAGCCAAGTGTACAATGACCGCCTCGGCGGCTCACTTACGCGATTAGCAATAAATCTGTTATCCGTGAACTCGGTGCTGAGAGAACTCGCCAGACCTAGAGTCCCGCGCAGGCGTATATCCATCAGAAACCATTAAATCTTGACATCGCTACGATCCATCAGTTAAACAACTCGGCACACTCACGAGATTTCAAGATTCCCAGAGTATTATATGTGCTCCTTGTGATGTATATATCGGTTGCCTTGGATCTGAATAATGTGCTGCGTACGGTTCACTACTGATCGTGGCCATTGTCGATTATCCCACATAATTTGCACACAATAGACATTATACAGTTTTGCCTAGAAGTACGAAGCACCCATTGTCACTTTTTCAATCAAATATCAATCCAGAAACGTCTCGATTAGCATTTTTTCAAAAGAAAATATTAATCATTTTCTCTAATAAGTTTTCCAATGGTTTGAGCGAATATTTACAAATGCTTCGATCCTACCATGATTCGATATTTGTAGAATAGGAGAAAGTAACGGAAACGATGCGCAGGCATTGAGCCAAATGAGTCCAGCCGTGCACATAGCATCTAAGGGTTAATTCGATGAGCATCCAAGTCGCGGGCAAGGTTAACCATATCTCCCGGTAACCAGTAGCACATCGTGAGTTAATACAGAGGCAGCAAAGTTTGCCTCCTGGGAATTAAACGCATGCCAGACCAAGTTCACTCGGATAATAATACAGCATCTCCACTAGAGGCATACCATTGTTTGATCCGCACACGCTTGTTTCAAGGACTACGCGTCTTCTAGTTTCTAGTGGCTTTCCACTTGGTATGTTAGTTCCTTAGGTTCATAAGTGATTTATAAAGTGTCATGACACCACGGGCATGAAGCGGAGGGCGAAGACACTTGATAAACATTTCTGACACCTTTGTGAACCGACAAAAAGACTCAAGATCGCAGGGTCCAAGAACGTGCATCGACTGGTACGACGTCAATTGCATAGCATCAGGGATCACGCATCAAATATGGGAATGAAATGAACTACTGCCCAGACATATTGACGATATAAATATTTTCTTCCTTTAAAATAAAGCGACTATGGAGGGAAAGGAACCGGTTTGCAAAAATTTCCTTTTCTTCGTATTATGGCTGGGCGCACATGAATTTATGTCATCATTCGGAAAACGCTATAACAAACAAGCAACTGGCCACACACGAGATTCGCGATATTTCGTTTTTGGTGAAAGTCACTGCCGAGGCAAAGCCGTCAATGAAATGAGGCGAAAAGTTGACGTGTGACAGAAAGTCGAGGCTTTTACTGTGTGGATCACGGAGAACTGTGTGAGCTTGGACGCGTTGCATTCAAAATTGATGCAAGTATGCTCGCGGCACGAATTCTTGGCAAGTTTTGTTCTGTGTAGATGGTTCGGTTGTCGAGCGAGTATGGGAATTATGCTGGGGAGACAGTGGCTAATGTTTGTGTATGTGTGGCTTCCGATCAACGGGGGCAAAAGAGGAGCACATGAGCCGAAAGCTAGTCTTGGCTGCTCTCTTTCTCTCTCTCTCTCTCTCTTGCTCTCCATCTCTGTGGCCAATTCCCGTACACGGGGTCGCTCTTATTAATGAGCGGGACATTCCCGACGGGCTTTGAATCTCCGAATCGCGCTCGCCCGAGTTGTCTCGCCACGCCTGCAACGATATACTGTCATCCTCGAGATGCATATACATATTTATGAATATACGCGATTCACATATACGCGAGGCCGCGACGTTCGCGATCGAGATGGTCGAAGAATTCCCCGATATGCAACTGCCGCCACGTGTGCAGCCAAACATGTTCATATATACGTACACGCGAGCACATTTTTACATGCGGTATAGACTCGATGGATGCAATTCATTTGAGCTTAATAACATACCTATAGATAGTCAGTTTCCCTCTGACACAGAATTCTCGTAGAATTCGCTCACGTTTTCGTATTATCCTACAGAATGCATATGTGGTATGAGGCACCCCGCAAAACTGCATAACCCAGTGTGCATTTGTATATTCGTATATATGTAGAGGCAGCAGATCTGGCGACGAATGAATTAAGAACAGATGGCGAGCAACGGGAATTGGGCAATGTCACACTCGGCAGATTTTTTTCAGCGTGTGTCGTATGTATCGCCGAAATGAGCAGCACGCGCGTTTCTGCGGGAACCGAGAGACTTTCTGAAAAATAAAATACTCTTTACTGCTCATGGATGGGCGGAGAAAAAAGAAAGCGCGAGGCGAGGGTATACACAGATAAGAAGTGCAGGATGAACCGCCGCTCAATGATAATCTCCGGCCATGGGATCGCTGCATTGGTCATTCCGATGCAGTTGCCTTGCTCTTTGACGTAAAAACTAGTGACATTAAAATCACTGCGGGGGATTAGAGCTACAATATTGATTTATATATCGCCATAGTTGTAAATTTACTCAAACAGGACAACCAGCCATGGCTAGAGCTTGGGTTAGTGGGTTGTTATTTACTATTGAAAAGAGCTATCGTCTTACTTGTATTTTTATTCTCCCAGAAAAAGTTTTCGTGCTACCGAAGATGAGACCAAAAAATAAATGAGAATTAAGTGGCCCTCTCGGTGTATCCATGGGTTCTTAATTTGTCTCGAACTATGCGGAAGCTTCCTGGCGATGTAGTACCCTCCAGGGCGGTACAATATTGGGAAAGAAAGTTCATGAGGCCCTTCTGCCATTTCCCCCACTCTCATCTCCTGCTCGCCGCACTCCTCAGCCTCTAACTTTCATATTTACCGAAGTAGATCATTTTTAAACAAAGCACTAATTTCCCAACTTCATAATATCGTCGTACTCATTATAAGCCCGCTGAAACTTCTATGGGATAATAAATGATTATTACGGTGGCTTCGAAGAAAAAAGCGAATCGAGAGAGCGAGAGGTAGAGAAAAGGAGTTAAAGGGCGCACGTAACCCTAAGGTTTCAGAGCAGTGAGTGAGAAACAGAGACGAAAGCCTGATGTTTTGGTCCATGCTTCTCTCGAGGGACGCTGTGAAGAAAGACGAGAAGTCTTTGAGAGTTTAAAGCAAAAGATTCCTTTGATGTTCTCGCACTCTGCTTGAGTCGAGCGACAAATTCTTCGATATTCACGCGATGAAAAGCTCTTTCCACGGAAGATTAAACTTTCCCTGGAGTTGACGAGTACAACGACGAGCCAAAATCAAACGCGACAAGAAGAGAGTCTTGAGAACGATTAAATGCTTTTTATTCCCCTATGTGCGTGGGAAACATTCAATCTTTATCTTTTCTACCCTTCGACACTTCTTACCGTTTAAATTCTTCGGGGGCTGTCAAATATACGAGAAAACCACAAAGTCAATGAAGCAAAGGATTCGAATGTTGCGATGGAATAAATTATGAATCCAATGCCTTCACCGTTTTTCCACTGCTCCCGGCTTTACGTTTAGCTGGAAACTTTTCTTTACTCCGACGTTTAGCCTTTCAATATTTCTTCCCTTTCTTTTGTTTTTGCTTCCCAGTCGTCACAGTAAAAATAATTATCTCGGGAACAAAGAAAAAGGAAGAGATAGAACGTGCATAATGATCTTTGTACAAAGGGAACCGCGCCTCGAACCGCAGCCAATAAAGAGCAATGATTTCTCGCGATGTATTCGCGCACCGAAGCAATTAAAGGCGCACTAAAACACCATGATTCGCTGTGGTATACGACTTTGATTATCGGACACGCTGTGCACTATCTTACTGCACTTTTATCGCGCGTCGATGCAGCACAATGCAACACCCTTGATATTCACCGGTCACACTCTGCTGAGTAATGGGTCTCTGTTGCTTTTCTTAAGTCTTTTTTCTTTTCTAATAACATGCTGCACTTCTCAAGATCTACGTCTGAATTTGTAGTAAACGTGCAGACGAGGGAAAAAATTTGCATGAATCTCAGGCCCACTGGTATTTTGTGGTTCCTTTTTCAACTCCCGTTTGTTTTCTATTAATGAAAGTTGGGCATTCTGTTCGGATACTCAGGCATATTGCATGTCACTGAAAACAAAATTTTGTTGGAAAAGATCGATATTTTGTTCGATACGTTCGACTAAACGTTTTTTTGAATAATCCCAAAAATTGTGTCATTGCAGCAAGAAATCTTGTAGAAAGTCTTTTCGGAAGCAAATTTTTGTTGCTCCAATCGTAAAGTTTACTGACGATTCGTTTTTGTTCAACAAAATATCCACGATTTTTAACAAAATTTCATTTCCAGTGTAATTCTCGATCTACAGACTCGATAGTCTCGGGACAAGTACATTTGACAGCGTCGTCTGCTGGCCCGAGACTCGGCCAAGTATATTATCTCTGAATAAAGCAAATTCGGTGATGGGGATAAGCATTTTCTTGAATTACGGAGCCCAGGAGAAATGTCATGATCTGGAAATTAAACTGGAGACTAATTACGTTTGTCCTGGTCCATTGAGCCATTAATAATCACGATTGATGACATAATTGCTGAGCAAAAACTTAACACAGCCAAAATTTTCATGAAAGTCGATCTTCGATGACAGAAGCGACGAGTTTCTGTTGCCGCTATGAAGTTAGCCGGTCAACTTTCGGTTTTCCACTATTTTATCTTGAGTCTCGGTAGAGTCTCAGCAAAAGTTAATATTCTACTTTACCAACATTGACGTTTCAATTTAGTCAAAAGATTTATAAAACAAATGTACTTGTCCGGGCTTTTTCCCCCATCAAGAGGATTCGCCATGATTCAATGTTCCCATGACAGAGAAATTGATAACAGATTTCCTTTTTTGATTTGGCACTGTGGGCTGGCTTCGGAAATTCGAAGCGATACTTTCAGGACACTCTGTATACATAGAATAACAGATGCACCCAGTATAATTGTTCTCGTATTTCCACCTTTTCGTCAGCATATAGTCTTGTTTACCAGCTGAAAGGATCTCACGCGAATCACTTACGTCCTTATACACATATCCATGTAGAACATTCCTCCTGCTCTCGTAGAGGTTCATAAAGTAAGTACATCAGCTTGTCCATACGTCCGTCAGATCTAGGAAATCTTCCATTGGAATACACGGTAAAAATGGGATTCAAAAAAGCTGCTGCATCAAATCACCGGGATGCAATTATCGAGTGCATCTTTTTTTTTGTCATTGACTTTGCAGAGACTCCACTCGTGCGTGTACCTTTACCTCTATATATAGAGAAATAATTGACGCTATAAAAAGTTGATTAATCTCATTGAGTGGTGTATCGCGGTTCATATAAACCTTTTACTGAAGATTTTCTAATTTTCATCACAGTCGAATAATTACGATCAATGTGGCCGTGTTTTTTCTCCAGATCTCTGTATTTTTTTTTGCTGCGATGTTGGAATACTAAATCTTGGATATAATTTAAGGAGTATCTTGCTAACTGCGGAGATGTGACGTTTTTTATTATGGACTGATTAGGATGAAAGAGTTGTTAACGTTGCATTCGAATGTTTGAAAAGATTCATTACCGCTGATTGCGGTATCGGGATACACGTTTGCGCCTTGTTTGTGTCGGTTTCATTTGAAATGCAGGAGCGCATTTCCGGTAGCCATTTTAATCGACACGCTCCCCACTCCTGCTGGCTCTTTTTTTTTGTGGATGCGGTAGTTATACCTTAAGGCACACACTATGCCTAGAGCCTGCCTCTGGTTTGATGCCTCGAGACAGCTTTATGAGTGCCTCAGTTATAATTTAATCAAAATGCCACTCGGTAGCGGGGCTGTGGTGTGTGGAGAGAAATAATATGAAGAGGAAAGAAAGAAAAAGGGCGGAGGATGAGGCGGCCATACTTTTCCCCCGCCCTTAAGAGATCCTTCGCTATATATATGAATATATATGTTTCTAATGTATGTATATACACGCGCAATTGTGAGCGGAATTGCTCAGCCTCTTTGTTTCTTCAATTACGTGTCTAGACGAGCGAGTCGACCCTAAAGAGAAAGAGAGGGGCAGAGACCAAGATAATCCGAGACATAATATAATGTGTAACGACGAAGAGGCCGAGGAAACCCTCGAGTGAAGAGTGTAGGCTTCCTTTCCCTCTGCTCATCAAGACTAAGTGAGAAAAAATCGAAATATATGTATACAGCTAGGAATTTTTATGAAACAAATAAGCACGCCCTCGCACGAATCCCATTACGCTCATCCAAGTCTCACGAAGCATCTCGTCATGTTAAAATTCAAGTGCGCTCTCACGTGCCCACGGTGCTCCACTTCGAGGAAAAATGTAAGAAAACATGAAACTATATTTCGCGCTCTCCTCAGGCGCCACTTTTTTTTACTCCAACGTGTTTTACCTTAATAACTTTAGCTATGTATGGAAAATTACACCGGCACATTATACACGCCAAGAAAAATGTTCAACTCGTCCAATTATACGTGTATTTTTATTTGTAGCAACAAAATTTATCCTCGTTTCCTTATTTTTTATTGAGTAATCAATAAACTGACTCTGCATTCGAATTGGTTGCAAAGCGCATTAGAAAATGAAAAATCGGTTGCTGTTTTCAAGTAATTTTCATCTCAAGCATGGGCATTACCCACACATTGGAGTCTGTGAATAAAGTTACTCGTTCATGTGTTTCTAATAGCAAAATTATGAATTATTTATCAACGTCGTTACTCCTAATGGCGTTGTTGTGTGTATTAAATATTTCAGAAGAGATCTAACGGTTTGGACGTGATCTGAAACCTTTCTTTAATGTTGCGTCAAATCCTCGATGAGAAAAAAAAGAAAAAAAAAATTCGCTGCGGACAGGATTCGAACCTGTGCGGGTAAAACCCAATGGATTTCAAGTCCATCTCCTTAACCGCTCGGACACCGCAGCTCTTGATAAAACCGATGAGAATTGTCGTACAAAAGCCTGCGAAGCGTTATCTCGATCGAACAAGTGTTTTTTTTTTCTTATCGTTCGATTGATACGACGTGACGAGAAGGTAAACACGAATAATTAACAGTGTTTGGAGGTTTTCATGTGTGAATGTGTCTGTGCTCGGTTTTATAACGAATGGATTTCGAAGTCCTTCGTGTTTAACCTCACGGAGAGCGCAGCTGGTGCGGCTTAATGTCAATTCATCATTTTTAATTAATCGTTTCGTTAATTAGCACAAAACTGTGGTACGTAACAGCAGGTGATTTTTTTCTCGCTTCTGGTCTCGCTCCCTTCATCTTTCTCTTTCTTTCATTAAGCTTAGCGTTACATTACGCCTTGTTATACAGCATACATGTTCCATATTTGGTCCGTAGACACATGTACGACAATTTTAAATTGTCTCCTGCGTGAATACTTGTCGTTCGCTGACATTTATGCGTCAATTAATTCGATTGTAATTCGGGTAATTGATCATTCATGCGAAAACAATACGATCGATTTATTTCACGAACTACGAAAGGTGCGAGCCGAGCTCAAACACTCTTCTCAATCGAGACAAACTTTCGATCGAATTTTCTTTGACATTTAGACGACAACGATGCTCCATGCTACACCAATATATGTACATGCTATGTACTACGTTTTATATCTCCTGTTTCGCTAGTTAGATCAGTATTTCAATTAGCTGCAAAAGTATTGCACGCAGGGAACTCTAAACGTCCATTCCTATTGTAGAATAAATGTGAAAGAGAAAGAGAGAGAGAGAACAGAGATAATGGAGACAATTATCCCGTGCCGACATCAGCGCCCTGGTAATTCTCTCCAACCGGGTCGTACTTCCGGGTTTCGACGAATCTACCGACTCATTAATTAGAAACGCTCTCCTCCGAAGGAAACTCGAGTGTTGTGGCTAATCGAGCCACAACGATGATGCTGAATGTTTTACAGTGAAAATTATCTCAATTTGGAAAACCTTGCCAACATTTTTTTTTCTCCAACAAAAGTGAACGATGCGCGGGAGAAAAATCAATAGTTTCAGAAAAATCGTCATGGGTCCTCTGCATGAGGCAGCGGAATCTACGCTCACCAATCTCGGATGGACCCGGCCATGAAGATGTTTACTTAATATTCAGGATTTTCTACTCAACCAAACTCAGCCACGAATCTCCACGATAAAGAGATAATCCCTAAGCCTACAAACTGCTCGATGGCTCCTTTGCATATTCTTTTGTTTCTTTTTCAACGTTCTTTCCCGTTTTTCTAACCAATTGTTCCATTCGGGAGGGTAGACTGTTTCCCAAGACGACAGCCCTCCGAATTAGATTTTCTCGTGAACGTTTAAAGTTACGGTTACCGAAAAAACTTTTGTTTCTTTTCTTTCGTGGCCGTTCCATTCTCTCCTCGTCTCGAAGATCCCTCTCGAGAGGGCTCAGCACTCCTTGAGGAATGCCTCCCCGTTTTTCGCGGATCATTTTTCATCCCTCCCGCGCTTATCTATCGTCTCATCTATGGCACGGGCGTGCGAGCGCACGGGTGACCATGACATCGCGCCGTTTGACAGAGACGAATCGAAAGAGCTGACTCGAGACTTGAGTCACTGGCTCTTGTCACTGTGGCTTTTGCTTCTTTTTTTCTGACCCTGACCCTTTTCCTGATAGTAATAAAATCGCATGTCCGCTTGGATCTCGAGAAACAAGAATATCCGAACGATTAAATTGAACAGTACAACCTCTCATAAGTTAACGTAACGCTAACGCAATCCACAGTTTATACAAGTGCACGACTTCGGAGTCGGATCTTGATTTGTTGAAAAACGCTGAGGTTGCAGTTTCCACGTTGTCAATATTTCAATATTTTATCAGCAAAACCAGGTCAACGGTTATTCCGCAAGTTAAGCGATTTGGAAAACGTCGATCGACCTTGGATTGAATAAAACTTTCATAAGAAATTCGTTGAAACAGTTATTCACAAGCAGCTGCTAAAAATTACTTATTTAATTGTAAATAATTCATTCACTTTTCACTGAAACTTCCCGACGTTACTAGGAAAAACGGTCATTTGTAACGATGAGTGGTTACAAGAAACAAAGTTTGTTTCCTCATACACGAGACAGCAAAATCATCCTTCAACAATAAAATAATTCTATGGCCAATTAACCGATCTACCTCTCGTTATTTTGCTCCTTATTGTTCGAGCTCTCTCTCTCTCTCCCTCTCCACAATATACATGTATCTGCTGCGGCTAATTAAACGGTCAATGATTATTGATAAAGGTCGTGAAGGAAAAGGCGATTAATTAGGCCGATATGAACTCGTTATTACTCTTAATAGTTTTTATTAATTCATCACTTTTTCAATACGGGATTGAGGAAGGAAATGCAATGGGATTGCGTGCTATATTCTCAAGGTGCAGCCTGAAGAACCTCCAGACCCTCGGAGTGTACCTGGCAACATTGAATACACGGTCACATACGCATATATAAATATATCCTTTACAGCAGTGCGTAGTGCACACGAGAGTGACAGGTGATAAGACCTCGAAACTTCTTTTTCCACTTTTTTTCTTCTCAATAATACATCTCACCAGTAGCAGTAGAGGCTTGAGAAAAAGGTTCCCCATTAAATACATAAAGAATCGTTGAAGAGAAGTTTCTCGTCGACTAATTAATGATTCCATTTAATTCGGGACAACCTCTGTGTTAATTTAACACTTCTTTGGAATGTTTCGTTTCGATGTTCCAGAAAGTCGGTTTGTTTAAAAAATAAACAGAGGGCATAAGCATTTCTGTCACCATTTTTCCAAGTTAGAGATTCAATCGAATCTTCGCACCTTTTCCATTCGTTCGATGAATACATTTTACGAGGTTCATTCGGCTGCCTGGCATCCGGTTTGAAAAAAAATCACATGTGCATTTTTTATTTAGAAAATATCCTCGCAGGGTGTAGTTTCGATTATGATTAATGTGAGTCTTGATAAGACGTGTTGCATGCAGCGTAGGCGTCATAGGCAAAGGGTTGAGGAGACTTGAACAGTCACGGAATGTCTCGTAGGTGGAATAGACAGAGAGAAAGCTCCAGGAACAGGTATATATCGAGAAGATGAGTCGAAGCTTGGTAAAACGAGAAGCGACGTAGGAGTGAGAGCTCTAGGAATTTCAAGCGAGGTGAGATGCTCACTAGAGATGACGAGGGGACGAGGTTGATGGTAAATGGCGTATAGAGTTTGCAGAAGACCGCCTGCGAGACGAGATCGTGGCGAAGCTACCGCAGAAGCCGAGAGAGCGAATATTAAAGAGGCTCGTAAAATTATAAGCATTCCGTGGAATCTGGTCAAACTGAGATTCTCTCGTGCTGAATTTTTTCGTCTTCTCAGATGTCAAAAAGCCTCCGCTTTGAATCTTGATACCTCGTCAGTGTTAATCGCTCTCGTCATTGCTACTTAAAATCAAATTAAATTACTTGAATCAAAGAAAAAATGTCCGAGGCCCAATTTGAAAAGGTTATTTTTACTTTTTGCCTTTACATTCGTTATATTTTTATGTAATTTATAAATATTACATCGAAATTTTATTTGACCGTTACGTTAGTAACTTGCAAAAATTGGCATTAAACATTTCATCGCCTGAATAATTAAAATCCTCTCAGAAACTTTGTCCAATTCAGTAGAGTTTGGCATTCTCATAACTTTTCTGATAAATTAACGGGAATTATTCATTCGGTTACGATAAAATCGCAATTCGATGCAACCAAGTGAATTTCTTCAGCTGTAACATCGAACACTTGTCGCTTGGAAAAAATCTAAAATATCGGCTAAAGAAAGGCTACGTTACGTTTTATCGAAAATACTCGATCTATGGAATGTCGATATCCAATGAAGGTTGCTGGCGTGACGAAGATGTCGTTACATTAGAATTGAATGGAATCTTTTCCAAGTTATTCCTTGATCACGTCACGCGAGCGTGGTGCATATCCAGTTTACGAAAAGTTGGTATATACAAACTATCGCGATGTCTTCTTCGCCTGAAAAAAAAATTAACGATGATTCCAAAGAGAAGATTATCTTATTTTTCACGAAATTATAATTATGAAGAAACTATTTTCACAGTAATGACTGTGTTATCGTTGTACGTTCGGATAAGTGGAAAAATATACACAGTCTGTTTGATTTGTTCTTTTCTTTTCGCAAGCTAATTGTGAGAATCTTTCATTAGGCTTTTCGATTTGGCAGAAGATCAAGCGTCTGCACAATTCGTTGTAGAATTGTAGGTAGAAGAGTGTGGCAATAGGTGTTCCCTTCGCAAGAGATCGTTCAAGAGTGTGCTACGACGAGATAGACATCGAAGAACTATTTGTGTCGGAGCATGATTTTCTCTGACGTGCACAGGGTCTCCGAGTCGTCCGTTTCAATCTCGCTCAATTCTCTCTTTTCCTGTCCGTCCGTGCATTATCTTAGTTTCTCGGTCAGTACGGAATACACGGCGGAAGAGAAGTAACACGTCAAAGCTGGCAAACGGTAGTAAATCCCGACAGAATGGATTGTCCCCCAGCATTGCTGGGATTCGTGACAATTATCGGTTGTGCGCGCACATACTTGGCTTCAAGGGTTGCCATATTTCACGCACTAAATGCGCGTGTGTGTGTGTGCGTCTGCCTATAAAAGAGGAAGAGAGAGAGAGGGACGGAGTATATTCGATAGCAAAGGAGGCAGCTCACGCAGGAAGCATCATCACGTCGCAGTTTCGAATAGTTCGCGGTAACTCCGCAGCAAAGCAGCCTATAGTAACCTCGCACCTGCGAGTAAATAGCAAACATGGCGATTAGTTTCCCGTGAAGATAGAGGCTTTTCAAGAAATCGTGCCCGCATCCAATGGGACAGCTTGTGAAATTCTGCTGCAAAAAAACTCTTTTTCTACCTTTTTTCCTCCGCAGCGCCGTTAATGGATTACGAAAAATAAATTAGATTATCAGTTCAGATCGCAGTTATGCAAGACGTGGAGGTGACGAGCTCAGCAGCACTATAATGCTCCAAAATACGAATCTCGCAATGTCACGTGGTTGTTCCATTTTGCCTAACATTTCAAAATTGTTGTTATACAAAAAAAAAAAATCAAGCACGTTTGTTCCCAACGACCTCATGATCGATGATGCTCGTGTCGTATGTTTGTCGACACGATATCTTGAGATATTAATTCTTCGTTTAAGCACCTAGTCCATAATAGATAACTTGGCTCTATAAGCTTCTTGATCATTTGCTACTACAAGAAATACGAGATAAGAGTCCTTGCTACCTTTCCTAATAGTGATTCGAACGATTCGTGTCCTCGATTCGTTAATATATGTATTAACACATATATCTGTAGTCAATATTTATATGCAACGAGTAACAACGCTTCTTGGTTTCTTTCAACGAGGGCAATGTAATTCTGTCACTGCGGACTATCGATTGAATATGAAGAAAAACGAGTTAAAGTTAATCGCTCGTTTCCGACATTAAGACAGAGTGTTGCGGCGGAAAGAGCAAGCAACCGAAAGACAGAGAAACAGTCGAGAGATACTCGTCAATCGTTCGATCGTCTGTCTATACGCTGGACTTTATGTTCCTGGCGTTTAGGCCTTTATATCGTGATTTTATAAAGATTTTCTTAGCTCTCATGTAGCTATATAGTAAAAACTACTTGGCAGTAGCCTCGCGCGTCCGGTGTCGTTCAATATTAATTGATCGCGCGCGGACTCCGCGTGCAAAAGATCTATGCGGGTTTCGTCCGATCAACGGCATCGACGTCGTCGTGGTTGTCGTTTCTTTGCAATCGATCCGGCACTCTCCATTCAACTCTCAAAGCAGAGATCTTGCTTCTCGTTTTCAACGAAACCCCGGCGAGAGAGATCAGCCGTTGGCTACCGTTTGCCTGGTATTTTTATTATCCTGTCGCGATTTCTAAGCTTTGTGTCAAACGAATATATATATATATATGTAGCTAACGTGTAGACACACTTGGCACGTAATGCGCCGTTCAATGGTGTGGAGCATTAGGAGTTGGTGGTGATTGCAATCGGCACACCGTAGTAACCTCGCTTAACAACTCATATCTTGGAAGACTCTCTTTTACGGAGGAAAATAAAGAGAGCGAGGGAGCTGGAGAAAGAAGCCTCGCGGGTGAGCACACGTGATAGAAGAATTCCTCGTTAAATATCTCTTGCACGACTTTTGCGCAATGAAATGTCATAATTGCTTATAAATGTCGCACGTTCAGCACTTCCCTGCCACAAACGATGTAGATTGCGCCAAAGTAAAACATATAGATATACCCAAATATTCACCGAACCGTTCGCACGTATGTACGATTCAGTTATACACAAATATATACATCCATGTGATATCTCTTCGTGTGTACTCGCGTGGGCAATGTCAAGAAAACTCCGTACTCTTGATTATTTATATTTCACTCATTCCCCAACGAGATGCTCGAAATTTTTCGGATTTTTGTACTTTTTTTTTTCGGCTATACCGAGTATCACGCCTTTCGCGCGTAGTCCCTAGGCAATAAAAATTCCTCTGCGTCCACAAGATCGTATGGATGTGTTAGATACATAAAGCGTATAAATTATAATGCGAAGCTGCCGGAAATCCTGGACCCTAACGAGACTATGCGATAATAATTGAAAGTTTCACGCTTTCGGCGAAACAAAATACGCGTAGCATATCAATTGCGCAACAGCCTGCTGTCACACGATTATGAAATCTGTAGCAGTTTAGAAAACTCAAGAATTTTTCCTTTTCCTCCGATCTTTTTTCGCTTTCGATACGGATTGTAAATTTACCAAGCCACGCGACTCTTCCAAGCCTTACGAATATCGTTGACCTTTTTTTTTTCTTACTGTCCAGGATATCGTCGATTTTGTGCTCTAGCCCCGATGGCGCGTCTCTTCCAGACTGAATGGACGCCGAAAGATTTGCTCTGTACTTTTGTGCCCGGACTCCTACCTGCTGGCGCTCACATCCTCAGGCCACTTAGTGAACGTCCGAGTACCTTTTGCGACCAAGACTTTCCCAGAGCAGCATAAAATTCAATGTTTCCGCTCTCATGTACCAAAGCCGATTGCTGAAACGCATTTTTCTGAGCTCATACGGCAAACGCATGGATTCTGAAATTTTCAGATTTTACGAATCGATATAAAAAGGCTTTGGGGAACTTGTCAGGCTAGAGGCCGATCTGTGCACGCAAGTTTTTTACATACAGGGTGTCCCCTAGATCATTTCTTTCTTGTCTGAAGCAGTATTGGCCCATTCATTGATATACTGGGTCATATAGACCCGTTCGACCAGAATAAATTTTTCTAGCTCGATGATAAGTTTATGCGTTCAAGTAAATAAGTAATAAATATGCTTTTCTTTTACATAAAACGTGTCCTTTACATTATTTTTTAAGTTTTGGCCCGTTCGTGGATACACTGGGTCATTTTGACCCGTTCTACCAGAATAAATGATTCTAGTTCGATAATAACTTCAAGTAAATACGAATTTTGGGGTTTTCGTTGTGGCATTCGTCTCGGGAATTTCAAAAATTGACAAAATAATAATTTAATAGACAAACGATCGCGGATAATTATTCATAACCATTTCCCATCATTTGCAGATACAGATTTAACACTTTTGTTGGTATTTTTGTCAAATTCCCTTTGTGTATAGTTTCGCATGACCGTCTATCACCATAACCAACACCATGAGATTCTCGTGATATCTGTAATGATGTTCCTGACGGTATCCTCGTCGATGTGTCTCTCGTTTTCTAACCAGCACCCCAGGCACACGCACTACGGTTTATGACGAGTTTATGCGTCTGAATTAGCATACGTCCTTGCTACCATCCACTCAGGAATCTCTATAGAAAGAGTCTTTCCACCGCTTGATATAGTAAATTACATTACTGATGTAAACGCGTTCCTCCTTACTTCTTGCATACTTTGGTGCATGTACCATGTCCTGTAGGCAACGAGTCAAAGAATAACTATTCGGAAAAGTCAAGACGTTTTGGAACCCCACTTCAAAGAGAATATTTATCGTTGATCATGCTCGTAAAACAATTAACGATTGGTTGAGCTATAAATCTGCTGGCCGTGCTATCTCATTGGCTACGGAATAAGCTGCGACTTTGTATACGTTACTTCAATGCACAAGTTAATAAATTTCATCTAATCTACTTCGACCGTGAGTGCTTTTCAATGCTTCTTTCAATTTATAACAAGCATCATTGAATAAAAATGTAATTGTGCGAATAACGAATGAATGGAAATAAAAACTACGCGGTTGATCGCCATTCGTTACCTGCGCAGATTCAAAACATAACACGGAGGAGATCTCTTTCTTTGTATCGAATTTGTGGCATCTTCGGTAGCGACGACGTGAAGCTGCTGAAGAGTCAGCTGCTGTTACTCTCAGACTGAGATGGAAACACGCTGCGGTAGGTCAACGGGAATGAATCCACTGGTAGAGCCTATCGGATCAGGCCTGATAACAAACACTAAAGACGACCATTTCCGTATCTCGGAACTTCGGGCTCTCAGGTTTAGTGCTTGTGTTGAAGATCGCACTGGTCAGCCCACACACGTTCACAAATACACGAATATTTAGCTTGCGGTCATTGGCTATATCCGTAGATTCTTCTCCGTGCTAAACAACTCGATCGCGAGCCTCAAAAGCATCTTGTTGCGAGTTCGTCTTAATCGCTAAATAAAATTCGAATAAATATGCGAAAGTTCGATACATATTTTAAGATTTTATCCTCTACTAAATTACAAACTGTTAAATTTATTGAAGCCAAGAATGTTGTTCAGAACTGCTGACAACACGCGGCATCGTCTTTTTTTTAAGGACGCGTTAGAATATGCTGAAAAACAAGTAGTTCCACTTTGCGCTACTAGATGGGGATTGTCGGCCTAGTAATGAATTGACATGTTTAATAAACAGAAATTGAATCCACGCAGGAAACGCGAATTTAAAATGGCTTCATGTTTCTGTGATTTTTCTGACTTTGGTGTCGTTTCTTTTCTGTTGCGATTTCTGGTGCTGTTTTTGGCAAAAGTCGCCACAGGGAAGAGAACACTCGGAAGTCAGTAGCGGCGACACAGCGCTCGTCGTGCGTAAGTAAGCAAGTGTAAGCAAGAACGAAGGTCCATCGTCGATGTCGATGCTGCCGGTCTCTCGCGTCGCGCCGAGCTCGACTTTCCTTTGATCTTGCACCTTTGCCGGGCCGATAAGACAGGTCCGGTAGATCCCCAATAAACAAGACCAAAATGAACTGGCAGAAGCCGAAAAAGCATCCTACACCGGCTTCAGCCAGGAGGATGAAATTTTTTTTTCTGTGGATACCCTAAAGTTTCGAACGCCTATACATAACTATACTGTAATCGTGTGTGCATGTATGAGTGTAGAATTCATCATATATAGGGTGTCCTAAACGCCAAAGCGCTGACGTTGATAAAAAGCTTCGATAATTCATAAAATATTAATCAAAATCATTTTTTTCCATCACTTGATATCGAGCCATCGAGATTTTAACGGGATTTTCGACCCCGCGCAATTTTCGGCAGGATGACGCATATATGGAGATATTCTCGTGCGGGCACACCAAGAAAGGCGTTGATGACAGGAACTAATGGATATTACCCAAACGTGACTTACTCCCCGATACTTTTTCCCCGATATCTATAATTATGCTGGAAGATGCACGTTCGCGAGTACAAGCCATCGAGAGATATATCGATGTTGTCGCGAAATGAATATTCCGGTGGACAATGAAGGGAGAATGCATATTGCATGCACGTACAAAGTCTCCCTGTTCTTAAGGCGTTCCAGAATTCAACGACTCTTGTCTCCTCTTCGATTAAACTCGGTGGTTGGACTTTGAACGCTGCTGTTAATCGCCGAAAGTGTATGAGCGGGCAAGTGGTTAATAAAAAAATAAAATGCGAGCCAATACGATGACACCTGTACATCACGCGTCGACTGACAAATTGCTTTTACATATATACAAATAATTCGAGCACATATGCATTTATTTCGCAATGTAAAACTGTCGACAGGCTTCTTTGGTTACGCGTAACGTGTGTGCTCGAAATCTTTTTTTCCTTCACGAACGGTGAGAATCGCTCGGTAAATAAATATATTCAAGAGGGCGCACTGATGAAAGGGGTGCCGCTATCGGCGTGTTCTCACCAAAAATGATTATGTCTACATGTGCGCAATGCCGATGGCAGGTACGAGGCGGCGTCCGTTTCATCAGGTCAACCCGATCAAGTGAACGCTTAAAATGGAACTGTCCAGGCACTTGTCGCCACTATAACTCTCACGTATGCCCAGTACTTGGCATTCATACATTAACTACTTCCGTCGAGTGAAGGTGTAGCCTCTGAAACAGAGTAACTTCGATATACTTACGCGGATACACGTTGGTATGTGTGGGGCTGATGTTTATTACTGCTTGTCGTCTCGAGAGTTTATTTGATACGCGAGCCCATTCGATGGTGCGCGTGCCAATGAATATTTCAGTGACGCTCGCACCATGGAGAGTCTTCCTTACAAATTTTTTCGTAGTGTCTGCAGAAAAAAGTATATATTCTCTTTTCAAAAGACTCGAACGGAGCTGTTCTCATCGCGATGTGAATCTTCCATCGATTAATATTAGTGTAATCTGTAAAATCTGCCAACTGCTAGATCGAGAACCATTTGAAATGCATAAAAATACGAGAAAATATTGCTAAAGAATTTATAAACCATCTACCAACGTGTAAGAGGACACTCTGATGTATTAGAGAATCCTATTCGATGTCTATACTTTGTAGCGTTGCTGTAAACAAGTCCAGGATATCCAGACATTATTCTCTCTACTTCCTCTTGTCTTCATCGTTCCTAACCATGCACAAGTGTAATTCCATTCGCACGTATATTCAATATGGTTTCATGTATCCACATGCATATTGAGAAGATCCTTTGAGTTTCATGCCGATCGGGAGTGCAGCTCATGAGTATATAATGACCTAATCGGGTGTCGGCCATATCGTTGCTGGTATTTGTGCAGCGATCGTTAAGAAATATCTCTCATTGCTATTACGCTCGTACAGACGTGAATAAGTGTAAATATAAATATATAGATCTGTACATAAATAAACACGTGTTTATACGAATGTGGCTAAAGGTACAGGAAGACCGGCGAGTACACATGGTGTGGTGGGCTCCATATATCCCTTAATCGTTGATTCCTCAGCCGAGAAATCTCCGAGAAGTTGTTGCCGCGATCTATATATCTATATGTCAATATAACCAGTGAACTAAGTCGGTGATCGGTACAAACGGGATTGCACCTAGTTGAATACGTGCCCAGTCTCTGGTACAGCTTCCAATACTCTTCATCTCCTCTCTCTCTTTGCTGCCGTCTGCGAATCGAATGACTCGATTTGTAGACGCGAGGAATGAAGGGAAAAAGCACATACTAGTTAGCAGTTGAAAATAATCGTGTATGTTCCAGTCGGACACACCGTTTCGGAGTCCTGCATTAAGGACGTTGTAGCGCAACGGTCAAATCTAAATTTTTGTTTTTAGTTTTTCTTAAATGAAAAATGGTTTGCGAATCTAAGTTCATTAAAAAAAAGTCGTTACAATTTGACTAAAGAACAACATACTCTAAATCCAAGATTGTCCGAGGTAATTTGTATTTGTTATATAATAAACAAAATTTCGAAAAAATTTTACGACCGATTTTTTTGAAAAATTAAATAAAGCTTCTTCGATGTTACATAAATGTGTATGCAAAGTTTCAAGAGGCTACACCATTTAGAAATCGAAATATTTTATGTTGAAAATTGCAACTTTTAACACGCGCTCTTATGAGAAACTACTTGAAAAATGTGATTTTTATAAATAAATATCTCGATTCCTACATGGTGAAACCTCTTAAAATTGCTCGAGCTATTAGAAATCACTGTTCTCTTTGTGTGGTGGAAATTTAAAGCAATTCTATCGATAGAAAATTTTGCATCCAACGTCCTTAAACGATGCCTACATATTCACATTGAACGCATGTGAACTCACTGGTTTTGACTAAATGGAGCATAATCATGTATGCAATAAAGAAAGATGTAGAAATGTAGAGCGTTGAGTGGTTGTCGAATATTTTATACGAGGTTATGATTATCGATTGCGAATCGGCAGTCCGGATCGATAAAATCAATGTTTCGCGGTGTAGTACACTTTATAATAAATGAGAAACTCAAAGGATTACATATGAAGTGAAAATGAGAATATGGTAACACTCAAGCCATAACTTTTCGCTCATGGATACGTGTGTGACTGCGAGCAGCGTCGTCCACCTGGCGCGAGCTTGGCTTATTCATTCGCTAATGAACAAAATTCAACTAAAGAGAACTCGTTCCGCGGGTGCTTATCGATAGCCGTAAGGCCTCGCTCCTCCACTGCAAACGATCGGAACGAGAGATCGCGTGTTGAACGAGTGGTAAGAAAGGGCGGGCAAGGACGAAAAGGACGAAGGAGAGAAAGGACGAGAAGAAGGAGAAAGATGTGAGAAAGAAACTTTGCGATCTCGCGAGGCTTCTCTCGCGCGGCAAAGATTGAGAGTCGGACTCCTCTCATCTTCGGAGGAAGATAGGAGAATCGTGTCGACGAATGGCCGTGTCCGGCAAACAAATTGCGAGATACCCCCATGGCCACATGGTAGCTTGTTACCAGCTTTATCTCGTTTTCTCTTTTTCCTCCTCTTTCTCTTTGCCTTACTTCTTTTCTCTCATTTCTTCCCCCATGAATATATCCACCAACGATTCCTCCTATCGCCTTTTCCCTTCTCTCGCTTCGCATCTTCTTTTTATTCCGCTTTCTTAATCCTTCGCTTCGTAGCTACTACCTCTGTAACCGGAACGCCCGGGCTTTCCTCTTCTCTGCCTCATCTCCGCCTCGACCCATCCTCTCGCTCTTTCACTCTCACCTTCGCCATCCTCTTTTGCCATATCTCGACAGTCTGCAGCTTCCCGCACGGAGCATAGATTGACGAAGATTTCGCATCAACCCGCGACACGAATTGATGTGAGAACCTCGTGATTCGCTGTCCGATCAAATCGCCAAGCGTGCCTTGCACACCTTCTGATCGAGATCCAAACCAGCCGTTATTTATAATATCGTCGTCGACTATTATTCTTCATCCCTTCCGGACATTCGTGCTCGGTCATTCAGCTTCGGGATTATCTTTCTTGTCATATTATCTACCTCGCCGTAAAAAAAATAATTAACGCAAGTGACACACGCTGTTGAAGGCGAAAATCATGAGGTACGACTCGCAACTCTCCTGGGCGCACGACACTTTGAAATGAATTCTTCATACGTCGAGATTATTGGAATGCAGTGAGCAGACTATCGGTTGAATGGATTGAGATGATACGCGGAAGGAAATCTTTTGCGTTTCCTTTCCGATGTAATAAAGACCGGGTCCGTATCGTCGCTATGCGGTACGAGCATCACGATCTTTGGGTCTTTTCCCGGTTAACAGAGAGTCGGATTCGATGGGGATTCACGTCGTTCAGCGGGACGCAGCAAGATAGAGGGGAAAGAGTGTGCAGAAAAGAACGGGACACAGAGTAAAGAAGGAAAAGACAGAAAGGAAAAGAGATAGAGAGAGAGAGAGAGAGATCACAGCCATCTACGGAATGCTTTGAAGGACCCGCGCAGAGATCGTGCGAGCGCAGTTCTCGTCTCTGTGGTCGCGAGAACGGAAAGAAGCTTCGCGCGCTGCAACGATCAGGACCACGGTCCACGGAAAGCGGCTCACTGATCGCTGTATACACACATAGTAGGCCATTATAGTATCTATATGCATGTGGTTTCAGCGTCGTACGGAAAGGACTTGGTTGGTGTAAGACGGCCACGAGAACGCAACGAGAATCGAAGGTTGTCCTCTTCTTCCTTCTCTTCTACATTGCGCTCCCCACACCTCGATTAATTACCACATTGTCGACCACGAATTAAGCGACCGATCTATAGGTATGCTCTGCGCAATGAAGCATATTTCATTTATTTCTTTCTCTCAGTGTAATTCTTCCTTCGGAAGCTAGCAGCTTCCGCGAAATTTCCAGCCTTCAAAAGCGGACAATGTGGCATTCGTCATTCTTCGTAGTGCGTGTCACGTAAATTTCGCTCGTCCGCATATTTATCGCTTCGCTGTTAATTACTAATCGTAGGGATTTGTTCGGAAATCATCCCGGAAAATACACAATCGACCAGAGAATGTGGACTTCACTCAGGACTTTATTATCATAAATTTTTCAACCTGCATTTTTTTGCGGTGTTCATCACTTCGCGAATAGAAAAAAAAAAAAAAACCCTCGTGAGAATGACGCCGATGAATCTCATTGATGGAGGAAGATTCTACGAAACTCTGACTCTGTTTTCTGCGGTTATACAAATGTGGGAAAAAGGTTGCTTGCGAAAGGAAATATCACGATCGCGATAACTTGGTTGTTGACCAGGTGTCGTCCCGGTTTCGCGCGCGTGGGCGTGAAAAATTTCGCACTCCAGACGCTATCCGGACGAGTATATAAAGTTGAGTCCTCTGGGGCTCATCACTCGACCGCGGAGATTCATTCCAAGCGGGCGTTCCACCATCTGCATCTCCCTCTCGGCTCTTTCTCTCGTCCGGGTCTTTTCGGATCTTCCTTGATAGTATAACGCCATCAAGAACCTCGAGAAGTGAGAAACTATGTCGTTTATCGTGCTCGCGCGCGGGTGCCATGCGAAAATACAGAACGCGACGAAAATTTGTGAGTCTTGTTGCTTATAAGCGCGTCTCGAAAGTCTCTGCCTTTGAAAATCATATATGCTTTTGTGAACATATGTCTGTGTGCTGCCCGACAGTTGAGAGCTCGCAACAGTGATGTACTGCAGCGTGGAATGTCGGCACGGAGTTTATTAGAGCAGATAATGATAACATCTCAAGAGGCGGCGTAGAACGTTCTTGCATGCAGTCTGTATTGCGTGCAATTCGAGTCCAACCATACATTTGTACGAATCACAAAAGTGTGCGTCTATATGTGGGTGTGTTAACATCCAAATACATCCACGTAGGCATGAATATATCTCAACTTTTACGTCTATCATCATCTTTCTCTCAGGACGATCTTCCATCCATCCATTTTTTTCTTCACTTTCCCATCCTCGTCACTCGCTCTTCCTTTACTTTTTCTCAATAGTTCTCTTCCTCTAAGAGACTTAGCTTCGGTAACTACGACCTACCAGTAGCATATTCGCAGCATAGAGAGAGAGAGAGACCCCAGTCAGAGAGTGGCAACCCACACGCACCCCCGCCTTTCTACCAAAAGGAAGCACTCGCCGGCATACATCACCGTCAACTTATTCCTCTTTGGCTCTTGTGCGTTCAGAGCAGCAGTACATATCGTGCCGGCACACACCCTGGTGCCAACTACTGATGTATGGCTGTAATTGGTTAGGCGGAGTATTGCGCCTCTGCTTCTTGTCAACGTTAGCCGCTGCTATCCATGCGGATTGCCTGGCTCAAGCAGTCGATTCTTTACGCGATCATTCCAGAGTTAAATTTGCCTCGCCGTTTCATCAAATCACTATGTACTGCCTCTTCGCTTACCCGCGAAATGTAAACGGACCTGGAATTCAATTTTGAGATAATTTCAAATTTCAATTTTTTGGAATTACGGACCGGTAAGTTCAAACCCAAAATTCAAGTTGGTGATAGCCCGCAGTCAGGTATAAAGAGCCTTCGTGCCTTCATAATTTATACACGCCCTACTCGTTGATTGCTCGTAGAAAAGCATGCGATGAATATGGTCGTGATTCCCTGGTGCTCTTTTTAGCATCACAATGGCTGCCGGCAAACACGTACTGAATAATTCTTTACGTATTCAGTCCTAAATAAATGTATACGTAGCAAAACATTCATATCTGGATGTGCGCACATCAAAAGCGGTTCCGTCAAGAGCTGGTTGTCCTTAACAACTACTACCATTTATCGCCATAGCCACACATTTTTTTTCTCCATGAACAAAAACGTCTTGTAAGCAACAATCAAGAGTTCTCATGTTCACGCCACTAGAAACGCGAAGAGTTCACACTTTGCAAGCTGATTCAATTGCAATTCACAATTCTCTTATTGGTGCATGCATGTCTCTCGAATAGCTTTGCATTAGAAGAAAAACTGTAAAAGCTGGATAAGAAATTGCATCCCATGCTTTTTGTGGATTCTCGTCTCATATTCTAAAGTAGATCTGATGCCTATAGGTGTGCTCCGAATGTATAAAGTGCTGGAGACTAGTTGACACGTCGAAAGGTTGAAAAATGTAAAAAAATGTTAATTATCCATATATATCGGCCCATAGCGAGCCAATGGATTCAGAATGCCACCACAGTACCTGAATACTCGGAAAAGTATGACGATTGATAAGAGAATTGAGTGGAGATCATCGCCAGTCGTTGAAGATAGTTCAGATCTTAATTTCTTTTAAAGAAGCGAAATGTCATGCACGCCGACTGCACTCCTGCGGTTGGTATTCGTCAGTATATCATTGGAAACGTCATGAATAGATACAGTAGCCAAATCGATGAGAAGGGAATTGTGCATCGCGAGCAATGCAGTCATAGACGACGTTCTCTTCGGTCTCATTGGATGAAAGATTGAATGTTCTGTCGGTGTGTGCATTTATGTGTGACGCGAGACGAAGACGACCAACAACGACGACGAGAGGATGATACAAAGCGAGCTGCGATCCTCGCGGATCTCTCGCAATCTCAAGTCGCATAGTTGGACTCTTGGGCGCGCTATTTGCAGCCTCTCGATCCTCCACTTGTGTGGACGTGAGCGACATCCTCTACCGACACTCGTGCTGCTGCTACGGACGTCACCAACGCCCGGCATCGCTATGCGACTCAATGGAACTCTCCATCAACCTTTATATATCTATATAACACCCCCATCTTCTACTCGTATCGTTCGATCAGCTTCTGTCATCGGACGACCTCAACTCACCCTCTTCTCGATCTTCCCTCTCTCTGATTCTCTCTCTCTCTCTCTTTCTATCTCTTTCAGTTGCATGATACATATCTCTATATCGGGTTCCTTGGGCATCGGCACAGCGGATAGGAATTTGAATGCACAATGACAGTCACTAATACCTGAATTGATGATCTTGTGACTGCTCATGCTGGTACATCGGACAAGTTTTGTGTCTCTGGAATGAAACATTTGAAAGGCTTTCGTACACTGTTTGAAACTTTGATTTGGATTATTATCCGTCTCTATGTTGCGATGCGATACAGCCACGATGACGTCGCTGTTTTCGAACTATTAGGAATCAACAGGGGTGATTGTTCATATGATTATGACATCACAGAAATGACGACTTATTCATTCAAATGCAGAGTTTGTATTCAAATGGCTTCTCAAGTGAAAAATGTCCGATTCAAAAGTGAAGCTGCGGAGTCACGTCCCCCGAATCATTGAAATACAGTTCATTATTCGTGCTAACAGAAATGCAACGTGCAGTGCTCGTACGTTGGGTTTGCATAGAGCCATTCTGCGTGGTTTCCGCCTGCCGGAATCGGAAAAAGCCAAGAACTTTATTTCGCGATGGAGCAAAGAGAGGCGTTCCAGAGCGAACCAGGGCTCCTGGATTATATCGTCTCTTTACGAGTTTTCCGTCAACGATC
Organism: Hyposoter dolosus; assembly: GCA_963921915.1. Classification (NCBI taxonomy): domain Eukaryota; kingdom Metazoa; phylum Arthropoda; class Insecta; order Hymenoptera; family Ichneumonidae; genus Hyposoter; species Hyposoter dolosus. The sequence continues at coordinate 10,467,714 of OY998135.1, read as the reverse complement.
GCCATAAATTCCATTGTTCTCGGAACCAATCCGGCTGCATTCTGGCCCAGCCAGTATGCAAAGACTCTCTTTCATTCTCTCGTTCAAGAGCTTCGTACTTTCTGCACTTTGCGTGTCCAATGGAGGATGAGGAGGAGCAGGGGCAGGGGATTAATAAATGGAACGTTCATCGATTTCTCGACACCTCTCGTGAACAACGGAGAGTCGATGATCAGTAACAATGGACATTACGTAAAGTTCTCTCACATAAACTGTTCGATCTTCATAGTGACAATGGCTCGTCAGAATCTATGGGAAATTATGCATTCCACTGGCTCATCCAACCCTCACGAGGCTATTACGGTCCACCCTTCCATTCTTCGGCTTGAGTAAAGAACAACAATCTTTTGCGAAGCAAATATACTAAGTCAAACGTTTCTCTTTTCCTTTTACAGCTCAATGTTCACCAAAGGTCCTTGGAAGCTGCGGGTCTGGAGCTTTGCGCTGCAGGCGGAAGTGTACCCCAGGGTCAGCCGAGTAGCGCGGGATCGGTGGGGTCTGCGCCGAGTCCAGCGTCACCCAGACCAACCCCGCCTCAACCAAGACCTCCTCTTGCCACCGCAACAACTACCTCGCAACCCTCAAGAACGTTGGATGACGACAGATCGACGGACGGTGAGAGAATTGCCTCGTGTATTCATGGTACTAAATAATACTATAGCCCTGGCGAGTCTCTTGTCACGTCCCAGTTAGCAAATGTGCCCTTGGAAGCTCAGTATTTTATTAACGAAAGAAAATTTTAATTCAGCGGTAGGACCTGCTGGAACGACGGCTGAGGATTCGGACGATGGTGAGAGCAGGGCCCAATACATTAATGCCAATTGCGTTGTCTTTACGCATTATCGAGGTGACGCAGCTTCCGAAGTTGAAGAACACTTCCAAAGGGCATTGGCGCATGACAAACTCAAAGGTGAGTGTGTTTTCCATTGTTTTTTGACGATTCTCTATGAAAATTTTTTCGTAAATCTGGTGACAGCCGAACTCCATAAATTTATTTGATTTCGGCGGTTCCAAGTCTCCACTGAAACGGTACACAATCACGCAACTTCTCCGACTAGCCTCTCTCCCGATGCCGCGAAGTAATAAAGTGTGCCATTAGCTCGACAACGCTAACAAGCGCCTAACAATTGTTTCCCCGTCGTGCTTCGAGAGTTAATACTCCCTCGAGTGTCCCCAAGAGCTTGCCTTTCTTTTTATTCTTTCGCCGTTCTTTCCTCCTCTTCTTCGCCTGCCGAACCATCCAACGAATCGCACTCGGCGTTCTTCGGCCACTGAAAAACGAAGGTTATTCGCATTGCGACGAAACGCCGTTAAGTTAATCAAAAACGGAGAGAAACATTGAGGAGAAAAAGATGTAAAGGTCGCGAAGGCAACAGAGATAAATGATTCGCTCGGACGAATTACCACCTGCTGACGGAACAAATACGAATGCAACTCGATCCCTCCAGTTTCATATTTTCCAAACTATGGCGAAAGTCCCTGAAATAAATTCTAAACATTTTTTTATTTTTGTAAATGGTGTTTTCCGAAGAAAATGACTCAAAGCCGCACATATCGAAAAATTCCAAAGAAGCAAAGCACCTACGAGGAAAAACGAATGGCATATCGGATAGGGCAGTTTGGCAAGTGATCAGGGTCCACCAGCTATATCGGTTCCGTAGAGGGCCACATTTATACCAGGCGTTTTCGTTCGTACCGTCTGTTGAGAACACGCCATAGAAAGAGAGGGAGGAAGCGAGAGTGAGAGAGCAAGAGAGAAGCGAAGCAACAGGATCTCGGTTCACTAGCCTGTTTAGAATTCAAGACAACACGACCTAATTGTTATGTACGTCTTTTCTCTGCTTCTCAATTCTTACCATTCCCTTTCTGCGAGCGCGTTCGATTCTCTCGCACGTGGCTCCTAAAAAACCGCATCTCCTCACTCTTTTCGATTTAACTCGCTCCGGCACATTTTCGGGTTGAAGATGCTTCGGTACGGAACAATCCAAATCCGCTAGGAGAGCAAACACCAGAAACAGAAGTAAATTAAGAGCTTTCTCTATGGGACCGTGTTGCCCAAAGAAGACAAAGAGAGAGAGAGAGAGAGAGGGCGACAAAAATGAGAAGATACTACGACCAGTAGAAAGACCAGAGAGTGGATGACGCTGCAGTTGTGTATATAGGTACATCGCGTGTGAAGGATGTAGAAACGACGAAGTAGAAGCTTTTGTGCCGCGAGAGCTTCGCACTGAGACAGTTTTAGACACGCTGTGGTATGCAAGAGATGCCGAGCAGTGCATACGCAAGGACAGAGCGAACGACAAAAGAGAGAGAGAGAGATCGCTCGTGAAAGAAGCACCCATGCATACTCGAGTGTTATATATTATTCAGCAGATTATATACCTTCGTGAAAAGTTATTGTGTCTTCGTAGTGCAAAGACAGCATTAATTAAACCTTGATTAGCGGATGCAGATGTTAAAGTAATAACAGAGGCTTGGGAGACGCGCAGTAATGTGGCTGAAATTGTCTAGTTGACAAATCAAAATCTCCTAAAGATATTTCTTGCTGACGAAATGTGAACAGTTGTTCATTTCGTATATAAAAAATTGATTGCGTCGATGACAAACGTCAAATACAAAAGCTTCACAAAATGAATTTAAAAAAACTTGATTTCGCATCAATAATTGTCCATGCGTTGCTTTGATTGTTACGATGAACATGGTGAGATCTTTTGGTGTGTCGTGGAGTTGTCTCGAACAGCTGCCTCTTTGAAAGGCATACTCGTTGACATAACCCGATGTAACACAATTTTTGGCTGCCTCGCTGGCGATATTACTCGTGTGTGGTGCGAACAAGCCGGAAGAAGGAAGAGAAACGACGAATGACAAAATAAGGGGTAAGGGAAGAGGCGATAAAACGTTTTGCGGCGTGCGATGCACCAGCGGTACAAGTGTATACGAGACAAGAAGAAAGACGAGAGAGATTATGCATATATCTTGCTCGAGATATCGTTCTTTCAGATCTGAGACACGATCCGCGTGAGCTACAACACGTATGCGCGTATGTGTTTGTTGGGAAATATTCGTTGGGTGAAAGACACGGCGGGGAATACAGTGTGCAAACGAAGAAAAATGGAGAATAAGAAGAGGAAAGGAGTTTGGCAAGTACAAATATCTAGTGGTACGGTCTCGTCTCGGCTGAGCAATATGAAAACAGTAATAACGTTGAAGCCAGGGAAATTGAGCGAGTCGTTCCGGTTGGTGGCGCCAAATTAACGCCCCGCGACGAGCGCGAAGTAGAGGAGTGGTATATATTGAGAGAGGACATAGTCCAGTGAGAAAGAAAGATCGAGAGAGCGAGAGAATGAAGCGTATTTGTGCGGGTGTTTGAGTATGTACACATCGGGAGGAGATGAGAGCGCGTTCGCGCGCGCGACAGAAGCCGCAATTACTTGACACGAGTCCCCCGACGCGGCACAACGCCTCTCTTCAAAGAGAAGCCACGAGTACGACGAAGAAAGTGCGTAGGAATCAAAGGAAAACGAGAAAACGAGATGGAGGAGTTTGCACCAGCAACCATGACAACGACAGCCGTATATATACGGGAAGGAAGGTAATAAGGGATCGGAGATGGAATGGAAGCTCATGCTGCTGGTGAACAACGCTCTAAATCGGTATAACAAGCCGTCCGGTGGTACACGCCAGCGACATCAATCTGGCCTGGGTTACGTTTTGACGAATCGTCGTTTCGCCTTTTAGCCGAGCCTCCACGACGAGTGCTTCTCGCATGGCAGTACGAAAAGAGTAACGTCTCTATATAATCTGCCGGTTAAATGATCTTGGATCAACGCCAGAATCTCGAAGAAAAAGATCTTCACAGCGCATGACATTGCTAGAAATCATGGCTACGCTTTCTATCGTTTCTGCTAGTCCTGCATCGCATCTATTTCTTTTTCGCTCTCATCCCTTTATATTTTCCTGCAATCGAACGAACTGGAAAAACTTGAAATTTCACCATTCCGGTCATTCTCGACATCCTAATTAACAAATCATAACCATGCGAGCCTGACGTCTTTGTCCTCGCATCCAGTCTTCTTTTTATTCGTGAGGAAATGGCTGTTGCAAACGCCCTATAGCCGCTTGATTTTGTTTTTATCGTCAGTATCTTATTCAAGCTGCCTGGCCACATTTCTTGTGTATATACATCATAGACAGATTCACATAAATAGAAGGACCACTGCATGAGGAGTTTCTGCATCGGTGTTCTCCGTTCGGCTGATGCGTCTTCGAGTACAGAAGAAAGCCGACGTTGCGCTATACGCAACGGAGAGAAACTCCCCGACACTCTGTTTCTTTAATTGCGTTAATAAATAAAGCTCGGAGCAGCGCGTTTCGCGGCAAAGAGCGAGAGCGCGCGGGGAGAAAGGGGAAGAAGAAAAGTGAGAGCGCAAGCGCACACTCTGCGGGACACCCTCTATCTGCGAAAAGAGTGCGGAACGACGAAAAGAGAGAACGGAGAAACAGTGGGAATGTAAGATTGAAGAGATCCTATAAGAGAATAAGGGAGAACGATTAATGTACACGAGTGTGTTTATATGCACCTTGGGAAAGATACGAAGCCGTGGTAAATGAGCAGCCGAGTGTATTGGAGTGATCGAAGATTGTATGCTGGAGAAAGAATAAACGTGCAAGAACGACGGAAGCTGAGGAATTACGAAAGAGGAAAAAGGACGTTGATGACTTTGGAAGAACCAGTGAGAGGACAGGCGTTTGAAGGAAAATAGAGACTCGGGAGGAAAGGCCCAGACTATCTCGCATGTCTCACAGGCAAATCGCAATATTTAACGCGATAGTTAGTTCGTTCGAGGCTCGATAGAGTTTGTCTCGTCGGGCGATAGGCACCTCGCAAATACGAAACACAGGATGAGGCCGCGAAGCCAATCCGCGCCCGGTTGCGGTGGACATGGCTGAGAAGCATATTTCAGTCGTTTTGCCTCTTCTGTCGCGACCGGTGGACTCTAGAGGAACGGAGAGATAGGAAATGAGAATGAAAGAGAGAGAGAGAGAAAGAGAGAGGGAGAGAAAAGGATCGCGCGACTACAACCGCCGACGCCGCCGCATTCCATGCGTGGGAAACAATGCGGACTGGCTTCTTTGTACGTGTGGACGTGTCGCGGGTGGATGTATATTCAGCTATTTCTCTCACTCCTACGTATCTCGTATATATTCTTTTTCGTATCCTCTTGCTCTCTTGTTCGCTCGCTGTATAAACCAATCGCACACACGATACGACGATCGAGCTTTCACAATCGACGCAATACCATACGGACTTGTCTTTATATATAAAAACACATGGATAACGATACATTTGTGTATATGGTTGAGCGGATTCGAAACCAAGTGATTTTGGTTCTCGCGCTTTCGAGATCGTTGTTGTTGGAATTAATTTTATAGGATTCACTTTTTTTTTTTTATTTTTTACGTTTTTCGATATGTATATAGATATATATCAACTGTATCGGAATATACAGTTTAGATGAGCTTGCTTGGTGACCACACGGTGGCTCCACAGAGCCTCTTTTTCGGTTTCTTGTCATCACGATCGAAGACCCTCGATTAGATGGTTGTCGTTAGGACTTTTCGCTTCTTCTTTTTTTCTCTTTCCACTCTTTTTTTTTTGTCCTCGTTTTTTTCTCATTCTTCTTACCTTGTGTTCTTAGCCTCCTTCGGATCTCTTCCTCCTACTCCGATGTCCTCTCTCTCTCTCTCTCTTTCTCTCTGTTTCTTTCTTTCTCACTCTGATTCCCTTATCTTCCGTCTCACGAAATCGTTTCACCTTTTTCTTTGTATATGTTCGCAGAAAATATATCGCCCATGTCCATGAGAAACTTCCCACCGTCCTTCTGGAACAGCCAGCATCCAGGTGACGTGTACGAGTATCCCACGGACCCTTGGCATCCCCATTACCCACAGTATCATCACAGGTGAGTCGCCAATTTGAATAAAACCCATAGACACTATAATTACGTGTACTCAATGACAAATCGTTCATTATCGTTCGAAGGAGAAAGTTCGCCTTCATACTTAATTGACGAAGTTCTTAATTTTCATTGTCTCCCCGAAGCTTATTCAGTTTTCAGTGAATTTCAACCCTGAATTTACTTCGAGTTTTGACAAACAAAGCAAAAGTGTTCCTGATTGTAATTGGAGCTTAAAAATTGTTCGGAGAAAATATTTTTCAATGGATTCAAGGTTTTGTCAATAAATTTATTGTGCAGTTCGTCCAGATTGTAATTTTGTGCTTGGAAAATGATTTTTATGACAATGATATTTTTCTAGAGCTGTACACGAGTACCATCATCACAATATGGCGGCAGCAGGTTACGGTGGCCTTTTGCTGGGTGGTGCGAGAGGCTTGGGCCACCATACGTCACATCACGCAGCTCATCACGCTCATGCGGCCGCTGCTTCCTACAAAGATTGGACGTCGGCGACACCCTCGCAATCCCTCGTGGATGCTTCCACGGCGCCCCCATATCCCCATGGTCCGTACGCACCCCTTTCCGGTGAGTATTGGACCTGAGAGTCAAAAAATAAAAACAGCAAAAAAGCACAAGAATAAAATAGTCACTGCAATTGTCGAAACAAAAAAGGGGTTTGAGTAAAAAAAATTCAAACAAGTTACGGATCAGCCAGAAATTGGCTGACAGCAATTATTGAAAGAATATTAAAAATTATTTCTACAATTTTTATCACAGTTTAAAATTTGGCAGCGAAAAATTTCAAATTCGTATCAGAAATTTCAAAATTTCGCGTGATAATTTCATGATAATGAAATTTTAATTTCTCGTATTTGAGAAATGTCTGAATAAGACTCGTAATGATCGATGCATCATTGGATTTTTGCTCGAATTTATTGACGAGACGATTCAAAATGAAAAAGTCATATTTCGAAGGATATTTGTTCTCGAAGTAAATTATTTTGTACAGTTAAAAAAAATCGTACGAGTTTACAAATAGTCGCAAACGATAATATTTATGAATGATATCATTGTTACATATTATCTTTTTTTTTGTGTATAAATCGCATGGATAAGTAGTTTATAAAGAGAACAACAGAAAAGAATCAAAATTTCTCCAAATAATTACGGAGGTTTGTGTACAGAGGGAGGGAGGCAAGGGGGCGAATATTTAGTTTCGCGGATATGATAAACTAGACGATACGGGGAGTGCCAACACCGATAATTTCCCCTCCAAGACTTCAATGTATTAGCGATTACGAATTAATTTCAATTGTAATAATTATTATGCTGTACAATGTCAAGATATTTATAATAGACGAAATGATTATGAGTTGAAGTAATAAAGAAGCGAACTGTGTTCTGTAATCTCCATCTTCAATATTTTGTTCATCTAAATCTGAGCCTTATTGGGGTGGTGTTGGCCCCACTCCCGACCCCATGCCCGCCTGCCTTACGTCGAAATCTTTTTTTCTTTTGCCGAAATTTATCCATTTCTCGTTTATTCCTCGTTGCACAAACAAAACAAAAGAAAATCTTACCAAGAACATTTAAAACCGAATTCTGCAACTCATTAATCTTCGTGCCCTGGAGACGACGTAGTCGTTACCAAAATCAAAGAAAGTCTTGCTCCATAAACTCTGTCAATAACTCGAATAACCACCTTCGTGACTTGATAACATTTGTCGAAGTTTTTCGCTACTAAAAAAAGTTGAAAATTCATCATATTGCTTTTCGGGCTTCCAACAATACGCGCAAATAATCGGCAAAACGTAGAGAAACATGAATTTTGTACTAAAGCTTCCAGACAACAACTGCGATGTTTTGGGATTTTTTGCATCTTCTTAAGGTTTTTGGAATGGACAACTCGGTTCAATTGCATGCTCGACTCGAATAAGTGAATTTTTGATGTCAGTGCTTATTCCCCCGCATGCTTGTTCTCGTTCATAGTGAACACTACGGTTAATACGTACGTTGCATTTGATTCGATGGTTGCTGTTGGTTCCCGCGCAAGCTAACACACATGCATGTATCTCAATGTAGTCGATGATACGCGGTATTTCCTATACAAACGACCGCGAACATATCGCAGGTCTCACACATGCAGGAGCAGCAGCAGGAGCAGCAGCAGCAGCAGAAGAGAATGCCAGAGGATGGGTTCTTAGCGACGGTAGAATGGCGCGCAGGTAGGGCAAGAAAGTCGGGCGGTCCCTCAGATCCCCGCAATTAATAAGAGCTTAATGGGGGACCGCGCGCGGCGACCGATAGCGCTCTACTCGCTGCTTCGCTATATGCGTTCGTTTTCTCTCGCTCTCTCCTCAGCCTTTCTCACTCGCTCGTTTTCAAAGCCCATCTGTATAAATATATATTTGTATATGTAGCTTAACACACGATCATATAAGCGGAATCATTTCTTTAAATCTTTCTCTTCTTCTCTCGCTCCCACCGAAATAATCCTTGGAGACAAAAAGGCAACCGGGAAACGAGAGACCGTAAAACATTTTGCTCCTCGCTAGCGTGAGCCACAAAGCATATATAGGTGCTTTGGGACACGTTGGTAAAAAAGACGCCGAAAGGAACAGCCCCTTTTCTCTCCAGGGCTGCCTCGTCTTCTGGATGACTCTTATATCTATCAAATTATATAAGACGAACGCACACACACACACGTAGACACACGGGTATATAAATGTATATTTACACAACTAGAAATTTTGAGGCGGTGAGTGGATTCTCGCGATCTGTGCGTTTAGGAATCTATGATGAATTTCGTACCGATCCTTTATTGACTCTGAGGTGCTTTCGTTACCATCAGGAGACTTCGAGGGTTCATGGGAACTGGCGTTTCATCATTGTCCCACTGCGATCTTCGTCCTTTACGAAACATTTGGCTTTCTTTTCAATTCTATACGGTTTATGGCTTTATCTACATTTATTTTTGGTTCATGGGCCTTCGGACTGTGTCAGAATTTGCCTATAATGACCCAGACACCGATTGGTGATTATTAGCCAAGATCGTACATCGTTAAAAATGTTTCTTAATCGTAATTGATCAATCAAACACGTCGGCAATTCCGAATAGAGTCCAAGTGCTCAGTCAATGCAAACTTTCGTAGTAATCGTGACGGTATTCAGTTCTGGATGAGATGACGTGAAGAAAAAGTAGCGAAAAAAAAAAAAAACAACAGGAAGTCGTAAAATATGACGTTTTGCCAGCAAGTGCTAGACGATGAACCCTTCTCGGTCGCCTCATCAATTTTTATTTTCTATATACGCGATCCTCCCGATGATATCGATCTATATAGAATAATCAGTGTTTTATTTTTCTAATAACTGCTTAATATACGCGCTCCACGTCCTGGAGATTGCTGATCTGTGGATCTTTATACGTGTTTACATACACATATAGAGAATATCTCGCTTGTAAATCTCTTGCGATCAGAGCGAGGGAGAGTGAGAGAAAAAGCACAGCTATAACCGGTTGACCAAACGTTCGAAAAAAGTAGTTCACCGATCGAGGACCTTGATGAGTTTTGCTACTCGGGGATACGTTAGAACTTCATGAACAGGAGGGAAGGTTCTCCTCCAGTCTACACTTTAGGAAATACTCGGGTTTCGTTTTGATGAATTGTTTCGGTTTGCATTGCGAGAAACCAGAATTTGGAGGTTTTTTTTTCTCGATTTGACATTTTTTAAAAATAATTCGCGATATCACGTCCGCTGGTATAATCATTTTTACAAAAGAAAATGAATTCCTTCAAGTAGAGGCTGCTCCGAAATAAAAAAACATTGGACGAAGGCGAACGAAACAAATGGAAGAAAAAAGACGCGTGCGTAAAAGCCAGTGATGAGTTTCGGTGCACTGAAGTGCGCGGGTGCTGGAATCGTCTAGTCGTCTGTTGTTCGTTTACCCTCTCTGCTTCCGTCCCTTGCGAATGCATTGTTCCTGTGGAACCTTCTCTTCTTTATTTCCCCCTTGTCATCCCAAGAATAGCCACGCCCCATCACGATTTGCACAGACCACGCCCGGTTTCAGCTGCACCATGCCACGGAAATGCATGAACCGCCCAACCTTCGACGCGGCAAGTTCCAAGTTTCTGCACACCAGCGTACAATGCCACACGCGAGACAGAGAAAATACGAAAGCGGTCACGCGACGTTTCGTGTCGCATATGCAAAGATTTCGGAAGACACATCGTTCCCTTTACCTGAAGATTTTCTGTAGTAACATTTTCTACAACGATCACTTTTACCTCGACTTACAATTGGCAAGGGGAATACGATTTTTTGAATGTCAAAGAGCGAAAACCATTTTTTTTATGGGGTTGAAGCTTCCAGAGAGAAAACACTGATCGCCAGAGCTCTGGCGTCATTTTAAATCGATAGCATGCTCAAAAGCTGTCTTTGTCTTTCCCTCCTATCCGCGGACACCCTTTCTCTCATTCCATCCCTTAAGCCCAACCTTCCAACGCACGATGTGAGCGATCTAACCCTTGGCAGCCATTTCTTGGTCTTTCGGCTCAAGCCATCAACCGTTCATTCTTTCAATTGCGCAGTTTTTCTTGCCTAATCGACCACATCTGATTCTCGATTGTTTATCTGATAGAAGTTTAGAATCACTGATCAGTTTCCATCCCTCAAACTTAAGCGTATCTACAAAAATCTCGGGTCATTTAGAAAAAAGAAACTTGATGGGTGGGAAGCCAGAACCCATCACATCACATTATCAACACATCAGTAAGACTATGGCTGAGCAATGGACGTTCCAAATGTCACATACAACGCTCAAGAGCATTCAACACGAAGTGTCATTGTATGAAAGCAGCGGCGCTGTTCTATGCAGTTCGTCAAGCACAGTAACAACTATACACTCGCCAATTGAGAGGCACCGCGTTTCGCGTGGCAACGTTATGCGACGAAACGGGTTCTCCAAGAATCTGTTTAGAGGAATGCCGACAACGCTTGCTGATTATACGATACAACAGTCTCTAGCAATAGTGCACGCCAACAGAGCAGTCATTCTGTCATTCCCAGGCACTGCAGCTACTGGTTTACACGTTCTTCCAAGTTTTGCCGTTCGTTGCATACGTCGTCACAGTTTTTGGATCCTTATTCGAGATGCCACAGCAAAGTATCGCTACATTCGTTCCAAAAGTTTGACGTAGTCATCCGATCGTAACTTTGAATGATTCCCAGGAGGTTGAGGTCGTTGTCACACCTTTCGAGACCATTGGATGGATGATTTCTGTGCATAGACCTGAATGAATCGAGGATTTATCACGTTGAAGAGATTTCATGAAGATCATCCGCATTGGAATTTAGCCTCTTTAAATTAAAGTGCTCGTCATTACGTTTGCGTCTCCATTGCACATCGAGCCAACAACTATCTGCCATTTTCAGTTCAGCTTCTCCTGGTAAAACACAAAGTCACACGTATATATAAAGTCGTGTTCAACAGAGATCCTTCGGTTTACAGTTTTCTCGCGGGTAATTATATAATTGCGTGAATTAACCACGGACGGGCATAAATTGGCGAACGTTTAAGCGGCATTAAGTGAAATAAATCGCAATTATGTGGCAGCCGCTCCAACGCCGACGACGAGAAGCACTGAAAGTTCAGACAGTACGTAGATGGTCAACGCCTTAGTCAGTGCTAGGGTTTCGTAGCTATAACCTTCTTGTTTATATCTACTTGAGTAGAGATCGCGGTGTCGATATTTTTCAGTACTCTGAGGATAACTCTGAGGAGGCAATGTAACTGGCTACTGTCGTCGTTGTGTATAATTCGGTCGACAAAATCTTCAACACCAAACTCCTCACCAAAGGCAACACCTTTAATGATATATTCCGTCTGAACATGACGACGAGGCAAAAAGTTGCTGCGATTGCAAGGCAATGATCACTTCGCCAGAAGAAAGAAGGTGTCGGCTCCAATATGGCTGTGTGTGTGCCATCACCATAACCTTTAAAGTGTCGATGAACGACGAAAAAGTTGCTCGTTCCATCGCAGAAATGTGTTGACCCACAAAAGCGTGGCGACTAACTGATGCCAGGGTGTTGCGATTCTTGTTCCGTAAACTTTAACGATTCGCTCATAACTTTGTGTACAAGATAAACTGATGCTGCGCGACAAGTATTCTCACTCGCTATTCTCAGTGATAATTCTAGATTTTGATAGAATTTTCTTGGACGAACGTAGTCATTCGTCTATATGGCGGTTTGCCTACATATTTCTATATAGTCACTTGTCGCGTCCTGGCACGCGCCTCGAAAATGGCGTCGGGACTGACGTCACGCGATTCTCGCGAGCGACAGAACCGAACCAGTCGAGAGATGAAAAGAGTGCGTGTGTACACGGCGTATATGTATGTATATAACGGGCTAAATAAGAGCGAGTGAGAAAGGGCGAAAGGAGATGGAAATCCACCAGAGTTTCGCAGCATCGGGGATGGTCAACGGTGTGTTTCGATTGGTCAGCGTGCCGAATGGAGGGAGTGGTCGCTAGCCGTGACCAGCCGCGGCTACATCGATCTTCTGAGGACGAAACTCTCCCTCTCTCTGTCGCTCTCACCCTTTCGGTTCGTGTTACGAAATTTGTTCGAAACCACTATACATCGCCTAGTTAATATCTTTTCCCATGTTGTTTCGAGCGAATTGAAATGATCCAGAAAAAAAAATGTGAAAATTAATCAACCCTAAAGTTTCTGAAAGTTCTCACCACCTCAAACTTTGGTAACAATTATTAAAAAGGAAGCCATTTTCTCGAAGATACACCATTCATGAAAGGACCGGATGGGCTTTGAAAATTGAGAAAAATTATAATTGGAATAACATTTTTATTGCACACCTAAAAGTGGAATAATCTGCACCTTTGCATACGGAAAATCGACCTGAAGGCAAAAGAATTAGAGACTCAATTTCCAATGAATCGCTCTTGAAGCGATGATATACATGCTCCTTGGAAAGCATTGTATAGGGCAGCCCAACGAATTATCCAGCTCTTAGAGTTGGGGTTGGCGAATCGCTGAAGAAAAAGAGAAGGAGCCGGGACGAGATGGAGAAGGGTCCTCTCCTTCACTGTGCACGTTTACCGCTCAGGGTTTATTGGATTCCGAGTCTGTGTTGGGGTCGTAGGGGGTCTGACCCCCCATTGATGAGGGTCATCACAATATGTTTTGCTACTGGGCTATCGTTGTCAGACCTCGCTCTCGCATCCTCCTATGCATCCCCTTAATTCAAGGGCTGTATATGCCTCACTGAGTTCTTTTTCATTCTCACCCTTCGGTCAATTGTACATCGCACATGAGAAACTCGTAGCAAGCTTTTAATTCAACTTCGATATTTGAATTTTATTCATTCATCGACTGACAAGGATTTCGAATTCATTCACCTTTGGAAATTCTTTTATTTTCCGTTGATTAGCAACCGATCGGCGTAAATTCGAATGAAGCATCGACCGTTGTTCATCAGTCACAAATAATATCCACAATGGACGTGCACGGAAGATCTCGAATACAAAAATGAAAAATTCGTTCACGCTAGAGGCAACTTTGTAGACAACAATGAGTATTTTATCAACGAAAACAGGTTTGCGTTCGAGTACTCCTCTCTTCTGTGGAAGACTGTACACCGAGTAAAGTATTCCTCCATTTCTCAAGCCAAAGGTTTCAGAATGACTGCCAGAGGGGAATTCCGGAAGCTTCTTTGATCCGAATCCATCAAATATAACGATATTTCATCCAGATATTCATAAACGACGATCTTTTGACTTCTCTCACGAGTTTCAGTAATTTCTACCCCATTTCCAACAGTCATATCTCGTCTTTGTGCGAGCTTGTCCTTTACTCTGTGATTTCACCACCACAATTTCCGCTCGATATGAAACCGCAAAGATCGGCTTGGTACATCCATCCGTTATTGTCGACATTTAGGCGATAATAACTTATTTGTTTTGTTCGAAATGCTGCTTCTGAGTAAGTCAATAATTAATCAAATCTTAGCTCGTAATGTGCGAGAGACTCCAATATTTTGATATAATCTCCGTGAGATATCGACTCGCTAGATTTCATAGTTTCTCAGGAAAATTTGATATCGTACCCACACGTATTGTTGGCAAATGATAAATTAATATTTCAATGTCAATATTGCGGTTATTAGTTCCTCGCGTGCATGTAAGCGAAAGAACGATGGGATGACCAACCACCAAATATATATTTGACCTGTCAACTATCACCGGCAATAGAACGTCTACACCAACGTCATATATGTGGAAGCATTGTACGCGGACAAAACGAAGGACAAGGGTGTTTGGCTCTTCACCAGCCATATTCATGCACTTATAGCTATCATGCCTTATACCCCGAAGATCCCTTCACCCCAACACAACTATGATATATGTATATAGTTACATAGCAGGTGGGGTGTGTCTCGGCTAACCCCGACAATATTGCCACTATTTGCCAAGTCACGGAGTCAGCCACCCTACAATCTACTGCCCCGTTCATGATATATACGTTTGTCTATAGAATGTATATGCCTGCACGACTTTGTCTTGTCTGAAGGGTGAAACTTGCTTGCAAAACGATTAACGTACCATTTCGAAAGATGGAGAAAAATTAAATGGAAAAGATGATACCATTAATATCCTCCCTTCGAATTCAGATGAAAACGATTACCAAAATGTAGTCGTTTCCACGTCGCAGAATTCAACTCGGATAATTCGCGAGTTGAGGTCGAAAAGGCTGAACATTAAAAGTCCTGGTAGAGATTGTGTTATTAACTGTTTTTTGCAATGGGTTCAGAGTGCCAAAAATACTTCGAGTTTCCATAATTTTTTCTTTGCTCACTCTGTTATTACTGTGAAAGCCAATTTTTAAAAAGATAAATTCGAGTTTTTCTGGGAACAAATCTCAATACTCTGAACGCTGGTTTTGCTTATTATTTCGAGTTTTTGTTGTTATTCACTGTGGGGTCGGTCGGAAGAAATTGTGACGTCACATGAACGGGGTTAACCTTCATGAAAAATTGTCACATTTTTTTTGGGATATGGTCGCGCACAGTCTCACGATTCGGAAACTCTGTAGAGGAGGAAAAGAGACGGAAAATTAAGGCGAAGAGACCGGTGGCGCTTTGCTGCTACTCACAGTATTGTAAAGAACGAGAGCAAATAAGGAAAACAGTGGAAAAATTTCCATGACACATAGAACCTTCCAGCGACGTTGATTTTTTTGGAATCGTTTACTTTTTGTTTTTATTGACATACGTCGTGTATGAAAAAGTCTCTAACAATCCGCCTAGACGTGACGGAAATGCTGACAACCAGCTGTGTCAATATTTAACTGGCAAAATTTTCTGATATTTTTTACAGATTCAAAAGGAATTGAAGCGAATTTGCCTGGTGTTTACCGACATGTTAACTTTTCACATCCCTTCGCACGATGAGACATCTTGCGACGTGTAACACGTTCCCGATCGTTTTCTAGCTCAGTGAATTTTCATCGAATAGCACGCCTTTCATTTCGCGCACACGCCTGCTCGCATACGTACGACACGTACGCAATGTCTCGTCGAGACGTCGCAACACGCGATGAAAGATTCTTCGTAGATGCGTCTGTGCGTGGGCCCATCAGGCGAGCGACATACCCAGTTTTTTCCAACCTCAACTTTTGTCACGTACTACCTTATCATAAAAAATGAATTTACGTTTCATTAACGTTTCATCAAAAATAAAAGTAGATTTCTCTTCATTGCCACACAATATTTCACGAACTTGTCTCGATAAACATGAACGCTATTTTTTGGACACTCGGTACAGACCGCTATGTACTTACCATACGGATAATCGCTCTTTAGTTTCGTGTCATCTAGTTTCCACATCGATGACGCTCACTAGCCACTTGAAACAGGTAAAACGACGGACACACGTTTTGCCACGTGTCAGCTGTACCATTCAATGAACGACAGTTGCTGCTATCGTCAAACTATTGTAGGCGGATGGACACGTGTAGAAACATCTTTGAACGTTCATCGGAGGATTCCAGTTCCCGCCGAAACATTTCCATTAATTGACTTTGATGATTTTTTGTCAGATATCAAACTCTCTGGATCGACGATCCTATTACCGATTGAATAAATTTCTTTTCGTCATCAAAATTTTTCAATTCGTTCATAAAGCGAACGTGTAGCAAAACGACAAAAGATAAAACTGGCAAATGCTCTTTGGATAGCTTTTTTAATTTTTCTTGTTAACAACATCGTTTCGATCGTCTCACTTGTTGAATTTTTGGAAGATCCATCTTTTTGAAGTGTTTTACTTGTTCCGTGTAATTGCTTTAAATGTATTTTCCCCTATGTGAAAACATCCATATGTACGAGCGAGTATTATGAGCATTGGAAAGTTTTGTAAGCAGGTAAGACACGTGTTGCCACGTGTTTGCACTGTTGGATAGTCAAGAGATACATTCAGAGATGCTTCGATAAAATTCAAAAGCTTTTTGCTTTCGATCGTCCTCCCAAAGTCTTTTTTCCATTCGTTCGTCGCCTTTGGTTCTCATCGCCAAGTCAATCGAGGGTAGATCGATAAATGTGATATGGCGATTTTTTACGAGTGCATCTCCCGCCCACATCGGAAAGATTTAAAAGAGTATTCGAAAACATTTGGAAGAGTAACTTTGCGATAACGTGCAATTGAGTTTCTATTTTCTCTTGTGCAGTGAGGAAAATTCGTTGCCCAGATATAGGAATAATTTAAACAATACGAATAAATGCGACGTAGTGGTCTCACGAGTTCGATCGAGGAGCCCTGGACGCGTAGTAATCTATGATCGATGATCTCTGAATGGTTTTTCGTTGGGGTTCGTCCAGACTGAGACACGTATATCGTGAGAGATTCCCGCGAGATAAAAGGGTAGATAGAAGAGAGCGGGAGGTAAACTCACGACGGGTGTCGTAAAAGTTACGTACGAGATCTCCACCAGTCGATCTTTAGTGACGTCGCGAGAGCGTAGTCTCAGCGAGAAAACTTTGCGAGTATAGGTCCCAAAATATGGACCGTTGTCGAAGGAAAAAAAAACGAAAACTCGGATCAGTTTGCTTGTTGAATCATGGCGTTTACGGCCTTTCCAAAGTCAGACGGTGATATAGTAGAAAACGTAGTGACGGCAACGATCTCTCGATGTCTCTACAATCTCACAGGCTCCTGGCGAGAATCTCTCGTGGTCGATGTTAACGAATCGAAAGTAGCCGCAGTACCTACACATCAGCAACTGGCTGGCTGCTTGTTCCGTGTCGCTCAGCAGGCGCCATCACCGAATCCGCACCCTCGCATCACTCATAATTCTCATCTCTCCGGCGCTCCGTTCATTTCAACTCTTTTTATTTTATCTCTCTGTCTCTCTGCTATCACGTGCTTTGCACTTCGTTACTATTTCTTTTCTAAACACATCCACACAGTTATCGAGCTGTTTGTATGCTCATAGAAACCGTATAATTTAAAAAATTTCTTTATGATTGATAAATAATAAAAAATCAATGTCAAACACGAGGAATTGCGCTGCGAATTTGCAATGAATAAATTTTCGTCACCTCTTATCTGTTCCAGGTTTGGATCCTCAGCAGGTTCAAGATTCCAAGGATCTGTATTGGTTCTAGGATCAAGATAATCGGCATTCACGCCATCTACGAAGACTTTGTTATATATATCGTTAAATCGATAATTATATATGTATATGTTCGTCTAAAGGCGTCGTGATAAATTGTCTTGTCGCGAATGAAAAATCTATAAAAATATTAGATTTTTTAATACATTGTCACGACAAGGTGAGATACAAAAAGAACAGGAGCGAAGTATTGTATATAGTGTTACCTAAATCTTTTAAGAAAGCTTACTATTAGATTTTAATGACAAAATAAAGTTTAAATATTGGGTATGTACATTAGAGGGAGCTTAAAAAATCACAAATGCATGATTTCATTTAAAAAATTTGTTATTTTTTTCTAAGTCTCCTCGACTTTTGATTTTTCATAATAGTGATTTTTTTGAGTGACTCTAATGTATATGTTTGTTCATATATATACAAGGAGAGGATTTCAAATGAAAAATTACCGTGTTTTTATCGAAGAGTGGCGCTAGAGCCTCGTATGAACAAAAAATGGATATAAATGGCGTTAAAAATGATATTATTTAGTGAAATTTTACAATAAACTTTATTAATGTCCCCACAATTTTGTAATAAACACAGTGGACTCCATACCGCTATAAAAACATGGTGAATCTTCGCATTATATATCTTCTCCGTGTATTTATATATATGTATATAAATTATACACGTATTCGTATGTACGGCAGGTAGATATTTCCCAAATGCGCGCGCACGATCTACCTTCAAATAGTGACTGCCGGCCTTCGACGCTGATAAAGAGATCTCTAGTTCATCACGTGTATTAGCGTGTATTAGGCTATCATTAGTTATGTATTCTGTATAGATTCTTGAACGCCTACTGTGGCATTCGCCCAACGATTTATGACTGTAAATTAAATTTATCACGCGTTTACATTGTTATTACGCGTGGAAAAAAAAGAGGAAGACGATTTGACTATTATACGGTGAACGTGGACACCTAAAAGAAGTATTTATTGACCAATGACCTTGCCATACTGTAATCTCTACATACTATTGTAACATAAATATCGAACCACGTGATTAAACGTAAAAAAAAAGTGAATAAATAAATAAAAAACAGAATACATCGTCTGTTTGTTTTTCAATGTTTCACAATTATCAATTTCGTCCATTCCAGCTATTCAGCCAACTTGGCCTTTCTTTTAGCGCTACGTTGTCAATTGTTTGATTCTTTTTCATGTTCCTAAATTTCTTGATCGCATCATCAGATACACGGAAATAATGAAATTTAAAAGACATTTCATAAAATTTATTGCTTAATCCTCAACTCGTCAAGTTTTCGTACACTACGGGCAATTAACTTGCTCTGGACGAATTTATAGTAATTCACTTCCGCCCCTATCTTGCGGGTCATTAAATCGCTTCTTAATGAGTACGCTTAATTAGATTCAGCATCGTAGTCGAGAACGAATGAAAGTTCTACTCTTTTACCTATATCTGTGTCTGCTATTTCAACTTAGTGCCCAATTCTGCAGAGGCTTAGAATCTCGTTGCTTCATTTGCGATTACAACCAAATTACAAAAACGTAAATAAAAAATCCAATTTTGTATTACATCAGAGTACATCAGACGATCGCGTTTTTGGTAATTAACCTTGACACTTTCTAAACGACAGTCCAATTGATGCCAGATTTGTTTATTCATAAAAATTAAATAACACTCATTACATACGAGTGTTCGATAATTTGACGGAAATGTGCAATTGTTCCCATAAACGAGTGTGGCATGCAGTAAGTGATTTATACGTTTTTGTAAAAACATATGGCCAAGGTTTTCCGAGTGCGGAAGGATCGATCAATTTGGAGCGGTAACGAGCAGATTTTTTTTCTTCACACAGTTCATCGGACACATGTGTTTCTTCCAAAGGGCGTTATGTAGACCGTAAGGAACAAGAGCCAAGTCATTTTACATGAAGCCCAAGCACCAAACGGTAGGAAATTTTATTCGTGTAGCATTTTTGTTAAGTTATTCGGAATCATATCACAAAATTTATCAAGACATTTTCCCACCGCGTCGTTAACAGTTTTGGCAATGTTCGTTTGTTTATTTTTCAAGCACTTGGGTTTTCAGAGAAACGGTATGACGAAACATTTCGTTTTGGCGGTATAGGGCTCAATGGAAAGTGGGCGATCGAGAGAATATTTCAAGAGAATAGATACAAATCAATATGTAAATAATTAATATTGAATAACTCGTACAGAATCTTCTCACGAACCGACCACATGCTGTTTCTCGGTTTTTCTTTCGAACACAAAGTAATTTTTAATTAATGTGAGACAAAATCGTTTATCGATGATTTTTCGATGATTACCTTTTTTCGAAGGTTATACTACGAGCTACTAAATCTGCAGGAAATAATGAGAATGAAACGTAAGGAGGTCGGAACGAGGAGTAACGCTGGGGGATGAGTCTCGGGTACGGAACATCGTTCTTTTTTTTAACCATCGATGCGGAGATAAGAAAAGAAAGGAGCCGCGGCACTTTGCGACTTGGAAGATTTACTGGGCACCTCGACGCCCTTCAGACTCCTCTCGCCCCGCGTAATTACGAAAAAATATCGAGAGAACCATTTTTCACCCTGAAATAAGAAAATTTCAATGATTTCGATGCATAGGAAAAAACATTTTACTCGTTTCGAACAATGAAACCTATAACTGTCCTGCGACGAACCTATCGTGACTTTGTGCTCTTAGCGATAAAAGTTGGACTCGTCAAATGCAAAATAGGGCAATGCTCTCTTGGCTCCTAAATATCTTTGGGCATAAATCAGTCTGTTCCTTCCTCCACTGTCCCTTCGCGGTCGGATATGATTTGTGTTCGACCAGTCTGGGATCCCTGAGGCTTCTCTCACTCTCAAACGTAAAAATAATGTGTATATAGCTGAGTCTGCGGTTATTACGCAATCATACATATGTTATTTAATAATACGAGTACATGGAGACAGAACGAAAGAGAGACGTGGAAAAACTGTGTTGGGACAGGAAACCAGCACATGAGGGCCACATGCAGTCTCGTCGATCTCCTCTCCTCCTATCGTTCGGTATTAAGTACACACCAAAAGGGACGCGAAAGTACAGCTACGACAATCTGCTAGCGCGAGACTCTCGTAGACTTCCTGGCTCTCATTCAACCCCTGCCCCGCACCGAACCCGTGTTCTCCTCCTCTGCGCGGATCTTCAAGAATTCCAACGACGAAATTTCAGACTCTCGAGAACAGCAAGGAAAAAATCGACTCAACGAACTTGAAAAATCATCGCCTGGTCCTTCTTCCTGTAATGCCAGTCGAGCGTTTAAAAGCGGAAACTGTCAAACATTCTGCTCTCTATTACAACGACTTCGAGGTCATTTTTTTTTTAAGTCGCTTAGGCATTAATTTCGGGCGAAAACCGTCTGGTATACTTGATTGGAAGATCCTTAACAAGTACAATTTTCAAATTACATATTCACCAACATTGCGTACCCGAAATATTTTCGAAGATCGAAGAATTTTTCAGAAATTTCATGAATCTACAGAAAACTAAAACATTTCCAAGTCTCTGAAGACTCACACGTCACGAACGAAACAAGTGCACAAGTAAATAAGGAGAATCAGTTAAATTGTAAATTACCGAATTCAGTATTATCGTGCGTCCACTTCTACATCATTTTTGTAAAGGTACAAATTTAGGGATGATAAAATACCCTCTCGACTGTGCTCCGGTGATTAAATGTCGAACACGTGGGCTCTACATATGAGAGTATATTTGTAGGGTGGACGTGCAACCCTCGAGACGAGCCTCCGATGCAACCACAGGATCCATGGGGCGCGTACAGCACCCTTCGAAAGTCTATGGGGTGAGAAAACATATATACTGTGTAATAGGAGAGATGTGCAATATAGAAGGGAGGTACGTCGGTTCCAGATTATTGATATTGCAAACTACCCCGAATTACTGCGAGATACAATGAAAGGAAGCAAGGGGGGTAGGTCGACAAATGGTTGAACCGTGAATATGAATATCAATTTGACTTTACACGGTGCTCAATAGGAAAAAAAAATGTGGTACGCTATAGTGGACGCACTTTATTTCTGTCTCGTTTGTCAAATAAAAAGCCAAGAGAAAGACATAATTGTCGTAAAAAAGCACACGTGCAATGAGTAGTCATTCGAATTATCGATCGACTAGCCAGAACATTCGTTAATCGCCTTATTTAGAAATCAAGTTTGCAGAGCCAACAGAATGTGGCGAATATCAAATTTCTTGATTCAAGAATGATAGTGTGTCGAAGTGAATGTTCGAGAAATGGAAATGAAATTTCAATTATGAAGTTAATTTGGTCACTTTCTGGGTTATTTGAAAAAAAAAAATGGTTCGAAATATGATTGAGTGTTGTTAATCGATATTGTGGAGGTAGTGCTGCTGAACTGGCGACAGTAACAGCATCTTAGCTGCCCCTCTTGCTCCCTCGGTCTCTCTCGATGACACAGGGACGCCGCGCTCTTCGACAAAGGAGGAAAAAACGTCTAGGAATGCAGCCTCGGGCATATTTCGGCGGTGTCACCTCAGAGGTCCCGTGCGTCTGTCGGTCTCTCGTTGGAGAATCCGAGAGTTTTAGTTGTGTGGTTGTATCCTCACCTTCTCTGTTTCTCTTTCTCATTGGATGTTCTATTTCTCTTTCTTGCTCATTTATTTATTTGTCTTTCTCTTTCCTTCTCATTTACCCCCATGGGCACGGAGCAAGAACCTTCCTGGTTCTCTCCTTCGTCTTCTCTATATTTTCCTCTCTTTCTTACTCCCTCCATCTCTCCGACTCGAATCTCATGTGCTTTTTTCTCTCACTCTTTTTTTTCGTTCCATCTTCCTCACGTGCGTCTCAACGGGAAGTCTCGGTGTGTTCCCATGCGCTGGGAACAGCAGCGAATTGACGTACGATGTTCTCTGTTCAACAGGACAGATAGGATCGATCGGAATAAATGGTGATAAAATCATTGTCCTTGCATGATAGACAATTTTTTTTATTTCTACTGACAACAAATTGTTATTATCGTTCGCAATATATGTATATAAAAAAATAATAATGTTGAGACCTGCATTTATAGGACAAGAGTATCTCGAACCCTTAAAGTCGTTAGAAATATTTACTGGAGAAGCAGGCAAATCAATGACATGAAAAAATAAAAGCTTTGATTCAAAAAATTGAATTTTCAAAACCAATGTCTCTTCATAATTTTGATAAATATTGAATATTCGAATGAACAGATAGTTACAATCAATTTTGATGGGAAACGATCAATCTTGTTCGACGGAGGTCAAATACAAAAGAAACTAGTGTGAAATATTGATTAGTGCAGTTGCATCACGAAAAGTGCACCTGCTCTTAGTGTCGGACACGATTTTTTGTAACGCTCTTCATGGTACACCCTCGCCCTGGATGAGCATTCGTAATTCTTCTTTTGCCTATATCGCATTGCACCGGTTTGGCATTTGCGGGTTCAAGGGGGATCGGAGATCGTCATGTAAAAAGGGGAGCTTGGAGTGACACCAGAAATGATGAAAACGAGGTCGAACGAGACGAGAGAGACAGACACACAGAAAAAAAAGGATGATATAGAATAAAAGGTGCAGAAAGAAAATGAACAGAGAAAAGAAATAGGATACGTGACTCGTCGATTGAAACGAGGGATGATCGAAGCGAGCAGGCAAGCCGGTAGCACTAAATGCTTCTGCCACTACGTTCAATCGAAAACACGTGCACCGATTCACTCTTCTCTCGTATGATTATTCATCAATGCAAGCTTTTGCGCTATATATATTTCGTACCGATGTCCTTAACTCTCTGTCTCATTAATAATTAATGAATAAATAAATTACACACGCAAGCGTAAAAAGTGGTTAGCAAATAGCAGTGGAAATATTTTTTCCTTCCGCACCGTATAGACTGAGATGGTGCTGGACGTCCTAACAAGTCTCGGCGTGCTCTGGAGCACTTCACCGACACCTGCATCCTCGTTTCTGGATACCAATTAGTCTGATTGGTATCCCAATCGATAATCAATCGTCGATATTTTTACGCGTATTGTAACGCGAAACATTCTTATTACCTTTGTGATCCTGTGGAAGAAATTACTACCCTGATTGTTGAACGAGCTTTTCGGTCATTTAGAAATTCTTGCTCTGATACCGTTCTCAAGATTTTTTACATTTATTGAAATACGGAATGAAGAAACGTAAACTGCAAATATGATTTATTGCGGATGAGTGAAAAAGAAATGCGTACAAATTTCACGATGTATGTTGTTTAGGGATTCGCTTCTCTTCCCTCTCCTTCGGCCTGTCTTTCTTATACTTTCTCTCCCTCTTTTGCTTATTGTATCGAACGAACGAGAAACCGAAATGGATGATACCGATGACGACGGGATGTTGAAGAGCCAGAAGGCAAACGCCCGTGGAATGTCTTCATTAAAATACCCAGTCTCATCATTTATGCAGAGCAAAAACACAACGAGGTGAGTGCCTCTCGCGATGCTCGCGACTGGCGCTTTCGGTCTCCCAAGTAACGAAAGAGAAAAGAGGAAAACGAAGATACCTGACGATGGATTTCTCGGTCTTCCTTCCTCTTGTGGCATCGTCGAGTTGTGCCTCGCTGCTTGCCATACAATTTCCGCTTTCCATGTCGCAACACAATAGTGGAAATTAGGGAAAAAAATGATAAAATACGTAAATAGTCGTTTCGATTATTTCTCAGCCAATCAAATTCCATTTTTATTCTGTTGTTGATGTTTTATCAAACGAGGCACTATATAAGAAAACATCATTTACCTTACACGATGGAATTTTTTTTCCTACGCATCACGTCGCCATCTCCGTACTGCTTGTCGATTATTAATACACAATTCGACAGCGGGAATATAAAGAAGATGATAAGTGTCTGAATATTTCTGAAAAAAAAATGCTTATGTGTATCAGCATTTCCAGACGTATTGACTAGCTGGGTTAAAAAAAGTTTCAATTATTTGCTCGATTACTCGACAGGTGCTCACTCAATAACGGTAGCATTGGTTGGATTTCGATAATTTTACAAATTTTCAAACACAATAAAAAGTTTTGTTTTTGATGCACGCAAAAAAAAAAATATCTCAACGGCCAAAAGTAGATAATGAAATATTTTCTAGATAAATATATTGCGTGATAGTTTACCTGTAAATAAAAATGGTTCTCACATGCTAGAACAGTCGAACTGTTCCAGCATGCTGATAGGAACTCTACGGTTTACTTTTCCATTGAATTGTATTTTTCTATAAGAATTCGAACTGTTGGCAATGAAAATTTTTATGACGCAATTATTCACTCGATATTATATATTGTTGCTGGAAAGCTTAATCGTGGCAACAACTTGATAGCAATTAGCTTAGCCACAACGTTTTTATGGAAATAAAATAAAATCGCTTGAACCACGTTAAAGTTTTTGGATTTTGATGATGTAAAGTAAGACTTTGCGTGATTATCCATTGATCGATGAGTGTCAGATGCAAAACTGGTGATAAAACGATAAAATTGATATTCGAAAAATGCATATTCGAACGAAAAATTCAGTCACAACGTTGGCATAAATTATAGTTAAGACGAAATATATTACGATACATATTTTTATCATTGGTAAATTGATTTGTCTCATATAAAAGATACGACGAATGTCCCATATTTCTTGATGTATGATTAAACAAAATTGAGACGTTGGCAGACACGGTCTCTGAACTTTTGAACATCTGAATAAACATCGAACTCTATACGTATCATGTTTCGTCGCAAGGTTAATGGACTTGGTCGTGCCAAATTTTTCACGAATTTTCTCTAATAAATTCATTTCAAAATGAATTTCGCGAGTGCTGCGTTCGTTCGTTTTACACAATCAATCACTGATAATCCAGCGAGGCCAGAATCTCAGATCACACAGCAAATCTGATGTATCTAGATAAATAAGTACCAGAAATTTTGTACCTGATTGCAGGACATATTTCTCGCGAGTCATTTTGCCAGGAAGGATCGATACTTCTCTTATCTTTATTCTGTTCCACTCGCACGCAGAGATGTCCGCGTGTACAGCGACAACTAAGTCAACAGGCAATGTCCACCAGTCAGAGGACAAAGATCTGTGTCTTTCTTTGCAGACCCCACGTGAGCCTGGCATTACTATCCCACGAAGTTCGATATTTATGACCCTCGAAATGGACCAAAAGAGATGAATACTAAAGAACGCGATTCTCATGCATCGAGGGATTCTGCGAGGAGAGCGGAATAGGGAGAGGTCAACATCGCATTACGAAATGTTAACGAGCTGCTCGGGAACAAAATTAATAATTGCTCTCAACAACGTTTTTCACGTTTGTCACGTGGTAAATCTTGATTTTTATTTCGTTGCAACAACGAAGAAATAAAAAATACACGAAAATATTCCACACCGAGTGGAATTGAAAATTACTAGCCGATATTTTTCTATTTTTATGGAATACGTATGGGATGTTGTCTACTCAGCTAGTACAATATTTGAGCCCAAAAAGAGATGAAGGTTTTCTAATATTACAGAGTATATGCAATGAGTCGTATAAGCTGATAATATGCATTCTTCTATTCGTTTCTGCGCCATTCTTTCAAGGTAAATCCCAATGCATGATTAAACGCATTTCTTTCAGTCTATCCAACCCTAGGACCCCACTCGATGCAGTCGACTCGCTATTTGTCGTAGAGAACTTTGATTTTTTGTTATTTGATCGTTCGAATTCTGAGAAATAAAATAAAATATTGAGAAAAAGTGTAATATTCATTTTTCACGGCGAAAAATGCAATTAAAAAAAAATAAGAACACAATCTTCGAATTTGTTTGGGGAACCCCTGAGCAGGGTCCTAAGGATAATATTCAAACAAAATTGGAAAACGTTTACACAGTTCGGAACATTAACTAACAAACATGTAGAGTCATGAATAATATTGAAATTTTCTTAAAATACTACTTGAGATATTGACGTATGGAAAGACATACATGCGAGCACGTTTCGAAGGAAGCTCCAGAGAGACGAAGAACCGTTTCCTCGCCGCAGTACTCCGGAGCAGTGACGAGAAACGGAGGTAGACGATACTCGACAGAGCTATGTGCATAGAGAAACTGAGATGCGACACGGTTCCCCGCGGCGCACGGGAATCCTTGTATCGACGATCAACGAAACCAACGCAAAACGATCGTAGATTTCCGAGCGAAGGATCGGGGAATTAGGGAGCATGATTCGAGCATTCCTTTGGTATAAAGTGGCTCGCGCTGACTTGTTTCTCTTCTCTTTTGCACGTCGAAGCAATGAATATTTCCCAAGCCTATTCTCAATCGCTCGTATCGTTGTGACTAATGAAAATGCGCACTAACCGATCGAATTGATATGTCGATTTACGAACTCGTACATAAACGGTCTTTGTTGCATCGAGAAATATATTTCTGCAACACGACAGGATTCCGGAGACCAAGTTACTCCTCAAATGAACTGATTATCACTTTCTGAACTGAACTTTTATTTTGAAACAATAAAATTGAGTAATAATTAAAGAACGTGAATAATAAAAAAAAAAAAAATTATTGCGTTAAATAATTCTGGAAATTTTCTCCTTTTCCCGGGACATTCTAAATATTTGAGAGTGGAAATTGGTCTCATTGTGATTGCTGAATTTATCAAAATCCGAATAAAATTCAATCCTCCTACTGAACGAGTTTTGGATTTTTTTTTCATTTGCCTCTGTTTGCGTGTAAAAAATGCTAAACAGACTGCAATGCATTTATGTCTTTTGACACTATTTAGTGACTGGAGATCGAGAATTGGGACTGCGTGCATACAAAGGTTCGAGTGGTTGCAGGTGCGTCGTAAATCTACGCCACGTATTGCAGTTGTCTCGCACTGGATGAGCCATAAATATATGTACACATATCATATATATGTATACTCGCAAATATATAACGATGAATATTGGTCGAAACTTACGTCCCAAATGATCGTTGGACAAAGGACACTCTGAAAGAGAAATAGATATCCAAATGAAACTTCACACATGTGTGAATCATGTGCATGAGCCTCCCTACAGTGTTTTAGCTTCCGTTGTCCAGCTGTCCGAATATACATACAATGGTATCATGGGTGGTGAAATGTCTAACGTAAACTGCACTCGACATTGCTTAACAGATCATCGTACCATAATCGAGAACCACCTGACTTATCACCCTGAAGAATCCTTCGAGACTCTGAGCTCCTTTTATGTCTTGACTAATTCCAATTTCATTCAAAACTTCCTGTTCTCCATTCTCCTACTTGGTTTAGGCAGAATTCCAAAAATATGACAAAAACTGACAACGAACGATGTGGATAAAAATGCTAAGAGCTACACTCGCATTATTATTCCAAATGAAAACGATAAAACTATTGAACAGACTTCTTATCTGAGTCAGAAACATGCTAGGGGTAAAAATAAAAATTCACGTTTTGTTTAATTTGCGTTATAAAATGCTTATATAACGCAAAAATCAAATCTAAGCACATCCGTTGATGGGTTCCTCATAATTTATACGACAAGCTTCTAAAAATTCTGATTTTAATGCTACGAATAAATTAAATTATTTAAATATTTATGATGCTGTAGTGAATAATAAAAAAAGTTGCAATTATTGGCAAAACGAACTAGTTTGAGAAACTCTGGGAAAAACATGATTCCAGAAATGATGAAAAAAATTCAATATACATTTTTTTTTCTCGTCGGTATTTCCGTGTAATATTAATACTCGGGTAAATACAGCGGATCGACTCGCTAGAACTTGAAAGCGTAAAAAAATGGCTGTTGGTTTCCAAACATAATCGTCGTGCTTATTAATACAGTGTGGCAGCTCTAGTCAAGCATGACAAAAACCAAGTATTATCAAGACACTAGCACGTTATCACGATAAGCCATATGTTCCCATTTGTTAGCATTCTTGAATATTCTACATGATCAATCGTCGCAGACGTCTTCATAAGAGAAAAAATTAAAAGGAATGATGAAATTGTAGTAATTTTAATCGTTTTTTTTTCTCCTTTCTTCAGCACATGAATAAATGGTGAATCGAGTGTGGCAGTTATTCTAAACTTCCCTTCGTATATATATATCGCAATGGATCGAATGATATGTAGTACCAACACAGAAATTAATGCACGTTGGTCAATGCGAGCACGTGGAGAGTGTATTGGGAATTCCACGAATGTCTCGTGAGTGAGATGCGAGACGGTTTCGGTTTCGTTGCTTTCACGGGGTCTTTTACGCTCCTTGAAATATTTTGCCGCAGCCCATTTCGTAATGTTAAATGTATCGGTGGATGTCCATCAGTCGCAGACAGGAAATGTGCGACCAGAAACGGTTTAAAACGACTGTATATTCGTATGCACATGTAGGTAAGGTAAGTTATACGATAAGCTCCCGAGTTTAGCGCAGAACTGACGTTTATAATTAAATGCATTGAGGTATATTTAGCGTAGCAGTGGTGGAGAAAGGGAATAATAAATGGGATCGAATTAGACGAGAGCAGAGTGAGAGTTTCGTTTTCCATGTTTGGTTCTTCATTTTCAGAAAACTGTGCAGCTCGATCGATTTTTTTATTACTGCGCCTAGTTTAATTAAAACAATCGCTTTTTTTTTGTTTTCATTGTTTTTATATGAGGTGACTGAACATTAAATCAAAGAACCAACTTTAACTGCAATGCGTTCACTTTGCTAAAAGCAACGGTAGGAAGACGACTCAGTTTTTTAGATATAAAAAGAATAAAGAAAAATCGAAAGTAGTTACAGTTTCTTCATGAGTCAAAAAGGAAAAAGACGTAACAAGAAAACAAAGGATTATCTTAATTTGTTCAAGAATTTATATTAAAATTAAGATTTTCTAATTTATCGTATCTGATCCTATAGCTACAGTAAAACATGTATGCGCATAAGCACCAGAGCATATGGAATGGTGTTATCCTTTCAAGCAACAAAAATTGTTTGAAATACATCTTGATATCGTAATTGATAACGCGGTTAGTGTAATAGTAATAAATATATATACAAGTATGATTTTAATACTCATTGTGATAAATTGCACAATTAATAGAATTTTCCCATATGACACTCTCTTCCTATTGGAGATAGTTATTGACGAGATGTTTTATGCAAGATGTGCTAACAATCGGATGGTCAAGAGAGTGGAGATGCATGATGAAATTGAAGGTTTATAATCTCGTTAGCACTTGCGTGAATCGATTATACTCATGGCTCTGCAGCCTTCGTATACTCGTCACAGCAGTCATTTTGTTTTTCAAATGTTTCAAAATTTGTTGGATCATCCGATAAAGTATCGCTATTGTATCCACTGGTCATCTCAGCAGTTTTTTTTCAGTTACATCTTCCGGGGTTGGGGATTGCAGTTGTTGTTGCAGCCAGCTGTTGTGTCATCGGTCCGGGGCTTGACGGGCCCCGACATTACTTGGCAAAACATCACCATCACGATCAACAACATCGTTGCGTAGAACTGCAAATATTAACCAAACGTATTTTTGTTGTTATTAAATTCAATTATTTGCCAGTTTTTCTTTTTACAAACCGAAATATCAACAAATTCATTCGCTATATTTTTTTTCCATATTTATCGTGTTCAAAATGCCGATGACAAGCAACGGTAATCGACGCAACTGATTAAGGTGATTGCTGTGATATATTATATAGTCGAATTAGCAATAAATTTGCACAATAATTCTATGCCAAGCTTGATGCACTAAATTCGTATCTAGCAGTTAATCGTCTCCCAGCCTATCGTTAAATTAACACTCGTGTATTACAACAGTTACCTTAATACACTGCATGTTTATCGATTTAATAAATCACCGAAAATGATCAAGAATTTCACGAAAAAATAACGTCACACGCGGTTGTTCGATTCGATTCGACGTTCGATTATTTTAGTTCGAAAAAAGCCATTAAAACTTTAATACAATGGTGTCCGATATAAACTTTGTTCCTCGAAAACTGAGAAATAGCGACTAAAATCTAATCCGATAAATAAATGGCCTAATTTCTATTTCACTATTCCATCGTGCACTTACTTTGAACATTTTGGCAGATGTGCAATATTTCTTTACTTTGATTACTCTGCTACGTTTTTTTTTTCAACTCCTCTAGGACTTCAAGTTCTATAACCGTGTCGTTTACTGATACGAGATTCGATTCGAGCTTCGTCGTTTACTGTCGCTCGTATTTATACTTGGCTGCTTGATCGACGGTCTGCTCGACACTTGTACAAGTTCCCACATATCATGTAGTATCGATACGACTTTGTACGAAATATGCTACGTTCCCACTTTGCTGCGCGATTGGTGTGAAAAGGTGGCTTGAAATAATTATCATAGGAGGAGTTCTCCCCCCCCATTGATTATCTGCTACACCAGTCAATCTTTTTTCTTTCGAGCACATTTTGTGCTCGTCTCATTCATTTTGACATCGTGCCTCGGTATTTTCATGGATCTCGTTTTGAAAACCTGAGTATTCAATTAAAAAGCTCGTAGAAACTGACATAATAAATAAATAAATTATCCGAAAACTATATTGAAAATTTACCAAACTATCGGGTTTTCCTTCATTTTCACAGCCAAAAACTAGTATTTTTCATGCATGACGATGACAAATAAAACCGTAAATCAAAATTGACAACTATTTTATCTCTAAAAGAAGTTAGAGACGATAGATCACGGTTGGCAAATCAATCGAGTATGAACCGCTTGGCCCATTGCGTACACCTGATATATTCTGATCTATCAGAACGTTGTAACGTTAAATATTCTATTTCTTCGAGGTGCCACATGCGTGAACATATATTACGCAATTTTTCCATTTTTTTCCTCCGGGGCGTGGTGATGAGCTGTAATACGAATATTTTCACGCCTCTCAACATCACAGAGTTCGCTGACGTATTGTCCAGCAATATTTTCTTGAATAATTAACAAAACTAAAATATCAGAGCATGATGTAACAAGGAAGGTCTCAATTTATTTTCTCTTTCATAACGATGCTGAGGAACATGAAAAATTACAGTCCATGGAATATACGGCACAGCTTGCACGCGTGAGTGAACGTGCCACCAACGAAGAAAGTTCTTATCACACAGCTAGACACTTGTTGTAGCTTACCCGAATTTTTTGAACTGATAATATTAAGTGTGCCCATATATTATCATTACCCTGGATTTCACGAATATTTTCAAAAAGCTTAAAATGTTAAGAGAAATCAAATGAATCAACGGAATTGACAATTAAAATCATCGATAGTTATAGAATTTATTTATTTGTAGAACAATCTACAGCGCTGTTCATAAGACGATCGTTTTCTATCTGTTCCTCACTCCGCGGATCGTGTGGGTTTTTTCCAATCCAAACGACAACTTTTTTTTCAAAAAACTCGTTTTTTTAACGTTTTATTGAAAAATAAATCAAACACCACGACTTTATTAACTGTGGAACCTTGAAGTAGAATTAATGGAGAGTATTCAAAAAAATTTCCAGACTTTTTCTCTCCGGGGTACCATAAAAAATCATATATGATCCGTGGAGGGTTGAGTACTCTCACTGATCAAGTCCCAAGTTCTTACAAAACTTTCGTAAAAACTTTGGAAGAGAGTAGGAAAATTTTTCCTGCATAAAATGAATCGGATAAAAATTTTTGAAGGTACCATGGCGAGCGACGAACACTCGTTGGTAACATTTGTTTTTATGCAATCATACCATGCGATTGTGTATTTTTGGAAAAGGCAAAGAACGATAATGTGCGAATAATAACGACGTGTGGTAAATGTGGCAACCATAGAAACATCAATGTGAATTTATTTGCTCGTAGTCGTGAAGAATTTTAAGTTCGTCTCCGCAACATTGAAGCAATGAATTACTTTTTAAAATAAGTTCAAACATGTTGAAAAGCCGGACTGGATCACATATTTTTATCTGTTCAATTCGATCGCTGAAAAAAGCGCTCTGATAAAAATGTATCGACAATTTTGTTGAGCGATAATATCGGAAATTGAAGACCAAATAAAATGAACATAGAATAATTATTCCGTAAGGGCCACATGTTTTTTTATTCGACTCGAAATTGTTTTTTCAAGTGTACAAATAGTACTGAGTAGACCAGGACAAAGTGGCAGGGTATCTAAACAATTTAGTAAACATTTTTTTTCGCCATTTCACATCCGCCCTGTGATATTTTTATATTTTAATCCTGTGTAGCCTCGTTAAACAATTTGTATATTTGGTTGATGGTAAACATAACTCATTGCAAAACAGACATCAAGCCTGGTCGCCATTGTGTGCTGATAAAATTCGCAGAAGATCGTCTCCTTCTTTTGATGGCGTTGAATTTACTTTTTCAATCAATTATTTCTTGTGTTTGATTAGCTCGTCGTGTTAAGCTTCTTTATGCCTATTCGATGAAACACTTTTCTCAACTAACTCGGCTAGGCTTGGACGAAAAAGATGATACACAATTTAAAAAAGTAAATTCTTGAGTTTTGAGTAGAAAAAATATCATCGGGGTATTTTATTTTATTTTTTAAATGAAATTTGAGTTTATAATTCTTCATTAATTTCGCACTCTGTATTTTTCGTTCGAATGATATAATGAAAATAATAATTATGCGTGTTTTGTTTTATTTCTCAATACGAAGGGAGGGAGGGAGGGGGGGGGGTGATTTTCGAATACAATCAAAGCATGTAGTGATTATCGGCGATCGCAACGTTGGGTTTAACGAAACAATCGAACATTCACGATTAATTATTTAAGTGAACGCAGACCACCAAAAAGGAAAGAACGAAACGTGTGAAACGAGAAACAATTGAGATTTTATCGTCCAGGTTCGCTCCTCTCTGAATAAGGCCACAGCCTCATTTCTTATTCCCTCGTACTTTACCTTCGCTAACTTTGTTTTTTTTTTTTCCTCTTTCTCGATATACGAGGTTTCAATTCTCTGCGCAGTCTTGGATTTGCATACGATCAGTTGGCGATTAACCGAGATAGAATCGGGCACAAAGTCTCGGCGTGCAGACCAGCGATTTTTTTCCATCATTTATTGCGTTCCTTGTTTTGCGAATTTGGTAGATTATCGGTGGGTTACATCGTTCAACCAACACATCTGTACAACGTCTCAACTTTGCTCGTCCTCGAATTTCAAATCGCATCAACTTTATATTATGATCTTTTGTTTTATTGCTTTTTGAGACTTCGCAGTTCGAATGGCTTCTACTTATTGGCTCCGAACAACGCGCTTCAGCACTCTTGTCAACTGTCTAGACTCATTACCTCGTTTGCAGTTCAATATGTGTGTAATCTGTGTATTCCGATTTAGCATACGAGTCAATTTAACACGATAAATATATGCTGCATTACGTAAAAAATTATTCCGTTATCGTAAGAAAAAACGACGATGATTAATCGCAATTCATTTTTGCTTGTTCTCAAAGAATAATTCGTAGCATTTATTTTTGAAATTATTACGATTATTGCTGGAATATTCTTATGTGTGTCTATACGCCAAAGGTTTTCGCGATTAATTGTCTCGTACGACTGGCTAAATTTTCTTTATAAACGATATCTTCATGTATTTTTCTGTAGCGTGGACATTGCGAATAGCACACAGCCGAGTTATTCGATCCTCGAGAAAGCGACAATGCTGAGGATGGAGGGTTCTTTGCGAACCTTTCTCGCGATCGCATCGTTCGCGTTTCGATCTGCACCGGAAGTGCATTCGATGCAGGCGTGCTTTCTATCGCAAGTGCATTGACCCCGACTTTCAGTCTGACTTCGAATCGTTCTCTATTTTTATTTGACATGGGAAATTCAAAGAAACTCTCGTTGAGATATTTTTTTTCCTATATTTCGGCCATTTTTCAATATCAAAGCTTTATCAATAATTGTGAATCATTCAAGTTGGCAAATCGAATGCTTAGTTTTTGGTCAGTTCTCCTCGAACACCATGATACGTTCGTTCTTATGGAGTAGGGCAAATACGTACCTTGAGAGGTTCAGGATACGGTAAGAGGTGAGGAGACGAGTGCGAGATTATAGAGAGAAGCGACGATTGGACGTCGCGTGGCACAAAACCCCACGTCGTAACCATGGCAACGAAATCCCCTTCGACGTGTTGGATCTATATGTATATATGTATTTAGTATATACATATATACGCGTAGTGGAATGGCAGCGAATAACTCGCGAAAACACGTAAATTAAACGCACTACGGGGTTGATGGGGCGGAATGGGAACGGGAGTGTCTTTCCCTCATTCACCCTCTAACCCTCTGCTACCCTCCATCTCGCCGCTCTCGTGAAACATAGCCGTCATAAGCGTATATTAAATCGTGTGCTTTTAGCCTCGAATATTTCACGACCGTCATATCGTTATTGTTTTTATCTTTTTTCACATTATCGCACGTGAATGGTGTCTTTGAAATATCAATGAGGCAAAAAAAGCCATAGCCCCACTGAAATTTAGGCACTGGCGCCTATTTCGTTAGATCAACAAAATCAACGAATCAACGAAAATATTAATATGAAGTTCACAAATGTCATTTTATTCGCAACATTTTGTTGAGTGTTTGTGAAAATTTAGTTTATCAGTGCCCGACAAAAGTTTTGAAACGTAAAGCCATGAAAAATTGCGTTCCCATTCACGCTGCTGGAAGTCTGAGATGAAAAATTTTCGAATACAGCCCGAAAGCGTTATTAATTTTAGTCTCTAAACGTATAGTCGCGTATAAGTTTGCCATACAGTGGATTTTCCCTACATGCGTTATTCGTTGCGGTTATACTAGTTTTTTCTTCCGTAGAGTGAGAGCAATAAAGCGCGAGGAACGCCATCGAGCGTGGTACTGCGTGGCAGGCTCGATATTACACATCTGCGTGGATAAACGAGTGTGTCTCGCGTACAAAAGTGCAATAGGCAAGATGCTGTGTTCTCCGTGTGTTGCACGGGGTCTTGTGAGGCTCTCAAAGCTGCGATCACGTACATCGATTGGTATGAAAGCGCGCCAATTACGTTGTCAATTATCCCGCTCGATTGATGGTTGCCGCGCGCCATATTGATTTTGCGACCAATCCCTGACCGATTGTGCATTCAACGCTGCAAAGACAGATCGAATACAGTTGTACGAGCACTGAACGAGCCGTTATATAGATGTAGGTATTGATAAATCTCTGGTGAACGTAAGGGCGTAACTTTTTAAGCACCGCAGTGACTTGCAGTCTTAATTATGGCCTTTTGATTAGTAGGATCCGTACAATATATACGCAGAATTAACCGGAGCGAGTTTATTTATAAATACGCAGATACATAGGCATATCGGACGCGCGTTGGGGAATAATCTCGCGGGGATGCGAGCTAAGCCCACGGGAGTCTCGCGAATGTGCCCGATCTTTTCACGCCATCCACGAGACTTTTCTGTTTCTCTTTCTCGCTCCCTCCAGATTGCTCTGTTTTTCTCATACACACGAACATATACACCGCGTCCTGCTTCTCTCAAGGAGTGAGCGATAATTCTTCATTTTGCCGACGAATGCCGGGCACGCTTTCGTATCGAAGCCATCGAATAAGTTATCCTGAGTATTTCTCACTCGGCGATCGAGTGGAAAGAGACACGACCGTGAATCCGTTCGGACGTCGTTGAAAAATACAAGTGTCTTCATTTTTTCTACTGCGGGCATTGATAACGACTGGAAATGACTGTACTTCATGGTTTGTACTTCATTTCCCCTGAGACATCGTAGCGAGAAACAAAACGACGAATCGGTACTAAAACACGAATTTATGAAACAGATTTGCTCAAGCTTTTTCATTAATTAAGTAAAAACAAGAAAAATCGATCAACAATCGATTTTTTAGTGTAAATTTGTCGCACCGTTAGGAAATGTGTTTTTCGTTATTTCTATTTGGTTTTTGATGCAATTGTCTGCACGACGTAGTATCTGTACATATGTGTGTAAAAATATCTGTGTGTATACCGGAGCGAAACGCGGCACCCTTTGTGGATCCTTTCGTGCCGCAGCGATCGCCAAGAGGGTTTTTACCCCCGGATGGAATCCGCGAAACACTTTTACGTACGCGATCTCGCTCGCCCCCATCGAGCGATCCATTGAAATGCAACTCGCGTTCTACCGCACTGGTCCATCACCCAAAGAGAAAATCTTGCCTCCTCGTCGTTCTCTCACTCATCTCGCTCTTTCCCTCTCACTCAGTCTCTCTCGTCTCTTTGCTCTCTGATTTCGTCCCTTCAGCTTTTGATATCCTCGGATGTTGTACGCTGGCTGTCTTTTGGTGCCCTTCGAGTACTTCGTAGCTATAGACATCGATATACGCATTGTTTCGTTTGTTGCTTCGCGCGACTTGATTCTCTCCCAGTGCATGTATAAGATCTCGACTCTACGATAAACCCTCGATGCACTAATCCGACCGCTCTTTTGCTTTCGTCTTCACGTTCTAACTCATTCATCTCTCTCCCTCTCGCTAGCATCTCGCTCAACTCCTCGATCAATCGTGAAGTTTTTTAACCTGTGCAAAGGCCGATATGAGATCGGAGAATCGGCTCGATCCTCGCACGGCACAACTATACCGTGAAACGCTCTTGCTACTTTTGCCAATCGCGTCGACTTTGTTCCTTTTTCATTCGTATATACAGGAGCTCACGTTTATATATGTGTGTCAATGTATTATTATTCGGTGCACTTTGTCTTCGTCTTTAGGGGCAAGTAAAAATCAGTGTTCGTCTAGAAAAAAAAGGAGAAAGGGTTGAAGCGAGCGAGGGATGAAAGAAACTCTCGTGATGCTTATTAATTGCGGTGCGTTCGTTCAAACTTTTGTTCTCGATTTATTGCTGCGCTACTGTCTGTCAATTTCTGTCTTTGTCTCCCCTTATCTCACTGTCACACCCATCAACCCATTTTTTTGCTACTTGCCAACATTTAAGAACGCCTACTCCTCACCACAAACCCTTTGGGTTAGGGAGTAGGGCTGAAGTTGAAAATATTAGACTTATCGATGGTGCCACGCTCAACTGTAACGTCCCTGCATATATAGACACTCGTTGCGTTGCCATGGACACCCTCAAAACGTATATATGTCCATGGAGCTGAAGGTAGGCGAATAATATTCGTACGAGCCTGGAGAGACTTTTCTCTCTCACGTGTCACCAACAGTATATTTCCCTGCGCAGGGTCTAGAGGTCATAAATGGATGGCCATTTTTTTCACGATGTATAGCACACAAAAGATCGGGACGCCGTTGGGGAAATCCTTTCGCGGAGGGACGGACGTCTTGGGCGATTAAGCAGAAGCCGCGCATTAAGAATGTCAACGAAACTGAAGTAAAGGAAAATGACAAACTGGTAGATAAATTTTTTTTTTATAGATAAACATGGTCTACTGGAGATTTAAAGAAATATGTAACAGAAATTTTCCGTTTACTACGAGAGAACATCGTTAGCAATAATGGAAACAATTATTCAGGTTTTGTATTGACTCGAGTAAATCTTGCGAATTTTCTCCGACGATATTTAATCGTCTCTCCGTTGTTGCATTATTAAACGCTTTCTAAACGCGTCTTTATAGTTCTCGTCTCGATGCTCGTCGGCAAGTATTCAAAGAGATGCGGTGCATTCCCGTCGGACTCAAGTTAGACAGAGAAAATGAGAAACGCAGCAAAGTAAAATTGCATCAGGAGTTCATTATCGTGGAAAACTCTTTTTCCTCCTCACGCTCTCTCCTGAGAAATTGTCGTTCTATACAGCAAAGTTTGCGAAAAATTTTCTTAGAACTTGCAGAAAAATACTGAAAGATAGGCATGGATAATCGCCCGATCGGAATCCTGCAATATTTTTCCTCTGAAAAGTTACTTACTTAGCAAAATTCGGATAACTGAGCAAAATCCTCGACTTGCAATGACGAGTCATCAAATCTTGAGGTATTTTGTTTCAGTTCCTCAAAAAATGCCAAAATAACGTTTTTAACGGAGAACTTGGAGCAGTGTTGATAAACCTTAAGGAGATACGTACGTATGAAGATTTTTCAACAAACGTGAAACAAAATTTCTACGAAAATATTGATCGGATTGATTTTCTTCGAGCGATTATTTTTCTATAGAATCCTCGCATAGTCCAACATCATACACTCACGTTTAAATGAGTTATCGTTCTCGGTACTTGGTTTCCCCTACAGTCCTCTTAATTACCCTAACGAGGACGAAGCAGACTGTCTTGGTCCCCCCGCATTTCGTGGTGCTCTCTTGCACGTTTTTCTGTCGCAGTGACGATACGTCTTATTTTTAAACTTCTTCCAAGCAACTGTAGTACCTCCAGGCTTTCTCTATGTTGACGAATTTGCGGATACGCGCTCTTGACAATGCTGGAAAGCCAAACGAAGGCTTAGCATCTCATCCTGCTAGCTGTTTTTTTTTTTTCATACTAATTCATCATCTTTGCTTACCAAGCGATGCAGCACACGCCCTCTTGCAATGTAAAAAATATATTTCTGTACTTTTAACGAGCTGTATAATTATTTCAGTGTTAAAAAAAAAAGATCGAAATTTTTGTTGGGGCTAAAAAAATATGTTCACGTATTCATGATGATTCTTTTGTAGCAGAACATCGTAGCTATTACCAGATTGTCTGGAAACTGTTCATCAAGTTCACGAGGAAAATACCTCATGTGAAATGTGTTTTTTTTTTTTTTCCTAGTCATGATATTAATGAATTGTACGTGTTACCTTTGTGTCGATAATGGTTAACGTAAAATGACGCGAATTTCTTTTCAGTGGCTCGGAATATTGGGTCCGGACGACAGCGTTTTTATTCTCGATTTGTGCAGCTGACAATAGAAATGCTTGGCACTTTTCTGACAATGTGACTATTGTTTTTTTTCATCGTGACCAAATGAGAAGGATGAAAAGAGATTTGTAAAGAGAATAAAAGGAAAAATCGAACGATTGGCATGCATTGTTGGGTTTATTTTAGTTGCTGCTCTTCCTTCGGGGCTCTCAAAGTGCAAAAATGAAATGGTTACAAATTCCTACGGCCAGGTGTGTAAACGGCGCCACCGAACACCAGCACTGGACAGTCGTCGATAATGCAGAAAAATCGATCTGTGCCGCGTTCCCACCCTCCACGAAGAGGGTTTGCAATGTTGCCACGTTTATCGGGGTGGTCTTAATTCGCGAAGAAACCGAAGAGTGGTGTGTGCATACGGGGTTGATAAAAAATACGTGGTGGCTTTTGGAGGACAAATTATTTGGAAAAAGGAACACGTGGGTCATGAGGCTCCGGCAAATCAAAGGTATTGGAGTTTTGCTACAATATTCTGCCCATTACGATCTCCTAACTCCGGTGTTTCGAACGTTGCGTAAGCGTAATCGATGATTCCTGTCAGTGAAGAGTCCATGAGTGTCAGTCTACAGGGATGTTCTACGAACAGCTTCAGTTTTTTGTTGTCCCATTGCTCCTCAGACCTCAGAAACTCATTTTCCAAGTGATAATTACATTTTTCTTGAATTAGAATGATCGGAGTTGGAAAATAACGCTTCTACGTCTCAACGAGTGAAAAGAATGTTTCGTTTGTGATTTTCAGTTTACCAACATGAGTTCCTGGCCCCGCAGACGCTTTCGCGTGACGCCACTTCGTGCTCTCGGTGCATTTCTCATTGTGGGAATATTATTCTGGTATAGCCTCGGTAGGCAAGAAGAACCTCCTCAGCCGTGCAGTGTTCCTGAAGAATTTACAGAGAAACTGCACGATCTCACTTACAGGTAACTTACCATCAGAGCGTTCAAGAATTCCCTACCGACGATTGATACTTTAAGGGTACTGTTGTGTGTGCCCATAAAAGTGCTAAAACCATCGACGGTTAGTGTTAGCAATTCCTACTAAAATTCTCATTTTCATTTCGGCTGAAGATCCAGCCAACGGCGTTGGCTCGTGTTACAAAGTTGAAAATATCTCCGAAAGTGTAAATTTCCTATTTTCTTTTTTTCTCCTTTGAAGGACTCATTTAGTACTGGCAAAACTCGGAGTCGTACATTTTCTGTGTTTCGGTGGACTTTGGGGCCAGGTGAGAATTGGAAGAGCTCTGCCATGGTCCCGTAAGATCGAGTTCTGTTTGATCGACACCCTGAGAGACGACGCTCTAATTACCAAAGCTTTTCGAGATGTTAGCCTCAGTGCGAGTTATTCTCACGCTGCTGGTATCTACCACGTGCAGGAGAACGAGGTCGGCGAGGAATCACCGAAGATAGAAATCGTCGTCTTCGAGGAAGACACGGTGGTGAGTGAGCAGCTGCGCATTGACAATCGATTTTCCACATCAGGCAAATAAAAGCTCAAGCCTTTCCTCAAGTTTTCCTCGATGAGCAAAAGATTCAAATAAATTAACATGTCACACGTTTTGATCCACAGACTCAAATGGTCCGAAGAGTCGGTTGGACTCGAAGGGTTCTCCCACCGGATTGTGAACTTTCGCCCAGCCTCCAGTGCTTCCCGCCTCAATTAGCCATTCCACCATTGCCAACAAAGCAGTTTGGTGGTTTCCTAGTTCCCGTGCCGAGGGAAGGAATTGAGTTGCAAAAGTATCATTACCCGAATGACTGGTGGCTCGAGATAAAGCCTACCGACTGTGTCGAGCCACGAAATACAAATACGTAATTCTACGACCCCAAAATATATTATACGAAATGTTCCAGAATTGAGCGCCAAGATTCATGGATCGCAAAGATAACTAAATTTCCCACAAAAAAGAACAAAACTTTCCCTTCAGATTCTGTCATCTTCCTACGCCCTTCGTAGCTTGCACAAGACTTCTGAAACATTCTGTATATACATATACGTACACGTATCATATATATCCAGCACATACAACGTCCAAAGTCTTCACCTCCTGACCGATTGTTCCATAATGCGTTTTGAATGTATTTACGATTTGTTGTGAATGAGATCGTGGAAGGAAGGAACGACGGACGCGAAACGTATCCAAATGATAGAGTCTCGAAAGTCTCCAGAGAAATGTTCTCTCCCTGGTCACATCGAACTGCAGGCAAAGTAGAAATGTTTCAAACCCATGAGCTCCATAAGGATAATTTTTGTGTGACGCAGTGCATTTTTTGCTGTTGCCTGCAGCTGCGACCTGGTATAATTGAGTCATTAAAAAAAAAAAATTTGACAACAACACGCACCTGTGCACTTACATGCAGTCACAAAAAACATTCTCCATTGTGTAGTATTATAGCCACTGAACTCTGGACGAAAAAAATCTTTGTACTCGAATCATTTGCCGGACATATCGGATTTGTAATTGTCGTATGTCTCCGTATCGTGGTGTGTGCTTTTTTTAGTTCAATCTTGACTTTGTGAGTATTGAACGATTCAACAGCTTCCATTGAATACAATTATGCATGGAAATGCCCAATATTTGAGAGCTTCCTCAGCCTCGAAACGAGTTAAGCGAGTCTAGTGTCTTTTTTTTTTGTTTCTTGGGTACCCTCATTTACAGTTCGTGGACATAGAATAATTGTTCCTATCAATTTTTTCCTGTATTTATACAAATTATACAACTTTTTACACGTGCCATTTGTAACGTTTTTTTTCATGGGGAAGCAGGAAGTTTTTCATGTGCGAAGAGAATTTTGTCCCAAGTCAATAGTAAGATTATTTATTGGTATTTTTTTTTTTTATAGATAATTACCGATAGTTGTTGCGTCGTATTGCAGTAATAAACGTCACATGACAATCCAATCGAACGATTCAACGATCCTTTTACTTAAACGTTGAACCAGAGCGAATATTGGGTCTTGGTGATTTTCCTTCATGCGCGGAATCCTCCCCGAGCTCATATTCCGTAACATTTGATTTACAGTTACTCCGAATTAATAGCTTCGGTCGAAGAAATTAAGGCGAGTTTGAATTTGAACGCTGACCTTGTTCAGTCTCTCGAAAATCGGTTCGAATAATTCATTAAGCCTCCTGATGTACTCCAGAAAAGTCCATCTCACCCAACTTTTTATTCTATTCTTTTTCGATGCTGTTAATGTATTGTGATTATACGGAGGTTAGTTTCCCTTTGGTTCCTACCACTGTTAACTCATTTTATGATAAATTACGATCAGTGGTCCGAACTTAATTTCGATCCATCGAAAATTGGGGCGTTTCTTCATTCGAATAACGTGTGGACAATTAGTTAGACTCCGAAGAGTTCTGGTAATAATTTTCAACAATAATAATGCCAGAAACCTCGGAGTAATGTGTTGAAACAATTTTGTTAGAAGTCACCGAAACGTTCTCCCTAAAGTACTTAATAAAATTGGTCGTTTTTTTTTTGTTCTAAGGAGGAAAACGTTCTCTTTAATTTCGAAAGAAAAACAAAATTGAAAATGTACTACCAAATGTCGAGCTGTTGTAAAATAAAGCGTACAGACTCTGTATAACGTGAGCCTTTTCAATTTTCTGTTAGGAAAGACAGCTTTGCATTCTCTATAGTAAGTTCCATACTTTCGGTATCGTGAGAAACGGTATATTATTCACGACAGCCG
Organism: Hyposoter dolosus; assembly: GCA_963921915.1. Classification (NCBI taxonomy): domain Eukaryota; kingdom Metazoa; phylum Arthropoda; class Insecta; order Hymenoptera; family Ichneumonidae; genus Hyposoter; species Hyposoter dolosus. The sequence continues at coordinate 10,424,383 of OY998135.1, read as the reverse complement.
GTGCAGTGCTGTTGAACGTAAAATGACGTGATCTCTCGACAGTAATACACTTTAGAAACTCTCGAAACTTTTACTCTCATCGTCTTGACGCTCGAACTCGATCGTTCGCGTTTGATTCTACCTTGTCGAATTTATCGCACGTATACTAAACGATGTGCAATTGAGCGGAGAACTTGAAACAATCGTCGTGAATCACTCGGGTGTACGGAAAGCATGGAGAGCTTGCGATTCATGTTTTTCCACTTACGATTTTCAACTTTTGCATTGCTCGTATGTAAACGGTTGATATCAATATTTATTAATTTTTTGACGGAAATTCGGGTAATTAATTAACGTCGATACGAGGCTGAAATTATTTTTTTAAATGTAAAAGTGTTCTCGTACATTTCCATCCAGAGCCAGTATAGCAGAAAAATTCATTTGATCAATCGTGAGTTGAGTTGATAATTAACGTTAAAAAAACTAACTATATTTTAATTAAAAAAAAAAAAAAACAGTTAAAATTTAAAAAACTCACGTTTTTTGTCCAGTGGATTGTTTTAACCGTGACGACAATTATGTCGTTTTGTGTTTTTCAGGCCAACCATCAACTCGTGAAAATGAATCTTCAGTTTGACGTGTAAGACGAATTGGGTCCAGGAGGATCGATCGATTTCGTCACATCGTCAAGTAGGCGTTATCGATCGAATAATCCTCTCGAAAAACTCACTCTTTGCTCATTTTCGATCTCGATACGAAGCAACTGACTATTATATCGATTATGTATTCGTCCATTTGTTCAAATAAAAATGACAATGTTTAATCCCAAAAGGAACATTACGAAACGGTCGAATATGTGTGTCACTCGCGTGTTCATATTTATTCCGCAGACACTATACGAAACCACAGTTTATTTACATCGAATGTAAAATAATGAGGAATTTGTATTGACATTTCTTTACATTGCTTGTTTTACACTCGTCGCGGATCACCAAGAAATATTTTCAACCGTGAAGGCTATTCAGGCTGGTCATTAATTTCTAGGCTCACGTATAATTACTTATCACCAAAGTGAAGTGAAAGCAAGGAGCTGCGCTCTCCTTTTCCATATGGACAGATGTACTCCTAAGAAAAAGAAATTATGTTCCCGAAGACTCCATCTTCTGCATTTTTATTACGGTTCGCATTTTGTTGCTAGTCGAGCAAGCGAGAGAGAGAGAAGGGGTCTGAGGAGAAAAGGGGAATGTATAAATGTTGATGTTCGAGGTGATATTCTTTTGAGTCAATCCAACAGCTTCGGCCACACCGTGTGCTCCTCTATCGAACGTGAATCCCATTCTTCTTATTCCCTTCCAATAAAAATACCAGAGGATTCGATCAACGACGTATTCGACGAATCGTGCAATGGGAAGTGTCAAGAAAAGTGAACTTTTTGTAAAGGGCATTTAAAATGAACGTGTTCGTGATTTTTAAACATTTTTTTTTCACCAAGTTTTTATTTTGCCAGAGTCGCGAATGCTATGAGTAATCGACGATGAAACTTCGAGTAAGATCACAACGATTAATTAAGGGTCAACTGTTCACCGTCGAATCAATTTTTCTTTATTCATTCCTGCTTCATTTTTTTTTTATCCAGCTCGTCCTTGGGTTCATTTTGCTGCTCATGATCGTTGGTGAATTCGTAGAAACCCGCGACTTTTTCAAATTCGAAAGACCCTACAAATATTACCGTCCGAGGGCTCACAGCTACAGGCCTCGATCATCGGTTTCCCGGAGACCATCGATCTATGGATACTCGAAGAAAACGTCCAAACATCCGCACTATTATCGCCGTCGAGCTCCGAGTGATACGTGGTAATAATTTGTTTTACAAAAATAGTTTTTACGGAGAACAACGATTTTTGTAATCATGACCTTGATCTCTTTCCTGGCTTCCTGAGTGTCAATTCACAATAATTTTCGAGCTGAGACTCATCGAGACGTTGAATATCAGGAAATCAAAACCAATTAACGAAAATAGTCATTGACCAGGAATGACGATTAAATCTTTTTTCCCATTGCTTCATGGTTTTTGGATAAAAAAAAAAAAAGACATCTTTAAGGATTCGTACGTCTGGCCAGGAGGCAAATAAAATGTTCCTCTGCTTAGCACGAATGAATGAACGAATCGAGTTTAAATTTGGCATAGTCTTGAACGGTCAGATCTCTGAAGAACGCTCATTGTGAATTTCTAATTACTCCAGGAATATTTAATTAATGAGCAAACAATGGATAATTATTATTAAGCGCCAATTTTTGGTGCATGTAAAACAAGCTACGATTAAATCAAGTCCCTATGAGAATAATCACCGTGAAGAGCTGCTCGGAGTTTTGTGGTGTCCGGTAAGTCGATGTTGGCGAATTTCGCTTCAACAGCGTATCTCTGCAATATATATTTCTCGACTTTGCTCAATTATTTCATCCGCGATTTGCATCGCTAATTGTTTCATAAATCAAGACTCATTCACCTTTTCATAAATTTGTTTAAATATCTCGTAAACCGGAAGTGACGTTTATGAAAGTAATAAATTCACTCGAATCATAACGAAGTTAAGATTTATCTACTTTGGAATCTTTCAAGAGGCCAAATGGGTTGTACATATCAGAATAATTAACGCTTTTTCCTTGTGCCATCGTGCATCGAGGACTGAAACGGTTCATGCATTTTTCGAACAATGAATTCAAATCGTTCAATTATTTATTAGCTTGTTTATCAATCGATGAGCCAGGAGCCTGCAGTTCTTCTCAGATTCTGAAGAAAAGAAAAATTGACTCTTCCAAAAGTCTCGCAAATGGAATGTGGAAAATGATTCGTCAAGTTGAATACGATTTTCCATGCTCGTCATTCCAGATCGAACCAAATTTTATACCGATAAAGTACAAACAGATTCAATGATGTCGCACTCGAGTGGCCGCCATTTCCCGCTTCGACCATCACGTATCATTGAAAAGCCTTTCTGCCCTGATGGACTCACCCTATGCAGATGAAGCCCATGTTTGATCAAAGAACTTTTAGCCTCGAGTGTTTTTCCTCGCGGAAAGTTGCACAGTGGATTGGCTCTCGTGATAGCCCTCCTAACAATAGGTCTTGCTTTCGAAGAGCTCTTGTATTTCCACTCACATTAACCCTTCAGTCCCCTCACCCCTGAACCCTCTTTTTCAAGCCTCCAATAGACCAACCCCCTACTTCAACTTCTAGGGTTACTGCAGGTTCAACTATTGACGAGCTATCAAGTTTATTGCTAAGTACTGTTCACTATTAGTGGCGGAGTACAATGCAGCTTCGAATTGCTAAATTGGTTTTACGAAGAATCACCATGAAATCGTTCGAGAACGACGTTTGCCCACTTTCGATCAAATTTGATTGTTCTTTGTATCTGCGGGGCTAATTAAACTCTGCATATGTCTCGACCGCGTATAAGTTTCGAAAATTCGATCAAGAAAAAAGTAATTAAATGTTAAAGCTTAAAAATTTTGATTTTTCGTATTTAGGAGCATTGAATCGTGTAATAAGTGATGATATCGTTGTTTAAAGGCACAAGCCACATCAGGTCCCAAATCACGTAGAAAAGGAGCCGTATACGATCGAAATTGAATTACCAAAACGATACAAAAGCAGCGAGCGAATAACCGATTCTCACAATCGTAATTACGGACTCAAAGCGGAACAAGATTATCATAGCAACGAGGAAGATTATCTCGAGGATTTTCAGGACGAAGTAATGCGTTTGGTAAAGATGGGATTACGGATAAAGGTGAGATAACGAATGAAACGAATAATTATGCCAATTAAAGTAATACGCAAACGGGGCACATAAAATTATGGACTTTTTGTTCAACATTATATTTTATTATTTGTATCTTCTCTTACCACAGGCCGTCGAAAGCACCAATCCAAAGTTGAGAATAAAAGTATCGAGGGATGATAGCAACGAAAACATCGTAAATTCACAAAAATTCATTGCTCCAGTCTCTCATGTGGAGCATAATGCTGCAGCGCAATTTTTGAATAACTTCGAACGACAGAACTCACAAGTTCGAATGCCTGGGTACCTCGTAACGGAGTTTCCTGAATCTTTCCCAGGAAAATAGCTTAATAATTTATATTATGTGTTAAATAAATCGTTTTATTAATTATTGACGAGCAGCATCATCGAAATTGCGAATAACGAAGAATTAAGAAAAAAGGATGATGATTGTCTTTCTTTAAAAAACCCTCCGAGATTCTGGCATTGATAATTATTCAATCGACAATTGCATTTTTTATATGAATTTAAGGAATTAGTCGACACTGCCTCTAATCGAATTGTTATTCATTTTGCGTCGTAACGACCAAATGGATTTATCGCCAGAGATCTTAACAAACGTGAGAAGTTAAACAGCGAATTGACTTACCAAAAAATTGGTGCAATGTTGGCAGGATGAGTTGTCGATTTAATTCGAAAAAGTGATGATCTCCATCCGGTGCGACGATTCTCGTCGCGAAGTCTGCAAACTTTTCATAAACTGTCGGTGCGCATACGTAAAATATGGCACGCTGTGAAAAATCGTTGGTGCATAAAACACGAGCCACAACTTCTTCGAAACTTTCGACCCAAGTACTGTTCCACCAATTCCTTCGAAACTAATTTATTGCTATATTTATAAGGCAAAATTGCAGTCTCGATCATTTAGGACCTGAACCCTTCGCAGGACGAAAAAATCGATACTCCATTCAATCTGTTTTTTTTTGTTTAAATTATTTCTAACATAATGATCAATGAACGTATAACAATAATAATAAATAATCGTTTTAATAATAGAAATATTAATAATAAGCGGACGAAGAAGAAGGAAGAAAAAAAGAATAAGAATGAGAATAAAATATACAGGTGGGTGTCGTCGATTTATCTCAATTTATTTATTTCCATGTTTTTAAAATTTTTCTTCATCTTTTTTTGCGAACGTATTTAATTTTATTTCTGTTTTCACAACATCGAAAACTTGCTCGAGCACCCATGCTGGCGTTGTATTTTTTCATAGATACACACAAGCATCCCGCATCCACATCATGTTTTGTCTGCTCCCAATCATCTCACTAATATGTCCTAAAATCTCATTCGTGCACGGACCTTCACAGAAAATATATTTCTCTCAGTTTTTGTCTTTTTTTTTTTTTTACATAGTACTCGAACTTTCATTTGAAATATCATCATACGGCGAGTGGAAGAAGGTTACAGGCTGGGAGTTTTTTGCTCGAACACATCAGAGCGCGTAATTTACTCCTCAAGCAAAAGAGTGTGAAGTGATGTAAAAACGTATATAAAGAACCTTTTATGACTATATTATCATACAGCCAGCTACGCACGGACATGCATAGTTATTTTACGTGCATGACTTTTATGAAGGCATACATTCTGGTTCTTGTAATTTTTTTTATTGGTGTCTGTTGCTCCCATCCCTGAAAATGAAAGTTTTTACATTTGGAGAGTCGAAGAATCTTTGAAACGACGAACAAATACTGTGAACTGATTTTTTTTGTGCATCGAATTGGAAACAGATATTTGATGCTGAAAACGTCATTTGCGTCAATTTGGTCGAAGAAATTAATGAAATTGTTATTTTATTTGCGAAACTAACGTGAAGGGGAACTTGGAAAGCTGTTCCATGGGTGTGTGCTCCTGCACACGCTGCGTGAATCGAATTTGTTTGTTGCAAAAGTATCGTCAACGGGTGATAAACCGTGAGAATCGTTTTTCAATAATACGAGAAATTACTTAGTGCTCCTACTTCGTACTGAATGAGACTTGACTTACGTCATCGCGAAACTTTTTTTTTTCCTATTTTTTCAAACACTCCCCTCCGTTTTTCAATCGAACTTTCGTAAAATCAGAATATTTGCATGTGATGGGGTTCCGCTATAGAAATGCGAAGGAATATGAACAACAAAGGATAAATTATTCGGTACGAGGCTGCATTGAACGTCGGGATGGGAACACTCCGATCGCTGTATATAACTCTCGAACAAAAAGCTTTTTTATAGAACGAGAGCGTTAGGGTGAAGGGTTTCAGAATTTCACAAACCGCCTAGAGCCGATATCGTGCCAATATCGTCCAGGTCACACGCAGACACGTATTGCAATATGAAGGGATGATGTCGGGGGTTGGTGGGGTAGGATTTCGCCAGTTGAACCTTTCAATTCTCATGTTCCACGATTGCATGTTTTTTTTTTTTTCTTTATTCTCTTCCACCATTTCACAGTGTCTTCCCTTAATGTATGTCCTTGTTTTTTTTTTTAAATATGGAGCAAGGGATAGGCCACAAGGATCGTGAATACAAAAAAAAAAAAAAAGGTCGAGTTACGAAAGAACTCTCGTCGTCTTGATCATCGATAAAGTAGAAATTACAGATTGAAAGGAAGAATCGCACGAATGCACGAAACACAAAATTCAAAGTGCAGACTGCTCGTTTCTCCGAAAGCAGGCCCTGGTCGAAAAAACGACAGTGTATTTTTGACAGAAAATTTGACAGTCTATTTTTTTCCCGACGAGTAAAGTCCAAGGAATGAATATTTTCGAGAGGAAGAAAAGAAAAACGTGGCGAGTATTTTAACGTCGGAACGCGTCAGGTAAGCGAGCTTGCAATAAATATCACGAGGGTAGAGAAACTCCAAATGGTAGGGAAGTCTCGTAAAAGAAAATTTATACGCGTATGTGAAAAGTAACGTTGCATGGAATTTTAGCTGATGGAAGGACGTGGTTGGGTGATTAAACACGTAAAATGGCGGAAGGTACGCCCTTCCGTTTTCGGCGTGTTGATACATCGAGGTACACTCTGTTAGCAGTGTTCTATCCGCGTTTGTAAAGCTCCAACGTGTGTAATGCAACTGACGATGTATGAAAATGCTTTTAGTAGAGAGAGAGAGAGCGCGAGGTGAGGCCTGCCATGGTTCTGGCAACCCTGTTCGTACTTTGTAGGTTTTAGTAGCCAGAGGAATATATTTTCCGGTTCGCAACTTACCGAGGGCGTATCGTACACGAGAGATACGCCGCACTGCACTCGCGCTGCATTCAGGCCTTGGAATACACACTCACTCACACACCCACACTCTCATTCTCTCTTTCTCTGTTTTTCTCACGTTTGCACAATGCATCGACTCAGTTTCATCCATAGTATCAACTTACACTCGAGACAGACGCGCTACGAGCTTTTTAATAGTCCTTCGTTCTCGCTATTTTCTGCAATTTCACACAGTATAGCGACGAGCCCAACGATTACGACTATAAACTACGACGACGACGATGAACGACGACGACGTGCAACTTCCGCTCGGACCATCGTCTGCTTTATTATTTCGTTATTTATCGGTATCTATTTTATATAATCCAATCAATCGTTCGATGAGTACCACACACGGAAATCATTTTCGATACTGATGGCGAAAAATATTTTTACTCAACATCTTTTACAAAAAAAGTTAAACTCTTCTTCATTTACTTGTTGATACAGAAAGATTCGTTATCGGGGCCGATAAATGGCTGGAAACTAAAATATTCAATTTATTTATTTTCATCGACTATAAAAAACATTCGATGCAAATTCAAAGTATTTTCATGTACAGTATTAAAATCATTAATCGGTCTAATTGGTGATGAGCATGAGATGGACGTGTGACTTGAATTCAAACCAGCGACCCCTTTGGTAAAGATCCATTTCTCCATGAATTTCATCCCCGTATTTGAAATAATCGAGAAATTATTATGGTAGTCCAATAAGAACAATATTAATATTTCTTCGTGTCGTGATCACGACGTCATTGACAAATGTCATTCATTTAATTCATTTCTTCTCATTTATGCACACTCGCTCGGGTTCTTATATAAACATAGAAACATACAAACACACATTTGTATTTCTGATTTGCTTTCTTTTCTCCCGTTTCCGCATTAGATTAACTTGAATTTTGTCGTTTAATATTTATCTAATAAGTCCTTGCGCATTATCGGTGTCTATTAATATCCCGAAATCCCATCAGCACCCATGTAACGAGAACATCGTTCACTAATATCTCACCCTTTTCTTTCATTGTTTATTCGCTTATCGTTAAGTCTCGTTGACTGAATCAAACGCTTTTCGTTCATATTTATTTATTCTCTCACTTTCATTCCACGAAGAATAAATTTTTCAATTAATTTCACTCGTCAACCATTACGATCAGGTATAAATTTCTATCAATTCACTCCTTTCGACCTTCTTCATCATCCACACACACACACACTTATGTATATATTTATATATTTACTCACGTGAAGCACTTTTTATTGCAGATGTTTTTTTTTCTCGCCCTGTGTACGTGTGTGTGTGTCGCTCTGTGTGCATGGATAGTTTGTCTTCAACGAAGCAGTTATTGCGTGACGTTGTTCCTATTGTTTGAATTAATCTTGTTATTTTTTCCTATTACTGTAATGCGATTCGTGTATTTTAATAATTATAATCCTTTCGTTTATTAAATTATTTATCTTTTGATCGTTTGTGATGACTGTCAGTTGTTTTTTTATGCTGCTGTGGGTTAGTGACTTTTCTCTGATATTCTGACGGTAGAACGCTTAATCTTTATCGCATGTACATATCACAATTATTATTTGCATTGCATAATAACCGTTGAAATTAGAAATTTCGAAAAAGCCTGTACGATTGAGTCGGTTTTGACGTTCGTTATTCATGACAGACCATTCATTTTTATTTTTAATAATAACCATGAAAATTATGGTAATTGAAAAACAATCATTTGGAGCTTCTAATTAACAAGCACAGTTATTGTGACTTTGTCGATATTTGTTGCAGTGCAATTACTATGTTCCGAGATGTCGCCATTTCTCCCGCCAAATTTTTTATAACACCGGTAAACTGAAGAAATGACTAGGATGATCAGTCGACCGAATTATAACGATACGATTTAGTTTCCGTAGATCCTCAACAATTTCTCACTCAAGGGAACTTTGATTACGACTTTTTGTTACGCGTTCAAACGAGGATCAAACAATGTTTGTTTCGTTTGTGTAATTTAAAATTCCAGTTCTACGTTCCAACGATGTCCCTAAGCTCAGATATGTTTGGTGATTCGCCGTCGTACGTCGCCTCCGATTGTACGAAATGTTTGAGCAAACTGTATGAGTGTGTCTGTGTGTCGTTTTTTTTTTATTTAGTATTCATTTGTTGGTTTTTATTCTATAGACGTGTCGTGAATGAAATCAATTCATGGTGACATAAAAAATTAACCAGGGAACAACATTGGTGCCAACTCTCAAAGTATCTCCACACGAGTCGAAAAAGTGCTCAATTTTCTAAAAATAAATAACTATTGAAAACGATAGATTTTTCCGAAACCATCAATGAACACATAAAGGAGAGTTTTCAAGAAATAAATCTTTTATTTTTAAAAACATTCTTCACAAATTGTCTCGGTAGATTTTTTCAAAACTCATTGAAACTTGGCATGAAACTGTTGTAAGAATTAAGCACACAGTCGACTAGCGTAAAAGGGAGTGAAGTCAACTCAATACGGTTTTTAAAGGGGACGAAAAAACGTGTGTTTCGAAAGCTCTATGACAATCGACGATGGATTTTTTTTCGACGAGGAGAAGTCAACAAATAATCGCAATGAAAATGAAGAAACTTGAGATGCGATAACGATTCCTGTTCCACACTTTTAATACACGTGCACAAGGCATTTCGGATTAGGAAAAGTTGGTTGATTCGTCGCTTCGATAATGTCCTCACTGTTTAATTAATGAACCGGGAGAAAATGTGGCTGAGACGCTCGGACACGCGGCTTACTGTTACATGTATATTCACAATAAAGTTTCGTTGATGTGTCCAAAGCACTTGACATATATTTATCTCCGATATAATAACTCCATTTACATCATCGTAATCGGGCGTGATACCGAAGAAAAAAAAAGAAGACTAAACAGATAATTATCCGTTTTTTAATCACAGTCGATGTAAAAGGTATCATTTAACACACTCAAGTGTGTGCGGTGTTCTTTAGTCTCGTTTTTTTTTTAACTTTAATTTTTAAAATTCGCTCGTTTCATTTTCGCTTTGTATTTGCTACGAAGCGAATGAGCTTTCATTTCATTCGCTCATAATCTCGTTTATCTGAATTCTCCGGCAACCGAGAAGTTCTATCGTGATAGCATTTTTGAAAATTGACGGTGGCGGCAGAAAAAATGCGGGAAAAATATGAATAAAATCTTTTGTCCACGAAAAACTCGCATGAGTGAAAAAAAAAACGAATTATACAACGTGAGAACTCACCTTCAATGCGGAACACCGTCACTTTAATCATTGCAAGTTTTTATTTCTCCCATATCTTCGTATCACTTTTGAGAAAGCCTCAAAACGATTGCGCAATTAATCTTATCGAAGAATCGATTAATCTCCATTGATATAACAAATTTGCACAGTTCTGGTGTAAACACTCGAGTCACAGAGTTAAATCTTCGTGACGTGGAGAAATTGGAAGAACACGCACTTTCGAGAGCTCGTTTTGGAGGGGTGATTCGACGAATAACCGATTACACTCGATTTTTCATTTCGTCCGTCGATTATTCGTTGGGGATCACACTTAGGCCATTTACGACCAAAACGACTATTGTCTCGTGAAACATAACGTCTTTTTTCACTGGCTCGAAAGATTTGTCGAAACGTAGAAAAAATCGAGGCCCATGAGATTCCATGTTGCCACGAATGACAACGGTGACGGGGCTAGGCGATGCGTTGCGGCGACAATGATAGAAGCGGCACGCTGGCAGGGCCTTCCCCGTCGAGCGAGCGTCATACGGGTGTCTCGAAAGTTACCTGTAACGATACAAGCACGTTTTTTCCATAAAAATTTGTTCGATAATACAAACATCCCATCCTCCACATTTATCATCGTCTCCGGATCGATTGAAATATTTTTTTTTCTACATTGTATCGAAACTACGCTCTGGTGACGTATCAGAATTTTCCAACCACAGGAGATCGATGCTGGCTGTAGGTCGTCGCTTCGTTACGGAATGGAAAATGTTTCGGAAGCGTATAAAAACTCTTTCGTAAAGCTCAAAGTTGCTGTGGCAAATGTAGCAACTTGCGAATGTTAGCAGGAAGGAGATAAAGGTCAAAGAAGAAGATAAACGAGAGAAAAGGGTTTAATATTTTGGCAAAAAAGCTTTTCTTAGCGCCTCGTATATTGTTTTTTTTTTTTTTGCCAGCCGAAAAAGAACCCCTGGAGAGAATCCTTGAGAAGGTGAGGAAACGCTTCGGGGTAGGCACAGAAGGGAAGTATGAGATAAACGCAGAACTCGACTGGAGTTGTCGTCGTTGTCGTGTGAGACTCGGGTGGAGGTTTCTCGTGTGACAGCCTTTCACGTCTAGGGTCGAGGGTCTCTGTTATAGGGCGCCGACCCTCCTTTGTGACGAGCATTCTCCGTTCTTACGTTATTCCTCAAGGGAAATCCCAACTTAAAAATCCACTGGTTGGCACAGCAAAAATAATGCTAGACAGTCATCGGCATATTCGTTTATCTAAAGCTTCCAGTTCTCTTTTTTACGAGCCAATCACTGAATCGTGGGATTTTTTCCAGCTGGATGCCGATAACTGTATCACCCTCGAGCCCGATAAGAACGACACACGGGAACACCGCTATATCTTCCTTTTTCTTTGAACAACGAGCAGTCAAACTCCTCGGCCTCTGTTCCCACAAAAACGATGCTCTATCTCCTCGTAAACCTTCATCCTTCCTTCTCGTGCCTTTCATATTATATTTCACGATCTTCAAAAGAGTTTAACCCTCTTTCGAGTCTCACGAATCGTCATCAGCAAACTTTGCCCGTTGACGGCTATAACAACGCTTGAAGCAACTTGCAGAACGTTTTGAGGTTGAAAACGCGGTAGACTCTTGATCTTTCTCCCCCCGTTCCTTTAATCTACTTTACAAACAACCAACTATATTCTCAAGACGCCAACGATTGTTCTTAATTTTATTGATACCTAAACGTTCACAAGATCGTTCGAAGCAGGACTTCCCCGATCGTTAGCAAACAATTGCTCTCCATTATTCCTCTTCGCAAGCTATTTGTATCAACGCGTTTTTTATCTTCTCTTGATCTTCACAAAATCACCAAGTTATTTCTCTTAATATGTTGAAACGATTATTCGAATTATGAAAAACGTGAAAAATCGTGTAAAAGCCTTTCTACAAAGTCTGTGTAATTGGTAAATGTACTCACCTCTCTTGTAGTCTTTTTCGAGCGCTTCCGTTCGAGTTTGGGTGTTTGTGACAAAAGTGTGTAGTCGCCGCCCGTGCCGCCAGCACTTCTCTGTCTTGTGAGGGGCGTATGAGTGGCGGTAGGTGCACGAGGTGGTGGTGAAAACGTGACACCCTGCGGTAGGAGAGTATAACCGAGATTCTGCGACTGTACGAACGGCGAGTTCGCCGGAAAGTGATTAGCAACCACCGGAGCCCAATATTGGTGTGAGTGTCTCGCCGGCGAACTTCCTGAATTGCCAATCAGACCGACACCAACGTAATCGTATTAAAAGCATCTCGAGACATAACTTATTAATCGATGAAACCAAAAATACCCTGATGATAGAATGATACCGGCTCCTTGATCCGATTTGAATGAATTTGTCGTCTGCACTGATGTCAAAAACAATTTGTCCGTCTCATCGTTTTTTAAAATTATTGTAAACCATTGAGGCAATTTCTTTATTTTTTTAATCATTTACTCTGCATTCTTGCCAAAAGGTCAAAGAACTTTCGATATCATCGTATCACGTCGATTCCGTAGACTAATTATCTAATCAAAGAGTTTTTTAAATTTATTTTTCTCTACGTTATTTCTTACGTGTTCAATTTGGAAAAATTCAATTCCTGAAATTTCTTATGCGGTAAAAATAAGTTCATATTTCTTACTGTCACTGCGTGGATTGCTGTGCCTTCTCTGCTGTTTCCACGTCGAAGATCTCACTCTACCCGCAGTTTCCGTATTGACAGCGTCAACGCTGAGACTCCTGGCAACTCCCTTGTAGGGATTAGATTCAGCGTTCTCAGTAGCTGCCGCAACGCCGGCGAGTTGTTCGTTGAGTGCGTAAAGTTTTGATGTGATATCCTTGCCAATGAGAGTATTCAGTACAATTTTTAGAAGAGGCCTATGCCTCAATACCCTCATAAGCCGCATCCTCGTCCAACATATATAAGTACTTGATTCCTCGGCGCGTATCGTCACCTGGAAGACGTCGTCGAGATTCTCGTGGGTGGCTTCCCACTCCGGTGAATCGACGAATTGATAAGACCTTACGTAGTGTAGATGTGTGCCGTCGCACGTTACTTTCAGTCTGCATTGAACATGAGAGAAAGAAAAAAAAATTATGTTTCAATTTGCTGTAATAAAATTATCACTTATTTTTTCGCTAGAGTTAAATTAATGGGGATTCGTGCCATTTGTTTGAAATGTAGTTTATTTTCAGAAGAGCCGTGGCTAAAAAAATCCACCGAAGTTCCGGCACCCACTCCCTTTATTTACTCGGAACTAATTGGAAAATATCAATGAGACGAGTTATCGATCGTTGGCGGTCGCCAATTAAATTTCCAACGAAATATAATAAAGCTGCGATCTAATGAAAAAGAAGGAACCACGCAGTCGCGCTGCGGACGCAAATTTTCAAAAATATCTCTGAACAAAAATAAAAGGATCGACTGGTTTATGCAAGGAGGTTTAAAACAAGATTAATCGGACTAACTTGCCACGCAGTAGTATGGACAACCTCTCGTCAGCCGGCGTGACTCCCTCCGTTGCGTAAGTTTGCCCAGGATCGAGCTTCAATATTCTCGCTTCTTTGGCAAGTTCCTGGAAGTGTTTCTTGCTGACCCGATAAGGCTTAAACAGCTTTAAGTAGAGTTCAGCCAGTTCAGGACTGAGAGCCGGTGGCAGGAAACGGCAGGCTAATATCAATGAGTGTATGCCGTTTAGCAGACCCAGAGCGAGACACCACAGCATGGCGTCAAGTGCACAGATCGTTATGCCGGCCCAAAGAGCAGCAAGCATGAAGCCCGCTGTGAGAAAAGTGCGTAGGGCAAGTACCGAGGCCTTGAATGACCTTGGCACGAGAAAGGCGGCGGCGAAGAAGAGATTGGCTGCCTGAGTCCAGATGGCAAAATAGATAATTGAAAAAAAAAAAAAAAAAACAATGAAAACATCAAAATGTCATCGATAAAACCGAAGAATTCATCAAAACTAAAAAGTCACATTTTGTCAAATAATTCAAGAATCCAGAATTTTTCTTTTTGTCGAAAATTTTCGATTTATACCGAGACATTACCTGGAAGAGTTTGTGCTGAGCAGATTCCCACTCGTCGCAATAACCACCTGGCGGCAGTACCGTTGTGTTCAGTCTCTCGGTTACGTTGCTTGTCTCAGTTCCATTCCACGCGTCGACCCAAAGCTCCGTGTAATTTAGATCGTCGAGGGAGTAACCACCGAGATTTACAAGACCGCTGTAGTTGAAGCTGTAGTAGCCGTCGGTGGGATACGTAACCGTGGCTGATGTTGCATCAAATGGCGTCGATCCTGTGCTTGTCAGAAGGCTACTTGCGGACGTGGGAACGTCGGTCGTATTTGCCATTTTTCGTCGTTGGCGCGTGGTACGGGCCATCACCTGCTTCTTCGCCTATTTTTTTAAACAATCCAAAAATCATTTTTCATGTGAAAAGAAATTAAACAATTTTGTGGTTTTTCAACTGCTTCCGTTATTTATTAATTAAATTTGTCATTTAAGCACCAGACATTTTTTCTCTCGATTAAAAGTTTTTGAAGCACCCAAGACTCTTACGAGCAATGCGATCGTAAACGAAACCATTCATTCATACGTTTCTATAAATTCTGTAACCATCTCCTAAATCCTCGCACTTTTTCGTGGATTTAACATCCTCGAGATTCAAGCTCGCCTTACGAATATATTAAAAAAAAAAAAACATGATTATCGGATTCTGGTTCGAAGTTTCTGATGAAATTGTTGGTGCGAGAAGAAATATAATATGCATAGAAACCCTACAGACGTATCCCCTTTAAAATCGCTCTTTCACAATCCTCCAAGGAGTATGCAAATGGAGAATTTTTCACAACCACACGAATTTTGCATCATGTGAAGGAAACCCAGTTCCCCTTTCTCGTGCTTTCTTCTTCCGAGGGAGCAACGATGATCTTTATTACGCTTGATTTGCTTAAAGGATAAAAGGGTGGCGGCGCTCGTCCCTTTGTGCACGTTTGGCCGAGTCTAAGAGACTTTCCGTGCCGTATTAGCTCGCGGAATAAGAGGGAAAGCATTTAATGGTGTTCCAATCAGAGTCCATTGTCCAGCTTAACTCGCTCTCGTGAGAAAAGCTGGACGTCTTATTCGCTCGTCTTGGAACGAATGAAACTGCGGCATTGAAGCTGCAGAAAGGAGTTACGAATCAGAAACTCAAACCCACCAAGATGATACCCGGAATGAAAGAGCGAAGTTCATTTATTTTAATTGGAAAAATAAAACCAATCAAAATTGCACTAGTGCACTGAAGTGGGGCATTGATGTGGAAACAGTGACGTCAATGGCCCGTTTCCACTCATCAGCTGTTCACGAATCATAGCGCTGCCCTTTTTCCCTGCACAATGCAAACTCCATACGAATTCCAATCAAGAAATTTCCTGGTCGGAATGTGATAAATTTTCAAAAGTTAACCTCGTTGTTCATAAATAAATGAAACATTACAAAACCAATCTTCCGTTTCGTTGTATCCATTCGGATATTGTTTCGACGTACTCATACCAACATTTCAAACGATTCTTCAATTGGCGATGTTCCAGAGATTATTTTTTCTGAAATCAAACCAATTTTGCTTGTCTCAACGTGGAGTTGCCATGTTAGCCAAAACTTATTTGTTTTCGATAATATTGAATCCGATAAAAAGCATTTTATGTACATATGAAAAAGATGAAATGATATTGAGTCGAATAAAATAGAAATTTATTTTTGATCGCAAATACAGTGGCTCGAAATTATTCGAACCAATTCCGTTCATCTCGACGAGATAAACTGAATACACGGCGAGTTCGTTATTTGTATTTCAATAAATTCGATCGTTGCATTGTTCCAAATATCATGTGGAAATCGTGTCAATTTCATTCAAAATGTCTGGTTGCATATTGACGAAAAAACGCGCCAATTTTGACAGGACAGAAGTCTCTTCGATTCAATGGATTGTGAAAGACTTTCATTCAAGTTTCGTCTTTCTCGCTCTGAGGCAGTGTCTCCGTGCCTTCAGCCGAAAGTCACTCTCTGTCGAACAGGCAATCTAGCATGCCTGGCCTTCCAGTCTATTCTTCGTAGAGTTCCTTCTTTTTGCTCCAAATAGAGACCGAAAACTTATCGGCTGCTACCATCCCTGCCTGTGGAATTTTTCCGATAGTCAACGAGGCTTTCAAGAAGACCATGAAGAATTCGGTCATTTCGTTCGCTCTGATACGAGCTCGCAGTGTATTATCTACTAGCCTCTTCATATGGATTCCGTATAAATTCGATGAATAACGAAAACTTGAATTTTTGACAGATTTTGTTTAAAAGAGTATTTGGACAGTTTTATTTCGATGTTTATCCTGCATCTAACTTTTTGTACAGTATTTTAGAAATGGGCCACCCTGTTCTTATCCTGAAGACATGGATGTAGAAAGTTTCTACCCTCTCGTCTTTATAAGCCGAGATCTCCCCTGCCCAGCATCTCCAGACCCAGAGATGCTTCAATATTGGGGATAAAAATCGATTTTATGGTATATACTAAAAATGCTTTCTGAATGTATGTATAACGATGGAAAAGGAAAACGCATTAGCCATGCAGATGAGAGGAGAAGGTTTTATTCAGCTAGCCGTTACTTTGGGAAAATCGATGTGGAACAGTTGGAACCTTAACTATACTACTCGGTTTCTCCTTTTTCCTCTTTCATCATTTCGCCACACTCTCGTTCTCTGTAATTTTACTGCGTGATACATGGGCCCTTGCGAGAGTTTCAGGAACGTGGTTTCTCTTGAATATTCTCTCTCTCTCTCTCTCTCTGTCTCTCTCATCCGAGGCCACTAGCAGTATAGATTTGCATGGGAATTAGCTTAGCAATTCCAAATCAACCACGTGGCCACAGCCAGTCGACCATCGCCACAAGGGTATTAAAAGCGTGTACCAGAAATAATCGTGTTCTCCAACAACTTTCGTCTCAAGTTTGATTCTACCGACTCTCGTGAATTTTCACACACGATGTCTTTCTACGTTTTATAATATGAAGTGTCTCCTGGTGCAATTATGGCAGGGAAAGATGCGATTTACTGACTTTAAAACTCGTGTAAAACGTTTGTAAGAATTTCTGAACCGATAAAATTATAATCTACGCTTTTTCAGATTTTGCATCGACTGCATTTGCATTTGCAAGATTGCATTCGGTTGAGGGTTATCAACTTTGCGTTGTAACACAAAACGAAAACGATCTATTCCAGAAAAAAAGATTAATTTATCGATAAATCGGCGTAGTGATGAAAAAAATTCTGCAATTCAATTTGTCCGATGAAAATATTGGCAACGATGACAATACACTCGTCAAATGGTTCTTACAGCTTTTCGTTCCTGAAATTCAATCGCTCGCAACAACTGCCGTATAAGATTGATTGCTATTTCGGTATAAAGACTCGAGGAACGTGTTTTGCCGTCTCATTTTGTCGTCGATTTACCAGCAACAGAGAGTCTCTTGCTTTCGCATCGACGAGGAAAAACAGGGATAATATTGGTTGTAGTGGATGCGACCCGCTCGAAGAGTTTTGTGCATCCGTCCGCAAAGCATCTCAATCTATAAGTATATAGGCACGATGTATAGATATACGAGCTTTCCATGATCGGCTCAACCACCGGGAAGATAACATTTCGATTTTCACTGGGACGTGTGCCACTCCTTTATAGAAATATAAGTTGCTTCATCGTGCTTACACAGATTCTTAGCTCAGGCAGAAAAAGAGGATTCGGGATGAACGAGTCGCGAAAACTCTCGAGGACATGTAGAAAAATGCGGGATAAAAAAAAAACAAACTGGAAATAAAACTCGATTCTTTTTTTATTAACGGCTTCTCTGTCTACGAAACTTTTTTTTTCCAAATTTGATTCAACGTGAAATCTGATCGTGACCGTGATTCACGAACAAGATAATATGAATAATTTCTTCGCGAATCACTTAAAATATTAAATGATTAATTACAGCTCGATGGATCCTGATTAATAAATAAACTTTCGCACTTTACCTCCTCGTGTAATGCAAAGAAAAAAAAATCTTTTATCAACCCAGCGAGAGGTCCTACATTTCTTGCTCCACAAAAACAACAGCCAGTAAACTTTTGCCTTCTTCTTTCTTTGCCCCTCACGTTTTTTTCTAGTTCTCCAACCAGACGGGCGTTGTCTACGTTGAACAGAGAACAGCGTGGGTGATAGAACGAAGGAGAGACAAACTGCCGGAAGTTTATCCTGTATTCTTGCTAACCCCGTTGTTCGGAGGGTGAAGCAGGTTCTTCTTTATCCCATCGAGCTTTCAAACTTTTTTCCCTCACCCTCCTATTCTCGTTCGACCCTATCTCACTTTTTCTTGTCCCTCAGCTATTCATACACGAATAGACCTTTCAGACTACAAGTAAATATGAAAAAGAGGGCAAGAAACTGAAATATTTGTTATTTGAACGACCTCTTTCCTACGAAAAGCGCTTATATATCTTGCCAAATTTTCTCCATACATTCAGCTTCACAACAACTTTTTTTTATTGCACTTTTCATATTAACTTCGTTTGTTTAAACATCCTATCCAGCTAAGTGCTTCATTCTACCCAAAATAGAAAATAAAATGTCCGTCAAAACAAGCTGCCAAGTCCATGAAATAGAAATTGTTTGTTTGTAACAATTTTTCGTTAAATCAATTTACTTGGGAATGGAAAAATATCGATAAAGAATGATTATATACGAGATACAAACTGAGATTTACTACAGAAAGCACGAAGGGAGTAGAGAGTCTAGGAAGAGTATTGGGGTGAATGAAAACAGGGGTAAATCGTTTGGTAGCCTGCTATATCGTTAGTTTGAGCGAGGTCGAGGTACATGGAAAAAATAAAGGCCCTGCGTGACTCGTGAGCTCGAAAGTCCTGTCCGAGAATAAATTCTCGTTGTGGGTTTGCTCGAAGTTCGTTCGATTTAACGAAAGCTTTTTCGAAACTCGTCGAGGCTCGAAAGTCCTTCGGGGCCTACTTTATTTACATCAATATAAATATATCGTTATGCTTGAAAATTTTCGTTGCTTTCTCTCGTTTTTAACATATGAATACGGAAATAACGTTGCCTGCATTGATACGACACGTCATCGAGCGATCGAGGAAAATACACTTCTGGCCATGCCCTTAACTATCCAAGAAACTTCGAGATTTTATCTCTGTATAGCCGACAACGACCACCGAGCCATGGAACACTGAAGGCTGCCGTGCTGCACCCTCCTAGATAAGTGTTCACGAAACAACATTTTGCTTCGAGAATACAAAGTGTATATCAATCCGTTATCTTTATAGGCTGCATATAATGTGCCAGGGTAGCGTCTTTCGTGAGTCAACCTCCTCATTCGAGTCTGACGCCGCACGTAAACTCCAAAGAGAATGTAATAAGCCCAGAGCTCACCATTGGGGTTGGTAGCAACCCCCACCAAATGGGTCATGCGTTCCAGGCTTGAAAAGCGTTAGGTTGCCCCAACAGTTTTACAAAAGTTTGCTCTTTTACGTTCGTAGTTCGTCAACATTTTTTTGCGATCCAATCTCATTGGGCAAGTGTTATCAATTTTATAGAATTTCAACACTCGTCGCTATTTATTCTTCGATGATGAAAACCGAGGTTAAAAATATATACCATAAGGAAATTAGTTTCAATCTCGCGACTCTGAAGAGACTCGTATCCAGCTTCCACGTGCATTCCGTCGTAAATCGAGTGAGGTAATAAAATCGTATGGCAAATATTATTGCAAGAAGGAATACAATCGTTTCGACGAAAGGATCCGAACAAGAAAGCCACCAATGGAGGATTTACAGAGTGATCTCGTTCCCGTAAAGCCGCTTTACGTCGGAAATCCCTTTCGACTTTCTCGTCAGTTTATCGTCGCGAAGTGGTTCTCACGAATGTATAAAAATACGTATATGTACTACGTCTAGTAAAACCCATCGGAACAGGACAAAATGTGAGTCTGAGAGTAACGTCAACGAAGGGTGTCGAAGAAGAGACAGTCGTAAAGCATCGGAGGACAGCTCTTCGTTTTACCGATTTACATATCGGTCACTTCCGGTTTATCGTCTGTTTATCTTTGTAGCGTTATCCGTATCGCGGGTTCGCATCATTTTTGAACATTCATAAAAGCCCTTGTACCATTACTCTCGAAAGGTTTCCGGTTGCCGATTTTCACGTACTTATGTATGTACGACCGCGTGTCTATGTTTACAACAACGTAACCATTTTACGAAGGTATACATGTGCGAATCCTGGTCGCGACGGAACCTACATGAATAATTGCTTTTGCCCAACGACTATACGGGACATAAAATTTCTCTGGGAATACGTAATGCGCCAACTTTATTAGCATCATCCTAGAAAATATATACGAGAGTAAATGTATCGTTATGGGCGCTCCTCTGTCATCACTTTCGACGAACCCCTTTTTCATGAGCCGGCTATTGCCATTTTTGAGCCACTGTACATTCACGCGTCTCCCTTATTTACGATATCTTGTTACGTGAAACGATTTTAACGAGGGCGAAAGGTATGAGTGTTCTAATTAGTAACTCCACAAAAGGAATTATCGATCATATTTTTCTTACGAGTTAATCGGGACACGTCAGACTCTTCGAGACTTTCTCGTGCTATGCAACACCAACGTTGTCGCCGTTTCAATGAAAAATGGAGTTAAAAAATAACTTGAAATATCTCGCTGCGTGGAAAGGGATGAGAATAAACGCTCAATGGCGATTCAGACGCGGGGCTTATGGTGATACTTTAGAACATAATATTTTACTGGATCCCCTCGTTCGGAATTCTTAGACTACTACACAGGACTACGCGCACGTTCGGGTCAACATGATTTTCTGAAATAACAAGAAATAAAGATTTGTGTTATTTCGGAAACATGAATTTTTGAAATTCCAAATTTATGAGTCAGTTCGTGCTTGCATCACATCAAGGAGAAACAATAATTACGCGATCCTTGGCGAGACTGGAGCAGCGTGCGTGAGTCCGACGGGTTTTACTGTGAGGCTTAATTAGTGACGCTCACAAAGGTGAGAGGTCGCTCGATATAATGAACGGAAATGACGCCGGTAAACGCGTGGCACAGGGACAACGATTCTTGCGGATTGGATTCTTCGGGAAATATTTTCAATCACTGCAGTGAAATGTTCGATGTGATTCGGATTTTCGTTTTACACTCGTCGTTCCTTTTTTTTTTCCCGTTCGCTCAGGGCGTTGGACCGAGTCGCTATTAGTCAAACGGAAATGAAGATCCTAACGAGAACTGAGAGGCATTGTCGTCGGAACGTCATGCGGAAATCATGTGATCATCGGAAATTTAGCGGCAGGATCGATTTCAAACTCGACTCGTTCATCAATCCACTTTGCAAAGTGACGATCAAGCTTTGTCTTAATTCGGAATGGAATAAAGAGACGTTACGATCACTCTGAACTAGGAAAATATATTTTTCTTATTAAAATTCAAATCCTCACAAAAATCTCGAGCTTAGGGAATTCTCATATTCACCACAGCAGTGATTAACTTTCATCAAGGTCTGGACTTTGCTGGAGCGATAAGGTTAGCCACATTCGTTCAAAAGTAAAGGAACTGGGCTTGCGAGTAAGCTAGTGATACGACACCTGATAACATAATTCGTTTACATTTGCCGTCTGGCGTGAATTCCAAATATTCCACTTTTATTCGAGATTGACTATAATTATGATTTTTATCATGAATTCGATGTTTCGTGACCTACTAAGATTTTTTAATTCTCTCTGTTGCGTTCGTTGGTGACAGAGTCGTCACATGGTTCGTCCCCACCAAAAATAAATGATAAAAATCGTTGTAATCATTCAGTCTGTTGCAATGAGGGAAATATGAAAATAAAAAAAAATAAAAAATAGCACGTGGCGAGCTGCAGACTGCGTGATCCTTGAATATCCGGTTGATCATTCATGACACGATTCCTTTAGCCCAACATTATATAACTCTGTTTTAATTGCATTAATTAAACTGCACAGCGTTCAATTCGCAAATTGGATAGACAGGGAAACCGTAATTAGCAAATGGCATAACGCTCATTGAGGTCTTTCCAAGTCAGATCAATTTGACTGGCCTATATAAAATGTATATGTGGAACGGTCGCTTGTGTTTTCTGTGAACTGGCAAGGCTGGACGATCCTCCAAATCCTGCACATTTTACTCGCGGCTGTAAACTAATTTGCATCCATTTGTAAAAGAGTAAGTGCAATAAATATTCTCTCGTGCATCGAGACAATCAAGTCATTTTAACCGTCGAGCCTTCGAGAGTTCATTCGGGCAATTATCCAAAAAAGTAAGCAATTTGTTTTTTGGGTGGTTTCGTCAGAATTGTGTAATTATCATTAATTTTTTTTTGTTTTATGGAGGGAAACTTTTTAAGCTCGTACGATGTCCTGGGCTGATGAACAAAAATAAAATGCCAAAAATATTTCACGCATTTATTTTTGGGTCAGCCCACACTTTTAAGGAGCTACGACATTAAGAGAAAAATAATGAAAGTATTGTTGTTATCGGTTTTCAATCAAAGTGTAAAAGTTTCAAAATAGAACGTAATTCTAAGGCAACGACGATATGTCGACTGCAATAAAACGACTATGAAAATTCGTCGCGTCTTCCAATTTGTTTAAATGGAGATTTGTGTCTTTTACGGAATATCACGCCTTGTTTTCGTTCTTGCCGCCTCTCGAGAATTCGATTAAACACTGCCTGCTCCGACTTTCAAACGTATGAGAAGATTCGCTGAAATTCACTCGCGCTTGTTCATCTCACTCTTTCGTTCTTCCATTTTCTCCTTTTCTCGCTATTTGTCCTTTTGTTTCTCTCCCACTTTTTGGATCTGTCTTTCGTTTTTGGCGTCTCGATCTTGAGCGAGCTTTCGGTACTGTTATCCAAAAGGGACAAACAGCAGGTTGTCTCTCACGAGACAGCCTTCCCGTGGAGCAAAAGTCAGCATAAAAGTTCCAATTCCATTGGTACGTTTCCAATTCCATCTGGTACATGTATCTCTCTCCCTCCTTGTCTCTCTCTCTCTCTCTCTCTCTCTTCCTGCCTTGTAAGTCGAAGACTCCCAAGGCAAACCAATCGACGCTAGAGCGATTTATTTACGGCCTGAGAGAAACTTTTCATAAAAGCGCAGTGACTGAACTCAGCTTTGCGTTGGAGAAACTCATTATGCATGTATGAGGAATGCCGTAGAGCCGATTGGTTGCTCGACGATGAGGATCAATGTCCTTCCTCACCCTCTAATCAAATAATATATCTAAATTATTCATTTCGCTATCTATACGGATCGAGATCCATCGGTTGTACGCTCGATATTTCAAGAAAAACTACAAATTAGACGTTGATCTCTTTTCGCCAGAGAAGCAAACGTAACTTTAGTCTTCCCGAACTATCAAGAATCTCCGCGGAAAACGTGATTCTGCTTTTTAGTTATCTGCCTCACGCTCGCCCAACTGATAGATTGCCTTACGACGAGCAAGAGGATTTTATTTTCCCTGAATCTTTGCAGATGCTTTTGCAGAATTTCAGCAAGTTCGTACTTGGCTGACTTTTAAATGAGATCACCGGAGCTGACCAGAACAGCACTCCACAAGATTACTTTAAGGACTACCGAATAAGAGCGATTTAGAAACTCTTTTTATGGCATTCGTTACAGTGTTTAAAAGTGGGCTATATGTTACTGTATCTACTTTCCTCATATTCCCAAACTCCCGGACTGCAATCAATTCACGACCAGTCGATAAATTGCAAGGGGGAAAGAATTCCTGACCCGTGATACCGTGGAAGTAAATCTGGTTAATGGAAATTCGTTAGGAATCCGGGGGGGGGGGGGGAGATGAGAGTCTCGGTCTTTTGGTTCGCAGTGGAAAAATCTTATCGTATGGAAACAATCGTTTCCACTTCAAGCGTCGATGGTTGGCTCCGCATTGCTGGGAGCTACTGGCTCTTAAATTTTTTTTTCCATCGACCGCGTCTGGCTTCTTAAAATATTTCGCGAGTATATAACTTTTCGAGTCTTTTTTAAAATGAATTGCTTAAATCACGAACATTATCGGAAATCATGGAAAAATGAAGAAAAACTGTGTTTCGAATTTTCTGCATAAAAATCTATCAAATGATTTTTTTTTCAAATTTCGTATCATCGAGAAATCAAATGGATGGAGATTCTGGCGATGTGTTTTTTTTTCTCTCTACATTTATTGAATCCTTGAATATTTTGTATATAAATAGTCGGTGGCGAAGAATGCACAACAAAGCTCCCGCGTGCAGGTTGCACGTGATAAGCGAAGCAATGCACTTCGCACACATGGGAATATTCTCATTCATGAGAAACAGCATGCACACATACTCCCGCAAACATTTACGCTTGTGGCATACAAAAAAAAAATGAAATCCCGTTCGATTGGAAAAATATTGCCGATAGCTTTGCTTTTTCAAATCCTGCTTCACTCTTTGCTTGCCAAAGTATTGTCCATCTTGAAAACCTTTCTCCGGACCAGCTGTTGTTTGTTACACATGAACGTTGTCACACACCGCTACTCCGTGGCACTCCTTTCCATAACGGCATCGAAAAATAGGTATAGCTTTAAGCAATCGGGATTTTTCTACATAAATATTCGTATGCATAAGCCAGAGACGTGATCTTTTGGGAAGCTTTTTTATTCAACTTGCTCCCGAGCATCGTTCCAGTAAAGCCAAGGACCGAAAGAAAGCAGAGTGTGAGACAGAGAACGGCTTTGAGAGAAAAATCCGAAAGCAGTAAGCTTTCCGCTGTGCCACGATCGTAAATTCCTTCAATTGAAAAATTTAGGAGCAATATTCTCGCTTTGTTACAAAGAAGTAGGAACTTTCGATTCAACGTCGATTTTTCTTACGTATAGATTTCTTTATTTTATGATGGAGAATGCGAGCAGAATTTGGTATCAGCTGAATTTTTTATATTGTATCGACACATTGGGTCCATTTGACCCCTGTCTGAGGAATTTTTTTTTTAAATTACGTATCAAGTTTCAGTTTAAAAATCGAGTTTTGGAGTATTGTTCCAAAACTGTCTTTTCTACACGATTCAATTAACTGTTAGTCAAACATTGAGTTTAATTTAGAAACTGATTTCATCGCCACAATATTATGCCTGGGAGCGTGAATTCTCTATTTTGAAGCACACGGAACGAAAATAGAATTTTATTGTTTCAACGACGAGAGAGATCGGTAAAAACGATCGAAAGAATTCCCATCCATTGAACCGACAGTCTGGAAAAAGTAATTGCTTCGGTTTTGAATTATTCATGATGATTGAACATACAGACGCGCGGAAAAACTCACAGGATAAAAAAAAAAAAACTCTCAGTGAGTCGGCGAAGAATCATTCATCCACATTTTTGTGCGTCTCATGAAGAAAAATGTGTGGGTGAATGGTTACAAATCCTCGGTGGTGAAAACATTAAGAGAAATGAACGGAAAGACTCCACGAGGGGTAGAGTTCATAGCCCTATAAGGCGACAATGGCAATTCATTAATTCCTATTATTCGTTCCGTCGAACGACGATCAGTCTCTTGGCTCGAATGTCAAAGACTTTCTCATGCCATGTTGCAAGGAATCATTAATAGTGCGAGCAAAATAGGGGGAAAAAATTTGTCTACACGCTGCAGGAGGTCGAGAGAAAATGTTTGAAAAACTTTTGTGACAGATGATTCTATTGTTTTTATTTCGTATTACTGCAAAACACGTCAGGAAGGAAATGATTTCCACCTCAATTTTTATATGACATCACTGGCATTAAAGGATTTGTGTCAAAGAACATTTCATCAAGAAAACTTTTTCGCATATTCGCGTAAGAATTCCGCATATTTTCTCTTATAAATAAAAACACGTATATTCGCAACTTGTGATAAAAAAAGCAACGAAAGGTGCATGCACCTAAAATAAACAGTGCTCGTGCAGAGTTTTCAATGAAAATAAACCTCGGCATAAAAGCAATCAGAAACTTTTCAAGTCCATATCTTTCTGATTTACAGTTGGGTTGAATAAAAGGTGCACACGTGTGTAGAATACGAAAATAATTCACGAGGTATCCCTTGGTACAACCCGTTGGCATCCTGTGCATGTAAGAGATTTGATAATTCGGCGTGTATCAACTTCTTGTGAATGCTGGATAAAAGATAAACGTGCAAGAAATACACAACGATCAAAATATCTTCATATCGTTATGAAGACGAAGTGAAAGATAACGAACAAGGCAAATATTTCCAGAATAAGAGAAACTACGGGGAAAAAAACAGATCGTGACTGTGTGAAGGAAGCGATAGGTAAAAAAAAACTATAATCGATGGAATGTGATTATCGTAAAAAAAAACATGAATATTCGGAGCTCATTTTTCGTGCAGATTTCAGTTAGTGTTTCTCAAGGACGGAAGACTGTCCATCGGCAAAAGAAACAAATCGCTGTGGAGTGGAAAGAATCGGTGACCCCCACTGAGTTTAAAAAAAAAGGAGGATATTAGATTTTCGCTCGCTGAGATGATTTCCCGTCGTTCTTTTTTTTTCTCGCGTATCGTGCTTGCAAGGCTGGCGCACAGAGGAGGCTCAGCATCTCTCTCCTCCTTTCTTTCTCTCGGTCTCTTGGTCTCTCGCTTCTCTCACGGCCTGAGATATTTGGCAGGAAATCAACGGGCGTAGGACTGTCAACGAGTGTGCCAAGTGAACGCACCTAAATTATCGTTACATCACATAAGAAAAAGGCATAGCGAGAAAAAGCGAGCGAGAGAGAAGGAGAAAAGTAGAGAATGAGAGGCGAGGCGCACCGGAGAGGATGGAGAACGAGGGAAGCAAAATCTAGTTTCCACGTTGCCAAGAGTTTACATACACATGTAGATAAAAATAGAAATAAAAAAAATGTGCATGGGACGAAGGGAAAGAGGCATTACACCAGTGGGATATGTTGGCGAGGAGAAAGGGAGCGCAAAAAGGGACGAGACAGAGCGAGACGAAGAGAGGAGAGAACTTGTGGATAACGGTGGCCGATGCAGGTACTCTGGCTACCCATGTGGTTGAAACTGAACCAGCGAATGAAAAAAAAAAATGAAATGGTAAAAAAACTCGTCACTGAAAAAGAAAAAGGAAAGGGACACGATGGCGGTGTAACGGTTGGAAAATTTATTGGATCGCCGTTTTTCTGGAGCGTCGTGTGAGCGAACGATACCACCGGTAGTTCATTGGTCTGTTCATGAACTTACGTGGCTTGCAGGTTACTACTAAGCGCTCTTCCATTTCAGTCTGTTAACTCACATACTTTATTTAATTTCGATAAACTTTTACCGTTCCCGACAAAGCACGTATTTGGTTTTTACAACTCAGACCCTCAGGAGATGATTAAAGTTTTTTCGATAATCTATAGCTTTTATATTTTATCGAATATTTGTGGTTTCTTTTAACTCGATCAACCCAAATTCTTCATCGAATATTTCGACGTATTTTTATCTGCTAATTTAATTAAAACAGCTTGAATGAAAAATATCCAAAAAATCAATCGAACCCTTTTATAGATAATTCGAACGTTAACTGTCAATTAATGGACATGACGATTTCATGAGGTAAATTTAGTAAAGGCTTTTCGGACACCCTGTATTCGTTGAGATCTGCAAAAGCGACATGACACGATGCACAGAAACGAGAAGATCCAATCGCAAATAAAAAACGTAATATACGTGATGCAATCGAGAGTACAGGCTTGATCGATCGTACACTAAGTTATGTCAAGTGCACTGTAATCGTCATCGATCGGAAAGCGATATACCTTGCCGATAAAACGTGAGTAGGTTTCTCTGAAAACAAAAAAGAATATGCATTTAAGACGATCGCTGTTTCAATATTATGTATGTATAAATGTAAGGAATCGGATATTCTGCAATAAAGAAGAAAAGGACGCGTATCTCGTTTCTACAGCAATATATGCTAAAGGAAAAAAAAAAAATGCACAAAGGCAAAATCGACTCATGTACAGGGGAAAAAGAAGGCAAAGGGATTTCAGTTTCAAAGTGGCATGAAGTCGCCTTCACGACTGTACAAATAAATAATAGGAAAACTTCAATAAGAATGAAAAATTAACGATTAATTAGTCATCAATTGCATGCAACACTAAATCGCGAAGAAAAAACTCTACCCGATGAATTTTGTGACATCGCATCGCGATGGTTGCTTCCATGCAGCAGACTCAGTTTTCGATGCAAAAACTGTGTACATTCGTAACGTTCTCCATAAAGCTGAGAAACTAATGTGACGTTCGTGTTAACCGATATAACAAGACTCCATCGAATGATTGGTAAGACGTACAACGAGGGTCGATGAATTTATGTGATGAGCGTTTCGACCCCCTTTCCTTCAACTCTGTACTACCATCCTGACCATTGAGTACATATAGCCGCTACAGGCGGTTTCCAGAATCGCACACAACCCCCAAGGAATGTTGCAGCAGCAAAAAAAAAACTCTTCAACCACGTAATTCTAGTCGGAACTTTTGGAAAGATATCAAAACTGCAAAATAATCGCAAATAGAAACAATAAATGCTCAACGTATCCGCAGGATTTGAAGCGTTGGTGCTATTTCCTTATTGGTTCCTTCTCCTTATTAGTTGATTAACATTTTGTCGATAGTACTCACTGATGCTCTTCGGCAACGAGTCATCCACAAAACCCTCAGGCCTTGGCCGCATCTTGTGGAATTCTCTGTATATATACATAATTGTATATAGATGAACATGGACATACTATACTGCCTCGCAGTATTGTTGTATATGCCCTCCGTAGATAGATTGAAAGAGCTCACAAAAGGGGAAGTTGTCTCATAGCGTATATAGAGGTAGACATTTCTAAGAGTTATTGTCACGTCGGTAGAACTTGATGCGTCCGAATTCCACACTACATAGAAAACTGTATATACGTGTGCTCATGCGGACGTAATATAACATCACAGGAGTGCGAATGCGATGCTATCGTCTTTTTCGTTTGTAGACGTCGACAAGCGAGTCTCAACACTGCTCAATGTATCCCAAGCATGTTCTGGAAAATCTTATACATGGAAAGAGCAGGACAGAGACACATTTCTCGAGGTACACGTATGAATCAGCCTTTCTGAGGAAAATATGCGCCTACCTGTCGCGGCTTCTCTGAAATTCATGCACAAAGCAGTTGCTCCTGGTGAATTTCCAACGTCGTGTATCACATCAACATATAGACGTCGTTCGAGTCACATGGACATGGGCATTCGTCGTAGGAACATGCAACCGATCCTATGCAGCGTTAAAGGAATCCTGTCACTCGTTTTTCGTTCTGTACGACAATTTTTGTTGAACCAACTTCTTTTCCTGCGTTTTTTTCGGTTGGAACGATTTTTTGTTACCGGAAAATTCTCGATGGTCGTTTAAAATCGATTCATCCAATACGAACGACGACTAGTGTATATTCAGAAACCTTCTTAATGCTATTGACTGCCAGCATCCTTTATATTTCTTGCGCACGAATGACTGACTGAATTATGCAAAATTTATATCAACAGATCTTGGGAATGGATTATATAATTGGATAAATAATGGCTCGAGTAATGACCCAAGTAAGCGCACTGCATTAGCATAATTATTAACTGCCAGCAGGTTGTTCACTGCTTTGATGACGTATAACGTTTCCTAGAGTTTCGTTTAAATAGACTTTAGTGAAACTTTAAAAATAGGACGAAAGTACATTTTTTACTTCCGTTCAAGTATCAGAAAACAAACAACAAAGGGATCACGTCCCATACAAACGTTCGCGGTCAAGAAGTTTTTATATTTAAAACGCTGCGAATTTTTGGGAAGCAACAAAATTGACTCGGTCAACAATCAACTCTCTAGAGAATTCGTAAAAAACTTGAATGTCGAGAGCAAAATATACATTCCCTTTAGGAATTCACATCGGATTAGTGTGAAAAAAAATACTGTTCTTCCGGAACTGTGGAAAGAATTAAAAAAGAAATTAAATTGAAATTATTGCAGGGCTACTCGTGACAACTTTGTGTACGAATCCTGTTAGACATTATGCATGTAAAGAGGGGTGACCCCGATAACGGTGAGGAGATTCGACGATTCATTTCTCAATAACACGCGAGTCTGATAGGAATCGCCCTTTTTCCTCAAGGTGTATCAACCCATATACAGATATACGTACGATCTTTTTTCGCATTCTTGAATTATTTTCACTTTTGATACAACAATTAAGTTTTTTTTTTACAGGTATATAAATATTCCAAGTTCAGTCATTCAGATCTGAGCTCAAGCTCGTCGGAAGCATTTTAAAAAATGATTGAATCAACGAGATCCGAAATGCTCTCTGCTCAGCCATATTGCATAGCAAGAAACATGCAGTAGCATGAACGGAAAGAGAGATTGTGTGTGTATGAGTGTGTGAAAGGGAGAAAGATTCTTCAAGACCTAAATACGTCAAATTCGAGGTTGTAAAGTTCACCGAGTACGTGTGTATTCTTTATCTATGAAGAAAAATGCACTGCTTCAAGTTTGTGATCACGAACAGGGTTCCCGGGGATTACGTCTAGAAATATCATATTCAAACGTTGATATAATATTCTTCAACGACTTATTGTTTACGAGGAGCTGTAATACACACGACGAAATTGTTTATCACTATCGAGATTTTTTTCCATGGACTAGCAAACGGTCCATCGATTTTGCTCTAGCGAACTTTATTTCATAGTTTTTCGAAACGAAATTCAATTTTGCATCCGTTGACCTTGTCCCTATATCACGTCTTCGTTATTTTCCGTTTACCGTCGACTGCTGGGAGAAAGGAGAAGAATCGAAACGAAAATATCCTCGATTATTGTTTGCAATGAATTCCAAAATATCTTTCAACACTCTTCCTCAAAAACTTTCGTAATAATTCAGTTTTTGCATAGGCACGTCGGGCTAGCCCCTCGTTATGAGCTTCAATATTATACCAGAGTGCATCTGAGAGAAACCTCTTGCTCCATTTCTCCATTGCCCAGGAGCTTTCGCACCACTAAGACCTCGATCTTATATCGGTATGGCAATCTTAACTTTATAAAGGGCAGCAGCCCGGTGGGGGTTCCATTGGTGATTACTACACCGACGAACACGTATATATGTGTATAGGTGTCTGGGCGGTGCACAGGGTCGAGTCGTGACTTTCTTCTATCGCTGCCGGTGCTGGTTCTCTTGGTACAGAGGGTGCACAAGGTATCGCGCCTTGGCTTGGCTCTCCGGGTCAGGGTGAATCACGTGACGTCATAATGGGGTGTGGTGATTTACGCGAAAGCTCCTTGGGCATCGCAGATTGTATATCGCTCGTTGTGCACAATGCACCAATATATTTGTATTTGCACCAAGTCAGCCATGTTTACGAGGCAGGAAAAAAATGGTGAACGCGCAGCCAGGGAGCAACTGGCATGGTTTCAGGGACACTGTTTACCATTCGCCTAAGCTGATTATACATATATCGCACCACCCGTATATATATGTGGCTTTGTGGATACGTAAACTAAAAGAATGAGTTAGATGTCACTTTGCTGCCTGACGCTAATTTGTTTGCTACCAGAGCCCTTTCTCATTGCGATCGCAAACAACAGCCGTTATTCGTGGACCAGCTAAAACGATGACAGGAGTTCCAGCTCCAATTTCAACGCTCGGAACCTCTCGTAAATCTCATATGGTATTCGCGATTCCTTTTTTTTTTTTAGAAACATCATTCATGAGTTATTTATAACTGGAGGTTATGGAAAAAAAAAACCAGCAAATAAACGATCAAGCTAGCGAGGGGGCTGCGCAAAATATTGGGAATTGTCTTTGCTGCTCGGATGACGTGCTGCGTGATAGAAAGGATATGATTATTCTAACGCGAATTTATTGCCGGAAGCGGAAAGGCACGCTTCTCTCTTCTCTGCTCATGAAAATGTATTGCTGTCTTATATCACTGACACAGTGTTGTCAAAAGTACCAGCAAATTTATTTCAGTAAGATTCTCAGTCGCGTCTGATAGACTCGCCGTATATCGGACTTTTTCAGTAGAATTTTCATTTTCACGCATGAACCTCAATGGCTTTATTCGCTGGCCTGGAATTCATCTTACAGATACGAACTAATATGGAGTGACAAATATATTCGCGACTTTGTCATGAGGACAAAAATCACGTTGAAAAATCTGATTTTTTTTGGTTTTTACTTTTGAATTTTAACGCGGCTAAAAAAAGTTGTAAATTTAGACAATTGTACTGTTTTGAAGACAGCGATAAATTTCCAGTTAATTACGTTGAAATTTACGAGGATGAGAACTAAGCGGTTTTTCACATCAGAAGACGAAATACGAAAAAGTTCAACTTGTGCTTGCAGCATGAAACCTTTGACCCAAGGAATTGGGAAAAGCTCTTCGTAAAAGATGGAATAGCCTGACAATTGCTGTCGGACTGCAGTAAAAAAAAAAAAAAAAAACGAAAAAAAAAACCAATTCAGCAGATGTCGGAAGAGATCGCGACACTTATTTGCTCTTTTATTGCTTCTTCACCTTTTGGAACGGCAAAGATAACGGAAAAGGATCTTCTAAAATGATCGTACCTTCCGAGGGTTCTGGACTTGTTCACATTATCTATTTTCTTTACCCCCGAGCTTATCACGGTGTGGCATAAATAAATATGACTTTTGGGGGAGGAAAAACTCTCTCGTTCTCCAAGAATTTTATGTTTTTGCTCGACACATGAATGACTGGAGCAATAACACAAAAACTTGGGTATTCGTAGTTTGAAATTCACAGCGAGTGAGTGAAAGCAAGAAACGAGAGAATCGAGAATGAAAGCTCGTACAAAATTCTTGTTCCATTCAGATAGCAACGACGGCCGGAGGTACTGTGCTCGTTGAGTCCCTTGCGGCGGGTCAGTTATCATCCCCATCGGTACAAACACAGCAACTGGCAGAGAGGATCGACAGTGAGTCCATCGATGTTTCAAACGACAAGGTAAAAACAGAAAAAGTGTATACCGACACTTTGCCATCACGTCCGAAAGAGGAGCAGGTCGTAGGGAAGAGGATTTGAAGGTGAGATGGCCGAAACTGCTGGAAACCCTGATCCAATTCAAGAGCTGTCCAACGTAAACGTATCAGACGGTATATCCACCTTAAACGAATTGAGACTGAGAGGGAATTTGGGGCTAGTTCGTGCACAAGCGAAAACGACAGTGATCGAGGGGAGAGTCTTGAGTTCAGCCAAGAAACGAGCATTTTTTTGGGACGTATGAAAGGTGTGAGTATCTTTCCATGATGGTGTGATCTGGTGAGTACACAATTGAGCTTAAGATTAAATTTTTTGTCAAAACAGAATGAATTGCACTACGAAATTATCGTTCACGAAATAAAATCAGTTTGATCGATACGAAGGTTTCGGTGTACTGGATAAAACTCTACGTCCTTGTATTTTCCTGTTGCGAAGAACAGACACGGAATAAACTCTGGAATCGACGTGATTCATTTTCGACTCCCTTCACCGATTGCAATTGGCCTTGTGTACAAGGGTCCTGATGTTTAGAAAGGATTCTCTACAAGGGAGAATGGCTTACTGTTTGTAACTTAATAAAGATTAGTTTGGTCTATAGGAAAATCGCTGACGTGGTCAGATGTCACGTTCTGGTACTTCGAACACACCCCTAAAGTTTGAACAGGCCTCGGATCAGAGATCGCGTGTGGCGGGAGGATTTATATAAAGATTTTTATTCTTTGGATCAATAGAAAATGTTGAGAATCTCACAGTCCTCGTAGTCGTGTACCTGACGTTTACTGCCAGCGGATAATACGGTCTTTAACCTTTGTCTTTCATATCCAACATGCGACAAGCATCATTTTGAACTATTGCAGAAATGCTGTTGAATATACGAACGGATCAACCGAAGAAGACTTTTGAAAGCATATGAATATTTCGTCGTTGTTTCAACGCAGTCGAGCGATCCTGGGGGTTTTTAAATTCTTAACAGACGAAGATATCGATCCAGATGGACCATTGATGTCATTTTTCGAATTAAGGAAAGGCACATCAGATGTTAAGTGACGAATGAGCGTGAAGTAATGGTGACTCGAAGGCTAGGCTCCCTACTTAATACTCTGTAGTAGCTACACCCACATTTTCCTAACCGCATGTCGAATTGGCTATTCGACGTGCCGATTCATCAATATCTCATCATCGACTTGGACTAGAGAATTTTTCTGCCAATAATTCCGTAATCTTTGTATTTCTGGAAAATTCCGAAGTAACTTCTGGGACAGCCGCAAGATACATTGGAAAGAATGAGGCTTTTGAAGGAGAGCTAGGAAAAAACGCTTTCATCTTCTGTTGGCAGGAACGAGAAAGGCATAATTTCAACTTAGCGTCTTTCCTAAAGCTCCATTTCCCGCCCACTTGTCTACTTTTACGAGAGAGCTTTTTTTTTTTAAGCCATCGATCAATAACTACCTCGGGAGGGTATAGAATGAGCTAAAAACTCAGACATTCCCGCGCTGAATCGTTTCTAACTTTTATGTAAACCGTCGGATATTTCCAACCGGAAGAATGTTTTTTTTTCGCACTCATTCCTCAACACGCCTGTACTACGAGCCTTTACTATGAACCCCGGCATAAGCGTTGATCGTCCAACAGTCGAAAAGTTCAGAGGCATGCTGGCATATGTCGGAAGGCGGTTCTTCTATCATCGCAAAGTCACGCGATCTTGAGCCGCACAACATTTTTCATATGTTGTTTACTGTATACATGTATGCACTGTTGAATTGATCAACAGTGGATTGTGGTGAACGAGAAAATCATTGCGAAACGTCACGAAGACTTTTAGTTTCAAATTTCAACCCTTTTTTCTTCTGCCCTTTGATATTGAGTATGAAACAAGATGAAAACACAGAGTTTCTTCCATGTCCATCATAGCAAGAATTTGAACAACCCCCATGGGGTTAATAAATAATTTTTCGTCAGTAATAAATAAATCTTTGTATCGATCAATGAATGGAGGTTAAATTTCTAACAACGTTAAAAAAGTTTCAGCTCGTTGCATATATGTGTACATTTTAAAGAGCAATTACTTTCAAGGTCGAGAACGAGGGGTTGAGTTATCGATCTACGTTCCCGTACGTATGTCTATGTTGTTCATGGATGGCTTGGAGGGTGGACGGTGCTAGAGTTTTTACGTCATCTATAGAAAAAGCTGAACGCAGGATAACACAAAGGATACCTAACGAACACCTCGAGCGAGCAGTGTGTTACAAAAACTTGCGTCCTTAAAACAGTCTGGACCATTTCGAAAAGTCTGTTAACATGTTTTATTCTCTACAGACTCGTTCTCCGTACGGAGCACTACCGCCGAAAAAAATCTCTTCATTGTCGGTTTGTTCCGAAGCCGTTCTTTACTCGAAGCCGACAACGAGAAAACAGAATACGAAATCTGTGACGTTAAGAGGTGTATGATTATGAGAAATATCTCCCTCGGTCTGCAGAAACCTCCGCGTAAATTAACGAGCAGCGAAATTCTAGAATGTAAAATGAAAAAAAAATCTCACATTGAAGAGAGTACATGGACATTCGTATATATATGAAACAACTCGGGAACACAACGTTGTTGTAAATTCTGTTGGAGCAGCATATCATTTTACCAGAATGATTTATGAGTACTGGTACAGAGAGACTCCAGACTTTACCATCTCTCGCATACCATTGGCCAAAAAACCATAAAAAATGCACCTGACCTCGACCACATTGGCTCGCGAATAACCCTTCCAGAGGTTTTGCCGCCTCTCGTTGAAAATATTGCTCGAAAATATTAATTTGAATATTTTTCCTTCTGAAACGAATATGATACACACTGAGCGATCAAATGGTACTGGAAAAAATCGTTGCTGCGAGCTTCAACGATTGCGATAAATAATAAAAATGAGTATCTTGCAAAAACTTCGAGTGGTGCTCATACAGGCAGTCAATTATTTCCAGGCCCGTTTCGAGCCGCGATTGTATTGTTGATGAAGCGAGGCGCCCCTAAAAACTTGAACGAAATCAGAAAAAAGCCTGAGTTCAGACTTTTGATGGACCCAAACGTGGATGTCGTAAGGACTGTCGTCGTTATAGCAACAAGCTCTCTTATTTTGCATCGTTCTATATCGAATGATAAAAGTCACGAATCGTGACAGCACGAAAATCATGATGTCAAAGTGGCGCGTGCGGATCTAGATTCGTTAGCTCGGTGAATTGGTCGCTAACGACTACCATCATGTACCCGGACGCTTGCAGAGGCTACTAAAAACTTTCAAGCACCTTTTCGACTGCGTGCTCTCTCACAAGCTTTCCCCCTTAATTATCACTCTCTTTTCACGGTATATATTTATTCTAAAAAAAAAAACTCTGATCAAAAGGTACACGGCAAAAATATGAAGCACCTTCCTCGAAGATGCAACGAGCGGTGGAGAATTTTACAAATTGCCACTTGTCTCGTAAATTTTCGTACAGAACGTCGTAACATTTTTCACCACAAGCCTGTCATTAGTTTCGTGCACTGAATCCTGTAAATTTTTATTTTTCATTTTCTGGACATCGTGTTAAAATTGTTCCTTTTAAGAACATTTTTCTTCCATTTCATTGGATTCTTCGTTTTGAAATTATCAAGTGCAGTCCTAATTGATTTGATAATGTACAGTATTTTTAAATAACTACGAAAAATAATCGCTTCGACTGAAATTAGGGGAAGGACCGTAAATCATGCTCATAATTCTCAAGAAGAATTATACTTCAGAGTTTATTTTCAAAGACCCTGTAATGCTTGGAACGAGTTATTTCCACGCAAGTGTAATCCCTAGCCTGTATCTTTTTTACCACTTTCCCGAATCTCATTCGTACTAAAAGATGTTTCTCATTTCACGATCTTCTGCCAAGCCAAGCGTGGCCGATTGTCCCAATTACGTGGCTTGTACAACATGCTCGAGAAACTAAGAGCTGCAAATGTTTACTCGTTCATATAGTTATATACACCATCATTTTGAAACGTCAGAACTCAGAGTTGGAAACCTCCGTATCCCTCATAATTGCATATAGTCAAGCAGCAGTTATTTAAAAAAAAAAAAGGTAATGCGTCATTTTTGGAGATGAATAGCTCACATAATCACATAAAAACTATAATGAATCAAAAATGCGCATAGGCTTCAAAAATTTCTGGAATAAATTATACAGAATTGAAAAATCTAATATTCAATAATGATTCCAATGAGAATTAATATTCATTATTTATTAACGGGGCTGTATTTTCGTAAGTCAATATTTTTAATATTTGTATTACCGAGAATTAGTTTAATTCATTTTTTCCATTCGATACTTGACGGTGTCTCGCCACAGCACGTTAGCATCTTAACACGCAAGCAAAGAAAAACATACATGGTCTCGCCCCACATTACAAGCGACACACCAAAGAGCGTGTACACAGAGAGGTCCGACACTCAGAAACTGACATACCACACAAACATACACAACACACAGAGAGACTCAGACACCCAGGCTTAAGGACACAACCGTGCTGATGCATCTGCTTTACTATCTAGTCAAGACATGTCTGACTAATATCGTCAGAATGACCTTAACCACTGTACGAGTCCCGTAGCTCGAATCGCATAGCACCATTCACGATCTTATTTAGCACGACCCACAATCTATCCAATTTATCATTTAACAGTTAACAGTGATGAATTAGTTCATACGTCAAGATATATTTTTACTCTTTTGTATGCCGCACGAGTGCCTTTTGTAAATTCGAGTCACGGTTTTTCTGACAAATCGATAGCAAGGGGTTCTGCCCTTCTATAAAAAATGAAGGGGAAGAGGGTAAAAAGAGTGGAAATTCAACACATTCTTTGTGACGATTCCAGAGCAAATTAAGTCATTCTTCACCGAGTTTCTAGTCAAATTTTTAAATCTCAACGAATAGCGAAATGTAGCGGTGAATAATATTAACTATTTTTAGAATCCTTGGAACTAAAGTTTCATGCGATAATGTGTTCGTCAGTTGGATGTCTGCAACAGTCGATTTTCTCTGAACCGAGGAAAGGTAACAAGTTGAGATGTGGCCTAGTTCAAGAACTTGCAGTCCGGTTATCAATAGAGAGAAAGAGAGAGCTTAATTTTTTTTGCCAAGTATCTATGCGATGACGAATGATGTTTGAGTGTGCAGAACCTCAAGCACGCGACCCAAACTCTTTTTTGTCCCATATTTTTTTTCAATACCTGCATTTTTTACGAAAAAAATTGGTTGCGTAAAAGTTGACTAATTATAAATGAACAAACTTTGTTTTTGTTTCCAGGAACTCTGTCTCGATATCATGCTACGAGAGATAAACCAGAGCTTTCGTCGTATTTCATAATAAAATAGAAACTAACGAGCGTGATCGTGGAGAAATATAATGAAAGATGGGAGATTAGATAACCCTGAGAGATAGACGAAGGCGGAAGAGACCAAGCAATTAAAAAATATAATTCTCGGTGTAAAGAACCATTTATGACTCGAGCCATTCAGCAACAGGAAACGAACAACATTTTTACATTAGTTCCATAATATTTACGTTATTACGTTATCGCAACACAAGCTAAACTTCCGATAATGCAAACTATCGTAACTTTGGATGGTCTAGCCTATTCGAAGACATGCAGTATTCATCCAAATGTTTCAGTCCATTGGGGACCTTACAAGGCTTATTTTAATAATTCACAATTTAGTCCCGAAGCAGTAATATCCTGAGGGGTTGAAAGACACACCAAAGTTATCCAGATCTTTTCACCGTGCGAGGGACATATACATACCTTAATAGCAAACGCGACACATAGGATATAAAAATATTCATAAGTGGCACTTTCAGAGGGTTGTGGAGCTCTATATGCACGACGATATGGCATTGCTATGTAAACAATTGTACGAGAGATCTTTTCTTCGCGATATGTAGCGAAGGGAGGAGAATCGTCAAGAATTATTTCATGTCAACTCTTCTAAAATGTCAATGTGATTCGAACAGTTTAATATAACGTTATCCTCCTTATACAAATATTTTCACGAGAACTTTTCGAATTCCATTGAAATCGAATAAAAAAGAAAACATTTTTTGATTTTATTTTATATGTTTGCGTATATTTCAATCGATAAGATTATCCACAGCTTGGAAGGCGAATCCACTCTTTTCGTGACAAAGAGACAAAAAGTCTGAAAAAAGATGGCTTATAATTATTAAGCTCTCAAAGTTTGAAGAATTCCTGCAGGACTAATCGTCCATGCTATTCAATCTCTTCTACGTCCTTAAATATTTGACGTGGTAAGTTGCACAGGGTCAAA
This sequence comes from Hyposoter dolosus, assembly GCA_963921915.1. Taxonomy (NCBI): domain Eukaryota; kingdom Metazoa; phylum Arthropoda; class Insecta; order Hymenoptera; family Ichneumonidae; genus Hyposoter; species Hyposoter dolosus. The sequence continues at coordinate 10,384,600 of OY998135.1, read as the reverse complement.
GATTTCCCATCGCAGACTGAATAATTTTGTGAGAAAGAAGAAATGGAAACGGCAGAAAAATAAATCTAGAAAAGAAGTTGAAGTCTCTCAATGTTTCAACGACGAATTCTCCTATTCAGCATTTTTACCGGCATGTAGATCCGGTTTTCTACCGATATTATTTAAGCTTCGCACTATGATGAATGTGAAAGGTAAAAAATGGTTCTAAAATGATGCACAGCCACGGAAAACAGGTCGACCAATGCTGCCATAGAGACTTTGGAAGAGCGAGCCTCTCTCGCATGCATGCGAAGCGAGTCTAGCTCGCGAATCTCCCGAGTTAACAGTGTGGAACCGCTCGATTTTACGTACTTTCCGCCCTATGGGACTCGATTCATGCTCGTGTGACCGATATATGTGTTAAAGTTTGCACAGACACGGCCAGGGCTACCACAGAACGACCAAGTACACTTTTTACTGGTGAGGCTCTCATCTCTGAGTTGTATATACCTGAGGGCTTTACTGGCCCGAAGTATGGGGTATGTTCGGGTAGAAAATTGACAATATATGTATATTTGTTTGTATTTACAGGGTGTCCTAAAGTTTTGAATCATTGAAATAAATGACAAGATTTCCTCTGAGGTTCCAAGACAGAAAGTATTGGCAAGTTCATGAAATTTACAAAAATTCGATGGTCCATTGAAGTATTTGTTGAGCCTAAATCAGGGAGACAAGGTACTGATACGACGAGCAGAAAACTAGGGGCAGCACTGGAATGCATCGACCTCTGATTGACACAGTTCCAACAATTTGCAACTTGCAAGTTCTCCGTGGGAATGAAAAATGGTTGAAACCTTTTCATCTCAAAATTAAGGCTAAATTCTAAATTCACTTTCCAAATCGTTAGTTCTAGGTCACCCTGTATCCGTGTATGGGAACGAGACGCGCGAGCGCTGTACGAACAGGGCTATCGACCCTCTCGCACTCTGTGGTAGAGAATTCAGAAGAGAAGAGCTGCTCTCTCGGCCACTCTCTCTCTCTCTCTCTCTCTTCCTCTTTTCCTCTCTGTATCCTTTTTTTTTATTTCCTCCTTTATGCAGACCGAAAGAAAGCAAAATAGTTTCCCCCTATCTTTTTATCGGCAGTGGCGCAGCTGTAAAAATTTACTTAAAATATGTATCCGTAAGTTTTTTTTAGCACCCCTGCTGCTAAGCATATTATTCACTTAAAGAAAACTTTAGGATGTATTCGGGAGTGAAAAAAAATTCGCTCAGTGATCGTTAGATTCCGAGTAAGCGAGCTTTTCTCCACCAATTTATCGAATCACACGCAATCCCCTTAATCTAACTGCCTCAAACGCAAACTTATGCCAATTAACACAAACGATGCTCTGGTTTATAAACTCTGCACGATCGGCAGAACTAGTTTGAAGAATATCTCTGAAAAGTTTTGAAATTTTATGAGTATTCTAATCACAGCCGAGGGACAACTGCTAATGAAACAATTCTGATTACATAATTACAGGAAATCTGCCAGACCGGTATGCCAGAATGAGTTTAGTTTCATTCCTTTGCCCTTTTCGTCGTTTTCTTCACGTATTCGTCTTCTTGAAAGGACAAACTTTTTCCCCTTTCGTCTGGAAAATAGAATTTTCTCTCAGCTGCGCCCTCGAGAGAAGATTCGAGGGTTTCTCGCTCAACGAGTGTTCTTAAGTGGCTCGGGTCACGTCAACGATTTGCCCAATTCAAGACAAAGAAATTCTATACCAACTTCCGGAAGATTCTCTGCTTTTACTGACGCCCTCCGTCCCGAAACCATGTACTTTTTCGCTCCCCTTTCTCTTGTGCTCTTCGCACGAGTCTGTACTACGGGAGTGTCAGGGATTCCTACAGCCTCCGCGCTACGACGATGCATGCACCAGGTGCAGTTAAGTGTTGTCCCAAAGGCCATGCGAGGAACCTGCGGCGAAGTACTCTCGATCGAGGTACTCTCTAAAAGCAGACTGTGCATCGAATACATTTCATTCGTTCGTCCCATGTTTTATGCAACATTTGTCGAAAAGGAAGTCACCGAGAATTGGCAAACTTTGGATTGTTCTGAGTCGAGCTTGGAATATCTAATACAACTTCATTTTTATTAAATCCAAATTGAGTCATCAATGAACGTGATTTTGTTTACGATATCGACTCGATGAAAATTTTAATGGTGCGCTGGAAATCCCGCTTTTTAAAAGTATACGCGTCTATTGTGAAAATAAATAAAAAATAAAGAATATAGGGGTCGGTCATTAAACGTACGTGCCTTTTGGAATTTCTTCACAGCTCTCGCTTCCTCTCTTTTTCATTTCTCATTTCTCTGCTTTGTCTAGCTCGTTCTCTCGACCTCTCACCTCTTTTTCCTTCATTGTTAACCGTTTTTTCGCACTCTTTCTCTGTTTGTGCTCTCGTGTTAGAGCATTCACAAAGCTTCGTTAAGCGCTAGAGAGCTCTAGGCGCAGTGGAACGGCGGTACCTTCGCTCACACTCATACAGACGCGCCACTTGTAGATTCAATTGGACAAATGTCTCTCATTTTGAATTGTATGTTATAAAGCGATGGAGAAAAGTGTTGCAGAGAGAAGTGAGTCAAGAGAGAATTTTTGACTTTATAAATTTCTTCGGTAAACGACGTCGACGTATCATCGATAAGTCGAGGCTGAAAATTGATGAAAATTACTTCAGGAAACTGTGGACATCCGTTCTGAGAGATTCGAAGGAAATTGTCGATTACATTTTGTCAGATTCCGATATGAGTCCAAGCTTCCCAGGTCCCGTGATTGCTAATTGACTAAATTGTAAATTGAACGTCTTCGCGTGTCGATACCAAGCTCGACCTTCAATCCGTAATATATTCCTAAAGAAAATCATTTTTGTAATACTTCCATAAAACGCAAGCGTCCCCTGCCAATGTTATGGAAAACTTCAACTCAACCGAGTGGAAAAATTCGTGGATCAATGATTCCTGTACAAGGAAAAATCAAGTTGACGATAATATATACAACGGAATGGGAAATAAATTTTTTATCGCCTCACTGTTTTCATCACCCTACGAAAATGTTGTCGTATTTTCTCATAGTCACGAATGAATCAATTTCATTTAAATACTCGTTGAGGCGATACGATGGGCGGAAGCCATCGATTCATATTTCAGAAGCGAGGAAATGGAGGGGAAGGGAAAATAACAGAAACGACGTGACCATCATCACCGTATTGCCTATAAAAATAATTAAATTGCAAATTCGGTTTGCATATCGTGAGCCACGTCCAACAATCACAAAGAGAGAATACTCCGTAGCCAAGCATCGCAAGAGTCAACGATACGACGTCGAATAAAATTTAATTAATCTACTAGCTGGAGAAAAGAATTATTGGATTTTCGGAATGATCTGTCCCGGAACCGTGATTCGAGGTAAAATTCAAAATAGATTCATGAAAATATTCATAAATTGTCCCATAAAGATGGCAATTTGTCTATTTAAAATTTTTTTGTCAGTGTTTCATAACGGATGCTTCAGAAATTTCTAGGAAAATTCCATTCCATGGAATACGAAGACAATGGATATTTATGCAGGCAGGAGCGCCATAATTGACGAAATATCTTCGCTCATACTACCTGCGAACAATGGATGCTCTCATATAAAACATATTTATTGTTTAAAACGTGTGTTTTCGTATGTGAATACGAATATTTTTTCAGTCAAATTTATTCCAATCGTACCGAGCAATTTCCCGGGTTCGTTTTTTACTTTTACACCGGCAACGTATACGTGGGACATTCACAAACTATTTGCCGAGTCCTATTATTCTTGTCCACACGGCCTTTGATTTTTATATTCAGCCAAATATTGTTTTCTCCTATCTGTTTTTATTTTATTACGTTTTCTCTCATTCCACCTTGCGAATAGCCATTGTTCGCCCATCGGCGAAACACCTTTTCAGGTCTAGCATTAAAAACGTTTCACTTGTTCGGCGGGACGGTTTTCAGGGGAAAATATAACGAGCACGCGGATCGATATTCTTGAATCCCCAGCGAGAGGTAGAAAAGCCTCAAAGCCCTTTTCGACTACCAACGGCGTGGCATCTACGACATACATTATTACGAGACTTCGAGTTTTCGAGTAATTCCTTAATATGTATAGAGAAACTGTTCTAATGTGAATTTTTTGATTTTTCAAAACAAGAAGAAAAAAACAGTTTAGTTATTTCTCAAATGTTGAGTTTTATTCATTACGTGGAAGTTTTGAAAACTTTCGTCAGCAAAAATGAAAACATCCCTCGTGGGCTTATCGATGAGTTCGATATTTATACCCTTCTGTGTAATCAATCATTTAAATTAATGTATTGAAACTTTTCCAGCAATCCTGAAAGCCTCATTGTTGTATGCTCCCTCATCGAGTTTAATATTGTGAAGAAAATGATTACCCGAATACAAAAGTCGTTTGTCGAAGGTCGGAGAGAAGTTTGTAGTTTCCGGAAGTCTATATATTCGTCATTTGGATTATTTAATCTCGTGAACGAAATTATTTTCGTAATTAGTAGCGGAGGGTGAGAGGTGAATTGGGGGAGACTCATTCGGAGTTGCAGAAAGCTCTTGGGGAGGAGAAAAACATTTTCAAGAGGAAATAATAAGTTTGGGTAGGCGGATGAGCGTCTTCTTGAATTGGAAGGCGGCACAAGGTAGCCAAGCGGAAAAGCAGGCTATTCAACCTTACTCTCAGTTCTCTCGTGCCCGAGTCATCCCTCAGCTTCTCAGCTATGTCTCTCTGCTTTCTCTCGTCATTTTCGTGCATTCTGCTTGATACACGTGAATTTATAATAAACGTTACAATTCTATGCAACGTGTGGTACTTTTTCAAATGAAAGAAAATGGGACGAAGGCAGAGGAACAAAAATATTGAAACGAAGAGAAATAGAGACGAAAAAAAAGGACCAAGTAGGGAGTAAAACTTGCTATAAAAGACAATTTCACACATAAATAACGAGAGGTAATAGTCGTGTTATAAAGAAATTCTTTGCGAGGGAACTATTTAAAGAGTGAACACCCACGAAGGAAAGATAACGCAGAAAAAAAAATGGTTTCTCGACGACGAGGACAAAAAAAATCCATTCATATTCCATTCTATCTCTCAACGCGTATATCACCGCAGGCACTTTCATACAATCGTTAAATTACTCGGCCGGATAGGTGACAATTTTTTTTTTCACTGAGACAGTTTCATTCGCTTTTTATTTTACAATTTATCCAAAAGCATCGCTCCGCGGCTGAAGCGGATTTCAAAATATAAGGAGCTTTAAATCGCCGTTTAATATTTTTTTATTTAGAAAAATATTCAACAAGCCTGGAGAAAAACAAAAGGCGATAGATTTTCTGTCAGTTTTACGAGCATTATTCTTTTCGAAATATTCATGAGAACAATCACAAATTTTAATTACGACTGGATCAAATTCTACCGAATTCTACGAATTTCGAAGTCGCGAGCTTTACAAAGAAACGACGGCGCGAGAAAGAAGGATGGAAAATCGTAGAGGAACACGTGAGCGATGAAGCAGCCACAGGTAATACCGTAATTTGCTAATATCGCATGCCCGACAATTATTTGTACTCGCGTTTTTTTTTTGTCGAGAGCGTGTAAGTGAGAAAAAAACCGCGACAGTCAAGAGTCACGAATTCCCGAATACACGCTACGGAAATAGTATCTTCGGCGAGTTGCGCTCTGCATTCACATCCAGGAGAAAGAGCAGGGAAACAAAACTGCAAAGTGTGCTTCAACAATGCCAATTAATTCCAAAGTAAAAGTTTGTGCTTGTTTTAATCGTAACGCCATCGGATCAGACTTTGCATTGCCCAGCCAACTCGCATCCATAGCTTTTGGTTGAATGGATTTTGATTACTATTTCGTAGCCTTCATATGTCACTTGCTACATCGATTTATTTCGTTCCTTAATGTGATAATTAACCAAGAAGAAATTCTTGTCTCTTACCACATGAAAATCGATCGCGACTACGTTGTCAAATTTTTTCACACACGAGTACGAAAATCTACGAATATAAATCACAGGACAGAAAGCTCGAAGTTGTCGATGGTTTTTTTCTTCTGCAGTGATAAATTCATTGCTATCGCGGTTCGTTTTTTGGATAATTGTGAAATCCGTGGTTGTACTTCTGCGTATAAAATTGGGAATCGAAGTGGGTGTTATCGAGCGGAAACCACGATGTAAATCCGATTATAATTCATGTTCGATACTTGGCAGTGAAACTAACGCAAAAATGATCTGCTGATGAACGACACTGACTTATCTGGCTAACCAGCAGCAGCACAGGGGCATATATTGGCACGAAACATATACACGCACTTTCCACCCAATTTCTGTATTCGCGTTCCGCACTCCCTTGTGCTTTACTATCGCAAATACGTGTTCGCGAATGTATAACGGGTGTGAGAATCTCGCACCTAAACTTATTCAGAAAACTAAATCGTGAAATATTGGCGCAAAAAAGTTCTCTGCTCATGAATTAATCGCTCATGGCGAATTAATTAGTCATACTGTTAGCCAATCTGCTGGCGATTAGAGAAAGAAGTAAATTAAGGGGATCGAGCTCCGGCATTATCATTTTGCGTGAACCACTCCCACTTTTTTTTCTATCGGTTCACCAGATTAACTATCAGACATGAATTAAGTAGCACATGAGAAAAGCATCGGGGAGAAATATAAGAAAATTTTGCAAACTTTCTATCTGTGTGGTCCAGGGTTTAAATGTGACTTATGGGCGAGCCTGTAATACGCGCGTAACAATCCTGGCCTGTCGGAACGAACGGGGAAATGCATGTCAATAAGGCCGAGTAAACTGAGACGGAGTATGAATGTTGAAAACGGAAAGAGAAGGTACGCACGCGCATACATTTGTACAAACATTGAAGGGTGTACACGTGCGTGTGAAAAACGGAAATATGACGTTATGCCGACCGTTGCGTTTGGCAAACTGCACCATATGCGACTTCGATGATGAATAATATTTAGCGTAACGATAACGTGTGTGTTGGTCTCTATTAATTATTCTGTCCTTTTCTAATTTTCGATTCTCTTTTGCGAAACCATGATCCCTTCAGATATTAAGAATTCTCTCAATCAATACACAAACTTCATTATTCCTTAAAATCATTAATAAGCAACATTACCTTATGGTGGATATGCGATATGTTGTTCGGAATGCTGAATAATGCAGCTCAGTCTTCTGTACGTGGTATGAAGCTTCGTAATCGGTGTACACAGGGTAAAAGCGAACAATATTATTTCTTTATTTCCTACGAGGCAGGTTGACGGTTCGTTGATGATGCTGGTCACCTCGATAGACGCGTGTAACACCATGGCAATTGACTTTTGTTTTAATGAGCGAGATACCAGCGATGCGCTGTATCGCGGTATACTGCGTTTTATTATTTTTATTCAATGCGTATTATTAAAATGACTAGAGTTACTCAAGTTTTTATGACTATTTTATTTTTTGTGTATTGTTTCGAGAACTGCTATTATTTTTTATATTTTTGGTGGTGCTATTAGTTCTATGATTAATTGTTCGTTATTATAATTGTTATTAGTATTATTGTTGTTAATATTATAACTTGTTTTCCTTTGTAGAATGTCGTTCATCGGAAACATTGTCAAATCCTGATAATTGAACCTAGCTGGCTCGTTTAATGATTTTGTAACGCGAATCATATCGTACTTTCATTGTTTCAACGTACAAATGGACACAACGCACTTGGCTCGGGCCTTCGTTCGGACAATGGAAAAATTATTCTCATTGTTGTCCTCCCCTCTTTCCTCTCACTCTTCCATCAATATTTTCACGTTAACATCGTGGTTATTGGATCTCATTCGGAAATTACTCGTACTCGTTATTCCGTGCAATGAAACGATAAATAAAAATAAGTCAGGATGTTTAAATAGTGAAAGAATACGTTTGCATATGCGTCTGACGTTGTTTGAAAGCTGAAGTTCTGTCAGAAAATCGTAGCATCCGGTATTCGCACCGTCTGAGTCACATTGACCCTAACTACTGATTTATTCTCTTCACTGTATTTCGTCTGTGCTGCAATAATCCTTCTCTTTTAGCAGCCAGAGGATGGTCAGATGTGCTGGTTAAATGCCCGAGTTTGTTTCCCGAAAGTACTATTTAGTCACGCGTGGTACTACGGGCAACTTAGTAATGCCAGTGGAAGAGGTAAGTGTGTAGTCAGACACTGATCGCATAGTAAAAACGTCGGTGAAGTTCGGGCACGCGACCCCCACGACTCTCGTGCTGGCGTCTTCGCTCACACACGAATATTCCACAATTGTGATGCTTCAAGTAGTACCGATAGTACATTCGTAGTAGCAGTAGTAGTAGTAGTAACTGATCCTACTCCTTCTCCTTTTCCCCACTCCCGTTACGAGATAGATCACGTACGTTTCACGCTTGCTCTGTAGCTCGTTTTCTTCACAATTGCTTTTGCTTTTTTGTCAAGTCTCCCAGCACGTCTTCTCCTTCGATTGGTGTTCTTAAGGACATACGATACTGGAAATCTCACTAATAAGCTCGTGTACTGAAGACGAATGTCTAGACTTCGATGAGCGAAGAGCATCTCTCGAACGACACTATTCGTCACGCTCCACCAGAAAATTCATCCGCTACTTTCGCATCGTTATAAAATGATTCGAGAATAAGTGAAGACAAAATACATTATCTATATGTTTCACTCGATAAAACAATTCCTCGTGTTGTTTGCACAATCACATGCCATCGCATACGCGTCTGAGGATGGTATGAAAAAGAAAAAACACACTCATACACACTCACACACTGAACACAATGGCCTAGCCGAGGAAGGATACGTTGTGTAAACGTAAGGACCAAAAACCACCCACGGAAGCCACGAAAGTGAAAAGCAGCAGGACGAAGAACAAAGTCTCGGCCTCGCGACTGTTTTTTTAATTATTTTTGTCTCGCATAAATTTTAGTTTCTCATCGACACGTTCGAATAGTTTTTCGACGGGAATAATAACGAGATAAACAATGAGCTCGACAGCAAGAATGATGGAGATTCAGGCAGATAGAAATTTTGATGTCCCAGAGGGATTCGTGCTGGACGCGTTGCGCTGCAGAGGAATCTCCTCGTATGTTTACGTCCCACCATGACGGTCACTGGTCGTGGTGGTAGTGGTGGTACTGCTGCTGCTCCTGCTCCTGCTTCTCATGCTGCTGATATTTCATTGACGCTCTGAGGCCACTACGATTAGCCTCCTTCGATAATGTAAACTCGGGGCTTCGCGATGCATTGTCTCGGTTTCTCATTTTTGCTGAATTTTCAACGCTTCTCGCAGTAAACGACAACGACGACGATGTCATCGTGTCGAAATTTACTATCGCTTTATTATTTTTTCTGATTATCTCGACGAACTCCGAATATTTTCCCCGCACTTTTAACAACGAGTACACTCTTCTCGCGAGCTCTCTCGTTTCTCTACTCTTTCTCTTTATTTTCCCTTCGTTTCCTCCATTCACGCACTTAATATTTATACGCAAACGTGCATATCTGTTTTTTTGTAAACACACTCGGGTCTTTCCGGTTCGTCCTTCTACGGCGGCGTGACATCGAACGTAACAGTCAGCGAAAGAGACGGAAAATCTTTCGAGATCTCTTCACGTCCACGCGCTAGTCACACACAAAATATAGACTCACTCGCACACACTACTCGTTGAACATCGAATAGGGTGAGGAGCAAGGGTCAGGGGGTGGAATGATGCAAGGGGTGGTTCAGATGTCAGCAGCGTTAGACTCTAGCTGCTCTACTACTAACTGCTCGCTGCCACACACCAGCAGCTAGCTCCACTCTCCCAAACGTGCGAGTTCTCCGTGCAACCTGGTCCGACGCTACCCTCCGACTACTAAGGTCGAGGGTGGATCTAGCGCCACGCCCTCCGAGCAGGTGGCAGCACTGCACAAACTTGCCTCGACATCCGAAGCTCCCTCTTTCTTTATTCCTCTTTCTCACTCTTTCCGACTTCTTTTCATTCGAACTTTATTTTTTTTTATAATCTCAAGATTTGTAGCTACAGAGCAAGTTCGTTTCGATTTTCATGGTTATTCTAATTGTTCAAAATGCATTTTTCTATTGTTTTGGTTGGTTGTTTCAGTTGCTTTTTGTCTTATACCAAAAAGTATACTCCATCGAAAGTTTATCTTGAGCTTTTGCTGTTGTTTGCATTTCGACCTACAGTATCATTTGAGCATAACAATTCATCAATCAATCGATCAATCAATCCATCCCCTGCTTAACAACGATACTAAAAGAGCCTCAGAAATATAGAAACTATTGAGTTATAAGAAATGTTACAATATTAAGCTCCTTTGCAAAACTAAATTTATCTATTGCCCGAAATACTGTTCTGTGACTAATTTATCGTGACATCCAAAAGTGGATAATTATAGTTTCATCTCCAATTGGTAAAACGATGAAAAATTGGCAGACAATATTTTCCTCCGGCAATGAGAATGCCTCAAGATCCAAAATGTGATGTTGGATATTTGATTTTATTTATTTCTTGAACCGAGATCAAAATACGAGGCTGGAAAATTTTCTGTTCCTACAAAACTGCGGAGATACCTGCTGCAGTCATGAAATTTTCACGTCGGACAAGAAGGATGCTGTAAAAGTTTCGTCTCGAAACAGGTTCGTATGGAATCAAGCGCCCTGCGTGCATGTGTGTATAGATAAATAAAGAGAGTGTGTACTGACGATGTCGAGCTTAACTTGACAGCCCACGTTCCTCCGCTACTGTTGCGTTCCTGTGCTTGTACCACATGAGCTTCTGTACCAGAGGGCTATTTGCCATGTACACATGTACACCCTCGCGCTGGCACTGTGTATCTATATCCCTCGGAGGTCTATCGGAGGTTTACGACCTGAAAATGTACAGCTCGGAATCTTGTCTCTCATGTACACGAGGCACGAATTCCTGCAGCCGATTGTCCTCGCATAAATTTTACTAATTAATTCATCGACTACAAGACTGACTGCTCTAACAATCACTTGCTCCATAACCTTTGCTCAGGATATAAAAAATATTTCAACTTCTTCGATAAAAACTCAAACAAAAGATCTCCAAATTGGTCACTGGAGTTTCAATAGCTACGAAATAATAAATTATTGCGTAGCTGCTAATATTTTCGAGCGACGATCCGTAAACGCTAGAACTTCATTATTCATTGTGTATTTTACGTCGTTGTGTTATGTAATGATTACGAAACACCAAGTCGCTAAAAATAATATTCCTCCGATCCCCCAGTCTAAACCATCCGAGCCCTTTTAATAGTTTTTTTTACAACATCAAGCATGACAGGCCCTGCACCACCGGTAGCAAAATAGCTTAGTTTATTCGTTCAGTAAACAGCTGAAGAAAGTTGAACTCCATACACATGCATTCAAGGACTTACATATAGAAAGAGCCTCGAGGTATGGGAAATACGTACATAGTCATCAATGCTATCGTGTCTACGAGGAGGAGGCTATAAAGACGTCGCGATGTCCTTCTTCTGCTCTTACGCGCTGGCAGCTGTTAAGTAATTGATTTCACAAATCGATAGCAATGACCGTGCATCGTGGATGGTAGAGGAGTTTCTCCATCCTGCTCTTCCTTCAGTCCATATACCCCTTCTGGTCGTCAAACCATTATCAACTCCCTTCCACACATACACACAAATCCACACAGCCGTACATTTCATTTCTCTTTTATTTGCTTCCACCCTCTGCGCGTTACGTAGATATCGAATTTTATCCAACAAAAGGGTGCAAACCGTACTGGTTATCACTTTGGATATAATCGTTGAGGGCTTTTTGGATTTCACCAATGGTTACGGTAGTCCTTTCCGAACACGGTTTATCAATTAACGTTAATCCTAATGGACGATACGCAGTAGTAAGTTTTCAGTTCGTCTCTGTTTTTTTTTTTTTACTCGGTTCCATTCAGTTTTATGGTTTATGTGACAAGGATATTCTCCTCGTGCAATTTATTCTCTTTGCACCGATAATAGTGGAAGATAAGAATGACAGAGGGAGCAAATACCTTCGGTTTTTTATAAATAGACAGATAGAAGATCGTGTCGCGTGTTTAGGATCATTGGACATTGCTCAGACACGTGGTGACCCCGTGTGCGTGACACTATGGTCAACACTCTGCTCACTGATACCGTTGACCCTATTCTTCTTGTGTACTTTTGCCACGGGCTAATAACCCTTCGTTTATCCTTTAATTATCCGATCTCAAGGTCGATTACTTTCTCATTCAATCGTCGTATCAAGTAATTCGGAATTTCTTCGTAGCTAATAGTACGAAACGATTTTTTTCTCCATTGAGTTAATCGTAACTGTGGAACTCAAGTTTCTGCGATGGAACGTGAGGTACGGTAAAAATATCGATCCTTTCACAGTAGCGATCGAGCTTGAGTTTATCCAAAGCTGCCAGATTTGTTTGCCTGCTTTTAATAGAAGCTCCAATAAGCAAACTGAATTTAAAAATGAAGTTTCTGCTCTCGTATGGCAACCGAACGATAGCAGCCATGTATTTGCTGAGCATAAGATTTTTTTTTTTGTGGGTGTGAGAAGTCAAGAAGGCACGAGCTCCCAAGCTTTGCGTTAGTGGAAAATGGAATGGCGATGCTGGTGAAAATCAGAACCATGACACGAATAATGGGGTCGTGGGCTAAAGGACCGGATACGAGATATATAAATATATTCTACCTTCTCAATCATCGATGAATGTATGTATACATATGTCAGCGATTACACTTGCAGATACCTTTTCGACCTCAGCTTTCCGCTAGGGCAGATCAATCTTCCTCTTTCCCTTTTTCCTTTCCTGCTCCCCCTTTTCCATCGCTCACTCTGCTAAACTTGGGCTAGAAAGCCAAACCTTACCATTTGTAGAGTCAAACTTGGGATAGAACTATTCCAGCTACTCGAGCCACTATACATACTCTTCCGATAGTCCTGCACGGAGGAAGCATGAGATATAACCCGAAAGCCACATTGCCACGTATGGCCAGTATCAACGCAATTTAGCTATAGCAATCATTCTCAACGATTTAGTTTGCAAACCAAGCAGGTAGTTTATGTGGCACGGTACCACACCTGAGCCCAGCGTATATAAACCCTCTGGAAAACTGCGATCAAGTAAACTGATAAGAATTCGAACGTTAATTGCCTCACTGACTTGTTCCTACCATCTCGATCATTGCTTCGCGCTCAACTTTATTCATTCGATCGCTATTAAGTTCTGCTCCTCAGTCATTTATTTGAAATATTCGAACTTCTATTTATTGTCAGGAAATGAGAATATACTCGAATAACGTTCCATTAAAAACCAATTAAGGCGATAACTATTCTTTAAACGATGTTACCTTCAACTTTTCGAAATCAATTTTTAATTGTCGATATTTTGTGAGGAATGGATCCGCGATGGCCTTAATTCTCATGATACAAAAATTCGTATATTATCTCAAGGTGTGAACACGTTGAATATTCGCTCGTATTCTTATCGAGTATTTCGCCTTAATGGAGCATTTTATTTGTTTACAAAATGAAATAAATAACCGAAAAGATTTGATCCAACGTGGCATTTATTTGTTCCGATGGCCGTTAATAATCGGATCACGATTTTACTTGTGCCGAATGAAGCGATCCTCCTAATGGCCGTTGTTCGCCGTCTTTTCCTCCTTTCAGCAATTCTTATCGAACGGCTTCGATATACACATATCGACCAGCATGGCACATTCGCCGTTCGGAAGAGATTCATCCGGCGCGATAAGAGTTTCCATAAATAACGAGACTCGAGCCAGCCTCGACCAGACCCTGGGATTTCGCATCTTGTTTCTTGTTTGCAGATTCGAATAAGTTATTCGACCGGCTCCGCGGTTGTTGCTATAGTGGAATCATATTTTTCCCCATAATCTTTTTTCATACGTCTCAGGCAATGCACTTAAGAAAGAACCTATCGATTCAACAAAAAATCAATGATTTCAGTGCCTGCCTCGAAATAGAATCGTGGAAAAATCGAAATCCTTACTGACTGTTCTCTCGCATTCCTGTTAGGCTTGTTTTTTTTTTTTTTTTTTCATGTCAGCATAACGTGCCAACGTGCTTGTTATTACATCAAACCACATTATAATGTCGACCTCTTGGAAAGTTCCAGATTGTACTTCCCAACGACAAACTCGTTTCGCTCTCGAGGCTCCCTCATTAATTGCAAACGTGTTGGTAAGCCCTCCACGGCACTTCATTAACATCAAAGAGAGCTCTCTACGACTATGATGCATTTTTATATTTCAACTCATCTCTAGAGTTTTTGGAAATGACATAATTTTCGATGTTCAGTGTTTTGTTAAACCCTGGCGCATCGGAGATTTTGTTTCTATTCGTTCGGGTACCGCCCATTTCGAAAAACCTCGTTGAATCAAGTTGCACAACAAAAATTTTCAAAATTTGTTCAAATTCAAAGAAAAAAACACGTTTACTTGACCGATTGTTCATCGTCGTTCGAGAAACCATGCTGCTTGCAGTTATTCTGGGATTCGTCCAATCATTTAATGAGATACATTTATTTTCGATGGCTCAGTGAGCCAAGGTATGCCCACAATGTTCCCGGAATCCGTGATGAATTTCTCACCGAAATATTTCAAGCTCTTAAAGAGATAAATACAGCAAAAGAGTATCCACACGATCGGGGCAAAACTAAGTACATTTTTTCGTCGACAAAGTATTACAGTCACTGAGGTTTCACGAGATGAACGAGGTTTGGTAGCGTGCCAGGAGACTTCCGTTTTTCTTTCGGTCTTACAAATTGCCACCTTTCGCATTGAACGTCGTGTGTGTTCTCCTGTGACCGTTGGCTGTCTGACTTTGCTTAAAAGACCAGGAAGATTCCTGTCACAGTGGACACGGGCCATTCGTAAAGTGGAATACTAGTCGATGCACCGGATGACAATAATCGTAGCCTTATATCATACGAGACATGAAATTCATTGCATCCCATTTTATTTTTACTCTCTCGCTTGCAGATAAATCGTGCCACTGCCTTCCGTTCATGCGTTGCAATGAATCATAAACAATCGTAGACGAAGCACGATGCGAAGAAAATAAACGTCAGCTGGAACTGACCGTTCTCGTCTGTTCACGTTTTTTCTCATGGATGAGAACGAGGATTTCGAAATGTTGCTTTTTTATTTCAATTCTTTTAGAAAATTTCATATTTTTAGCTCAATAAAAAAAGTGAATGCAGTTGTAATATTGATGGCGATAAAATATCGTTCTATGATGTAATTTTCACGCCCGTCTCTGAACAATATTTATAGACACCTATCTCTACTGTTCCAGCGAAATAAATTAAGCGTTTCCTGCATTATGTAAACACGAATGTTGTAGGCTCCATAACCGTATGCGTAATTGTCACCAAACTCTGCCAACTTCATCGCGCATTCATTTATATACATACGTATAGAAACGGAGTCGTCATAAATCTCTACACTTGATTAAATCGTTTCCATTCGTCTGACGTTACTGAATTTCCGTCCGCCACTCACAAGGATGATTAATTGGGCAACAAAAATGATGAAACGTGCTCGCTAATTGTACAATTAAATAATCTCACTTAATTTAAATTGAACTTCCAATCCATTGAGGTTTTTGGACAAAATTGTGAAAAATCATGCGGATTAAATACAGCGCCGAGTAAATGTGTTATTCAAACGTTTATTACAACAAGATATAATTACAATAATCATTTGTGTATAACCAACTAACCCGAAGATTATAATAAACAACGCTTTTCATCATCGTATAAATTCATTATTGCTATGTTCGTCGAAAAATTTGAAAAACTGCAAGAAAAAATATGTGCAAAAGATTTTGTTCATCGCGAAAACGGCAACATTTTGCATAGGCCGAACGAAAACGATCGGGCGGTGCGTGGGATACACAATAAGTTTACTATAAACGTACGTGACAAAAAATAAAACTCTATGTATTTTCAAGGGAGTAAGGAATTAATTTCTTGGTGAATGAAAATGGATAAATTTGTTGATTTCTAACGATACAGTGACACAAGTAAATGTCCTCAACTGCAATCATCATTATTGCAATGAAAGAAATCATTTTTCTTCGCGTAAACCTCCTCGAGGAGCATCCTTCGTCGTACATTTTTTTTATTCAACATAACGAAAAGATAGCGTGAATTTTCTTATCGCATTTTCCCAAACATTGACAAGGAATATTGGGAATAAAAAAATAATGGGGACCCACAGCCATGCGTTTTGTAATCACGTTATCGCGACTGGTTTTCAGTGTCTTATTTTCTTTGTGTGTGTATATATTTTTTTAAATCCCCAATGTAGTCGTTTGATATCCGTCAGATAATTTTTTTTTCATATCCATCGATGAAATATTTCGGATTCGTCCATTCTATGAAAGCACTGTTCGATAGTTTATTAGAGAATGCACACGTCATTTCAAGCAACGACGTAGTGTCGAATTCTCAACTCGTAGATTCCAAGGAACAATCGTCGCGCGAGCCGAGAGTATCGACGGAGGCTGTTCGTCATTCATCATCAACGATTTCACAACTGTGATATTTGCTCGATGAGTCGAGCCAACTCTCAACTCCGCTCGAGGCGAGATCGTCGCATGAAGGCAATTCTGGCAGTGGCTCCATGTTAGGAGCACCGAGCTTCGTCAGATTGTTCAGAGGCCGATCCTTGGGTTTTGCACCGCTCACTTTCAACCATAAAAAATTGAGTTTACAGCAAGAAAATAATTATTGAGTACTCGTTAATTGTTATTTTTGTGACGATCATAGAAACGTCACGCTTACCATTGTTCGAAGCGAGTTTGGTATCTTTGCGGCGTATAAGGGCCTGTCGCGAGGCTCTCGGACTTCGATATTCCCCGGTGATCCCTAACCCAGCACTTATCGAGGGCAATCTTATATCCAAGTGAGACCCTTTATCTGTAACTATCTAACATGCACAAGAAATGTTAGTCATCGAAAAATCAAGGGAGAATATGATTGTGAGGATGGCTAATGAAAAAATCGATTTTCACTATAATTATACCTTATTGTTCATAGCATATAGCTTCGTAGCTATGTCACGAGCAACCAAAGTCGTTAAAACAGTGGCCAAGTAAGCCTCTTTGACTAATAAGTATTCCAGAGCAGTTCTCTGCCAGTATAAATATCTGCAAGAGCTGGCTGCGACGATGGACACCTTAATGAAAATTCGTTTGTGCAAATCAATTCATAAAACTTCATTTATTTTTACCAATTATTCCAAATGCTTGATTAATGAAAAAAGTACTTTGAACTTGTCGTCTACGGAAGCTCGTGAACTTTCGAATTCCGGCGAATCTAAAAACTCGCATGGCAGTATTGGGTGCAAAAAGTTGGTATCGCTGAGTACGTTGACTTTGCCACTAAGGAGTAAACCCAGTCTGTCGGTTCTGGTTAAATTTTGCATTGCGTAAGCTTCGCCAGCATGCAACGACATTATAGTTGCAAATTCAGGCGATGCGAGTCTTTTGAATTGATGTCTCGACACCTGAAATAAAGGAAAAGTCGCATCGAATCATCGTTATTTTTAGATCAACAGAAATCTGTTTAGTGATGGCATTTGGAGTTTCTTTCTTCTTTCAAAAAAAAACAAAAAAAAAACAAAAAAAAAATTTACACGTGGATTCGTACTTTGAAAGGATAGAAGAGCGTGTGGTAAGCTTCCTCAAGTTCTGGATCGAATTTCACCGGTCTCATCTGATAAACAATGTACACCAATTGGCCAATGTTGAGCAGCAGGAAGCCAAAGTTCCATGAGAATATATCGGGAGCGCAGATCACGTGCCAGGCCCATCCGGACAGTAGTATAAATCCTTTCGAGCACGCGAGCGAGAGCATGGCACCAAAAATGTTGTATTCATGTTCCCACAATGTTATTTATTTGTGAAGATACGAAATAATTTACAAGGAAAGTTGACAATGAAACGATAACGAAGACTTATAATTATTGACGATAGTGTATTGACGATTCTCAGATTAATTATCAAACTTAATTAATGAATTTTCGTCTGGATGCAAAAAATCTGAAAGACCGTAGAGTCTTTATTGCGAGCTTACCGACAATGAGTACCGAGTGCATAAAAAGGATTCCCTTCTTCGAGGAGGGCGCAGAGTACGACAGGGCGAAGCAGAAATTTGCCAACTGGAAGAGTACATGTTGGGGTTGTTGCCATAGACAGAGAGCAGTGTTACCTTGAATTAAAAATCAGATTCGAGCATGAAAACGATGCACCGTTGGAGCATATGCGTTGTGTATGTTGCTGCATTTTTGCGAGGTTGAGACTTTTTGTATTTGTGGGACGAATGTGCATGGAAAACCGATGCACTTGTGAATCTTGGTTCGCGATGTGAATAAGGCATGGAATTAAATGAAAAGAGAGGAAGAGAAAAAAATCGTGACCTTTCACCGCGCGATGCTTAACTCGTGGAATGATTACTCACTCAGGACCGTTATGTTGTAGGTTGACAATGGATCGTGACCAAATCCTGGAGTCATTTTTGCCAGAATAAAACAGTCACGAAGAAAACACAGTTATTTATTCACAGCGCAGTAGTTGCTTGACTGAAAATTCTCGATTCAAGAGGGAAGACACTGTTTTTCTTTTATTATTATGCGCCACTGGCGCACCTTTACTTCATCCCTTGCCAGACGCTGCGTTTGTTTTGCTCGGCCATCCTCGTTCCTCTGAATGGCGAGTCGTCCTGATCTCGAAGGGATTTACGTTCAGTGCGCAGGTCTCAATGTTGCGCGCTTTACATCGCGCACGTGTAAAAAAAACCCCTACCAAATGTCGATCGATATTCCCCTGTGCTGATCCAGCAGCTTTCCAACAACTACCCCTTTCCTCCGAAAGCACGCTTCGATGTGGTAGATTTCTGTAACGTTCTCTCTACCTCCCTACGGAGCTTTTCACGCTATTTACTCAGAGCTGATAACCTCCAACTTGCCAAGTATCGACTTGGGATAACAAAGCCAAAGAGGAATCCACCAGTGGGTGGTTGTTGAAACAGTTAAATCCTGACTACTCGGTCGCAGCTGTAATCTTCGTACGTTTCGGTAACTTACATTCATCCATACAGTTCCATGGAGAATTCCTGAGTAAATACTGCAGCGGGATTACTCGCGCACACAATGAAGAGGACAATTGCATGGAATCTAGAGTCTTCTCTTTTTCAAATATTTAACGAGCCAACCATTAATAACCATTATCATGATTATGAATAAAATTAATACTGACTTTTGTCAAGAATCTATTTTTTTATGTATGGCAAAATGTTAAAAAATCAGATTCACCGAACACAGTGAAGGGACAAATTCACGGTCCTCAACATTATTTATATAAACATTCGCAATTTTTATATATCGTCATACGAATTTTTGCAGATATTTCGCATCTGTTTAGATTTCGTTAATACGTCATTGAATTCAGGATTCAAATCAAGAGTTGGCCAAAAAAGAGACCCAAAAACGTTGAATGTTGATCCTGCTCTTTTACTTTTGTACGTAATAATTCCATGAATGCGGCTGGCATGTAAAATCGTTCAATAACATTACATTGATTTCAAAAGAGACGGTGTGTTTATACACAACTGTATGAAAAATGTTTTTATCCGTTTAAGGAGTGCTCGGAAAGGTTCGTATGAAATAACGGACAGGTATACATTTAGGTCGAAGATGAGTCTGCCAGTACGAGCCACCCGTTGCAGGGAAATGAAGACGAAGATGCAACTTGAAAGATGCAATATGAGGAGAGGATGGATAATGCAGTGAGGTTTTATAAATGTTCGGAGGAGGTAACGATGCGTTAACTTTTCGTCGCGACACGTGTGGCATTCGCCAGCACACACGGACGATCCACCATAAGAATGAACGCCCACATTTAGTCCAGAAAATTGCACATGCTACGGTCCACTCGCCTTGAATTAACCTTCTTCTTCTGCTTCTTATTTTCTCTCTCTCTCTCTCTCTCTCTCTCTCTCTCTCTCTCTCTCTCTCTCTCTCTCTCTCGTCATACGTCTGTTTTTCTTCGTCTCTTCCTCTCTCTCTTTCTGTAGCAAGCGATGTCGTTTAGGAATATTCCAGCAGGATGCGCCTTAAATGTTACGCGATGACCCGACAACATGACGCTCACGCACCGCGAGCTCGCGGGCATCGTCTTTCTTCGTTATGATGCAATCTTAAATTCTCCCGGTGCACCAGAGGATCCGGGACTCGTGAGCCTCCACTTGTACACTGAGCCAAGTGGAAGAGACGAGGGACGAGTTATTATTTTTTTATCGCTCAACTTTTGAGACGATGCTCGTAACAGTCCGACAACGCTTCAGAGTAGGTCGCGGTTTGCCAACGGCGCAAGGGTTCTTAACGTGTTCTGCTCTTTTATTTATAAATTAATATTAATTGACAATAATCAGTGCTCGCGAATTGTAATTTTCATTTTTTTTTCTTTATTCTTAACGATCTGACTCATGGCCTTTAAATATTCAAGGCATCAATTATTCACTTTCCCTGAAAATAAACAACACTTTATGCTCGTTAGGCGATGAATTATTGATTATTTGCGACAATGAATTTTGGAGCAAACTAAATTCGTATTCCGTCGATAATTTCTACAAGATTTCCGTTTGAAACGATTCCATAAAAATCACTTACAGACTATGATTTCGGAAATTTTCAAATCCTACGATTTCAAAATGTCGAAACGAATCAGTAAAAATAATAATGATCCTTTTTTTGCCCGATTTGTTAAAATAAAAAAATGTTTCGCAAGGGTTTGGGGAAAGTGGTGTTCGAGAAAATGATCGCGTCCGGAATTACCTCAACAGTTCTTTCAGAATCGTTCAAAAATCGTACCGAACAAGGTATCATAATTATTTTAGTGGCGACAACATCGTTGACGATCTCGTACGAGTTAACCGTCCGAACAAGTTCGAGCAAAATGATTATTTTTCACCGCTTCACAAACTTGATCGTAAACCCAACAAAGGCTGAATTAATTGCCAAGAATGTGACCGAAGCTGTTTTAATGCAACACACGATTCGTTTTCTACCAGCAGCCAGGCTTTTTCCTTTGTTTTTTCCAATAACGTCAATTGCAACGTCTCATTTTATTTTCGCAACAGTTCAACACCGCAAAACTTTCTTGTAGATAAGAATTTGCAGCATATTCAATTTAGTGGAACGGATGAACAGAATCGAACCCCGTATCGCCTGTGTATTGATTCTGACCGTATCGCAGCGCACGATAAAGTTTTATGCCCCAGCCCCTGAATTTGGTTTCTCGATCGTTAGAGTTCGTTTGTCATTTTGAAACTTGTACATGTTCGTATATTTCAATTCTTCGTATTTGCATGCATATTTATATGGCGTGCTTCGTGGCTATTGGAAAGTGGCAAGTTTAAAATGTATCGATATTTGATGGGGTTCAGATGGAAGTATATATTGCTGATTAAACGTTGCCCCATCGATGAGTTATGTTGAGCAGTTGTTCATCGATATTTCATTGGGATTTAGCTAGATAGCGAAGGAAGGTAAAGCTTAGTGAGAAACTTGCGTGAGTCGAAAAGAAAAGATGAAACAAAAAAAAACTCGGTGAACTGAAGAGGGCAGAGAGGGTAGGGGGAGAAAGAAACAAGTCGAAAAAAGATACAGAGGTGAGGTATCGCATGGTCTTTGTGGTCTTTGCTAACGTGCTTTCGAATCGCTCGAAATAGTCTCTCCGTTAGTGAGGAATGGAGCGGACTTTTGATATCCCTTGGTGGTGAGAAAATGAGGGTCTCTGAGCACATCTGATGTTCTTCGAAGACTCATTAACAGATATAAACTTTAGTTAAGCTTGCGGGTGAAACTTTCCGCCCTGTATCGTCCTACGTTCGAGATTACATTGTTTCGAACTGCCTGTAAATACTCATCAAGAAACAAGGACATTAAACACGTTTTGTAAAATTCTGGGCTTGAAAGAAACAGAAATTAAAGGCCAAGGACGATTTTTATTCTTGGATGTACGCGTTTGTATTCATCGAATTATGTAGGACTTTGGGGCATTATTTATATTCGGAGATAAGCCTCAGACATTTCCAGCTTTGTATTTTCGTGCAGCTTCATTATCAAAAAGGACGTTATTACTTTTTTTAAACGCTCCCATAAACATCGTCAATTTAAAATCTCCAGATTTCCGAGTTTTTGACAAAACGTTGGAATTAATTATTAAATTTTGAGAACAAATTTGAATCATAGTTAATCATAGAGAATGATGGAAATTTAAAACCAAGTTAGTTTTTTATTACTTTTGTTCTCGAAGAGTTACAATCATGCCATCGATTTTTAATATTGATTTTTCTAAATATATACGTCTATTGATAATATTTGATCAGGACGATTGAGAACCCTTGCGAGGCTCGACACAGGCTTTTGAAAAATAGAATAAAGCATGAAATGTACATGTCAGAGAATTGTATATCATCGAAAGGATATAACGAACGATGCTCTTTTGCCAGGAGCTCTCGATAGTTAAATACCCAATATTGTATCATAGTGTAGGGGAGCCTTTGATTAACGAGTCGTTGATATATCGTTCTTGGAAGGGGCGCATCTCTCTCCATCCCACTCTTGCTCTCTCGCTCTCTCTATCTCTTTCCGTCTCACTGTTTTTTTCTGGCACTTTTTTCGTGCGGGTAATGTGCGGACTGGTAAAAAAAATCTCTCATGCAACTGACTCCACAAAAACAAAATTAAAAGAAGACTTCATCGAGATCTCGTGCATCGAATTATTTATGCATGAGCAACGCATCAATATCCGTTAAAATACACACGGAAAGTAGAAAAGTTATAAATCATCCGGGATACAAAATTTCCTTCAGTGAGACTCCAGACATTTTTCCGAAAATATTACGCAAAGAAAAGTTTGCACTTGTTTATCCTGCGATAAAGCAATATTTCATAAAATCCAAGTAGCGTACGAGCGTTTTAAAACAAATATTTAGAAATTGAAAATAACCCTGTGAGTTTCAATGCAGTAGGAAATAAAATTAGTATTTTTTTGACGTTCATGCGTAAAACCTTGATCGATTGAAATAATGATCGACCGGATCAACCTCGATGTACTGATACTTGGGCAATCGCAATTCGTTCGAAGGGCGAAATTATTCAAGGTTGAATTTTTCACGAGATTTTTTTTTTTATTAAAAAAAAAAGAAGATGAATTGATTGCTCAATCAATTCTATCGATTTAGCACCTAAAAATATCTTCAAGGTTCGGGCCAGCCGGGAGCGTGCTTTTATAACGAAAGCGTAGATTTTAAGTAACTTTTCAAAGAAGTAAACTTGTTACAAATTTTTCATGTTTTCAGTGTTCGTTCACATCGGAAAGGGAATATATATTTTTTAAATATGTGAATAATCTTTTGGGAAAGCTTGCAATTCGATTAATTCATTTTTCACTATGGAATACTTTGGGATGTGTTAAAGTATTGGTGAAAAATCGATGTCGTGCCCAAAAAAGGAACCACATGCGACCATGTCATATTTTCTCAAAGGATTTAGGTTTATACCCTTTTTTCATCGTCGCACTTTCACTTTCTTTCGGGCCAATTACTTACTGCGATTACTGCAACTGTAGATGGAGGAAAGGAGCGGAGGTATATAACCGGTGCCGTAATATATTATCCGGACAATATATTCCAAGGCCGTTTTGTTGCAGCGTCTTCGCTAACCACACTCTTCTCTGATTCATGATTAATTTTATAACTTTCTTGCAGCCGAATTATTCATACAGATTGTCCGGCTCTGCGATGCTTGGATAATCTTTTCTCGAATTTCAAGAGCTTTTTGTGCGAATCAAAACAAATTTATTGTCATCGAATTAATGGTTCTTACTAGTATACACGAAACTTAATTCAATAATTTATTTCGAGTTGCGATTACGTGCTGTATTGATTTATATCGTTGTTTTAAAATACTGCATGCAAGATTTAAGATATTGCTAAGTTTAGAGTTTCGTGATAAAAGGAGAAAAGCCATGCGAGAAAAGGTTATCACGTGGGAACAATAAGAAACCACGCGATACTTTAGCATCTCCATAAATACCGCAAAACTTTCGTTCGAAGTTCGAAACGACGCAATTTTTTTTTATTCGTATGAAAAAATTCACAAAAATTAATATGACCATCGTATTGAAAAAAAAAAGATTTTCGTGTCAAGACACTCGCAAAATCTCTGAAATCATTGTAAATAGAATATCTTTATAAAATAAGGTTTTCATAGGGAGAGAAAACGATTTCACGACTCTCGTAAATAACTTTCTCAGAGCTCGTGTGCACCGATAAATCAACCTTTATCAGGAAATGACTTTTTTCAATTTCGAAATCCCTCCGAGGAATCTTTCTCAATGTTGGAAACTTAGGCGAAAGTATTCTCAAAGTTTTTCAACTCACGACCAGGAAAAAAATCTTTGAGGAGTTTGACATTGATTGAAAAGTATCGTGTTTGTTTCTCGGACGCCCAGATTGTTCACACACGATCGTTTCATGAAAACCAAGACGTAAAATCCTTTCGATTTTATCATCTCCAAGAATCTGTCGTTTCGGGATAGTTTCTAGAGAATGCATGAAATTTCCTGTTTTCTTCCAGTGGAAAAAAAAAATTGCCAAAATAATTAAATCATCGTTATTGTTATGACGAAATGATAAAAAATGCATCAGTTTTATTGAAAAATCGATTAATTTGCTTATCTCTGGTTTTGATGATTTTTTAAGGTAATCTACGATTTGATACCCACACGAATACTTTTTAATAGAATTGAAAAGTCAGTGAGTCAATAAGTGATAATTGAAAAAAATGTCATTTAATTCGTGAAAGTGAAACGAGCCAGAGTGCGGGCAAAATTTATGACACGACAAGCTTTCCGCTCTTTTTGCCATTTGCGTTTATACAAGTAAACTTATCAGTATACGTCGTTTAAAAAGACTTTGCAAAGTTGGGAGTTATCGCTAATTCTTGAACGTCGTGAGGAGTGGACAGTCGATTGTCATGGCAGGCAGCGGAAAGTACTTCCGTTCGGTGCATATTTTTGTACTCATTTTGTGCATCGATGTAGTAAAAAATCAAGAAGAAGTTTCATTCGAACAGGGAAGAATACGGGGCAAAACATTGAGCTCAAGATCTGGCAGAAAATTTTCTGCTTTCTTTGCCATACCTTACGGTCAACCACCGATTGGTCCGCTTAGGTATTCAGATTTTCATCAACGTAAAAATAAACTATTCCACAGTCGACAACACGAGGCAGCAAATGGACAAATCGAACTTCCTTAGAACGTTACTTTATTAACACGAATTTCCTTGAAACTAAAAACAGTGGCTCTCCGTTGACGAAGATAAATTTAAAAAAATCAGTTTATGCCCCCAGTGGTTCATTTCGAGTTTTCGGTAAATGTTAACAAAGAGGTCCTCTGCAAAAAATGGTCCCTACATTTTTAAAAAAATTAGAATCGTTTTTATCGATACGTCGGAAAAAATTTAGGGACCATTTTTCGCAAAGGACCTTATTTAAATATTCACCCAGTTTCTTTCCTGTTATTACTCATTGTTCCGTAAATTTCGCGAATTGCTCAACTCAAAAGGCGGAAGAACGTGTTATGGATATTACGTTACAGTGATTTCTGACAGTGAAGATTGCAGACTCGATGATTAATCATTAAACGGTGTTCACTGAAACAGATTTAAAAATCCTTTGCCGGCGGATTCATGGAACGGTACATTCGTAGCAGACACCGATGGTAATCAGTGCCCGCAGCACGACCTAGACGGCTTACCCGTTGGTGATGAAGATTGTTTATACTTGAACGTGTACACGCCAAAGGTAAAATCTGCCGTCGTTTCGTGTCGAGACATTGACAACGATATATTTCCAAATTAATTTTCAGCATTCCACCGCGTTACACGCATCACTTCCGAATGTAAATTCCTCGTTTTGCTTATTTTTGATCAATGAAGCGGAGTTTACAAAAAAATTACCACCACGTCGTATTTTTTTTTTTTTCAATAGTCTAGAAAAAAAAAATTGTTGCCATGGTTTTTTTTCGGATGTCAATCATATGAACCTCTTGGAACGAAACGATATCCACTGTATCATAAACGAGCATTAAAGCTGATCCTTTAATGCTTCATATTTCAGACAAATCCGGTTCATTTGTATCCAACTATGGTGTACATTCATGGTGGTGCATTCATCAGAGGA
This sequence comes from Hyposoter dolosus, assembly GCA_963921915.1. NCBI lineage: Eukaryota > Metazoa > Arthropoda > Insecta > Hymenoptera > Ichneumonidae > Hyposoter > Hyposoter dolosus. Next base: position 10,358,213 of record OY998135.1, on the reverse strand, counting down.
AATGGTCGTTCAGACTACGTAGCCCCCGGATATATAATGAACAAAGATATTGTTTTCGTTACGATGAATTATCGTCTCGGTGTGTTCGGTTTTTTGAGCACGGGCGATGCTGAAGCACCTGGCAACTTTGGTCTTAAAGATCAGCTCTTAGCGCTTCGTTGGGTTAAAAAAAACGTCAAAGCATTTGGTGGTGATCCGGAGAGAATAACGCTCGTGGGACAGAGCGCTGGCAGCGTCAGCGTCAATCTTCACGCTTTGTCTGACGATAGTACCGGTTTGTGCCTTTTATTTCCACTGGTCATTAGGTCATTTTCTGCCCACGTGTTACACGATTTTTAGAATCGAACACGAAGATACAAAAAAATCGAGATCATTGATCCTCTGGATCTTCTTTAGTGGTTTTCGATCTTCTAGTAAAATTTAAATATACACAAAATCATCATGCTGCATGTAGATAATTTGGAAAGTGAAAAAAACGTCGTTTAATTTTTTTCTGACGAGCTATTGGGCGTTTAAAAAAATTCACAATGGACACTAATGACCCACGTTAATCTAATGTGGTTCAGAACACTCCCTGGCAGATGACCGTTCGTGTGCCGTAGTAGAAATTTCCTTCGTTTGAATAAATTTAGGGATTTTTTTCCATTTGTAATATTGGAAATAGATCGAAAATAGTTTCCAACGAAACGGATGTCCCTCTGGAGAAAATCAATTTTTCGTATAAATTTTGTATGTCCTTCATAACAGGTCTATTCAATCAATACATAACTCAGAGCGGAAGCGCGATGTGTTTTTGGGCATATCATGACATATCGGGTTACAAAAAACATGCGATCCAACTCGGTGAGTATGTCAATTGCCCGACTTACAGTTCAGAAGCCCTGATCAAGTGTCTTCGTGGCCTCGATGCCTACACTCTTATAACGACAGACATATTTACCGGCATTTCGAAAGACATAAACACCTGGTTGCCTACCAATGAACCGGAAATCGAAGGCGCTTTTCTTACTACGAGTCCGATCGTTCAAATGCTTAGCAATCAATTGCCCGATTATCCATGGATATCTGGCAACGTCGCCGACGAAGGACTTTTAGTATCTGCACGTGAGTGTCTGAATATCTATGTCGAAAAGGAATTTGATAAACGTGTTGAATGTTTTGGCACCTTAAACTTCTCCGAAGAAATTCTAACCATTCAAAATATTTCATCAACCATTATCTAACTCGCAATTTTACTCGGTAAACAGCTCGTAACTTCGATTCACCAATTTGTTCTTTCTTTTTATAATGCGATTCATTACTGATTTGCCGTTGAAGAGCTTTACACGAATGAGACTCTGTACAATTTGATAACGAAGGACATCCACGAATTTCTACAATTTTTGGCCACGAGCTTCATCGAGGTTGACAATATGGACTCGCTGCCTTCGGATGTCGTTGGGTTTTATTTCAAGAAGTTAAATTTTAGTGACAAGGATGCTGTGAGTATACTGGTGGATAATTTCGATTAATATCAAGCTGTAAAACCACGCAAGTATCACATTGAACGGCAACTCGATTTTTATCTCCATTTTATTACGCGTTTTTAGGTTATAAGGAGGATAACCGCTTTAACGAATGACGTCGCTTTCCTATTTCCTAGTATACTTGAAATGCATATAGCATTGCATCGGATGAAGACCCCTTTTTACTACTACTCGTTTGGGTATCGCGGCACAATCAGTGAAACAAATAAAGTGTTGAAGGACAATCGAAACGTGGGTGTGACTCACAGTGACGATTTGATTTACATTTTTCCATCCGATGACGCGGTGATGGGCGCACCAGGAATTCAGTTTAGTCGATCCGATGAAAGAATGATCGACATTATGACAGATCTTTGGACTTCTTTCGCTTACAACGGGTGGGTAACTCTCTGCCAGGAAAGTTCTAGCAGTAATTTAATTTTTCAAGAATTTTCGGGATCATCATTCGAAATTTTATTTCCTTGATTCTTGCAGAGTTCCACTGACAAACTACACGCACCAACGGAACACATGGAAACCGTTTGACCAAAACATGAGATATTTAGAAATTGGTAAAGGCTCAGATCCAACGTTGATTCTCAGAGATAACTTTGAGCAGAATCGAATGCATTTTTGGATTAAGGAACTTCTCAAAATAGCTTTTAAGACGCTGACCAGCAGCGGGGAGGGTTAAATCGAAAAATAAATCTATGTAAATAGAAATGGATGGCTCAATGTAATTTGTTTTTTTTTTTTTTTTTTTTTTTAATATTCGCTGAAGCATAAGGAAGGTTTTTACGAGAAGTTGGAAAATTTGGATGGAAGATTGTAAAAACTATATTTTTCTTTTTCCCATCCGAACTGTTCCCAGCTGTCGATTCTAGGGATAGCGATCCGAGATAGTTTAAGATTATGACTTTGAAAATACATAGAAAATTATATTAAGGTTGTGCTTGGGATCAGTTTTTGGGACTGCCACAGTCCAATAGCTTTCAACAGAACGACTTACGTCTGTCAGGTCAGCTAGTACATAAATATGTTAATGAACAATACAAAATTCAAATATTAATCAAAAACAGGCCTTCTTCCCAAAGCTATCCTATGATTCGATAAATTCCGAACGATTGGCATTGTCAAACTTTTTTTTCCTTTTATTCTGTCTCCAAATATCTTTTCGAAACCCGACGCATACCTTCCTTGATATTCGAGGAAGTAAACTTTCTCTGTTTCAGCGACACTTTTGTCATGAGCTTATCGCTTCGTGCACGGTTGTGTGTGTAGTTTTTCACCCATCAACCGATTAACATGCTTATCACATTGCTTGCTTCACGTTCTTATTAGAAACTCAAGTAAATAAACGATTCGAACGCGGAAGTGAGAATTCAGTTCCAAAAAACCAATAAAAGTCAGTTTTTTCGAGTTTTTTTTCCCTTTTTGAACGGCTGGACGGAAAATCAAAATCTCAACTTCTGGTACCGAGTCGAGTACAGACAAAACATGTTGTAATCCTAAAATCCCTCGTGTGCTATCCAAAAGGTTTCAATGGTTGAGCAGAAATCGGAATTGATCCTAAGAATACAATTTATAAAAAAAAAATATATGTCCTTGAAATGTGCAGTAGTGTAATTTGTACAGTCTCAGTGGTAAATCTGTATTCTTCCTAGACTTCGAAAGTTCGTGTTATTCTGACTGCAAGTTTGATAGATGGAAGCCTCTGTGAAAGGGAATCTACGCTGCCAGCGATGACAACTCATGAAACTTTTGAATGTTACGAGGAAGCAAATTGAACCAGCGACAGAGATAGCCCCGGGACATTACCGAACCTCGGATCATCCAGGTCGGATCTTCAACCGAACGGGAACGTCAGAGTGCCTTGCAATCCTTTTCTCGTAAAAGGAGTTTGACAATTTCTCTACTGGGACGAGGAACACATATCAAAGTTCCTGGTGTTTGCTTCTCCCGATCTTCTCCAAATATGCTGGTCTATTTTCCATTGATCAATTCCCAACGAATATTCCAGCGAAATTGGACGCGTAAGATTCATCCGGGGCTTTCCAACGACGAGAAGCCATGAAGCAAAAAATGTTCATTCAAATTCTTGGTGGCATTTTCGTCCTGAAAAACGTGCGAGGAATAGTTTTTCGACGTTTCACCTTCACACTCAGTTCTATTGAGAATATTCTCCTCGCTCAAAGGCATTCACGTTTGCACCTCATCCGCAAACTTCGGAACAGTGAATCGAAGTAGATTTAGTGTAAGACGTTCACTCTTCTCTCACAGCTCTGTCTGCCTCTGTTCCCCGCTGCCTCCGGGTCCAGTTAAACAACTCTACAGACCAAGCAAGTTGTAGGGTGACGTTTTGAGAATAATTTTCATTCTCGACACATGTCAAGCGTTCCAAAAATAATGGAAAACCTCCCCTTCTCGTATTGGTATGCAAAAAATGCACAACGTGAATAAAGGACGAGAAAAACAAATGTGTCAGGAATACAATGCACAGGGAGCAGTATACGGAAGATCAAAAGTTTCAAATCTGCTCGCAGAAATCTAGTATTTTATAAGTCACATATCTTCTCACCACTCTAAGATTTTTGAAAAAATGCGTGGGTGTCTAGTAGGAAGATTATTCACGACGAAAGCGGAGCAAGATCCTTTCAGTTTTTTATCTACAAAATCGCGCGTCATTTTTCATTCTCGCCTTTGGTGTATACGCACCGTGTAATGGAAATGTGTGCTCTTTCTTGGTGCGTGAAACAAGATTTATTGATCCCACGTAAAAATTCTATACCTACAGAGTTGGTTTATATTGAGCAAGTGGCCGGAAAGAGAAGCCCTTCTTAATCGAATTTTTTACATAAGCTTTTAATAAGTGATTGATGGTAAAGAATTTAGAAAAACGTTCGAAGAGATTCATTAATTGATGTAATGTTTTTTTTTCTTTCTCTTTAATACTTGGAAAGAATATTCCAAGCGTTCCAATTATTCTCAAATGGTGAACTTTCATTTTTTATTCATTTTTTTCCTGGCCATTAGAATCGTAATATCTCGACGGTGAAATGTAATGAATTCACTTTTCATGGAGTCATTTTCTTCGGGACGACAATAACGACGATTTATGAATACCTGAAATGCTCGAGATATCACGAGAGAATAAAATATTTGTAGCACTTCACGAAACGTGGTCACGAGGCGGCAGGGGTCATTTATGCCATTCGTGGGGATACACATGGTAAAATTGGACCGTTGAAAATTGCTTGTATTTTAGTAAAATAACAGCTGTGACGCTTGTCAAGTTATTATCGGACTGAGTGATATTTCCGTTGATATTCGTGTCACGAACGAGTGAAAATTTATTGAGAGCTATATTTCAGTTCAATATCAACTATAAATGAATTTTTTTTTTTTTTTTTACTGAGTTATTAAAAAATATCAGATTGATTTTCGTCTATAAATATTTACAGTCCTAGAAAAAATGAATCACGAGAATAAATAGATTTATTTCCGCGAACCCTGGTGATTTTATTTTCATTTATCATCCACCACGAAACAAAAAGACCCGAGGTTCAAGCTGTGTTTCCATTCCATGAAAAAAATCGGAAAAGTTTTGTCATGAAATCAAGGAATTCAAACGGAGAGACCTTGCCGAGGATTTTTTTATTTTTTGAAAATAAATGTATGGCTGTGAAAAAATATCTGTTCCCTATGTAAACGGACTTCCCTTCCAAGATGTTTCAATTCGCGGATAAAAGAAACATTGTGAAGAAAAAGTGAACCGAAGGCGAAGCAACGGCAGGGGCGGTCACTCAAGTGCATCAACGGGACTTCCTCAATGCATTATGCAAATTGCATCGAAGAGCAATTACGCTTCGTACTTGTTCATGCATTTTTCATGTTTTTTTTTTTTCTCCAGGGTACATTTTTACTTTACAACTATTAATAGCATTTTGGTGAAAAATGAAAAAATCAATAGATATTTATGACGGAGAATAAAAATACGTTTGCGAATGATAATTTTCAAAAACTCAATGCCCGATCTTCTACGTTAAAATGATTCATTACTTTCTGCAAATCTACTGTTAAAATATAAAATTTTCATTTTATATAATTTTTCATTTGAAGTTCTGAATTTTTTCTTTTTTCTACGAATCTTCAAAGTTGAATCAAATGTTTGATTATATTTAACGGATTTTGATTGGCTCGTAATTTAAAAGGAGGAACCGAATAATTCGGTACAAAGGCGAAAAAGTTCTCTCGAGAAATCACGGGCAGACGCCGAATTTTAAGTACGAACCCGGAATTTTATCCGATCCACAGTGGTCGGGCCGTTTGCGAACCCTATAATCGCGAGAAAAATGATTAATTGTCTCGAATTTAATCCTTCCGGGGATCTGCGCGTCGCGTTAAAAAAATGGATTGCTCAAATGAGTATAAATTTGGTGGATTTTCTGGCAACAAGGACAAGCTTAATCTGGCTTTTTGCCAAGCAAAATATTCAATTAATTTTGCAAGTTGTTACTCTCGACGGAGTTTACGCGTGCCTTCTCCCGACAAGAATGAGTCTGCACTGTGTTCGCCTCACGCTTCATCATTTGCTAGGTCATATCAAGGGAAACAACTTCTCGCATTCCCCTATATTCCTGCTCACTCGCGTGTAAAATTTTTCAACGACAGAGCAAATTTTTCCAGCTTACAGTCTGCGGAATATGTTGTGTGAGTTTTCACGCTTGATATGACTTTTTTAGGCTGACGCTTCGCTTGAGATCGAGGACCAAGATTTCTGTTTTTTTTTCCAAGCTTTTCATAATCGCATTTTGAAAATATTCCACGTACATAATTGCAAGGCTGTTTTAACATTGAACACACTATAGAACAGAATTCGTTGGCACGAATTACTTGAGTTGAAAGAGAAAAAATAAAAATAAACCCAAGCCTCGATGAGAAAGACTTTGACAAAATTTGTCGCACACATTTTATTACACTTTCAAATAAGATTCCTTTCACTGATCTAGACGAGAAATCTGCTTTAAAACCTCGTCTCTGCAATCTCATTTTTAACTCATTTACGATAAGTCGAGTAGAAAACTCTGAGCTGAGAAGTTTCGAACAAGAGCGCATTCGAAGTTCGACACAAACGAAACGAGCTATATAGTGCTTACTCTTGCAGCCAGCAGCCGTTTCACTCGAGCTCTTTAATGACATTATTTTCTCCATGATTTTTAAACTTTTCTGATCTTACTTTGTTCAATGCACACGGGAAAATCGTGTGCGACGATAAAAATATAAAACTCCAATAAAAAAATGAAACTAAAAAAAAAAATCACGTTGTCCTTTTATTCCACTTGTTCGTTTTTGCTTTAAAAAAAAAAGGAAACAATTTAAAATGAATTTGTGAAGTAGGAAGAAGTTGCGATAACTTTTGGAATTTTTATGCAAAGAAAATCGTTCGTATTGCTACATCGGGCTGCACGATATTCCTCAAATCACTGGCAACATCTATGGAGAACTTAAGACAACGGATTCCGAGCTATCGACATATTTCCTGGTTCAGGAGGACGGAGCGAGGGAGATCCACCAAATTACGCACCGGCGAACCATTGAGAATGATTAATTGGCTTCCTTGAATATAAATACATATTCCCGAGCTTGGGCAAAGTTTCACGATAGGATTTTAAAGATTCTTTTCTAGAATATCGAGCCAATAAGGGTTTCATGGTCGTGAATCCTGAGTAATTTCGAAATTGAGGCCCTCGGCATATCGACAAACACCGTACACTAGTTAAATAATGGGATTAGCATTATAGCAGATGGCCGAGACCCCAGACAAATATTCCAGATGCAAATCATACTTACATCTCATGTTCCATCTCCGTTGTGAATACTATCATCATTAGTTGGTAGTGCAACCCTCCGAGTCAACTATTAACTGAATTTACCGAACTTAATGCCAGTTCGCTCATTCTATGGCATAGTGTGATGTACAAAATTAGTCCATCGAGTCATATCAGTGTCAAAGAGCCAACGTAAGCACCCGAGTCGTGTCTTAACCGCGCGTGCATCGCTATTCGCTTACAGTGACGTCTCAAAGTTCATGCAGCCATGTATCTCCCTTGCATTCACTTCCATCTTGGCAGATGGTCTCACAGATGTCAAAGGGCATAATTCACTTAGGCGGCTACATTGCTACAGATGAAATGATGAAGCCGATAACTCGAGTCCCTTTCATGACTCGACAAAAAAGTTACACCATCAAAAACGAATGGTTGAACGACCATCGCAAATTTATTTCAAAAAACCGACAATTAATCACGATTGTTTCTTCATTAATGATCGTACATTTAATGTCTCGTGATTCATTTTTTCGTCTTGGACCCGAACGCAATAAAAAGTGGAGAAGATTTTGATAAATTGTGGAATTAAGGAAGATGCTGTCGTTTGTATCGTCCGTCCGAGTGTATATAATAATAATCAGCTCGACCAGATCTCAGGAAGACCCGTTAAACGAGCTCGATCTACAATGCTGTGGTCAAAACTGGACGGCAATTGAGGCTTCGTGTCATTAAATCTTAAACGAAAAACCACAAAACCGAATGTTTGTAGATGACTCACAGCTACATGATGCGGACCCTGTGGATCGCTTCAGTCCGAATCCCAATGGTATACAATACTCCGTTAATAACAAGCTCGAGCCACATCCGGGTGCTGTTTACAGAATTTTCAAATTTACATCTTTATCGTTCACAAATAATTCGATTGATGGCAGATTTGTGTGATTCTGGACCTGTTCTGAGCGTTTAGCTGTGTGGATTCGCGCAGAATGACGGTTATCGATTCAATCGATCAAAGCCTCACAAACTCGAACGCTGAATCATATCGATGATGTTTTACCTTTTCAATTCATAGATTTTTTTATTTTTGGTCTATCCTCCACGAGGGCCAAAGAAAACTATGAAAAACCCGAGCGAAAGCCCGAGCTACTGTATAGCTGAACGGCCCCTGATCCATTATTGGCCTTGCCTAAGGCTGTTCAACTTTGTGGATCACTGGAGCCACACGTCAACCGTGCTACTACTGCATATAGTTTGGACATCGATCGACAGCAAGTTTTCAGCTAGTTGTCACGATCACAGTGACCCACATTTCGAATGTTACTTATTTTTGGAAAATGCTGTAACATATGGTGATAATTCGCATTAGCAGGGGTTTAACTGAACATTTTTCAAAAATCAGTATTATAGCTGATTATAATAAGTAATGGCCATCACGCGAGATTCTAGTTTTTGAAAACCAGACTTTCACATTGCATTAGAAATTGAGAGCCTTTAATAGTGGTAATCTATGATTCAAATTTCACATGCCAATTTGGCATGTCTTGAATATGCAAAATAGATTTGCGGCTAATCAAGAATAAGCAGTTTAATAAGACTCGAAGTTTCGACAAAATATTCACGAAGGAAATAATTATTTTTTTGCATTCACGTTTGTCAAGAGTCTCTGACGAAAAATATTCTCAAAATAGTATCAAAAATCCATCCTTTCCTGAATTTTTATCTCCAGACGAGGAAATCATTCTCATTCATCATTCTGCTGGAGTTTTTACAGAGACAGCAATCAGAGTGCGAATTTCTTTCGATCCAAACTTTTACCTCCTTTTTGGCAAGTTTCGACTTGATCAAAATTTTTTTCAATAAATCCTCAATTACAAAAAACACTGGGTGAATAAAATGGTGCCTGCAGAATTTCATAAAACGCGGATGCCGAGAGAGTTAAATATTCGAGAGTCACATGGTAATTTTTTATTCATTTAGTTTGCATAAAATAATTACATCAACCAAGAATGAGTGGATTCGCATAAGAGAGTTATCCAGAATTGGAGATCATTGCAAATTTGTCCTCTTCGCAAACATTCATGGATTGTTAAATATTCCGCGATTGCGAAGTTCGTCGCAAAAGAAAAAAATGATGAAATGAGTAATAATCCGTATTTTTTTTTTTTTTATGTAACAATTTTAACGAAAAAATGGGAATGTCGAAAAAGACGACACGGATAGGAATCAAGTAGCAATGGAATTTATGATATTTGAGCTAAACTTTTATGCATTAATATCGTACATTCAGGCGCATATCTTATTGGCATTCTTGGAATTTACAGTGTGCGTACATTTCCATTATTTCGACAAGAGAGTGTCGTTTCGTAGCGAAGAAATAAAGTTTATGGAAGATTATTTATCCGAGGTATTTCTTCGAGATCACGTGGGTTCCAGCACCGAAATTTCTTTCTTATTTTGTTGTTTACGACGAGAGCGTCAAAAAAATTTCTCTACGTATGCGAAGCCCCGTCAACGGATAACGACCAAAAACTTAATTCTCCGTTGCTATAGAAATGTTTCGATCTAAACAGATTTCTCCTAATTATCATAATCTTTCCTTCCGACTATGAAAATCCTGTATTCGCGCTCAGTTTTTATTTTTTGTCGTTTTGTAAAGCTGACCCTCGCTTTGGTCGCGGCCTCGTAAAAAGCCGATGTCACAATACTTATCACCGTGATTATGTGCGATTAATTATCACGGTTTTAATCGTACTTCGATAGGCCGATTTGCAGGAAGAAGACTGTGACAAATATCAAGCATGCGCGCGCTTACTAAGGCTTCATTAAGGCTCACAGCGCTACGTAACACTCGTAATCAAACGGTTTCAAACGCGGTCGCCCTCTCATCAATTGGAAGATTCGAAAGTTTCGAAAAATTTGCGATATTGTACACTATGTCACAAGATTTATGAGAAATAAAAAGAACAAATTAATCCTCGGAATGGCGTGTGTTTTAAAGCAAATATTAAAATGAACCTCGCTGGAGTGCTGCATCAGGTTTGGTCGTTGATGACCTTATCACACATCCAGGTTCTTCAAATGTCTCAAGTATAAAAATTTGTCTGAAACGTTTTAAAGGCTACCCCATTAATCACGCCAACAATTTGTAGAAAATATTTACTAATAAATAATTTTTGTCGTTGAATGAACGAACTTTCTCACGTAAGGAGCTTAACGCACCGGTTTACAACCTGCTGTGGTAGTTTGGAAAGAAAATAAAAGTTACACACCGTTAACCTTTGACTGGAAAATAAGATCAGACTTTTCTTCATATTTCGAAGCATCGAGTGCTCCGAAAATAATTGGAATTGAATAACTCAGTTATCTTCTTCGCCTGAAAACAAAATTTTTCGTATTCGAACCCAAGATTCTCCGGTCAATAATTCCTTCATAATAGAAAACATACAAATTTGGAATCAACGAGAAAGTTGTAAAGAATTGACGGAAACTTTGGCATGAAAAACGTACCGGTGTTTGATCCACTTTTAAAAAATCAACGAGGTGAATTGACCCTTGAATTGTTAAACCTTGCACGGAATCACGACGAGCGTGCAATTGAAAAACGCGGGTAGGCGTGCTTTCGCGTCAGTTGGAGGGAACTATTATGTGTTACTAACACGCGCGCAGAATTCCTCGAAACATGAGGGAATTCCCAGGTAAATGCATGGCAAAGCACGAAACACACAGTGGAAAAGTATTTTTCACATGGCTCATAATTTAGAATACGAACAAAAGTTGCACTTGTCAATAAGGTTCGTGGGTACATGACACATTTTTTTTGTTTTTCAACGAAGATCTATTTTTTAATTTTAAACCGTATAAATAATCCATTGCTCCGCGGTTATTAGGAAAACAAATACTCGCGATCCTGCTGCAATATAAAGTTAAGCTTATGATGAAAAATGCAGTACAGCGAATTTAGTTGATTTGCTTCTTGCAAATCTCGTACGCTTCTTGCACCTGGTTTAGTCATAACCGATTTATTTTTTGCGGGCCCTTAAGGAATGTGTGACGTCTTTCTCTCCAGGTTCAGCGGCCGGTCAAGTCCTCGTTTCGGGGGCCAAGCCATAGCTGCATATAGTCGGGAGAAGCCGGAGGGAAAGGCGGAGTGACTCGAAGGTGCATATACACACGTTTTTTTGCGTATGTCACGCATGGCCGGCCATCTCCGGTGATAAAATAAAATTACGGAAGGTTCGATGAAGCAAAAAAGTGTGAATAAAAAATAAAGTGGCGGAAGATAAAACGAAAAAAATGGAGCTCGTGAGGAAAGAGAAGGCGTATGTTTTGGCGAATAAGAAAAAACGATTGTGGCAAAGACTTCCTGGAAGAAAACTGGTTTTAAACACAATAAGGTTCCCCAATGTGCTCCTCGCTCTTTGCTCTCCTATACATAGCACACTCGAGTCCTCTCAGCAACAACCCACCATCTTACGTGTACGGATCTCCTTAATATCGAAGCTGCTGAATCTCAGAGAACCTTGCGACGAAAAAAATTCCTTCCCACGCGCTATCCACCTTTGGTATTACACACACTCCTGTATTTATGTATCCGAAAATACGAAGCTTGCGGTCAGACAACCGTTAAACACCAAATATCAAACCGAGCCTCAAAAATAACGGCTCAGAAACGCTAAATCTTTCAAAAAAATTTTGCTACGTCATTAATGTGACCCTCCATTTTGGATTTCTTTCGGAACACAAAGTGGAAAATATTGTTAATGATTTAATAATAATTTTAACTATAATCACAACCCCTTCTTGGTTTCTCGGAAAGTCGATAATAAATATGCTAAAGAAAAAGCGAATGATTTTGTATTGTCAAAATATTTTTATTTTTTTAGCCCCACAAGTGCTGAATATTAAAACAAATTCATGTCTGCTTTTGCAATTCGTCGCAGATAAGATTTCGTAGAAAAAAGATAAAAAGTCTTCCGCAAAACGAATCTCGTAGCATAATTTTACGAAAAAAACCTTTGAACACGGGTTTCCTCGTAATTTTTTCGACGGATGAACAGCATTGAAGAAACTAGACGAATTCTCATTTTTTACCTCAAAGCTGAATTCTGCTGGTGGTGAGAAGAGAAAAAAGCTGGAGGTTTCCGCTCGGATGGGCGTTGAATGAAATTGTATTTGGTAGAGCTGAGATGGATTTTTTTTTACACTAGCATCAGGACACTCGAGTTAAAGTAGAAAAAAAGAGTAAAAAATATGGAAGAAGTAGCAACTCGGAATTTCTCGATTACGACGGTTTAACAGTATCGTTACGTTATTCTTTGCGAGTACTTTGCTCCACCTTCTATTTTTTGTCGACGAAGCATTGTCGAGGTGTTACTATGTTTTCCCAACATCTTACGAAACCCACAAAAATTCCTTCTACGAACAAAAAGCCTCGGCGACTTGAGAAACTCATAAAAACATCGCGAAGGCTTTGAATAATTTTCAAAACAGTTACAATTTCTTGTCTGTCTCGTTGATTTACATTTCAGAAAACTGAAACCAACCTGCACACTGAGAATGAAGAAGCTTTTACGATCTCGATTAGTTGTGGCTCATTTATTATTCTACCGTTAACTGATTACTGAAGCAATAAAAATATAATTGACATCTCACATGCAACAAACCGACGATAAATCTGAAAAGATAAGTTATTACGAACGAAACATCGCAGCGGCTATTTTTCCTCCCAATGATTTTGGCCATTGAGACAATTCAATTACTCTAACCATCAAAATAATTCCTCCACTGCTAGTGTCACTGTGAATGTGCAATATGTCATCAATGTCAAGGTCGCATTATGCTCTTGATCTTCGCCGAGATATAACTTTCTGTTTTCTCCCTTTCGCGTAGGTTGCACGTGCACTCTGGCGTGCAACCTCCATTCCAGAGCTATATACGAGGTCGAAAATGTAGTTGAGAGATACGACGAAGTTGGTAATAGCAACAAAAAAATAAAACGGCTATAAATTATCGGTTTGACCGACGTGCTTCCTTCGTAAAACGCGTCTTGATGTACACACGTGAAAATTTTATAACTATATGTACACTTTTCTATACGTAATAACGACGATAATGAAGCCAACCTAAATGCATAACGAGAACGAAATACACAATAGCCAAAGTGTTCATATATGCATGTATATGATAATTATCCGCATCTGCTTTTGGCAGAAGATCAGTAAATTCCGATTCGTATGCTGTTACACGTTGGGTCAGTAGCGCGGTATTCCTGAGGCACAGTTATCTTCGATCTTATCGGCTCCCCTGCAGGAATTTTTTAATACCACAGCTTTTTAAATTACCTCATGCCTCAAATCTTACGTTCTCGATGTATCGAGCATGCTTCTCGTTTGTAGCGCACGTTACCATTTGCATCACGTTACCAAATAATTTAAGGTGGCTATACAAACACCGGGAAAAAATTCAACAATCCCTATGGTTTTTCTAGCGATCACTTTTCCTGCGTCTCATCTCTTAATTCCCTTTCAAAATTATCTCACGTTCAGAGTTCTGTGACGTAAAACAATATTTCATTTATGATGAAAGTGTTTTTCACTTTTTCGTGTGAACGAACCGAAATTTTTGTACTGTGAAATGAAAGTTGAAAAAGGTGAATATGCGTGAAATGATCAGGATCATGATTTGATGATGAATTCACTTTCGTATCGAAATTTTTCCGTCATTTTCAATATTAATTCCAGACTTCTTTCAGTACTGATGGTACTTTACAGCTGGTAAGGAAGAAAAGTGTGTGCTTCAGAGATTCTACCTAATTATGGATTTGTCGAGCCGTGAGAATTTTCATCGCGTTTGAGACAAAACGGAAAAGTGTCGCTCTTGGCGCTTGGGGTCAATGAACATTCGAAAATTGGCCTGAACATCTTTCGGTGATCAGTCATCTTACCGTTGGCGAACTTATGGACACGAAATATTCCAACTTTCATCTAAACCTTGAAGCAGGTCATTGGGACACTTTCTTTTTTTTTTATATCCCAACTGATTACTCGGATAGGAAATGGGAAAATGTTGGAAGAGAATTCGTCAGTTTCATTGCGTGAATTCATTTTAATTGGCGTCGAGCCTCACCAGCCATCCAACTCTGTAGCTTGGACGTTTTTTCTCGGTGATTCGTTGGCACGCGAATAAAACAAACAGGACAAGATGATGTGGTTTGATATCAAACTCGATCTAATGAGTGTTCGCTTTTCGGCTCGAAACAAATGAATAAACATGATCGAGATGGATGAGGAAATAAAACGAGAAGATAAAAAATAAGAGTAGCAAAAATCTCACCAATATTCTGCCAATAATCGATGGGAAATCGAAAGAATTCATTTGACGGAAAAAAACCAGTGGACGGAAGGCACAAAAAACTTTGAGTAGTTGTCCAGCTGTTAATTCTCTAAATCTCCTCCTTTGGGACTAAGAACATAAATATTTCTTCAACCGGCATCTTCGTATGGCCATTTTACAGTCATATGAATGCAAAAAAAAAGAAAATTCCCAAACTTTGTCCGTTGGAAGGTATTTGTGTTCACGATGGTCGAAAGTTGCTCGAAAGTTCCGTGTAAGGGGACGTTTTCTTTCTCCGCAAATATTGCTGTGCCTTCGTATTGTGCTGCTTATTATTCCATTAAAATGATTTTTCCCTTCCTCTAACTAATCCTGTTGATCCTCTAACACTCTAATCTCTTTATGACCCGCGTGGAATGTGAATGATTTTACTGCCGATGATAGAAAGATCTAATGAAGTAACGAAGGTAGTATATTTTTGGTATCGAACGGCTGCAAAACGGCTATCACTTGTCGCCTCGGGGTTTAGTGTCGTTTTTGCATGTTTGATGTTGTAAAAGTATATGGCAGCAGCTAAGCACATAAAAATAATCGTACAAGCCGAACGGGCTGGAGAAAAAAATCAAACGCCGAAATAATCAATTAAAAATGGTAAAAAAAATGTTTTAGGCATCTGCATAATCGCTAACGGCATTGTACGGTTATTACTTGAACGTATGTGGACCTCCCACCAGCACAGTTATGCTAGTATAAAGGAATGTCAACAATAAAATGGTATTTCACGCGTTGACAAAAAAATGTTTGCTTGCTAATGAATTTTGACCGTTGAGTACATCGCGAAGTGATTAAATCAAAAGTTATAGCTGTTGCAGAATATTTCGTATCGTAGTTTTATTTTTTCCATTATTTAGGCGATTCTAACACATTCCCATGTTTATTGAGCGTTTTATTTCACAAGTCAAATTATTCGCTATCTTGACGATGTTATCACGAACAATACGAGTAGGCGTAGATGCGCTATTCAGTGAGATCGGATCTTTGAGATTTTACAGCTCGATAGTGTTGACCGGTTGATATTATGAACATGAAAAAACATTCCATAAGAATGACGTCATCGTTCACCATGTCCTTAAATTCAGCCAATTAATTGAATAAGCAATGTGGGTGCCACATCTACGCCCGTCCTGAGGAACACGAGGACATCGCTCTCACAAGGACTTTTGATCCTGTGTATCGTCCTGGTTCTCGACGCGATGAAAACATTTTCAAGATCATGGCTGAGCGGCCTCTCGGGTCAACTTACATACATTTATTTCTTCGCTAAATGAGTGCGAAAGGTAATTAATTATGGGAAGATTGGTGGATGGATGAATATAACACGAGACAATAAAAAAAAGTGTCATAAAATGGGGAGGGAATTTTTGGATGACGTCTGGTGTGAACCAAGTCTCGAGGTCAGTGGACTCGCGGAACAAACGGCTGGATGGCGACCTCAAGATCAAAGGAGAAAGACGAACAGCGAGAAAGAGAGAATGAGCAATTCTCAAGCTTTAACAAGAAGATTTACATGGCACTCTCGGGGGGTCACACGTGCCGAGCATCGGGAAACCCAGAGCAAAAAAGACACCTATGCTTCCTTGATATACGATGATCGTATTTGGCCACGAAAGGATCTGGTCGTTGAGGCGCCATACATTAACGTAACTGGTTGCATATACTTTTCGAGTTTATCTCGGTGCATCGTGACTCCACAAACACACACACACACACACAGAAAAACGCACGTAGTGACTGTAACTGGACAGAGAGATGAATAAATATTTAAAGAAACAATCAAAAAAATCGTACCACGTCAGCATTTCGACGATACCATTCAAAAGTTATGTTAACAAAGTCTGGAGACAAAAAAAAAAGAGAGAAGCATGAAGCACAATAAAGAAGTGAAGCACCTGAACATTTTTGGTGGTGTAGAAAAGGTCCAAAGATATCCAAGTAAGAATGTGGCCTGCTCCAATTTGGCATTATAGAATTTCACTGACCCGGTTCAAGGAAAATTTGTAAACTTCGACAAAGCTTTAAATATTTCCCAGCAAAAAGATAAATTTTAAGATTTAAGCAGTCTGCTACGCGATCAGACGTCTCAAATGTACTAAATTTGAGATTCTAAGGATTCGAACATTCACATGTAACGATATTTACGTGTGTAAATTTCCATCGCACCTATGAACCCTCTTGGGGAACACAAGCTTGATCCTGATGTCCCCATTTATCAGGAACAAGCTTGTTTCCCTCCGGAGCAGATTCGTAAAGGTACAAAGCCTTAAACTTCAAATCTTATTGGAAACAGGATCGAGCTCCAATAAATAAAGATGATTCGATGTTCCCTCATTACGTATTCAGCGAATCATTGCAGATTCCGTTGAAATAAAATTTCAGAGACTTATTTCAAGACTAATCGATAGTGTCTGATATAATTGATTGAGATGAAATTAATTTTGGGTGCCTCATCTAATTTATTTGACAACCAGAGACTTGTCGAATATTTTTAATTATCGTGAACATTAGAAAGTTCGATAGGATCATTAGAGTTTGTTATACGTCAACGGCATAAAGTCTACTCATTAATAAACGTAAGCAATTTGCAACTGGGTATATTCCATCTTCTTTTTTCAATAACGTTCTCTATAAAGAAATGAACTCCGTGTTTTTTGACATGCACGAAACTTTTATAATCGCTATATGCACTGGAAAGAAACATAACCGGTTCGGTAACAACGTGCATGAGTTAACGTTTGTACGAAAAAAAAAAACTAGACAACGCATTATTAAAGTGACAAAAGATAGCGGTCGCGACTAAAGGCCATCACGCGCTTCAAGGACGTTCAACACTTGGTTGAAAAGTAACGCGTGAGTGCGAGCAACACATTGGTTAGAAAAATGCCTGTGAGAGTCATTTCGGTGCGGTGGGGCGTCATTATCGAGCCACGACATTGCTCCCACTTCCCAAAGCCTTTTGCTTTCACTATTAAGAGAAAAATATCGTGCGTTAGAGAAAGTGACTGGTGTGAGATAACGAAAAATTGTACAAAATTTCTCACATTTTTCAAGCACGTTAATCTGCTTATTAGTTATTTTTTCTGACTGTGCCACAGCCGGTTTATATCGATCATCAATTTAAAAGTGTCACGAGCAAGCTGGCCTGGAACGTTCATCGAAATCCTCGAGCCGTTTGTCGTCTACTCATCGTCGGGAGGTTGAAATATAACGGCGCGTGGATTATCCGGAAGTTTGCCTTCATGGACAATCGTTGAAATAAACTTTTCGACTTTTCGTCACATCGACTGGCGATAATTGGAAATTTATTCCTGAAAATAAGCTCCAAGGAAATAACAATGATTACGTTTATCAAATATGAATTATTACAAAATGATGAACGAAGAAAAATATTGTTCGGTAATTTTCTATCTATAGATGAAAAAGAAAAGTTCGTTGTTTTCGATATCAAACCAAGTTTACTAAATGATTCAATCGTCAATAGTTCACGTGTGGTAAACAAGGAAAAACCTTGTAATCGAAAAACGATCGAGATAGATACGGATAAGAGTGTTTTTTGTCGTATCGTTGTCCTTGCACAATCGACGATACAGTTAATCAAGTTTTCTTCGTCCTAATGACCGACGTTTGTTGCCTTTTTCTCTTCATTTTTCCCTCATCAATCCTTTCAGTCTCGGTACTTTTTCTCTTTCTCGGGAACAGTAAATATCGAGATACTGTAGCTTTTCCAAGGCACGATAGTCTGTCATTATCTTTGTCTTGTGCACTTTTACGCGAAGCTGATCATATGAGGTCTCACAATTATTTTCTTTTCTTCTCAATTATCGATGTTCCTGTCACATCATTTTCGATGTAATGCAATTCTTGCCAATTCAAATTCATGAGCGTCATCGTGACTGAATGAGTTGAAAAATGAATAATCGGCAAAATTACTTTGTGACAGAAGCAAAGTATACAACTTTGGCAAAATAAAATCAATCGTCCATCGGGAAAGTTGAGTTGCAACTATCGGTTCAATCTTCGTCGTTCATCAGATTTTTAACGGACTAACGTTTCATTGAAATCCTCGATATACTCGACGCTGTCGCAAATGGAATTGATTTTCGATCGTGTGGGAATAGTGGATACGTCTCATCGATGCACAGCGACGAATTGTGCTCTATTGCCCCTGCTAAGAGTCTTAACGTCAATCGCCCATTCTATACATTTATATCGATCGTATTGAAAATATTGAAAAGCACGGACTTAAATAAAAAAAAAGAAAAAAAGTGGAGCCATACTTTTCAATAGAAAATAAAAAAATGCATCTTGACTTTTTTACTTTGTTCTGTTTCCAATTTTTCGGCCGCGATTTTTTGTACAAATCACGTTTACCGAATTCTCAGTACATTAAAAAAAAAACGTCTAAACGAAACTAAAGACTGATACAAATTAATTGCATTAAAAAAATAACTTGAAGGGCGTGGAGAATCCTTGTTTGTCGATAAAATGTTTATAACGTTTGTGTGTAATCCTGAAACGAATTCCTCCGGTACACGCAACAGTCATCGTATACTATACAGAAACATTTTTCTAACCCTCGATCTATGGTGCTTCCATTCTGTGGGTAGCGCAACTTTACTGTCCGACTCAACGATCTGTTATATACTGTACACGAAAAAACGCGAGGTACATAGCTTGCGGTGTGCGTCGCGAATAAACCACAATAAATTCACCGTTGAGAGAACAGAGCCTACGCTTTAGTGCACGAAGGTATGCCACACGTGCGGCATGTAAAACAAGCTCTGAAACATGTAATGCAACGAGCCGATCTACGGAATGGCTGAGAGCTCGTTTCATGATCTCAAACTGTTTGATCGCGAATATTTCGAGAGTATAGTTGATTTTTCTAAACTTCGTGAAACGTTGAGAGAATATCGTTAGTGAATCACTCACATTCTATTTAATGAAATAAATAATTGGTCCGACTGAATATTACATTTGAAAAAAATTCTGAAGCTTTTTAATTAGCTCAACTGGAATATTTTCTTAGGGTATAATAAAAGTTTCTATGGTGGTGAGTTTTGGAATGGTACAGGTTTTTTTTACACGACGTCTCCTTACTCTTCCAGATTCGCGATAAAACAAGAAATTCTCTGCCTCCTCTTCAGAGGCGAGCTGCGCTGGTCCGTAGTTTATTTCTTGTCTCCTCACCGTTCGGAGATTCAAAGCTCCTTGCATTATTTTAAACCACTTCATTGTCGTTACCCTCCAACTCGCGTTTATTCAACGATTCCTCGATGTCAGAGGTGATTAAATAAACATTTGGATTCATGGAAGAGAATTCGGTTTCCAAGCATTAGCTGCGAGAATGGCCTTCTCTAAAATTTCATATTTGTTATTCGTTCATTCGTTTTCATTTTTTGAGAAATCCAGGAACCAGCGTCTGCAGAGAGACGGCGAAGAAATGAATTCACGTGGATTTGCTCGTTTAAGTTTCGAGTCGACTGTGCTGGGACGGTAGGCCCTTAACGAGGTACGATATAAATCAGAGAGACGAAGGTCGTTGCACGGCAAACGACGCATCAAGAAGTTCACCAATTAACGTATAAGTTATTTTATCTTCTGCTTAATTAATGGGAAAATTCATAGTCCAGAAAGCGAGTAAAAACTGTCCTCGAGGAGCCTCGTAGTATGTCGCGAACAACCACGTTTATTGCCAATTTCCAAGAACCCTTCTCATGAAATTAACAATTACAGATCATCATGTATGGAAGCACGAAGCACGGGATAAAAATCGCTCGTGGATAATCGGTACATGTTCAATGAAAAAAAAAAGATTTAAAGTGAAAGAAAAAGGACTTACAAACATTCAAGCACGAGGGAAGAATGCTGGGGAACATCGAAGCCACATTCTTGTTCATTGTGACGTTACTCCGGTGGACGGTTTTACACATACAGTCTCTTTCGAACAGGCATAAGAAAATATCCAAGACTTTCGTGAATACCTGAAAAAAGACGAATCAGTCGTACAGATATCGATACACATATAAATATCGCATATACCGGTGGGCATGAGCCACAAGAGGCAACAGGTAAGAGGGAATAAGAAAAAAAAAGCTAGTAAAACCAGAGGAGGGATAAAGGCAGAGAATCGAGAAGAGATGAGACGATGGGTACCAAGAGAGTTGGCCGGTGAGGTTTGCGGATCGTGTGTTGGTCCTCCTTGGTGACCCCCACCCTGTATATAAGCCTCAAACGTTCAACCGCATCTTCAGTCTTGATTTCGAACGCCTCACGTTGCGTCGCTATAGATCGCGAATACGAAACCGATCATCAAATTCATGCCGAAGGATTTTCAGTTATTCCTTTTTCATTGAACTCAACAAATATTTGGATACAGTTTTCTCTTATCCTTATTGTTGCTACGTATATTTATTAACCGCGGGCGAGTTTTCTGTAAAATGAGTTAATCAACGAAAAATAGGATAAGAAGAGGCTAATCGCGGCCACCCCATTTCGCGAGGATGTACGGCTGCGCGTGGATCCTTGCCGGTGCCCTGGTACGTTCGAAAACAAACCAACCCGTTTTATATTATTTTTATCAAACGTCAACTTTTCGATCTTTTTATTCATGATCCCGAATTCGAAACGTGCACTCGAATGCTTTTTAGTGTCGACATGTTGGGTACGAGATTGTCGTAGGACATAACTAGTGTCAGTGCACGATACTGAAAGAATACATCATTAGTATCCAGTTTCATTGATCATTCATTGATGAAGATGGTGGAAAATGAATTACGAAAATAAATTCAAAAAATTATTGAAAAAAAAAAATACTAAACAAATTCGTGGACGTGCTTGTTTACATTCCACTACTAAGGCTGAATGGAAAGTCTCTTTTGACAATAGAATTCATTTGTCATTTCGTCAAACGTTACGTAGATATTACGAAAGGTCAAAGTATGTTTGATGCATCGGTACGCTCAGCCTCTCAAGAAACACGGATTTTCGTCCATTGAGCTGTCATGAAAAGCCTTGGAGCTTCACAGAGATATTCACATTTATTCCATTTTTGTAACATGGAACTATTTACGAATTTTTACATGAAAATATTTACCAGAAGCTGAAGTAAATGCAGATTTCAATAGCATCATCGGTTTGGGTATATTTACCTAACGGAATGAAAACTCTTCAATATTAGCTTTAGCATTCAACAGCTGAAGTTCGCTCAACCTGATTTCTGTCCGTGATATCCCATTCATGGATTTTATCCACGTAACCGTCTCTCTTTTTCCGCCTCATTCACTCTTTCAAACCAAAGCCATTGAAAGTACCGTCGGAATGGTAGGGAGCTGCTGCTCTCGCGTGCACTACTTTTGATTCATAAATCCGTCTCGTGACGTGACGAGTGTAACTGGCAGTTACGACAGGTTAAAGAGTAGGTTTTACCGCATAGTAGACGAGAATCTCACGTCAGGAATCGCTTTGCGATAGCGACTGTAATCTGAATGTTGTGTCAAGAATGTCAAGTGCATCACTGCAGTTATTGAGAAGGACAGTTCCCATTTTTATCCTGGCTATCATGTAGTCGTATAAACGTCATACAAATGACAAAGAACGAAGAACTTTTTAATATTTGAAACTCCCTATAAACACTAACAATCCTGCGTAGCTATAATTTGATGCAGACGTCCATTTGATGGATTGAGTCTTCAGGTATTTTATGACAAATAAACGTTCAGGAAATCAATGGATCGTAGAAAATAGCAGGCAAACGGTTTGCATTGTGCATTTTGCAAAATGGAATGTTTCTAGTAAAAATAAAAATGGCGCTTAGTATATATATACGTGAATATGTATCTCTCATTAAACATGATGCAGTATCGAAAATCTCGAGAAAACAGATTGATAACTACCGGTCTAAGATAGGGCCCAATCGCCGGTCGACAATCTCTCGAAGTGATCAGCAAGCGAGTCCCTATCGGCTGGTGCAATCCGATTGTAAACACTGGTATTGTACAAGTCTCTCCCCCGGTGGTTCCTGCCAGACTATGCCAGTTAGCAACCGCATGTAATAGCAGTAGACGGAACAAGTACGAACAAGAGATCGGTAAACCTGGCATGCAGTGTTTAACGGGTTGATACGGCTAGTTAAATAACGAAGCTTAGCTAATTTGTTCCGGTGGGTAGTCAGTCGTAAATCGTGATTTTGTACCAACGGGCACGTTCCTATTCCGTGGGTTTGGTATCTATCAAATTTTACCATACGTCAGTTTAGTTTTCAATGCAACTGAAAATATTTCTACACTTATTGGTACAGTTCTGAGACGTACACCATTACTTTTCGATGAACGTTTTGGAAGTGTGTCAATGAAACCGAATTTGTTACATACAAGATCATCCTCATGATTAAATTATCTTTCACGAGCCGACAGGATATCTAGCGGCGCGAAAGCATGAACATGGCTCTCACCTTTATTCCCGTAGCCTAAGGCCACTGCGAAAAATCGAGTCGTATATTGCCTCCGCTGTATATACTGTCCATCTAAGAGCGTCTTTTATGTATTTCTCAACTTTCCCCGCTGCTTGTATATACGAAGTGGCCCACAACCGATACTCATTCCTCTAAAATTTTGTTCGGGACCAAATTTCGCTGGAATAGCTAGTATTATAGCATTTTGTTATCTCGCCTTCTATTTATAAGTCATTGAGAGATCTAGCTCTGTCTCGATGCTGCGTCTTGAAAAAAAAGCAAATTTCCACAATATCAATCCTGGAAAACAGATATTTTTGTTAAAAAAAAACTCTGCGACTTTCATTCCCCCAAGGTTATCAAGTCGTTAAAAACAAAAAAGTTGTTAATTACTTTCTTCTGGAAAACCTCGTGCACCGCGAAACCGTTGGTACGCAGTTTCGCTCGATTTGTATAACTGTTATGTCAGTGTGCACATTAACGGTGACTGTTTCATCAGCCATAACTCATAAAAAGGGGGTCAAGTCAAAGAATGGTATTGAATGCTTCGACTCGAAATTCAATCGTAAAAGAAGATTATCGGAATGGCCATCGCGGTCGTGAGGCACACTGTCTGCGCATACGTTTCTACAGATACAAACTTTGGCAGACTTTCACTACAAAAACGCATGCGTTTATTTTTTCTTTTTCATTACTTTGTTTAATTTATATTTTCCTCGTTTCTCTCGCCCTTTTGCCTTCAGTTCGCGTGCTGCATCCACGGTCCGACTGACCAATACTAATTGGGAATATGCCTTCTCGCAAAGTCTTGCTTACTTCAGGCAGATAATTTGGCTCCGATGAAAAATCATTGAAATCAGAGTGTTCACTTGAAAAATGTATTTCTTCGCTTCCTCGAATAATGGATGAGTGAACAATGTATGACTTTAAAATGATTTTACGAGTTATGTTGAGCCGGTTGATCGGTGAATGATGTGTCCATTTTTTTTCAATGCACCATAATAACGGGACTTTATTCTCTGGGAGCTCAAATAACATGTGTCGATGCCTGACCATTACCTCTGAAAGTGGTGAAAAGATCACGTATGCAATTGAAAATGAAATGTACACATGAATGAATGAGACGTCGGCGAAACATAGACGTAGGAATGAATAATTAATTTTTGCATTGATTATCAACACCGTCGATCAAGCACCCGTAGATGGGTCAATTAATATGCAAGTACATTTACACTGACGGTCAGCAAATAAAAAGTCGTGACGCCCGTAATGTGTTATGAAAATAAATGCGGACTCAATCTCGCTCACTCGCAATCAATCAATATCTATAGATACCTAATGCATGCACTTTTCTCCGCTGCTGCGCATCGGCAGATCTGCATAATTTGACGGATGAATTCTTCAGACGGTCGCTCTGTTATTCACGTCACTGCTCTTTGACAAGGTCGTCATTCACATGCGGCGATCATGGAAATTCCTCATTGGCTCGGAGGATGTTTAGAACGTTCAAAATCTATTGGGCAGAAAAATATTTGCTCTTGCCCTCCTCACGGTTCCGTTCGTGAACAAATCTTCAAAATTACGATCAATCCCGCAAATTTTTGTATAAATCTTATGCGTGATCGAATTGATATTTCGACAGGATTTTTGATTGGGCGTCACTAAGACTTGGTTGAATAAAAAAAAAAAAAAATATCTGTTCCTACTGGAATAACCGGAATATGACTCATTGTCAGCGACAACCATTATGGAAATTCCTTTTTGGTATCGGAACTGGCTAAAAATAAAATTCATTTCACACGCAAGATGACGATGCATCGGCGTATTCTGGTAAATTTCTCAATAACCGTTCGCGGATGTTGAGACTGAAAAGATGCGTCGCCTAGATATGCCGACAACACGCGTGTCCTTACGTTTCACCAAAAAGATTGTGTAAGCAAGTTTAACCGGCATATTCAATGGATCGGCCAGCACTATACTGATGTCACCGTATCGGATTGCGGTCTTTAAAATAATTGGTAATAAATTCGAAAGACGTCCCACGCTACAAGATTTTCATATGTTTATGAGACCTCTTGTCTCCTAGTGAAGAATTTCTCCGAAACACAACTTATAACCGTTTTTTAATTTCGTTACGTTAAAAGCAGTGGGTTATAAATACGTTATTGGTATTATTACGTGCTGGGAAATGCTGTAATTCGTACTCAAAGTAAAAGACTAAGGATTTTTTAAGCAGCCAACAGATTCTAATAAAGTAACCCACAGTTTTTTTTTAAAGTAGTACTGTCGCTTTTAGAATTACCGTTTAAAATTCAATCAAATTTGGCACAGTAGTAGATTATGATAAGAAAAAGGTACAGTCCAATTTTCAAGAGGCTACAGAGAACCAGAAAAAAGATATTTGCATTGGTAATGTCATGAGTTTAACATCGATTTCATCCATTTCATTGCATTTTGCAATGAAAACTGTGATTTCTCCTACGAATCGATAAGAATTCATCGTAGAATATAATCAAAACTGAGATTTATCATAAAACTCCATGTTGAATGTATGAAACTACCAATGCGAATATCTTTTCTCTGGTTCTCTGTAGAGCCTCTTGAAAATTTGACTGGATCTTTTTCTAATCATAACCTACTAATATACAAAATTTGATTAAATTCTGAATAGTAATTCCAAAACCAACAGTACTACCTTGAGTAGACTTGGTCAATATCGATTGTGGGATGATCTACTTTATTAAATCATGACGCATGATCAATGAGATAAACATGCGAGTCAATCACCTCCGATTAAACATCAGACGGCACTCGGTTGAATAGTCTATAAATTATTTCGCAGTAGTGTAAAAGTTATTGTGATGCGTGAAAGTGCGAAAAGCTTAATAACCACAATCATAAAGTGGAATTCATAATATGACAAACCAGTTCGATGATTGATTGAGCCTGACCTTTGTTCAGATTCGAATGTCTGATGGTGCGATATGTTCGTCTGTTGCATGTATTTATTAGCGATGCGTTAATCTTCGAGAATAAGATGCTGACAGTCTATCCAAGATTAATAATTGGTACGCTGCATTTTGAAACGTTCAATTGCTATTATATCCGAGTCAATATTTTAAGAATTCGATTATGCTTCGCGCATATTTTCTAACTCAGTATTTCTTCGAGAGAATATAAATCTGAAGGTATACTGGCAACTACTTTCGCCTAATGTACTCACACCGATCGATCAATGCAGCGTTAATACACAAATATGCTATGGAAGACATTTAAAGAGTCGTTGAAATAAATTAATATGTTTTCTAATATTGTCGAGAGTTGTGTGAATTATTAGCTGCTGTATATTTCAGAAAGAAGTGTGCACAATTAACATGCAGTATGATAAGGAACTATTTCGAATCGAAATCAGCAAAATTTTTGCACAATTCGGGCGATGGGAATATCAACTCGTGAACCTAAAATTCTATAACGCTCCGACAACCTTTGGAATATCGATTTAATTATTCTCGAAGTCATAGATTCTGATTGATTATGACAATCAACGATCGAACGCCTTTTTATGCGCTAGGGTATCGTACCAGTTTGACTATCCTCATTTCCATCCGGATGATTTATTCGGTTCTTATGTACACCGACCAGGCTCAATGTGTCAGCGAAGACATATTGTCTGAAGGTAGAAAACAGTGCGGCGAACTGTAAGAGACAGGCATACCCAAGCACAATGCTAACTATACATTATCTCTCAGGCGATATATTTAATACGCCACGGTAAAACAATTAATTTTGCCAGGTTTAGCTCCAATAAAGACGAAAGATCTCAAAACGCGAAACTTTACTGAGTTGGGTCAACATCAAACACTGCCGGTCTCGTTATCAGACCCAATTACGAGCAGAGGCGATTAGCAATGTTCTGGATAAAATTCCCCAGGACCAGTCTTATATGGAGAACAACAAAAAATTTCCGAAACACAGGTTTCGAAGGCACTTTTCATTCTGTAATAGTTTAGTCCAGGGATCAGATCAGGAAAATATTTATAAAAATACTAACTTGGTTCAAAGAAGCAAAGTTGAACAAATTTAATAAATGTTCAACTCGGAATTCGAATGCAAAACGCGGAATCATATTTGGAGGAAAACTTTTCGCAAGTTTTTGTAACTGCCTGCTCATGGCAAATGATTTTTCACAGGTGCTTGTAGGAATAAGCCTACAGGTTACACAGGCACAAACTAGCGATGACAATCCGGAACTTATTCTCGATATTAGCGATGATCAGAAATCTCAGTACCTGAACCAGGACTTCGATTCGAGTGAGTTGAACAACATTGGAGAATATATCTAATGTGCTCTTCTCTGTATCGGGGAACTTGATATATATTTTTTCGGACACAGATACATACAATTATGGATACGAAGTCCAACCTAATGGTCAATTTCACCATGAGGTTCACGGGCCCGATGGCGTTACTTACGGTTGTTATGGTTACGTTGATCCCTTGGGGAGACTAATGGCAACATTTTACGTAAGCGACGGTTGGGGCTATCGAGTGGTTCATCCTGGTGAAAACGTGGAAATTTTTCTACATGAACATGAAATTCATGACCACAGCGATAATAATAGCAATGAAACCCCTCACGAACACGACCACGACCATCATGGGATTCTGATGGCATGGCGAGATTTGCATTTTCCATCCACTTGTGGCCAATTCGAACAAACGGATAACAAACCAATTGTAACCGGACCACCTGCACCCGCAAGTAAGCGATATGGTAATTCAGTGAATCCAGAATATGTGAAGATGTGAGATAGAACACGGGGCAATAAATATGTAAAGTGATCATACCATGACAATTTTTTTCGTGTATAGGACCTGGAAGTAGCATATCAAATGAAACACAACAGTCAAAACCAACCGATAATTATCCCAGCATATCCGGGCATCCAGAGTCGACTGATCCGACTTCTCCGAACAATCGTCCAGAAGTGATCCAACCGCCTGTAGGGCCTTCGAAACCAAGTCGGCCTGGAAAACCAGTAAAACCACCTAAACATTCGGGAAGGCCACCAAAACCAGACCATACAGATAGACCGGGTCATACTCAAAGACCGCATAGACCAAGTCATTCGCAAAGACCTCCAAGACCAATTCATCCGCAAAGGCCACACAGACCGCCTCATTCGGAAAAACCTCCGAGACCAGGCCATCCAGAAAAACCTCACCACCATGGTAAGTTCAAATATCTGTGCGAGCAGTCAAGGTCCTTTAGCCAAACGTTCTGTTTTGCTGTGACAGTACAATCGAAAGTAGGCCTACTTCATATTTCGGTACCTTCATATTTCGAAGTGGATGTAACAAATGAACTATTTTCATATTTCAATATCCACCGTTTCGAGATACACCTTCTCAAGCGGGCTGTTCAAGTGAATTTCTAAAGTGGTCCGTCCCTGGTTGAAAGTAATGATTATTCATCGTTTTTTGAAGTGAATGGATAGGTCTACTGTTTGAATGTGATATTTCAACAAGGTATAGTGAATTAATTATTTTCATGACATCTAGTGAAACCGGGTACACCGAGCCATCCAGGGACCACAGGTACACCGGGAGTTTCAGGGATACCAGGTGCACCTGGAATTCCGGGAACACCAGGCACACCAGGATTGCCAGGGACCCCGGGGACATCGGGAGTTCCACCAAACTACTACCCAGGTAAGTTTTTTACAATCATATACGCTTCAGAATTCATTTCATTTCGGAAATGATTCGCTTGTTATGATTTCTTTAAGTAATTGACATTTATCGTAACGAATAAATCATTTTTATCCTGTCAAGGACAATGGCACCCAGTGACGCCGGTAATACCCGCAACTCCCGGCACACCGCCTCAGCCAGGCTACCCAGGTATATTTTATGAAACTTGTATGATTGGTTAAAATTATGCAATGTCAATGATTCCGAAACACATTAGTAAATGTGTGAAGTTCTACCCAGTGATGTTTTACTGCAAAAGTAATTTATGAATCAATTGTAAATTTTTTAGGATATCCAGGGACACCGGGAACGTCTGGGTCTCCAGGAACTCCGGGTACACCTGGATCTCCAGGTACGCCTGGTACAGCGGGCTTCCCACCAGGCTACTACCCAGGTGAATTTAAAAAATGATCTTACTAATCAATACCCACTATGAGTAACTCAATTCTCATGATTTCCTTTGAATCTATTGATATCTTCCGTTTCTCGCTCTGATATTTCAAGAGAGACGCGCCTAATGTACTATATTTATACTCCCAAGGGACTTCAGGGCATCCAGTGAGGCCAGGAACACCTGAAATTCCAAGCAGACCTCCACGACCAGGATCGCCAGGTGAATGTCACGATGCTTATAGTCCTAGCGAAATAGTTCCTAGCTTTTCACATCCAATGCTTTTTTGAAATGATTTTGTACATAGGTAGAATACTACACCGTAATATTTTACTCGGAATGTAAGATATGAATAAAATTTATGTTTTTAAGGTACTTCAGGATATCCCGGGATACCAGGTGCGCCCGGATCTCCAGGGACACCGGGAACACCGGGAATTCCCCCAGGCTACTACCCAGGTGAGTTCTATAAATACTTTATTTCCACTTTCAAATTAGTTTATATTTCTCATGTCTTGCTGTCGTGATCCGCGGGAGGTGTGACCAATGAATTATTTTTTTTACCTTCAAGGGACTCCAGGGCAAGTGACACCGGGAATACCCGCAACTCCCGGCATACCTCCTCAAACAGGCTACCCAGGTATATTTCCTGAATACTCATAATC
Organism: Hyposoter dolosus; assembly: GCA_963921915.1. Classification (NCBI taxonomy): domain Eukaryota; kingdom Metazoa; phylum Arthropoda; class Insecta; order Hymenoptera; family Ichneumonidae; genus Hyposoter; species Hyposoter dolosus. The sequence continues at coordinate 10,328,229 of OY998135.1, read as the reverse complement.
CAAGTTTCAATGATTTTATTCAATGTATTGAAAATTCATTGGTATTTACGTGAAGCGCTACACTGTGATATCTGACTAGAAATTTAATATATAAGTTAACATCATGTTATCAGGACATCCAGGATCCCCAGGTACCTCTGGATCTCCAGGTACGCCAGGCACGCCTGGATCTCCAGGAACATCAGGTACACCTGGATATCCAGGAACAACAGGCACGCCTGGATCTCCGGGAACATCAGGTACACCTGGATTTCCAGGAACATCAGGTACACCTGGATTTCCAGGAACATCAGGTACACCTGGATTTCCAGGAACATCAGGGACACCTGGATTTCCAGGAACATCAGGGACACCTGGATTTCCAGGAACATCAGGTACACCCGGATTTCCAGGAACATCACAATATCCAGGTACATCAGGAGCTTTTCCAGGCTACTACCCAGGTGAATTTAGTGGAAAATCCATTCTTACTATAAACAATTGGTTCCCCATCATTTAATTAAAGTGTATTAATGTCTGTCATGTATTGCCGAGATATTTCAAGAGAGATGTAGCTAATGAATTATTTTTATGTTTCCAAGGGAGTTCAGGGCACCCCTCGGGACCACAAACACCTGCAATCCCTAGCAAACCTCAACCAGGCTACCCAGGTATATTTTTTGAATAATTAGATAGCCAGTTTAAATAACGCAATTCCAATATTTGCTAAAATGCATGTGCGTAGCGAGCTACACCGTGTTATATTCTACTAGAAACAGAATATATGAATGCACTCGATTTTATCAAGGTACTCCAGGACGTCCGGGAACACCAGGTACACCAGGGTCTCCAGGGACTCCAGGTACACCTGGGACTCCACCAAGCTATTACCCAGGTGAATTTTATGAAAGACCATTTCCACTCGGAGTGGTTTGTTTCCTGTGATTTCCATTAAGTGAATGCACATAGTTTTCTGTGGTATTACGGAAAGAAATATCTAATAAGTCATTTGTTTGTACGCCTGCAAGGAACCTCAGGGCACCCAGTGAGACCAGAAACACCTGTAATTCCTGGCGGACCTCCTCAACCAGGTGAATTTAATGAATGAACTGTTGTTTATTAAAACTATTTTGTTTTCTTATTTTTTTTTAATACAAGAGAATGTGTCGGGGTTCACTTTGTTATTCGAATAAAAACATCATAATTTTTTATGTTCCACTTAGGTACTGCCGGACATCCAGGAACACCAGGTAGGCCTGGAGTTCCAGGAGCGCCAGGCACATCTGGAGTTCCAGGACCACCAGGTACACCCGGCGTCCCACCAGGCTACTACCCAGGTGAATTACGGGAATAATCTATTACTACTTGTTAGCATACTTTGTTATCATTCTTTCAGAGTAGTTCTATGTACCATGTTTTGCGATGATATTCAAAGATGGATTGGATAAATGCGATATTTGTATATCCTTCAGGGACTTCAGGGCATCCATCGAGACCAGGAACACCTGCTGGTCCCACCCCACCTTTTCAACCCGGCTACCCAGGTATGTTTCATCAATTTTAAAATATTTTCATGAGGTACCCTGTTGTGTATATATCCAGTTTTCTTGCGTCAGTTTAAGATAAACGTAATTGAATCGTTTTTTGATACTCCAGGATATCCAGGGATACCAGGTAGACCGGGGGTTCCAGGGAAACCGGGCGCACCTGGATCTTCGGGAACACCGAGTGCACCCGGAGTTTCACCGGGTTACTACCCAGGTACATTTTTTTAACGGTTCTTTGCCGACTCAATGTTATTCATTTTTTATCATTCTTTTAACCTAATTTCGTGCGTACCATAATTCCCGCAGTGCGTCAAGAGACACGTGGAATATTAATTATCTTCATCCCCTTTTACCTTTTAGGAACCCCAGGGCACCCAGCGAGACCGGGAACACCCACAGGACCCAGCACACCTTCTCAGCCGGGTTATCCAGGTAAATTTGATTAATCATCTATTTCTAGTTGGAAATATTCGCTTTTTTCTGTGCGGTGATGTGAATAGTTTAAAGTTTTGGCCATTCCATAAAAATCTTGTAACCAAATTATTTTTTGATTGTCTAGGGAATCCAGGACTTCCGGGGATACCCGGAGTTCCAGGAACACCGGGTACACCAGGAGTTCCACCAAGTAACTACCCAGGTAAATTTGACGAATCTCATCCAACTTGAAATGATTCATTGCTTACCGCGTTGGCAAAATAAATTGATATTCGATGTTCTACCCTGTGATATTTTATGAGATTTGTGTTAAATAAGCAATTCTTGTACCTTCTAGGGACTTCAGGGCACCCAGTGAGACCGGGAACACCCGCCGCCCCCAGCCCACCTTTTCAACCAGGGTACCCAGGTAAGCTTTAATATTTTTAAAATATATTTCGTAGAAGGAGATAGTAAATATCGCGATTTCTCGGTTTATTTGAAGCAAGAACTTGTAATTAAATCATTTTTCTGTCATCAAGGTACTCCAGGGAATCCAGGGACACCAGGCAGACCTGGGGTTCCGGGGACATCAGGTACACCTGGATCTCCAGGGACACCAAGTACCCCTGGAGTTCCACCGGATTACTACCCAGGTAAGTTTGAAAAATATTTATGCCACTTCAAATTTTATGTTAAATCACTTTCTTAACGTAACTCCATATGTGCCGTGTTTTGCCATGGTGCGTTAGAAGGGATGTGCTATATGAAATATTTATTTGTTTTCAAGGGACTCCAGCACAACCAACGAGACCGGGAAAACCTGTAGGTCCCAGCACACCTTCTCGCCCAGGCTACCCAGGTGAATTGCATGAATAACCTATTCCCAGTAGGAATTGATTCGACTTTTTTATGTACAAGACTATGAATAACGTTCAATTTCAACATTTCAAGGAAAATCTTCTAACTTAACCATTTTTTAAAATTATCCAGGACCACCAGGTACACCTGGAGTTCCGGGGACACCGGGTAAACCAGGAGTTCCAGGGACACCGGGTAAACCAGGAGTTCCACCTAATTACTACCCAGGTGAATTTAATAAATAGCCTATTCCTAATGAGAAAGATTGAATTCTCATCGTGTTCACAAAGTTAATGAAGATTCAAGGTATTTCGCTGCGATTTTCGATAAATAAGATAGTTCTATTTCTTGAAGGGACCTCAGGGCACCCAGCGAGACCGGTAACGCCTGCCGCCCCCAGCACACCTTTCCAGCCAGGCTACCCAGGTGAATTTTATTATTTTTTTCAGAATCTTTGTTAAATACAGTGATATGCGTAATATTTTTCTGTATTATCCAAGCCAAACCTAATTAATGCCTTTTTTCGTCATCAAGGTACTCCAGGACATCCAGGAACACCAGGTAGACCTGGAGTTCCAGGAAGGCCGGGTACACCTGGATCTCCTGGAACACCGGGTACAACCGGAGTTTCACCGGGTTACTACCCAGGTAAATTTTTTTGGACGAACTATGTCCACTTAAATTTTTTAATTTTCATCATTTTTCAACGTCAATTGATTCCTGGCGTCTTATGCTGCGACACTTCAAGACATCTGAGCTAAATGAATGATTTTTATTCGATCAAGGGACTTCAGGCCAGCCCGAACAACCCGGAATACCTGGCACCCCGGGGACAACTCCTTATCCGGGCTACCCAGGTAAATTTTAAAAATACCCTATTTCCGTTAAAACTTTTCCATACTTGAAATTTTCTGCAAGTGCAATGATCAACTTATGGAATCTCAAGATGATATTTCAATGGACAGATTGTAATTTGATGATTTTTTTCTCACCAAGGAGCTCCAGGATATCCGGGGACATCAGGTACACCGGGTACACCTGGATCTCCCGGCACATCAGGATATCCGGAGCAACCAGGCACACCAGGAGTTGAACCAGCTTACCCAGGTGAATTTCCTTGAATGAACTGTCTACTCAAACTTATCCATTCTTTATCATTTTCCATCCTCAATTAATTTCTGGCTCCTATAATACTTCAAGACAACCGAGCTGAATGAATTATTATTACTTATGTCATCAAGGGACTTCTTGTAAAATTCTCCTCTTGTAAAATTCACATAGTTTCTTTTTTTGATATCTTGAAGAAAAGGTTGTAATCTGATGACATTTTTTGGCATCAAGGTACTCCAGGACACCCGGGGACACCGGGTAAGCCAGGACCTTCAGGAATACCAGGTTCACCTGGATCTCCAGGGACACCAGGATATCCAGGTCAACCAGGCTCACCTGGATTTCCACCCGGTTACTACCCAGGTGATTTTGTTAGAAAGTGCCTCCCTGGACTCATTCATTTCATATCGATTAATATGCAAAGTTTTTTTCTATAATTTTTTGAAAGAAATGTAATGGAAAGAATATTTTTATTCCGCTAAGGGGCTTCAGGCCAGCCAGCACAACCGGGAGTACCTGCCGTTCCGGGCACACCTCCTTATCCGGGTCACCCAGGTAAATTTTACGAATTCTCTATTTCTCTTGAAACTGATTCATTCTTGTCATTTTATCCGCGTGCACCCATGTATTTGAAATTGAATTGTGCTATTTGAATAAAACGGTTGTAATTTAATAACGTTTTTGTCATTAAGGTCCAGGTACACCGGGAACTTCTGGAACACCGGGTATACCTGGATCACCAGGGACACCAGGATATCCAGGGCAACCAGGCTCTCCAGGAATTCCACCGGGCTACTACCCAGGTGAATTTCTTGAATAATCCATGGTTACTCCAACGTATTCGCGCCTTATCAATTGAAATGTACGGTTGTTCGCGGTAATCGTTTCGAAGGTATATGATGGTCAATGATTCTTATTGTATCAAGGGACTGCAGGTCAGCCAGCACGACCAGGGACGCCTGCACTCCCGGGAACACCCGGATCTTCAGGGACACCGGGTACACCGGGATATCCGGGGACACCGGGTACACCTGGATCTCCAGGGCAACCAGGCACACCAGGAATTCCACCGGGTTACTATCCAGGTGATTTTTTTTAGAAAATTAAATATCCACTTAAACTTATTTATTCATATCAATCGATATGTACGGTCTTTTGCTGTAATCTTTTGAAAGAAACGTGATAGATGAATTATTTTCTTTCCGTGGAGGAACTTCAGGCCAGCCAGCACAACCGGGTACACCTGCCGTTCCGGGAAAACCTTCCTATCCCGGCTATCCAGGTACATTTTACGACTACCCGTTTTTTTTTCACCTGATTCATCTTGGTCATTTTCTTTAAATGCAATTACAAATTAAATTAGGCGGTAACGAATCGAGACAGGTAATTTTCAAAAAACGAATATGTGGTATCTCAGTGAAATGGCTGTAAATAAATGATTTTCGTTATCAAGATGCTCCCGGATATCCAGGAACATCAGGTACACCTGGATCTCCAGGAACACCAGGCTATCCAGGGCAACCAGCAGTTCCGGGGGCACCTTCCTATCCGGGCTATCCAGGTACATTTTACGATTACCCTATTTCTTCGGACCCTGATTCATTTTCATGATTTTTTCCAAGTGCAGTAAGGTCACCGTGGTGTCTCAGTGAAACGATTGTAATTTGATAATTTTTGTCATCAAGGTGCTCCAGGACATCCGGGGACACCGGGTAAACCTGGATCTCCAGGAACACCAGGGTATCCAGGGCAACCAGCACAACCGGGAACACCTGCAACTCCGGGGGCACCTTCCTATCCAGGCTATCCAGGTACATTTTACGACTGCTCCATTTCTTTTGAACCTGATGCATTTTCGCCATTTTTTCCAAGTGCAGTAAGAAACATATGGTATCTCACAATCAGTGAAATAGTTGTAATTTGATCATTGCTGTGATCAAGGTGCTCCAGGACATCCGGGGACACCGGGTAGACCGGGATCTCCAGGGACACCAGGGTATCCAGGGCAACCAGCACAACCGGGAACACCTGCAATTCCGGGGACACCTTCCTATCCGGGCTATCCAGGTACATTTTACGATAACCCCTTTTCGTTTGAACCCGATTCATTTTCGTCATTTTTTCGAAGTGCAGTAATAAATATATGGTATCTCAGTGAAACGGTTGTAATTTGATGATTTTTGTCATCAAGGTGCTCCAGGACATCCAGCGACACCGGGTAGACCGGGATCTCCAGGGACACCGGGCATACCGGGATCTCCAGGGACACCGGGTACACCTGGATCTCCAGGAACACCAGGGTATCCAGGGCAACCGGCACAACCGGGAACACCTGCAATTCCGGGGACACCTCCCCATCCGGGCTATCCAGGTACATTTTACGGTTAACCCGTTTTTTTAACCTAATCCATTTTCGTCATTTTTTCCAAGTGCAGCAATAAATATATGGTATCTCACCGTGGTATATCAGTGAAACGATTGTAATTTGATCATTTTTGTCATCAAGGTGCTCCAGGTCATCCGGGGATACCGGGTAGACCAGGGTCTCCAGGAACACCGGGTACACCTGGATCTCCAGGAACACCAGGGTATCCAGGGCAACCGGCACAACCGGGAACACCTGCAATTCCGGGGACACCTTCCTATCCGGGCTATCCAGGTACATTTCACGATTGCCCCATTTCTTTTGAACCTGATTCATTTTCGTCACAATGTCCAAGTGCACTGAGAAATATTTGGTATCTCAGTGTAATGGTTGTAATTTGATGATTTTTGTCATCAAGGTGCTCCAGGACATCCGGGGACACCGGGTAGACCGGGATCTCCAGGGAAACCGGGCATACCGGGATCTCCAGGAACACCGGGCACACCTGGATTTCCAGGAACACCAGGGTATCCAGGGCAACCAGCACAACCGGGAACACCTGCAATTCCGGGGACACCTCCCCATCCGGGCTATCCAGGTAATTTTCACAATTACCCCATTTCTTTTGAACCTGATTCATTTTCGTCATTTTTCCCACGGGTAGTAATAAATATATGGAATCTCACCGTGGTATCTCAGTGAAACGAGTGTAATTTGATAATTATTGTCATCAAGGTGCTCCAGGACATCCGGGGACACCGGGTAGACCAGGGTCTCCAGGAACACCGGGTACACCTGGATCCCCAGGAACACCAGTGTATCCAGAGCAACCAGCACAACCGGGAACACCTGCAATTCCGGGGGCATCTCCCCATCCGGGCTATCCAGGTAAATTTCACGATACCCCATTTCTTTTGAACCTGGTTCATTTTCGTGATGTTTTCTAAATGCAGTAAGAAATACTTGGTATCTCAGTGAAAGGGTTGTAATGTGATGATTTTTGTCATCAAGGTGCTCCAGGACATCCAGGGACACCGGGTAGACCGGGATCTCCAGGGACACCGGGCAGACCTGGATCTCCAGGAACACCAGCTCATCCAGGGCAACCAGCACAACCGGGAACACCTGCAATTCCCGGGATACCTTCCTATCCGGGCTATCCAGGTACATTTAGCGATTGCCCCATTTCTTTTGAACCTGATTCATTTTCGTCATTTTTCCAAGTGCAGAAAGAAATATATGGTATCTCAGTGAGATGATTGCAATTTGATGATTTTTGTCATTAAGGCGCTCCGGGACATCCGGGGACACCGGGTAGACCGGGATCTCCAGGACATCCGGCACAACCGGGAACACCTGCAATTCCGGGGACACCTTCCCATCCGGGCTATCCAGGTACATTTCACGATTGCGCCATTTCCTTTGAACCTGTCTCATTTTCGTCATTTTTTTCCAAGTGCACTAATAAATATTTGGTAGCTCAGTAAGATGGTTGTAATTTGATGATTTTTGTCATCAAGGTGCTCCAGGACATCCGGGGACACCGGGTAGTCCGGGATCTCCAGGAACATCGGGTGCACCTGGATCTCCAGGGACACCGGGCACACCTGGATCTCCAGGAACACCAGGGTATCCAGGGCAACCAGCACAACCGGGGACACCTTCCTATCCGGGCTATCCAGGTAAATTTCACGATCGCCCCATTTCTTTTGAACCTGATTCATTTTCGTCATTTTTTCCAAGTGCAGTAAGAAACATTTGGCATCTCAGTGAAATGGTTGTAATTTGATAATTGTTGTCATCAAGGTGCTCCGGGACATCCAGGGACACCAGGCAGACCGGGATCTCCCGGAACATCGGGTGCACCCGGATCTCCAGGAACACCGGGCACACCTGGATCTCCAGGAACACCAGGGTATCCCGGGCAACCAGCACATCCGGGAACACCTGCAATTCCGGGGACACCTCCCCATCCGGGCTATCCAGGTACATTTCACAATTAACCTATTTTTTTAACTTGATCCATTTTCGTCATTTTTTCCAAGTGCAGTAATAAATATACGGTATCACACCGTGGTATATCGGTGAAACTATTGTAATTTGATCATTTTTGTCATCAAGGTGCTCCAGGACATCCGGGGACACCGGGTAGACCGGGATCTCCAGGGACACCGGGTACACCTGGATCCCCAGGAACACCAGGATATCCAGGGCAACCAGCACAACCGGGAACACCTGCAATTCCGGGGACACCTCCACATCCGGGCTATCCAGGTACATTTCACGATTAACCCATTTTTTTAACCTGATCCATTTTCGTCATTTTGTCCAAGTGCAGCAATAAATATACGGTATCTCACTGTGGTATATCAGTAAAACGATTCTAATTCGATCAATTTTCTCATCAAGGTGCTCCAGGACATCCGGGGATACCGGGTAGACCGGGATCTCCAGGAACACCGGGTACACCTGGATCCCCAGGAACACCAGGATATCCAGGGCAACCGGCACAACCGGGAACACCTGCAATTCCGGGGACACCTTCCTATCCGGGCTATCCAGGTACTCTCACGATTGCCCCGTTTCTTTTGAACCTGATTCATTTTCGTCATTTTTTCTAAGTGCAGTAAGAAATATGTGGTATCTCAGTGAAATGGCTGTAATTTGATAATTGTTGTCATCAAGGTGCTCCGGGATATCCGGGGACACCGGGTAGACCGGGATCTCCAGGAACACCGGGTACACCTGGATCTCCAGGAACACCAGGACATCCAGGGCAACCAGCACAACCGGGAACACCTTCCATTCCGGGGACACCGCCCCATCCGGGCTACCCAGGTAAATTTTTCGAATACACCGTTCTCTTTTAACTTGATTCATTCTGGTGATTTTCTCCAAGCGCAATAATAAATATATGGTATATCTCCATGTTACCTCAATGAGACGGTTGTAATTAAATGATTTCCCGTCATCAAGGTGCTCCGGGACATCCGGGGATACCGGGTAGACCGGGATCTGCAGGGACACCGGGTACACCTGGATCTCCAGGAACACCAGGGTATCCAGGGCAACCGGCACAACCGGGAACACCTGCAATTCCGGGGACACCTTCCTATCCGGGCTATCCAGGTACATTTCACGATTGTCCCATTTCTTTTGAACCTGATTCATTTTTGTCATTTTTTCCAAGAGCAGTAAGACATATATGCTATCTCAGTGAAATGGTTATAATTTGATAATTATTGTCATCAAGGTGCTCCGGGACATCCGGGGACACCAGGTAGACCGGGATCTCCAGGAACACCGGGTACACCTGGATCTCCAGGAACACCAGGGCATCCAGGGCAACCAGCACAACCGGGAACACCTGCCATTCCGGGGACACCTCCCCATCCGGGCTACCCAGGTACATTTCACGATTGCGCCATTTCCTTCGAACCTGTTTCATTTTCGACATTTTTTTCCAAGTGCACTAATAAATATATGATATATCTCCATGTTACCTCAATGAGACGGTTGTAATTAAATGATTTCCCGTCATCAAGGTGCTCCGGGACATCCGGGGACGCCAGGTAAGCCAGGATCTCCAGGGCATCCGGGTACACCTGGATTTCCCGGCACGACTCTTCATCCAGGTTACCCAGGTAAACTTTACGAATAATTTTTCAGTTGAAACCTGTTTATTGTCGTTATATTTTCCAAGTACAACAATAAGTATTATCTTGAATTGGAGTATCTCAAAAAAAACTGTGTAAATTGAGGCTTTTTCTGTAATTAAGGTACTCCAGGACGTCCAGGCACACCAGGTACACCGGGATCTCCAGGGACACCAGGATATCCAGGGACATCAGGTACGCCGGGAAAACCTGGATCTCCAGGTGCACCTGGTACAGCGGGAGTATCACCAGGCTATTACCCAGGTAAATTAAATAAATAATCTATCATTCTTTGAAGTGATTTGTTCATTAAAAATCTTTTGGAGCAAATTCAGTTCTACCGTGTTTCACTTTGATAATTTATCATATGTATAATTCTCGAATGTTTTTTACGTCAACAAGGGACTTCGGGGTATCCAACGAGACCAGGTACCCCTGCAATTCCGGGCAAACCCTCGCAGCCAGGCTACTATCCAAACCCTGGAGTTCCACCGGCAAGACCTTGTCCAGCAAGACCTTGCTCCGTCCACAAGCCTATTCCTGGAAGTAACGGACATCCTGGCGTATCTACCCCGACCGTCCCGAATCCCGGGTACCCTGGTGCCCCTCAAGGACCTGTTGGTCCGATTGGTGGAACTGGCCCTACTGGCACGTATCCTGGTTATCCCGGTGCACCTGGGGGGCCTCAAGGGCCTGGTGGTCCCATTGGTGGAACTGGACCCGTGGGCGGCGTTGGTGGCATAGGTGGTGTAGGTGGTATAGGTGGTGTAGGTGGTGTAGGAGGAGTAGGACCAGATGGCCCCGATGGTCCATGGCCGACAGGATCACCTGGACCAGATGGTCCGTGGCCTGGCGATCCTAACTACGTACCAAACCATCGATCAGGTACCCATGGACCGTTTACTGCGAAGTTGGACAACGACCGAAATGAACCCAATTTCCCAGTGTTGACATTTACATCATCCCAGTCTGGAGAATCCGAAAAAACATTTGGTTCTATTCGAAACCAATACGATTACGACACAAAAAACCACTTCGTCGACCGTGATCATAGTCATCCTGCAGTGGATGCCACGAAGAACATCTTCAAAACAACCCGTAGTAGATTCGATATTCGTAACAGTGATTCTGTAGAAAATCGTCGTGACCAAGAAAGTAACCACAGTATGCATAAACGCGTCGATCAGCTGAAAAATACTCATGAAGAGAAGAAAGAAAAAGTCGGACGAATGGAAGAGCAGTACTCAAATCAGTTCAATCATAACATGAATCACGAAGACAACGCAGAAAGCAGCTCTTGGAGTACGGGATTTAATGACATTGAAAATTCATCAGCACGGAATTTGAGTGCACAAAATGTTTATAACAATTTTGAAAATGTAAATTTATATCCGAATAGCTCTGATCCTTCGATTACACCTGGACACCATGAGCTAAGTATTTCCACCAAAACAGATCGTAAACATGACATTTCCTCCAAAGCTCTGGATACCACTCGAGAATACTATCCAAAAGGATCGGTAAAATCAAGTTCGGATTTCGCGGCTATTGGGGTTCATCCACCAGGTGCTATTAATATTAAGCCGATATCACTCCCAGTCGGCCCAGATCCACAAACATGTCCTTGCGTCTTAATTGAAAGCAACAACATAACTAAAGCTCAAGCTGATGCAACACGAAGTCCCGTCGTTAACGGTCAACTTGGATTGATTCCTGTCATTTTCGTGCCATATTGCCCTGGTGAAAAATCAAACAGCGAAGACATGATGAGAGTTATGTTTCCTTCGGCAACTCCCGTCCCATACCCATGCAGTATTTGTTACCAAAACGAACGTACTACGCGAAATCAATACCTGGATATTAATCGCCTCAGTAGTATCGAACAGATCAAACATTTCATAGGTAAAGCAAATCTGGGATTTCTGAATATTCCGGTGCGATAGATTATGAACACTGGAGTTGAAAAGCCCGAAACTATCCCTCGCAGAGAGATCTCAGGCCTACCGGTCCGACAGCAATTGGCTAACTAAGGGTGATCGAGATATGCAATGACTTTATATCCAAGTTATCGGACGTTCGAACATGTACATATTTCAATGTAAGCTACAAGAAGACGTTGCGATGTTATTTATCTTTTAGCACACAAAGGCGATCTGAGGTCAGCCACTTGGGCGGGATTTACAATCCTTATATTTATAAGGACCTAAATATTTAATAAGCATCATCGTATCATCTTTCGCCAAACTCCATAATTAAACTTCAATTCCGTTTATTTAAGATACATCGATAGTTTTATTATCTTCTCTAATTGTGAGACATGAAAATTGAATGGTACATTTTGTTTTAAGATTGTACATATTACATTTATCATAAATACATGATACTCGTTTATGTATATCGTTTATTTTATCCCTGAAATATTAACGATACCATTAAGTAAATCCTTCCAGATGAAACGACATACAATAAGAAGTAGAAAAATACAGGAAACTTAACTTTCTTACCAACTAATGCAACATGGTGAAGTTGATTCTCTGCATGTGAAAAAGTATAAAAATTCTGATATGCCGTTCTTCAAAAATCAAAAAGATTCATAAAATCATTTACATATTTATTATTAAACGAATGGAAACGAATATCACTTATACTTGGAAGCATCAAGGTTTTTAGCCAACAAGTACATATCCAAAGTTCAGTTGACAGTAACTTCAGTACATCTTATTGGATTCATGAATAACCTCTGTATCCCGATGGATAGCCTGTGTAACCGCTATACGAGCCATATGAATTTCCACGAGAACCGTATGGATAAACGGAAGCCCCATAACCGGAAGCTCCGTAACCTCCGTATCCACTGCCAGAAACGCCACCATAACCAGTTCCAGCATATCCTCCATAACCATCAAGACTATTCCAGCGATTGTATCCGCGGCCACCGAGTCCCGAATAACCATCTTCGTACCCTCCGTATCCTAAACCGCCCAATCCACCGTAGCCTCCATTTCCATAATAGCCCCAGCTGCCAAAAATGGAAACAAACACTAAGCCTTTGTCATGGATGAATAAATCCCCACGAACATGATGACAATATTCATTCTATTATCAAGAAATTGAAAGTATTTGTGCCTGGACAGAAAAAAATAACGTTTTATTTTTACCCAGTATGTCCACCACCGAGGATCCCACCATAACCACTACCAGACTGATAGCCTCGGTAAACACTGTTGGCGCCGTTACCACGGTTGTAATAACCACTGCCTATCGGATTGTACAGAGAATTGCCACCAGTGATTGGATAGTTTCCGTAACCACCGCCATATCCACCACTACCATAGCCATACTCTTTACCAATAAGAAAAGCTGCAATGGAATAACGGGAAACATGTTTAACTGGCCAAAACTGACGTTTCAGACCGTCTCACGACCATGAACAAACTGTACTACTCCATCAATCTGATCACATACTTATACAGTATTTTGAGGACTTCATCAGCGAATCAAAATAATCAAGCAAAATGCCCAAAAAACTATGCTATCATGACAAGATACTTCTCGTAATGATGACTATTTATTTCGTTGATAATTCGTTGCAACAACGTAGTATACTATTAAAATAAATTATGATCAGAACTGTATATGTAGTGAATCATTCGGAGTTAGAAAGATACACATTGCCGCACGCACAAGCAAGCATGTGCAATAATCACGTTGCAATGCGTACATGAGTCATTCATAATGACATTACATGTATCCAACCGCAAGGTCATGAATGCTCCAGAATCTATTCTAACAAGGATAATTATAATTCATTAAATATATTCTATCAAGGAGTCTAAGTAGTATGCAAATGAGAGGTCAGTATGACTAAGAACAACTTCTTGGTTGAGACTAGATCAAATATGTAACAACTTTATCATTCTACGCCGTTTGCATTTTCTCGTGGAATAGTATAGTGGAAGAGAACATTCGTCGCAAAGTCGGGTGGGGCAATAAGTGTGTCACTAGGTGTGTTCGTACGCTCTTTCGAACGATCTGTTTTGTTTTTTTTTCTTTTTCCATTTTTCATTTATGTATATGATGTAATTACGACTTTAGAAACTTCATTTGTAATGAAGTATTACGAATTTTGGTCAATTTTTACAATAGATCTTATACGTTACTCGATGGTGTGAAACCGGCGATACAACACCACCAAAATCGCCCCCCTTGCAACAAGTTTATAACAGAATTGAACAAAACTTTCCTTTTTTCAGTTATTTCTGTATACAGGGTGCGAGTAGACTATAATATCGATCAATTCAGGCAATGAAAATTACTCACTTCGGTCACTCGCAGCTGCTTCAAGATCCTTAGCATTTGAGGGTACTTTTTCTCGAGCAGTTGATGTTAATTCTGCTAGGGGTTCGGCATCTTTAACGGCGGCATTGCTGAGCGCTATTAGAGCGGCAATAACCGTGACCTGCAAAAATTGTTACATATAAATAGTTCAAAATTTTAAACTCTATAAATTTCCTATCATTTCAGAGATAAACAATATTGCAGGGACTAATGGGTCATCCTTAGCATCTTTCATTAACGTTAATTCACGACTAACATAATATAAAAGGATCCGTATTGCTTCTTTTCTTTGATCGAACTGAGATTTTAAAGGGTCGTTTTGCGCTTCACAAAACTGTACACGGATAATGAAAACTATAATCACGTGACAGATCTTTTTGCTGTGTGCACCGATGGCTCGTTACTCATACGATCTATTACTGTTTTGCCAAAGGCCATTGTGTATATACTTATCACATTTACAAAATTTTACGATTTTAATGACTAGTCGTGTGAACTTCCGCCCTATGTTTAATGTTTGCGGCAATATGCATCATAAGCAAATACATTTTTTCTAATTTTGAAATTTTATTGATTATCAGAATTAAAACTAATAAACCAATTGCGAGACTTTAATCAAACGGTCTTGGCTTTGAGTTTACGAACATGGATTTTTGTAGTGGCACACTCTAAACAAGGAACAAATTTCACGAATACCCATGATACTTTCCATAAAACACCTTACACTTGACTTATTCGTCGGGAAAGATAAACGGAATTTATAGAGTTTCGCGATATTTTGAGCAGTCACTACTGCCATCACATGCAAACGACAGTGACACTTTCTACCATCACAATCCTTTTTTTTTGCATAACCTACAATATGAAATTTACTTTTCATCTATTTTTGGTGATAATTTAACCATTCTCTATAACGTGGTGAC
Source organism: Hyposoter dolosus (assembly GCA_963921915.1). NCBI lineage: Eukaryota > Metazoa > Arthropoda > Insecta > Hymenoptera > Ichneumonidae > Hyposoter > Hyposoter dolosus. Next base: position 10,313,036 of record OY998135.1, on the reverse strand, counting down.
TTACCATTAAATGGTTTTGCATGTTGTCAATCAATGGACTTATACACGAGATTTTTCTTCAAATGGAACTGTGTATGGCGGTATGTGGTTCTGTCGAACGTGCGCCTAGAGTACTGTGAAGAATCTCCGCAATCCCCGTATATATATATGTATTCTTTGCTGCCCCTCCTAGTTTACGAGCATGTCAGCAGTAATCAGGGAAGTCTTCGTATTTGAGTTACGCCCGATGTTTCAGACTTCGAGAGAGACTCCCGCGATTACACTGTAAGTGTCGAGAACGCGTTGACAAGGTCATTTCGTCGGGACTCACTTCTTAGTGGATTTCCACATCGCAAGACACACCCATCTACGAACCTCAAACTTCCAATACCAGTAATCTCTGGTTTGTTCGGATAAAAAAACGAAGATTTCAGGAAACCAATGTTTATTCACGTCTATGACACGCAATGGTGCGTAATGTGCGAGTTTACGGCGTATCGGTGAATCCACAGTACTTGCCTTGAAGAAAAAAAATAGAGTGCAGTTTTATGAAGTCAGGGCTTTCGAGTCATCTCACATAATTCGCGAATCATGTTACTAGCGTAGACGATGAAATTACTGTTAAGCCATCTCGATTTCATTCAGGAATTTGTGTGAGGACATCGATCAATGCTTTGTGTTTTCCTCGCAAAATAATTTTTTGAAATATTTCAAGTTATGCCTGTCAACCTGTCTTATAGGTAGTTCTCTCGTTGAGTCTCTCGTGACTACGATGAACTCATAGGACATAACAGCCGCAACGACAAGGCCATTGCTCGGACAGCGCACAGTGAAAAGTTTCGTATATATTCGTCTGTACAAAATTCATTCCAAGTAGTTCGAGTAATTTGCTCGGTGCACGGTCAAGAAAGATTTTCGCACGCAGGTGACAATTATTCGATCGCCGCGATGCGTAACATTTGCCCGACCATGTATGGTCTTGACTCTAATCCTGGGAATTATTTTTTCTTTCCTCCAGAACGCACTTGCTTGAGCAAACAATGGTCGTAGAATTTGTTCCCATAATGTAGCTCAATGTTACATCGAATCCCTGACAGTACACGTAAACGAAGGAGGAACGATCGAGGATTCTCGCGTCAAAGACTCTCTTGTTTATCAGACAATGCTATAGCATCTCAGGAAAGTGCTCCGTGCGCGTATTCAAAAAATAAGGTAGTTCAGAGGATTTTTCAAATCGTTTTCCATAGTCAAAAGTAGAAAGGCTTGCATTTCTAAACGAATATCAAAATTATTTTCTTACGATTCGATGCGAAAAAAAAATCTCGTCAAAACGTGAACGTGACCTCGTCCGCACTACCTTAATTTTCAATTAACTGCCCATGAGAGTGGATTAGTTTTGGTACAAGAAAACTTAATTGGCTTTAAATTAACTTTGTTTTGATCCATTCCACTTTTTTCTCGCACGTTCCGTTATTATGAGATCGCAGTGGAAGTCTGCCACGAGGTGTGTCAGGAAAAATTACGTAATATGTTGAAGGAGAACGAGCCCATCTATGATGACTGGAAACTATATTATACTGACCAGCTGTATTTTTTGTACTATATATTAATAATATATCGCAGTTTCGCACGATTGAGTTCTAAAAAGATTTCCTTTAATTTTTTATAGCACAAGCATGAGACATGAGAGTGTGGACTTCCTCATCGAGATGATACTAGGGTACACTGGGTTTCCTCTATGTAGGTCAAGTCGATTTTGTTCGATTGTATATATACTTTAGAACTTTGTAAGTTCCGTTCTACACTCCATGAATATTTCCTTACGCAATCCAAGTATTTTCGTCTTTTATCTTAAATCCGAAGTTTTTCTTTTACAGTCTCACGTAAATACGTGTCGAACGACAATAACGTTCATACCAGCCAATCAGCTACAAACCGACGTTGCTGGCGATTGTGAAGTCATAATATTAGAGGCGTCGAGGATGGCGGTGTGTAAATGCGAAAGTATTTTATCCGTAGTCTTTGTATGAGCAAAATAAGTTAATGTTGCACCATGTATTTGGTTTCATTTTTGATAAGTGTAACAGCTGACTTTATGAAGTTTTTCACACGATCCCATGGAAAAAAAAGTGCCATCGCCTTTTGTCGCGACGCTACAATTATTTCGATTTTTCATTGTAGTAGCAGACCTATCCGGTTATTGGATAATCTTGTTGATTAAACTCAGTGAGCAGGTGATGCAGATCGTGTTCACGATAATAGAAAGGGGTTTGCGAATTAATTCCCGTCTACACGTGTCTTTTCCTTTTGTGTTCAGGCGCTCTGAGTTCATTAGATTTAGCGGGAATGAGATTCAGAGAAAAAGTGTGTGTGAGAGAGAGAGAGACAAAGGAACTGTGAAAAAAGAGGGTTGTTGCTTAATTCGATCGTAAATCACGAGCTATGACACGCGAAAAACGTTGCTTGATGAAAAAAATTGTAGCTTCCTGACGCTTTCTTCATGCCGGAAATCAAGTTAATTATTCAGTTCCTCACAAATTAGTAAATTTATTCTAATTAAGAGAGCACAATTGACATAATCTTTAAATTGACTTATCATCTGCAGCATGAAGGTTTTTCTCGAGAAAAGAATAAAAATATTGTAAACAGGGAGGTTTTAATTAGAGTACATTTTATGCGATGAATGACATCTTCAAAAATGTACAATGATTACGAAAGTCTCTCTATGTTAGAGATTCGATAATTATCGTTTTCTGTTGTATCATTCGTCCCTCGATGTGATGATATAGGAAATAGCGATTACGACCGTGGAGCGAAAGAGAATGAGCTTTGCAAAAGTTCAGCCTGACTGGACAACTCCGAGAGTGAGGATCACTGCACAATAGATCGATCAAAAGTCAATAAGCGAGCGTATTGTTCTCAATAGTGAGACAAATCAAATCAATCATCAGCTTTGACTATTTACACTATCAAACGATTACTTTGATACTCTTCGAGCTGTTTCATCAAGTTACTCAGAGACAAACTATAACAAAGAAGTTTCCAACCACTCACATCACTCATCCGTCTGTCTATCGAAGTTGATTTGAAAGGCGTTCAACAAAACTTGCTCGAATGGAGCCGAATGATGGACGAGGTCGTGCGTATAAAAAATGTTTTTTATACTTCAACTATTTCTTAGAGTTTAAAAGTTTTTCAAGCTTCCGTGTTAGAATCGTAATTGCTCGGGATACGAAATAAAAAAGGCCTACTCGATTTCTGCACACTTTAAGTTTCCGCACATAAAAACTCGTTTACGTCATGCAAATGCAGATTCGAACCACACATCGAACAACAGGGAAGCTGTTCATCATTAACTTCTATATGAGTCGATTTTTATCGATTGTAACGTTCAAGAATGAAGTAATCAGGTTTCAAAAGTTATTGAGAAACGTTTGCGAATGGATTACTGAAGGTTTCGGGCGTTGATCTCTGACCAGGAGGCAGTTCCTCTGAATTTCTGACACTGCCGATCAACCGAAACGCAATACAAGCAAAAGCGTTCTGCGCCCCTAAAGCGAAAACTATACGGGAGTGTAGGAAAGAGTAGCTTTGGGCAACGCCTTCGAGGGGTTCACAGGAACATAGAAAATAGTAAAAGGGGGTTAATGTGATGAGATGGGTTTTTGATAACCCGCAAGGGTCTACGTAGAGCATCAAAAATAAAATAATCGCTACCTTAAGGCTGTTTTTTTGGTCTCTGTTATCTTTACGTACCTAGCAGTTCAGACTGGTCGGGAAGTTGAGCCAATGGTCAGAAAAAAAAGCTCTTTCATAAGTACTGAAACTGTGTTTAAAAATTTGAACAATCTTTGAAATCTTTCGTTAAAATGAGATTTCCATAATTCTAGACACGCAAGTCCGGAATTTATTTTATTTTTTGCCAGTAATCATCCATATTCAGATATATCAAAATATGTAACGGCAGATTTTTAAAAAATTCTATGATTTTATTTCAACCGAACCTCAGCCGTTCTGACACTTTACTCCGAGTAGGCACAGAGACACCCTGTGTATAGCAGAGCTTTTGGATACCGATCAGATATTATGTAATACTCGTCAACCGTTCAAAGAATGAAAAAAAAATGACCCTGCTGTTCAACGATGTATATCTTGCGCTGTTGCGTTATGACACTCGCTTGACAATTCACATGTGTTTACAAGTTTCGAAAGGATAGTACGCGTTTAAAAAAAAAAATGGATAATAATGAATCTATTAATATTCGGCATATGTTCGTTTGTTCTTGAAGCGAAAACGAAACTTTCAGTCAGAGTTGAATTCGCTCGGTATCGAAATAGAACGTGCAGAATCAAACTAATTTTTTTCATTGCGAATGTTTGTCGTTGAGTGAACACAGTAATTTCCGAGTTGGCATTTCCCGAATTTCATCAAACTTCTCTTGTGCCTACCTTCTCACGTTAATTCTCCAAAGCAGCGATTAAGCAATTCTCATTACCGTGTAATGTTTACGGATATTCCAATTTGTCGCTACTTGAATTAACGAACTACGGTCATATGTTTGATTAATTCTCTATTTTGAAGCAAAAGAGTTTTGAAACTCGACCTACGTTTTCCCACGTTCTATCTTTTCAATCTTATCTCGACGACGATATTTTTGTTGCAGCGCCATGATGGCCAAGCTCGTATATAAATAAAAAATATTCGTTAAGATGTCTTGGCAAAGTGTGCTCGTCAATTGTCGCACGCTAATGTCAACACTCAGATGTTCACGAGCACGTGATTCTTCCTTGTTTTGACTTGATATTCTTACTCCACGTTGCCTTGGCTCGTTAACATCTTCCATATGTTTCGGGTCGTTGAAACCGCAAAGGTTTCATGGGCAGAGCACTTCCGAGGTAGATAAAACGTTTAATTACACTCGCTACATTCAACGTGCCCAACGAAAACTGTATTTGATGAAGAAGATTTGTTGTTTTTTTTTTAATTCTCTGGATAGAGGAATGGTCCATCGTACCTTGAACTCAGGATACAAAGGGAATTATTTGTACGAAATTGAAGCAATATGAATGAGCGCTCTTTAATTTGAGCTTATTCTACCCACAAAGACTTTAGTTTCCACTTGGCAGTTAACCTGATTTTGGAAATTATGGCAAAGTTGAAGTAATTCTATTGCCGTTGTAAATCATGAATATGGCTTTGACACGAAGACACGAAGGTAACAAAAATGGTGAGATAAATATTGAATCAGTATAAGGACCAGGTCGAATTAACATACGTCACGTCGCCACGACCACAGAAAATAAGGAACATATTGGCTCTCGCGACTCGTTTACAGGCCACATTGGTCGATGTGGTATATGAGCTCCGTCGAGAGGGTTGGATGAAATATTTTGACAACTGAAACTTCCGAGAGTTGCCCATGTATATAATATACATTGGTATACACGTATGTACGACGGGGAGTCTCGGAAAAGTCGATATTTTTTTTATTCGCTATACTTTTCCGAACGTTAGGGTTGGAAACGAGAAAATGCTGCGCAAACGGAAGAGGCTGTAGGATGGAGTTGAAATATCATGCACGCAGTGATTAAGATATATTTTCAAAAGTGAGGAAGGAAAAAGAATTTTGTCATATGAAGAATGAGTGACGGAAGTCAATCAATCAAAGATATATTTTTTTTTAGATCGTTTATAGAATTCTAATCGTCCAGTGACATGTAAAAATAAAATGAACGTTTGCAGGATCGTGAGATAATAAGAGATGCGCGAGTAGTCAAGGAATGCCTCGTATAGCATGTTTAAAGACTCTAAATCGAAAAAAAAAGATTCTCTCTCGCTTGCTACCCTCGAAGCTCACGAAGGATACGTGAAAATTCCTCCTGGAAATTCTTCAGGGAGAGAACAAAAATACCTGGTTAATCGAGTTATTCCAATAACCACGACTTCAACATTGTTATTGAATCAGTAATATTATTCCGTAGGGATGGAGACAGATATCGAAGGTAAGCAAGTGCGAAAGAGAGATCGAGAGAAAACGAGAGGAAAAATCGAATAATAGCACTTCAGGAATTCTTGTGCAAGTGTAAGCTTCGGAGAAATTAACACGAACGGGCGCTTAACAACCATCTGTTTGAATAGTGACTCAACGATTGAAACGAGTTATTTCCCGAAATGAATTGTCGGTCCTTCCAATGCATATCAGTTCAGACCAATATTGAGTAATTGTTTAAAACGAAGCTCGACGAGCTTCCATAGAGTTCTAATCGAATGAGATTGGATCTTATCTAATATTATGAAGAACACATTTTTCAACTGCCTGCCGACTTAATGATCAATTATTTATACGCAGAGTGGACTAAACGTATTGATATTATTATAACAGTCTCGTTCACGTGAAGAAATTTCAGGAAATATTTTTTTTGTCCACATAAAAATACATATAAAGTGATTTTTCGATACGTGAGCTTTCTTTAGCATGCTCTTCACCTGTAAGTTATTAAGTTGACATAGCACTCCGACTTGACGAATGAGTTCCGTCGGAAAACTCTATCGATGTCCAGAAGAAACCTTTACAAAAAATAAAGTGAAGGATCTGCTCTAAAGAAGAGGAAATAAGGCCCTCGTATGGACGTGCACTCTGCTGGACAATATTGCTAATTGGTTGCACCAGTCACGGTGTATTATGGGTATCAACATGGACGGTTCATTAGAGCCCATTTTGTCGTTGACCCTCTACTGATTTCGTAGTAATATTGTTCCACTCTGGGAATGAAAATCTATCCTTATTGCATGCTGACCCTAGTGTGTTTATATTTGATACCTACATGGTCACGTCTGTATACACACGACGACTTATTCACCAACCAGGGTTATCGATCCAAGCCTCGCCACCCTCGCTGATCGCTACCCATCGCCTATATAATAAGAATTGCCCTTTTCACGATGGACAACACTCATCACAATTAGTTCTAATCAAATCCATAATCAGATTGAGTTAAGAGGAATATTGGGAGCTTTTAATGAATCAAAAACGTGTGTCACGCTTGTCAAACTAATTATTCTGCTGATTCTCTTCAACAGTAGCTTCAATATTCAACTAATTATTTTCCACGCGAGTATTAACGATTTTCTAATCTGCCGATTGACTGATTTGGAGCATCATCGTAATTGGAAAGATTGATCCCGAGAATGGATATCGCGCCCTCATCTTAAAGTTTTTCCAAGGGACTTTCCCCTTTGATAAAGGATGATGAGCAGCAAAATCGAATGCAAACACTGAAGCTATTTCCGTGTCTCGTGTTCGCTGCGGAACAATGTTATCTACTGCCTCTTCCGGGGAGGCAGCACTATAACGCCAGCACTAAACTTTGATTGAATTCCGCCACGAAAAAGTGACTTGTGCAATTATTTATTCGCCCGGATATTGACGCTTGGTGTTTCCCAGTAGAACACGAAATGACCGAAGGGTTAACGAGCATCGTTTGAAAATCTCGAGGTTAAATATGATTGTTTATTTAATTATAACGTTGGTCCAAGTTACGGAAGTTCAATATGAACGAAGATAATGTAATCAACATCCGAGAAGATCTCCTCGGACCAGAGAAAAAATGCTACAAATTCACAATACAAAAACGACTACCAATCGATGTCTCAAAAATTGTGACGTAAGTGTTCTGAAGCAATCAGACGAAAATCGGACCTTATCAAGCGACTTCAATCCGTGCGACTGCAAGCAAACATCGATTTTATCTACGTCCGTAAATAAAAATGCAATTCCGTTGATTCTATACATTTTCCCACAGCTGGACAATTACAAACGATGAACAAATATTATCATTAGTTCTAATGATTCCAGTGGGATCGTTTCCTAGCAACTACGCTTAGAGTCCTGAGTTATTCGAACCACACGCTGTAACGATGTATTCACAAGCATTTGCGACGAAAATAGCTTATGCACTACTAACAAAGTTGCATGGAATATACAGAGCTAACAGTCAAGTGCGCTCAACCCAATCTGCATAGAAAACAGAAAAACACACATCAGTGAACTGACTGGCCAAATAGCTGCACGACCATTTGCAACAAACCCAACAGCAATAATGATACGTTGCTCGGTGTTTCGACTTCCTTCGCAACATCACCCTCGCTAGTTAAGTATATACACCAAACACCGGCAAGTTCAACAACTCGAAATTTAAGGACGATCACCTGTTACTTATGAGTCAAAAAAGCAACTGAACTATTTAACTTTTTGGATCATCAGAGAAATGGTTACAATTTCTTTTTTTCAATGTTAAACTTCTGTGTAATTATTGGTTGAGCTTAATTGACGTTTAACATAATAACAATCTTTAAAAAAACGTTATTTCCAACCAGCTGGTGCATGCAGCCTTGTCAAATCTTCAATTGTTTATGTGGCTAACCTGAAATAGATTTGTTTCAATTTCAATTCCCAGGTCTAAGTTCCACGGTAACACGGTTTTTTTAAGACAGCGTTGATTTGTTGAACATTGTTTTTTCATATGTTCGTTTTTGGTTTGTTAAAGTTGAAAAGATCAATCTTATAAAAATACAAATTGTGGCAAAGGGGAGGGGACCATAAGAGCCTGTATATACGAATTCAAAAATGCACGGTATATTTATCCGTTATTGCCGAATTTCAATTCTCAAAGTTGCAATTCTCGTTTTCCATTAGATACGAGTGATCTCCCTTGAAACAAACGTTCAGCTGAAGCAATCGTAGGTCCTCCCCTTCGCAATGGTTCCCGTGGAAACATTGCACTGTCGTAACAATGTTCCATTATACGAAAGCACTCGTCTTACCAGAAACCAGAGACTTGCGCCTTTGGAAACTTGGTGCCATGTACTCAACGTAGTCCGGTTTCATTTGAATAATGGGACACGCATGTCCTCCTGTTGGAGCCTAAGCACGCATTACCTGTTCAGCTAACTGATTGGCTAAAGACAAACAAGCACCGCGCATACATCGATTGAGTGGTGCGATGGTGGTGGCTCGATTAGCATGATAATCAATAAATGGTAGACATTCGTTGAGTATCAATTGAGCGAATACATGCACTTATTTTCGGTCTCAATAGTGCAGCAACGAGTGATGGATTTTTCATTCTGTCCATGAGTATAAATTCGAGAGATACAAATGGTATCGTCGCTTGTTTATGGAAATTCATAGTTCCAGGAACTACAAACGAGAAATTCCAGCAGCGAGAATGTGAAATGGAAGTTCCGACTACGAATTATTTCATAGGAAAATTCAGTGATTACTTGAAAACACCAATGCAGTTTCTGCACTAAAATTGGAGAGGAAATTTTCCAACCATACAATCTATTCTAATGTCTGTGGCTAGAAAATCCCAGTGCACGCTAACCACATCCATTTCCGTTGCACAGAAATTCTAACGGTACGGAGAATCAAGGAATTTGATAAAGGAGAAATAGTAGTTAATGGCAATGAGTAACTGCGACGAAGGAAAATTAAGTTAAGCAGAAACAGAGGAGTATCATAATTGTATCGTACATTTTAGGAGCCATTACACGGTAGCCGCAGAGGCAGGAAGAAGCTTCCATCGTTAAAATTCTGAATAAAATCTCCTCTTGGATATCATTAGGTTTTTCATAATGTTCAAACGATAATCCTCGCGTATATGTGGAACCAACTGGGTTGGATAATGACTACGGTTGAACAAATACTGAAAAAAAAGGTTTATTTTAACTTCCAGGAACAGTTAAAATCTATGGATATTCTCTAATCCACAGAGTTGAATTTACAGCGGAAATACAACCGTTCGGATCAATCATGGAATGCCGCTAATTAAAAGCCAGGAAGTAATCACATTTAATGAAACGGGACAGTTCCATCTGGACAATAGAAAAAGTAGAAAAAAGTATCGTCACCGTGGAAATTGTCCAGCTTGCAGCGGCATCGCCATAGAGTTTCACTAACGCGTTAATGAATTTATTCTAATGAAAGAAAATCCACTTGTGAGGGAAGAAAATAAAGGCGTCATTGTACGATTCGAATGCTATGAGCGACATATCACGATCACGTTTCGTTCTCTTGAACAACAGCACGATAAAAGTAAAACGACTATACTACAATGAAAGGCAATTGAAAGGATGTTTACGTGTACAGTGCGTGACGTTTCGAATGGGGGCAACATGCATTTTCGAAAATGTTGCGAATGAGACAATGGGAACAGAGGCGTAGAGAGAAACTGCATCTGCAACAGTACCAATGAGCTTTATACGTTTCAGGGGAAAAAAAAACTCGTTCAGTCACACGGAAAGAGTGGAACCGGACAAAAGGTGAATTGCTCGAGATTTTAAGACTAGGATAACCGAGCAAACGATACATATGCATGTACAGACATATCGAAGCGAGAGAAGATCCCAGGGCGCATGTTACAGCGCTGGCGTACAGCGTGAAAAAAATTCGAGTCCCGCCAGGCTGACTCAAGGCGAAAACCGGCCGCATTTCATTGTGGCTACTCGTCACGCGCGGTACGGGTCGTGAGCTTTCAAAATCAAACCAACTTCCGCTAGAACGAGGTGAAATATCGCTTTTCACAAATGCGTCACATAATCGAGATTCCCGATATACGAAAACCTTTCGTGATGATGATACGAGTTCGATAAACATCACGTTTTAAGAAACGTAAAAAAAAAAAATATATAAAAATAAAAATATCTTTGAGTTCTGTTTTATTGAGAGAAGTCAATGGCATTAGAGTGCAGTGGCTATGCCAGACTTGTGAGCCCACAAAAAGATACATTTGAGTTTCACAAACCTTTGAAACATTTTCCCAATTGATGGATCATGAATAATCAAATTGCTATCCACGTGAATGAAACAATGATGAATCAGTCTACTCGTGTGATATTCAAGTGATCTTGTGATTGGTGAAGTGCTTAATCCCTGGTTTAATCTCGTTTGCACAAGCAAACCTGTAAAGGGTGGATTATCACGCTGACCGTAAACGGACGGTAATTTTATTCGGCATGCAAGCTCGATGAGGACGCGTGTAGTGCCATCGAATCCACAGCCACGTCTGTCCACTGATGAACGAAATCACTTTCACGAATTTCGGTAAATCTTACCCTAAAAGTTATCATCTAATAAATATAATAATCAATAAATGAAATGAATTGTTTGGAAAGTCTGTAGAATTTTCAAAATTAATTTTCTGTTAAAAAAAAAGGAATAATTATAAATTTTCCACACCACCGAATTTGGTACATCAGAATCTGAAGGTCTGCTTTGAAATTTGTTCACTACTACTAATAATTAATCATAAATTAATCAGGGTATTTATTTTTCAAGCAATCGATGAATTTGGTCAGCCTATCCCCCATGGCTTCCTGTTTTTCGTGAATTTTGTGATTTTATTCTGATTTCTGTGAGCCAATCAAAAAACATCGATAATTAAAGAAAAACTGAAATCGAGACAACGAATATAGCTTTGCGGCAAAGTTCATGAATATGTCAAGGCAAGGGAATCGGATGAAACAGATTCACGACTCAAACCAACGGAGAAACCTCAAAGTCAATCTAATTTTGTAATTCGTATAAAAAACCCCTCCAGAAAAGTTTTAATTGAGTAGATTCCAAGTCAAACGGACAACTTAATGGAAAAAGCGGTGATTGCTTTTGATCAACTGTGCCGAGTCCATATTTGTGGGTTAAAAGAGCTCTACACGACGCTTCCCGAATGATTTCAACGACTCGTGGAAATAATTTCACTTATTCATGGAATCCTATGAATTGCTTTGGATAACGAAGAAATCAGTGTTTATGGATGGGAGAGATAAAAATTCCCACTATGGTTGACGTTGAGCTCGCGTGGGCACGTGCATACGAGATTATTCTTAAAAAAGATAAAGGGTTTTGCATCTTCGATAAATTTTTATCCTCCTCTCACACACTCGCTCAATTCACAATCGAACAAGGAGAGGTGCGGGTCCAGCGGTATGAATACCCTCTTATCGCGACCGCATCTTACAGAAGCATACCTCAAGCAAAGTCCTTATCAGTGTCGAAAGTTCCACTCGATGAGTCGAGTTCACACTTTTGTTTTCTTTCTTTATCTCCATGAGCATCGTACGGGAAGCATCATCGCATATTGCGAGAAAGCAAAATAAAAAACACGAATGAAATTTTTCCAAGATTTTAATGGTTTCGTTGATTGCGTTCGTTTGTTTCCATTGGCGAATCAAAGAATTCATTTTTTTTTAGCGATTGCAATGTTCTAAACGTTTCTTGAGTGCACGTTCAATTTTATCCTCGGAATCAAAGTGTTGAAAGATTTTCGATAATATTTTTTTCTCTTTTCTTCGAGCTTATGTATTTAATGATCCTGTTAACGACTCGGCGAAAAGCTGGCAGCCCGCGCGGCAGTTAGCACCCAAATCGACGCGAGTTAACATCGCGTTGTCTAGGACCTGTCTGGCCTCAGTTGTTATATTCACATGCATTTCTCATCACGGACAATATTCGATATTTGTTTCCCTTTCATTTTAACAAGTTGATAAAAAATAAGAAAACATTCTTGAAAAGATCAACGAAGAGCTTACGATTATTACGAGCTTAACGATCATATTTTCATATTCATTAAGTCAAATAACTCGAATGTTTACATGAATATATTTTTATTACGATTTTTCCGATGTGCACGAAGTAATTAATATTTTCTCCGGGCCTGCAGCCTGCGATTCTACGATTCCGGCAAAAGTGCCACAACCATCAAGACTGAATAAGTATCGACATATGAATCGATTTGAATTTCGGTGCTTCACGTCCCGTAAAAAGTTGGATAAAGCCTGAAAGCGATTGCATCGGCTGCTGACAGCACGATCGATGCATAATGACAATCAAAATTATCCGGTGATTCACGTGCCAATAGTTCAAAGCCTTTCATGCAGCTATAAACTTTGTAGTAACTCTGTAAATGCAATATCAGCATTTCCACGATGGGAGCATACTAGTGCCTATGAGTACGCAGCGTTAGAATCGATGGAAGCGACGGAGAGGTTATAACTTTGTTAATGATATACGAAAAACCATATATTTGCTCATTGGTGGTCGAGCAAAGTAGATTCATAGATTCGACACGTGTGTCGAATTGCCAGTAGTAAAAACCAAACTATTCAAGATATTCTTCTTGGCTGCTCATAAAAAAGAGGAGACAGAAAAATTGATAGCTTTGGTGGCTTTCGTGGCGAAATGTGACGCAGTTTAGGCTATATGGAAATGGCTACTCATGAATTCAAATTGCGCAATTCATAAGCACGCAATTTTTACCCTCTTAGTAAGTTTCTATTGAAATTTAATATCAGCATTACCAAACGTTGTTAAGGAAAAATGGTAGAGCCTTTTTTTCGGTTAACCTTTTTCGAAAGTAGCATGTTTCATCGATCACAATATTGTCCTCGTTATTCGAATGAGAGACAACAGATGTCACAGTGTCGTGCTGACTAAACAAGTCTTTAATGCTGCGAGCAAACGATCATCCACTTTGTCTGCCCTTCTTTACGATATTGTAGATGAACTTGCCACGATATTCTAGTGGATGAACCGGTCCTTTAGTGGTCGTCTCAGTTGACGTCATTCTCTTAACTACCCTTGATCGTCTTTCCACCATTGGGGAAATACAATCTAGAAGATACGATTCTCCCTTTGCTGTCTTTTGATACTAATCCCACGTTAAACCCGGAAATCTTCTTACAAAAGCCTCCGGAATTCTTTTAAGACTACTTAGAACAAAAAAAAGATCCCAAAACTAACTGAGAAGATTAAGTAAGAAAATGAGAAAATGTAATCAACGAACTGAGCAATCCGACAAAAAATTTACTGCTTCCACCGAGGGATTGTGCGTGCTAACGAGATTCATTGTCGTTTAATCGTAGACACACATGAGTCTCGGATGTCCAGCTCATTTAGCGAATTCCGTGAATTTCTCGTTTTTGGTATCGATTACCATTAAATAACAATGATAAAAAAGAATTTTTATCCATCACCCAGTACAGGCTCTCTTTCTATAGATCCAAAAACGACTTTCCTGAATTTTTTCAGATTTTTTAAACTAGTCCAAGTACAATAAGAAACGGTAGGACGCCCCAGACCCATGTGTGTCTAGGGAGATGCGCTAATTATAGTGTTTCTACGGAGAGTTAAATAACGGTGCAGTGAGCACGAAATGGAATCGTGCGATTTTTATCATTCACACCAACTTCCTTCCCATGCAGAATTAATCCTACAAACCGTGTTCCATGAAATCGAACCCAGTCATTTATTTATCGATGCTTCAATAAGCCATCTTTGGTAACAGGTATCTTAAGACATTCACAATCAATAACGACCTCTGTCTCGCATTCGATAAAGTCAGGGACTATAGTATCAAAACCAATTAAGTTCTGTGCAAAAAAAAATCCTTGTTCAAACGTGCAACCCTAAGTTTATATAATGTCCCGAAAATATTGGTTTAAGCCCAATATGAGGACAAACGAAAAAATTTACGAGCTAAACAGAGGGTCCACTAAAAACTCGTCCACTAGACTTCCTGTGGATGGAAAATTGAAAAAGATGATAAACAATAATTCTTCGACTTGAAAATAAGAGGAAATTTCTCGGTGTGAGCGAATGTTCAGGCCTTTTTGTTAACAACACGATTAACCTGAGGCTGAAAATCGCCAAAACTTGCTCGAGATGAGTGAGTAACGCGACAGCTGACGCGTTAACGAATTTAGTGGGTGGGAAAGGAAAAAAAAAAAACATTTTCTCTCATTTCTCATAGAGATTGGTGCTCAGTTACCCTTGCGAATCTCGTGATCATCGCACATGAATTCTAATACTCTCTCGCATTCAGCAAATATGTTCCTCATGTTCAAACATCCTGCCCCAGATCTTTTATATCTAATCCCTTCTTTGACAAAACAATGGTTGATGACGAATATAAAATAATCTCGTATAGAATATGATGTAATTAATATTTTGGAACGAATATTAATTCTACGAACTTCTGACATGACAATGAAGTTTATAAGCCTTTCGTAGCTGAACTTTTCACAAGAAAAGCAAGAAATTCCTAAACACAACAAACACAAATCATGACTAATTGTATATTTTATTAAATACCCTAATTTCTGGAGGCCCCGTAAAAAATTCATTTTCACAAATATTTCAAATCCATCCGCGGGGATGATAATAAAAAAAATCCTGTTCCAGAATATTAATTTTAGACGAGAAACGTAAAGTAGCGTGTAGTTTTAACTTATCAATCGAAACGATGTTTGTTTCTTTTGTCTCCCGTTTCCCCCGGTTAGATCGCTTGATTGAACTTGAGAATTTTTTCGATCAAATGTGACACGAGGTAGCGTGAAAAAAAATGATATACCAGTTCGAAATGAGCGGTAGTACACGTTGGTCGCGATTGTGAATACGTTTGTGAGATTCGAATGTTTATCGACGTAAACGTAAAGTTAACGTCGAAGCTTTAAAAACACCGATTTATAGAAAGGTCAACACATTTCCGGTGAGTGGAAGTTTATAAAGTTGAAAAAAAAAAAGCAAACGTCAGTCCACATATCAGGAATTCGATTCCGGAGTCGATCTTGCTTTATTTCGGGCGAGACTACTTGTGAGGTCGCAGTCGAGCGCTGCATAGATTCGTTGAAAATTTGTATACGAATTTATGTGTGTAGCCACATCCACAAGTCATGAATAAACCAATCATTGGAAAGTAACTTTGTATTTCCATTTCGGTTGCTCGGAGCAATGAAATCCAAGCGTTCGTCGTAGACGCGCAGAAAATGGCGACAATTATTCGTCAGAGTAAAAATCTTTGTGTAATTTTATCGACTATTAATTACATTGGAGGGCTAACAATATTGGAGCCTGAGTTTCGTCGTTAGTGGTTAAGGGCCCATAATAATTACAACACGTGCCACATCTTTTTTTTTTAGAATTATTGACCAGCGAAAAAACGTGCTGAGATAATTTATTTGACAATCAATTGAGTTAAAAAAAATTGGTTAATTATATTGCACATTTCGTGATGCGGAACGAGACTATCGAGCCAGAAATCGCCATTTATGGTAAACCTCTCGTCACATGTAATATTTCGAATGGTATATCGAGTCGTTCATTTTTTACCTTATCATCAAATATACTTGATATCTAACATTGCCCCTCATACATCCGTGGCTAGTTTACATATAACGGTAGCTAATTGTACAAGTGTCACATGAGAGCCATTATCGATCGTCTGATAATGATTTTTCACGTATGACATAGATCAACCCATCCGCATTCAGAAAATTAAAGTTGCTCTCAAGAAGAATAAGTGAAGTAGTTCAATGACGTACTTCTCAAATCTGTTTATTTTTCTATACTTGCCATTAATAATTAAGCAAAAATCTTTTTTAAATTGATATTAAAATCGAAAAAAAAGAGGCATAAAGAAAAACGTTTCGAAGGACTATTCGTATTGAGAATCATTCAACATGGCTGAATTTTTTTCACAGTTCTATTCGCAATCATCTCCAATCGATGAGCATCAATTATTTCTCAGTGGATAACGCAAATTGCTGGATTAAGCAGTGTTTTGTCTTTAGCGAAAAAAAAATTCCACAGTCAAGATACAATTTTTTTGCAAAAATCGAAAAATATTAATTTCACCCTCAAAATTAAAATCGAAATATTAACTTTGAGTCGAATATTGTATATTTTCCAATAACTCCATATGAATTTAGTTTCATGCCATTTCATGACACGGCCCACTGCTTTGCTGTGTCTCCGTTAAAATGTAATTTGTGCCTATAAGGACGAAACGCTACTCAGCACGTTTTTCGAACGTGCTGAACGGTACAAGGAACACAGAAGCATCAAAATTTCGCACTCCCATGGGCGCTTTGTCATGTTATATTGAGATACTATAGAGGTGCCCTCATGTTTTTGAACAAAGTTGAGCATGAATATAGATACAAAAAATCTTATACATATTCATTGTTGTTTGTTAATTGGTCCAGCAGTTAATTACTATAAAATGGATTGAATTAAAATTAAAATCCTACTTGTAACTGCATATGTTTTTATTTCTCTGAAATCGATTATTTCTGGACTATATTTCGATCGTAGGCAATTTCCCTTACAAATACAATTTGTTTCGATAAAAATTCGTACACGACTGCTTTCGCTCAATGGTGTTTGAGCTACGAGAGTTTTCGTCATCAATTTTTCTTGGCATTCTCGAACGAATCTGGGCTGGAGACAAAAGAAGAACTGAAAAGGCTGCGATCGCAACGACCGCGGGGATCGCGATCATCGTGATTGATAGTATAATAAAATATATGAAAAAAAATTACATGTAAAAAATCCCTGAAGCGATTATTCACATACAGAGAGCACGCGAAGCTTCAATGAAGAGTTCTCAATGAATAAAAAAAGGGCAGAGTGTCGTAGAAGAAAGAACGAAAGTGAAAAAAAACGGGAAACTAGAGTCCGAGGGAAATATACGAAAGTTTGAGAGACCAATATGCCTGGACGAGGGAGTGACTCCGAACGATAGAACTTGTGATTGGTGAAGACAGCATTGAAACGAACAAGACGGTCATTTCACCAATAAATATATAACAGGAAGTTTTAGAAGTTTCAATTAGTTTTAGATGAAAATAAAAACAACGTTAAAATATTGGATCCAGGACTCTTCACTGGAGCGTACAGAATCCTCGTAAATATTGTATGAATCACTTCGGTCCTCGCGAAAAGTTTTGCGAGACTCGTTCAGAAATTATCAAGTAAATTCAAATTACCCAAGAAAGCGAGAATTTAATTATCACGAAAAGTAAATTTGGAACTTGACAGCGATTAACTAAATAATTCAATTCCACTGAGTTATCCAGCAAGCCATTCGGAGCAAAAGCCTCGCTCTTACCTGCCATGAAAAATCCAAGTGTTTCTCTGTGGTAAAGAACGATCAATAATTACTGAAGTAACGATGAACCAGAGTCCCGAGAACCGAAAACCAAATAATCAAGGAATAATTTGCAGTTCTACGAATTCGGACTACATCGCTTTTCCATTGTATTATTAGGTCAAAATTAATTATCGCTGATAATTAAATATGTACGGGTATGGGGACCAATCGCAGGATTTATCGTTTCGGTCTAATCAGCACCAGCTTTCAAAACGTAAATTATAATAACCAAAAAAATGTATATCAACGCGATACTTCGTTCCAAACTGGAGCAACTTTTTTTTAAGGAAAATAGGATCAAGAGTTTCAAGGGCTCGTGAAATCAAAGGTTGAATATCGATATAGTTGGAAGACGAAAAGTTTAGATGTCTGGTAACCATGTTGATCAAAGATTTATAAGGCGAAGAAAACGGATCGTTGCCCCAATGGTAAATCACCTTTCGAAGAATTCTATAATAAGGATTATCTGAGAGTAATGAGAAAATAACAACACGGCAGCGATGGGGAGACTGGAACTTTGTAAAAGTTTTTAAATTAACGATCTTACTTTTCAAACGGTTGCCGATAACACAGGATGTATTTATACTTGTTACAACTCATCCATTTATGACTTATGGGACAGGATTGAAAGCAAGAAAGTGAACAAAAGTTGATTAGTTAAGGGGGAAGAGTAGAAACCAAGTCTGTTAGTTTTCAGTGGTGCAAATATGTTCGCTGACTCCTTCTGCCGAGAGCACAGCAACACGTTGAGGCTCGCAGATGAAAAATATTTTCGTAACAACAAGAATGTCTAATTAAATAATTCAAAACGTTGTACCGCTGAAAATGATCGATTTACATTTGCAATCGAACGTTTAGTTTCAACAGAGCGCACAATACATCCAATTAAATGAGTCACCTGCTCATTAGCCGCTCACGCCTAGTTAGTAGCTAATAATTGCGATGCGACTGACTGGAGCGGACGGTGATGTGTGAACCGAGGGCAAAGGGAACCTGTGCAGAGAATTGTCGATGGAGTCGGTCCATAGCAAATTCCCTTGGGTGTAAACACGATCAAAAACGACCAGCATAAACCTTTAGATAGAAGCGTCCTCAGCCGTGATGCAATGATAAGTGTGCGGCTAATAAAGTGCCGCAACCTTGCGATGAGAAGCGCCAGCGGTCGGCACGCGATGCCGCACACCGACCGCACCCACACACCCGGATTTATTTTTGCTCCCGGATTTATGAAGATCGAATCCGAACCGCTCGGGATTGCAGTTGCTAGAAAAAAGTAAATTCAATTTTCCATTGGAATTTGACCAAAATTCAAGCCCAGGCCCAACGACATACTCCGGACCTCTATACCTACTGCTGGACCAAAACCACTTTCTAGAATCGATTTAAAGAAAGAAAAAAAAACGTCGATGGGCTGAGCCCAAAAATAATAATCGATACGGTCCCGAGAGACCAAACTCTTAGATTTACAATATTGGTCAGAAAAATACAATCGCGCGATGAGGTTTGAATGAGAATACTGTTTCTTCCAAACAGATTTATTAAGATGTATATTGTAGCAATGTGTGATGAACGATGAATGTTTCAGGAGTGTAGTGCCGCAGGATGAATGCTACGTGGTGGTCGGATGATGGAGGTCCCGACACATTTTCATCAGACGGCTTGCTCAACACGACGTACTGGTTCAGCAACGGCAATGATAACAATACGCTGATTTACGACGAATATGGTAGGTAATAATTTGTTTATCGTAGTCCATTAGGCTAACAGGCGTCGAAAGACGAAATTAATACTCAACGTCCATCAATCAGGTCAATTGATCATTATAAGAGATGCGGCGGATTCGTTGTTAGGAATAAATATAACGATAACGGAATATATCGAATTATAAGGAGTCCTCTCAATAAGTTATACGAGCTTCGTTACACCCGCTCGAATAATAAATCATTTTGATCCGAGGGGTGGATTCGAGGACGCAATCTCCGCACGCGTTTAATCACGAAACGTGTAAGGATAACTATTTTTTTACACTCTCATGTAGGAAAATAAAAAATCTAGGGTATTTGTCGAAGGTCAATAAAAACGACGACCGGATAGAGTAAGGGCGTGAAAAAACAATATCGGTTTCTACCGTTGGAATTGTAGAAATAATTGGAAAAAAGGAGAAGGCCTTTTTCATGAAGTATAGCCACAGGGAATTCTCCCCTACGTTCGACTTCCCGTTGGCTGAGATGTCGAATAAATATATGTTGCCGCGTAGATAAGTGAAACGCTGATAAAGAAAAGGACGTATTTCCTACGCTTACATGCCCCGAGATACGTGATATTGTATTTAGTGATACGACTCAGTGATGCGGATCTCGATTTATATTCGCACGAGACTCCTATCTTCTGACACGTTTGGAAATATCCTCAAAAATTGTATGCAATACCTCGCGATCAAGCTCGTCCCATTCCCCGAATATCCTTCGAGCCGACGACTACTGTTTTCTTCAATGAAGCCAGAACGCTGCTCCCAGTACATATACGTGCTTTGCTGATTCAGGTACGAAATATATGAAGGTTGGATCTATATCTTTATGACGTATGGTCACCGCCAACTACCGACAATATTTTATATGAGATATTTCTCTTCGTGAATTCGTGAATCGTTTTTTGATCCGGGGACAAAACCTTTCTCCAACCGATTTGTCTTGATTTTCCCCTTTACCACTGACAATTGTAACATAAAACCTCAGAAAATTCACCCGCAATCTTAGTGTCGTAACCAGAGGTATTGCTTTCCGTAATGTGCCAATCCTTCAGATCCGATTTTTCATACTTATTTTCAACCTAACAATGTCAGCGTAAATGTGTCTGCGCAAATAATCACTTCCCACTGCTCCCTGGTCGAATCAAAGTTCCTGGGCGCATTACATAGTTCGTAATTAAACTGAACACTGCACTATCATGATTAACTTTCTGCTGATAACATAATAAATTGGAAAAATCAAACAACCTCATCCGGCCCACAAATGAATTACTAGCATTGGTTAATTGATTTCTGGAATAAATTGGCTCGGAAGAAACTAGTGTAGGGACATCATGGTAATTAGTCGTTCAATTGATCGTAAAGTTTAATCTCCATAAGTGAATTATTCGTTTTAGAGGAGTTGACAATTAACAGCTCATGATTTCCCATCATTGATAAAAAAAAGTTTTGTTTTGTTAAAAGTTCAATGACCTAATTCGATATTTTCCATTTACATATGCAAAAAAAAAGTTAAATTTGTAAAAAATTGGCGAGGTGGAGAAAAATATAAATCTACGACAAATCTGCAATGTTTTGAAAAAAACTACAACATTTTTCGTACAACCCTTCGAATAAGTATTTTTAAAGGAAAATCTACGAAACGCTAAAATTTAGTTTGGGTTTAGAAGGCAAACTATTGTACGACAATTAAAGCCTAGAAACTAACATCTCGACGTTTGGAACGTGTACCGATGCTCCAAGCCAAGTTGAACAAACTCTGATGTAAAATCTGATCCGACCTTTCGTGCGTCACAATTTCCCAACATCAACATACATATATTTCGAGCTTCGTTGTCCTTCTCGTCATTGTCATTCTCGTCGTCCAACAGAATCTTTCGTTTCAACAATCCAAACGAGATAACGTAGAGTTCTATTCGTAGACCTAGAGAGAAAAAATTCTTTTCGTTCAGTTCAGAGTGGATACGTGAAATACGACACGGCAATTCCATCCAAGTCCACTATTCATCTTCTTGGAACTGAACTTCTCAGCTCTATTCGAAAACTTTTCCCTCAGGGATTTGCACAATCCTAAACCACAAATAAGGAAAACTACACGCAAGGGATAGCTTTTCAGCTGAGCATAACGAATCTTGTAAGGGAGAAAAAAGCACACAGGAGAGAGCGCCCATGGAAATGCTAAAAATATCTCAACACGTACGAGACCTGTGACTCGCATGTTTCGATTCGTTTTTTGAGATTCGACTGAATCCTTTATATTTGGGTTTGATGTTGCAACGACTCTTTGTCGAAAGGAGATATTGGCATATTATAAACTGGAGCGGAAATCGCTCTGAATTTCATGGAGTGACGTCTGATAAATATCAGTAGCCTGCAGAGACCACACAGTTGCCATATTTACTGCTTTTTGGCACTGGACAAATTTTAATGACATTCTCGCTTCTGGCTCCAAGTCTATGCCTTTTTAATACCAGTGACGACGTACTGTGGGTCACAACTTCGATGTCTCGTCAAAGTATAATCATACGAGAATAATAAATAAAAAGATTTATTATTCTTGTAGCTCGCGATGTTTCGAGAAGTAAAAATTAGAGTTCGCTGTAGGTCGTCGCGTAAATTACCAATTTATTTATCATCCGGATGACGAGTGACTTTATAGCTCTCTGTATTCAAATATACTTTCCAAAAATCACACTACAAGCTGGAGATCTCAGAAATGTTTGAAACTTCAAGAATGAGACTGGATCGTAACGTTTCTTTTAAAATTTCTCGATATCCTGCAGACACAGAATTTTTTCTCTATTCATTTCGAACTATTCGGATTTTAACGATACGGAGAAACATACAAAACTCTTACCTCTTTCATGATACAGGAGACTCGAATATATTGCGAGGGAAGAGTACAGCTAGTATACTTTTCCTTTCTCAACTTTCCATTCACGAGCAAAAGTACAAAAAAGTAGAAAAGTTGCCTAAATACAAAACTCCGGATATTGCGCATATTTAGTTGGAATCTTGTAAACCTATTCGACATTTTTCTCAAGTAATTGTTCCGGATTCTCTGAAAGTCCATAGACAGATTTTTTTTGTTATCATGGAGGTTTAGATTTGCAATGAATTAGATTGCTATGTGGAGAGCGACGAAATGTGGTGGAAACGCATTTTTTATGGCAAGAAATGGGTTGAACGATATTTGATGGATCGTATGAAATTTTTTACTTTTCAGATGATCTGTACGACGTGCCTGCAGGAATAATAGTGCTGCTGAGTCTATGCTACGGTAGTATATCGATTCTTGCAGTTGCCGGTAATTCGTTGGTCATGTGGATCGTTGCGACTTCACGACGAATGCAAAGCGTCACTAATTGTTTCATAGCGAATCTCGCACTGGCGGACATCGTCATCGGCCTCTTCGCAATTCCGTTTCAAGTACAAAATAATCAATTCTCTTTTTGAGTCTTTCCATTCGTTCACACATTGTTTGCAACCAATTGTTAACTATTTATCATTAAATGCGTTTAAACAGTTTCAGGCTGCTCTTCTGCAACGATGGAATTTGCCACATTTTATGTGTGCATTCTGTCCTTTCGTTCAAATATTGTGCGTCAACGTGTCGGTGTTCACGCTAACGGCCATTGCGGTTGATCGCCATCGAGCGATTTTAAAACCATTGAGGTTAGTCAATTCCAAACTTAATGCAATATTCGTCAGAAAAATCAAAACAGAGTTTTTTTTTATAAAACTAGTCAATCAATTATCAATAAACAGAAGCCTCTATTTTCTTTTATTCTAACGAATAAGGAATAAGGGCTGTGTACAAAAATGTCAATTATTCCGTTTCGGTATTCGCATCTGCAAGCGCATTCTCAATTCGTTGTTCCCGCACTCGTTAACAACCACTTTTTATACTTCCATATTACACAAATGTAAAATAAAAAAATAAAAAAACGTTTGAAGAATGACTGGGCTGACCTTGAGAAAATGATCGTAAATCGAAAATAGATCGGGGAAGATGAATCACTGAATGATAAACACGTTCCAGAAAAAATGAGAGCTCGTCAGGCCGACCTTCGAGGCAGGAAGTCGAAGCCGTTAAATAACTCTAAATGCAAGTAAAAAGCATGCAAAAAAAAAGGATTTTTTTTTTCTCTTCGACGATGTGCCGGGCTTGAAGTAGAGAGTGAAAAATGTTCAGTCCCGACATTTCGGATTCCAGCCATTTGAAATACTGACAGGGCAAATCAATTCACGATCGAATAAATCGAAAAACGTTTACTCGAACGATTCTGGAAGGTCGTCGCGCTATAGAATCGGTGTTAACGTGATGCGGGATATTCTCCCTTAATCCCTGATCGACAGGAACAAACAGAGCATTTTTAGCACCGTTTCGAGGGTAATCCCAACAGTGCCTTGCACAAGAACGAATCGGAGTGTGATCGTGCATGGGATCCTCTTTGCACAGCCCTTACACTATGACCTCTGATGCAAAAATTGCCAGAGATATTTTCAGATCGAGTTACTTCAGAAGGAGGTTATGCAAAGGATCCCCGGCCTGTTAAAATAAAGATCACTCGATGAATTTTCGAATAATGGATCTCATAGTTTTCTGCACGACGACCAACAACAAATCCGCAAAGTTATTTCCATTCATTACGAGCACAAAGGGAGTCAGAACTTTTGTGATATTTTTTTGGGTGTCAAAGCTGTCGAGTCATGTTTTTTTTTTTTACTCTGCGTTTCGTAGCGGGCGTTCTTATGTTTCGATCATCTGATCGAAGCAATTTCATGCAAGGTGTAATAATGATCAGTCAATGTCATTTTCAGTGCTAGACCGAGCAAGCTGAGAGCCAAGATCGTGATAGCAGGGATTTGGTTGATTTCCGGTACACTCGCCACCCCAATGGCCGCAGCTCTTAGGGTCATAATGGTGCCAGAAAGCACAGCTGGTAAGTTAACGGAATAAAAAGCACGCTGAAAAACATATTCTTCTGGGATTTCGCATTGGAAGCAAAAAAAAAAAATACGAAAGTTTGATTCTTAGATAAGAAAGTTGAAGTCGTAGACCCACTGAAAGAAATTGCCTTTTGAAAGAAGCCGGTTCAACATTTTTTATCAACCTCAACCTCAAAGTGGGTGTTACGATGTGTAGAATTACAAAATTGGGTCAAAAGTTTTTGTGAGCGGTAGTTTCTATTCCTTCGAAACAAACTGAGCAAACTCTTAGAATACTAAGTGCAAAGCTCGTTAATACGAAAGTAAAGAGCAATCGAACGGAGAATCACTTGGAAGGAAAGCTTTTTATCATACAGATGCGTACGTGTACGAGGAGTTCCAAAGCACATGGCCACAGATCGGCATCTCGCATGCCAAATTCGCGGAGAAAAATAATTTTTCAAATTTTCCTAATGCCATCGATCAATTTGGAGCTTAATTAATACGAAAAAAAAAAAAAATGGGATCAGCAACGACTTCTTCCCGAGATTTTCTATCGCAGTGAATTCACACACAGGTCGAGAATATTTTGTAGGACAGCCTGTATGGTTTGTACTCTATTCCACCGAAGAGAGAACAACATCCAGACTTCGGAAATACGAAGCGCATTTCCTTTGATCGTGTTTGGATTCGTTCATTCGTATATAGCTCCTAAATGAATCCTTCTGTCCCATGCATATTTTAGTCTACACGATATTCTTATTGAGCAGCATCTCCCATGCAAACGGGACTCTATTATGCAAGGATGGTATTTTTAAAATTGGCATTTCTTTGCTATTGCAGAGCTGTCGATGTGATAACACTTCTGATTATCATTCAAACGATCGGTTCACTCTTCAAAGCTCTCTCATTGTTTAGAAAGATTTCCCTTTGATAATACGAATCCGATAAGAATAGTGCATTATCTTGAATTACATGAATCACGGTGTCACAGGATCTTTCATTTTCTTTCGACATGCCTGCGTAAACGTTTTTTCCAATCTTTACCATTTGATTGCTGCGCTATTCGCGTCGCGCCAATTTTTTTCGTTGACGTCACAGCCCATTCTGCGTCATTACGAATTTATGTGTTGCAAGTGAAAAATCGAAAGTTAAGTTGCTGTAAGCTCCTTAAAGCCTCGTGTCCACGATATCTACAGAATATCCAAATGTACTCGAGACTGAGAGAAAGTCTAAGGCGGCTGTCTCCAATTGAAACGATTACCTGTTGAGTTCTCATGAGTGTTTACTTAGAAATTATAGCTAGACAGGAAAAAGGACATAAAATCGTTGGGGAGTTCGTCCTAAAATCTTGATCCTGATGTCGGGTCCGGAGTAAAAGCTTTTCTACGAATAATTAAGAGACTGCCAGGGGCGTTGAGGTCGCCGCCAAATTTTCTACAGAAATAGAAGACTCCCAAGAGTTTCATTGTCCGGAGGTTATACATTTTCATGATGGAAAAATAATGAATCGTGAATAGGATGATTAATGTTTCCATTGTGAAATTTCCCATCGCAGTAAAGCCAAAGGATAAGCTTCCTTCGTAACCATGATAAGAATTTCTTTCGCGAATGTTGTAATTATGATACAGGAATAATAATTTTCTAGAATTTCAAATATTTGCACACTTCAAATGTCTCGAAGTTGACGAACAGTTTAAATGATTAATTCCATGAATTTCCTACGATTAAATAATAAAGAGACGTGGGTGACTGGATGTTTTTCAAAGTTACACTAAAATAACTTTTAACGTTACATTTAAAGCTGGACGTCTGCACCTAAAGCCATTTTGTCAGAACGAGAACATGTCGGAAAGAACGATGCTGACTTATCGAGCACTTCTAGGATTTTTGCAATATCTTACGCCACTCTCGGTAATATCTTGCGTGTACGCGCGAATGGCTTTGAGATTGTGGGGTAGCCGAGCACCGGGTAACGCGCAGGACTCGAGGGATGCAAATCTCATGAAGAATAAAAAAAAGGTAATCATTTTTGTCTTTGATCAATGAATAAGAAACCCATGAGAGAAATCCGATGTCAAAAGAAAAAAAAAACGAATTTTTTTCGTTGCGTATGTTTCGAAAGAAATCAACGTAATATCGATCGACAAAAAACACAAAAATAGGAACGATTGTACAAACATTTTTTGCATGTTATCAAATTTTCGATTGATTTCAAATCGGTCGCATTGCAAAACAGAAACGGAGAGGCTTTACCGTTATTTACGTTAAAAGACTTCGCAGAAGGTCGCCCTTTTCTTTCGGCTCGAGATTCGCTCGTTTTATCAATTTTTTTTTTTCTATCCTGTGAGAATCGCGGTCCCGCCAGCAGGTGTATGTTTTTACTACAGAACATTCCGTTCGATCAGTGACAGCGGTTGTATAATAAAAAAATCATCTCATGCAAAAAATACGCACTAGATTTTTTTTTTTACGAGCAAATAAAAGTAAACGTTTTTCAGAATCGTTATTAAAAACATATTTCCCTGGGTAGCCAACTGAACAATTTTAACACGTCCGAGTCTCCACTTTCGTGAAATAAAAAATATCAAAATAACAAAAAACATATTTTGGCTCGCACTGGCTCAAATAGCCCAAAATGTAAATTCCATTGCGTCAAAATAAGAATTAAAGTTTATGAGTATTTTTACGCACGATGTTTGAATTTTTCAGGTGATAAAAATGTTGGTTATAGTCGTAGCGCTGTTCGCGATCTGTTGGCTACCACTTCAGATGTACAACGTGCTCCAATACACTTATCCACAAATCAACGAGTGAGTGAAAAAATTTATTTTATCCAGAGACTATAAAAAAAAGCTCTATATCCCATTCGCGCTCTCGATTGGAATTTCATTTTCAAGATCATTGTGTCAGAGGACTGAAGAAAAGGAATAATGCAGTCGAATTATAACTTTTAGGAAGTGAATAATTTATATATTATTGAACTTTTGATACTTTACGATGGAGAGAGGCAGTGGCTC
This sequence comes from Hyposoter dolosus, assembly GCA_963921915.1. NCBI lineage: Eukaryota > Metazoa > Arthropoda > Insecta > Hymenoptera > Ichneumonidae > Hyposoter > Hyposoter dolosus. The sequence goes on along the minus strand of OY998135.1, from coordinate 10,285,370 downwards.
AGTGGTAACGGGCCCGGCTCCCACCCAGCGAGCCCGGGTTCGATTCCCGCCGCCGACACCAATGGATTTTTCTAAGTGTCCTAAGCTGTACTCTCTGTGGTTCGGAACCCACGTAAAAAATGTAGGTCCACAGTGTGCGTAGTGGAGAAAAACAAAAACAGTGGGAAGAAAAGAAACAAATAGTGGAAATAAAAATAAATAGAGGAAATACAAAAAGCACACCATGTAAAAACCCGACAAGGGTATGCATGTAAAACTCCACTACTACTACTACTACTACTTTACGATGGCGCGAGCTTCTCTCGCTCCGCTTTTCTTACAAACGGTACGTAAACAAGCAATTCTCATGACAATCTCTGTTGTGGCCTGGGCAGACTAATAAAACAGTGGCCTCTCTGTGTTTCCTTACAATTGTATCATTTTCATGAATGGGACTGTTTTTTCGAATGGTGTACGGCACGATGTAACGATAACGTAAAATTTTGCCTCGAGACAAACGTTAAAAAAAAAGTTTGCAAAGATTTTCCGAAATCTTAAATGTTATAATGTTTAAAACAATGGCCTCTCTGTGTTTCCTTCCAATTGTGTCATTTTTATAAATGGGACTAGTTTCTCGTAAAAAAAATACGTAAAATTTCGCCTCGGGATAAACGTTGAAAAAGAAGTTTGCAAAGATTTTCCAAAATCTTAAATGTTCGGATGGTTTTTTTTTCTACTAACGTGCATGGACTCAAATTTTCTTTATATATCGGACTCTGTTGTGAAAAACGAAGAGGCCAAATCACTCGCAAGCCATTTGCGAATCAATCGATTATCGATGTCAATTAATCCTCCTTATGCTCCGAAAGATTCACGTAACGATGGAAACAACAATATGCAATAATAATGTCATGAAATTTTCAATTATTGTTAAAAATGCATCGATCCTTTGATAAAAACTCAAAAACCGAACAGAAGCTCGGACTAGCAACAAAATGACTATCGAACTGATCAATGGCCAAGAGAAAAATGAATTTTTACAGATTTAAAGCTGAAATTATACAGTAATGATTAATTTTACATTTATCTCCAGATATCGGTATATCAACATCATTTGGTTCTGTTGTGACTGGCTCGCAATGTCCAACAGTTGCTACAACCCATTTATCTATGGAATTTACAATGTAAGTGAGTCTTATGTATTCAAACTGACCTTGAGTTAATGAATATACAAGAAAGTAAAACAAACGCTAAGAATGCAAGAAATTTAAACAATTTTTCCCAAAAAATATTGAGTTCACCCAAATCATCAAACGACTTTAATATTTTTCTCTCCAGTTTCATTCGTTTATAGAATAATATTCATAGACTCTAATAAATACAAAAAAAAACAAGAAGCCAAAATAGCAAATATGCAAAAAATACTCGCGAGAAAAATTTTGACAGTCGATTCATTGGCGTGAACGTTAATTTAAAAAACCCCCAACATGACGATTCGTGAAAAAATCTCCAAGATCGTATAAACGTGGTCGTTTAATTGCATTTTGCAGGAGAAATTCAAAAGAGAATTTCAGCAGAGATTTCCCTTCAGATCGAGAAAGTGGTCCTCGAGTCCACCGACCGACAGCCTCGACATGGAAAAGACCCAGAGCACCAGAGCATCGTTTAGGTATATTCTCAGGTGCTCCTCAAAACTCATCACAATATCGTACAATCTCTATAGATTTTACTTTTCGCCAACAATCGTATACAATAATCATGAATTTGGGGTTCGTAAACGTGCTTCAAGCTGCTACGTAATATATCAAAGCATAGTATAAGTACATACGAGAGGAAGCCTTGAACTGTTGGCTCCATTACGAATTCCGATTGTACGATAACTTTGTCCACGTTTAAACATAAAATATGTGGTTTATTATTAGAACCAAGTAGCTCATCTAAGACCACTTGGGTTTATGTGAATTCGTCGACACAGATGCTACGTACTTCAAACATTTTCGATAGCTACTCGCTCGCTACCCACGCGTTGTACAAACACTAATTCAATAGCCCGGTTATCCGAATTTCTAAATTTCTCTTTCTCTCTCTCTCTCTCTCTCTTTCTCTCATCCCCCCACACACTTGTCCATGCGTTATGTAACTTCCTATGATAGCCGAATGTCAATAAATAATGTTAACTTATGAAGGATCGTGTATCGACAACGTCGATGAGTGAATTATGTTCAAATTTAAGCCCGATTGGCGGAGCCTCTGGCTGTTCGTGTGAATATGTCTATTTGGGATTATGTAAAAAAATCGATGTTTGCTTCAGTCGCGAAGTATGAGATATGAGAGTTTTGGTCGCCAATGTATCGTCACTAAATTTAGAGCCTTGAGAAAAATCGTTCGAGACTGGAACGTGCCATTTTTATTTGACGTTTTTTCTGACTTCGTTTGAAAACCGTAACCCAACAAATCTTAAAACATCATCATAAGATTGAAAGGGTCAAAACATTCAAAAATCGCTTTGGCTGCGAAAGTTTTTTGAATTTTCTGAAATTTTTTTCGGATTATTTTAATGAATAAAAAAAAAAAATCCAACGTTCGATCGAAATATCAATATTTTGACGAAATTTCTTCATCATCGAAAACTCACGCTTTGGTACTGCAAAAATATAGATTTCCTGAGCGTCATCGCAAAATTCTTTTCGATTAACGAATCACTGGAATTTCCTACAGCTAAAGAAAAATTATTTTGATAACTATGAAGATTTTCTGAGCACCAAACGAAATGAAAAAATAATGTTTGCCACAAAGCAAAAATTTCTAGATCGAAAAATGAGGTTCCCCTCGATTCGAACATAAATCACAGAGCAACGATATCGAAAGGCATTTGAGAATATTGAACAGCAACGCGAGCAAGGAGATGAAACTCGACAGCTTTAAAATTCGTTTGATAGGAAAATAAATAAAAAATCTGCAACTTTTAAACAAATTTAAAACACTTTTAAGCCCTCACCTGATTAGGATGATTCGTGAGAAGATTTACAACAATTTTTATTGAATAAAAAAAAAACAAAGCAATATGCCAAGTAATTTTTGTGTCTGAAGGTCGCAGGCCCTTCTGCGGTCCAACTTTGATCAAGTTTTTCGATAGAGTTTGCCCAGCGAATTATAATCTTCACCCGAATCGCATCAAGATTCATACAGAATATATTAAGCTCAAGGTCACCTGCGAAACCCATTTCCAATGAGATTTTCATACACTGAAGGAAATCATTAAGAATCGTTGAAAAAAATCAAGCCCTCGAACTTGGAAAACCAATATATAGTAGAGGGCTTACATACATCAAGAAGACCCATGAAAATCTTTTTTTCGAGAAACGTTTTCATTCGATAAAGATTCATGAAAAAAAAAATCTAGAATATTCCCAAGAATCAACGAAGTCTGCAGGTGTAGAGAAAAATTCCTAGGTTCTTGGTTGATTTTTAAACGAGGAATATTTACCCAATTAGCTGATGTTTATCACAAGATGTTTTCTCAACGTCATAATATTTTTCAAACAAAAAAAAAGCCTTTGAGGAAAATTCTAATTCCGAAAAAAAATCAGCCACGACGAAAACTCACAGAAGAGAAAAAAAAATGTTCAATGTTTGGTTGCATCTTCGTTATAATTGTCAAATAAATTGTGGAATATGTAAACAGGTACGATTGGCGAAGACCTGCTTCGGGTGGTTGCCCAGCAGCAGCTTCATTCTACCGAGGAGTTTCACTTCGAGAACCGAGCCGTACTCCGATGAACGGTACCGATCCGGAAGTTCGAGGTTTAACAACAACAGGCTGTTGCATAGGAAACGGCCACGGGAATCAAACGGCGCCGTTGAACAACAGGACATTGAGTCAAAAGAATAAAGACATTTGCGCTGCTGAGCTGTATGTATTTTCGTCTGGTAGGCACAAGCGCTCGCGTGACCTTGGTGATCAGGAGCTTTGTCTCTAAATCCACGAACGTGACAACCAAAACGATCCATTATTTTTCCCTTTCTTTTGTTTACTTTTCGTTCTCGCATGTGTTCCGCATTGAATCGTGCGTAACTGTGATGCTTAGTGGAAGAGCACGTTCGATTCACCGTCGATCATACGTGGGGGAATCCATAAGCATCGAGAGTGCACGAGCGCAAATAGAAGAGCGTGGCAAAAAAAAATACGATAATTCAATTTGTCGGGAAAATACGACAGGAAATTTATTCTGATATGCTTAAGGCGGGACAACCTTAAAGCCATTTGTCATTTTTGAGTATGCGTTGACATGAGCGAGAGGGATAAAAAAAATACAGTCCGGCAACCGCGAAATAGAGAGAAAGAGAAAGAGAGAGAGAGAGAGAGAGAGAGAGAGAGCGTGTGTGTGCGTGTGTGAAATATGACCTCAACAAAATGCTCATGTTTTTTTTTCTCAACATCTTTCGATTACAGTATCTATCGCGATCTTGAAAATGAACAATAATCCGAATTACGACACTTCTCGATTTCGTACTCATTTTTGAACATTTCCAACTAAATATTGCGTAGCAAAAAGAAAAACAATTCAATTCGCCGATATCGAAGAATTATTGCGTGAGTTATTGATCAAGAAAAAGTACGAAATCCTCGAAGTAACGAAAGAAACTACACGGGGTCCCGATTGCCTCAATGTTTTAAAACTATTGCCAAGCCGAAAATAATGAAGATCGAGAATAAAATAATTGATTGGTCGATTTTCATTTTTTTCCTCGAGCTATTCGAACCCGAGAGTTTCATCGACATGGAATTTAATGTCCAAATAGCTTCAGCATTTATTTTTATATATTCGTGTTGAGATTAGCATTTCAGGCAAATTTGGTTGAATTATTTTAAGCTTAAAACTTATGATTAACTGTAAATAATTGTAATGTTCGTTTTTTAAATTTGTATCCGCCGCCAAAAGAAACCGGAAAGGCATTATTTCTCGGTCGCGCAAATACTGGCGCGTAAGGATAGTGGTAGGTTAATAAGAGGACGAAGGCGATCGGCAGTTGGTTCGAAACGCCCGACTAACGACGCACCGAAATTATTATAAAACCGAACAAATATAAAATTCAAATATCGTTTCTTTACCACATTCGACTTTTCTATTTCATTAATTTCCTGTCGGGGTAATGCGCAGACAATGCTCGATTACATCTGAGCCGGGGATAATTCACTTGTGTAAACACAACGTTGCTGAGTTCCTTTATAATCCCAGACGCTTGGCGGCATTCCAACCTTCTCAAAAACTGTACATTTTTCTATTTGTTTGGGCCTGGAGGCTACGAAAACAACGAAATCCCACAATATTGCAATTTGCGTCGTTAGCAATCGCTCAAATTCCATTTTTTTTTCTCGCCACTGAAGCCGAAAAATTGTCTGCACTGATAGACATGACGAAAACAAAGAAACGTTTGTTTTTTATTGAAATGAAAAAAAAACCATGTGGACGGAAAAATATTTTGAAAATTCTAAAAATCAAAAATTGACGGACCACTGAATTTGATTATTAGGTTGCATCCTTCGCATACGAAGTGCAATAACTTCGTGTGTGACATTCGACAAACTGGACCAACGATTTTATGAATATTTCCGAAACTAATGAAACAGGGGATTCAGCAAACAAAGGGATTCCGAAATATTTAGAAAATAATCCAAACGAAGAGACGAATCACCGAATGTATTGTTAATATTTTTTTTTACCGAAAACGCAACAGAAAAGAAGAAAAATTTGCAGCAAATTTGAATCGCCCGAACGATTAATTGAGCGCTCGAATTATTGCGTGACTGTATTAAGGGGGCCCTCCACCCTTCAGGCGTTTCCGGCATTGAGGTTCGTAGGATTCGATTAGTCGGAAATTCTGGGATTGTTAAAGAAAAAATATCTCCGAAAATACCGAGAACACTAAGAGTTACGAGCTCGGAGAGTCGTTGGGCCAATTTGTCTCGAGGAAAGGAACAGCGTGGTACGGAAAAATACAGTGGGAACACAGAGTGGCCTTGATGATGAGAAATAATTCAAGAAAATTAGTCACAACAATTCGCAAATTCATATAAAAATTAGTTCACTATTCAAAAAGCGAAAAAATTGATACTATTTAATTAACGACCCATTTTTCATGTCAATGAATTATAATATTGAATTTGTCGACATTTACTGGGCACACGGATTCGGGAAAGGAGCACCTCAGTTTAAAAATTTTTCGAAACAAATATCCCTGTGGAATAACGCATTCACGCTTTGGTTTTCCAATTTTCGAGCGTCGTTGTAAAATCAAGATAAAATTTTTCCCCCGACCTGAAATCTGTTATGAATTCTTAGAGAAATTTTCGAAATCATTTTCAAAGAAAATACTATCAATAATGCGTCTTATTCTAGTCAAGTAAACTCTGAGTCGTTACGTTCGAGTCTAATGAACCTGAGCCGAAATTGATTAATAGCTGGCATTTCGTCTAACGTCAATTTTCATTAATTACTTTAGAATTCCAGGTTATAAAAGAATTTAAAAAAAACAGGATACTATCCTCGTAACTGAAATGATTGTAAATAATGATCGTAAAGTTTACATGTAGTTATAACTACAGTAAAATTATTTGAGTGGGAGAGCATAAAAAAGAGTGTGAGACACACGATCCACTTAATTGTGAGAAGAGAAATTCGCGAGGATTAAAAAAAAATGCATTGAAAAAACGTAAATCTTAAAAAAATGCAAATAATTTTTATATCGAATATCAAGCGTTTTCGGGACGTGTAAAATGTCGATACGAAAAAAAAAAACATATTAACTATAAATTTTCATCGATTCGAGAAAAACTCGATGGTGATTGATTTATTTTTGTGTTTACAGGATGAGCGATGAGATAATTGAATAACTAGTTTGAACGTTGTCCTCTAATGAATGTAAATAATCGAATGTACATTTAAGAATAAAATGCACGTTTTTGTCGTAAAAGAATAATTATAACTAAATACAAGGAGGAAGAATGAGCGTGAGTAAATATTATTTCTTAAATAAATTCGTCAGTCGTAATTCAAATTATTGCGACGTTCGATGTCCCGAATTTCCAGGATGTCGGTTTTTAGACGAAGCTTCATTATTTCCCGCCAGATGTCCATTCTGTGATCCTCTTTTTCGATACCCAAACGTAACAAAATGTTCTCGTTTATTCTCAAGAGGACTCTGCCCGTTATGTCGTGCTAAAATCATTTTGGATATGGAAAAAGTTTCCACGATTAAAAATCGCAACGAAGAAAGAATAAATAACGTGAAGTAAACTTTATTATTTTTTTTTTTTTAAATAATTATTCGGAAGAAGCTTGCAAGCCGTTTGTATAAATAAGCTACTGAGTTGGTGAAATATCGAGCAGTTTGGGTAGCTGAGAAGTTGAGCTTTGTTGACAAACTGACAACGAGTTGTATCTCAATTCGTGGTTCAAATGAAAGTCAAGTGTCGTATCGACCAATCCACCATGAGTGCGAGCGAGAAAAGTGTGACTGTAAACAGTGAAAATTTTCCACTCGGTTTGTCCCATCGATATAAAAACAGCCTCGATTTTTGTTATTCCTCTGCGCAAGTCAGATTGTTTTTTTTCTTCAATTTCCACCGGTCAAAGTTCGGATGAGTTTCTAAGACTGAAGTTTGATCATAAACAGATGTTTCGAGAAAAATAAATTTTTCCTTCGTTCCAATGCGTTCGTGTTATTTTTCTCAAACCAAAAACTATTTTTCGATGTTTTTGATTTTTTTTTTCGATATCTAGTGTTTTTTGAGAAGTTGCTCGACCGGAGAGAGTATAAAAGAAAAATTGAGTACTCAGCAAATTATTTGTCAAACAAATAGAAACAAAAATCACTGATAACTCTTGGTAGCTCAGTCGATAAAAAGCACTGTCGAAGGTAAGTCACCGATAATCGGAAAGATTTCTTCCGTGTCTATACTCCAAGGCGTTAAATTATCATGCAAGAGAGATTGCTGCAATTTTCGAAATTGAATATTTCCGATGCGGTTTCACCAATAAAAAAAAAAGCCCCTGTCAGCGAATTTCTGTCATCGTTCTGCGTACGCTGACAGAGCCTTTTCTTGATTAGTCAAACGACATCGAAGAATTTTTATTTCGAAAATTCGAGGTAACTGATCCATCATCTTATGGTGCTCTAGCAGTGGCGTGAGTGCGAGAGAGAAAACCAAAAAGTAGATACACGTTTTTCTCAGAAACCCTTTATATTTGAGAAAAAGAAAAGTTAAAACTTCTCTCAACGTGAAACTGATATTTTTCTCGAAATATTCAGTCCCTCCAAGTAAAACGTGTAGGGGGATTTTTATCGACCGAGGCGCCTTAAGGCGAAGGTTAAAGAACACTCAAAGCATAATCGTAAAAACACCACTCAAAGCTCATACTTGCTTGGCAACTAAAAACTGCGAGAAGTTTGAACTTTGCTATGAATTTGTTACTGCAGCTGTTAAGTGAGAGCCGCAGATAGGGAGGAGTGTAGAAATGAAGAGAAAAAACGATGTCGTAAAAGAAAGCACACACTTACATATAAAAATCTCTCATGATATAATTGATAGTAATCGCTGCAGTGTCGTCTCAACCATTTCTGTACATCCAAAACGTTCCAGAGATAGACAGGACGAGGTCTCGCAGTTTTGCTCTAATGGCAGTTTCACATTTTCATACATTTCCACGAGAATACATTGATTTAACATGAAAACCATATGCAACGAAAAGTAAGAAAAAAAACGTAAAATACCTTCGGTTTGTTGTACGGACTGACGATCTCCTCCACCATTGTCGCAAATTTATTTCGTTCAATTTCAAAAGCATTAGATTACGAACGTATTTTTCGCATTATAAACGATTGCTAATATTTACAAACAGAAACATAACCTTGATAAACGACGTCCTTGGTTATATAAACGAAATTACTTCGATCTCGTATTATCAACGATCGAAATACTTTTCGTCATTTCTGCACTAACTGTTATATCCACGAAGCACGAAGTAATAATAAACAAAGTATAAAAGAGAAGTACAACGTTGAATTTCTGTGAAATATCGAGTTGAGACGCGGTAGAAAAAACAACAACGTTCTATCTGACGCTGAAAACGATTCTGCGCTGGTGGCGCTTATTCGTGCCGGGCAATTCGGTAAGCTCTTGAAATATTTTCGCGCGGTGAATACAACGTTCTTATTTCTCAACGTCACTAATAAATCGTGCCCAGCAAACGAAATACTGGTACGGTACGGTACGCTATTGTACCAGCTTACGGGCGTACCGTACCGTACCAGTATTTTGTTTGATGGGAGTTAGTGCATCGCAGCTAAAAATCTTTTTTTTATCAAAAAATTCACCATTAAAGAAACGAAAATAATAGCACGGATCGTTACTATTACTTTTGCTATTTAGCAGGATTTTAAGTTGTCATTAATTTCATTTTTTCGCTGAATATAATTATTTAGTTATTTTTTAAGATTGTCGCAATTTCGAAGAACTCGCGAACTGAACAGAACACTTGTTAGAAAGATGGGAAAAATGTTTAATTTGTTGAGGTTAAAGTAGAAGTCTCTACACTACCCGATCGAATATTTCTTTTCTGTCAATTCCACCACGACCGACAAACGATCGAGCGAAGCCACCGAGGCCACCGAATTGGCCGACCGACACTCACAATACTCTCTCCGTGCCGGCCGAAGCCCGACTGACTGGACCGGTGGCGGCGTGGCGCGTGCGTCCTCCCGCGCCCGCCACCAGCGCCACGCGCTACTGTTCACTTGCCCGAGAGTCGTGCTCTTCTCCGCTGCCGTGCGACGCAGCAGCCCGGCCAACGTTCTACGTTCAAAGTTCTATCATGCAAATACGTTGAAAACTAGCTGTTGGATATTTCGATATACAGAAAAATAAACGTATTGAGATTTCGTTTCACTAGGCCGTGAATAAACTCGGTAGCAACCTTTATCAGTTACAGTTATATATTTAATAAATACGAAATTCATTTATATTCAATGATTCAATTAAAAAACGTCATGTTCCCCGTTGTATAAATACATACAACGATTTTTCGTTAATATTACTTATGGGCTCATGGTAATTCGAATGATTCTGGGTATATACTTTCTTCAAAAAATTCGAAACTACTGAACGATTCAAACATGATACCGTACATCACGAAATAATCTTCGGGAGATTTATTTGAGCAGAACCGTGTAAATAGTGAAAATTGTCAGCGGGTAATTTTCAACATTCGTTTTTTGAAAGAAAGGTTCACCGCTGAAGGACTCGAAAGTCGTGGATATAAGTGTCAGTAAGCCTGCTCAATTTGGTCTCATTGTGAAAAATCGCGGTGTATCTGCGACCGTGAATATTTAACTTTTGTAAATTTATATCGTATGCATGACCAGTTATTTTTCGACTTGACCGCTGATGTGACAGGGGGGCGTTAGTTGACACCACGCGATCAAGCAGGAATATACTCCAAACAACACGACGCCACGACCAATCAGAAGCACCCACGATCCGAGTCTCGGAGGCTTTCGTGTTTGCAGCCAGCAAGATTAGTCACAGCGACGTCTGCTAGAATGGCATCGGCTAATATTTTGTCTATTTTATTCGTTAATTTAGCGATATGTGCAGTGTTATGTACAGCCGGGTAAGTAATTCAACAATTCTCAACAAAACCTCGATCTTTTTTCGCCGGATAATCACAACAAAAACATCGATTTGATGTGCTCCATTCCCATCAACCTTAACCTCGCTCACTCGAAATATCATTCTCACATCTTGTTGTTATCGCTCGTTCTGTATCCCCTTGACGTGTCTATTACGTCAAATATATTTGAATCTGCAACAATGGCATTTTTCGTCCGATTATTAAATAGTTTTCGTCTCTTTGCTCATCCTTGAGAGGACAATATCGTTTGAACTGAAGTGAACAAGCGCTCGACTCAAAAATCGGAAATGACATTTCCTCAATTTTGAAACGTCAAACGAGCATCGTCTCCCAACATTAAAATGACGAAATCAAAGATTCTTAATTCTTAAGTTCCCCAAATTTCTTCACTTCTTCGTGATTGTTAATGCCGTGAACCGCGGCTTTTGGAATCGTTTGTTTTTAACACCCAAATAGCACAATTTTGCTTTCTCCGACGATAGAAAAATTCACTGCTCTCCGTTATCCACTTTTTTGTTTCTTAATTATTTTCAGACGAGATTTCTATAAAATTCTGGGCCTATCAAAAGGCGCGAATACCCATGCAATAAAGAAAGCTTATAGGAGTATGGCAAGGGAATTACATCCCGATAAGAATAAGGACGATCCGGACGCTTCCCAGAAATTTCAAGACTTAGGTGCGGCCTACGAAGTGCTTTCCGATCCTGAAAAACGCCAATTGTACGATAGATGTGGAGAGGAATGCGTGAAAAAAGAAGGAGGTATGAGCGGCGGCGATCCGTTCTCCAGTTTCTTTGGAGATTTTGCCTTCCACTTTGGCGGTGAATCGCACAACCAACAGGAAAGTCCCAGAGGAGCGAACATCGTGATGCCTTTGTACGTGACTCTCGAGGAATTGTACAGCAGCAGCTTCATAGAAGTAAGAAAACTTTATATTTTCCATTTCCGTCCAATGCCAAAACATCGCTCGATATATTTGAAAACTCAAAAGTATCGTGACACAAAGCTCGCATCGATACGGAAGAGTATCGACGATAATGGGAGAGTCTGATTTGCCCTCCGAAAACTTAATCAACTAAAGAAATAGACCAGCAACTGGAACAATCAGAAATTTGAAAGGAAATTCATTGCGAAAGCAAAATTTTTTGTTGGAGGGCAAAGCCGCGAGCATAGCCAGATTTTCTAGAAGCACTGAGACACTATTAATCGTTGATTCCATCGATTTCAGATTACCAGAAACAAATTAGTTATGAAAGCCACTGCAGGTACAAGGAAATGTAACTGCAGACAAGAATTAGTAACACGTAACGTGGGTAACGGAAGGTTCCAAATAATACAGCAGGCAGTGTGTTCAGAGTGTCCGAACGTTGAGTTTGTTAACGAAGAAAGAACGCTAGAGGTTCTGGTGGAAGCTGGAATGGTGGACGGTCAAGAGACGAAATTCATTGCTGAGGGTGAGCCTCATTTGGATGGGGAGCCCGGCGATTTGATTCTCAAGTGAGTGGTCAATTTTATTTTCCACGAATGAATGAAAATTCCAAATCAAAGGATTATGATGTTTACACTTTTATTTATAACTTTTAAAAGAATAAGCACACAACCGCATCCATTGTTCGAGCGTGTGAAGGACGATCTTTACACAAACATCTCGATATCGTTGCAAGATGCTCTCATGGGATTCACCATGGAAATAAAACATCTTGACGGGCACAAAGTAACGGTAGCTCGTGACAAAGTGACCAAGCCGGGCACGCGAATTCGCAAAAAAGGCGAAGGAATGCCTAATTTTGATAACAACAATCTTTACGGTACTCTTTACATCACGTTCGATGTGGCCTTCCCCGAGACGGATTTCTCGGAAGATGAAAAAGAAGGTGAGTTATCGAGTCGATCATTCGACGCTAGAAATCGCTCGATATGCCATATCGGCGTATCGCACTGTGTCCGCAAGTTATAAAAAAATAAAAATTAATTAACTAATTATTCGATTAAAAAGCAAAAAATTCATGAAAATCTCTTTTTTTTCAGCGATAAAGAAACTTCTGCATCAAAGCTCAGTGAACAGGGTGTACAACGGTATACGAGGTTCATAACTTAATAGCCGAAGAAAATACTTAATGAAGAGGAAAAATAAAATCCAGTCACGTTACGAATCGTGCCACGTGTTCCAAGTGAAAAAAAAATGCAGTTTCCGTACAAAGCAAGATTAAACTTGCTTCAGCATTAAAAACCAGTCGCGTGGACTTTACCTCGAGACGCGAATAATCGTCAATTCCATCGAAGAATCAAGGTTCCCATTTTTCATTATTTCCCCTTTTTTTCCTTACGAGATTTTTCTCGTTAAATAATCCGCTACATAGGAGCCACGTTAGTTCGATGTTTCTTACGAGTTTCGTGGATGCACGAACAACGAGTGATGAAATCCGAACGATTCCGCGTTCCCTATTATTTCGACGAAACCTTTTTTGTACAGTGATCGTTCCCTATGCATTTTGCCCTGTTGAGTGTTTTCCACTCATGAGCAAAATAACGACGTCGAGATAAAGAAACGACAAGGTCGACAATATTTATAGTAAATTATTCTAAGAAATTTTATTTGTTCCAATTGTTTACCTTCCCTCGTTTGACATCGCTCCAATGGTTTCTCAAGCAACCAAATTTTCCAATAAAATCGTCAACGCTTCAGAAATCAACTTTTCGCTCGTTCCTCAATGCGGCTCGACGCATCTGAGAAAACGTGAAAATCGATTTTCAACAACTTTCATTTTATTATTCCAATTCTCGAGAGTGACTCGATCAAAAATTTACCTTAAAAATTTTCAAAATGAAAATGAACATCGTTTTCACGTTTGAACTTTGACCTTGAGCTTTATTTACAATTTTCATTTCATGAGTTTCCATATTTTCGTCGTAATCGGAATGAAAAATGATTATTCGTCGATCAAGTTCGAAAAGTGAGTTTCCAAACGAGATTTTTGAATGGAAAAATAAGATGAACGAGAATGTAACGAGAAATACTCAACATTTATTCGAAATTCTACAAAATATCACAAATGTTATAGATTAGTCGCCGGATATGTTATTGTTTGGTAGCTGGTGAATAATTCAATAACAATAGCAATAAAGACGCGTGTTAAAGTCATCGACACATGCGCTTTGGGTACCGTAGGCGTTTAATCGGCTGATAGAACCGACGAGTTTGTTGCCGGTAGAATTTTGTCTGATGGAAGCCTCGAAGATGGCATCGCCAGGTTGTGTGGCGACGGTTATGGTGAAGTCGATCCAGGGGCGATCCTTTTTGTCTTTATCGAGTTTGTCCGAGCGGCCGACCCACATTTTGGCGTCCATTAATTTGTTGAGCTTGAGAAAAGAGCATTGAGGATAATTTTTCACAAGAACATTGAGTTGCTTGATCAAGTAGCTCGTGGCGTTGAGGACCCTCGTGTCGTTCAGGGGAACGTTGTCACTGGTGTGACACATGCACCAATGTTCCGGTATATCGGCCATTGAGCAGGTACGATAATTGGGTATGGGAGAAAACATGCTGATGCCTCGAGTCAAGTTGGCCTTGTTGGTCAGTCTGTTACGTTTGAGCATCGCTTCTTCGCTGATATTCTCGATGAACAAGACATCGATGAGAGTTTGATGGAGATCGTACGGTGTTGTGAGACTGACGGAATTGCTACGTAAATTAGCGATTGCTGTTGAATACTTGAGTCTCCACCATTCGGGAAAAACGAAAAACACGAAAGGCAAACTTCCCTCCATTCTGCCTTGATAAGTTTGACGATAACTTCCCCACCTCATTCCATGGTCGCTCATCACAATGAGCAACGTGTTGTTCAGCAATTTATTATCCTTGAGAGACTGAAAAAACGAGCTGTAAGCAGCGTCTCCTAATTGTGGATAGTTCAAGAAATCATGGGTCAAGCTCGCTTGCCAAAAGAACCCGAAGTAACGATTCCTTGCGAATTTTTTAGCCACTTTCTTCGTATAACTGAGCAGAGTCTCGAAATTTTTTCTTCCACCCAAACAAAGATTCGCGTTTAATTTGTGGTTGTTACCGATGTCAGCCTCCGCAGCCACGCAATAAGGACGAAGATAATAATCCGTTGGTGGGTCACGGAATCCTGATTTTAAGTAATTAAAGGTCGTCATTGAACATGCGTCCTCTCCGAATATCGTACGATAGCCTGATTCACTGAAATTCTTCCATATGAACGGACAGCCGTCGTAAGGCTTCTTCTTATTGTTACTCATATAAATCGACTCCAACTCTTTGGCCGAGAACCCACTGAGCACTGGCACAAGATTCGGGTAAGTATTGTCCCCTACTTTGTTGTAACCGAGTAACTCGATCGCTTCGAGACTTTTCAACGTTTTTACCGTTTCTGGCATCATACGATGAAAATTCAATCGCGATACTGCGTCCAAACCGACGATCAAAACGCTCAAACGATCCTCCAAACTTTTCACTGCTTTCTCACATCGCTTTTCCGTCTCATTCTTCCACGGCAAAAATGCATGATAATCCCGATAGATTCGCTTTTCATCTCGGAAACATTCTACTTTTATAAATTCCACTTCTATCGCCACCGAGTCTTCAAAACGATGACACTCCTCTTCGAACCTGAAATTACCAACATTTATTCGATTAGTTTAGTCAATTTTATCATTCCAATTAGAAAATTCATCACTGTCCTCAATTTTCATAAATTTCATTGTACACTCACGTGACAGCGTTATCCTGACCTGCCTTACGGGTAAACGGAGTCCAACAACAATTGGGCGTTTCAGAATTGTTGTAATATTGATATTGTGCCAAGGGATTAACGTATATGGCAGTGTCGTTGGATTCGATCAAAGGGAGCTTAGTCCCATTCTCGCATTCGATCGGTTTCTCGACTTCGATGAAACGGCGACTGACAGGATCGAAAGGATCTAAAGCCGCTATTCGACAGCCCTCGTTGTTTACGAGATAACCTGAGATCTTTGGGCTCACTAAACGAACTGGCTCTTCCACGATATTATCTGGAAACAAAAATTAGTCAATTTTGCCACAAAATTTTTCCATGAAGTCTCTCTAATGCCATTTACAGAATTAATTTGAAGGAAAAATCTTTTTCTCGTGGTTTTGTTCCATTTACAAAAAGTGTGTCAGGCTAAAAAATTCATTATTTCGTTCCGTAAGAATTTAATTAATTTCATACACACTTTTTAATGCCGTCGCGTTGATGAAATGTGTAATTCGAAATTGTCCGGTGATAAAGCTGTTCAAAAATAACAGGGAAGCCACCAGGAACAAGAAAACTCCTATGAGCCATGTTCTCAACCTCACTCCACCGCTTTGATGTTCAATGTTGGGGATGATGTCAATGAGTAGAGCTTTTTCATCCCGCACTTTGATTCCGCCACGAAACACTACCTGCGTTCAGAAATTCATGAAATTTTCATTATTTTTTGGGCTGATGGGCGAGATCAGTTTATTTGGTAAAAAGAGGCGAGGGTTAAAAATCGTGGAAAAAAATCTCAATCGTTCAATGATTAGCAAAAATATTGCACCTTCCTGACAGAGCTGATTTTTTTTTTTTCAATTTTAAACTTCAACTCGTTTAGAGTCATTGTTGTTTGGCATTCGAAAAAAATGCCTCAAAGGATGAATTTAGAAATTTATACCTCGTTGATGGGGCGAATCGCTGACATATCACAAAATTCACATTCTAAACTTCGTACTGTTTGTCTTTATACGTCCTGGTGCACCAGGAACGAACAAGTACGAATTCAATTTCTTTGTGAGTCCAGAGTCTTGTATATTTTCATGGGAAGATTCGAAAACGTAATTAAACTCGCTAAACCGCAGCACTGACTGCAACCTGTGCATCCGATAATGACGCGATCTTATTTATTCCTGTTTCGAGAAAACTCGTCGGAGTCTTTAATATATTTCTTTCCATTTCCCTCCCTTTAATATCCCCCCAGCAAACATGACGAACATACGTTTCTTCTCGATTGATTTATATCGCGACATCAAAACAACAGATAACTTTCTTTACGGCCTCGTTTTGCAGCCATCGAAATTTTCACACTCTCGATTTTGAATCCACTTGGCTCGTGATATTGCTCCCGAAATGTTTGCAAATTTTCACGCGAAAGCTCGTGAAATTCGATCCTTTTTAAATGTCAATATTGATACTTTGCGTCGTATGCTAGTTCGGAAAACGAAGAACCACGTCGAAAGGTTTTTCGACACTCGTTTTATAATTTCGCAGCAAAAATGTACTCGTTTATTTTCCCAGGCATTCGGTTCTCCGTTGAAATAATTCTTCTGTGCAACTATGTTCATTATTCAGGGAGCTACGGGGCTCTGCATTAATTTTTAGCTTCTTAATCGCGTCTTCGAACATATGGTATGGCACGTTCTCAGAATCCTTCAATATTCGTGATTTGAGGAACACAGACTATCGATAACCAGGCTAATGATTTATTTTATCAGTAACTTTCTACGTTCCCCTCCACATTTATTTTGAAAAACAAAAAATATTTTTTTCATTTAACAAGTTCCTTTCCACGTGCACCTCCACATGATGATTCTTCAACATTTATTTTGAAAAATGACTAATGGCTAATCAGGGCCACGTGCACCTCCACAAGATTTTTTAAAATCGATTTAAAGCAAAGAGAAGAGCCATGCGATCGAAACCTAAAATTTGCACACTTAATTGCTCAATTTTTTTGAAAAGTTTTCCATCCACGAGCCTCTCTGGTGAATTGTTCAGATAGCAACACAATTATCGATATTAAATTCACTCGAAAGCTTTTAATTGATGAGACTTATTGAATGAACTCCATATCAGTCGTGCACCACTGAATAAATATTTATGACGATCTTAATATCGAGAAAAGAGAAGAAAATGAATAAGAATAATAGTGAACGTTACCATTGATCGACAATATTCGATACTGCAGCTGCGTTTAAACGACTACGAAGATTTCTTGCTTCTCCATTTATTATTTTCGTATAGCGAAGAACACGTGGACCGAATGACTATACTTCGGGCATACACTCTGTTCGAATGAGTTTATCCGAAGCTTCCGTCAATTCGGTAACCGGAAGTATGATAAGGGGTAGAATTTTTTTTCTTTTTCATGAACACCAATTGTGACGAATTATTTAGGCAAGTCACAAGTCGGTATTGTCCTTTCGGACAATACCGATATAAGAAATATCGCTTTATGTTACTCCATACTATTTTTTGACAAGTTTGTCGTTACCGGCAAAAAGTTGCAAATGAAAATATTTATCAACCTTAACATTATGCAAAATTATTGTTTCTTCATCAGGCCGATTAAGGAATTTATTTATTGGGCGCGATTTTTCGTAAAGAAATTAATGCCTCATTGGGAGCTTGACAAATTCTCGGAACAATCAATTTCCAATGTTTCCATTTTCACCGTTCCCAGGTGATTTGCGTTTGTTTGTCAATACGTGGGTGTTATTTCTTTTCGTATATTTATATTTATGTATATGTCTATTTATTTACACATGTGCACGAAAATTTCAAAAAATACACTCGTCGCGGCGCTTGTTTTGACGGTTCTCGTCCTTCTATTCTCAGTTGAGTTCGATCGAAAAATAAAACGAGTCAAGGAAGTGTCTACTGCCGCGGAAGACTCGCTCCGACTCGGTCGCGGACGAGGCCTCGACCTCGTCGTCCTCGCCGTCGTCGTCCGGAGCTAGGACTGCCCCTAGCGGAGTCCTCGTTCACGACGAAGGAACTCACAGTCGAGACACTCATCACACAGACGATGACGACGGCGGCGGCGTCGACGACGAATCTGGTCGATAGGAGAGCGCACGCGTGTCAATGCCTTTTTCATCCTCGACGTCGACGTAATCGTCGTAAATATATGTTCAATTTTCGTGTACATCATCTCTTCCCATCTCCTAAATATATGGGCCATTCCATGCCATTTTGACTCTTAAAAAAATCATTAACTTTCCGAACAATCGTCCATAAAATTATTCAATACGATTGTCAATTTTTCAAACCATTTGAAACTTGAATAACCAATTTTTCGTCAAATTTATTTGTGTTTTTAGTAAATCTGTTGATTGCTCGGATTTTTTGAAAATTCAATTGACTTTTTTGTTTTTTTTTTTTTTTTAAACAAAACGTCAAACATAGCGAGCACGATTCGATAAATTTTTCCTGATTCATGGTTGTCAAGAAGTATTTTTCTCTCTGTGTCAATTGAAAGTTCTGAACATATTTTTTGGTACTCGGGGCAAAAACGAAGGCAAAATCGTCGAACGCCAATATTTCGAGGATCCAGAATCACGATTAATAAAAAATTATGAAGGAAGCGAGGGTGTTAACATGTTAACATTGACTTTTGAGGGCATTTGCTGATAAATTCCGATACAGAGTTAAAGGAAGAAAAAAGTTGAGAAAACCATGCATTTTTGGTATTTTGATGGGCAAAGAAAACTCTAAATATACCAAAAATGTTTCTAGAATTTGGAGCAGATGAAAATTCGACAAATTTTTCGTTTTATTTCCGCTTACTTCGTATGGAAGTACGTGAAAAATTGATTTATGTGAGCATGCACAGAGAGAACGACCGTAAAAGAAAGAGTGGAAAGCACGTAACCCCGTGTAACGATCGTAATAAAAATGTGTATAGAACGATTAAATCGATGAATGTTGCTGACACAGAATTATTACGTTATCAACATTGGCCATTTGTTTTCCCACAAACAAGGAATTTTTGTTCGGAAACTTTGCCTTTAATAATTCGACATGCCTGTCAATCAGAAAATTCCTCGTGACAGTGAAAAAATGATTCAACATCTTGACTAAAAGTTTTCAAAGGTTTGTGGTTAAAGACCTGAAACTTTATTGACTCAACAATGTTTATATGAGAGCTTTATACATGAGTGAGATAACGAAAAGCATAAACGGTAATTGCCAGAGTGTCTGAGCTGTGATTAACTGCACTTTCTTGATACGATGCTCATGCTTATTGACTCTAATATTTTCATCGTCCTCCTGATAATTGTGAATGTTTTTTTTTTTTTTTAACGTTCAACACATCCGTTTGTCACAAAAATGCCCATAATACACAGTTAAAAAGCAAACGTTTCGTTTATTTCGCCAGATTTCATGTGATCATTGGTTTCATTAGTTTCGAAAAACAAAAAGATAATATCCATCGATTATGCGATTCCAATTTTTGAAATAAAGCCAGACCAGTGTGATTCACTTGTCCATCAGGCTTCGTGCCTTTGACCGGAACTTGTTCCTCGTATGCTATACTTTTTACCGAATTGTCATTTTCATTTTTTACCAACCATACGACTGTGAGATTAACGCAAATCTAATTATGCAATCAAGTCCTGCCCTCGTTTCTCTTCATTGCTTCTAGAGGCTGATCAGCTAGGTCTCTGCAACAAAGAAATCGATTTTATATATGAAATTAACGTACCACTCGTCAGTAACGAAGAAAAACTAGGATGAAATTATCGGAGCGATAAAATTTCATGGATTTGAGATTTCTTCTCAGGACCACAATCGCTGCATTCGATCGCCCAAAAGCTAGAGACCTGTCTACTACGCTTCCGCCTGAAATCGTGACGTAGATTTTTTAAAATCGCAGTTCGTTCTCACTCCGTTCGGTGGCGTTAGCTGTAAAAGACCTGCCCGCACATTTCGGTTCAAATTACATATTTTTTTCTTCTTCTAACGAATCTCCCCGTTCGAGTACACTCTGAGAATAAAATGATGTCCGTAGCAAATGTTTTGTGAAATTAGCCAAGTCTTGCAAACGATACGTATTTTAATGTCAAGATAATGCAGGGAATGTAATTATCATCATAATAATCATGGTTTATTGTTAAAAGTGATATAGATATAATGATTCGTACCCTAATCAACTACAATCGTACGTTTATACCTATATGGTAGAATCAATTGTTTATACATGGATTATACAATATTTACAAAACAAAAAAACAAAAGTAGATTTAAGCAACTTTTCTTTTAATCTTTATATTTCGTTTTTTTGTTTTTATTTCATAGGCTTTTTCGTTTTGTCGACGATGAATTCAAGCCAAATCGTTATTCACAGGACTGCGGTGTAGCAGTTAATTATGTATATGCATTTATATATATATATTTATATGTCACGAGTTTATAGTTCCATGAGTTAGGGTTCGATGCCCCTTGTACGCACAAGGGAACTCGTATTACGAAGTGTCAGCTTTTTTTTTCTAAATACGGAATTTTCGAATATATAAATTCTTTTTTAATCTTGCTTCAGGTTTTATAGCAAAGAAAATTATGCTTTTTTTATAGTACTCTTCAAAGTTTTCCTCCTTGATTCGGCCATTGGTCGTCATTCATTCACACACAGTACGATTTTTTTTGCAAATAATATTTACATCATTCTCTCTCTCTCTCTCTCTCTCTCTCTCTCTCTCTCTCTCTCTCTCTCTCTCTCTCTCTCTCTCTCTTTTGAGACAATTATGTCCAACGAGTATCATAACTTGAATGATTTTGCATAAAATTTATACAGCGAGTCTGCGAGTCCCGATGAAATTTCGAGTCAATCAGTAACGTTGCGATAAAAACGATGCATTCTTTTTTTTATTAGCGCACATGTTCTTTTTAATTCAATCATACTTTCTGTTTTGATCGGAACGCTCGTGATTTTGTTTATATTTTTATTTGTTCTTTTTTATTCGCTCTACCTCTGTTTCTCTCATGTCACTTTTCTCACTTGTCGGCTCATCTTCGTTCGCAATAATGTAACGTCAGATTTTCAAATTCTACATTCGAAGGATCGTTGGGCGAAAATATGATTTTTTATCGCAAGACACGAGAATTGTTTGAATTGGCAAAAAAATCGTTTTTATCCTTTTTGTTTTACTCCATTCTGTAAGAAATGATTTGACAGGCTTCTAGTAATTTCTTCTCGTTCCGATATTTCGTTTTTTAATTATTTAAATCTAGTTATATTTATATTACATTAAATCTACATGCTAGTGTGTATTTCGAGATTGGTAGATATTAGTGCGACCTCGAAACGATATTTATCCGTCTATTATTCGTTCCTGAGAGAAAATGTACATTGGCCAGTGTATCGTCTAAACATTCTACCAGTTAATTTATGCTAAATCTGGTTGTTTATTATTCTTTTTTTTTTACCACCAATGTATAAATATATTTCGAGGTTATTTTCGTATTTTATTTTTTCTTTCGTGTCTCGTGTATCGATAGAAAATTATCAAGATATGCTTATGCTTCATAGAACCCACGTGATTAAACTTCTGATGAAAAAAAGTGGAAATTTGTTAAAAATATCGAACTGCGAATGCGCCGGCGACAAAAATCGATAACACTATTTTTTATTTCATTGCCACTCCGGAAAATTGTTTGATGATTAAGTTCCCGCCAGAGCGTTTTTTTTCAACAATTTTTCCATCCAGAGTGCTTTTATGAAACGAGTGCAAAGTTCCTGTAAACTATTGATTTTTTTATAACGAAAATTACAGAATTATTCCGCGAGTTGATTCAAATTTTTGAAAATTGATCAGAGAGATGACTTTTGAACATTTATACTGTGACAAGATTACTACCTTCAACAGCGTTTGTTCGAAAACGAAAAATGTCAAAGACTCGTATCAAAAATTGTTTTTTAATCGAATTTTTCACTTCATTAAAGGATGAAAAATTGTGAATACAAAGTACGTCTGTGAAAAATTAAAAAAAAGAAACAATACCATAAACACTTACTTCACGGCAATGTGATTCGAAGGTGACTCCAAAGATTTTTCTTAATTTATAGAACGCAGAAAAGTTTTCTGTTCCGCGAGGCCCATAATGCTTGCTTTTATGAACTTTCGAAGGAAGTTACTCTCATAGATTCTTCTCCGATATTTCTTAAGGGGTCCATAAAGGGTTCTGAAGGGTAAAACCAACCCGTTGTTTCATGACGTTGGCATGTACGTCGTTTAAAAAAAAAACCACTTTATTTCATTTCTCAAAAACTTTAATTTAAATGCCAAAAAATAAAAAAAGATGGCGTGAAATATTTCCTACAAAAGAAAACAAGATTTGAAGCAGGCTTTGAGTTGCAGATACTCGCAGAGTTAAAAAAAAAATGTCTCGAAATAAATTCTCTCCATTTCCGAACCGAACTAACGAAATAAAGTTGTTTCTTGTTACTCGTGAATTTAGAGGGCTAATCACTCCTGTTTGGCGATTAATGGATTCGTATTGCGACACCGTGGATAATAATTTTCATATACAATAATTAATTTATTATTATAATACTATGATACAAGGTTATAAGTACATTGGTTTAGTGATTGCAGGCTGCTCCTCTCATATCACAGCGAGGGGCGCTGCCGGGCCCGCTTCTACTTACAAGTACTATTTACCATTCGTTCGTACACATACTCACGCTCTCTTGCACACTTTTTCTTCATATCTCCCAATCTCTTGTTTTTCCAGATGAAAAACAAACGAACAAAAAGACATGATAAAATCACTGATAAATAATAAATCTAAAAATCACGACTTTGTCGATTAATGTGGATAAATAGTTTTAGTCGCGAGCTCATCAATGATTATGAAACATTCGTTCTCCAATGATACGCCAAACATCTATTGTATACAACGCACACTCTCATCCATACAGATTCTTTTATTTATATATCCATTTTTATTATATTCATATGTATATATTTATAGTATTTTTTATATTATAAATATATGAATGTATAAATTTATCCAAATTTTGTTATATGCGCAAAGCCACAAATTTATACATTCATATAAATATTTTTAGACTATAATTAGCTTTATTTTAATCGGTCTTTAGAGTCGATATTTTGGATCATCGATAGGATGACGATCCAAAGGGGTAAATGGGCTCGGAAAAATAGCGCGACGCCACATGTCTTGTGGCTCGAGGCATTTCTCACGTCTCTTCTATTTTATTCAATAAAAGACAATAAAACAAGACGAAAATCTGCTCGAGCTCAGTCTAGGCGTCGCGCGATCATTCATCTCGCGCGATCAACGCAATAAGTTCCGATCGATAATCATTCCACGAACATTTCAACTTATACGAATAATCGCGTAATGCAGTCTCGACGAAATTCCCGAGAAAATATAACGAAAAGAAACAGGGAAACCATAATCTTGGGAAATGGCTCGAATTCGCGATATTTTTTCTCGTTTTTCAAATTTTTCATTTTTTTCCTTTTGTTTCCTTTTTCTTTTTTTTTTTTTACAATTTTTAGACTAGTGTGATAATAGGAACATGGTGTCTTCTCCAGCCGATCGCGCGAAACGAATCAACCCGAAGGTCATTTTTAATTTAACGTCAAATTTCGATCGACCACTCGTTTTGGAATTTTATTCATTATTGCCCTCCGGCACTTTCGTACGTTATGAAAACATCACACCCTCGGATTTTTTATTTAGAGACTTTTGTTTACTCTTGGATGGTCAGGCTCGTTGGGTTTATCGAACTAACCGTTTTCGTCCCTTTCGCTATTTGATCGAGCGATCCCTGTTCCGAAGATTGTCATTTTTTTTCACAAACTCGTGAGAAAAACGACCAGGGAGAAAGAGAGACAGAGAGAAAAGAGAGAGAGAGAAAAAGAGGTAAAAATAGAGCATGGATTTTCAATGATATAGGGAAATGCAATTGGATTAATCACGATGGACGCGATCGTGATTTTTTACATATATATGTTTAATTCTCAATTTAGTAAATATTGTCCCAAGAGATAATAATCACGAAACCGAGAAAAATGCGATTCGTCCATTTTATTTCTTAGCAGTATTAGTTTTTCTCGTCAGCACGAATAAACTGGCCACTCGAGAGCGAACGAAATTGTCCCGAACTCTTTTTTGCGTCATCCATTTTTATACACACACGCACGCCGATATTTTTGTGTTATTTTTCACTTCACTGTTAGGGAATTTCGTGTTTTTTTTTGCTCTTCTCTTTGTCCGGAACAAAGTTTTTGGCTTCGTTCGTTTTTGCGGAAATATTTCCTCCACGCAGACAGACAATTATATGTTTACTATTATTTTTTCTTTTCCTTTTTTATTACATATACTTTAATTATTCATTTATATATTTATATATTTGTCTATCTGCATCCATTCGTTTATGATCGCTCTTCCGTTATAACGCGATACGACCAATAAGAAAGTTCTTAACATCATATCACCATAAAAAAAAAAAAAAAAAAAAAAACAGAAAAACAAAAAAAAAACAGCGAAGGATAAATTCACGATTTGTTTGACGCAAATTTTAAACTTGTTTTCAAATATTTCTTCATTTTTGTCTTTTTATTCTCACGCAGCAAGTCCTTCACCCCTGGGCGCCGATGGTGGCTGGATCCTGGCCGATGGCGGCGTCGAATTGTTCTCTGGCCTCGACACCGTAACGTCGCGCTCAAAGTGATGCTGCAAAGTCTCTCCGCTCCATGCAGGCACACTCGCTGAATTCTGGTTGCCAGTGTTCGACGATGGTGTTCCTGGAGAATGCGATGGTGACGGCGTCTGGAAGAGCATCGATCCCGATGGCAACGATGACTTTCCATCCGCCAGTGGACCGTTGCTCGGCGCCATCGGCTGCTTCTCCAGGGGAAATCCACCGCCACCGTAAATCGAACCAAAAAGACCAGCGTATTTTCCTGCGCTCACCGGATGTGCGGGTAAACCGTTGTTACTCTGAATTACCGATATCTCGTTAAGCTGGAATCAAGGCAAAATGAATTTCCATAAATTCTGAGATTCCATACAATAATTGCAATGAACAAAAATATTTCGATCAGCTCACAGATTTGTGCGTTTTTAAAACGACGTCGAAAAGTTTTTCTTCGATGAAAAAAAAATGTTTCTCAGCACAGACGCTAATTCTGATAATTTTAAACGTGGAATCAATGACCAATTGATCGATGGAAAAAAAAAGAGACCGTTCATCCTCTAATACGGAAATAATAATTGCATGAGAAAGTTAAAAAAGGCTTCTTCGTGTACGTACTTTCTGCTGAACTCCGTTGAGAAAGGGGGCCGGTAAATATGGATAAAAAAGATCAGGACGACGCTGAAGAAACTCCGAGTCCTTGGGTGTTATTGGCAGAGGCGGAAGATCCAAAGACATTCGTCGACCTCTTCGCGATGCTCCGTTCGTCCACATATGAGTTCCCATGTGAACCTTTGTCCCGAGGGAAATGAGACAATATCAATGAGAACTTTGGCTTCAAAGCATAGAGCGAGACTCGTTTTATTGACACAACAATCTTTATCGCCTTTTCTCTCTAATTGCTGACTCTATTTTGAGCAAATTCTCATTGAAATAAACAAGTTAATTGTTAGTGGCTCGATATGTGCCTTGGCGTTAGTGCACAAGCGATTCGGAGCTGTACGTTCAGATTCAAATAGGCGTTTGCAAACACAAAACACAATAAATCTAAATGAGAGATTCGATGGAACGAATGTCGAGATTTTACCAGAAAGTCCATTTGTGAAATAATGCGATGGATGTGAAAAAAAAAATCGCTATTTATTTCGCTGAAAATGCTTACCTTGAGATTGCCCTTGGTCGTGAAGGCTTTCTGACAGACGGTGCATCGAAAAGGCTTGTCGCCCGTATGAGTTCTCATATGGATCTGGAGCGCCGAGGACGAGGAGAAATTCTTATTGCAAACCTGGCACAAGTGCTTGCTCGACATGCCTGCAAAAACACACGCACACGCACACGCTCAAAACCAAAGTTTACAAGGTATTTCTCTGTTTTATTTATACACGGATTATAAAAAATCTTCACCGCTATAAACTAATAGTAAAAAGTAATTAATGGCTGAGATTAATCGAGTGAGCGAAAGGAATAATGCAGGAGAGCTTCGGAAAGCTGCGAATAAGCAGAAACTATTCGCGTCGCAGAGACTGACGGAATTTATGACTCGATGTTGAGAATCCTTCGAGATATATTTTCCGGAAATTGATTTCCATAAAATTCAAGTTCGTGAAAATCTCATGTAAGAGCAAAGAATTTTTAAAACTCGAAAAAATTTCATTTTTTTTTTTTTTTACATTTGTCTGGAATCGAAGTCAACGAAGGTATTATATTGGAAAATATGA
The DNA here is from genome assembly GCA_963921915.1 of Hyposoter dolosus. NCBI lineage: Eukaryota > Metazoa > Arthropoda > Insecta > Hymenoptera > Ichneumonidae > Hyposoter > Hyposoter dolosus. The sequence continues at coordinate 10,258,528 of OY998135.1, read as the reverse complement.
AAAGACTCACTGGGCCTTTTAGGAGCCGGCAAATCACCCTCCGACGGTGATCTCTTTACAGGCATAGGTGATTCCATCGACGAGGGTGGCATCGGTGGCGGTGGTGGCGGAGGAGGAGGCGGTGGCGGTGGAAGACTCGATTCGTCCATGCACATTGGACTTCTCGAGTTCTCTAGCTCTTGTGACTGTTGCTGCGTTGATTGTTGTTGCTGTTGACCCGGTTGCTTGGAATCGTTGAACAAATGCGGTGGCATGTCACGAATTTTGTGAGTCAGCATGTGCTGCTTCATGTTTCCCTGTTGACCAAAGTTACTCGGTTTTTTCAAAAATATCAAACACTATTTTGCTATTATTTCATTCGATTTCTATGCAGCTTTGATATTCCGTATCTCCGGCAAACTTCTTTGCTGGCAAAACTTTTTGTTCAATTTAGAAAATATTTCCTCTAATCAGCAACTAGTTTGCCAGGAATTCTCGTGTTTTTGCAATCAACGAAAAAATCTTTTTCGGTTTATTGTGCATTTTCAATAATCTGAACTTTCAGAATATTCTGCGAAAGCGTTCTATGTTTTTTTTTTCTATCTACAGAGCTGCTGATCAGGCGAAACTTTTTGAACACTTGGAAAAAGGATCAGGCGATTTTCGCTTGGAACAAATGAAAAATAACGCAGAAGGTTAAAACAGACGTTGGAATAAATATGTTCACTGTTATCGTTAGGACGAACAATGTTTTAACAAAAATGATCAGCACGGAGCATTGTTAGTTGTGAATATAGAAGCAAAAATGAGTATGGATCGGCTTGAAAATCTCGCTCGGGAAGGGACTCTTACCAGGAAGACGTGGTCCGAGGCTAGAAGTCCGAGGGCGGGGGGCATCAGCGGGGGCAGGCGGACGGCAGCATAGGCAGACGTCAGCCCTCGCCCCCCTCCGGTCCCAGTCCGCCCCCGGCTTTTCTGTTCCTCAGTCCGCCGCCGCCTGTTCCTTTTTGGCCTGATATCCTGACTTCCGGTGGTCAAGACACCACCATCAGGAAGGCCCGCACTCCCGAGCGAGTTGTATGACGTCGGTGGGTTTGACTGTAGGATATCTCCGGTAAAGAGATTTGGCTGTTCCATGCAGTTACACGATTTCATCCATGTGCCGTCACTCTGAAATTATCGCATCACGTCGTACACATACTTTTCAACCAATACATCATTACCATTTAATGATCGTTTGCTTTTTCATGAAATCATTAAGTATGCTAATTTTTTATGATACCTCTGTCTAGTTAATTTAATCTCGTCCGAATCCAGATCGTGAGAATCATCTCATTTATCGTGAGAAATAAATATTGTTGACAAAGGACAGTATTCTGAGGTTCATCGAAATATATAATTATGTGCTTGACAGAAGCAACATTTTTCCCGATGGCTATTTTAACGATTTTAACTTTTCAGGCAGAAAAATTCGAACCGATTTCCCGCGATTCTTATCCAGTAGTTTTCTTCGCGATAAAAATTGTATCAACACATTTTTCCCGAGGTTCAAATGATCAATACGTTCGAGGTCGAAATAAAATGCAAAAAGTTTCAAATTACGCGTTTCTTACTATTTTCTCTTTCCAATAAATTTGCCATGAATCTCCGGAAAGTGAATCGTGTCGAAAATCACAGGTACGATTTTATTTTTTATTTTTTATAATTAGTCGGCATTAACCACGCAAAATTGTCGATTTTAATACACGCAAGACCGCGGTAAGAAAGTTCGTGAAAGGTATTTGAAGAAGGGCAAAAACAACGTAGGTCTGGGGTAAACAGATAAACCAGGATGAACGAACGTGCAACAGTCGGAAATACTCGAGAGTGCAATGGATCCGGTTGATTCCTCTTTCTTTCCTTCTCCTCAATTCTTTTTAGTCTTTTCAACATTAAAACAGCAGGCGCAACCTTTCAACTTTCGCGATCAGGGCATAGAAAAGAAAAATAAAAAGCACCGTACCTTTGTCGAGAAGCCACGGTCGCAAATGCTGCATTTAAAGGGTCGCTCCTTCGTGTGGCTCCGATAGTGAATCTCCAGTGCCGAGTTACACGCGAATGTCTTGTAGCAGATATTACACGTGGTGTTGCCACGTACTGCAAACAGATCGTGCCAAAGTTCAGTTACGCTAGTCCTACATATCTATATGCTCTGTATGAATGTACTTTTTTTTCCAAATGAAATCAAATGAGCGATTTACAAAAAAAAAAACGCCAGAAAAAAAAGAAGTAAACCAATAACATCGATAGATTTTTAGTGCCTTAAAATCGAGAGCCTGATTTACATTGTTCTTGCCAATCGTATCGTTAAGAGACTGCGTTCTGAAACTCAGATATTCTCACAGATCGTGATATATTTTACATAGACAGAAATAACCATCCCGTTTCGACAGAGCCCTACGGTTCCGATAGTGCGATATTTAAAAGCCTCCGAGATATGAGAATAATTCAAAAAATCATACCGGATAATTTGATACTCTTAAAAAATGAATTCTTCACTGAGGTTAAGAGGGAAAGATTTTTTTTTTTTAAATTGAATGCAAACGTTATTTGTGAATCGTTTAGGAATTTCTCGACGCCGTTAACCGAAAAGCACACACGCAAGGGAATAGGGAAAGTTGTGAAGCTTTTTTTTGTTCAATGTACAAAATTCATAGTTGTGTAGAAAAAACAATTTATTATTTCGAACTTTACATCAATACGCGGGTAAGGAAGATCATTATGTCCAGTCGAATGGTTCGAACTCATCATAATAATAGCATAATATGGACGACTTCGAATAAATTTTTTACTAATAATTAATAATAATATAATATAATATAATATAATATAATATAATAATAATGATAATAATAATAATAAAAATAATAATAATGATAAATGACAATAATAATAATTAAAAATACAGTGATAGTGTCGCATCGAATCTCATGGATACAGGCTGTATATACTTTTGTCTATCGAATATAATTCACTAAAACCCGAGACAGAGATCGTTAACGATAGCGAGCGCAAGAGTGCAAATCTGTACCAATTATTGGAAAGATTGTCGCGTTTTATAAATTGCAGGCGTTCGTATAAATTTATATCTACATATATATTTGTGCATATCGGCCCGTTTTCGAGCTCGTTTTAAGATACGCGTCTGGTGTACGACAAGCAAAACGTAGAAACATGTACAAAAAAAAATCAGAGACACATAGGCTATAGATAAATGTACAAAAGATATTGATCGAGTCAGAGGGGAGTGCTAGGTCCGGCTACACCACATTAGGAAGTTTTAAAAAGACTTTGGATAAACAATGCTCTTGTCGACGATGTGACAAAGATTTTCAAATTGCTTTGTATTTTCACTCGAGCGAGCGAAGATAAGCAACAAATCGGAGAGGGATGGAGAGAGTCAGGGTTTGCGGAACAGAGACACACGAAGTGGAACACAAAAGCATTAATTGTATCGAGAATAAATCATCAACGTATTCTCTTCATTTTTTCTTTCATATATAGTGTTATATACGTATATATGTCCCATGGTAGTTTCTGGGATATTCTTTCCTCCTTATTAGATCGATTTATATAAACGAGATTCAAAATTCCCCCGTCAAAGGAATCTCATTTCTTCACGAAGGGTTGTTTTCTACTTAGTGAAATGCAAAATATTTTTGGGCTTGTAGATCGTTCACTTATTTATCAATACGATCAGCCTATGTCTTCCATAATTCGAAATTTCTCTCGAGTGAATTTCTACTGCGTTTCCTTTCAAACTTTATTGATAAATTTCGATAAGCTCCGAACGAAATTCGATACTTAATTTGATAATTAATGGCAGATAGAGGAAAAGACTGATTCAACGTTATGACTCGACAGAGGAACAATTAATTTAGAGACATTGAGAAGACGTGCCAGTGCAGAAACAATTGACAATGAAATGGAACCATTGAATACGAACGTGCAGAGCCCATTAAGTTTTCCTCATGGAATTAAAAAAAAACGTGTCATACCGCTCGATCTATATAACGGCCAATCAACCCTACGCTTTTTCACAATTCAGTACTAAAATGCATAATTCAATGATGGGGAAATCCCACGTAACTCAAACATTTCCCCACGTATGGAAACTTACATTATGCAACGAGGGGATCGTACAAATCACGAAAGCTATTTTTGGCCTCTTAGGCCATACTCAAGAAATAACGTTGTCCAAACATTGACTACCATGTACGATCCTGCAAAATATCCTCCGGAGCAATTCGTTTAAGCTCTTGATATGCAAAATCTTTGGAACGATCGTACAAAGTCAAACAAGAAAAATCGAATATGAAGAAGTTGCGAAAAGAGTACAAACAAAAAGTTATTCCGATTCTCCATAGAATTCCTGAAGCAAAGATTGTCACGTTTGATTGACAAATGAAAATTTGAAAAATTCAATATGGAGGAGCCAATGTAGCGGACTAGGTATATTGGAAAAATGAAGCGACATGTAAATCGATCTCCGAATGTGTGACGTACGTTTTTTAAAGGTCGTCAATAATCGCGTAAGGTCCCGAAACCTACCGTACAACATACATAGATATGAACATACATATATAATATATACAAATTGATGGTCTTTTTGCGTATTTCTTTGTTTAACGGAAGTGTATAAAGTGAAGGAAGGTGTAGCAGGAACTGCGGCTCGCCCTGGTTGCTAGCAGCGCCTACCTGCTGGCCCTCCGACAGCCAGGCCGAGCGGATTATAGGTGGAGGACGCTGCGAGTACGGCGGATGTTGTTAGCGAGGCTAGAGGTCCACCTCCGCCACCGCCGCCGCTTCCGCCACCATTGCCGCCACCCCCGCTGCTGCTGCCGCCACCTGGACTAACGGCGTTGCTAATCGACGAGGAGACGTTTACGGCGGAGCTGTTTATCGCGACATTGCCGCTACCACCACCACCACCACCGCCGCCACTGTGTTGAATGCTATTGCCGATAATACTTGGAGTTTGTGAGGATACAGCCTGCAGCAGGCCTGCGAACATTCCGAACGAATGATGCGGATGATGATGCCCGAGGCTTTGAGGAGTTGGTGGTGGCGTGGTCGTGGCAGAGACAACGGAAGAAGCCGGTGTCGAGGATGCTCTCGGTGTGAGATCGAGAGGTGCGCCGCCACCGCCCGTACTGTTCACCGGACTAACGCTCTTTTCGCTACCGTTGTATCGATGCGAAGGGCTCGGTGAACAGCCGACTGAACTGTTGTTGTTGTTGTTGTTGTTACTCGTTGGAAGCATCCCTGAGGCAGTTGTCGTGATAGTGCGTACTTGATTCTCAAGGGCGGCTAACGAAGTCGAGAAACTTGGTATCGTAAGACTCGTAACTCTCGATGCAATGTCGTCTTTTCTACTGTCATTGTCGTCGCAATCGTTGACATCATCTTCATCCTCTTCGTCCGATCGTCGCTCGCGCGTCATCATGTCCTCGCACCTCTCGTCATCCTCACGACGATCTTCCTCTTCGTCCTCCTGATCCTCCATATCTTCACTCTGCACATCCTCGAGGTACCTCCTCTGTTGCATTTGCAATTGGGCTTGATGCTGCTGCAGTCGCATCTGATGATGACGATGGGCGTGTTGTTGCTGTTGATGCATTTGCTCCTTTGCGTCTAGATCGCTTTCGAGAGAATGTCGGTCTAGGGAGTGAAGACGCGAAGGAGGAAACCCCAATGGGAAACCTGGCCCACCAGGATGCAAGCCTGGAAAACCTTGCGGAAGAAATGACGTGAGAGGATGATGAGGATAGCTCGGTGGAAATTCGTTAACTTCCGCAGCTTGTATCTGCTCGGGACTCAAATCCGTAGGCTCGCCGGTATGAAGGCGTATGTGTTGCTGGAGAACAAGCGCATTCGTGAATTTTTTGTGACAAACCGGACACTGGTGCAACACTCTTAAGGGAGGTTTCGCACGGTGAACACCCATGTGAGTCTTGAGGTTTCCTTTGGTTGTGAATGCGCGACCGCATATTTTGCATTTGAACGGACGCTCACCCGTGTGAGTTCTGTAGTGCATCTGTAATGCACTTTTGCACGACAAAACACGATGACATATGACACACTGATTGGGATCGGTAAGTTTGTGTTCGATGTTATCTACGAGCTGTTGAAGTTTCGATGTTTCCGAAGTTTTCGTAATCTCGATGAGACTCTCCCACGAATTGTCGTTGCTACCGGGTCTCGGCAATAGGCTGGAGTAAATGGCGGGATCTCGAGCGGGATCCACCATCATTTCGTTACCACCAGTTCCAGTTGGCGTTGTACCGGTTGTCGAGGATGGATGATGAGGCAACTGATGATGGGACGGTGGACCAGGAAAGAGAATACCAGCGAAAGAAGTTTGAAGACTTCCACTGCTGGCGCTGCTGCTGGCTGGAGAAGCACCGGGATACCCACCGCCGCCACCGGCTCCGCTCATTACAACTCCTTGTGGCAGTGGCAACCGACTGGTGCCACTTCCACTACCACCGCCACCGCCGCTTCCACGACCCGAAAGATTCTCCGGTTGTTCTTCCATTTCTTCGTCGGCGTCCATATTATCAGTGTCAGGCTCGAGACGTCCGCTCATTTTACTATCCATACTACAATCTTCGTAGGATTGTGCATGCGAGATCGTGTGATTGGCTGGTGAAGTCGAGGGATTTAAATACCGTTGCGCGGTCTCGTCAAACTCGTCATCGTCCTGGATTTCTTCAGTTTCTTCAGGCTCACGCTTTGGTGTTATACTATCTTCAGGTTCGCGACTCGAAGGTCGGTCAGGTTGGTAAGGCTGTAGCTCTTCGACTGGTGAACGTTGCTCTATTTTAATATCGTCGCAGTTAGCTCTAGGAGATTCAGTCCGTGCAGGGGGAATTTGTTGCTGTTGGAACTGTTGTTGTTGGCGTTGTTGTTGTTGTTGTTGTTGTTGTTGTTGCTCGTGAAAGGAATGATGCGAATTCGAATGGATGGAGGGATTGGGTGACTGTGGTGAGATCGACGGAGCCGGTTTACTCAGGTTCTCCGGGATATCTTGATCATCACGATGATTTACGATCGGGGCACGATAGAGGGGTGGCATACCAGGCAAGGCAAGACTGAGGGGCAAGGGTGGCTGGGGTGGAAGAAACCCGTGAGCTACCGCTGCTGCCGCCGCGGCTGCTGCTGCTGCTGGATGAAAGTTTCCGGCCGCTACTGCAGCCGCGTGATGTTGTAACTGTTGCTGATGTTGCTGATGCTGATGATGCTGTTGGGACGGTGTTTGATGAGGTGGCGGAGGTAGCGGCGGCGGCGGCGGTGGGGACGGCATAGGTCTCTGACCCGAGGCAGCTAGCTGCTGGAGCAAGGGAGGATGGTACTTGTCGAGGTGTTCGGGCACGGGATTCGGATTCATTTTAACGTGTGGAAACTTTGCCGTATGCCTCTGAAAGTGGACCTTGAGGTTTCCCTTGGTGGTGAATCGGCTTCCGCAGACGTTGCACTTAAAGGGACGCTCACCTGTATGAGATCTTATGTGGATCTGTAGTGCCGAGTCGCTTCCAAAGACCTTGCCGCAGTAACGGCATCGATGCTTGAAGAATGGCTCGCCCCGTCCACCACCACCCGACTTGGAATCGTACGGCGAGAGACGCGAACCTTTGCCACTACGGAAAGCCAGCTCGTCCGCTAGATTGTTCGCCAGCAAGCCCTGACTAGCGTTGTCCAGTACTTCCTGGGCGCGTTTTTGCAACATCTCCAGGGTATTCGGCTCGTGGAGAGGCATCGGATCGTTGTTGGTGATTATTGAAGACGCTAACGAGGAACTTATTGAACACATGTGCATCTGATGTGACATTGGTGTCGAGACCGTTTGAGTCATCGAACTGCCATTGTTTACGCCAATTTCACTGATGCTATTACTCGTGACTGCTGCTGCCGACGGTACCAGTGACATGCTCGAAGTCGGGGGCAACGGTAGAGCTATGGGTGATGTGCTGCACGAATCAATCGGTCGATCTTGTTGCGCAAGACTACTCGTTGTCAACAGCGGTGAGGACGAAGTTTGATGATGACTCGGCGGTCGTGAGGACGGTGGTGAGGTAAGACTCGCCATTGATTTGGCATGTATCAACGGCGAGATCGTTGACGTTTCTTTGCATATATTTGTTTCGGGGTTTGTCGCAGGCGTAACTGACTGAATCGTATCGACCGTTGGATTCCCGCACACCATACCGCTGTTGCTCAATATTTGTTGCGAGGGTGTTACAACAACCGGCTGTCCTCCGGCGTGTGTTATCGACAATTGTTGCTGCAACTGGCTTATCAACTGTAACTGAAAGACCTGTTGATGCTGAAGGGTGTAGAGGGTACTCTGCAGCAAGGCGAGATCTTGAAGAGCTGCCTCACTGTCCGCACTACCGGCAAGTGCCGTTGCTGCAAATTGAGCAACCGCAACTTTAGTGTTTTGAAGCGCCTCGAGGGTGACGTGACTCGTGCCAGCTGCGGGGAATGCACCACTTGCTCCCGTTGCACCGGCGCTACTACCAACCCCAGTACCACTGATTCCTTGCGGTCCTGCCGTGGTCGCGGCAGCTCCCGTACCTCCGTCACTCGTTGTGCCACCCTCGCCGATAAAACTATTGTTGTTCTCGGCATCTTGTCGATGACGCATTTGCTTTCGCGAACCCTCCTCATCCTCCTCGTGCTCCTCAATCTCGTCCACGAGCTCGTCCGTCTCGTCCTCCTCCATAGGCAATTCATCGTTTTCCCGATCATCTTCCTCCTCACCGTCGTGATTCGAACGGGCAGCGGTGAGATCAACCGCACCGTCGTCAACAGCGTTCCCGACGGCTTCGACACCAACAACGCAACCTCCGTTGTTGCTCTCCCCACCCTCTGACGCTGAGTCATTTTCTTCTTCTGTAACACAAAAGTTAAGAAAATTCCATAAGTCTATGAAGCTCATTCTCCTTCTTCATTCATTTTCACTCAACTACCACTTTTTTTCAATTTTATCCAGTCAAAAAACAATTATTTTTCCGAGCAAAATCTTTCGTAACGGAATTTGCATCCATTCAGTTTCCAAGACCTCGTGGTTATATGGAATTACAAATATTTCCTGAAACTGTTAACTGTATATAAACTACACTCAATTAAAAATAATTATTCTAAAAAGAAAAAACTTGAAAGTAACAATTCATGAGATAATTTGTGATATCTTGATAAAATTACGTGTGTGTTTTTTTTTTCTATATTCTTAAAACTCTCGGAGTATTGTGCCAGGTGAAAACTCAATATTCTTCGGCTTAACGTAGCACGGAACAAGAGAGGGCGGGGATTCGTAATTTAATTATTCACGACCTGGGAATCTTCTCATTTATCTCTCGTCGTATAAGTGCATGTGTGCTATACGTATCGCGAACGGATGCGCGCTTCGCTCCAAGAGCCTTGGTCGGAAAATCGCGACACCGGGATTGTATGCGATCTTGCGAATGGAGTTCCGACCCACATTAATAAAAAATATTGTTGTACTTAATTCGTTTATGTTTGTATATTTATGTGGGTATCGATGCTCAACATAGTTTTCAACGAATTTTTTAATCCGGTAATTTATTACACGTACGAGTTTTTTTTCCATAGACAATGAAGAAAAATATATTATAAATGTCCTCGTAGATGAATCAGCAAAACAGAAAATTTGTACTCGGGATTCCGTGCAGTTTCAGCATCGACGGTTATGATCGCAATATACGAAAATTTGTATTGCGATTAATGTCACAAATTTTTACTATTCAGTTGATCTCGTTGAGTCGAAATTTTTCAAACCACCGGAAATAAATATGTTAAAAAATTCAAGCTTCACTCTTCGAGAAATGTGGAGGAAAAAATATGCTGAAAATGTTGGAGGCACACTATGAGACGCGGGTTAATTAAATTTCTTTGGTTTCGATCTATCGAAATGTTTGATGATTGAAATTCTAATGATCCGGAAGAACAGAGATTGTGAATGAAAAACAATGAAATGTGTTGCAGCCACTAAATCGTACCGGAATATCTCGGACACGAGAAAGTATCATTCGCGATGGTTTGTTGTTCTTGCTGACAGATCTCGCCGTCGCGTCTCGGTTTACTGATGCCGCGACCCTCGAGTCTTCCGGTGATACTCCATCGCATCAGCTGCATATCGTACGCAAGAAGATTTACAAGAGCGTACAATATATAAATATATATATGCGAATGAATATATATATCTATGTATTACACGAAAGTGATCTCTTCGGTGGAATAGTGAGTTTTGGTCGTCGCGACACAAGCGCAGCACTATTTTTAATAATCCGGCGACACGCGAGTGAGATGCCCGAACGAGATTCTCGCAGCATCTGTGCGTTAATCGTTCGATTATGAAGAAAAGCAATTCGCCTCCATTAAGGGAGACGCGAGGCACATGTCAATCACTGGTGTTTTAGTCCACGGAATAAACAGTTCTTTGAACAACAACACAGATTCTCGAAACTCGTAACAACAGTTTCAACTACTAAATAAAAATTGTTGCGTTAATAATTGCCGAGGCACATGCGATAATTCGCAAACGTCTGTTTCCCCGGATAACGAAATGCGATCGTGTTTAAATAAAAATGTAAAATAATCGTCTGATGCGACAAGCCTTTATCCCCTGTCTCGCTACAAAGGGGTTGCGCGCTGAGGCTCAGTGCCTGACAGTGTGTAACATCGAGCAAGGACGAAATGCAACTGATCGCTCGGGGAAAGAAGCCGCCGCTTGGGCGTAGGTATAACGAACCGGCCTGGTGGTGGCGCCGCTTGTGTTCCGGAGGCAAAATCTCTTTCCCCCACCACACGAGCGAAATGTGTTCTCTGCGCTCTTCTCCGCACAGATCTCTCGTATATGTTCTCCCACCACTCTCACCAAATCCTACGACTCCTACGCGGCTCTCGTTCCGTGTATATGTTTCTCAGCATATATCGGTATGTACGTGTGCTCACGATATAGCTATAGATCGAACCCTCTTTTACCACCACCCCGAGCCAAGAGCAACTACGCGCGGCGACGACGACGACGACGACGGCAAACGTGAACGGCGCCTCCACCACTTTCCTCGATTCTCCCGATGTTTTACCACCACCACCAACATCCAAGCTCAAACCCGTATCTCTCTACTTGTGGATTATGACAGGAGGGGCGTTGCGATTCATAAATCAGGGGGGAAAAATAGGCGGAGCCTCGACGAGCCATTCAACGTCGACTTTATTAATTATTATCCAGACGGGAAACGCCACCCCCGCACATTACTTGCTTCTATCTCTCCCTCCCCCTCTCCCTCTCTTTCTCGTCCTCCTATCCTTCCCACATATCCCTTCTACCTCAAATTCACCCGCACACACATATACCAATGTGCATCGACATTGCACATGATTCGTAGTCACCTCTCAACTATATGCGCATCGCAAACCCTTCGAATCCATTTAAATCGCTCTCGAGCAGTTTCGGAAAATAAGCTCCTTTCTATATTGCATTTACGGATTTCACGAGCATCCCTCTCTCGCTTTTTGCGCCAATCAAACCCCACAAAATTCATTTCTTTCCCGAGGGATATTCTACCAATGGAATTTCTATTTTTTTTCTTATTCGCTTGTGTCTCTCGTTTGTGTTGAAAAAATTAAATCGCAAGTCGCAATAAAACCTCCGAAAAAAAAAAATCTTTTCGTTTTTGAAAGATTTTGAAATTAAATTTCTTTATTATAGTCCATCGGTTGTTGGATCATCAATCGAAGACCGTGGGTCAATGGAATCTTCGGTGATCAATTCTCATCGAGTTATTAATGTTGATTCTTAAAATTAATTACTTACTCGGGACGTTAATTTACTCGTTATCGTTGGATATTTTTTTTTGTTGTCACGAAATACACAGAGTTCGTCGACAGTAAGATGCGATTTTTGTTTATTTTTTTCTCGGTCGACGAACTTTAGAACGACGTTCATCGTGTTCGATCGGAGTAAAAGTATCAGGGAGACCGCGCAGCATTGAGAGCGGTCAGTAACCGAGCGAATAGCGCGAACACGAGTAAGTCGCCGTGGCAGAAGTGTGATGCTCTCAACGTTCACCGCCCGCCGGATCAGAATGACGTTCGATCGCTCTTTTCGAACGCACAAATTTCTATTAATTGCTTTCTGTCACGTCATGTGCCTTTGTATCGATCTCCTCGCAATAAAACTTGTACAATCGATTATAATTTATTGCGAATTCGGTGGGAGGCTAATTTTCAAAAATTATTCATAAAATGTGACACCAGCGAGCAAGAATATTTTTCAGCATTCGTAGACCCGTAAAGAAATTTAAAAAATTAACTAGTAATTTAAAAATTTGGCGATCTGATAAAAAAAAAAATACTCGACGTTCTTTTCGGTGGAAAATCAAAAATGCTAAATAATTTCGTGCCAACGAGATTTTTTTCGATACCCCGAAAGTTAAACGAAAAAAAAAAATATATGAACTTTAACATTTTACAATGGGGAGTTTTCCTGCGAACTTATCGATTTTATATTCGTTGATTACTATATATTTTGTACCTTACATACATATGGATATAAATTCCGTGTATATGATAGCATCGCACGCTCGCAAGGGATTATATGAGGATAAAGAATACTCGATATAAGTATACGAGCGTATATATATAAATGAGAAAAATTGGATTATAGAATGTGTATATCGAGTGTGTGAAGCGCGTGATAAGGCTTCCTCGCTCCATATATTATCAATCATCACTTTTACATCTTCTTTGGCTAAACATATACACACTGCGGACTTTGAGTTGGAAAGATTTTCTTTGGAAAGAAGATCGACAACAATGAGACTCGAATTTCAGTAGAAGAAACGATCGGAATGAAGTTGGAAACTTTCACAGCATTTAAAATGCTCGACTGCATATTTTTTTGCAGTTGACCAATAAATCAAAATGTTCGATCGACTAAGGACGAAAGAAGTCTGGAAAAATTAACTTTCACATTGTCGTCTCGGAATAAAAGATGGCACGTGGCTGTCGCAGCCATAATTTCGACTTGGGGGTCAAGGTAAATGCTTTACTGCCTGAAAAGCTACTGGTCCATTAGATGGGTACCTGTAGGGACGATGCTACGATTGTTCGTGATGATTTATACGGGGGGCCATAAATGAATTCTCCATATTTACTCGTACATAAAAACGCACGCATACACATTGACCGGCATATAAATCCATGCACACAGAGTCCAAAGCAAAACTGCCTCGACGCAGCAAAGGAAAACTCGGAACTGAGCCACCCGCGCGTTTCCCATCGCCTTTGGGTCAAGGTTACGGCGAGAGACGCCGAAGAGGTATAGTTTTTCCCGTTGCGTAATACACGCACACAGCCAGACACACACCACTCTTTTCCCTCTGCATGTTTTTCCTTTTCGAGCACTCGGAGCGCATTCCGCAAGGCCACAGTTTTCACGGTCCAAGTTTTTACGACCCTACGAACGCGCGTACTGCATTTGTCCTTAGACTCAAAAGGGCCAATGTAATGTTGCTCGAAAGCTATGCACCGGACCCTTTCTAGTATCATCGTTTGATATGCGTTCGCACGCACGGAGAAACGTTTCAACGAATCGGTTGAATGCAGCGAGTGCGAAGGAACTCGGACATCCGTCGTTTTTTTTTCTCGGCCACACGGGGGTCGATTCCTGATGGTTTGCCGGCTGTCTCTTCTCCAGCGAGTATGATTCCATCTCATGATTTATTGACGCATCATAAAATTCTTCCACTCGCTCCCTACTACGACGTATATATGCCTGAATATACATTTTCCTGTATATGAAAAGTCAAATGAATATACACATAGATTTATTTAAGTTAAGGGCTAAAATGAGAAATAGAACTCGCAGTCGTCGAACCTGCGTCTCCGGTCCAAGGTCTCGTCCTTTTACATCAACGCAAACGACTTACTGGCTTACGGCGATGGACCAGCAGAACTAGAAAACCATCGAGATGCCGGTATGTCCCAGACTCGACTAATATGTATATACACGCACACTCGGACACAAGAAACGTCACGATATGTATATATACGATTATCTTACGACAATGGTGAAAATGGGTCGGAAGTCATAATTCACAAGGTGGGTCGTGTGTCCCTTCACTGTTCCGTCTCTTTCTCTCTCCAGGTTGCTAAGGACTACCAGGAGGCTTCGAGACTGTCGAAAACAGCCAAAAAGAGGTTGTCACATAGTTTCAAGCTCGAGGATGTTTCAGGACTAAGGACGTATGGTTTCTCTGGCTTTCTCACTGCTAAAAAAAAATCAGTGATTCACGATAGTTACGAAAATGAACTTCACTGAGACGCTCCGTCAAATGAAAGGTTGTTTTTTTTTTTTTCATGCTCATTTAAATAAATTTTTATTGAATATCGAATTCCTGCCTCGAGGTTCATTACTCCTTATTTATTTTGTCAACATATTTCGTCTCGAGCTTCGTCACGATCGATCGGAAGAAACAAAAAGTTGTTTTTTGAGACTCTCCGGTGACCATTCGATATTTATGAGAAATGAGATCGACCGATGCATTTATGTACATGAGTATATTGCTTATATACAGACACATAAATTATTGATACATGCTGGAAACGACTGAGCTCTGTGATGATTAAGATCTGCGATCGATGGACGACACCGGACTGATTTTCGAACCGATGGTTCGTCTGTGTGTGTGTGTGTGTGTAGGGTCAATGGGCATTGTGTATCGTCGCCGGCGAAAGCCACCCTTCCAATATCTGAGCCCGGCGCCACTGTTCTATCTTTTCTTTTCAATGAAAAAAAATGAAAAGATGAAAAAATACAGATACAACGAAATCTCGGGCTCTAACGAGACACAAGATTCATTCAAGTTTATATACGACTCGTTTTATCTGCGAACATCTCACGAAGAAAACGAGACTACGAAAACTGGCTTTTGGAAGAAGAAAAAATATACGTATCTCATCCGGTCGATGGGGCATGATATTTTTTTATATTTTGGTAATTATTGAAATGCCTTATGGCGATTAATACCTTTATTTTTTTTTACTACACTGTTTTCCCCAGGCATCCAACACCACAAATAACTTTTCGAATAATTGGTGGTCTACCACCGGCTAAATCTATACAAGCATTTCAATTTAAAGATAATTATTATTTGCGGGTGAAAAAAAAGTTTCCTGCGTTCGATGTTGTGCCAATTATTTTTTGACGATATCCAACTTTCCTTAGGACTCGCGTTAATTTTTTGCCATAGTGAAAAATGTGATACTGCGAATAACTTTGGATCAGATATGTGGTCAGTGAATAAATTATAGATCCGATCTCTAGCCTTGAATTTTAATGATTAATATGATCATTCTGTACTAATATGAATTTCAATTAATTTCTATTCATTCGAATCCTTGTTTCAAACTTTTCACGTATGATAGAAACAAGATGGCTATTTCAACGATTCACGAGAGACGCGATACTACTCACATTGCTGTGATTGTGTAAATTACTTTCGCCAAAGAGCTTGAAAAAAAAAAACTATCAATTTATTTACCGGTCAGCGTGTTTCATGATTTTTTATTCGAAAATTATCCGGTACACAGGACGAATCGATAAGATCAATTTCGTACCGAATCATTAGATACCATGAGAAAATTTCCCGGAAATAACGAGAAGGGTTAAAAAAAAAAAATATATTCGTAATATGGCAGAACCATTTAAATATTAAGTTTACAAGATTTTAAATGCATTGAGGAAATGACGTAAAGCCAGAAATCACCTCAACTGCATGGATACAGAGATCCATATCCATATATATTTTTATATGAGGCAAAAGGTAAATTGCACGTGGCGTAACGTGATTGGCTCTCTCACCTGTCTCCTCGGACCGCCCTCGCCTCCTTTACGAGCGTCCGCAGGGATTTCCGAGCCTTTCCAATGTACATATATATACCGATGACTGCAAGAGTAAGTAACAAGTATACCTCCAGGTAATATACGTACGTACACGAGCTGCATACCTCGATGAACCAGTCGTGTGATATTCCATGTACGTATGTATAAACATATACGTCTATACATTTACTTAAGGACTTGGTATACCGAACTGTATCTTCGGAGAGGTTGGCTATAAATGCTCAACGTGTGCACATAGAGTAATCCCTGTTTAATTGCAATCCTGTCTAGTATTAATTATAAAAACCGACTCGAACTGAATAGCTTCCGAAAAAAAATTCCACTCGACGTCCTTTTTCTATATAGCGTGAATTTTGTTTTCATATTACCAAATACGTTCGAGAGTTGTTGGTGAAATAAAATTGCATGAACTACATAAGCACTCGAGTGACATTTTATGCAACGAGTTCGAAATTGTGATCGCATGGCGATTCGTTAGTCGTCATTCCAGGTAATTCCTCGGTCGATTTTCTAGTTGCGATGCGTGGATATTTAGAGCTTGGTTTCCTAAAGTTTAGGTATAGTCTCGTGTTAACTTTGATGTACAAATGTTTTTAAAACGAGTGCGGGCATGAGTGTAATGTGCAATCGTGATGTATGTAATGGAAGCGCCCCCCTCCTCTCATCACTTGCACATGCACATGTGTGTTCCGGAGTATTCCATTCGAGGATCTACCGAGCACACGTCCAACGAGACCGAGCCGAGACAACTGGATTTCCAGAGAGAGGGAGGCGTGGGTACACACTATCGTTGAATGGGATGGGGATGAGGATTCGAGGAGGAGATGCTAGAGGTACGAGGGATGCTGAGAGAGGTGGAAGCAGGGATGACGAGAAGGGGAATATCAACTCTATTCCTCGTGTGTATGTATTTATCCGTATACAAATAGTTTACTCTGTACATCTACAAGTACTGTGAGGTGGGAGGCAAGTGGCCGATGTACAGCTAATTCATCCCCGAGTCAGACGCCAAAGCCACAAGATGGAAGACGTCTATCTATCCTCTCCCGCAAGAGCATACACACTAGAGTAATACACACTAATCCTGCATATATATAGATCGCCGAGACTCCATACGATCGTGTACTCGTACAACGATGTACTTTAATCTCCCACCCAAAGATTTCCATAATTTCTTCGGATATTCGAGATTCTGCTTTGACTCGCTTTTTCGTGAGTTCTAATTTGATTTTTCATCGTCTTGGGAACGAGAAAATAAATGTCACTTTCATGCAACTGATTTCGTACGAAAAATGAAAATAAATTCGAATGTATCTCGAAAACTACTTTTCAAAAATATCGAAGCACCGTTTAGATGGTCTAATCTGAAAAAATCAGTTATACACGCTCTTCGATTAGCTGGCGGGAGTAAAAAAGCGAGGATCGGACAAGGCCAGAAGAATGCGATTGTGGTGTTACAAGAGACCGATGTACTTCATATAACCATACAAACAAATTGAGAAAAAAAAAAAAGGAAACGACGAAGGAAAAAGGCGCGGGGTCAAAGAAACTGGACAAAGTTTCGCGTCGAAGGGGGAAGGACTCTAAGGGAAATATCGAGTGAAAAAGGGCAGAGAAATAAAGTTTATACTAACCCACGGATTTACACCGAGTGTTCTCTATCTTATCGAATACGCGGACGCAAACAGAACACAACACACAGAGCTTGTAACCGTATATAAATATATTGAAAGATATATATATGTACTTAGACCCTTCGATCGAGAAAACATTTATTTATTTGCAGATGAATAAATAAGGGGGCGATCGATGCACTGCTCGATCTTTTCCCTCCGCGTCTCTCGTCGTCTTTAGCGCTACTTTTAACTCTTTTTTCTACTCTTGCCATTTCTCGTACACACACATCGAGATCATGAGACGGGCGGTCGTCGTTCCTGCGCTTTCTTTGCTACGGACCCGGCTATAAGGATATACGTTAGGTTCTCACGAATATATATAGCATTAGGCATTCCTTATGCTACATGTTCTTTCTCTTTCTTTTCAAGACTCTCTTTCTCACTCTTTTCCAGTGGATACATTGATGGTATTGTCGATCCGGATCGAACATCGCGCGGTCGACTGGTCGTCCATGTAAATAGTCAATAGCAAAAGCTAATACGTTCCCGACGCGTACGCTAATACGAGGAATCTTTGACTATAGTCGTCATTTGTCATCGGAAAATTGTGGCGAAAAATGCGATCGAAAAAAGTTCAGTTTGACGTGCGCGATTGGAAGCGTTTTGCTGCATAGTGGATCGAGGATGATCAAGCGGAATAGAGAAAAGGAGAGGACCGAAGGGTAAGAAATCCCTTCGGCCCTTGTCATACGTTCGGATTGCCTTATCTTGGCAGATTCGCGCATACGAGATGGTCTCGCACCGGAATCGCATCATCGTTCCTCTCCTTGAGCTACTCGCGGAAAGGAAAGGGGTGGTAGTTGGTCAGGAGATACCCTGAGACACAAATTCCCTGTAGAGCAGGAGTTTAAGAGGGTTTTAATGTTTCTGACACGTCGTGGATGCTGCGTAAACGTATAGCTCGTTTATAAATGTGTGCACATATATATTTTTAAGGAATGTATGTGTAGAGTCGAGTCGAAGTCTTTCCCTTTCGCTACAAACGATATTTATCGTTATTCGAAGTACTCGATGTCTCGAGAACGCGATCGGAACTCGCGCCCGCAGTTCACACGACAATCTATATCTGTATATAGTTATGCATAGTATATAAGCGGTCAGTTCCCCTACCTCATCCAATTGAAGCTCGAATTTCGTTATCGGTTTCACGAGTTCGGCACGGAAGGGATGAGAGAGCTTGATCTCTGGAACTATACCGCGCGGCCAATCGCAAGAGGAGAAAATAACGAAAAAAATTAAAGTGGTGAAAAAAGGAACAACAATTCGTTGAAAAAAAGAGATGAAAATAATCGAAGACAAGCGATCGAGGGGAATTTGCGAGCATCGTCGCGAGGTATTTCTTATCAGCTTTACTACGAGCTCGCGCGGTGTCTCAACGACTTGTTGTATGCCCTTTTTTGACTTTTTAGTCTTCTCTTTTCGGTCAATTCGCTCGATACATCGAATTCATCAATTTTTATCGCTTTACCAAAGATTAAGAATCCTGCATCGAAATCAAGGGAAGATCGGAATATCGGGAGGAATAAGTGTATAGTTGATTTTTTTCGCAGTACGTATTACAGTTTGTAAAACATCTGAGAAAAAAATTGCGTGCGCGAAGGGGTGCAAAGGGCCTGATTCATATATTTTTATTTTTTACGAGGCCACTCGTATTTTTACGATCACGACCAACAGTGGATTCTTTTTCTTTCTATTTTACCGTGGAGTGTAATAATCGTAATAATCATCGGCAAGCAATAACGACGCGTTGAGTGAGAGCAAAGGATGCAACGGGGAGATCACGGACGAGCGGCGAAATGCGAGTATTCTTTTTTTCCAAAGTATATTATATGTATCCATATATATGTAGCAGAGAAAAACGAAATAAAATAAAAGGACGTGAAAGAGTTGAGAATGTTGGTAGGAAGAAGAGAGATATTCAAGAGGGAGAAAGAATAGCCACAGGCAAAGAGAATCAGAGAGAGAAGAAGGTGGATTCGTGCGTGCTGGCGTTCGTAACACGTAATATGCGAAGATCCCTCGAGCTGCTGGCTCTCACTCCCTTGATGTGCGTGCCGGCATGCGTGCGCTCGCGTTATGACTTCGAGACAGAGACAGAGACAAGATGGAGCGAGAACGGCACTCTTTACGGCGAATTATTATTTAAATGCTCGGGGCGGAGGGCGGAAGGTGCACACCTCAAGAATAACGAGAGGCACACTCATCAGAACTCACTGCACTTAATGTCCCCGCATTGGCGCCCGCAACCGAATGCCAATATATTTAATAAATTATAGAAACTTGTTCGGCTCATGTATTTTTCAATCATTTCGATATTTCCATTAATTTTTTTCCGACTTTTATAAATCGTCGACTATATTTTTTGCAGCAATTCATTAGGCCACGACCTGCCGGTGTCCAAACAATTTTTTTCTGCCAAGTTAACGGAGTGTCACACATTTGAACGAAAAAAAAAAGCTTTTCATTTACCGAATGTTTCGAAAATTTCTTTATGTATATTTCAACCAAATGGAAATGAAGAAATAATGCTTGAAACTTCAGGTCACTCTTAACGACCATGGCTTTTGAGATGATGAGACACCCCAGAGGAGATGGGACTTGTGAAGAGGTTAAAGAGACCGGTGTGACGCAGCGATTGGTCACGGTTTTGATACACTCACGCGTGTAACTCGACCACTTGGTTAACCCAATCTTCCTTTTCTCCTCCGACTCCTCTTTCGCCCTCTCACACACTCTTTGAATCTTTAACCTGTATGCTATTCTTATTTCCGCTGATCTTTCTCCGGGAGAGTTTCTTGGACGGAGTCCCATGCACCTCATAAGTGTATGCGTGAGAATGCCAAAGTATATATCGTTATAAAGATACAACTCGATTTCCAGTTGGAAAGTCGTAATCGCTATCACTTCGAGACTCGAATGGACCTCGGCCTACGCCCTTTCGTTAAAAAGATCGCGCTACATCCACGGGTACTCTCGTATAGTGGTGTTTTTTTTTTTTGCATGCGGGCCTCTGTCGACGATTTAAAGACCCTCGAAGCCTGTTCGTACGATGGCATCGTGGCGGGTCAATCTGGCGGCGCTAATGCGACGACCGAACGACTCATGACTATTTAATAGACTTCCCAGCAGTTTGAATTTACTACGCAATAATTGCAGTAGTTTATACTCAAAAGTATATATCTATACATGTGTGGATGGACATATATATACAGATACGTATGAAAAAAATAAAAAGTACGTCAATGGAGTATATTAAACTTGGACCAAACCGTATTAGTGCAATTCTCGCGATGACCTCTTTCTGCCTGTCAATTATACACTTTTGTATACCCATATATAAATATTGAAATAAAATAAAAAGAAAAGCTATGCAATCAACTTTTCAACACGAGACTAAAATGAGCAGGCAAACCTATATAGGAGACGATGAGTTGTAGTTTAATGCTCAAGAGACCGTTAATCACTTTGCCGACGTGGTAATTTTATCGATCACGATCAATAGAATGTTTGCTACAAACTTTGCTGTGTATGATACCGCCTGGACTATTCACATCAAACGATAAATTCTTCACTTATCCGAGTTACGCGCGTGATCCACATTCTTCCTTCGTTTCGGTTGAAAACGCGTTGGCAGAAAATAAATAATGAGATCAATCCAACAGAAGCACCAAGAGGCTGTTATATGTTTTCCAAATCATCTAATTGGCCAACTGGATTGTCCAAGAGTGTAATTATGAGACAAATGAATTAAAAAATTCAATGAACCTAATAACAATTAGTCAAATGGACGTTTAAAAAAAAATCGCGCGTTCTATCGCTAATGAAGATCGACTCATTTGTTTAATTATCGAATATAAAATGTTCTTTTTACATTAAAAAAAAAAAAGTTGAACTTCACACAATACACGAAGTACTGTCGAATGTTTGCAACGATTCCATGTGTAGCAAAGCTTCGATACAATCATTATAGAAATTCTGAATGTCGGGTCAACTATATCAATCCCTGCATGTGCGTTTGTTCTATTTATTTTATAACTGCAGCGAACGAGTAGCTAGAAATATCGTAGCTCAATTCACCGATATATAATAAACGAGTGTACAAATCCACACGAGAACTATGCGCACACGTGTCTGCACTCATGGACGGACAATGGTCAGGAAATAATAAAGGTTTTGTGCGGGAGCTCTACCGTGATGCATTTACTGCGTATACGTTTGGCTCCATATACGACACACGAATGCTTGGATTTGGTGTGCGTGGGCGTTGATTATCAAGCTTTGAAGGGGCCGGTATTCCTCATCCATAGGATCTGACCATTATATTATTATTATGTGCCCGAACACGTTCCTGTGAATGTGTATACAGTCTCCAATTGCCATTATATGGCACTGCTTTCCAGGATTATAAAATATGGTAGCACGTCCGTTGCTTAATGCAGCACGTTTCACGTGATATTTCGACGATGAAATATAGAGTATTTGATGGCAATGTTTAGAAAACACAAGCGTACTCTGCCGCAGTACCGAAACATTGTTGCAAAAAAGTTCGTTAACTAATCGCGAAACTTGCAACGCCCCAGTTCAAATTCTGCCAGTGAAATTTGTTGCGATTTCGAATGTACCAATGAAAACGAGGAAACAAGCACTATCTCCCAACGCCTTCCATTTTTTTTTTATCGCAGCACCAGATTGCCTCCAAGAATGAATTAATATTCCACGAGCAATACGGTGGAGAAAAAAAAAAAGATAACAACTGTTTCCTTCAAAACGCGATACCTGATACCTTATAAATTTGTATCTTCAGTACAAGCTCGTCTTTCGCGACGTATGATAATTATGTAGATTATTAATGTTTCGAGTGATTCTTCATATCGCAAATAAAATCCCACGCACATGCGCAGGTATTACAAAAATATGTATGTTTACGATTCAATGAACATTGCGCAAGAGGGATCGTTTAAAATTTCGTGGAAAAATGTGTGGGTGTGAATAGTACGGAATAATGGCAATAATGATGAATAGCAGTGAAGCGGACATTGAGGTCTTTATCAGACAATGAGAAACTGTGGAACGCGTGTGTCGTTCTCTAATGGTTCGTGGATACTCTCGAAAATTTGACAAAAGAAAAGGGACGACTGCGAAGTATCCATTTATATACGTATGCGCATAAAAATGAGGGAGTGTTGGTAAGCACGCTGGTAAACGAGCTGATGGTCAGCTCTAGCTTTATCTATGGTATAAACCGTGTTTATAGCTCTTGGACTTTTCGTCGTCGTAGTCGTATAGTCGATGTACGGTCGAACGCGTGCCAAAACTCACTTCCAACTCTCTTCTCTTCGAGGACAGCTGTGCAGCTCTGTCATTTTTTTTATGCGTATTTCTTGACGTATATATGTCGAATATATAGGGATATGTGTGAGTATTTGAATTTGTGTGTAAGACAGGGATAGGGAGATGAAAAATTCTAGCCATACGTTCATCAGTCGTGCAGCTGCACTCTTTTAACCGACTGACCAGCAGCCGCCCACGCTTCCGACTCCCGAAACTGGACAATACAGTTCGTGCTCTCAACGACCGAGATGAAAAATCAGTTTTACTGACATTTTCCGCCATGAGATTGAGAGAGAAAGTGAAAAATGAGGGTGGACGATGTCCAGCCTTCGACCATCAAAAATTTAGCGTGGAATGAGCTACTTTAATGCGAGTATTTGTGTGGGCATATATATTTTTATGAGTATATCCAGACGTTGTATTATATATATATATAACATTTGCCCATGGCCGGACACTTATGTCCATCCTGCAGAATGTTCCAGTCCCGATCGTAATTGGGTCTCAATTGTTCAGTTTTTCCTTCACTCCGCGTACACTATTGTTCTCTCTTTTTCCTTTATGTCCCGCGCGAGTATCCGATCAAGTTCGATTGATTGAACGGAGTTGAAACTCTCGAGGAGAGAACTATGCTTGCTTGGATTTCCATTGGACACGCGAATTTTACACAAAGCTGTCATGGGCGTGAATTCGTCGTTTGGGCGGAATGGTTTCTCCAACATTTGTCCGCCTCCGAGATATTTCAACTTGGTTTCTAATTGAGCCCGATCTTACAGTAAATTATAAATTTACTCATGGAGTATCGAATAAAAAAATTTTCTACACGATAACGTTGCAAATTCCGAAAAAAAAAATTTATAAAAAAAAAAAAAATCATTTTATTATATGGAAAAAAGTGTGAGATTGTTTATAATTATTGACGCTGAGATAATCAGATAAATGATCTAATCATAGTGAACGTTGAGAACCGATTCGTGAACGCGAACGAGTGCTTAAAATTGTCACTGCTGTCGAGTGAGCCGACGGCGGCAGAGATGAGCGCGTGCGCTCGACAATTTTTGTGGGAGGTGTCAACATGTTGCTCACTCGTCGCGTGGGTTAGGATGGCACGCGTCTCTTCACGGTACCAGTCGACTTGCGAAAAGCCATAGCAGCATCAATGAGCTTTTCGTTACATTGTGTGTTACAAGACATAGAGAGGCAACTTTGAAACGAGAGTAAAACGTCAAGGATCTCGACAATTTCCTTTCTGTCGTTTGCGCTTAGTCATGGGAGTTTTATTTATTTTTGGAATTTACTGAAAACATCGTAAGCATACGCGCAAACACCTCTAAATGTATGTCGACATTTTGGAGTGCATAAATATGTCTGTGAATATATTAGAACGTGTAAATCCTGGAGGAAGGATTCCAGTCCATAGGAGAGAACCATACGAACATTAGCAGAATTGGGAAACAAATTCTTGAAAAGCTCATAAGAATTTTTCATAATTTTGATTACGATATAAACTTATTAAGCGAATTAACGCGTTGAAAAAAAAATTGGAGCTATCGAGTTCAGGGGTAGGGAAGGGAGTATCTGCTCCAATGGTCGAAAGGCCGTGACAAAGGGTAAAAAGAGATCAAGAGCCGAGGGCAAGCGCCTACAGGACTTTCAGGTCGGTTTCTCATGTCGATGACTACGAAAAACGCGAGCCTTATGTATAATATAGAGATATACTACGAGGGAAAGCAGAGAGTATTGGCGTTGGTGACCGGCGTGTGCCATGGGGTCGTGGTAAGGCAAAAGCGAGGGTTGGCTTAAAGCCACGGTATGGTCTCGGGGGTGGAAAAGTGAGACGAGTCACGGGAGCATGTTATTCGAGCAAAAGTGAAAGAGCAAAAGAGGGAGAAAGAGAAGGGTAAGTCTGAAAAGAAAGCGCGGGCGACGAGAAGCTAAAGGTGGCGCGTGCCTGCTCGACACCCTACTTCAGTTTCAGTAAGTAGGGGGTGTGTAACACCCATAAATAAATAGGGTTTCCGTCTTCGGTTGCGGCAGACTCGGGCGCCCTGTTCGTTCGACGGTCCTCAAAAAATATAAGAGTGTGAGATCTGGGGAAAAATATATATAAAGAGGAGCAAAGGAGAAACGAATAGTGAGAAATACGGAAGAAACGAGACTTGTCAGTTTTGTGGATATTAGGGCAGTCGAAAAGTGTGCGAGAACGTTGCTAAGACGTCGGTACAGCAGGACGTGTATGAGTATAATATGGAAACGTCTATATATTTTGTGACAGTATGCATAGCCACGTATTTACGCGAGCTACGTTAAACACACTTTGACTTTTGTCTCCCCATGGCCTCTCGAGCAGCTTCTATATCTGCCATACGTACCGTAGTATATCTCCGAAAACTTTACCGAGGGATGTTCGGTATCCCAAAGAGAAATGGGAAGGAGGAAGGGAGAGAACGAAAAAGAAAGATAGGCTTCGTGTAGTTCTTCGTCACTCGTTTACAGATATTTTTAGAAAAAAACACTTTTGGTAGATGCAGGCAGTTTTACATATTTCAGGAAAGAACGCTATGACGAAGAGCACAGCTACTGGTATTTCGGCCACACAATACGAGGGACGAGAAAAATCTTCTGTATATGCCAGTTGCTTCGTTTATAACCAGAATATATGAAAGTAGGGCTGCTACATTCCCTCTTCATAAACATAACTCAATTGCTAAATGTCAGAAAGACGTATTTTTCATCACTTGGCACGCGAGCCTCACACCCTTTTAAAATTTCTCTACAAGGATTACAAGAAGGCAGTCCCGGTGACTGTCGCAACTCGCAGACTGATCTCTATGTATAGACCAACGACGTTGATCCCTCATTACGGAAGTAAAACCATGAAATTGTTTTTTTTTTCTTTTCAAAAGTTGAAGAGATCCGTCGCGTTCGCCCGTCATCGTATTTGAGAAAAAAGGGGATATCGAAGGGAAAAAGCATTCAAAATGTAAGCGACAGAAAAGAGCAGAGAGAAAAGCGAGGATCCTCGGCGCAAATTACTGAATTAGTGATTGTTTCAAAAAATACCAGATTCTTTAAAATTTCCTTCCTTAACACGACAGCAGCGGAAAATCTCGTACACAATGGTTGATCGAGAATAATTGTTGCACCTTTGAATATTGAATGAAAAATTCGTCGTTGCGTAACTGCTGGTGGTGGGAAGGCGAAAGAGACACGGAATCGATGCAATCTGAATGGCGAGCACGAGCGAGAAAGAATTCCAAGCTCAACCGCAACTGGTTTTCTGCGAGCGTAGCATGAAGAGATGGGCAGTAGTTGTGAGAAGAGAGGGAAGATAGTTCCTTCGATATGATAAATTGGCTGTTTATGCAAATTATTCGCTAACTTGCTCTTGGCACACGTTTGTTAAATATATACACATGCACAGATATAATACAAATAAAGCTTGATAACTATATAAATATAGCAGATATGCATTGAACGCCTCAGTAGCCCGAAGTTGTATGTGTTTGAGTCTCTCTTCTCGTGCTCGTGCTCTGGATGTCGCACACAACGATGTTTTACACGAGAGCGAGCAACGAGAGTCCACCTGCGAGCATGTAAAAAGGTGTCACGCGATAATCCTCGGGGCGAGTAATTAAATGCCTCGAAGGAACGTCCTCAAGTTGATTTTCCAGATAAACATAGTACTCTCGGTTGTTCCGTGTGCATTCTGCTTATTACACCACGCGCTTCTCGTATTCTGTGCTTATCGTTTACGTATTTCTCCCTTCCCTGTGTCTTCATATATCTGTATATTTACATTACATATATTACATATATTTCTACACGTAGATCGGAAGATTGAAGCAAAGATTTTCCAACGCTCTACAGGTTTGGATATCTCTGCACGTCACGTGCGTGAGCATGGTTGATCGCTAAGTGATCTACATCGATAGCCTGAATAATGATTCAGAAAGTTTACCCTCTTGGTATCCGCAAATTGCAGAAAAAAAAACGTACAGAACCAAAAACATTACCTACGAAACGACAGCCCAGAAAAGAAATAATTTCTGCCATTTTCTGATTCATTTTTCTATGTCATTGTTTTTTTTTTCTTCTTTTTTCTGAGATAGAATGCGAGATCCCTGCACTATGTGGTCTTTGGAGTATGTTATGTGCCAAAAAATAAATTCTAAAAGAATCAGTAGCACTCTCGGTGTATGCTGTAGTTTTTCTTTTCGTAACGTTTATGCCGGGGGTACTTTTTTGTGTAACATATACGCACGTACGAGGCTTGCGCACCCTTCACGAGAGCACGACAACGTCAACGAAGAAGAAGACGACGACGGAAGGACGTCCGCATTACGAGTAAATATTTGAAGATCTCGAGTCGTTTCGGGTGGAGTAGAGATCTCTCTCCTCATAAAAACGGTGCTGGTATATTAGCAGCATATACGATGGCGAATGGAGCACGTACGGAGATCAACGTGTGCGTTCTCTCTCTTCTTCATTTTTTTTCTATTTCTCTCTTTCTCTCTCACTCAGCCCCTTTCGCTCAGCGTGTGTCTCGCGTGGAGAGACTCGCGGGGGATTCCCAAACCGCGAGTGTGTACACGCGAATACGCCACATATGTGCGGTCTCTTCAACCTCCTCCTTCGACCAAACGTATATACCATGTGACAAAAGTTATGCTCCAAATGCTAAGAATTGTTTAATCACCTTCGATGTAGAGAAAACTATTCAGCAATTTTTTTCATTGGGTGCGTCATTGCTGGGATGTCAACTGAATGGTCAGGGCTTTTATTCATGAGAGCTGGAAAATCAGGTCATGCTTTTTCGACTGTATACTTCGGGTAGAGACTAACAGGATTCGCTGTAACTATTCGACGAATATCCCGCGAGGCTCCCACTGTACGAAAAAAAAGACCGAACACTTTTTTCATAATTTTGTAACCTACTCATTCTTTGGACCTTGTGCACAACTTTTGGACCACTGTATATATACGAAACTTGGATGTTTATACGCAACCCCCGATGCAGATGCGAATCCGTATACGCTTTTTTAATTCTCTCTCCGTCTTTTTATTTTTTCGCTAGCAGTCTTATTGGCTCAGCGAGATAAATAACTATGGGACTGTATGGGGGAATTTACGCGCGTTGCAAAGTAATGGCATATGTCGTCGTGCATATATTTGCGCCTGAGAAACATCTTGAGTTTGTTAGGGAAGAACGCCCCGAAATGTTTTGTTTATGATTGATCGTCGTTTCTTCGACTGCGTTCAGCGCTTTTATAGCTCATCGTTGAATTTTGTGTAAAGCTTGCCATACAAATTAGACGACGGATTACATTTTTACCCCTGCGGAAGCCAATTCTGTCTCCTTGGACACGGGATACTTTAAATCTAAAATTGATCGTAGACGAATCTAAAAATTTCTCGATCCTATCATTCGAGAGTCTTCGCTTAATCCTGTGGCGATCCGAATCTTCTATTTTCCCAAGGTTGCGAATTATGAATGAGACGCGGAGAGTTTTTCCAAAAGTAATTGGAATGCGTCGCACGTTGGAGTCTGCTCCCAATTCCGGAATAACTTTATTGAAATCTTCGACTAGATAGACACCGTAAATGTTCGCGGATTCAATAGCCGGTAACAGTCGCAATGCAATGAGATAGACTCGAAAATTTCTAATTTTGAATACTTCCATTTTAGACTCTACCCCTTGCTTAGCAACGCTTTCGATTCTGATTGGCTATTAATAATCCATCCACAAAGTGTAGAGATTTAATTTATTCATCACGCGTTACTGTTAATTATAAATCAGTCATTTCTGTAATTAGAAAAGAGATCTGAAAAGAAAATGAGACTTTGTAACGTTTCCCAAAAATCGATTGCATCGTGTTCGATCATAATTCGTTTCTTCATTCTTTCTGTCGAGATATTAAATGTACCGAGTTGCCGCGCGTTTGTTAAAGGCCTAAAACGTGAGATTGATTTTCAGGTCATTCGGTGACCAGGATCTGGAGCAAACGAGGATATAAGCTTTACCATATAAAATCGCATGGGTGCTGGCTCAAAAGTACATCTTTCTCTGTTAGATCAGATTAAAACGAATCTCAGCAATTACGTAAGCGCGCAGACCCGTCCAACTACACGTATTCAATGTATATTTACATGTTGTATATGCTTCGTAATTGTGGAACCGTATATTACGTGCTTCGACGCAGCGATGCACATTGATGGTGCAGAATCCACAGATATATCTCGTCGTGAACGTACATCATAAGGTCTACGATAAATGAACAACAGATAAATATAAGTAGATTTTCTTGTCAAAGTGCATCGCGGGATTGTTCGTTAGAAATATATCATCCGAAACTCCATGAAAGTAATGTGACGCTTAAGAGCGAACAAATATCAGCTGCTCGTGTATATATTGTGAGAAAAATAGCTAAAGAATTATTTATTGCTTAAATTTCTTTGATAACTCGAAATATTAAATACGGTTCGTAATTAACACTCGATCTCGACTGCATTCTTAAAAATAAAAAAAAAGATTATTTCGAAAAAAAAATCGATTAAATTTTATTCGATAGACGCACTCCTCGATCGATTCATATTTTTTCTGGCTGTGATGTTCTTTCTATAAAAATCACACTTTAATTTGCGTCGGATTTAGAACTCGTTTGTACTGCATCAAATAGTAAAGTGTATTAAAAA
This sequence comes from Hyposoter dolosus, assembly GCA_963921915.1. Taxonomy (NCBI): domain Eukaryota; kingdom Metazoa; phylum Arthropoda; class Insecta; order Hymenoptera; family Ichneumonidae; genus Hyposoter; species Hyposoter dolosus. The sequence goes on along the minus strand of OY998135.1, from coordinate 10,228,872 downwards.
AAAACCTCTGGTCCAAAAGTGTGATAATTGATCTTTTGAATAATCGAAGGTGTAGAAAATTCAAATGGCAAGAAGAATAAAGTATCGATCGTGGAATTTTATATACGAAGGGATGGTCTTCTATTCGATCCGAGGAACCTCATTTTCTCAGATTACATAAACAGCGCATAAATAAATATAATATATTGTTCTTACAATCTCAATTGCGCAACGAGTGAGAAAGAGAAACAAATGGTATTGGTGCATTAATGTTGGTCGTCACGTTGGACGCGAAGGCCATTCGCGGCCTTCGTTCGAATAAATAATACATTTTACCCGTTCGCAACCTTTTCAAACCGATTTGATGAATATCCACCTCGCGATAGGAAAAGTTCACGATATTACTGTATCTCAAATAATGTATATGCTCACATACACTCATATACTTATGAGTAAACGTGGATACGAATGGCTATGGCTCTTTCGAAACACATATACACGCGTGTATGTATACATTTATATATGTATAATTATATCGTACGTGTATCTATGTGAAATACTACAAAGGTACATATACAATTGTATTTATATATACTGACAAACGAGGCCGATTATAACTCGCGGGTCGCGAGTAGGACGTCGAATTCTCAGACACGCCGAGCAAACTCTCGCACATTCTTCTTCGCGATCCGTAGGAAAATGAGTTGTACAGAAATAGTTTGGAGGGAGAACAAGGGAAAGAGAGAAAGAGAGAGAAAATACCCAAAGGTCCCAAAAGTTCTCGTTAAAGTATTATGTATTATTGTAACAATGGATTTCGTTACTAGATTTGGAATAATTATCATTGATGTCTAAAAGTGTGTGTGTGTGTGATTTGGACAAGGAAATATTTTCAATAAATTTTCTTGAGTAACGCGTAAAATATGATCGTTCGAAAGAATAAAAATTGTATTTAGGAATTTGGAATAAAATGCACGTGTTCTCGAATGCATTGGTTTTACAAGTGCATCGGAAGACAAGGGAAGAAGAATCAAGATTGGAAGTTTCGAAAAGACGAACGATCCCCGGTTCGTTGGTCGTACTTTTCAATGAAAGTTATGACCGATAAGGGAGATAAGGTCCCGCGATCTCTCGGGACCAGACAAGCAGAAACATACACCTCGAACTCTGCGCGTTGCCTTTGCTCTGAGAAAGGAAAAATATATGGCTAGTATGTTTTAGATATTGACGGGAGAACAAGAGAGAGGGAGAGAGAAAATGAGGAGTTCGTGTACGTCGAGAGACTTCTACGTGGATCTCGCCGAGGCATTATGTTATATAGGTATAAATAACCGAACGGGAGCAATAATACGTAATAATATATCAGTCGGGATTTTAGTGCTGCAGCTAGGTCGCTCGGCCCTAAGGTCGTAATTCATAGAGCATCTCACCCACGCCAAATTTTCTTTCTCCCTCTCTGTCCAGTCTCGTCGAACGTACACTGTACTTGACTAGCTCTTTCTCATTTTATTTTCGATTTTTTTTTCTCCGACTGCCCCTCGAACACATCGAAGCTCGCTTTTCCATTTGGTTCGTTCGCGACTCACGTCTACGTCGATATGGAATGCAATTTCACCGACAATTTTCTGCTTTTAGTTTCCGAGTAGTTTCCGTACAAAATGTTGCGTAAAAATGTTATTCACTTTGTGGCGATGATTCATAGAATAATTAACAAGACGTTCGTATCGTTCAACGATTCCCAATGATGCCTGCATTAACGATTTTCTTCTTCGATCGTCGCGGACGATTTATTCAAAGGAAAAAAATAAAAATACAAAAAAAAACATTTTTCTTGCGTTGCAATGAAATTCTTTTGGTCAACTCTACGGAAATAGGTCGTCGGTAAATCAATAATTACAGAGACTAACGTATAGGGAGGAGAGAAAAATCGCTGAATCTTGAGCAATATGGAAAATTGAATTTTTCTCTGAATGAAAAGTTCCCTCGTGAAATTTGTCGGAGAAAAATCATGCTGGTTGGTTTCGAGGAATGAAAAGAAGGGAAAGGGTGGTTGAACTTTTTAGCGAGTGTACGAAGCCAATTCTGTAATCGCAAACAACCCCATCGAGTAGAGAAGCTTGTGCTTTTGGTGGAGATCTGAGCTTCGCGTTTTACTCCGTAAGAGAGAAAGAGATCGAGGGAGAAGGGAGGAAAGGCGAGAGCGAGAGGGTTGGAAGTCGCCAGATTTCATCATAATAATTTTCCAAGCCATTAAATCGTTTGGCCTCCCTCGTGATCCCCAAAAGAGAGAGAGAGAAGAAAAGAAGAGACGTACCAAAATTCGTGCAAAGATCTGCTCTTGCATAAAGAACGTGAAAAATCTGCTTCCTCTGTGTCGTTCGAGACAAGCGTATATAGAGTCGACGTTACAGTTTGTAGTAATCGAAATTGGCGACGACGCTCCACATATACATATACACACATACATATTTCAATGAAATGGTCGAAAAATAAATTATAATTTATAGCCATTGAAAATTTTCAGCACAATTTCTATGCTTTATTCGCAGTAACCGTCGAAGATGAAATTCTTCAAACCAACAACAACTGTTGACGTTATTTTTATGGGATATTTTAATCGTTTTTTAATAGACTCGATCGAACAATCGTTACAATGAAAATGAATTTAATTGACCTGGAGAGAATTCTCTTAGAATGATGTCCCGCGAGGCAACAATTGAATTGAAACAACGATTCAAAAATACAAATAATTCCATACATCACTCGGTGATTCAAGTTGCTCCAAAAAATTCATTTCTACTTTTCCCTTCCATGTCCGTCGATTTTTCTATCATACGTACCAAAAATTGCCAGTTTAAGGAGGCAGGAGGTTCGATTCTTATATCTATATATATATTCTTAGCAATATTTACAGTCTTGAAGCGTGCCGAGCTCGGCACCCGAGGCATTAATATTATATTATATCAATGAGAGTATATTGATACCTAGGAGTAGAAAGCTGGGCAAGAAGTTGGTTTGCAGGGGGTGGGAAAAAGAAGGTTTGAAAAATCGAGTGTTATGAGGGGTGTAATGGCAAACAGAGATATCGGCGCCACTACGATGCTTCGAGAGTTTCGTGTTGCTTTGCAAACATCACTTCGCCTCATCCTCCTCCCTCGCGCTTCACCTCGCGGTTTGCCTTCTGGCCTGGGAGGCAGAATCTCGCTATAGACAAATATCTATAGATATATAAACCGATATCCAAACGCGGGGGTTGAATTCGGCGCGTCTGTTTCACTCACTCGCACCTTTATCGCTTTTCATCCCTCTGCCTTTTCGCCCTTTGCTTCTATCGAAGCCACCGCGCGGTAAGCTTTCTGGCCAAATACCCTGGGGATCAAATTCCATACAGAAACCATGAAGAACGGTTATACATCCATACCGTAATAATAACTTGAAATCTCTTTCTTTTCTCTTTCTCCCCCTTTCCTTCATTTTTCCCTTTCGTTCTTGGTCAGAAATATATTTGATTTGTTTGTAGTTCAGCAAGCTTTCTATCCTGCTGAGCGAAAAAAAAATCCCAGTTTTCTTGGCTACGCAAACGCTTCTACAATTTCTGGCTGCGGTTCGAAAAACAAAATCTTCAATTAAAAAAAAAAGTGAAATTGGTAATTGTTATTGACGCGCAGTTCTCATTTTTTGCATGCGGCGATTTTTATACCGCGCAGTTCGAACGACTTGACCCAACGATTTTCAATAAATCTTTTGATAATTCGTCACACTTACCGATTCTCGTAACTTTAACTGACGAACGAAACTAAGAAAAAAAGGTGGACATGCCGATGTGTTGGAAAAAGGCGAAAGAGATGGGGCAAGAAACACGAAAGTAAAAGCATGGAAAGTAGGGCTCTTCTTACAAGACTGCCTACTCTGGTTATTCAATTACCACTTAAAAGTATTAGTATTGGGGTTTTATGTTCTACATACATGTATACATGCTTACGGAGAGTCAAAAGTGGCAAGGTCAACACGCCACTGCCGAAGAAGTCGAAGAGAAACGATGAGGAGGAGGAGGAGGAGCAGGAGGAGGACGACGACGATGTCGAGGAGTCCCTGACTATTTTCGTGGCCATTTTTCATGGTGCCGAGGCGGCGTGCGTGTCAGGAGCGATCGACCAGCTAATGACCCGACGGGCATATCAGGCCCGTGCATCGTGTGAAGTTTCGTTCACGAGAGCACAGTTTTCTCATTCCATGCTCTCCCACAGATATTCTATATATTGTTTTAATACCCAGCGTATATATTTGTATAAACGTACGTGTATATTTATTATCATTATTGTGTATGGTGTGGCAAAGCAAATTCGTTCAAACACTCACGACAATCCGAACTCCAGCGCCTGCTGATTTCGTTAGCATTGCTTTGCTAATAAAAAAATTATACAACAAGTTTTAGAGTTGAACAAATTGGTCGCTACGTGAAAACATATCGTGTCGAAATCTTGGTTTTGACGTTTTCAGAAGGGGATTCTAAATTCTTGATCGACTTGACACATTTTTCTGATGATGATACAATGTTGAAGAAAAAGATTTTTGTTCTCACGGGAAACTCGATGTTTTACCGTCGGCACGAGCGCGTCTCAGATATTCAAAAACGTTGAAAATATTTGTAACAACGAATTTCCCCCTGGAATAATGTTTTATGTAGTATTTTTTGGGCTCCTCACATGTTGACAGATTCGTCAAAAGATTGAGTCACTCGATTAATTTCGATGAAGCAGATTTTTTTTTGATTTCGTTCAAAATTTCTGTTCGGGGTTGATAAAGGTTTTGTTAAGATTCAGGAAATTTTGCGGAATTTTGGAAAAGGATCAATATTTGCTGATGAGCTTTCCTTCTTCCGGGATCCTTACGAGACATGAGTCGTTTCAAGGGAATAAACGAAGGCGATATTCGTAAGTCGCGGATATGTTATACGAGCTGGTGGAGGCGAGCACCTGTCTGTTTAATCATGTGCCATCATTTAGCACCGTTACCGGAAGTCCAGAAAATGATCGTTCTTATGTTCTCGCTTTCTTCGAATCGCTCCCTGCTTCGGTCTTTTACAGAAGAAGTGTTTTGATAACTAAAGGTGAAGGAAAAAACGAGTGTACCAGTATTTTTTCAATTACACCGAAACACTTCTTACGTATCTATATCGAATTCTGATTGCATATTCCGCGCTTTTTTTCAAAACTCGGCGACACCTGACTCTCCAGAGAGGTTCAAAATATGAAAAAAAAAAAAAAAAAAACAGTTTCCAAGTCACTCTGTTGTTGTGCCACTGTAATGGCCGATCGTAAGAGCACACGGTATAACGAAGCAAATGTCTTCGCGAGGAACTCGCACCTGTCCCGACCTCGGTGAATCTGCTTTGGAAAGTGGCGTACAGGAATTTCGTTACGGTGAGATTAAAACAAAACAAAAACTGCGAATTGTGTTTTGCAAAGCCCCGAGGATCGAGGCTTAAGTTCGAAATAGGTCACACAGGAGGCTTCGTTTTTTTTCTTAAAATGCCACTCTGACACTTGAACCATCGTTTACATACAATTTTTCGTACAATTTCATTTTCGTCATTCTGAAATAAATAGAGAAAGCAATTTGGAACAATTGGCTTAGCTCCCACGATGAAAAAATAGAATAATATTCGATAAACTTCGGAAAGAAACAATTTCAAGTTCGAACGACAAAATGGAACAAATGTCTTGAATTTTTGTCCCGATTGATAATTTTCTGATGAAAAATTATACTCGCGATTCGATGATGTTACGTAATGAACGAGGAGGTTGCAAAATGCGCGAACATCATACAAATAAAGTGTGAAAAATGAGGGACCAAGTTAAGTTGAGATCTCTCGTGCATCGTTTTAGTCCCGTAACGCCGTCGGAACGAGAAACGTAGAAGCGCCAGCATTTGGCGTTCTCGCTCTTTTCGTTTTTCTTGCTTTTGTGGACCACATTGCCCCGGACCACGGAGAATCTACGAGGATTCTATTTTTGTGGCGACGCGTGTGCAGTGTATAGTTGCGAGAACTAAGCATTTCAGACGAATAGTCGAGCATACAATAGTGACGTGTTCGATGTCACCAGGAACGTGCTGCATGGTGTCTCCACGAGAAAAAAATAAGAGTGAGAAAAACGAAATTAGTGAGAAATAAAGACGCACCAGCAGAGTGGCAAAAGCCAAAATGACAAGTACTTACGTAGAAAGACAGAGAACGAGAAACAAAAAGTAAAATACAAAAAAAACAATATATATATATATATATATATATACGAAAGAGAACGACGAGACCACGAGGGAAAAACATTTATAGGTTTTCTCTGAGAATCAAAAAGGCACAACTGGACTCCCTGGACGTCCTAAAATATAGATAAGAAGCGCTCACTACTTACGATTAACAGAAAAGTGAGGAAATGCTCTTGACCTAAACGAGATCTCGTATAATTTCATAAATATTGACTTTTACTTATGAAGGGCGTCAAGTTTTTTGTGAGCAAAAGAAAGACTGCAAAATTCGATTGGTGCAGATTGTCAGTGTTTACATTGTATCATGCCTACAGAAACAATGTATCCGTTCCTGATGTTTCGCGAAAGCATCGTGCATCACTGACGAGCGATGGAATTTCTAAAAGCGCGAATGAAAGATTAAATGATAAAGGAAGAACGCGTTGATGAAAATCGAGAGACCCTCATTATCGAAAGCTTGGCCGAGAATAAAAATACGTAAATGCTAAGGGTTCGCATGAGAATACAAGAGACAGTGGCGAGAGACACGTGGCGGGTAGGAATAAGAAACGGGGGTCGATAAATCAGAGAACGGACGGGACGTTCGAACGCGTAGATCACATAGTGCGAGACGCATATCGTCTCTCTCTCTTTTCTTCGCGCCTTCTAAGTTTCATTTCAAGAATATATACAAAGACATCCACACACAGATACACAGCCGCGCACCCCCAAACTTTTTATTTTCATTTAGCGAGAGCGTGTCTACTCGAAAAGCGGCCGAAACGAAAATAGCACACGAGGAGAGAGAACAAGCGGTCCCGGAGTCCGAGATCGGGCCCCTATATGTTCCAAAGAGCATTATGGTACTCTCTCCTCTTCGAGTGTATACATCCGTAAGTATATAGCTGTAAAGCAGTATTAAATTGGTTTAGAAAGAAAAGGGAGTAAAGAGCGCAGTAAAAATGAAGAACGGAGAATGGCAGAGACAAGAAGACTTTTAATCACACGATTTTGTGCACAAAGTTTAGCGACTTGCGACCTTCTCATTGTCGGTAGTCGATCTTTGTGTGTGAACTGTCTGTGCATGTGTATTCGTGATGGGTACTTGATTGTTTCATACAGTGCGCACTTTCGTGAAAGCAACGAGTGTGAGAAGCTTTGCGGATGTATAATAAACTCTGTATTCTTTTGCCTCTTTAACTCAGCCTTCTTTGTGTATATATGCACACACGTATATGTATACAAAAGGAGGGAGAATACGAAGAGGTAGTGAGCAATCCGCTGATGCATGCTACACAATTGTCTGTGCGATCCGAGAATCTCTTTTCCGCCACGCGCAATATATGTTTATCTATATACATTCGTATACTCTTCTATACATACATTCGTATATACAATCATATGTAGGAGCTTGATCTCTCGCAGAATGACTGAAGCATCCGCTCTCCCGTATCCCATAACGCGTGCATTATACTGTTACTGCTCTTGATCATCAGGCTATTCTAATTAGAACTCCAACTTGTAGGGAAATGTCAATTTGGAATGTCGTTTATTCAGTAGAAAAAAAAAATGTTGTATAGTTTTAAAAAATGAAATCGAATGGACGTAAATACGAAAAAGGCCACAGGAGCGAGTGTTTTTAATGCGTGTTTGTAAATCGTTGCAGAACCTTCGAAAATATAATCGGTTCGGTTTAATTCGCGTATATCTGGATTTAAAACGAAAAAAAAAGATAAGGAAAAACGTGAAATTTGGCTATCAGCACGAGCCTCGTAGAATACACATATAACCAAAATACACTCGCGGTAAACGAGAGCGAGTGAGATAACTTGAGATTATGTCTTGCCGAAGTAGGGATACAAACGTTGTAACGATATCGATATCGTTATTGAGCAAAAGGTCCGAACGACGATTTTCTCTCGTCGTTTTTCGAACGAGCGGGAGATCTCGACTGTCGCGAACGGTCATATGTGGGTATTGTGTGAGCTCACGGTATATTATACACCCTTCTGAGCTTCCGGGCATTCGGGAAAGAGCAAAAGAGCGAGAGGCAACAGCAGGAGCGAGAAGTATCTCTCGGGAGTACCCGCGAGAGATTTCACGTTTCGATCGTAAAAGCGACATCGAATCGAGAGAAGCAGCGATCCAAGTAACTTCTCCCGATCTCATCTTCCTTCGTACCCTCTCGTCCTCGAACATTCCCCCTTATAGCGTGAATTCTCACATCTTTTTCGCTACTCTGCTGCCGTACAATCTCAACCTTTTTTTTTTACTTTTCCAACGCACCAACAAATTTTCGACCATTACATTGTCCTCTTCAAACACACGCTCGGGAAAAGAAAAACTGAACAATACTTTTTTACATGTATGGAACGTTTCTATCCAAAAGGACCACGATTTCTGCGTTTTCTGAATCCACTCGATATTTCATTGATGAATGGGTGGCCGGTATGTAGCTCCAGAATTATGAGAATGCGGAGAAGAGAACGACAAAGAAATCTAAATTATAATAATTTTATGATTTTTCGAATTTTACGAAAAACTGAGTTTTTTGAAAAATCGTCCAACCTCTCTAGTTTCTGCGAATTTTGTAAGATATTTTGTATAAGTCTGTGCTTCCTCTTTACTTTCTAGAAAAGTTGTCGATTATATAATTTAAATGCAAATACAAAAAACGCCGCGAATTGAAATTCGCAAAGTGCTTCATCAAGATGCTCAAGATGCACGGTGCTCAAGCTCCCTTTATGAGGAAGCCAAAATAAAAAATATAAGACTTGAGTATCGTGCATCTTGAGCATCTTGAGGAAGCAATTTGCAAATTTCAATTTTTTTTTTCTATGATGCAGCACAAAATGTCGCATTTTCTCAAAATTCGCCGTGTGTCAAATTCATGCCCGTGACTATCAAAAAAAAAAAAAAATGGTGTGGAAATTTGCGTGATGACTTTTAAATCCAACGATAAAGTGCATGGCTGATCTCGAAACGAAAATTATCGCCCGCGGCATTCTGGGTTTACGTCTCTTTTAGAAAAAGTGAAAGAGGAAAAAAGAGAGAAATTATGAAGAAAATAAAATAAAAAGACAGTTGAAATGAGAAGCGTCTGGAGCCACGTATAGTTGTAACCATAGAGCATAGAGGCCGTCGATCACGTTGGCGCGACAGTCATCGTATAGCATATAAAGCCAAACGTGAGAAGGAGGATGACGACGAGGACGACGAGCCGTGGCTAATTGCTGCGCTCCAACAAAAAGCTCATTCCCGCGTGTGCGCGAACGTTCAAGACACGAGGACCGAACTTACCGTACACGAACATTCAAGGTCTTCTACGTATAAGCGAGTAAGCATACCCACACATCGAATACAGCTGCGCATTTTGCACATTATTGTAAAAGTTTCGACGTGGAAATAAAATCGAATAGCATTCAAAGTTTCCTTTCGTTAAGCGAACAGCGGAATTTTGAATAACTATGCTATGAAATATTAGAAATGAAGGGTTTGTTAATATTATTATGCATTTTGCGAAGACTCCTTAATACGATTCTAACTCCCAATTGGCCCAATTGACGAAAGGTATAAAAAAAGTTTAAAAAATCTACGAAAGGCTGTAAGAACCGGAAGTGGAATACTAAATGGCCATATATTTTGGTGCTTCGTGTATCGAAGACCCACGATACAATAAGATACTAGGACGACCGGGTTTGGCAGTAGAATCCTTTCACATGCGATAAATCCAAGTTAAAGGATTGTCACTTGTGGGGTCTGGCACGTTTCTCACCTAGCAGGCATCTCCCTAAGGTTCAAGCGGGCCAGCGAGTCCGTGCATCCTTCTCATTCACGTAACGTACATCTACACACGTTTTTCATCCCTCTCTTATCCTCGTGGCGCTACGTCACAGCAGCAGCAGCAGCAGCAACAGCAGCAAAAGGAACACAACTATAGCTCAGAGGGTGTCCGGCGTGTGTGCACGCGACACCTGCTTCGCATTACCTTCTGCTACATGGCGAATACATACAATATATATAAGTATACGTGTGCATATGCAACACGAAAAGAAGAAACGCCAGACTCTCGGTTGCTGGTGCAGTGTCCACGGAATTAGATTTACGGGGGTGCAAAGTTTACCGAGTATCTCACACACGATTCACCCATGAAATATCGCAAGAGTAATGAGATGGACACAAATATCGAACAAAAAGTTAACCAGGATAAAAAACATAAGACGACAGCTCCGAATGAAGCAATTTTCAGACTTTTCAATTACCCCTTTTTTATAAAAGATATAAAAGCAGTAAATTCTTTGGCAAAGTAAGTTCTTGATATTAGTCGTGAATTTACTGTTGGGGAGATAGAACGGGAAAATTTGAATGATGGAGTAAAAGTCACAAGAGAATAGATACCGGGGAACCAATGAATATAAAAAAAAAAAATCAAGATAAACACGCCATTCTCTTTGTGCATAGAAACCATTGAGGCAGCTATAATTATCGATAGTTATTGTCCAACCTAATGGTTTACGATAACAATGGACATAATTTCCGACATTTTCTCACGTGATGGGTACGACTTAATAATATGCAAACAAGAGGATGACCTTAAGAAGAAAAAAAAAGGATTAAAACAATCGATGTGAGAATGGCATCAATCCTACAGTTGAGCATCAACGTTTCACCCCATCGATTACAAATCGTTCTTCGTTGCTTCGTGAGACTCAGATAAATCGACAAAAATCCTCAACGAATTATTGTGAATAAAATTCTTCCACGGATATCATAGTAGCAAAACGCTTCTCATTGTCTGTATTTGATAAATTGAGTTTAAACAAGAGTCTAATCAAAATAATCCGCGTCAAAAACTCGAAATATTTGTTAACTGAGTTTTGTTGGATCCCTTTGATTGTTACTTTCAATGTTAAGGATTCAAGACATACAGAGAACATTGAAGTTTCGATTTGTTTCGAGAAATTGGTGAAGAACGGATTAAGGAACAATTCGCTGTATGAATAAGCTGGGATTTTGATGGGAGTGTCATGGAGAGTTCCATGTTTGTTACTAGCTGGTTTAAATAATTGCCTCACAAGGTACAGATGTGTACTGCTCGGTGCGATTGAGCTTAAAGCCGATAAACAGCGCACAGAAGGAGTTAGACTGCGGTGCAGAGACACCGCTCTTAAGAGCGGTGGAGTGAACAAGGAGGAAGGGAGTTCGCGAGAACGTTCAACCGGTCTGCGACTCCCCCGAGACTGCGAAAACTCGCCCGTTTCATTTGGTTTGTCTGTTTGCCAGCAAGTATTCTGTATCCCCAGGAATCGTATATACGTATTCGTATTAATCGTTCTAACTTATTCTTTATACACGTTCGTATATACGCGATATAAATACTATGAGTACCGAGCGCGGAACGTCTGTGCGGATTCTGTTTGACGTCGAGATAATTCCTTTCCCGTTATAACCTCGAGAACAAACTCTCCCACAGAACAAAATGATATTATTTCCTGCAGCTTTTGCAACTTTTCTCACAGACTTGAAACCATTGCGGCGAGTACACGAGACCGGGAATCTCTTGGGTCTGTGTTAACGCGGATAGATTCGCGGTGATCGAAGTAAAAAGATGGTAAAAAATGAGGACGGTCGTTACAATTATAATTCCGGAAATTTCGAGTCGCATTCCAATTTTTTTCTCCAAATTGTTAAAGAGCTCAAAAAACTACATAGATTGTTGTTTGTTTCGAGAGTTTTGACCTATCCCACAACATTGAGGAGACGTTTAGATCAATTCGGGACTAAAAGTATGAGCATGAATACACGTACGTTTAAAGCGACTGCGGAATACACACAAACACACTCACCAGAAGTTACACGCAAGCGACTCAGGGACTGTGCGACGAAAATTCGATATCCCGGGGAAAAAAACGACAACAAAAAAAAAGAATGACGGTTCGGAGGGATGACAATTTGACATTTTTTTTTTTGACGAAAGGTAAGGGAGCGAGGAGAGAGGGAAGAGAAAAATTTTCTCGTATATTGCCGCAAAGGATATGGACCTCCTTTTCGGTGTACGTCCCGCGGTCACAGGATCTTATTGTCCGACTCATTGTCTGTCAAGGTAATCCTGTACGTACCGCAACTATACACGAATACATACATATTTCAACGGATGTGTGTGTATGTGTATATTCGTTTTTGCGGTCGTCTTGCGTTGAGGACCTGCGTCAAGGAGCCGACATAACGCCGACCGAGAAGATTTTCTTTGTAGTTGATATTTACATTCCCGTATGACATATTTCAACAGATATTTTCTTCCAAATTTCGAATCTGTCTTTCCATTAATATCAGAATTCACTGTCACAAAAAAATTAACATTCATGTAATCAATTAAGATTTTAATTAATTTTTCTCCATTTTTGAAAAGTTCGAGAGCGAAGTTTCCATGGAAGAAAGTACAACTTCAAAAAGAGAAAGATCATGAAGTAAAAGTCTGTCGGTCCAAAAACAAGCGAAGCAAAACCGGGAACATATTTCTACGCCCTAAAAAAAAATATCATCCTCTCCCCCGTTCTTTCTCCATTTCTTTTCGTTTTGTCCTTTCAACGAAGGGGACATTGGGACAAATTTTCCGCAACAAAAATTTCGAATAGGATATACACAGTGGTTGGTGGTCGTTCGTCGTCGAGTTTTGTCATTTGTGCTGCTCCTTCTCTTTTCTCTTTTTCTGCTTTCTGTCTGACATGCCCGGGGGTACAGAAACGTATTACAGTTTAAAATGACAAAAAGGAAGGTACTAATAATGGACGCACTATGGGATAATGTGAGCCTCGTACATATTCTTTGATTTTCTCTTAATATACTACACTCACACATACAGATATAGAATCCATGTGTATATATTGTATTATCTATAAACTGGTCCCAATATCGGGTTCGTCGTCGGTTTCGCCTGTATACACTATTATAGAGTAACGTATAGTACTTATACTCTCCGGGGTTATGGCTCCAGTGCAGTCTCCCGAAAACTCGTGTGTAAACACAAACTCCCCTCGATACCAGTTCACTCTGCTCTATTGCACTCACTCGGCTGCTGCAGCCTGTTGTAAATTAAATATACGTATATAGATGCGAGTGTGTATAGTGTATAAACATTGCCGTGTCGTCCTTGGTGAATTGAGAAGCCGCCGCCACTGCGAGACCGCGACATCCTGTCAATTCCGCGTTACACCAAAGCTGTGATACAACGCTGTGTGTTTGTGTGTATCTGTAGTTTAGATAAAACTACCCCTTAGGCATATGTTAAAAGATTTTTTCTCTGTGGGTTTCTGCTCTCAGCGAGTATAACTACTCGATATATTTATTTGGCACGATAATGCTCTCGTTGTCGTTTTAGAACTCGATCACATGGGTTTTCGGAAGAGCTGGAAAGTAATCTTCCCGTGATGCCCAGCAATCGAAATTACGGTATTTTTTTTTTCAATGATTTTGGCAAAAAAATGAGCGATTACGTCACTGCCATGTGAGAAATTAATGATTTATGGTTATTGGAAAGAATAAAATGTATAGAAAGAAAAATGGCGTTGTAGGTACGGCGGTAGGGCTTTGAGCTGTCCGACGATTGGATGTTGTACGTATGAACGGGGTAAGTGGCTAAAGGTATATAGCCAGAGGGTTGGCTGGACTGTTAAATAAGTATGTATGGCGCTGCACACACCCATGGCATATGGGATTATAATACACACGTGTGTTATAAAGAGAGAGGCGTGCTCTGGAAAGAGGGGAATATGTGGGAAGGAGAATGAGCATACGTGGAGAACAGAAAAGGAACGGTTCCCGTATGCCGTCCTAAATGTACTTGTACCGGTATGAGTAACGTACTCGTTTCTGCGAGCGAACGACAGAGAGAAAAAGGAGAAGAGACGAAGCGAGAAAGAACGGAAGAAAGAGAAACGACATTTAGGGGGTCGGTTGAGGTAGAGAGAAGAGAAAACGAGGGTCGTTGGTAGCGCGATCTATGTATACATATATAAGCATAGTAATACAACAGAGCGGACTGGGCGACAGGCCAGGATAGATTGTTATTGGCTGAGGAGGATTTCAACCCTTTCTATACGACCCGCCTCGCACATACGTATTACGTAAGGGTCTTCACTCGTTCCATTGCTTTAATATTCCCTGTCTCTCTTTCTCTCGTATGATATGCTAACGAGCAGCAGATCACCGTCCTGAGAAATATATAGATATAAAATAGTTCGAAGTATGCAGAAAGAGAGAGAGAGAGAGAGAGAGAGAGAGAGAGAGAGAGAGAGAGAGCAGTGAGGCAAGCAACCCCATTTTCCAAGGGTTACAAATCCAACGAGCAGGCGGAGAAAGATCGAGGCTGGGCATAGCGTTGGTCAAGGCAGCGGATACACAAACCTGCATGTATACATTTTACACTCATGTAATGTTGTATTAAATAGTGTGAATCAAAAAGAAAAAAAAATAGAATAAAATGAAAAATCGTTATTTTCGTGCTCGAAGTCGAGTCTGTTTTCTAGATGCTTAATGTGTCACACGGCAATTGTCAAAACTGTACAGGTATCATATGGTCAACGGGTAGAATATTTTTCAAAGTCTGGCATTGCGTGGACGAGAGCACTTTTGTTTTGAACTGACCATTAATTATTATTCCAAGATCGATTCTGAAATTTTGCTAAACCCTAATTTCGATGTCTGTGGCACGTGCCTGAAGTCCTCTAAGTCTGTGTTTTCTCAGTCGTAACTTAAGCCCTGTAATCCGTGAACTATCGAAAACTTACAAATATGCAATTTGCCATTTTTTTTACTCGAGAACCTCGTAAACAGAGTTGCCCATTATAGTTGGTTTTATAACAAGTTAATCATCGGAATAATTCTTGGAATAAAAATCGTTAACTCCCAATGGAAATGATTTGGGATCATGCTATTTTTCGGAATTCATTTCGTGTAACGAGTTCGGTAACTCACGGATTCACAATGAACTGATTTTCTTTACAATCCTGTCGTCCTTCTCCTTCTTTGCATGGTTTATCTCGTTTCGCCTTCCCGAAAACGAACGTTCGACTCCCTATACAATGTATCACATACGAACGAATAGAGCTTTGTGCTATATTTACTGTTGCGAAAAAAAAATTCCTCCCTCGCGTGAATCCCCGCAGACGAAACGAGAAAGGGTCGCGAACCAGCCAAGACACGTACGACTCGGATTTCTTCGCAATATACAGTCGGAGTCCGCATAATTTCATCGATAGAAAGAACAAAAAATTTGAGTGATTTCATTTTTGTAAAATCCTGAAACGTGCAGTAGGGCGGTGAGAATTCATTAATACCAAATTACGTGCAATTCTATAATCTGCAAACTATATTTGGGAACGTGTAAGAAAAAAATGATGGCTGGACAAAATATTCCATTGAATTGTGGAAACTTTCACTGTATCCATCGATACACCCTTCGTCATCGATATATGTGTAGGGGTGGAATGATTCCTATGAAATCGTACGTATTTACGTACGCACATATCAATTTCACGATCTCTGGCAAGTCTCATGGGGGAAAAAAAATCTCATGTATTTTGTGGGATATCGAAATGGAGATTTTTCTGTCAACTTTTACGCTGTATATTCAGAGAACTCACGGGAGTGCAGGAAAAATATAGTCATTTTCGTAGTGATCTAGAATTCTTCCAAATACGCTTTTTTTTTCTAAATGTCAAGACTTTGATCTTGTTCTGGAAAGAAATGAAAATATGTACCCGTTGTTTTTTACGGTATAAGCTCGTAGGAACATCATTACTGTGGAAATTTTGACTTGCAATAAAATAACATTTATTACCGAAACTTGAAGCGTTGATTTGTTTCACGTATTATTTTTTTGTCTGACTTTGAAAGGAAAGCAGGAAGCATCGACTATAAATAGAGAGCGCGTTGTATGTATATTCGCTATTCGTTTCGAAGATAAGGTTAAGAACGTGTGGGCTATGCAGAATACATAAAGCAGCTCGGAGAGTCTCAGCAGAGACATTCAGTTTTATTTTTGCCTCTTATAACTATATATTTGACATAAATTTATATACACACAACAAAACTCGAGCAACTCCGTGCGGCTAGTGCGGGGTAGTCGGTAGATGTGTGAATATATATGCAGAGCAAGCACGAGAGAATCAACTTTAATAATTGTGTATTCACTGAACGTGAAAGATAAGGATGAAAAGGTGTCCGGAAACGAGGCGTTGATTATACGCGAGCCTCGCGGTCGCACATTGTTGCTTTTTTCTTTTTTTTTTTCTTATTCCTCTTCTTATACAACATTCGTACATACAGATAAATATATTTAAATATGTTTGTCATTTGATCTCTTTAATGACATTCTTCGATATGAATTAGCCATTTGCGTGACCGCTGGTAACTTTCATAACCGTCATCGTTAAACTTTCATTCTAAAACTACGTTTTTTCATGACTGTCATCAAAATGATTTTTGAGTATATATAAATAAAATTTTTGAAAAAAACACGAAAGATCACAGTTTATGCTGCTATCAATTTCTGACTTTTGTCAGCAAACTGGCCAAATTATATTATTTGAACATTTCATGCACCAAAATCAATTAAATCAATAATAAATTAACTTTTGATTCACTTGACAAAAGGTGAATTCGACTTCTTTCCTAGGTAATGTCACCTCATAATTATTGCAGTCTTTCTCTTTTTGGAAATACATGAACGTCAAATTTTATCATGATCGCATGCATATTCGTATTTCCAAAAATAATACGACTATGTAATAATTATAAAGTGACATTATACGGGAAACAATTCGAATTCAACTATTCTCACGTGAGTCAAAAATTGATTGACCTTATAATTTAGCCCTTATTATAATTTTCAACAATTTTATTTTCCAGGTACCCTCAACCTGACAAATTCGCTTATTCTAAAAATACGAACTGCCGTATTTGCGCTTGGAATATCACCTATTAGCACGGACATGCAATTATACGAAAAAAAAATGTGCATCATATTTGCACTAGTCGTCTTATCGCGTGGATATACGTTGTCGGTAGCGAAGTCAAAATTTGTCGTAATATTGTCGTTCATAAGTTGATTCACTGTATAATGTAATTATGAAATCGATGTATCGATTGATGCAATGTATGATCGAATGTTCGATTCATTTTTGATGAGGTTAATTAAAGTTTTTTGAATTAATAAAAATGAATTCTGTTTGGTCGTGTTTGTTAGTCATAGAAAACTAGGGCAGGGAGAGGAGCAGAGACCGAAAGTATGCAGAGAGAGAGAGGAGGGATGAAAAAAAAGAGAGAAAATTTGGAGATGCTAATCTCTCTTAGTCTGTAAAGAGGAGTAGGACGAGGGGGAAAAACTATGTGCTAATGCGATCCCGTTTAGCCAAGTCATCCGGAAAGCGGGACACCCGCCCTGCTTTTGGTGCGCTGGTGAGTTTGTGCGTTCTTCGCTCGTCTATGTCTCCCTTTCGTATTCACGTTCCATACACGGGGCTAAATAGAGGTGCAGCTTCATTTTGAATGTATTTGATGCAGCACATTGGAGAGTTGCACACATGGAAAGGCATGTGTAACGAGTAGGCAAAAGTGCAAAAGGACGGGATTGAAAAAATGAAAAAGACGAGATAAAGCAAATTACACCCTTTTCATTCTCAGTTCTCTTTTTATAGCCATGGAGAAAACTCTGTGTATTACGTATGGTACGTACAAGGGTATGCGCGTTCAATTTTCACATGGAGACTCGAACCGATCGTAACGTTACGGCATCATGACAATGACGAAACATGATGAACAGATCAGCGACAGATTTTGCCAAGTTACTCTGTACATTGTATGAGCAAATGCAGGAGAGGGAGAGAGAGTGAGAGAGCAATTTTGTGTTAACCCACGATTGGGGTAGCAAAAGAGAAAACGGTAGGGCAAGTCCCCTATTAGTTTCTCATCAGCCCAGAGGCGAATGCATATACCGGTTGGTTGTCGTTGTTGCGGCTATGTACAATCCTATCGACGCCATTGTTGTTTCGATTGTCATTATTTTACGATTCCTCCTCATCTATCTCTTCGTCCCTCTCCTTCTCTCTTTTCATCCGCTAGGCGCTTTTCCCTCGATGATTTTCGAGTAAAGCTCATCGAACCGAAAACATTTGGACATATCGGAACAACTGCCCAATGTACAATGACGCTATTTCATACACGCGATGAGATTATTTCGTTTAATGCCTCGCGGGTACTTTAGTTCTTGGCATGGAATTAACACGAGCTACGTATACACATGCACAGATTGCTAATAGCAGGGATCTTCATGATTTGCAGTCTGGGTGAAACGGCGATATTCGTGTCATTTCATATCAAACTGACGATATGATAATGTCCTGGATTCACTTCACCTGAAGCGTTTCCCCACGTAACAAAAAAAAAGCGATATGTTTTTTTTTTTTGCCAAAATACTATGCAAAAAATTAATACATTCGTCTACATGGCGTTCACGTTGAATATCCATTCGAGATTGTTTAGCAAGAGCCCTTGTTTCTGCGATATGAGGAGTGATAAGCCAAAGAATTTGCGTACGCGTACGCGTGTTGAAGTTTGCACGCATGGTCTTCGGCGTGTGCTCACGAGTGCGTGCGAAACCGCAATATATATACGATCACGATACTACACATTTTCTCCCATAATATAGCGTGTACAAGACAAAGAAAAAAAAGAAGGGAGAGAGCGAAAAAAAAACAGTTCTACAGTTATATTGAACGTGGATATATTATATCGCGTGTGTGAACCGACGTTTGGATTCACGTCGAATTTGTAATCTCATACATATTCCTGGATCCGGGGGTGTGCTCGGTTCCGAGGCTTGCACCTCGGCCCCCGCGCAATCGAGCTGCTGCATATATGTCGAGAGGTGTACAGAGCACGGCCATTAGTTATACAGTTGTTGCGGGTCATCGTACACTTATCCCAACGAGACGCGGATTTTTCTTCTCCCTAATTTTTTTCTCTATTTACTCGAATATGTACTCGCATCGACACCGAGGGTGCTTATCCTCCCTTACGACTTTTGCGTGTTTCACTCCACTTTCCCTAAAACCTTCGGTTCGTTGGAGTTGAAGCGAAAACTAGGGTAAAAAATGACACAATTTTGAGAAGCAAGGGATAATCTTTGTATTGTCACACTAACCGCTGTGCGGATTCGGCCAGTGAAATGCGATTTGAAAACCAGGGCATCGAAAATTCAGGAAAATTCATTTCCAGCTCGTTTTTTGGCTAATTCTTAAACGTTTTTATTAAAAATATTGTCGAAACTGATATTCGAAACGAATAGACGAGTCTTGAGGAGCAATGAACTGCTCAAAGAGATCGTTTTGGGGGTTCGAAGATTAGTTACAACCGGAAAATCGAGAGTTTGACGGTTCAATATAATTAATACGGTAAAGTTTGAGAATAGAGTGAGAAATGAGTGGCAGCTCGCAATAAGCCCGAAGGTTCGTTTGGGTTTGGTTCGAGTCGCTTATTAAGCAAATACTCCTCGAAGTCGGGATCACGCCGGTCCCATCATCACGTTTCATGCATATAGATATATATTTAAATTTCGTTGCCCGTGGTGGTTGGCAGCGATGTTGGCGAAGGTGTGGTGATCGTGGCAGCAAGTAGCGGGGCTGATAACCCTTTCGCTTGCGAGGCGCCAAATAATATGAGACCCTTAAACGACGGCTTTTGATGTGTCATCGCTTCGGCGAACATTTTACGCACGCCTCGGCCAATTTGAACGGGTGCCCACACACCTACACAAGTCCATGCACACGGACGAGTATAGAGAACACATTTCAGCACCCGTACTATTCCGGCAACGAGCTACCCTTTCGAGCTTCCTCGTGAATTCTCTCCTCTCGTGAAAGCTTCGCGACTCTCTGGTGAACCTCAGTACAGTTATTGGCTACTTCACAGTCCCTCGCAATCTTAACAGCAGTTTCTGCTGATAAAAAGAGATGCGAGTATGTCAATAATTGTTTTTATCCATCCGGAAGAGCGGACAATCACTCGATCAACGCGATACATTGAAATTCATCGGTTGCCCCGACGCTAAAAAGGCCTTGGAAGCTTCTACCCTCAAAGAGCAAAAACGCCCTTCTATCATTTCAAACGAACCATCCTTCGGCTCTTTTCCTACAATTTGCACACCACGTCCCATCATCCCTAGTAGCCATTCCAACCATATCCCTCATAGTATTCCTCATCATCCGCATTCGCTTCCTGCTCTCGCGTCCGCACGCTCCTCCGTATTTGACCCGTAAAACCATCGCCCCTTTTACGCCCTTCGATATAATCCTTTGGCAATCCGCGTGCGCGAACACACACATACAGAACGTGTCATAATCATCATCTCACCCTATTTTACTGTCTCTTTATCATTCCAGCGTCCCTGTAATTGTGGATGGCATGCGTCTGATTGCATCAACGTTTTATTGAAGAGTTACGCGGATTAGCGTGACTCTCCGTAAAAGATGCATTGAAAATTCCTTAATGAACAAACTCGACGATTTATCGTTCGATAAATCAATAAATGGATGAATTTCCAACACCTTGGACCTTCGATCAGACTTGATTTCTTGAAAGCGTTCATTACGCCATCGATCCTCTCGAATTTGGTGCCAACGAAATTGTCAGAAATTCATTGAATCGCGGAAGCGTTAATGAATGTAAAAAAAAATATATATAAATTAGCCTTAGCAATTGTTCCTTGGACTGAAATCTCCGCGTGTTCAACAAACACAACCCACAAGTAGTTGCTGACGTAAAATCGATGATCGACAGCTGATTCCTCAAACAAACGGCACTAATAACACACACACACACACACACACACACACACACATATATTACACATATATGAGTTTTATAACCAAAAGTAGTATAGCAGTGAAAATTAAGGGTACACCGTATATTGCCTCTATCTCGCCAGGGACATTGAAAATATCTTCATTTGGCAAAGCTCCAATTGGGCTGGTGCCCTTCACCAATGCCAGTAAACGATGTACGAAATTGCTTTCCCTGCCTTTTACAAAATGAAATTAAAAAAATATATATTGAAAAAGGAAAGTTCACTCCCACACTATAATCGTTCGAATGAATGAATCGAGTGTGTTCCTCAGACTTTGTGCAGTCTTCTACACACAAAAGATTATCGACACAACTATTGAAATCGTCGACTTTGCTCAACGTATGCGAAAGATTTCGAAATATTTTCAATAGAATCTTTTCACCATAAAGTGAGTTAAAATCGAAAAACGGTCTGTACCAAATGAACTAATCGAAGAACCGGATCGTTGACTCTCGTTAAAAAACAATAAACACCGGAGACTTGTATAGTGGAGGAAAAGGACTCGAAATAAAATGAAAAGTGGATGAAGTAGCTCGACTGTTGTGCATATGATGAGGATACAATATATAAAATGTACGAAGGAGTTGAGTTGGTGACTCGTCGCCTCGTAAAGTTGAGGATGTACGGATCCATAAGTTAATAAACGCGAGAACGAGTCGTCTCATCCTCCATTGTCTGTCTCAGCCGCCATAAACGTGTACGACGAAGAAAAGAGGCTCATTCTCACTTGCCGGTTTCTTCAACGAAGCGAAAAACACGTGAATGAAAGTTATGACGCGACGAGAATATTCGAGGTGGATCTGGGCATGGAGGTCGCTTTTCTATCCTTTTATTTTTCTTCTCTCGTATATGCATATTAAGTGTGTAAGTAAAATCTACGTATATATAAAGATATTTATATTTAGATGGCCGGCTTGCATCCAATGTACGAGTGCCATTGAGTAAAAAAGACCGAACCCGGTGCTGATGGCTGAGGAGGAGGGCCGTGATTCTCCACGTCCTTTTTACCTCCGGCATAGTCCCAGGCATATCCACTTACATCCGACATTATGTTAGTCCAAGCCGCGTTTTCTGTCTATCCTGCTATCCTCTCCCTCCCTCGCATATCCCTCCTCTTTTTCCTCATCGTAGGTATAGATTCAGGGTCTGATAAAGACCCATAAGCACGCGTATAAATCGACTATACTATTACCGATCTCAAACTCCTAGATAAGTCCAGCGTTCATATAATAGAACATTAACATTAGCTATACTTATTTTTTTTTTTTTTAATTCGTTGACTTGTTTTCACTCAATTATCCAATTGTCAGCTTTGTTGCTCAAAACGTTTATGCAGTCTTGGTAAAAAAAAGAGACAAGTGTCGAGTCTCGCTGATCGCTCATATGCGTCATATGCTTGTTAAAAATGCCGTTTATTTTTTTGTATTTTTTCTCGAATATTTAACTAGTTACGATATGATATTTAGTCAACATTTTTGTGAAGAAATATTTGCACGGCCTCAGCTGAACGTTTGTATGAAAAAATGCGCAAGCTGCTGACACAAACTGGAGTGGATTTGAATTTTATTATTCTTTTGACAAGGAATTTGAATTTCACGAAGTAACTGTGCAGATATGAACGTTGTGTATCGAAAGGCATATAATTAGGCGACGTAACTATGTAAATTAGAACACTATCGGACGATAGTAATCTCTTATGCACCATATTATTTAGAATTGCTGTTCGAGTTTTCCAAACAAACGATTTTTCCTCATTTTTCAATTATTCCCGCGTTACAACTTAGAGGTCAATGGAGTAGCATTTTGTGTAGTGTGTAAAATCGTTCCTGTGCGTGGAGAACCGAGACGGACGTTCCCCCGGATCGGTAACTTCCGACGACGCACTTGACTTTTGTCGGGTTATCGACCGTGAAACGAGACACCTGCTCCGCTCCTACTTCGACATCGTCGAGACTTCGACGAAATCTACCTCTATCTTTCTCCCTCCCTCACACACAAACACACACACACTTTTATCTTTTTTCCTCTTCACCCTAGGCACACCTTAAATTCGATTCAACGCAAAAGAGACATCGCAAAGGGCTCTCGCGATATTGAGTCTCGACGCGAAATACGAGATGAAAATTGAGAAAAAAAAAAATTCATTAATTGAAAGTGAAAATATCAATCGATAGGAAAGCTTCATCTTGATGATGGCAAGAGCCAGCTGTTCGTGTATCATCGGTAGAGCGCAGTTAAACTTTCGTGGATGGGTAAAAATGGTGTGTATCGTCTGGAGCTGTGTACTGCGGAATCTCGGGACAGGAACTTCTTTCCAAGACGTATGGATGACGAGAAATATGACGACGTGCGAAAAGGGCACCGTGGGTATTACACGAAGCGGCACGTCGCGAGGATATAAACAGGACAAAAGGTAAAGTATTGAAAAATACGACGACGTCGCGAGAAATCCAAGCGACGAATGGGATCAGTCGTTCAGAGTGAGTGTAATTTTTTTTCGCTCTTATTTCCCTTTTTTGCAAAAAGAGTCTCACAAGAGCGAGTTTGAGCGAACCGCTAATTGGGCGCGGAGAGCGCAGCAGAGAGATCGCGAGCGGTCAAACGACGGCGTACGAAAAGTCGACGAGAGAGCAAGAGTGAGAGAGTGAGCGAAAGCGTTCAGCGCGGCTTTGTAAGAGAAGAGGAGAGAAAGAGAGCAAAGGGAGCACACAACTCGAGTAATTTGTTGCCAATTTCACGTTGATGCTTTTCTGCCTGGTAATATTGATGGTCGCGAATTCACGATTCTCGCGCGCGAATGCGAAAATCGCGAGAATTCCAAAAGGTAGAAAATGAGCACGTTGTCACACGCGGCATTGTTTTATATTCCCATAATATGGGCTATTCCATATAAAGTTCGATTGCTTTTGTCCCTGGTATTCTGAATCCGTGCGAGTTCACCACAATTACTGAATCGACGAGGAGGAAACGACGAGTGTCCACAAACCTCTGCATATAAGATTAAGTTCGTAAGCAAAAAATCAACGAAAAGCGTTCCCCCGATGAACTTTTCTTCTTATACGACTTTGAAAGTCCTGGACACACGAACTTTAAGAATTCTCGTCTTAGAAGCGTCAAATTGTACGTGAAACACCCTATGCATATTGAGACTAAAACGACTCTTGCTCGTCCGAAAAACCACGGATGGAGGAACGAAGTGAATAAGAATGAGAATTAAAAGAAAAAAAAAGGAAAAAATAAAACTGAAAATAGTATATGCATATAGCAACGTGCGTTATGTACATATATATAGCAAGGAATATGCGGGCGGCAAAAGGATCTCCATTTCCGCACCGCGACGCCCTGAGATGCACCGGTGGTATATATTATATGTCCAACGGTGACAAAAAGCGCGTCTCGCGCTGCTGGAATCGCGGAGCCCCTTTACGAAGCCAGTTATATCGAAAAATGAAAAAAAAAAAAAAAAAATGCACGAGCGCGCGGTATGAGAAAGGACTCGAAGGATTCTCCGGCTCAAGTGTTTGTTTAAAATATCGTTTGGGTTCCCGGTGGAGTCGTCGCCTCTCGAAAAGCTTGTGGAGGATCGAGAATAGATTTCGTCAATAATTTCGTTTTTTTCCATTTTTTTCTATCCGCCCATATTTTTTGTACACTTTTATTTCGCTTCGCGCTTACATACATATAAAGCTATTCGAATCTAAAACTTTGGTTCACCATTTGATTTATTGAGTCGATTTCGTCGAAAAGTCTTTTCATACGACCCTGAAGCCTCGTGAAAAAATTCAATCATTCACAAACCCGTGACATTAATCAAAAGAATACAAATTGTTAATTGCCTACGACCGAAAATTTCAGAATGCTGTGGTTTGTTCCATTAAAATAAATAATGACGGATAACAATTGGCCTAGAGACTTGTCACTTCTAATAATTATTGCTTGAAATAATCTTAATTACCATTTAAATCATTGCACGAACCGCATCTTGATCGAAATCTTCCCAATATAGTGTGTTCAGTTGCCATTTGACATTGATGGATGCGATACTTTTCTACTGTCTCAATCCACACTTATAATCCGACTTTTGTAATCTAGTGGCCTGAAAACTTGCAGTGATACCGTGTGCTACGTGCGTGAATGTGCGGGTCACAGCTATGCGCACACGTATCGTCAAATTGACACGATAACGAGATGAAACGAATAAAGAACGATGATTCACAGAGACATTGAAATATCGCGATTTTTTGTAGCTCGTGTCGTTCGAGCGAACGCAGCTCCAGGGTTTCCATGAAGATTAGCCATATTCTATGGATCGAGTAGCCGTTTTAATTCCGTCTTTTTCTTTTAGTCTGAGTTAATCGCACATGCACGTTTTGTCGCAAATCTACGACTGTGTACGCTCGCGTCTACCACGATAAACCGACAAGGGGAAAAGTTTTGCCGATGCCGTGCGAGCTCGCGATACGCACGATCCAGAATGATCTATACCTCCCGAGATTCCACAAGATCTCGGCACCATGATCGCTACAGCGGTGCCTTACACGCTTACCAGAAATAGAACAATTATCCAAACCATATTTTTCTGTTGCTATACATTTATTCATTTGTACGAGCTTTATCGTAAGAAAAAAATCATCTTCTAAGTCCGCCATCTTTCTACCTCAAATACTTACGGAATGGGAGAGACGAGGGACGAACAAACGAATAATACGATAGAAGCAGATTAGAATCTCGAAAAAAGTATTTTTCAGTGGAGTTACATTTGATACGCGATAGCGCAGAAGGCGGACTCGAATTTCATTCTTTATTTTGCCTTGAGACAATGGAAATGATCGTTGCGATTTTATTTATTTTTTTATAGTTCAAGGTTTTTCTCGGTTCTCCTGCTTCAAAAAGTAATGTATTATAATTCTAGTGAATTTTATTGAATGAAAAACTGTTGGTCAATGCGGTTGGTGGTAATTTTTGGTAGTTCGTCATCGCATCGCGTCACTTGAGAATTTCTAAAGGCTTAACGGATCTTTTCATCCTCGCGGGTATGTCTCGACTGTGCGAAACACATGCAGTTGCATCCGGATTGTCGCACTATATGAGCGAACATAATCGCAAGTATTCGCGCAAAACACCGCGCCCCCTTTGTACATTCCTTCGGGGAAGAGCGAAGGTCGCCAATTACCGCGGGGCCCCCTCCTTTGCTCCTCAAGGGCCGAGCAGGAAAAGATTTTTTTCTGGCTGTAATGGCGGTTTTGATGTTCCCGCGATCCTTTATGATCGCTCATATGTCAAACGTTTTTTATGACATTTGATTTAATTGCAACTGGTGCAAGTAAGTCCACGGTCTTCACAAACGTTCGAAAGTCTGTGTTTCATTAAAAATATTAATTGATCAATTAGTTGGTGAATTTTTAATTGATATCTCTTACGATTTGGCTTGTGGCGTCGAATTTTTGGAAGCTAGCTCGATTTGGTTTTTGTGACACCCTGTGAATCGTTCGGAATTTCATTGTCAAGATTTTGAAGTGAACGGGCTTAAGTTGCCACGTTTTAACGTCCCTTCTTTATCGTTTCCAAAGATTTTGTTCCAATTTTGTTTTTTCATCTCGTCTGATGTGAATCGCGAAGTTGAGAAAGTTTTTTTTCCATTGTTTTGCATGCGTGCCAGGACAAAAGATAGACGATCGATTGTAAAGTGAGATTTCGAGAACAGTGAACTCTGATAAATTTTGAAAGCTAACCGTTCTCTTTATAATAAACTCATAAAGACTCATATTTATCTGAGCTTTTGTTATATTGTCTCATTTTTTTGTTTGTTTGCTTGAAGCACGAAAGAGTGATGAAAATCTTGTTGGCTTGAGCACAAATATCTCGGATGTGAGAGCAGACGACGATTTTTTGATATTAAGATATATGTTTTTCGTCGGAGATTGTGAACACGCGAAAAGACTTCACAAGTCTTGTGACGAAAAATAAGAAGAAGGAGATGGAGGAAAGAAAAATGAAGAAAACGACGAGACCAGAGAAATCTTCGCTGCTAATCTTTGCTGTATATATATTAACGGGCTACTGGTATTATATAGTAAACTCTAAAAGTCCGTCCTTATATCCTTCACCGCGGGGGGTCACCTCCGCGAGAGTTTGGAACCCGTGCCAAAAAAAGCTCGATCGAAATTGTTCCTACCGCGTCCCTCTTTATACAGACGACGATGCACTCACTGTCATCCGAAATATCCAGCCACAGCCTCGAAGTCTTGAGCAAAAAGTATATAATTTTCAATAAGCCTCGCATATAAAAAACTTTTCCCCGTTTTTTTTTTTTTTTTTTTCAATCAAATCCTACAAAAAATGAGGTCTGCGAAGAACCACATTTGCGCTTGTCCGATAAAGTAATGAATTTATACATTAGAAATTAATCTTACAACCGAAAAACCAAGAAACATTAATTTTGCGTACTTTTGGGCGGTTTCAATATATTGTTCGTATTATTTTCGTATGCATGCATGGTAACGAGGCACTAGCAATTTTTTTGTGGACTGCACGAACACTTACGCGTGGATTCTGTGCTCGGCAGGTGACAAGAAGAAGAGACGTGTCGGGGAGACGAAAAAGTGAGAAAACGTCTAGATAGAGGAAGAGAGAGAGAGAGAGAGAGACGTTGCAGAGAGTATACGGTAACAAAATGTGCGAGTACAAGCAACAGCGAGAATTACGTGCACGTGTATATACAAACGAAGACTCACACATGTTGGTAAGACAGTTGGACACCTAGATGGGGGCATAACCGAGAAGATCACATGTTCGCCATAATAGCTACGATGTGTACGTCTCGATAGTTGGGAAGACGAAGAATGATAGCACGAGAACGAAACGCAAAAGAGGATCGAGAGAGAAAAGAGAAACCAATAATCAAGATAGAGAGAAGAAGAGCGGAGAGGGAAGAAAAAAAGGGAGAACTGTCTATGCTGCACGAGCTTGACGTGGAAGCGTTTTACTCAGCCAGCAGGAAAGTGTGTATGGGTACGAGCAAAAGCTCGTAAGGACTGCGGAACCCGTGCGAAATCCACTGTAGCTTTCGCTTACGAGAGTCGCCAATGGCAGAAAAAACAAACCGATACACCAAGAGACGCAAGAAATTCCCAGAATTTCGCGCGAGTACAGATGTAACCTGGAATTCTTTCTGGCACACCTGTCAGATCGATTACAGCTCGTTTTTTTTTCCACATATGATTAACGTGTTGTTTATTTTCTTTTTATAATCCTTAACGTCTCTTCATCCAACTTGGCTGTCATTCCTGCGCGATCGACCATTTGCGAAGGATAAATCATTACTTGCAAATGTTGATGAAGAAAATCATCCTCTAGTTTTATTTTTTCTCATTCAATCATTCTCCCTGTGGGTTCCTCTGAACTTTCGATGAAATTCAGCTTTTTGATCTTCCACGTGTTGAGGGATGCACAATAATAGAGCGGCGAGACAATCACTTACGAGACCTGCTGTAGCAGCAGACGAGCGTTCGTTGGCCTCGAAAAAACTCGTAGCAGCGAGAGAGAGAAAGAGGATAAAAATGATAGTTTTAGAGCACCCACGTGAACGATATATAAGCAAGGAAATAAAGTTAGAAATAAAAGCTCACAAAAGTATGCGTGAAAGACGTAAACCATTCAGAGAGAAAAAGAAAGAAAAGAAAGAAGAACTCATCGTTAGTCGTGATGAGTTAATTTTTTTTTTTTTTAGGATTATCATTTTTTTCAGTGCTTTCTAAGAAACTGAATTTGAACTAAGTGAAACAGAAATCGAAAATTTCTGACGAACCCTAAGTGAAATGTTCCGGAGCGAAATTAAAATGAAAACTCAACTGCGAAACACAATTATTTTCTTTTCATTTCCCAGAAGCAAGTATGGAAGAAATGTCGATGTGAAAATTTTTTTCCATGAAGACATGCATAAAGCAATGCAGGAATCTTAAATCTCGCTGCTGCGTGTGTTTTATTCAAGTGTTTGAACATTATTGCACGACATATGTATATCGGTGATGCTTCCATGAGCTGTATTAATATGCAGAGTATGTTTGTCAGACGTTTGACGGTTTTCATTTAGCCGTCACGCTAGTCAACTCGTGACACCGCCGGGTGCGACTTCCTTAATCATATAAATATATATTTACAACTTGTAATACCTTGCTCGTGGTATTGAGCAATCGTGTATTTTATTAAAACTATATACCGACACGAAGCGAATTCATGATCGTAATTCATTGTAAAGTTGCGATATACCGTATTGAAATAAACTTATCGAGGTTTAGCTATTTTATACTTATTATAATCAATTCTATTTTTTTTTTGGGTCACGAGAACCTCGACTTATGACCGAATTACGTACGGAATATGTTTAGAGAAGTCGTACGTTGTGTTCATTTCATATAAACTCCAAGAAATCGAACATTATTCAAAATACAATCTGAATTTTATCGCGAATTCAATTAACAAGTCAATTTTCCTGAAAATTGTTTTCCTGTGAAGTGTTTTATTTATTTTTTATCATATGATTTTGATGCCGACGAAAAGATGGACTGAATACGCGTTGTCACAAATGGACGAACACTTGTTCGTCCCAGCAGGGATTTACTCGTGTATCGTGAAAACTAGATGCTTCTCAATCGTATAAATAGATTGACGACGAGAGGCCGAGGGCACAAACACACGTATACACGAAGTTAAGTTTCGGAGGCGAAATGTTTGAGGCATAAAGACAAGAAATAGGGAGACAAAATTTTCTCGTTCTCGAGGAAATCTCGAAATTTTTTAGAGCCTCAGAATGCCCTCTATATTTATCGTCATTCCAATATTACACGGGTTCGCTTTGCCCTTAGTTGTATTTAAATGCCAGCGATATCAACGAAACTCAAGATTCAAAAAAAAAAAAAGACAATCGTTTAAATTTGACATTTATCGTCCATTGTTTTAATATTAAATTCGTCGGTGCAGCTGTCGTCGATTCTATTAGAATTTCTACTTAAAGTGTCACGGACTTTGCTCCACGTTCATTGAGCAATTGAATTTTGAATAAAAATCGTTTTTCCTTTTCATTTCATACAAAAAAAAAATATAGACAGGATGGAGTTTTTCGTTCGTAATAAATGCAAACAATTGATCGCTCGATCAAACGAACGATGCCAAATTCTTTGTTTATTTTAAACTACTAAATAACCTGGTGGAGTAAATTGAGTCTCGTGATACAACGCATGAAATTGCCTGTTGTAATAATAATAATTATTATTATTACTATGATTATACACATACATATTTCATGTATATATACGAGCGCAGTCCTTGTGTACCTCCCCGTATTTAGTTATCGGATATTCATCATAAATTACTCGTTGAGTGAATTCTCGAATGAATATTCAATTTTCTTTTAAGCTTGCCAAGTTTTGGCCAGCACGATCGTCGGCAAACGTTATTCTATATATATGTGTCCAGGCGAAGGACGATAAGAGATTATTGTCGATGAGTTTGGGTGAAATATATTATTTCTACGCTTATTTCAAACTTTGTCGCTAAAACTTTGAATCAATAATTTTTGCACAAATTAGTGTATATACAGGCTATTCAGAGGCTAAACAGGTGGTTCGTGAAATGACACGAGAATTCTTTCTTCAAGCTCGATCGCTATCTGCCAATCATCGAAGCATAATTTCGTCTCGAAATTCCTGCACGGAATCATTTTAGCCGAAAGATCGTGCTCGAGAAATTTTGAGAATATTAAAATTCAACGGAATGTTAAAATACCGGCGATGAAAGGCTAAGAATATTTGTAGGAACGTCTCTCCGTGAAAATTTTAAGCGATAAAAATTTAATGATTGATTTCATGGCGTTTTCGTTTATACATCGAATTTCAACAGGGAAAAGAAAACGTAATTTATGGCTAAAAGAATTCATAATAAAAGCAAAAATGTATTAAATTTTTTTTTTTTTTTTTCGAGAATCCGATGAAAATCACCCGAAACGTTAGACCATTAAGAAAAAATAACGCGAAAACGTCAAGACGAGGTTTTTTTTTTTAATGAATGACAAAAATATTCGACCGAAACTATTCATGGGGTTGTCCCCTCGAAAAATTGTGCGAAGAAGAAATTAATTTTTGTTCTATCATTCGGGCGGCAATAAAGACGCGAATTCTCGCGTCTCATTCGCGCGATTAATTGCAAATTTACCGCAAGGATTCCTCCTAAATCTTAGGACATATCTCGTTCTAGAATAAAGAGGCCAATAAATAACTTGTGAGCAATAATAAACGTTTTGAGTCAAAAACGTACAAACTTGATAAAGATAGAAACAGCAAGAACGAGAAAGAGAGAGAGAGAGAGAGAGAGCGCGAGAAGGAAAGAAAAAGACACTGACCGAGCGTTATAGCCGATAATAATTCACGTAGTCATATAGCACCAAAACGAGAGATATAAACATGGTACACGACATATAGTACATATTTATATATCAACATATATATATTTATATTTATATACATAAAAGTTGATACATAGACAAGTGAATATGTTTCTATAGATGTATGTACTGGGAATAGGAATAATTGACTGATTGCCGTGTCATTAAGGAAACGATCATCAAAAAAAAAGAAAACGGCGATCAAAAACAAAAAAAACCGGTCAGAAAGTTAGCTGAACGCGCCGGAAACGGCTCACGAGTCACCGCAGCAAAGAGCACTAAAAGACTCGGACACAGGGACTACGAGATCGCGGCGACGCGAGCTGATTACGATCGGCGCTAGTTTCATCGAGTTGAAGAATTTCTTCCTTTTTTTCTTCTCATTCATCGTCTTTTGGTGCGTGTGGCCCAAAGTTCCCATAGAACATCATAACACACAAACGTGCGCACATGACACACACTCGTGTGACCGCACATACAGACATAGACCCGCGAATATTGAATCTGGCAAAGTTGCAGATATCAATTTGATTTTTTCGATTTATAGATATTTCGAAAATTCCGATCTCATGATACTGCATTTCGAAATTTCTTAACGACGGTAGGAAGATTTTTTAAAAATTGAAATGTTTGAAAAAATATTGGAGAATCATTCCGACTGCGGAATTGATCCTTTTGTAATTCTAACTAGGGGTAGTCCAGAGGTATGAGGGAAATAATCTAACGCTGTATATATGCCGAGGCTTGTGCGAAAGAGTCAAACCGCAGCAAGAGACACTTTGCTCACAGGCTAACGTTGAGATCTCTCGCGAGGGAGCAATCTCGCTGTATCCTCTCGCTCCGAGTTTCATAGACTCTTGTAATTTTAACCGTAAAGCCATCACCAGGGAGGACAGACTGTATAATCTCACAACGACTCAATCGAGCAGAGCATGGAGGATTAATTCCGTGGATTAATTCGACGAAATCCTTACGACGTTTTGATATTCATCGGGAGATGAGAGGATTGAGTTGTGTGTATACAGAGTCATCGAAAAGTTGGTGAGAAAAAGCGAGAGGTAAAATGAGAGAAAAGAGTAAGAGGAAGATGATACGACAAGACGAAGAATAATATTCTGACGCTCGTAGAACGTGTGATAATACGCATACCTTAAGTGTTTGCTTGTCTTTTTTTATGCACATCAATCTTTAAGACATTAAATACAAGTTTTTCGTAATAAAGTTAAAAGAAGTGTGACGTTGTCGTTGTTATTATAATTTTTATTTTACTAAACTTTTATTTACTTTTATGGATTTTTTTTCCTTCTTCGTTATCCTCCCTTGTTAATTACTATTTTGTGTCATTTAATTGCCACTTTTATCGCCCTATCACCATTGGACAAATGATAATTGGAATGGTGGAACTAAAATTGCAGTTTTTTTATTTTGTTTAATTTTACACCCGACCAGTTAGTTATTGCCACTTTATCTTATCAACGAATAGAGCATAACGGATTTATTCAACGTGGGCACGATTCGTGCTACATCGCGACTCCATCACAATCACAGATGAAAAATAAAACCGTATAAATACGCTAGTAGATTCGTCTAGATTCCTTATTGGATAGTCAGTCGGCAAACTTTATCATATACGTCTCCGATGTTTCGTAATTATTGATTATCCATGGGAATTTTCAAATGAATCAATCACTCGTTCGACATTCGTTTAGTTCTCGCTCCAATTTTCTATAGTTGACTCTAACGTGAACAATGCAGCACAGGCAACAAAATTTTGCTTTGAAAAATATCCCACCTGCTCTTTCGCGAATTGAGCAGCACTATTTTTTCTATATTTGCAATTTTATTCGTTCGTCGATTAAACACGAAAAATCTCAGAGTCGAATCAGTGAATGTGAAGATTTTCACTGAAATGGTAAATTTTTCCTTTTGGATAAAAATGTCTGGCGTTCGAAAAACGTTATTTGGCTGACAGATAATCAAATTTTACACCGAACCACTTCCTACCATTCATTCCGAACTTTTCTAACACCCGAATCGACTGTTCATAGGTTAATCAACCTAAATAGAGAAATAGTGAGATTTCGGCTTCTCACAATGAATTTTCTACTCCTCCTACAAAATAGTAATCTATCGTGAGTGGAGAGAGTGTGAAAAATGAGGAAACTTACGGGTTTCATCCTCGGGCGTTCCTACGGGATTATTCCGCAGCAATCTTTGTACCAGTTCCTCCTCAAGGTTGGCACGGCTCGGTCGGGCCTGCTTTCTCCGTGACATCCCTCCTAAGCTCTCTTATCACCACTATCTCTACTCCCACACACGGAACCTCACAAAAACGTCTTTTTCTCGTTCTTCCGTGTTTTCCCAGCTCCTTTTCGTACGTACGATCTCAAAAATGTGCAAAAATTAGTCGTGATATCGTTGGTCAAAGCTGGCCGACGGCTATGAGGCTTGAGAAGTTGGGTTCGGTAGGCAAGCCTCCACACTAGAGAATCCCGGTGCGTTATAATCCAAACTTTCGTAATACGATTAAATACTTTTCACTAGTTTATTTTTCGTCGTTCTAGCTCGGCCAATCGCTTCGCGATAGCGGCTTTTCACGACTCTCGTCACCCTCCACAGCTGATTCTTCGTTCCTCGATCCGAATCTCGAGGCTCCTCGACCACGGGATTTCTCCGACGAGGTAAAACTCTTTCCTCAGCTCTGTCTCGTTGAACTGAACGTTCCAACGTCACGACGATTAATTCGTGCCATCGGCGTGACGAATGCACAAGATCAGTTCGATTATTTTGTAAAAATGAAAAATCATCGTAACACAGACTTTATGATTGCGGTAAAATTCACAAAAAGTCAAAACCGATCGTTATCAATGGTTATCGCGCCTGATGAATTCCCGAATGAATCATCAATTAATAATCGCAACTATTATCGATTGAGTTTATGCACTTTTCGGAGATTACTTTGTCGCGATGATACCGGTTGGTTCCGTGGTAAGCACACCGCGAAGGAGTAACACCTCCCAACACAAAATCCACTTCTTTAACAATTCCATACGTTCGGTGCGTGACAGCAATACGTTTTTTTTTTTTTTTTCAATTTATTTTTTCTTAAGCGCGATTAGGTATGAAGGATATTTGAAATTTGTCGGTTGCAGTAATCAAATCTTTGTGTAATCCATGCTATAATCACTTCGCACACTTTTGTTTGTGTATATAAACACATGTATATTTTGCATTTGTAAATAACGTCATTCACCACACGCGCGAGTATGTAAATATATATGTACATATATATTTGCATATATATACATATGTATCTGTGTATGTTGATATATATAAAAAAAAGCGTCCCCGAATTAAAAAGCGAGAGACGCCGTTGTCCCGTTTCGTTTCGTCGTCTGCATCGTTCTCGACGCCGCGACTACTGTCGGCGTTGATGCTCCGTGACGACAGTTAACCCTCAATTCCATTCGCCCGCGCACGTCTTTGTGTGTGTGTGGATGTTTTTCCATTTACATGTGTGCATGTAGGTGCGTGGAAGCCTGAGCTCGGGGGCAGTGCCTTCCTTGGAGCAATCGCACTGTTTTTTTCATTCAAGTTCCCCGCGGATATAAACAATTTAGTAAACTATTTTTTCACCCTCGTGGAGTCACGCGCACATGTACTTTTATAGAAAAACCCGATTTTCTTTAAATTTCGTGGTTATCGCAAAAACAATTAACGCCCCGCACTTTTTCTGCTTATCGATAAACGCGTAAGCTGGCAACACTGTGTTCGCGAGCTTCACCCTCTTCATCGGTAAAGTCCATGTTCCCCATTGATATGAGAAGAATACGAAGAAGACGAATAAAACACCAACCCCCCGGCAGTCTGATTGAGAAAAAAGAAACAAGGCAATTTCACTGTTTCTTTTGCCTGTCGATTAAAATGATTATCTGGTCACGACGATGAGATTTTACAGCAGAATGACACCATCGTCGAATGTTCGATAGTGAAATCGATTATTGCGTAATGACGAAAAAACGGGTGCACGCACAGCGATGATAGCAATTTCGTTGGCTGACGGATTCAAACATTCTCCTAGGGATGAGAATTCTCTCTCTGTCTCGCGTTCAAGTCGTGGCAGTCAGTTTCTGCATGAATTTATAATTGTTAAAGGTCGACGAGGGTATTCATCTCTCGACGACAAGTCATCGTTTGTTCCAGCTTGCACATTTTTATATATTTGTCAATATATCTATCTATATATACACATACATCAATATGTCCATGTACATGAATATATACAAATAGATACACGATGAATGTTTGTAGGTGGAAGTTTGCTAGCGAAGTTTGCAAGGAGTAATTGGCTCTATCCTCGATAGCGATAATCACCACATTTTTTCTCGTACTGCGGTGCATTTGAAAGACACGTACACATGCACACGTAAACGTTTATTCGTACGTCAACGTTAATAACATACGTCTGTCCTTGTTTACGTAAATATAAATGTTCCGTGGGTTATGATTATTTATATTTTGTTCATTAATACTCTTTTTCCTTTTCTTCGTTATTTATCCGGTATAACATATGATTTATGTACACCAAATGTCTTTTAAATACACACGATTATGTATGTATCCGCGTATGTGGGTGCGTGTGTGCGTATAGCATATCGCCGCTATACAATAGTGGGTGTGTGTACGTGTAAATTTTCGTATATGCGATGTTAATATATACATACACATATACACATATGCATGTATATATGTACGAAAATGGTTATATATCTCGCGAATCCGCGGCTCAGATGCTCGAGTCGGCCGGACGACGGACGGACCAGCTCTGGGGCCTGACGTCGAGACGCCCCTCTCCTCCGCCCCTATGCCTCTGATATCGCACACTTGGTAGGGGGGATATTCCTCTTCGTTGCGCGCGCTTCAACCACCGTTTTCCCCTACTACCTTCTCCCGATCGTCCTCCCTCACTCTTTCTCCTTCTTTATCCCTCGATTCTCTCCCTCTTCCCCTTCCGCCGTATACCAGCTACACTCTGTGCTCTCGCTTTCCACGCGCGCACACACACACACACACACTCGCGAACTCACTCGCGCATGCGCTCGTCTCCTTTTCCACCTCTACTCTTACTAACGCTCTTTCACGCTCACGAAAGCCCCCACTCTTCTCTCTTGCTTTCCCTCCCTCTTACTCGACTCGCGGCTTAGTCCACACTACTCTTTTTCTACTTTCCCCTCCAGCTTAGGCCGTACGTTTAACCACTGCCGTTTCCACTTCCACCAGTGTCGAACACTTTACCATCTCTACGCTTCGCAAAACCACCCCCCACTTGTGTGCCGGGAAACCTTGCTCAGAGGATTCACCGGCAAAGGTCCACCCTTGAAGCACCCTCGATTTTGCTCCCTCTATCTTGCTCTCTCTTTTTTCTTTTCTCTCTCTCTCTCTCTCTCTCTCTCTCCCTCTCTGTGTATTTGTCTTTTTCGCTCTCTCGGCCTCTTTCTCTTTCCTTTAGCTTCTTTGCTGTTCCTTTCTCTTTCCGATGCTGCGAGGATCCACGGTTGAGACTAAGCACGTCGACGAAGACGAGAACCTTTCGAGGAACGTTTCGCGTACGTGGTATATATTTTATAACCGTAACTGTCCTCCCTTCGAGACTGCTCTTCGATCATATTCACTGCTACTCACATTTTGTCACGCATTTATGCACCCACGCACTATCGATACAGAACTCCAATTTTTTTCCGATACTACGAGTTGCTGAAGATTCCTATCGGTGCTTTTGATAATTCATACTATTCATCCTCGCATCTCATAATATTTCTACAATCACAGAAATTACGCTGTTTCGGAGTTACAAAGAGTTTTTGTTAAATTTGTTTTTTTTTTTTTTTTTTTTTTTCAGTCCTGTATTCTCGAAATTGATTCAATCGGTTCGCGATAATTCTCGCGCTTACGAGGCTCCGTTCAGGAGGAGTGAAAGATCGTTGCACCGAGATAATCGACGAAAGGACCACAACGTACGAAACGCCGAATTACTATCAATCGCGATCCTCTGTCTCCTTATTCTTTTTTTTTCGTTTAATTTCGCCAACGATTGTCTTAACGGTCTCATCGTTACTGATTATCTTTTTATAATGAATCATAAGAATATTAAATTGCAATTATCACACTGATTGTAATGATAATCCGAATTTCATTTTCGCAACATTGTAATTAATATTATTGTTGTTATTTATTATTAATATTGCAGTTAATATTATTATTAACGGTGGGTTATAGCGTGACTCTGTCCACCGTTGGAGACTCACGTTGAATGAGTCCGCGAGAACCGAGAGCGTAATTTCACGTCGATCTTTCCTTCCCTATCCATCCTACACGGTCTCAACAGCTGTCTCACTCGAGTCCAAGCCTCTCTCTCTCCGTCTCTCTCGCTCTCGCTGCCTTTCCTTCTTTCGTCGACGTTCGTTATACTCCCTCCCTCTCCCTCTGTCTTATTCCCTCTCAAGCACGTACCGGTGACTGCAATGTGTGTGTTTATCGGTGTGCGAGATTGTCGGTACATTCTATATTGAGTTTGTGATCCCCCACTACACTCTACGAAAATCGAGGCGTGGCTAAATCCCGATTCCACGACTCCGCCTCCTTATGCATTATTATTACCAGAACCACATCGAGCTCACCTGTATATATCTCAACGTATACATAAGCACTCTATACATGTATATAACCTCACTCTATGATTTTATATGTTCTATCAGCGTGAATATTTTACAACGACCACTCGTATCCCTTTCACACACAAGCATACGCTCTTACATTAAGAGCGAATGTTCCGATCGTATTCTCGCGATTCTCACTCACTCACGAGACCTATATGTTTGTATACATCCATTTGTTTCCCTACATTTTCAACCCTCTAAACTATGAAACATCCGTTTTCGTATTTTATACCACAATTTTTCAGCCTGAACCAAAGACTTTTGTTTCATTAGCGTTGATTCACGCGTTTCCAACATTTTATCCTGGTCGATAGAATTAAGAGTTTCAATTTTTATTCGTAGCTCGTGAATTTAATATTTATGGGAATTTGACTCTTTAACTATGTGATGCTCAAGCTTGCAGCAACGTCTCTTTTGTTATACTGAATAAATAAATCTTGTCAGTGCTAATTGTCAAGACTTTTTGTGGATTGTCTTTAGTCTCGACGCACGTTCCCAACTGCGTTAGGTCGTTTTACTGGGGTATAGGAAAAGTTGTGTGTGCTACAAAGAGAATTTCATGTTGTATGCACGAGGGGAACTGAACGACAAAATGAGGTGCGAAGAGAATTGGCTCGTGTGCTCTCGGAGAGCCAGACCAAAAGAGAGATTTTAAGCTTGTTGGGCTGCATTTGTCGGGCGGGGGTGAAGGCTGCCAAAACGGCGCGGTGTTTTTCAAAAACCAACCCTAACAACAAGACGAAGGATGTAGGAGCGAGAGAGAAAATAGGCCTTTGGAGTGCGATCTATTCACGCTTTTCATTCATTTCTTTGGCTACAAGGCAGCAGTGAACGTACCTTCGGACACGCGCCCTCAAAGAAAAGAGGAGACTCGAAAAGAGCTTTGGCATGATCCGTTGTGGGTCTATTATATGCGTAGCACAGCAAATCGACGACGTAAACTCAGTGAGTGGGAAAAGAACAAGGAAACTAAACTCAGAGAGGACACTCTCGATCGTCGTCCCGTCCATGCGGGGGAAATACGAGGAAAAAGCAAACTGTTGAGAAAAAGACAGAACAAAAGGAAGTCGAAATAACAGGTGGGTTGTCCTGGGAGTAAATTTTAACCAACGAGCATATTCTCATAATTCCCTATTTACTTGAGAAGTTGCAATCGCATAATGTTCCAACATTGTTGTGTCTTTTGTTGTCTAAAACTAAATTAACAATTCCAACGCACAAACATTCCGCGAGTAACTCTGAAAATTGCGGATCCCTGTATTGTGAAATTTCGAGAACGTCTATACTTTGAAGTGGACTATATGTGAAGCGCAGCTCCGGCGGAGAGAACATTTTTGAATAAAGCTTTTACAAAAATAAGTAAACGAACAACTTTGTTGACATGGAAGCGAAGGTTTGACAAGGATTTACGCGCCTTTATGGCGTTTCAAAAGCATTCAGACAAAAAGCTTCACGGCCACATTGGGGAGCCCTCTTTGTAGCTTGTCCAGCAGCCACCCACCGGACACCTTAGTCACTAAATCAGCGAGTCTCCCCACTCTCCTTGTCATTCTTTATTTCTCCTTCCCTTTTTTTCAATCTTCAACGTTCTAAAGACATCTGTGTCGTCAGAAAAGTATTGCTCAGTCGTTCCACGTTGACGAGAAATGTTGAAAAAATTTCATAAAGCTTCGAGGGTTTCGAGATTGTAGCGAAAAGAGAAAACACGAGCTTTAACTGTAACATGTAAATGCAAATTTGAGAGAAAAAAATTGGAAAAAGTTTAAATCTCGCTTTAGCCTGTTTTGGAATGATTAAAAATAATTTTTAATCAATCGCCGTCGTAAAATTGAGAATGACCATAAAAAATAAAGCTTGAATCTTCCCTGTGATTTTTTAACTTTCAGTCTAGTTTTAAGCTGAGTAATTTTTCTTGCCTAGGGAAATCGTAACAGTTTTAGGATGCAGTTCGAGACTGTGTTAGACTTTTAAACCTGGTAAAGGCAGGTATATATGCTGTAAACCCGGCGACTGCGAGAGGTACCTTCGAAGATTTCACCGTTGCCTCGTCGTTGCATTGGTGTGATTGTATGTGTGTGTTTGTGTCTGACTCTTTCCTAAGTCTCTTCTCGGGGCGCCGGCGTCGAGATTTGCACCTGCGACCTGCCCACATGACCCCCGTGACGCGCGTTTACACTCTCCGTTTCTTCGTCACCTTTTCCTCTTCTTCCGAGAAAGATTCACTCTCGGCGAGCAGGTCTGTCACACGTTTTACGTCCTATCCCAGTAACCCCGTGTCCGAAATGAGGAACTTACTACATTCTTTCCGGTTAAGTGAAATGACAGGATCTACGTTGATGAAAGAATTCATCTTCATCGATCCCAACGAGTTTTCAAAATTAAAGCTTTATAGGAGCCGTCTTAATATTGAATTGACATTAAAAATGAAGTAATTGACGTTTTTCGTGTTTGAAGTCTTCGAACCATAAAATTATGGATGGTTTTCCAGAAAAAAAAATTCTACCTGTTTCCTTTGGGCTGGCTGTTTGGTTTGAAAAGAATTCCGAGTAAGGAACATTTTCGTGGTTGCCATATTCGGCAGAGTTTCGTAACTACAAAAAAATATTGTTCACCTTTCAGTAATATCAATTCAGCATCGAATACACGAGCTCGATGATTAATTCGAGTCGTTGCTTTTGTGGAGTAAAGAGAAAAGGAGCAGCAGAGAAGAGAAGGAGGTGGAACGAGCAAATTGACGCCATTTAGATTGTGTTGAGTTCAATTAGGCGATTTGGACGCGCGACGCGAGCCACAACGATCTTTGCGGCTCGAAGAGTTAAGAAAACGTACGGATAAGCTCTCCAGAGCCCAAAGTGTTCTTGTATGAGTGACCAAGGCGAACATTCCATTCCTTTCCCTTGGACTATGTTTTTTTTCTTTCTCTCTCTCTCTCTCTCTCTCTCTTTCTCTCATTCAACGAACATAATCTGCCTTCGCGAATATCCACACCTGATAACTATCGCTGCGGAAGAGAGGTAGTTAAAAACAAAAAAGAAGAAATTCAAAACAGTGCATTCCCGATACCCACCACCGGCCTTAATCAGAAAGCAGCTCTTTGCATCATTATAATTACTATGTCTCGTTAATTTATGTGAGTAAAAAAAGTCATTCATAGAAGGGAAGTTACTCAATAAATGTTAATTCGATGCTAATTCGTAACGTTTACTCATTCAATTGAAATTTGTCATTCGAATTTTAAATCGTGCTGGGAAGATGGCGAAGCAATAATGTATATATAGCCAGATTGGGGGGCTCGTATTTGCTGCAAAGCTGCGTGGTTTATAATGCCTTTGTGAATAAAAAAGGACATGCGAGAGAAAAGGGGAAGATGAGAAGAGAAAGAGAGTCACAACAGGATAAGGTGCGTGTGCTCGTCCTCAAAAGTCTGGAAGCTGGGGAGAAAGGGAGGCGTTCGCGTTTATGGCTTTCGGTGCAAAAGAATAGATATGACGTATTCATGAGGATAGCGCGGGTTTGTCAGGCAGATGGCCGAGCGATAGCGGCGCTTCGGAAACCTCTCCTCTTCCTGCACCTCCGCGCTTGAAGAAAAACATGAAATAGTTGTGTGTGCCACAGAGGAGCCGTCTTTGAGATTTCTCTATCGTCCTCTCTCTTTTTCTCTTTCAATTTATATCTATATATATATATATAAGTATACATATATATGTATCAATTCTTCTCTTTTTTTCTACTTTTCTCTTTCGTTCTCGTTCGATACAAGAGGCGAGACCTGGACCTGTTTCCTATCACCTTTCTTCGCTAGCTTGAGGGAGATCCACTCCCGCGCGACGACAACCACGATGATACTCACTCTTCTCTTTCTTCCTCTCCTTCTCTCTCCCTCCACTGCTCTTCTTCCTACTGCTTACTGCTGCATCCTCCCCTTTTTCTTATTTCGGCTCTCTCATTCTTGTTTTTCTTTCTTTCTCACCCTCCCTCGCGTTGTCTCCTCATATACCTGCCGCAGCCACAATAAAATCTGATTCGACGTCGATTTATCTCAGAGCATTCCGATATTTCAAGGCGGGCGCGATATTTTTTTCCCCACCCTCAAGCGTGTTGCATTTGCCGGTTTTTCTTCTGTTTGCGTGTTTGCCTGTTCACCGCTCTGCATGTGTAGATATTTTTCTGTCGGAAGGATCATCTCTGGTCCAGTATTTGGTCCCTCGCAGCTTTGTCTATTGGAAAAATCTGTTACGTACGTATTTTACTGCTTATTTATAATCCTGCGTCCAGATTATTTTTCCATTCATTTAATCTGACGGATTGACAATAGAATAAAGAAAAATCATCCACCACAAATTTTCATTCTTTTTCGTTAATCAAACAACATCGAAAAAGCCACGACGTCGTGGTCCAACATCAGCAAATTTCTTCATTCGAAATTCAATTATTCTCCATATTTTTTCCACCCATAAATATCGCTCGGACATGACGGGCAAATGGCAGTGGCACAACGCTTTTGTAAAGTCAGTCTGCAACAGCTTTGCGATAGCTCCATATAGCTTTTACACCTGTATTCATGTATATGGCGATTTCCACCTACGTATATGGGGAGACTGGGTGCTACATACTCGCGCTCTGTCTTCTCAACTGCTTTTACGAACGATACTTGCTGCTGTTGGAATCAGGCCGCAGGCCAAGATCGTCATATCCTGCAAAACACCGACTGACATCGACGATTATAAGTAAGTGGACGCGCACCTCACACAGAATACGAGAAAAGACGAAGAAGAAGAACGAGAGAATGAAAAGAAAAGAAAGAACTCGCACAGCAGTGCACATTCGATAACGATATGCTTCGACATCCTTATCTTCCAAAGCCTAAAACTTTCCTCATTCATCTTCAGTATATTTAGATTCTCTACATTATTATGAGAAGTCTCTTTGTTCATAGCGAACCAACGTCCGCTCTATTGGTCTCTAGTGTTTATGCAAAAAGTTTGATAATAATATTTATGCTCACATTCTATGGAAGTCGCCGAGCAGCATGGGGAAATGAAAAAAGACGCGATGATAAGAAAAAGAATATAAGAAACGGGCGTCATAACGGCTCTCTATACGAAATGGTCCAGGAATACCGAGCCACCACTTTTTCGTCCTTTATTCGAGTCTCTTCCACCCCGTTTGATCACGTCAGCTCTTTATATTCTTCGCGTTTTATCTTCGTCGCCTTCTTCGTCTTTCGCCGCCTTCCTGATCGATGCGTTACACACTGGCACACGCATATATATACAACGAGTATATATGGGTATAACGTTGATCAGAGAGCTATAGACATATTACGAAGAAACATAATCGTGTCGTTCGTTGATTTAGCTGGCTTCTTTTTCGCTTCCATCGGCTTTTTCTTTGCCTCCCTCAGCGTCGAACTTCTGAAAATTCATAAGTTTCTTCTGCAATTCGTTTTTCTCATCGTTTTTAACATTTTGTCAACTTCTGCTTTTTACCTCGTTGCCATTTCTGGACTTGCGAGGAATTCTCGTCTCTGCGGTGCGCGCGTGTACGGGTGCACGATGGTCACTTCTCAAATCTATTCACAAATATTTGTGATTTCGTTCCAAGGTCAGCGTTAAGCATACAATGCTTAGTTAAGTAGAGAATTTCTGGGCCATTGTTAAGTTCTTTAATTATTAAGAAGAGGCGCGGCAACCAGTTTTGACGTTAAGCGTTTAAAGGAGGCGGCTCGGTCGCTCTCACGGTCTTGCATAAAAGTGTTATGCGTACATTCTCTGCCGATACACCTGACGATCACTAATTCCGAATAGAAAAGACATAATAAAAATAGAAAATAAACTCAGGTTCCAGATTTCTGCAATTTAGTAACTAGATCTCCAGAATGTTCCGTTCGCATTGTTGACTATACTCAAGGATTTTATTAAAATGGCACGCATGCGTGATTATTCGTTCAACGTCTATTGAACTGCGATTTCACAATATTTAGCGACAATGGCACTGCGTATGAAATTATTGGATTTAATACGAGGTCGAATAATTTATAACTTAGTTGGCAATAAAATAGCTGGTCAAGTCTACATACGGGAGTGTATAATGAACGGTTAATGCGGTGTACATGTCCTTGCAATCGCAATAAAGATGCATTAACTCATCGACGAGAAACAATATATCGAAGGTATATATCGCCGTTGTTCTCCTCCCACCGCGTCCTTCGTTTTATACACATCGTTCGTATGCCAATATAAAAATAATGATGATAATTCAGCATCGTCCGCGATCTCGTAACTCCTCAGCAGTAGTAAACAGGAGAAGAAGAAGAGGGCCAGTTGTCGCATTATATATATATGGATATGTGTACATATATGTAGAACGTATAGAGCAGAAGAGACGCCAAGGTTGCGAAGGGGGACCCCGCCGGGTCGACCGATCGCGGATCTCGGTCGCATAAATTTGTTTTAATTGCCAGCGACGTTACATTTTGCTTTAATTATGCCGCATTATCTGGGAGGTAAATTAGGTAGGTCCAGCTCTGGGTTCGTCTCTTTTCCTTTCTTTCTTTACTGTCTCCCTTTCATTGCCTCATCCTTTCATTTCTCGTTCTTTCCCATCCCTCCTATTTTTTTTTTTATTATTTAGTTTTTTCTCATCGAGAAAATTG
Organism: Hyposoter dolosus; assembly: GCA_963921915.1. Taxonomy (NCBI): domain Eukaryota; kingdom Metazoa; phylum Arthropoda; class Insecta; order Hymenoptera; family Ichneumonidae; genus Hyposoter; species Hyposoter dolosus. Next base: position 10,183,936 of record OY998135.1, on the reverse strand, counting down.
TCTCAACAAAATGTATTCTCACAATTGAAGAATCCGTGCTCGATAGAATCGCATGAATGTGCTCAAACCGTTGATAAACATGACGACAGAAAAAATTGAAGATGGAATCGAATAAGTAAATACCACGTGGACCTGGTTCCTCTGTTTCCGCAGTCAGGAACAAAAAGCCCGTTTCTTTCCCCACTTCCTTCCTTTGCTTCGTCTTTTGGGAAGAATCTTTTACCACCCCCATGTATACCATCGGTGCTATACGCCCGGCATGGCGTTCAGTTTCTCTCATCCCTGAAACTCGTCCCATTCAACCACTTCCTGTGGTTTCTATTACGGAGAAACCACTGCTATCTGCACTCATGGACTCGACGGATATATCCACATTCTACAGCAGGGTTTTGAACAATTCAATTAGACAAGCGAGGTTTGTAACGAATTTTGAAATACATATCCCCTCGAAATGTACAGTGGCGTGCAAAAGTTTTGGGGCAATTTTATATGGTCTATTATGGCCCGAAACTTTGGCACGCCACTGTATATATGTTGTTGAGAAGAAATAATTCACACAATCTGCTGTATTGTTCAATTTGTTTACGTTCTTTCGAAACGACAGCGACTAACTTTGTTTTTGACATGGATTGGAGAGTGGTGCGGTGAAAACTTTTTGAAAGCAATTGAGACAAGTACTGGCAAAATGGAACTGGTGCTAAAACTGCAAAGATTTGGTGTTTGGTTTTTTTTTTTATTCTTTCGATTATTCGAGCCCCTTTCCCTAATCTGCGTTCTTCGAGGATGAAAAAAGAGAAAGAAAGGAGCAGGAGAAAGAAAAAGCATGGAGAGCGTGTGACAATTTACTCGGGCGGCGATCTTGCCGAACCGTGGGGTCGTCTCTCTTGCCTGCTCGCTCCCTCGCAGCTCTCTTCATCCTTCAGCCCCTCTCGGTGCTGCTGCAGCATCCGCGCGAAACCGACGAAGCAATCGTCCCTCTTTTGCCTCGATTCCTCAGCTCTCAAGTTCTTGCAACTATACCAGCAGCACCCACAGCAGCAACCAACCATCTATTCGCTTTCTTCTCCTTCTTCCTCGCGAGCGAACGAGCTGCAGCATTTCACCCTTTCCTGCTTTCTTGTTCTTATACCTTATGGCCGCGTTATTTATGCCTGGTCCAGCTAATAAACATATGAACGCCCGTGCCTTCCCACACGTTTATATATGTGTATGTTCGTGCATGTAGATACAGTGGATCTTCCTCTTTCTCGCCGACTTTTTAGAGCGAAAAAGATGCAAAAAGACTGAGAGAGAGAGAGAGAGAGAGAGAGAGAGAGAGACAAAGAGCGCATGTTCAATCTCACACACGCACATTTGTGCAACGCAAAGAGAGGACGATTCGTGCGGGCATTGTCTCGTCTTATTAACAGCCGGTGGGACAATATATTTCGGTATCCTCCCGCGTTCCTTTCTTTCCTCTGCAATTTTTGCCCGCGTTATCCTTTTTTTTTCCCTTCTGATTATTCTGTTGCCCTATCCCTTTTTTCATAGATCCCTTTTTACACCTGATCAGTCGTTTCGTCTCTATGGAAAGAACGAAGGAATGTCCAACTTTTTAACATGTTAAGATATTCGTAGAATTAAAATTTCACTATTTACTTACCATGCACCCTTTTTATCCTTAATTCCTCATTTTTCGATTGAAAAATTTTAAACCACGTAATTCGACACCGTTATCTCCCTGGCCAAAGAAAAAAAATTACAAACGCTGACAAATGTGATGAAGAATGAACTTAAGAGTTCCTTCCTTTATTTGTATCGTTTTGTTCTTCGTGCAGCTACATTTTTTGGGTCTCTTAATACCGTGAAAAGATTTTTTAATTCTTTTATCTTTTGTCTCTTACTTTCTTAGCAGAGAAGACATGATTTTTACGAGGCCCGGTCACGGTGTGCCTTCTCGCGTTTCGTGGGAATCTCAACGCGCGAGAATCTTTCTTCTATATAGTAGCATTATACGGTTTGTCCTTCCGAAGCCGAAGCAGCCGCATCGAACGAATGAATTCTACAATCGAGCGATGCGACACCAGAGTGTGCCGATTATTCAAGAATTTTTGCGAATATTTCAGCACACACGCGAATATATAAAGCGGTGATTTGGTGCGCGAGCAGACGACGACGAGGGTACGGAATCAGAATTGCATGGGGTTTCGCGTTTCTGCAGAAAGAATCGGGGTCCATTATTTTCTTGGCCGTTTAAAATTCATTGTATGCGACAACTGATGTCCTTACGTTTTGTTGCTTTTGATCGAATTTTAATTTTCCGATGAGAGGTTTTCATAGAGACTTTATATGAGTCATGCGATGTTTCTATATATCGGGGGAGTCCTGATCCGGAGTACAAACATTTCCTAAACACGGGGCTAGAATTTTGATTTCAAAGCTTTTCGTTTGAAAATCTGCAACCATCGTATTGCACGTGTTTTTCGTTCCGGTGCACCATTGAAATAAAAGAAATGATTGGAGAATTATATTTAAAAAAAGATGAAAACAAAAACAGATACAAAGGTCGATTACCCCTTCAAAGTCTCTCGAAAATACGTAATATATGTCCCTCGCGATCGAGAGAGATTAGGCACGACAGGAGAAGAGCATCGGCCAGGAGAGCGAAGGCCAGAAAAATAACGAAAGAAACGCAGAGAGACGAGAGAGTGGAATACAGTAATAGACAGAATGCAGGAAAAAAGAATGGAGAAAGAGGGAGAATGAGATTGAAAGGGAGAAGAGGAAAAGAGAGAAAGAGAGAAAGGGAGAGTGATGGGTGGTGGTATGGACAGAGGCGAGAGTGAATCTAAAAGAGACGAAGAGGAAGGAACGATCGTGATTTTTGCGCGAGCGACGGTGGAAAAAAAATGGCAAAAAGTGGAAGCGGGAGAGGCAAAATCGAAAAGAGGGATATGCGACGGTGACAGAGATAATAAATAACGAGAAAGATC